>CM028136.1:548135000-549352500 GCA_016271365.2 Neoceratodus forsteri
CATGAACTGTGACACTGTCGTTCCATTACTCGGTCCCAAAAGGTGGTTTCGCACAGTGACTGTGAAATCAGCTTTCGGGAACAAATAAAATGACAGTGACTGAGTTCATGAGGTGGGGCCCCAAGAACCCCATGTTGAAAATTTGGCGAAAAAATTCCCATAAATGGCCGAGATATGTACCAAAGTTGAAAAAAAAAACATTTATGTCATTATACAGCTTACCGGCATTTCTTCAGTTCATGGGTCGGCTTTGAAGAGTGTAGACATGTTCCCGTCCACGCAAAGATTGTCACACTGGGCTCTGGAGTTAAGTATGAGGGTGGGGAGGTGGGTGCGCAGAGGGTGGGCGCAGTTGGGGGAGGGGGCAAGACAGTTGAGGGACTTTTTTTTTTTTTAACAGGTTTTTTTTTCGGGAAGACGACACGGGACTTTTGCCATGTTGGGTGGGCTCCCAGCATGGCAGCTGGAAGTTTTTTTGGGGCAGTGGAGCGACAGGAGTTGGGCACTCCTGTCGGCCATATGGACTTTGCAACGCACACCTAGAAGTCTGTTTTTGGTAGGGGGGGTTACAGTGGAGCCGATGGGGGATTGGGCACCCCAATTGGCCATAAAGACTTTGCCTGCGCCTGGAAGTCTGTTTGGGGGGCAGTGGAGCCGACTAGGATTGGGCACCCTGCCGCCACAGTGTGCGCGGGGGGCGAGCACATCAGTGGGCCCCAGCATGCTACTTGGTGTTTGTTTGGGGGATGGGGTAGGAAAACAGAGCTGTCTATGACAGCTGTTCACATGCAGTGCTGAGTGTAGGCACTTTGCATACTGCCAACAGCAATATGTAAATTTCCTGCCGACGGCAGTTTGCAAATTGCCTACTCGTTACCACCGCTGATTGTAGCAGTCTTTGGCTTTCAACTGTATGCCACTGCATCTGAACTGCTGTCATAGACAGCTTGTACATTTATTGGTGCAGTGAGGCCGCACCTGCAAGAAGGAGCAGGGCACTGGAAGCGGGGTGGCACACCTATGAAAATTCATATGGTGGCACTATGTTTCTTGCAAATGCGTGCAAGCAAACATAAAAACTATCCAAAACGCAACAGAAAAGTGGCTACTAAAAAAGGAGGAAACAAAGTGGTATTTTAAGGTAAAGATATTAAAAATGAATTCATATCACCTTAAATACAAAGAAAGTGGCATAGAAAACCAAGCACGTGCAGCAATAGAAAGTAGGCAGAAGTTTTTGGAACACAAATAATAAAACTTCTCCTATCAACATCCTCAACAACCTTTATGTACAACATAGCTGCTAAGCCAATTCCTGAGCTGCTCTGCCAAGTAAGGAATTTTATATTTTGAAATGTTACACAAGGCAGTACCAGGTATTTTGTTCTCTGTAAACAACTAATGAGAGCACAATGTTCTGTCGTGGTAACAAGTGACTGAAAAAATATTTCTCTCTCTGTACACTGTTCAGATATTATGACTGTCCTGATGCTGACGGTTTACAGTTCGAAAGGTGTGGCCCAATGGAAGAGATATCCTTGATGAAAATCTGCCTCATTGTGGGGGGGGATTACCAGAGAAGGGTAGAGGCACAATGGAGAAAAATAAGGGCGGAAACCAGCTTTTGTGTGAAGGAAGTAAGTAAAAGCAGAAGGAAAAAGAGACAGTTATGGTTCTCCAGGGAAGTGGTCAAAGTGATGAAGGAAAAAAAGATGCCATTCAGGATGTGTATGGCTGTTCTGTCCCCGGACATAACACTGTGAAGAAAATGTAGAAGAGATAATGCCGCGGGGACGAAAAGAAACAACTGAAAATGGACAATTACACTGTGGACGAATAGTTGCAGCACACTTTGATAGCAGGACAAAATGCTGCTCCCTACTTCACCAAAGCTACTGCCAAAGGTCAACCCCCCCCCACCAAAAAACACTAAATTTGTCAGACAAGTGTTAACAGGACTTCAGCTCACCAGATGCATCACCCCATAACGACCCACACGTACAGTTGAGAGAAACTTTCATTCAGTACAGCAAAGGGGAGCGATTTAAAAATTGCCATATAACTCAATAGCTAGTTTTTCATTCAGCCATAACTCGCATTCAGTACTAGCCACATAGCAAAAGTCACATGTGATGTGGCGTAAGAATTAAAGAGGCAGTACTCATAACAGTACAGTATAAGGTGCGAAAGATTTATTCTAGAAGTGCTGCAATGTCGCAGTGGTGCAAATTAAGCTTATGTGTCTAAAAAACAATTTACTGGCTAAAAGAATAATACATTAAAATAAGTATTCTAAGACTTAACATAACAACAAGTTAAAACAGCCCCACCAACACAAACACCATAAAATAAAATCATGCCTCGTTTATTTCAATAACACTTGCAATATCTTCCAGGTACTGCTTGGGCTGTTTTATTTGCTAAAATAATAATAATAGATTAAAATAAGTATTCTAAGACTAACTAAAACATGCTTGTGCAAAAACATTACAGTGACAGTACCCCTCATAATGATGTAAGTTAAAATAGCCCAAACACCATAAAATAAAATCGTGCCACATTTATTTCAATAACACTTGCAGGTACTGTTTGGGCTGTCTGTTGATAAAAATCAAAGCATATTGCTTTGAACACTTTATTAACCCTAACATTATTTACAGTTTTTACGTGGTGGTTCCTGACCCAGTTCAATTTGATGGCGCTGTAGTGATACTGCATGTTGCTCTTGCCTTAGTTTTCCTGCCAATCTGGCACGGGTAGGATGACTTACGGACACTAAGAGAGAGAGGTACTTGCACCACGCACCACATGACTTTTACTACATGGCCCTGCAACGAACGATGGGCGAGTTAAACTTCAATTTCGGCAGGCTGAAAGTCAAAAGTCTTCTGTTTAGAGTGTATCCTTGATTAAAGTTACTCTAATCTTGGTGTGGTTAAGGTGTTTATAAAATGTTTTTTATTGTGGTTGTAAGAATAACTAAATGTCACACTAAGGTGCGTCTGCTGTGGTTGCCTCCACCGCGACCTACCAGCTGCAACTGTCTGCCCGGCGACCATTTAACTGTGTGACATTATACCCGCAGCAATAAAGCCGCTCCATCTGCGATGGCAACGTTCTGTTCGTATCTCATTTGAGGAGGTATTTGCCATCTGAGGCGGTATAAGGAAACACAGAGGGAGAAGGACAGGACGGTATACTGTACCAAGTAAAACAGAAGAAAGCAGAACAGACTTCTGTTGACGTCACCGTCAGCATGGCTGCTCGATTCCAGAGCGCTTAAGTACCTGGTGGTTCAATCTCTCTTAATCAGCCACAATGAACGGTGAAACCTATCTACAAACATCATTTCCAAATTGTCTGATAACATTCTCAATGCCTGGTCAAAGTAATTCGAAGCAAAAAGATCGTGGGGGATGGAAAATGGACTGGCTAAGATCGAGGCCCAGAGACCATAGCCCCGCAGCCTCGATCACCTCTCAATGCACGGTCGGTTCAGGAGAGGACGACGATGACCATGGTTCTGAGGCGGGGTTTGAGCCAGGACAAGCTGACACTGCAGCAATAATCAAAATGCTCCACCACATTGATGGAAAGGTTACGGGCATAAGAAAGGACTTAAAAAAGCTGGAACAGAGAATTTTATTAGTGGAAAACCATATGGAGATAATGCAAGCAGAGCACATGACCTTTGGGTGCTCTCTCTTGTACCTTTATCGTTGAGAAAGGAAACTTACCGCTACAGCCGATGATGCTGAGGCCCGGTACAGGCGTCACAATATTTGGGTCTTTGGCATCCCCAAGGGTTCTGAACAGGACGACACACCAAGCTTCATGGCATGTTGGCTGTAAAAGAGCTGACCTTAACAGAGCGCTGGTGGCCAAGCCGGCCCAAGGTGCCTCACCTTGCTCCGCCATAATTAAATTCCTCAGCCACCCCATAAAGGAAAAAGTGTTGAGACTGGCCTGGGCCAAGAGAGATCTGAACCTAGATGGAAAACGGGTATACATAGATCAAGATTACCCTCCAGTGCTTCTGGCTCAGAGAAAGAAGGTGCTACAGGTAGTTAAGCAACTCCGAGAAAAAGGACTTAAAGCTCAAGTGCGATACCCAGCCCGCCTTTGGATTCAAGATAAGGAATCCACCCAAAACTGTGAATGCCTAGCTGCTGCCTCCTCATTTCTAAAATCTCTCTCCATAAATTTGCCAGATCTGAGCGAGGAGACGATGGAAACCAAAATAGAGGATTTGCTGTGGTATGTGATTGCACCTACTACCCTCAAAGGCAAGCGTAAGACTGGAGCAACTACAATGTTGCATGCTGAGCTTTCCAAATGACTTAAAAAATCTGATCCCGCTACCTGAAGCAGATCACAAAAGCTTTCTGACATTTGCCTATAGAGAATTTCAGCAGAGCGGTGAGATAATGTTGGATTACCTGTGGTTAAAAAAAAGTTTCTTTCATAGTCTGTGAGGCGCTGACTGTGGGACCGTTTTGTGGTTCCTAAGAGACTCAATGGACGAACTGCTCCTGCTGAGTTTAGGATCAGTCAGCTTTGGTTTCTAATTGTTTAACAGTATACACTCGTGGCTGAGACTGAGGGGAACAACTGTAATGTGCTGCATAGTTCCAGGGAGCTGCATTTAGAGGAAGCGCGTCAGTGTCACACTTAAAAATTCCACTCCTAAGCCTTTTTACGATCTGGTGGACCCAGTGATGAAGCTACAAAAGAATATAATTTACATGAAAATATCCTAGTTTTGCCACTTATGCAACCAGCGATCCAGATCTTAAAGTTATGGTATGGTTTTAATTTCCAATCTTAGGATTTGCTTTAACTTTGCTGACCAGACAGATTTCTTTGTTTTGTTAGCTAATTAAGGACGCAACTGAGTCTGGCATTCTTCAGGTGATGTGACAGAGAGATGGCCCTAGAAACCAGGCTATAAGACTTACTTCCTCTTTCTGTAGAGATTAAACTCTTGAAACGACGAATAAATAAAGAAATTGAAACATGCACCATGGAAACGTTATATTTTCTCCCTCCAATATGGTACGAGTTCATAATTCTAGTGCCTGGGCTACCAGACAGAGACACACTTGATGTACTAAGATTAAACTTGCTTTTATAAAAGTCTATTGTTGTTTTAAACATTGTGAAGAACAGTACAGATAATTTCAAGTATTCAATGAATTACTGGGGAAGGTAAATTGGTAATGTGGAGGTGATGGGGTGGGAGGGTTGGGAAGTCTGAGGTCAGACCTGTTCCAGATGGCCGCCTGGCCACTTGATATCTCCATAATCTGAGTTTAAAGGCCAGAGAATATTTGTTTTATGGGGTGAAGGGTAAGCACGGACCAACCTGTTTGAGGTACAGTGGGAGATGGGCCCAGACCCATAAAGATTTTGCTAGGTTAGGGTCGGGATCCTCCCAGGGGTGTTTGAAGGGTGTCCTGTCTCCTCTGTCTGCCCCCTCCCCCTCCCCAAGAACAACTGGGGAACAGGGTTTAGGTATTCCGGAAGCTACCCCCTGAGGGAAGAGAGGTAGGGGACTGTTCGTCACCTGTGCCCTTTATACCAAGATCAGGGTGCTCCTTTGGGGTTACATTACTCAACAGGGTGCTTACAGGCACCTCGGGAGGTCATTTGCTCTCCCACTTGACACTGCAGGCTTTACCTGCATGGTTCTCTTTGTATATAGTTGTCAGTTTTGAGGCAAATGTTAAATGTTTGTTGTTGGGTTTTGGTTTATTGTCTATTATTTTTAATTTTAGAAATTTATTTTTGTTGTATTACCTTGACTTTTCTGCAGTGTGGCGGATGGTTGGGCATGGGTGGCTGACTTATGGGGACACAGGGGCCATATGGAAAGGTATAAATTCCCTAAGAGTGAATTACGGATACACTTACAATATGTTTATGAAATGTGAAGGGGATTAATGGGATGGTTAAAAGAGCCAACATTTTACAGGAACTGCAGAGGGCCAAATGTGATATGGCCTGTTTGCAGGAGACAAAGCTTTCCTCTGTAGGACACTTAAAACTACGAAGGATGTGGGTGGGTGGGGTGTATGTAGACTCACATCCGGACTCCAAAAAAGCAGCGGTAGTTGCCCTGGTGCGCAGAGGACTACCCTTTCAGATAACTAATGTCCACTGCAAGGGCTCGGGCAGATTGGTTTTGATGTCCGGGGTATTAAGGGGCCATCCTATCCATGTGCTCTCTGTTTATGCACCCACACCTCCTACTGGAGAATTCTTTCCCAGAGTCTTCCAGGTGCTCTCCTCATTGCCAGATGGCCAAATTTTATGTCTAGGAGACTGGAACTGCGTGGAGGATGCAGGCCTTTACAGAAGTCCTTCACATGGGAAAAGGCAGGGTGCTTGCTTCAGGCTACTTCGAATGCTGAGGTCTGAGGGGGAATTGGTTGACCCATGGTGGCTTCAGCATCCTACAGAGCGGGAGTTTACATTCTATTCACACACCACAAATTCATACTCTAGATTAGACAGAATGTACACTCAGAAAAAATGGGCACATGTAGTGGAGAATATTTGTACAAAAACTATCACATTATCAGATCATGTTATGTTAGTGGGACACCTGAAATGGGGCTCTGAAACTCCAGGGGGAGGTTGGCGCCTGAATGTTAGTCTCATGCACAACAAAAAAATCTGTAACTTCTACTAAAGAATTTATTAAAAATTATTTGTCTGAAAATATGAATAAGGGAACCTCCCTCAAAAATGTTTTGGGACTGTTTTAAAGTCGTAGTAAGGGGACATGTGATTTCTTATGCCTCCCTTAAGAGGCGGTTACATCGGGCTCTACCTGGCAAGAGAGAGGATGCCCTTTGGCGAGTGGAATCCGAACATAAAAAGTCTAGAGAGCCAGCTCTTCTACCTAAACTGAAACAAGTTAGGGAGACCCTAAACAACTTATTACTGCGGAAGGCGGAGAATACACTCAGATTTACTCATCAAAGATATTATGAAGGTGGAGAAAGGGTAGGTTGTTTGCTTGCCCTGCGCCTCAAAAAGCAAGGGGCGGACAGGTATATTGCCAAGATTGCAGAGGAGGAGAGGATGGGTTGGGGGTATGGTCTAGTCCCCTCCGGAAGTGGAGGAAGAATTCCATAGATATTATGCTAAGTTATAAACCCAGGAAAAACTATCAGACCATCAAACTAAAATTAATGATTTTTTTGAGCAAGAGGATCTTCTGTGGCTTTTGGGGGAAGAGGCAGCAGTTCCTCGAGGCCCCATTAAAAGAAGAATACATTAATACGATTATTAAGTCCTTCAAAGAGGGTAAGGCGCCAGGCGCAGATGGGATTCATCCGATTTTCATCAGGTCTTTTCTAAAGAGCTTGTGCCTCTTCTCATGGGGGTGTGCATGAGGCTCACCAAGAGGGTCAGACACCAGAACCATAGAGCAATGCTCTGGTGACGGTCCTGCCAAAACCTGGAAAAGATCCATCGAAAGTGTTCCAGCTACTGCCCTATATCATTACTGAATCATGACATGAAGATATTTGCTAAGGTCATAAGTACTACAGTACAAAAAGTTGTCACTGAGCTGGTTCAACCCTGACCAGATGGGATTTATCCTGGGCAGACATATTCAAGATAATGTTCGTCTCCTATTGAATGTGCCGGCTTTGGCGAAGTCACTCCCATCCAAAACTTTATATGCGGTAATGTCGATTGATGACTAAAAAGCGTTTGATCGCCTGGACTGGCAATTTCTAGAGGCAGCCCTGAGCCATTTTGGATTTGGTCCCAAATTTAGAACATGGATCTCTAACTTTTATCGGTTCCCCCACTGCTCAGGTCAAGGTGAACGGAGCGACTTCGACCTCATTGACAATTCAAAGGGGCACCAGACAGGGCCGCCCTCTTTCACCACCTTTGTTTGCCCTAAGTATTGAGCCCTTAGCGCGTTCATTCGACAATCTCCAGAATAAGAGGGCATTCGGTTGGGAGCTGCGTATTTCTCTGTATGCAGATGATACTCTTTCATACATGACAGATCCGGTTAAGATGGTTCCTAAGATATTAAAAATGTTGGGAGTATTTTGGGTCTATCGCTGGATTTAAAGTTAATACATCTAAAACATAGATGCTCCCAGTGGGCACATATAAAAGACCACTCCCTGCAGATATGAGTGGGTTGTGCTGGGCTGCAAGTGGCTTTAGATATCTGGGAGCTTGGATTCCAAGGGACGTTACTCAATTAAATCACACCAACCATCTCAAGTTCCTATGCGGGACTCTGTCAGACTGCACAAGGTGGAGGGAATTGCCACTCTCCCTCTTTGGTGAAACTGAAATGATTCGGATGAATTTACGCCTGCGTTTTCTTTTTTCAATAATGCCAACCAAATTTCCAGGGGTGTTTTGGAAAATGTTAAGATCCACTATAACAAAATTTATTTTGGGCGGAAAGAAGCCTTGAATTAGATGGCTGGTTCTGACAGCGCCCAAAGGTGTGGGGGAGCTGGCCTTACCATATTTTAAGCTATATTATTGGGCTGCCCAACTTCATATATATTATCCCACATTTGAGAGAGGCTGACCCTCTACTTTGGGTTGCTCTAGAGAAGGAATCGACAGGGGCTGCAGATATTAAAGACATGTTGTTTTTTTTTAACTCCTTCTTTTTCTACCTTCCTGCCCCATCCCTCCACTCAATCAGATACCCTCAAGCCAACTGCACACCTGTAGTGCCTCAGAAGTCTGCTCCTACAGTGCCAACCACTTGCTTTAGACCCTTGATGCCCAGATAACCCCCCGGGTGTGGTGAGGAGAGGCCAGCACTTACCTCCCTCAACCTTCTGATAAGCGCATGGTGCACAGCTGAGTCTGCCCCTTGTCAGCTGGAGGGCATGCGTCAGCTCTGAAGGGGTCGTCACCCAGGAGTGACGGGGGTCCATTTTTCCCTGTTCTTGTTTCCGAGCCAGATGTCAGTGTGCAGTAAGGGCCAATGAGCCAGGAGACACGCTGAGACATGCCTATTGCTCCAGCCCTCTTGCTGACGTCTGAACCTAACTTGGCACTGCTTCCCCCTTTACTGCACCAATCACCCAAGCTCCCCCAGGTGGCGGTATTGCGGCGGGAGCTTGCAGATCCCCACCCTGTAGAAGGAGAGCTGCCGTCGGGCGCTCCATCCTTTTCCACCCCTGCCGACCCCCGGCGGCCCGTGCTCATTCCTGAACACAGGTCGCCAGTGTGTGTGAGGTAAGGCATTCAGCGTCTCAGCGCCACCAGGCCGGCTAAATATATGTTGTTAACTCATTGTCTCCTCACGAGCTCTCTGAAGTTGCAGCACTTGTGTCCTGTATACTGATAACAGTGAATCCTGGGGCTTTGTAAGCAAAATCAAGCCATAATCATCATGTCGCAAACAAATGCTTATAGCTCAAGAACCGTGTGTGCTAGGCACAAAGTATGAGTGGCAATCTTGTTCAGCATAAAATTACCTTTCCAATGCTGGTATGCAATTAATAATATGTAATTTAATTTTTTTTCTATGCTGGTCGAAAGAGTAAAAAAAAAAGTATTTTTACACAAAAAAATGCACTTTAAGCCATTTTTTTTTGAAAGCATGTGACTTAACACCAAATTCAGCATGCAGAAACTAGATGCAGTTTTAATGATCTGTTTGTTGAAAAGACAGCTAATTCTATAATATAAAACATATGTTTTTACCATTTTTCTCAAGGTGTTTTGCGAGGTTTTAGACATGAATCAGAACCATACACACCATACCATAAACAAATGTGTATAACTCCTAAAGTATACATGATACACACAACATATCAGTGGCAAACTTGTTCATCACAAAATTTCCTTTCCAGTGGTGCTATGCAATCAATTGTGCTCTGTGTGGTTTTTTGTTTTATGCTGGCCGAGATACCCAGAATGAGTGTGTTATTCAGCATGCTTCGATGGTTCTTGATGGACAAAATGACAGCCATAACCCACCGTGTCATAAACAAATGCAACTAACTCCTGACCTATACATGATACACACAATATGTTCGTAACTAAATCACCTTTCCAACGGTGCTATGCAATCAATTTGAATCAGTTCGATTTTTGTTTTATGCTGCCTAAGATACCCAGAATCAGTTTTATTCATAGTGCTTAGGTGATTCTTGACGGACAAAATGTCAGCCATCCACACCATGCCACAAACAAATGCAAAAAAACTCATGCACAATACATGCTACACACAATATGTCAGCACACAATCTGTTCATAACTAAATTACCTTTCCAACGGTGCTATGCAATCAATTGTAATTAATTTGCTTTTTCGTTTTCTACTGGCTAACGTATAGTTCTTATGGTTCTTGGTGGACACAGTAGCAACCATACACACCATGCCATAAACAAATGCAAAATCGAGGATAAAATATGGGTCTGGGTGTGTAACGAGAATTTACACACGCGAGGGGTTTGATGCTACATAAACCCCGAGGGCGAATACTTTATTCCCAGACCCATACTTTATTCTTTAGTTTGCATTTGTTTATGGCATGTTGTGTAAAAACAGTTTCTCTTATTTTTCTGTCAGGATTCCACAGTTTATTCCTCCACGCAAAAGGGGAAAACAGTTATAAGTCCTAAAGTATACGTGATACACAAACTGTCAGCGGCCTAGCTGTTCAGTAAATTAACATTGATTGCATAGCACCATTGGAAAGGGAAATCAAAACATTTTTTTTCATACTAGCTGCAATTACAAAAAAATGTATTTTATTCAAGTTGCTTAGGTGACTCTGGGCTCATGATAGACAATCGCAGCCATACACACCATACCATAAACAAGTGTGCATACCTCCTACAGTGCGCAGTATGAAAATGCACAATATCACACCGTGATGTCATCACCAAACCAAAGAAACACACAAAACAGTCCGATTGTATAAAAGGACTACGTTATTGGCAGGTATTTGATATAGAATAGATCTGAACTTGTGTCAAGTGAGCGCAGGGAACCATTACTCAGTGCAGCGCTACGCTCCACCACTCATTCTATTCCCCAAGCTCACTTGCCACTCATTCAGATATATACACACAAACACATATATACACATTTATATATACACATATAGACACACATGTATACACATCTACCTATATATCTATATATTTAGTCTATCATTTTGATCCAACCATATACACACACAATGCATGATCAACATATGCAAAGACATTCAACAACACAGCATCACCACAAATCATGAGGTGCACGGCGCCACCATCTCTCGCATAACACGCACATGTAACAATGAGCAGTGTTGTGCACTTTGAGGACATAACATCACGACACGTACAAATATGTACACGGGGGCACCCATGGTATTTGGCACGGCGGCCACAAGTCGCATCACATAGACTACAAAATGTCAACAACAAAATGACAATCCCCACAGTCACATTTTCTTACCTTTTCAGATGGTGTCCCATGATGATGTGCACTGAAGACATTTATACACTCTTACATTCTTACCTGATGTAGTCCCAACCTCTATTCTGCTGTGTCCACACACTCACACACGCACGGGTGAACAAACAAAATACACACATACCAAGAGCTTGAGTAAATGGCCTCCGCCATGCATTTATTCAATATAAATTTACTTTCAATCATCCGCGTGTAGCCGCCACCACACCATGCTTCAAGTCCTTCAGAAAGTCATCCAATCCCTCATCCGTCAAGTGTACACTCCAGGCCTGTGAAGACCGAGACCAGTGTGCCAGACCACTGACCTGCCCATGGTATCCATCATAGACAACATGAACCCATTGTGTAGTCTTCTGATTTTCTCGATGGCCCGCACATCTCGTGCTCCACTCCACTTCAACCGCTGCACAATGTCGGACCATACAATATGGACTCTGGGCCACCAGCACTTGATTTGATGCAGCATCTGCCTCATGGTTCCCTTCAGTTCCTGCAGCAGGCAGGTTGCCAGATCGTTGCCTCCCAAATGAATAATCAGAATGTCGGGATGAGGCCCACCATGTTTCTCCCGAAGCACTGGAATCAGTCCATCCCACCGCATTCCTCGCCTTCCAATCCAATGAACTTCCACTCTGTCTTTTCCTAACCACAAGTTTTGCCCTCCTGTGCTCTTTCTGCGGCCCAGTAAACAAAGGAGCGACCACAGATCCAGATGCTGAGATGCTTGCTCCTTTCGCCTGCAACCAAATGCGAGATATTATTACCATTGATATATCCGTGACACTCCACCCATGCCCCTCACTACCCCTGCTTTTCCCCTATCATGGATTTTACACCCCCACATGCCTTGTGTTTGCTTGCCTGCTGCCATATCCTGACTTGGGTTTGACCTGCGATTTGGCTTCTGTGCAGTTGCCAACTCCATGGCTTACAGCGTCCCACGGCTTTTGCCTCAGTGTCAAGGTTTTTGTTGATACACGTGTCTGGGAGCTGCCTCCTACTGACCCCCCCCCGTTGAGGTAAACTGAAAACATGGAATTAATTAAATGCAAGGCCACCTATTCCCAAGGCTTGTGACTGTGCAGGCTCCTTATTGGTCGATGTTTCCAATTGTGATCCTAATAAACTCTATTTCCATTTCCAGTGTCTGTTGTCTTTTCCATAATAAAGACCACTACACCCTATATTGTGTTGTCAGTTTCTTCTATACACGACATTGCAGGTGACACAGTATGATTTTAGAAATAACGAGAAGCACCACATTTCGTTGAATGCAAAACTAGTTGAAGTTGCTTATGGCTGTGGGCGCTCACGTAGCCATGCAATCCAACGTCGGGTTCCTTATGAATGATGCTGAGTGTGTCCAGCTGTCAGAGAATGAGCTGCATGTGCTCATATGATGGAAGTAACCACAATGCAGCAATGTACAAGCCTGCTACATAAAACACATATTTGCACAGCTTGACGGCGGAATGCGTGTCGTGGGGCTCTGCATCCAAATGAAAATAAAAAATGCGGAGCTAAATCCGCCACTCCACAACAGTGCTGGAAGAGTTAGTGGAGCACGGTTCGTCGCACGTGACAATGCACCAACTGGTGTGCTTGGGACAGTTTGTGCTCTCCAGTACCTCTGTCAGCTTGCCCCATTGGTCTGGTAAGTGAGACACAGACCACCTCCAGTTATCGCAGTCACCAGTCCACATTAGCTCCGCTTTTTTTCCATTTGGCACAGTGCCAAAGCCTGCATCGGCTGCTGTGTCTTTCGCCTAGCCACGGATGTTCCACTCAACTCTTAGGACAATCACAACTCGCATAACGCAACCACTTGTCCGCCACGCCAGATCCGTCAGCAAAACCCCATCTTGACCCACGAAACAGACATCCAGAGTGTCTGACTCACTCACTCTGTTCCAAGCAATCTCGGTCTGCAGCTGTGAACAACTATGCACACAGCACTTCAGCCTTCCTCCAACCACCAAAGCCATCAAAGAACAGTCAGCCAACATACTGTAAGTCCAGCTATGATCAGACATTCATCCAGAAGCGGTCCTGTGCATTTTTCCACACCCACAAAAACAACCTTCACGTATGCGCATGATCCTTTGTCTGAATCATGTAAACCTGCAGCTGCCAACAGGCCTTGCTGCATGTGACCCTTGGTGTCTTCGCAGTGGTACATCCTATTGTATCCATTTCCGTTGATCCTTCAAACAGTTCTTCATTTGCCGGCTAGTTACGTTTGTCAATGTGTCGTTTGCATGTTCACGCTACAATAAACTTTCCTATTGTCATCTTCGCCACCACACTTAGTGCCCTTAGTGACGTACTTTCGTCAGGGGGACCTGGCTGTAGAAGACACATGATCCCACTGAAACAACATTGCTGACCCCTTACAAGTCATCGTGCGTGCATCGTTTTCCTTGTCGTCCAGTGTGACATGAAGCCTTCCTTCCTTCCTACCTAGCAAGACATTGAAGAATTGCTGTTGGAGTCAGACTGGTGATACGCAAGGCACTGAATGCAGAGGCCTTGCATGCTACTGATGGTTCTGTTCCGTTCTGCCTCAGAGCACAATTCGCGGCGATCCCACCCACCAGTATTTTTAATTTTCATTTGCGCAGCCCATTCAATGACTGGCATGTTACTGCATTACCTCCGATACACCAATGGGCCAAGCGGATGTTCCACCAATGCAAGACAATCTGATCCATGCCCATGACACTGTTTCTGACGTACCTGCCACCAAACCATTTCATCCAGTTTCTCGCTTGCACCTTGTCCTGCTCAGTGATGAAACTCCTACAACCTCTGCGCATCTCAGCACCCCGGTCTCTCTCTCTCTCTCTCTCCAGCACCCCGGTCTCTCTCTCTCTCTCTCGCAGCACCCCGGTCTCTCTCTCTCTCGCAGCACCCCAGTCTCTCTCTCTCTCTCTCTCGCAGCACCCTGGTCTCTCTCTCTCGCAGCACCTCTATCTGTACTGGTGATACTCAGGAAAACAATCAACGCAGAGGTGTACAATGCATGTGCTGCATGTATATGACGGTTCAGCACATATTTTCTTCTGCAAACAATTTTTGCACCTCCCCTTCTTCCCTTTCACGGGGTAGTGTAGTCCATCACAAGTTGGATTCTGCGCGATTACTGGAAGTGGAGCACCACGCCTTCTGTGTGTATATCCTTCCAACAGATTCTCAGAAAGGAGCATGCGGAAATTCAGTTGTCTGTGCTTGTTCACCCGTCCAGTCTTTGATTGCTGAACATAATCACGCCTCTCGAACAGAGTAAATGAGTCAGAGTGCCATGTCCCACAAAAAACAGAAAAGGTAGAGCCACCACTTTTTTGATTTTCTTGCACATGGGTACTGCCCCCGAAGCTGGTCAGCGACGTCCACACCATTCATGTGCGTGTTATACTGTAGCAGTACCTCTGGACATGCAATTGATACAACAGTGCTGTCTCTGTCTCCTTGGCACAGACATTGCTGGTGAGGTAGGGTCATGGTTTGTTGACAAGAAAACGGGATGGTTGTCTTTCCACGCTGTGGCAACAAGTGAACCATTCTGTCGTTGTTCATAATAGCCACGAGCTTTCTTTTTCATTGATAATTTGTTAAGTTCGGAAGGACATCCAATCCTGTTGGTCCGCATTGTTCCACATGAGTACAAGCCAACATTCAATAGTTCTTTTGCCAGGTGAACTGAAGTAAAGTAATTGTCAAAATATACATGGTGCCTTTTGCCACGCAGATCCTCAGTCAGGTCTTTCACAACCCTCTCTGCAAGGCCCACTTCCACAGTACCAGCAACCTTTCCTGTGTATACTTGGAAGTCGGACACATAACCATTATGCAGATCTGCAAGGACCCATACTTTTATCCCATACCGCTGTGGCTTGCATCGCATGTATTGCTTGAAGGACAGTCGTCCTCTAAAGCCCACCATTGCCTCATCAATTGACACTTCTCGGTGCAGGTGGTACTCCGTCTTGCATGCCTTGACAACCTGCTTGATAACTGGTCGAACGTGATGTAGCTTATCATGCTCTTAATCCTCTTGGTGGATTTAGCATGCTGTCACTTCATGCAAATACTGTATAATCTTCTCATAACGCCACGGGTCATTAGCTTTGAAATTGGTAAACGTCCATAGAGATGGTGCTTCCCCCAGTACATGCGGTAGTGTGGCACCTTTATAACTGACATGTATAGTCGCATTCCAAATAAGGCTTTTATGTCGCACGCAGTTACTTGACTCCATCGGTGGTCAACTTTGTTTGCTTCTGCCTGCTTACAGGCACTGTACCGGTTTGTCTCCTTGGCTATCAGGTCATAGAGAATTGGTGGGAATGTCAGGTTCATAAAATCCATGGGAGTCTTCTCTGCACTCAACAGTGTGGCTGGACCCACAGGCTCTTTGAAATCCTCAACATGGACCTGCTGTAAGCAACCTGTCCATTCATCATTGTGACCAGCATCCAGATGTGGCGTAGGTTGCTCAGGTTGTTCTGCAGGTTGTTCAACGTCATGCAGTTCATGATGGTCATCAATGTCAATTTGGGTACTCCCATGCTGCAGTGTAGCCAAAGGAAGATCATCTTCGCTGTCAGAGTCATTCCTCGGCTGACGTAGCTTGGCCAGTGGCACGTCATCCTCTTCACTCTCCGTGGAGCGTCTCTTCCGCCGCAGCGTAGCCAGGGGCAGATCATCATCGTCACTGAAATCGCTGTCACTGTCCGGTGTAACCAAAGACTTCATATGCACCAAGTTCACCTCGATGTCGGAATCATCAAAACCTTGAAAGTCATCTGCCTCATTGTCACTGGCACTATCGAAAAGGTCTAGCAGGTCATTTTTGTACACATTCGCCATATTTCCGGTGGTGATCTGTGAGGTTGCGGTCTCTCACAGGAAAACAGCAGTCTCTCTCTCTCTCTCTCTCAATCTCAGAGCGGTCTCTACAGCAGTCTGTCTCTCGCGATCTCGGAGCGGTCTCTTGATCGTCTGGAATCCCCCCCAAAAAAAAAAACACACATCTTTGCACTGCAGACACCACTCACCTAGGCCACCACCTTCAAAACCTATGTCACCCGCCACCATGCAGAAACAGCACTGCCTGTTGTCCGTGTGCCCCCAAGACCCGCGCTTCACACAAAATGGTTGCCATGCTGTAAGGGACCTGACCCTCACCATCAAACACACATGACCATCCCAACATACCCCCACAATGTTCAGTGGTCCCTCCCCACCCCTCCAAAGCTGGCAACAACACAAAATGGCATTCTCTTCATATCACATTGCCTTTTAGATGACCAGCTGCAGGTGGGAGACCATGAGACTCAGGGAATCCATTTTGTGGGATGGCACCTGGTGTCTGAAGGTGGGAGGAGGCCCAGACAGCATTGCAACCATTTGTGTGATGGCGTTGGTGTCTCAGGGGGCACACAAGCAGGAACTGCTGTTTGTGGGAGGATTCCGGCCTTCGTCACCCGCCACCATGCCAGAAACAGCACTGCCTGTTGTCCGTGTGGCGCCCGAGACCCGACGCTTCACACAAAATGCTGTAAGGGACCCGATCCCCACCATCAAACACACACGAACATCCCACAAAATGGATTCCCTGGTGGCCAGTGTTCTCCACACCCCACGGTATCCACACGGCAAACAACACAGCATACCCCCACAGTGTTCAGTGGTCCTCCCCTCCAAAGCTGGCAACAACACAAAATGGCATTCTCTTCATATCACATTGCCTTTTTAGATGACCAGCTGCAGGTGGGAGACCATGAGACTCCAGGGAATCCATTTTGTGGGATGGCACCTGGTGTCTGAAGGTGGAGGAGGCCCGGACAGCATGGCAACCATTTTGTGTGATGGCGTCGGGTCTCAGGGGGGGGCACCCAGAAAGCAGGTACTGCTGTTTGTGGGAGGATGCCGGGCCTTGCGTCACCCGCCACCATGCCAGAAACAGCACTGCCTGTTGTCCGTGTGGCCCCCCCCGAGACCCGACGCCTTCACACAAAATGCTGTAAGGGACCTGACCCTCACCATCAAACACACACGAACATCCCACAAAATGGATTCCCTGGTGGCCAGTGTTCTCCACACCCTACGGTATCCACATGGCAAACGACACATCATACCCCCACAGTGTTCAGTGGCCCCCCCCAAAGCTGGCAACAACACAAAATGGCATTCTCTTCATATCACATTGCCTTTTTAGATGACCAGCTGCAGGTGGGAGACCATGAGACTCCAGGGAATCCATTTTGTGGGATGGCACCTAGTGTCTGAAGGTGGGAGGAGGCCCCGGACAGCATGGCAACCATTTTGTGTGATGGCGCTGGTCTCGGGGTGGGAGCACCAGAAAGCAGGTACTTCTGTTTGTGGAGGATGCGGGCCTTGCGGCCACCGCCACCATGCCAGAAACAGCACTGCCTGTTGTCCGTGTGCCCCGAGACCCGACGCCTTCACACAAAATGCTGTAAGAGACCTGACCCTCACCATCAAACACACATGAACATCCCACAAAATGGATTCCCTGGTGGCCAGTGTTCTCCACACCCTACGGTATCCACACAGCAAACGACACAGCATACCCCCACAGTGTTCAGTGGTCCCCCCCCCCACAAGCTGGCAACAACACAAAATGGCATTCTCTTCATATCACATTGCCTTTTTAGACGACCAGCTGCAGGTGGGAGACCATGAGACTCCAGGGAATCCATTTTGTGGGATGGCACCTGGTGTCTGAAGGTGGGAGGGAGGCCCCGGACAGCATGGCAACCATTTTGTGTGATAGCGTCTGGTCTCGGGGGTGGGGTCGACACAACATACCCCACAGTGTTCTGTGGTCCCCCCAAAGCTGCAACACAAAATGGCATTCTCTTCATATCACATTGCCTTTTGAAGGTAGGAGGGAGGCCCCAGACAGCATGGCCATTTTGTGTGATGGCGCCGGGTCACCCCCCAGACCCGACGCCTTCACACAAAATGGTTGTCATGCTGTAAGGGGCCTGACCCCCCACCATCAAACACACACAACCATCCCAGCATACCCCCACAGTGTTTAGTGGTCCCTCCTCCCCCAAAAGCTGGCAACAACACAAAACAGATTCCCTGGTGTCCCGACTGTCCACCACCACAAAACAGCACCATGCTCTCCGCATTGCCTTGACCCACAGCACCTGGCACCAATGCATTATATGATGTGCCACCACCCAGCACCATGCATTTCCCCACCACCATGCCACCAACAAACAGCATTTTCCCCATCCCCCGTGGCACCCACCAGCACATACCTGCATGCAAACTTATCTGGCATGGAAACGGTCTGGTCCATCGCACCGAAAATTGAAAGGGAACCACAGTGCCGACAGAACAAGCGCGATGACAGGAATCCAGCCACACTGTACCGGGAGCAAGGGAGGACAACGATGGCAGGGAGAAAAAAAAACGCCCAAGCAAACACATTGGGAACACTGAGGAATGCAGTACTCCTGGCAGAACCAGTACTCCATGCATGATGTCCTCCAGGTGAAACAGGGAAAAGGAAAAGCGCCATGAGTGCGGCACGGTCCGCTATACAGGACACTCGAGAGAAGTCAAGGAGCCCACATGAACACACACCGAGTGCGATATTCCATTTGTGCACCAAACAGCCATATTGGATTTACAGAAACACAAACAAACAAAAAATAAATATCCAGCCCAGAGTGCTGTTGTGCCACAACCGATGGGAGTCCAAATGCACTCATGCCTAACTGTGATCCTCCCTTTGAGAAAATGTAGAAACACACAGCATTATCCGATTGACGACATAAGGCAAAAACAACATGAAATAAATATATCCAGCCACACAGTGCTGTTGTGTCAATGTGATTGTTTTCGGGGTCTTTCTGTGAGCAATTGAAAACCGGAAGCTTGCTTGTACTCCCTGGAGGAGAGGAGGGAGAGAGGGGATATGATAGAGACATACAAGTATCTTACAGGGAGGAACAGGGTGCAGGAAAACACTATTTTTAAGCAAAAAAGATGTTCCAGGACTAGAGGCATGGGATGAAGTTGGAGGGAGGACGATTCAGAGGAAACAAGAGAAAGAATTTCTTCACAGAGCGGTGGTGGACAAGTGGAACACCCTGCCAGAGGAAGTGGTGGGGGCTGAAACAATCACGGGATTTAAGAATGCATGGGATAGACATAAAGGAATTCTAGAGGTCAGGGGTAAGGGGAAACGGACTTCTAGGAAAACAAACTGAACTTACAAGCTCAAATGGGCAGACTGGGTGGGCCATAGGCCCTTATCTGCCGACACTGTCTATGTATCTATGTATCTATGGAAGCAGGGCTTCTCACGGAAGCCAGCTCACAGAAAGACCACGAAAACACTGACATTTACACAAAGGCACAATATCATTTTAAAAATATAAATACCTCGAAGAGTGTGGTGTTTTTAGAGGTGAATAATTCAGGCAGATCAGCAATAGGCACAGCATAAAGGCTCAGCAGCAGCAGTGGTCCGACTCAACCAGGAAGCAGCAGCAAAAGAGAGAACGCCAACTTAAAAGCACGCTTTTATCTGATTTTCAAATTGACCTTTATGTTACCCAATGAAAAGAGACTTACTATGTGGGGTATCACCCAAAGAGATTTAGTAAGCACTATTTTTACTTTTCATAGTATGGCGGCAGCTTCATTGTTAGGACTACCCAGACGTAGCACGGCCACATCTAGGATACTGCAGTTCACGCTCTGGAGTCGCTTCTCGACACAACGATACAGTGAAGCCTGCCGAATACAGACGTTTCTCGGAGGCAAAGAGTTAATGGATAAAAACAATTTTAAATTATTACACACTTGAAACGTGGGCATCTTTGCTTAAGCAATCTTGGGAGAGATGTGTCACAAGTACCACCTACAGCTGGCCTTAGCTAATGATACTCCATTAAGAGCCTGTACAGATTTTCTCCCTCTCAAAACAGAAGGGGGTTGCAGAGCCTGGGAAAGATATGGACTGAAGACTATAGAACAATTATTTCAGGGGGTATACTTAAATCTTTCTCCCAATTATGTCATGAAACATAGAAACATAGAATTTGACGGCAGATCAGGACCACTTGGCCCACCCAGTCTGCCCATTTCCCTACCTAATGGATAAGCTGCAGATCCTAGCTAACCAGCAGACTACTTTTTCCTACCCCCAACCCCTAGAATTGCCTTATGACTGTCCCATGCATGCTTGAATTCCACCACTGTTTTTGCCTCTACAACCTCCGGAAGGCAGTTCCATGCATCCACAACCCTCTCTGTGAAAAAATACTTCCTTACATTACCCCTGAGCCGCCCCCCTCTATCTTCAAATTGCACTCCCTTGTTCTTGCACACCTCTTTTTCTGAAAGATGCTACCCTCTTGGACTTTGTTGACTACCTTGAGGTACTTGAAAGTTTCTATCATGTCCCCTCTATCCCTCCTTTCCTCGAGGCTATACATATTAAGCTCCTTAAGTCTCTCTTCATATGTCTTCGGTGAAGACCCTGCACCATTTTAGTTGCCCTCCTCTGGACAGCTTCCATCCTGTCTATGTCTTTGCGGAGATTGGGTCTCCAGAACTGCACACAGTACTCCAGATGGGGTCTCACCAGCTGTCTGTACAGAGGGATAACAACTTCCTGTTTTCTACTGGTGATGCCTCTCCCTATGCATCCCAGTATCCCCCAGCCCTCCTTACTGCCCTCTCACATTGTTTGAGTATGAGCATCATCTTCCAAAAAAGGATATGTTTAGATACCTACAATTTAGACATTATTTGTTAGAACAGCCTCGAAGAGCTCAGCTAGACTTGGGACCCAACCCTCTCAACTAATTACTTATAGCCTTGTCGAGGTCAGCAGACGCTAGGGGTAGAATAACCAAGATTGTCCATTTGCTCTCTGACATGCAGCAGGGTATGGGGCAGCAAATTCGAGACAAATGGCAATTAGGAGCAGGGATAGCTGTGCAAGAGTGGGAGTGGGCCAAGATATGGGAAGGGGTGTTCTCGATTACATCATCACCCTCATGGAGGGACTTCTGGTGGCATGTAGTGGCCAGGTATTCCTGTACACTTGTCATAACAAAGCATTTTGGTGCACACCAGTTGGATCTGTGCTGGAGGGGTTGTGGGGAGCAGGAGACATATACCCACATTTTTTGGTCTTGTCCCACTGTGGAATCTTGGCGAGAGGTGGGGACAGAAATTGGACTCGTCTCGGGGACCACAGTTCCATGGCAACTCCAAACTTTAGTGCTAGGACTCTCCCCCTATGGCTCTACACACAAAGGCATAGACATATTTATTTTATATCTTGATAGAGGCGACCTTAAAGGCTAAAACTCTGCTTTGGTTGACTCTCAAGAAACCTTCCATAGTTCTCTGGCGTGAGATATGTCATAATATAATGGAAATGGAAAATATGATGGCTAAGTTAAGGCTTAAAAAGGATAAATTCACTAGCCGTTGGCTCCCATTCTTCCATTACTGGGCAGCCAAACAAAACAGAGATGTAATTGAGATTATTGCTGAACAAGGATTGAGGGAATCTTGCAAACCCTGTACCTGGCCCTCCCCCACTTCTTCCATCCCCGACGCTAAACTGCACATTCTTCTTGGTAGTCTTAATAGGAGATTTAAAGATAGTCCAGGGGTTTATTTGTTCCCTTATTTTTTACACCCTTGTTGGGGCTTCTGATTAATTTTTGTTTATTGGCTACAACGTTATCAAATTAATCTGATTACAAATATGCTAATGAGTCATATTTTTCTTTTAGTTGTAGTACATTGTCTATTGTATAAAGTGAATATGTCACTGACTGTTGTTGATTGTCATAATTGTTCTATGTTATCATGAAAACTTGCAATAAAATATTGTTTCAAAAAAGAAAAAGAAGGCAGGACAGGCGGTGAGGGGAGCAAAGGCACAAACAGTGGAAGGGATAGCCAAAGGGAAGCTAAAGGGGAGAAGTCTTTCTTCAGATGCTTACGTGAGAAGAGGAAGACAAGAGGAGGGACAGTGAGGATTAGGAAAGAGGAAGAGGGAGACTGTGCAGAAGCAGACCAAGAAAAAGCTGCCATCCTGAACAGCTGCTTCTGCTCAGTCGTCACAGTCAAGGGAGAGGGTGATGAACCACCATGGTGTAGCAGAAACAGTGTGTTTGGGGGTGGGGTGGAGGTGGACACAAGTCCAATTCAGAGTCCTGAAGGGACTTGCTGCTCTGAAGGTGGACAAAGGTAAGGGACTGGATGTGATATACCCAAGGGTACTAAAGGAACTCAGGGAGTTGCTAGCAGCCCCACTGACAGCCTTATTCAAAATTTCACGGCGAGGTTCCAGAGGACTGCAGAAGTGCTGGTGTAGTGCCTCTACAAAAGAGCAGTAGCAGGGAGGAGGCTTGCAACTATTGGCTGGCAATTTTATTTAATTTGTGGGGAAATTAATGGAAACTCTGCTGAAGGAAAGACTGCTACAGTATCCTGAATCTAAGGGGCAGCAGAACAACAGACAGCATGGATTCACAGGGGGGAGGGCCAGAAGAATCTGATTGACTTCTTTGATTGTATGGCTAGGGAGAAAGATCAGGGGTGGGCAGTGGACATGGCCTATCCGGGTTTGAGCAAGGCCTTCGACAGTGTCACACAGCAGACAGATAAGGAAACTGAGCAACCTAGGGTGGGCTCTAAAGGGGGTGAATTGGGTTAGAAGTAGGTTAACAAATAGGGGACACAGGATGGTAGTTAATGGCACTCACTTCAGTGATGGGACTGTGACTAGCAAGCTGCCGCAGGGCTCTGTAAGGGGGCCAGTCCTCTTCTACATCTTCATAAATGACACTCTAGAAGAACTGGAAGGAAAGGTATGCCTTTTTGCAGATGATACCCAAATCTGTAATAAGGTGGGCACTCAGGAGGTGAAGAGAATGCGTAGGGATTTTGGGAAACTTGAGAAGTGGTCAAGAGTGTGGCAGTTGAGATTCAGTACCAAAAAGTGCAAAATGACACACCTGTGGCATAGGAACCCAGGAAATGAGTAAAAGATTGGGGGGTCACTGACAGTCGCTAAAAGGGAAGGGATCTTGGGGTTATCACGGCTGACTACCTCAAAGTGGCAGAGCAGTGTGACAAAGCAGTAAGTAAGGCTAGTGGGATGCTGGGGTGCAGAAGGAGGGAGGTGGTGTTGCCACTGTATCACTCGCTGGTGATACCCCATCTGGAGTACTGTGTCCAGTTTTGTAGGCCACACCTTAGAAAGGCCATAGAGAAAGTGGAGGCAGTCCACAGGAGGGCAACTAAAATGGTACAACAGTTGCACAAGAAGCCCTACGAGGAAAGACTGAGGAATCTCAACATGTACACCCTGGAAGAGAAGATAGCGAGAGAGGACATAATAGGGCCTAAACGTACCTCATGAGGGTAAACAGGGTGCAGGAGGGGAGTCTCTTTAAAATTAGAACAGGCACCAGGACCAGGGACATTCAATGAAGCTGGGTGAATGTGAGGAAGTACTACTTCACTGAAAGGGTGGCAGATGCCTGGAACAGTGGAAGTGGTGGAGGGAAAAACAGTAAGGTGCTTCAAGCATGTGTGGGATAGGCATGGGGTAATATTAGTAAATAGGCAGGGAGGAGGGTGGGTCACCAGAGACCAGTTAGAATCTGTGGAGACAGATTAGGCAAAGAACATCTGGGCAGATTAGGTGGGCCACGCAGTCCTTTCTGCTGATAAATGATGCTTCTATGACACCCGCACAGAGTCCAAACCTGATACTGGCACCAAGGAGTCCCACTGTGATGCCTGCCTGCAGAAGACAGGTTTGTCGGACGAGGATTGGCACTGCACTCAGCACCAGATGGCACCGAGGGATGACATTTATGGAGCTGGAGAGGTGGAAAGAGTCCAGTGTCTCCTGCAGAAACCCTGACTGAGGCAAGAGTCCAGGAATGGAGACTAGGTGGTAGATATCCATAGAGTACCGATGCCAGAGTCCACAGCAACACTATACATCCGAGACATCCAAGCAGTGGGGATGCTGGAGACTGAGGTGCCAGCACCACTGTGTAAAGAAGACAGGCAACAGGTTTCTGACCCCACCCCAGAGCAGGGAGGAGGGGGATACAAACACAAATAGCACACACAACACAAAGTCAATGGATTCAAGGCAGAATGGCAAGAACCAGATTGTGACCTGTGCCAGGTGTCCAATGCAGAGTTTTAAGTGGACCCAGGACCATAACTTTTTACAACTCTGGGAAGGCTAACTATCCACCTGGACTTGAGGCAGTCCTGTCCCAGGACACTTGCCCACAGAAGAGTGGCAGTCTGAAAACAGACACTGCTGCAGCAACTGTCCTTAACAGGCACCCTACTTTTATATAACAGTCGCGAATGAACTGGTCAAGCAAGATGTGGATGAGGGAAACTTGTTGCTGTTGTTGTGCATGGCACAATGCTTGGTGCCATGTGCATGAGCAAGGTGCAGACTGTTCCCAAAGGTTATAACTCAAATGGGGTCTTACTGCCTCCAGAGGGGGCCCCTTGGAGAAAACTGATTCTTGGAAGATATGCCCCCTCCCAGCTGACAGGACTTGTGTTAGTCATCCTCCTCCTATGCTGGTCACCAGCTGCTTTGAACTGTACTGATGTGCTAATGTAAGCTCCTTTGTCTATACAGATATTGCCACAATTGTATTTTGTACCACTGTTGGTGCTCACGGTTTCCTATTATAACTGTTGTATTTGGTGGTGTGTAAATTTGTTACAGCTCTATCGTATCTCCTTTGTAACCAAGTACAGGGGAAATGGAAGCACTTTACAAATGTTCTCCAATGTCACGGCGGGGGGGGGCAACACACTTCAAGAACATTGCACCTGGCAGAGTGCCCACCTTCTCCCAGCATAACTACGTGTAATAACGGTGAAGAAATATGTGATGTGTGTACAACTGAGGAAAAAAACAAACAAAATAACACATTTTTATAAGGCCCCCCAACACCAATTATGCAAACATCACTTAGGGGTGGGAGGGACATAAAGGTTACTCATTTGTAACAGGAGTTCTAGGAATGCTATATGTTGTTCATGCACACTGTCTGGCAGGTTCCTTGCCGCTTTAAATCTTGCCGGAAGGTCTTCAAGCTGGCTCCTCCCACCCACCCGGGTGGTAAAACTCTCGGCTCCGCCCCATGACACCAGATCTATCTCTGCTGAAGCCAGGTTGTGTTTCAGCCAGGAGGTTATATTGGTAGGGATGAACAACATATACCATTCCTAGAACTCCTGTTACAGGTGAGTAACCTGTATTTCTAGGGACATGGATATGTTGTTCATCCACACTGTCTGGCAGACTCCTAGCAGCTCTCTGGGAGGAGGGAGGCAAGGCGCACACCCCCTACTTGGGAAATAAAGACTGGAGAACAGAGGCCCCAAAACCAGCATCCCGGCGTGACTCAAGGTCGATGTGGTAGTAGGTGATGAAGGTGTGTGCTGACTTCCAGGTAGCAGCCCTGCAGATTTCCTGGATAGGGACATTCCTGAAAGCAGCGGTATGGTGGGTAGAATGAGCTCTTATCCCTCTGGGAGGCTCCATACCCGCCAACCTATAGCAGAGATCTATGCAAGGGGTGACCCACCTGCCTATTGTCCGCTTGGCTGCAGGTCTGCCAGGTGCGGCTTCAGCGTAGGTAACAAACAGCTGGTGAACCTCTCCCCGAACTTCAGCCGTCTGCTCCTTATAATAAGCGAGCGCTCTTCTGGTCCAAAGTATGGAGCCTATATTTGGCCTCTGAGGTGTGATTGGGGTAGAACACCGGCAGAGTCAACACCTGGTTAAGGTGAAACTCTGACACCACCTTCGGAAGGAACTTCGGGTGGGGGCGCAGGACAACCTTGTCCCTGTGGAAGACCAGATAAGGAGACTCAATGGAAAGCGCCTGGAGCTCTCTCATCCTTCTGGCTGACATGATAGCCACCAAGTAGGCGATCTTCCATGACAGGTGAGAGATGTCACACCTGTGCATCGGTTTGAATGGCTTGCCCATGAGCTTAGCCAATACCAGCAGTAGATCCCATGGAGGAGGAGGTTCTTGCACTGGAGGGGATATGTGATCAAGGCCATTGAAAAAGCACCCGACCACCTTCTCCTGCGCCACCAACTGCTTCCCGGCCCGCCCTGTAAGCAGAGATGGCTGCCAGGTGCACCTTAAGGGTCGCCGATCAAGCCCTAGCTGAGAAAGGACCACAGATAATCCAGAATGCTTGCCAAGGAACAGGAGGAAGGGTCCAGGCCCTTGCCCTGACACCAAATGGAAAATCTCTTCCATTTGAAGGCATAGCATTTTCTGATCAACTCCTTACGGGACGCCTCAACGACGTTGAGGACCTCGTCAGAAAGACCCCAGGCCTGGAACTCTAGCCACTCAGGAACCAGGCCATCAGGTGCAGGGATTGAAGGTCCGGATGGAATACCTTCCCCTGATTGACTGAGATCAGGTCCGGGCGGGTTGGAAGCCGCCTTGGGAGCCTGGAGTGGAGACTGAGGAGATCTGGATACCAGAACTGACAGGGCCAGTCTGGGGCTACCAGAAACACCTGCGCCTTGTCCCTCCTCACCTTGAGAAGCACCTTGTGGATCAAGGGAAATGGGGGAAAGGCGTAGAAGAGGCCCGGGGTCCACGGCCTCGAGAAGGCATCCCCCTGCAGCGAGCCCTGCTGAGGGGGGCCGGCATGAAACAGTCTCAGCTTCGCATTCTCCCTGGAGGCAAACAGGTCCGCCTGAGGCATACCCCAATGGGAGAAGAGATCCTGTACTACCTCTAGCAGGAGAGACCACTCGTGAGACGCAGCCCCTATCCGGCTTAGGGCATCGGCCAGGGTGTTGGAGGCTCCTGCCACATGAATGGCGAGGAGATCCGCCTCCAGGCTGCGCACGAGTGACTAAATGCAGAGAGCTTCCCTGCACAGGGCATGGAGCACGCCCCGCCCTAGCAGTTTAGGTAGTACATGGTCGTGGAATTGTCCGTCTGGACCCGAACCACTTGACCCTGTAGAAACAGAGCAAAGGCGGTGAGGGCTAGACGGACCGCTCAAAGCTCCAGCAGGTTGATATGGCATCGGGACTCCCGAGGGGACCAGAGGCCATGCGCTCTGTACTCCCCCAGACAGACACCCCAACCCATCAGAGAGGCATCAGTCGATAGAGAGAGACCGTCGGCTCGGGGCTGACAAACGGGATGCCCTCCTGCAGATGTGCTGGAACGGTCCACCACTGGAAAACGTTCCACATCCCCTGGCTCACTGTCACTAGCTGATCCAGCGGATCGAAGTGCTGTTTGCTGGCCAGTCCCCATTGAAGAGGACGCATGTACCAGCGGGCCCAACGGACCACGCTGGTGCAGGCCGCCATAAGGCCCAGGAGGCACAGGAAGTCCCGGGCAGGGTGCGACTGCCCAACCTGAAATGATTGGGCAAAGGAGGAAAGAACCTCAGCCCTGTCTGCCGGGAGCCATGCTCTGCCCTGATGAATTGTATCACCTGCTTTGGCACGAGTTCCGACTTGGCCTCGTTGATAAGGAGGCCAACCTGAGAGCAAACCTGGAGGGCCAGATCTCTGGACCGCTCCACCTCTGCCCTGGAGGGGGCTGCAATCAGCCAGTCGTCCAGGCAGGGGTACACCTGGACCCTTTGGCGCCGCAGGAATGCTGTCACCACTGCCATGCATTTGGTGAAGACCCTGGGAGCTAGGGAAAGGCCGAAGGGCATGGCCCGGAACTCGTAAAAGGGATCCCTCCGCTTTGAAGCGGAGGAATCTCTGGTGGGACGGACGGATTGGGACGTGAAAGAACGCATCCTGAAGGTCCAGGGAACAGAACCACACCTCGTTCCAAGGATGGGATTATCTGAGCCCGAGTGACCATCCTGAAGGTCCGAGACCTTAGGAACCTGTTCAGGTCGTGCAGGTCGAGAATGGGGCGCCAGCCCCCTGTCCGTTTTGGGACCAGGAAGTACCTGGACACAAACCCCGGGTCTGAAGGAGGATCCGCCACCTTCCGGATCACCTCATTTTCGAGGAGCAGGGCAATATCGGCTGCGGGCCGACAGAGAGGCTGCGGACCCCATGGCCCTGAGGGGCGATGGCTCGGAAGGTTGGGGCCTGCTCGAACTCCAGAGGCAGGCCCTTTCCTACCACCTCCAACACTCAGCAGTCCGTGGTGATAGCGGACCAGGCGGAAAGGAAGTGGCGGAGCCGTGCCCCATGCGGGGAACCCAGGGAGGAGTGACGAGGCTGGGGGCGACACCCCTCAACCCGTCACTGGGCAGGCTTGGAGAAGGGACCGGCTGAGGGACCTCCTGGGACTTTACCTCCCTGCTTCCTACTGGAGGAAGCCGCGAGCTTGGGTTTGGGATGCCAGCGAGCCTGCTGCCCCAGTGCTGGTGCTGTTGGGCCAGACGCAGCCGCAGGGCAGAAGGCTAAAGGACTTGTGCTGCTGTCGGGCGTGCCTTTCGTTCTGGGCGGAGGTGACCGAGTCCAGTGTGGCATTGGACTTTTCGATCCGCTGGAGGTGACCTTCCACTCCAGGGCCGAAGAAGTTGGTTCCCAGGAAGGGGACATCTGCCAATTTGTGCTGAGTATCCGCCGTGAAGGTGGATATCCTCAGCCATGCTCTGCGGCGCATGGCCACCGCGGCTGCAACCGATCTGGCACAGGAGTCTCCTATGTCCAGAGCCATTTGGAGCCGATGCTTAGCCACTGCCCTACCGTGGTCTGCAGGTCGGCCGGGAGATGAGGGATCACCTCATCCAGAGAGCCCATGAGGGCGTGGGAGAAGTGTGCCATCAGCACAGCCGAGCTGGCCTGGCGGAGGTCAAGGTAGGATGCAGTGTACACCTTGCGCCTGGCGTAGTCCAGCTTTTTGGACTCCTTGTCGGGGGGGCTTGTCCACGCCCCTAGCATTCCCGAACTGAAAACGCTTGTCGGTGACCAACCCTCGGCAGAGGGGTGTTCAAAAACCTGGCAAAGAGCGAGGACGCGATACTTCCCGGCCAAAGGTGCAGGGCAGGAAGAAGGCTCGCCGGCTCCAAGGCTGGGCCAACAATGGCTTCAGCCACGGAAAGGCCTCCGTGGGGGAATCCCCTGGGTCCAGCATCTCCGTTAGGGGATACTTGGCCTGTCTGGACATGGGCTCGAGATGCATCCCGGTGGACTCCGAGATGAGCCGAAGCAAACCCATGAAGGACGATGGGCTTTCATCCAACAAATGGCCCCCGGAGGACTCCAGGTCAACAGGCCTGGAGAACAGGGAGGAGTCGTCGTCGGACTCGGAGAATTCCGCGAAGAGCTGCCTGGGGCCCGAGCCACCCTCCACCTGCTGAGAACGGTCGGGAGTGAGGGTGATTGACAACCTGTGGGGCAGGCCTTGACCCGACCGAGAATCCTTGGTCGGCGCTCCCGATTTCGGTTGTGGAGGTGGAGGTTCCACCACAATCGGTGGGGCAGCTGGTTTCGGCTGAACAACTGGCCCAGGCTTAGGCACCTCGACAACAGCGAGGGGTTGTTTCGGCCGCTCGGGTGACAGCCACTTGCTAGCCGGGGAAGGCGATGGTGTCGACTTGCTCCCAGACAGAAGTAACTGCTGCCACATCAGGTCCTTGTAGCGTCGATGCAATCTGAGCCGGAGCCTCTCCTCTTCCGAGGAGGAAGATGAGGACGAGTGGCGGCGCCGCTTACCTCGGTGCTGAGACTGAGACAGCTGATGTCGGCGGGATCGGCTGGACCGAGATGAAGTCCGAGACCGAGACTGAGATCCTCGGTGTTTCAGAGGACGGGTCTGGGAAGGAGCGGGGAACACCCGCTCTTCCCTCGACTTGGGAGCCTTAATCGGGGGCGCAGGCAGATCCTCGGTCTCCACCGGGAGAACTGGTGAAGAAGGGTTGTCGGCCTCACCAGTCGACAGCCCGTCTAACGGGTCGAGAAAAATCTCGACCGCGACGAGAAGTCTCAGCCGGCTGGCCTGACGGGGATGCCGTGAAGCCAGCGGCCTTAGCCGCAACCTTGACCGAAGTCGACAGCCGGCTGTGCGGGGAAGGAGACCTCTCCCGCTCCCACGAATGCAGACGATGGGACTTACCTTTGAGTCCTCCTTTTTGGACCGAGAGGAATGTCCCGATGGCCCCTCTCCCTTCGCGGAAAGGGACTGGCAAAGCTCCTTGAACGAAGCTGAATACGAGGTACCCAGAGAGAGCAGGATAAATGCCGCGACCGAGGAAGAGGATGATGCAGCCTGGGCCGCCTCCTCCTTGAGGGCGATCATCTGCTTGAGTTGCTCAGCTTAGCCAGCCACCACGGTAACCACCCAATGGACCTCCTTCGACTTGACCGGCGGGTAGCGCTTCTTGGGGTGCCCAAGCTGTAACCAGGCAGCGCGGTCCTCCAGGACGTTGGCTGGAAGAACGGCATGACCGTGAGGGCCCGCGTGGTCATGTTCTAGGCCGAGGCAGTAGACGACGTGGAGTGCGGGTCCGTCTCTGGACATCTTCTGCCCACAAGGGCACCGAAACCGGAGTTGATTTGTCCATCGCAGCCGCGAGGGAAAAGATGACCAAGTCTTGAAAATTTTAAAATGAGTTTCGCGAACCAAGAATTAGGATCCAGTCTATCATGCACAGCGTTAAGGAGGAATCTGAGCTTCCAAGCGGTAAGGAAGATCTGGCATCATGGGGCGGACAGAGTTTTACCACCCGGGTGGGTGGGAGGAGCCAGCTTGAAGACCTTCCGGCAAGATTTAAAGCGGCAAGGAATCTGCCAGACAGTGTGGATGAACAACATATCCATGTCCCTAGAAAGGATTTTAACTGCTGAACTGGCTATTCCTGTACTTTGTTGTGTAACTTCGTCAGGACAGGGGGAGGCAAGTGCTAGTGAATGAGGGATTTGTGTCTAAAACATCAAGGACAGGGGTAGGGATGGGTAATGTTTGCAGTGGATGTACGGGGGCAGGTTTGTTAAAAATGCTGTTTTGTTTTAAATTTCGCTGAGGGAAGGTACAGGACAATGTTGGAAACTCTGCTACAAGTAGTACGATGTTCCAGACTTTGCATCAGATTTGCAGGCAAAGTTTTATATTGCTGCATCTGTTTGTAACCACCCCCCAAAAAAACCAACAGGAAACAGCCCTCCTTCAACTCTGCTTGCTTGACTATAAAATATGTCTTAAATAAATAAATATACATCCATATAGTGCCCTGATTCAAAGGTAAATACTACTGAAGACTTCCTGAAAAACGTTTTAAAGTTTTTTTTATAATTTTTTTGATATATGTCATTAACAAAATCACGTCCATACCTTCTTTACAAAGACCAAAGTCTGCAATTTTCACATAACCTTCTGTATCCAGTAGTAGATTGTCCAACTTTAAATCTCTACAAGACAGGGCAAACAATGAAATCAGGCTGAGATCTTTCTTTACACATTACTAGCACACACCTAAAATACCTAACCATGAATAATCAGGAATATAAGGCCAAAAACACATGAAACAATCATCACAGATATGTTATGAAGACTGCATGACAAATACAATATGTTCAAGTGTTTCAATGTTTTAGTAATTCAAAAGGTTTCTTTAAGGTTGGGTGATGTGCATTTTAAGCATGTACCACATATTACCCAATCGTTGTTTTGAAAGTTATAGGCAGTGGTCTCCTTCCCCCAATACCCATAAGAGTCCTGCTCATTGCTTGGAAACAGGGTGTGCTACACAGCATTACAGAATGGGTAAACAAAACCAAGACCTCTGATTGGTCAGATGTGATCACATGACTGTGTGTTATTCCAGAGCAAGAGCACAAGTCAGAAATAATTAACTTTCTGAACCTCATTACTCTGTTTTTAAAACAAAAATCAGAGGTACTATTTTATAATCGCAATAAGGCCATCCAGGGTGTGTGTAATTGTGGGATAAAGGTACTTCTCGGTTGCATAAGACACTCGTCATTGCCTTGTGCCTCACTTCAGAGGTCTACAGTTATCCTACAACAACACATGCCCTTTCATGCCTTATTGAACATGCTCTAGCTTTCTCATTCCCAGACAGGAAGCACAACATAGGCATGACGTGCCTCTCCTCCGGCAGCACTGTGAGCGAGTTCTGAGGTCATTCTGAAATCCAGTGTGAGCCATACTCTTCGAATGCAGCTCTTAAAAGTTGAATTATTAGATGGTCCATCATCAACCTGCTTACCTGTAAACTATCTTGTGTTCATGCAAAAACTGTAAACCCAGGACTACACAAGCAGCATAGAATCTGTGAAAAATGGAACAAAGAATATGTGAGGATGTTGCCCATATAACAAACACGGCATTACAACCCCTGGGATGGATTTCATGAGGCACTGAACATTATTCAGAACACCTCAACCTACAGTAGGTTGTGAAGGTTTTCAAAGCAGAAATTAAATGTCTATACCCCCACCCAAGAAATCACCACATCTTTTCCTACAGCAGTATGTTTGCCAGTTTCCTCACAGATCTGCCTTTCTAAAACATTTCCAGCTAGGTCTTCAATGGTGTTGGTTGAATAAACAGGTTACTCACCTGTAACAGTAGTTCTAGGAGTGGTATATATTGTTCATCCACACTCTTTGGCATGTCCCTTTCCACTTTAAGATCCATCAGAAGTCTTCAAGCTGGCTCCTCCCACCCAACCGGGTGGTATATACCTTGGCTCCACCCCATGATGCCAGATCTTAGCCCATTGGAACCCAGGTGTTGTGCGTCCTTAGCCATGGGAGGTCGGGTGGGTCCATGTGGATGAATAACATACACCACTCCTAGAAATGAAAATTACGTACCTACCGTAATTCTTGATCTTCTTGGACGAGTCTCCACCACTCATTCACACTATTGAGATCTGCACCGGAGGCACTAGGACCCATCGGGAGCAAACTTTTTGATGGGGAGTCGACGCCAGAGAGGGCGCCGCGAGGAAAGGCGCCGCGAGCCCCAGCTCGCGCGGCAATGACTATCTCGGCGTCGACTCCCCAACCGCCTCAGTACCTTTTTTACCAAGGAGGTGCAGCGTAACTAACCTAGAAGGGTAGCCTAACCTAAAAACCGGACATAAGATAGTCCGGACGACCCGTGTAAGAAGGGTCAACAAAGAAGTCTTCAAGGCCTAAAGATCTGAGGGAGTGAAGACCAACAAGAGAGGTGAGCTCGGGGGATGGAGGGTGGGCGTGTGAATGAGTGGTGGAGACTCGTCCAAGAAGATCAAGAATTACGGTAGGTACGTAGTTTTCATATCTTCCTGGACATAAGTCTCCACCACTCATTCACACTATTGGGAGATACCGAGCTAATAATCCCCGAGAGAAGCGGCAGGAGAAACCAAGAGCTCACGTTTCTTAAGACAGAAGTCCATTAAGGATGGCTCTGCCAAAAGAAGAACGTCGTCTAGCATGGACATCAGTGCATAATGCTTACAAGTATGCACTGAGCTCCAGGTGGCTGCACTGCAGATGTCTGCAATGGGCACGTTGGATTCCGCTAGGGATACGCTACCGCTCTGGTAGGTGGCGTAAACTCTCCTCAGCAACCTGCGCCATGGAACAGCAGTGGCGAGGCACGCCACTAGCCATGCTGAGATACATCTAATAGCGACAGGTTGACCCAGCCGGATTCACTGAAGGAAACGAACAGTTGCTGGGCTTTACGAAAATCCTTGGTTCTATCTAGTAGAAACGCAAGGCCCTCTTAACATCCAGAGAATGAAGAGAGCGCCCCTTCATTTTGGAAGTCCGCAAAATAAGAGGAAGGACCAAAGGTTGGTTAAGATGAAATTCTGACACAACCTTAGGAAGAAATTTAGGGGAATCAGAAGAACTACTTTGTCCTTATGGAACACAGTATACGGAGGGTCTGTGACCAGGGCATGTATCTCAGAGACCCTATGGGCTGAGGTAATGGCCACTAGGAAGGCAGTCTTCCAGGTGAGGAACTTTAGTTCACAGGTAGCTAGAGGCTCAAAAGGTTTCCGAGTGAGCATGTCTAGCACAAGATTAAAGTCCCAGGCTGCAACAGGATGTCTTGTAGGGGGTCTGGAGTGCAGAATGCCCTTAAGAAATCTCTTAACCATAGGTAACTGAGCCAGTGAAAGAGAAAAAAACCGCTCATGATACGCTGAAATGGCACTAAGGTGAACCTTAACTGTAGAGTACTGGAGACCTGAATTTGAGAGGTCCAAATGGTACTCTAAAACTTTATCTGGAGGGCAGGAAAAGGGATCCAAAGAGGACTTTGCACACCAGAGGGAAAAACGCTTCCACTTAGCCGTGTAAGTTTTCCGAGTAGCTGGCTTCCGGGCAGCCAGGAGGATATCAGAAACTCTTCGAGAGACATTGAACCGATTTACTTCTACCTCTTCAGGAGCCAAGCGTGAAGGTGAAGAGATCTCAGATTGGGATGGACCACCGGTCCCTGAGTTAAAAGGTTCACCTGCAGGGGAAGTGGTCTCGGAGGAACTGCCAACATACTGTTGAGAAGTGAAAACCACAGTTGTCGAGGCCAAAAGGAGCAATGAGAATCATCTTGTCTCCTGAGACTCGAACTTGAGGAGTACTCTCTGAATTAGAGGAAGAGGAAAGGCGTAAAGCGTTTTGTCCACGAAGCCTGAACGCATCCTGACAAAAAATGCCAGGCCCTGGACTTCTGGAGCAGAAGAGAGGCAGTTTTATTGAGTGGGGACGCAAAAAGGTCCAGGACCGGAGTTCCCCACTCTTCGAATAGTGACTGAACTATGGTTGAGTCGAGAGACCACTCATGAGGATCTGTCTCTGTTCTGCTGAGACGGTCTGCCAAGTCGCTCTGTACACCTGGCAGGTAAATTGCTTGAATTAGAGCCTTGTGCTCCAAGCACCATTCCCAGACCCTCATCGCTTCTCTGCATAAGGGGTAAGAATGAGCACCGCTCTGCTTGTTGATGTAATACATCACTGCTTTGTTGTCCGCTTGGAGGAGAATATTCTTAGATAGAGAATGTCCTTCAAAGCTCGGACCGCATAAAGGACGGCTCTATTTTCAGGACATTTATGTGAAGCTGGGACTCGAGTTGAGTCCACACACCCTGAGTGTGGAGAGCCTGACAGTGAGCTCCCCACCCCATTAGTGAAGCAACTGTGGTAATGGAGATCTGATGGTCCAAAGGGGCAAAGGGGTATCCTTGCAGCAGATTGTCCTCTTGAGACCACCAGGTGAGAGACCTCTTTAAGGGTTCTGTCACCTTGATGAGACAGGACTGCGGGTGAGTGGTTGGAGACCACTGAGTACTGAGCATCCACTGGGTGGTTCTCATGTGCAGACGGGCCAGAGGTACAGTGAACACTGAGGATGCCATGAGGCCCAGCATCCGTTGCATCGAGCGCTGTAACTGACCTGTTCTCTCCGATGTAACGGGCCATCTGAAGGATATCGTTCCTTCTGTCCTCTGGGAGAAAAGCCTTTGCACAGGATGTGTCCAGAAGGGTCCCTATGAAAAGGAGCCTCTGGGAGGGCTGCAGCTGCGATTTCTTGAGGTTTAGCAGGACTCCCATAGACGTAAGGAGGCGAGAGGCCGTCTCTACGGCATCCAGAGTCCCTTGCCTGGAAGGACTTGCCAGAAGCCAATCGTCCAGATAAGGGAACACCTGTATTCCGAATTTTCTGAGATGCGCTGCGAGAACTGCACAACACTTTGTAAAAACCTGCGGCGCCGAGGATAGCCCAAAAGGCAGGACTCTGAACTGATAATGTTGTCCCAGAGCCACAAACCTCAGGAATTTGTGATGCCTCGGGTGAATGGGAATATGCTGGTAAGCATCCTGCTTGTCTAGGGAGGCTACCCAGTCGTGCTGATGAAGCAAGGGTAACAGGGTTCCTAGAGAAATCATTTTGAATTTCTCCTTGGGGAGAAATTTGTTTAGCTTTCTGAGATCTAGAATGGGGTGCATTCCCCCAGACTTCTTTGGAACCAGAAAGTAATGAGAGTAGAACCCCGTGTTTCGTTGATGCAGCGGCACAAGTTCTACTGCTCTGTTGTTTAGAAGGCCCTGAATCTCGGCGGTGAGAAGGTCTGACTGAAAGGCAGACAGCCTGGGCTGCCGTTTAGGGAGACGATCGGAGGGTTTCCACAAAATTGCAAGTACCCTTCGCGGATTATCCGAAGGACCCATTTGTCTGAGGTTATGGACTTCCACTGGCTGTAGAAGTGCATCAGCCGACCTCCACGGAGAGGAAAAGTCCACCTCGGGCAGTTGAGGGGTGGGACTTGGGCCAGCAATTCATAAGGTAGCTGGGCGCTTTGGCCCCTGCGCTTTCTGTCTGCGCCTTCTTTTGAGGTTGGGCAGGTTGGTTCTATGGAAACTTCCTCTGCCTCTGCCTCGAAGGCTGGCGGTTATGAACCGACGCTTACTGGCATGCCTCGAGAGGGGGCAGGAGGGGGTCTAGCCAACTTAATGGCTGACCTAGTCTTTTGTGTAGCTTCTAGAGCTTGCTCGACCTGAGGACCAAAAAGATATGCACCATCAAAGGGCAATGCCATTACCTGTTGTTGCGCATCATTGGTGAAGCCTGAAGTGCGCAGCCAGGAATGGCGGCCGGTGCAAATACCAGCAGCTGTTGAACGGGAAGCGGAGTAGAAAGCATCCATGGCTGCTTTAACCTGTTGGTTGTTAGATTCAATACCCCTGGTAATGGTTTGAAGAAACTCTGGTTTTGAATCCGACTCTGGAACAGCTTCAACCATTTGCTTGAGAGAGTGCCACAGGATATACTCGTACTGAGAAAAATAGCCTTGGTAACTGGCAATATGCATACTTAGGGTAGAAGCAGCAAAGACTCTCTTACCTAAGGTGTCTATCTTATGAGATTCCTTGTTAATAGGTCGAGCTGTAGTGGTTTGAGGAAGGACGACTTATCATTCTCTGCCAGGACTACAATAGGATCCGCAAAGGCTTGAGATGCCAAAATGGGACGATCCTTGGGAGCTGAATATTTTCTATCAATGGATTTAGCCACCGATGAAGAGAGAGCAGGATTATTCCATACCATTTGAGACAGCGTCTCGAAGGAAGGCTGAATCGGAGGAGTCAAATCCGTAGGGATCTCCGAGGCGTGAAGGTATTGGAGTCTTAACAATTTCCCAGGCTCGATGTCTGTAGTCTGGAGAGAAAGTGTGGAAATCATATTCTTTAGCAGAGACTTAAAAGACAGGTCCTCGACCACAGGCTCTGCAGCAGTAAAAGATCCTGCTTTGTCTACCTCATCGCCCAGCCGAAGGTCTGGGTCAGGCTCAACGTCATCTCCTGACAGTCCAGGAGGGACTGTATGGACAGGAAAGGGATGAAAGCCAGAAGAGGAAGGAGGAAAAGAGACAAAGGGAGTCCCAGAGCCCCAGGCCTATGCCAAGGAGGCGATGGCGCCGAGAAACCACGCGGGCGCCTGAGAAGCCGCGACAACGCCGAGGATGGCGCTGAGAAACCGCATAGCGTTGAGGATGGGCCGTGGGCGACGCCGAGCTGCAGACACAAGAAGGCGACGCCGAGGACGGCGCCTGGTGAGGCCACAGCACCGAAGGCACTCCCAGAGACCAAAACAGGTTTTGAAGGAAGAAGAGCAGGAGATAAGGGTATCGGTGTGGCCCCTGCGTCAAGCCATGGGGAGACACCTCAGCACAGAGTCGACGGGCGCCAAGAAGGAGCCGTGTGACCAGGAAAGTCCAACTGCTTCTACCTGGTCGCCTAGAGAGCCCAAGGCCCACGAGCGATCGAGCCAGGTAGTCAACCAACCTCTAAGCCAATTGCTCCATAAGAGCGCCCACTGATAAACTGCTCATCTGAAGACCTACCTGCGGGCGGGTAGGACTCCGGCTGTCAAGACGCTGAAGCTCCATTGTAGAAGCCGCTGTTGGCGACTCCGGCGATGAGACCGTCAATCCAGCCCTCGATGACCGAACGCCCACGCAGACGATTTAGGAGGCGCACCGAGTGATGCCTCTTTAGACCCGCGGCTCAAGAGCTCGAGTCGAACGGTGCCGAGAATGCCACCGCTTGGCTTTATGTTTCGCTGGGACTGCCCATCCCCCGGCACTGGACTGACCGCTGTCAGACCCCCTTCGGGAGAAGGCGGCGGACCGGACCCAGCCCCGACTGACTGAACAGCTTTCAGCGAAGTCTCCCTACGGCCACCTGACCTGTCATGGTCGACCGCCAGTGTAGGCTGAGACTTCTTTATCGCTTTTATTTAAAATAAGAATAACTTAGCGATATACTGTATCAAGATAATACTACAAAATAATAAAAAACTGAAAACTATGCTGCTAGTTTGAAGTTTGACTCATGACAGGCGAAGCGACGCTGTCACTGAAGCGCACTGACGGGCGGGAAAGGAACTGAGGCGGTTGGGGAGTCGACGCTGAGATAGTCATTGCCGCTGACAGCTAGGGCTCGCGGCGCCTCGTGGGCGCCATCTCTGGCGCCGACTCCCCAGCAAAAGTTTGTTCCCGATGGTCCTAGGTGCCTCCGCGCGATCCCAATAGTGTGAATGAGTGGTGGAGACTTATGTCCAGGAAGATCTACTGTTACAGGTGAGTAACCTGCTTTTCTAGGAGCGTGGATATGTTGTTCATCCACACTCTCTGGCAGACTCCTAGCAGTTCTCCGGGAGGAGGAAGGTAAGGCGCACACCCTTTATTTAGGGAACAGAGATTGGAGAACTGGGGCCCCAAAACAAGCATCCCGGCGTGACTCAAGGTCAATGTGGTAGTGGGTGATGAAGGTGTTTGCTGATTTCCAGGTTGCAGCCCGGCAGATTTCCTGGATAGGGATGTCCCTGGAAGCAGCCACTGATGCAGAAGTATGGCGGGTAGAATGAGCTCTTATCCCTCTGGGAGGCTCCTTGCCCGCCAACTCATAGCACACACCTATGCATGACGATATCAATCTTGCAATAGTCTATTTGGCTGCAGGTCTGCCAGAAGTGGCTTCAACATAGGTGACAAACAGCTGGCGAACCTCTCCCCGGATTTCCGCCATCCTCTCCTTATAATAAGAGAGAGCTCATCTCAGGTCCAAGGTATGGAGCCTGTACTCTGCCTCCGAGGTGTAAGTAGGGTAGTAAACCGGCAGAGTTAACACCTGGTTAAGGTGAAACTCTCACACCACCTTCGGAAGGAATTTCGGGTGGGGGCGTAGGACAACCGTGTCCCTGTGGAAGACCAGATAAGGGGAGTCCACCAAAAGTGCCTGGAGCGCCCCTGTCCTTCTGGCAGACGTGACAGCCACCAGGAAGGCAATCTTCCACGACAAGTGTGACAAGGCACATTCGTGCACTGGTTTGAATGGCTTGCCCATGAGCTTTGCCAGTACCAGCAGCAGATTCCACGGCAGTGGAGGTTCATGCATCGGAGAAGATATGTGATCCAGGCCTTTGAAAAAGTGCCCGACCACTGTCTCCTGCGCTACCGTCAGCTGACCGGCTCGCGCCCGGTAAGCAGAGATGGCTGCCAGGTGCACCCTATGGGTCTATGACCGCATATCCCCTTTGGAGAGAGAGACCCAAGGGTAGTCAAGAATGTTAGCCACTAGACAGGATAAAGGGTCCAGGCCCTTGCCCTGATACCAAATGGAAAACCTTTTCCTTTTGAAGGCATAACATTTTCTAGTTGATTCCTTTCTGGATGTCTCCACCACAGTGTAGACATCTTCGGAAAGACCCAAAGCCTGGAACTCTAGCCGCTCAGGCACCAGGCTGTGAGGTGCAGGGATTGAAGGTCCGGATGGAATACCTTCCCCTGGTTGAGCGATATCAGGTCCGGGCTTGCTGGAAGCCGCTCTGGGTGCCTGCAGCTGAGGCTGAGGAGATCTGGATACCAAAAGTGGCGCGACCAGTCTGGGGCTACCAGGATCACCTTCGTCTTGTATCTCCTCACCTTGAGAAGCACCTGGTGGATCAAGGGAAATGGAGGGAAGGCGTAGAGGAGGCCTGGGGTCCATGGCCTCGAGAAGGCATCCCCCTGCAGCAAACCCTGCTGAGGGGGGGCAGGCATGAAACAGCCTCAGCTTGGTGTTTTCCCTGGAGGCAAACTGGTCCACCAAAGGTTTGCCCCAGTGGGAGAACAGACTGAAAGCTACCTCTGGATGGAGAGACCACTCATGGGATGTCTGGCCTAAGCGGCTGAGAGCATCTGCCAGATGGTTCGAGGCTCCTGCCACATGGATGGCTAGATCATCTGCTTCCATTTGGCTCACAAGAGTCCAGATGCAGATCGCCTCCTTGCACAGCAGACGGGAGATTGTTTGTTGAAGTAGTACATGGTCGTGGTTTTGTCCATCTGGACTTCAACCACTTGACCCCGGAGCTGAGGACTGAAAGCTAACAGTGCCAGTCTGACTGCTCTGAGCTCCAACAGGTTGATGTGGCATCGGGACTCCAGAGCCCATGGGCCCTTTCATCCCTCATGTGGGCTCCCCAGCTCATGAGAGAGGCATCGGTCATGAGAACAACTGTCGGCTTGGGGCGGACAAATGGGATCCCTTCCTGCAACCAGTCTGGGGCGGTCCACCATTGGAGAGCGTCCCACATCTTCTGGGTTACAGTGATCAGCTGGTCGAAATGACCGTGGCGCTGAGTCCACTAGGCTGCCAGCTCCCACTGGAGGGGGCGCATGTGCAACCGGGCCCAATGGACCATGGAGGTGCATGCTGCCATGTAACCCAGAAGCCACAGAAAGTCCCAGGCAGGGCGCAAGTGCTCAACCAGAAATGATTGGGCAACGGAGGAAAGAACCCCCCGTCCTGTCTGCTGGGAGCCGAGCTCTGGCTTGACAAGAGTCAAGCTCTGCCCCGATGAAGCCCATCACCTGAGAAGGCACGATTTCAACTTGGCCTCGTTGATCAGGAGGCCGAGTTGAGAGCAGGTCTGGAGGGCCAGGTCCCTGGACCTCTCCGCCTTCTGTTGGGTGGAACCGGCTAGAAGCCAGTTGTCGAGGTATGGGTAAATCCTGCCCCCCAACCCCTGACACCGGAGATGGGCCGCCACTACTGCAATGCATTTGGTGAAGACCCGTGGGGCCGATGACAGGCCGAACGGCAAGGCTCGGAAGTCATACAGGGTCTCTTCGACCCTGAAGCGGAGGAACAGATGGGACGGACGGATTGGGACGTGAAAGAACACGTCCTGCAGAACAGAACAGAATCACATTTCACTCCAAGGATGGTATGATCTGGGACAGAGTGACCATCCGAAAGGTGCATGACCAGAGATATAGATTCAGGTCATGCAGATCTACAATGGGGCACCAGCCCCCCCATCTGCTTGGGCACCAGGAAGTACCTAGAGACGAAGCCTGTGTCTGCTGGAGGATCCACCACTGGAGCTACTGCCTCCTTGAGGAGGAGCTGAGCGATGTCGTCTCGAAGAGCCAACTAGGTCTGAGTGGATACTCTTTCCTCCCGAGGAGCGTGGGTCCGGCTGTGAGGATACTGCTCGAATTCCAGAGGCAGTCCCTGACTGACCACTTCCAGAACCCACCTGTCTGAAGTGACAACGGACCAGGTGGAAAGGAAGTGGGAGAGCCGGCCCCACACGGGAAGACCCAGAGCAAAGGTGATGGGAGAGGGGTTGGCAGCCCCCGACCAGTCACTGAGCAGGCTTGGAGGAGGAAGCTCCAGGACCTGAGCCTCGGCCTCCTTTATGGGCCTGTTGGGGCCCGGGCTTGGCCTGAGGGTGCCAAGTTTGAGCCTGCTGCTGATGCTGGTGCTGCTATCCACCTTGAAAGGAGGACTGCTGAGCCGCAGGGGAAGAGTGCTGAAAAGGCTTCTTCTTTTTCTTCTGCTGGTTCTTGCCCAAAGAACTCTTGGCAGAAGTAGCATCCAAGGTGGCATTGGACTGCTCAATGCGCTGAAGGTGTCTGGCAAATCCTGGGCTGAACAAGTCGGTCTTGAGGAAGGGCACATCAGCTAATTTGTCCTGGGTATCCACTGGAAAGAAGGAGCGCCTCAGCCAAGCCCTGCGGCGAGAGGTAACTGTGGCAGCCATCGAGCGGGCACAAGAATCCCCAATGTCCAGGGCTGTCCGAAGCTGCTGTTTGGCAACTTTGCAACCCTGATCCTGGACTTGCTTGACCGTGGTCTGCATGTCCGCGGGGAGATGTGGAAGGACTTTATCTAGCGACTCCAGAGGAGCATGAGAGAAGTGTGTCATGATGACGGCTGAACTTACCTGATGAAAGCCGTATGGACCTTCCTGGCCGAATGGTCCAAAAGCTTGGACTCTATCAGGAGGTCGGTCAGTGTCGGCAGAACTGCTAATACGCTTGAACATAGAGACGGTCACCAGGCTCTCAGCCAAAAGGTACTCTGTGAACCCCGTGAGGGACCCCATGGGCACTGTTTACTTGCGGGCCATATGGGTAAATGGTGCTGGACAAGAAGCATGACACTGCCACAGTTCTAGGGCTGGGCCAACAATAGCCTCAGCCACAGGGAAGGCCTCTCTCTTGAGGATGTCCGTAAGAGCGTACTCTGCCTTTTTCTGGATTGGCTCCAGGGGCATCCCTGTATATTCAGAAATGAGGCGAAGGATCCCTTGAAAAGACGAGGGACCTTCCTCTATCTCTAGGCCAACAGTTGATTCATCATTACCTGGATGCGAATGCAAGCTGGTGACGTCCGAATCCGAGGAATCCGGATACAAGGGCCTACCATCCAGAGTGACCGTGACCGACAAACGCCGGTGGAGCTCGGTGTCAGGTCTGTCTTCCTTGGAAGGAGCCCCTCCCACAGGCTGTTTGGGGCGGTGGTTCCACCACTATCGGTGGAAAGGCAGTTTTGGGCCGAACAGGTAGTTTTGCCGGGTCTGTGGGCTGCGTAACTGATTTGATCGGTTCCAAAGGAGTTGGCTTTGGCCTAGGAGGCGAAAGCCAAGTAATGGCCAGTGTAGAAGCTGGAGTGCGCTTGTGCCCAGACAAAATCAGCTGTTGCCAAATGAGGTCCTCGTAGCGCCAATGGAGTTTCTGCCGGAGCCTCTACTCATCCTCATCCGAGGGAGACGAAGACAACCGATGGCGTCGCCTCTTTTTAAGAGTGCTTATGGCTCTTCCTCGGCCTGTCAGACGAGGGGGTCCGAGACCTCGATCAAGACTGGACGGGCCGACTCAGTCGCTCGCGAGACACCGGCAGGAACTGTGATTTTCCGGGATCAGGGACCACATCTTTGATTGGAGTCCCAGCAGGCTGGGTATCCTCATCTGGAAAGACCAGATTAGGGGGTTCGATCGAGGGAACCGTCGACCGGAGTCGGCGATGTCGGATTGATGGACTCGATCATGATCTCAATCTCGACAGATAATTCGGTCAACTGACCAGACAGCAAAGCCAAAAAGCAAGCGGCCGAAGAAGCGATCTCAAACGAGTTGAGACCGCATGCTCTCGGCACCGAGATCTCTCCCGCTCCCAAGAACTTCTCCGTCGAGACGAAGACAATCCCGGGTCCTTCTCTCACTTACAGGATTGAGAGGAGTGCGAGCCCGCAGGCACATTTCCCTTGTTTGGGAGAGACAGGCACAACTTCCGGAAGGAACCCAAGAAGGTGGAGCCCAGGTTGAGTGAAACTAAGAAGCTCCGAGAGGAATCCGCAGCACGAGCCGCTTTTCCTCCTCGAACACCTGCATGCGTTTCAACTGCTCAGTGGATCTCGCAGCTGTGGAAACTGCCCACCGAGCCTCCTTGGATTTCACTGGAGGGTTCCTCTTTTCCAGCCTCCCCAGCTTCACGCATGCGAGACGGTCGTGGAGGACGCTGGGATGAAAAGCCAAACACATACTGCATGAAGAGGTGTCACGGTCAACACCGAGGCAATAGACACACGCGGTGTGGGGATCAGTGCGCGACATCTTCTGGTTGCAAGGGTACCGGCGAAATCCAGGGGAAGACTTGTCTTGCATTGTCGAAGCAACAAACTTGTGATCGCTAATGTGAACAATGCGAATTCTCAGTAAAACCGAATGTTTGAAAGCCAGGGTCTACAAAATGAGTGAGCACGAGGGAGGCAACCTGAATCTTCCAGCAGAAAGGAAGATCTGGCATCATGGGGCAGAGCCGAGGTATATACCACCCGGGTATGTGGGAGGAGCCAGCTTGACAACGTCCGGTGGATCTTAAAGTGGAAAGGGGCATGCCAAAGAGTGTGAATGGACAACATATCCACGCTCCTAGAAAAACAATTCTCAGATTTTCCCCTTCTCCCTAGAGGGTGACTGCTCTGAAGTATGACAAGCAAGCCTGTTACTGGAAGGATCCTAGCTACACTAGGTTTCATAGTATCACAGTAATTTATAGTACAAAGGGAGTCTGGGTCCATCAAGGCTAATTCTTCCCACCACAACTTGATAAGCAGGGACGAACAAGTATGATCTGCAAACATGTACTGAGCTATGTATGGTATCCTGCGATTCCCTTGGTAAACATAAACTTATCTAGGCTTACCATGAAGGACTAGACTGTCTTCATGTCCATTCTTTCTGCTGATAGGTGGTTCCATGGGTTCACCAACCTCTAGAAGTCCCTCCTAACATTACCCCTGAACCTGCTATCTTAGGACTTCAGTGTTCATCCTGCTGAATATATATATTCCATTAGTTCGACCTTGTTGGTCCCTTCAGTATGCAGAAGACTGGCAGCATGTCCCCCCTCAGCCCACTCTTCTACAGGATGAACATTTTACTGGCCTTCACTCTCATGGTTTAAGTGACATCATACACCTCAGGTGTGTAAAAAGGTTTTGTTACACGCCCCTCCACATGTATTCTTAAGTACTGTTTAAGGCACGAAAGGTGCATTGTGGGGGGATAATGGCATGCCTTGGGTGGGATGAAGCCCGAGATCGAAGGCTTATACCACCAGAGAAGTGTTGTTATCCCAACACAGCACACCCCACGGAGTACCTTATTGTAATTATGAAATGGATACTCCACTTGCTTAGTAACAAGGGAAAAAAATTATATACTTTCATTTATTTAAACTACTTTTTAATGTGTAGGGTTGCTTAAAAAGAGTCTTCCTGAACAGTCTGTGCAGTGTTACTGTTGGCCTACTGGGTGGCACATATGCTGCATGGTAACTGCTGCCTTTTTTTATTAGGATAAAAGCAAAGTAAGGGTAACACTGTTGGTGGTGGCATTAGTTAACAGCAATTGGTGGCATCTAGAAAGAGAACATCATCTGGGGAGTGGATGCTTTTACTATATATATTTATTTATATTATATATAGGATAATTTTTTTGGTGCTACTGTCAGCAACAGATAAGGACTGTGTTACACTGTACCAGCATGAAGAAATGAAATAGGGCATCCGGTCATCATGTCTGTGGCTGAAGTGATGATTCCTCAGAATCTATGTACTCAGTTGTTTTTATTTTATTTATTTTAATTCTCGGATTACAGTACCTATGAGTCAGACTCTCTTACACAGGTTCCATGTCAAATACAACGGCAATACTGAAGAATATCGGACCAGCGCTATGCAAGTTGCAAAAATCTTTAGTGAATACAGCGCGTGCTTGTGTTTACTATTAATGTTTGGTTTTGTCAGTTTGTTTGAGTTGGGGGTGACATCCCCCTTGCTTTTTTTCTTGTTTGTTTTTTTACAGGGGTGAATCCCACCAACTCAAACTACTAAAAATAACCCAGAGAGACTGATTTGAGAAAGTAGCAACTTGACCTCACGCAAATAGCGCAGGTCTGTCGGTGGTCTGATAATCTCCACCATCTCCAACTGAACAATATAATACACACAGAGAACAAATAACATTATTTGGCATACTTGTTGCAGTTAGAGGGTCAAAATGTAACAATTTAGAGTAGATATGATTCATAAGTGCCATAGGCGCCACTGCCACATCCAAATGTGAGAATAACCAGACAGCGGACTGGGAAGAGCAGCCAGAGGTTGGTCTTGTCGAGCAGAAGTGGTTGGAAGCAGTCCCAGATATCACAAAGCAAGCATATATACCAAGAATATACCATTCAGGGAAATGGCACTGCTGCAATAGGTGCAATGGTCAAGTGGACCAAGGGTTTTAGAGTGCAGGTAATCAGATGCCCTTGTCAAAGCAGTAAGAGGAAACGGTCGCCAGTGCCACAAAAAATGAGTGTGCCAGCCAGCACTCAAATGAGAGAGGTGGGGAAGGAGTGGGGCGGGAACAGGGTATGGAAGGGGAAAGGAAAGAGGGAGGGACAGATAGGTTAGTAGGAGGGCTGTGCAGGGCAATCGCAGCAGCTGTGAGCAATCAGGTGTTGTCTTAGGAGAAACTTGAATGGACCAAGTTTAGGCACGTCTAAGGTGTCTAGGGAAGACCACTTAACCAACTGGGGGCCCAGAAGCTATAAGATTGTTGGGCTTGCGAGGTATGGCAGAAGGGGGACTTGGAAGGCATGTCTTGTTGCACTCCTGGTGCTATGCAAGTAGGGGGGCGAGCGTGAGAAGGTGTTACGAGTTAGGCCCAAGCTGATTTTTTTTCGCGTATAAGCAGGTGTGATACGTGATCCTGCCTTTGAGGTTCAACCATCTGGTCATGGTATATAAGTTGCATGTATGTGTGTGGCTATGAGCACCCGAGATCAGGCAGCATTGTCAGGACAGAGTGTGTTTACGTAACCAAATGGAGTAGGGCATCAGTTGACAGCAGCATGTAAAGAGAGCTAGCCTCGACATTAACAACCAGAATAACATTTCCTCGGGATCTGCAGTACACAGTGGTTTCGTAAAAGCAGTTGGGAGGGAGTGTTTTGGAGCCATGCTGCATGGTAGACAAGATCAGCATTCAGCTGCAGTGAGGGGAAACCACAAGCAGAAGCAGTGGTCAGTGGTTATAGTAAAAGAGGAGAGCCACAGTTGGTTGTAGTTGGCCCTTACGGATGATGCCAGGGCAGCCATGTTTGGTGTTGCCGTTTTGGCCCTGATCTTACATGGATGGTTCCAAAAGTAAGTGCTAAGGTTTTTATCGCAGAAGGTACTTTTAGCAAGGATGCTGTGCTGGGATGACAGTCTAGCTGAAATTACCTCTTGGCCTATCAACTTTCAGGACTGTTTTTGATCCATTTCATAATCTATACTTTATGCTTCATGCATGCAACTATCTGCATACTCACACTGACAGTAAGAGAGTCTACAGTTTAAACAATGGCAATCCAACAGACAGCAACAGGCTGCTCTGCACAGTAATAAGAATAAGAAGAAGTACGACAATGCATAAATTCTCCATGTACATCTCATGGGAAGTATATTCAGTCTCAAGGCAGGGTTTACTGGACTGGAACTATTCTGGCCATTACTAATTATTCAGAATACTGTATACTAACTGCACTGCTTTTCAAATGGGCTGCTGCACATTTCTGAATTGAACAGCTATTCTTTGCCAGTTCACTGTATGGCAATGAGAATACTGACAGCCTGCAAGCATGCCACACCGGTTATGGAAGTTATAAATTCTATTAGTGTCCCCTGTAGACGGACGGAAGGCAATGCTATACAAACACATGTATACGTTAGTGTGTCTTGTTTATTTAGTCCACAGGCCTGGAATTCCATTTTCAAGTAAATCCCCCCACAAAGTGGACAACAGGAGCACTGTGGCTATCAAACCAATACACTGCCACCTTAACAACATCCCAGAGCAATCCCTGCTCATCCTAAAAGCTACAATCAATAATGAAGCCTCACAAACAGCAGTAGAATCAGTGCCATCAGCAGTTCATCACTATATTCAGTAAGTACTTACATGGCCCTGGTCTCAGAGAAGACGTCAGCATGAATGTGCATCATTAGGTCACCACCAGCGGCGTACTCCATTACAAAACACACATGATCTCTGGTTTGGAAACAGGCAAAGAGGTTCACCAAAAAGGGATGCCTTACACTGTTCACGGCTTCAAAGATCCGCTTTTCACACATAAGGCTACAAGGGGAAAAAAAAGAAATAATTACAAACAATTATGGCATCATTTTTATTTACTATAATTTGTTGACAAAGGCACACTACACCACAGCTCGTTTCCAAGTTCTTATCCAGATGAGGATGGGGGTGGGAGGAGATGCCTCTTCTGGTCCTGCCATGGGTGGGCAATCCATGGGGGGGGGTCATCTGAGCTGCTAAATCCCAGGGAAGGTGGTTGATGGGGCTGACGGACTGGGGTCTGAAGGGGGCCTGAGGCCATACGGGGGAATAAAATGCATACAAAAAGAGAAAAGCTGTTGTGCATGGAAAATATTTCTTTATCTAGTTTTACTGGAATATATTCCGAAAATAAACTATACAAATAATTATGAAAGATATTACAAAAGGGTGCAGAGTAGGTCTCAATTACAGCTGACCTGGAATATGGAAGGCCTGGATTTTGTCTGGCCAAGATTATTGTTGGCAGGAGGGCCAAGCCAAAGATGGTGGCAAGTGATGCAGGTCACTGGCAGTGGTAGGGGAAGGCAGAAAAAGGAAGAGGTTAGAAACTGCAGAGAAAGGGGAACAAAAAAAGTGGTAGTGGGGGTGGGAGGACAGAAGGCAGTTAGCTGCAGCAGGGAGTCAATGTTAAAAAGCATCATCAATGAGGATTATCCCTTTTTATGTTTGCTTGCAAGCATGTGTAAGAAACATAGTGCCATCATCCGAGTTTCGGAGGTGTGTCACCCCCTCTTCCAATTCAGTCAGTGTGTTGGCAGGCGCGGCCCCAATCCTCCACTGCATGCTGAAGCTGTCTATGACAGCTCCAAACTGCAGTGGCGTACAGTTGAAAGGGGGGAGCTACGCCCAGTGAACAGCAATAAGATATCGCCTGTTCATGCGCAGCTCCCCAACACACACACACACATGCATACTGTGTGCTGCCCCCACGCACACTGTATAGCCGACGGGGTGCCCAATCCCCCGTCGGCTGTGCCGCGTCCCCCAAAAGTTTTCCACATGCCACGCTGGGTGCCCACCCCAGCGTGGCAACCACTGTATAGCCGACGGGCTGCCCAACTCCGCCGGCCCACCGCCTCCCCCAGAATACAGGGTGCCACGCTGGAGCCCACCCAGCGTGGCAACCGATGACATGGCCGACGGTGCCTAACTCCCCGGCCGGCTCCACGCCTCTAAACCAGTTGGTAGTGATATTGTGCCACGCTGGGGAGCCTACCCAGCGTGGCAATGTCCCGGCCGTCATTTAAAAACAACCTGTAAATAAAACTGTCCCTCGATGCTTCTCCCTGGCCCTCCCACAAACCCGTACCACCCACTGCGCACCCTGCCTCCCAGACCATACTTGCCTCCGACCTTGGCGCGACGATCTTCGTGGACCAGGAACACGTCTGCACTCTTCAAAGCCGACCGCGAACTGAGGAAATGCGGTAAGCTGTATAATTGGATAGATAGGGTTTTTCAACTGTACTGCATATCTCAGGCACTTTTGATTTTGCACCAAATTTTCAACATGGGGTTTTTGGGACCCCTTCATGAATGCTGTCACTGTCATGGCGTTACTGGGTTCAAGGTTGATTTCGCAGCCACTGCGCGAAATCACCTTTCCGGAAGGATTAACGAAATGACACTGCCAGTGTTCATAAGGTGGGCTCTCAAGAAGCCTATTTTGAAAATTTGGTGGAAAAATTCCAAAAAATTACTTTTACGAGCGTGCGTTGCGCAGTTCCTACGCAGGCTCGTAAGTTCGCGGATTTTCAATATTTTCACTCCAGATTTTCAACATTGTAATTTTACCACACCTTCTTATGAACAGTATAGCTGTCATTTTTCACATCTCACCAAAACGTGTTTCCGCCAATGTAGCGCACAATGGCGCAGTCGGTGTGCGAAATCAATGTATGGGACACATTAAGAAAATCACAGTGACACTGTTCATGAGCAGAGGTCTTAAAATGGCTATGTTGAAAACTTGGTGAAAAATTCCTAAAAATGACTGTTTTCCGACGTGCGTTGCGCAGTTCCTACACACGCTCGTAAGTTTGCGAATTTTCAATATTTTCAATCCAGATTTTCAACATTGCCATTTTATTATGCTTCCTTATGAGCAGTACAGCTGTCATTTGTCACATCTTGCCCAAAACATGTTTCCGCCCATGTAGTGCACAATGGCGCAGTCTGTGCCGAAATCAATGTATGGGACACATTAAGAAAATCACAGTGACAATATTCATGAGCAGAGGTCTTAAAATGGCTATGTTGAAAATTTGGTGAAAAAATTCCTAAAAACTACTGTTTTACGAGCGTGCGTTGCGCAGTTCCTACGCACGGTCGTAAGTTTGCGAATTTTCAATATTTTCACTCCACATTTTCAACACTGCCATTTTATTACATTTCCTTATGAACAGTACAGCTGCCATTTTCACATGTCACCCAAAATGTGTTTTCGTACATGTAGCGCTCAATGGTGGAGTCGGTGTGCGAAAGCAATGTTTGGGACCGATTAAGAAAATCAGTTACACTGTTCATGAGCAGAGGTCTTAAAGGTTACCGGTAAAGAAATACTGCAGCCCGCTCCCATTCCCACATACCTTAAAATGCTGCTGCGGGAGTCTGGGGCTGCAGTGAGCTTAATTTTTTAATCCAGTGTGTTTTTTGTAATATAATGCTGAAACTTTCGGCCGAACACGGAAGCGCCGCGGGTTCCCATACCAGCGGGCGAATAAAGTCATGGGGATTACAGCTATTTAGTGACGTCGCTACCACCACTGCTCTTATTACGGTAGCCATGGCGGTAGCTTTTATGCATTAATGTCACGCTATGGGGTCTTCATATGTAATGTCACTTACAGCACTGTTGCTGTGACATTACATGTATGAAGACCCCCATATAAGGCTATATATTAAGCATAATAGCACCGCCACGGCTACTATAATAAGAGCAGTGGTGGTAGCGACGTCACTACATAGCTGTAATCCTATGACTCTCTGCGCCAGATGGAACCCGCTGTAAGCCTGTGTTCGCCAAAAGTTTCGCATTATATTACAAAAACACACTTGATTAAAAATTAAGCTCACTGCAGCTCCAGACTCCCGCAGCAGCATTTTAAGGTATGTGGGAATGGGAGCGGGCTGCAGTATTTCTTTACAGGTCACCTTTAAAATAGCTATGTTGAAAATTTGGTGGCAAAAGTCCATAAAATGACTGTTGCGAGTGAGCATTGTGCAGCTTCCACGCACCCTCGTAAGTTCATGACTTTGTAATATTTTCAGTCTAGATTTTCACCAGTGGCATTTTTCCACACTTCCTTATGAACAGTACAGCTGTCATTTTTCACAACATGGCCGGAATGTGTTTTCACACTTTCAAGCGCAGAGAGAGTGCGGTCGCTTGTGGAAATCATTGTTCGAACAGATAAAGAAAATCACAGTGACACTGTTCATGATCGGAGGTCCCAAAATGCCTGTGTTGACAATCTGCTGTAAAAATCCTAAACTAATTACATTACGGGTGTGCGTTGCACAGTTTCTATGCACGCCGTGACTTCACCAGTTTTTAACATTTTACTGCTAGATTTGCAACATTGCCATTTTTACACTCTCCCCATGAACAGTACAGCTGTCATTTTTACATCCTGTTCGAATGTTTTTGCACCTGTTGTGCTAAATGCCGTAGTCGCCAGCATAAGCAGCTTTCGCTAACAAACTGATATTGCCACTGTTCATGAGGTGGGGTCACAAAAACCATGTTGAAAATTTGGAGGAAAATACCAACGAATGCCTGAGGTATTAGGGTTTCCAAACCATACGCCAACCCTGTAGAGAATGACAGGCATCAGGGATGTGACTTGGGGATTCTTGCCTGTAATGCTCATACCATTCTCAAGCACCCCTGCAGCTAATGAGAGGCATCAGGTATGCCTTGGACTCTTCGGCCCCAAAGTTCACCCTATTCTCCCATACCGCACTCCACCCTCACTGTACTTCCTGATGGAATGGGTACATAGGCCAAAGACCTTAAGGCACACCGTGACACTTGTCAGTGTCGGCAGGGTGGGGTGTGGTGAAATGGCGTGGCCGTTATGCCTGATGACCCAAAGGCACACCCCAATGCCTGTCACTCTCTGCAAGGTGGTGGTGGGGTTGGCTTCAGTTCAATACTTCACTGCCATTCCTATTATGCAGCTCTGTAACTTCTACACTACCACTGCCAATGCCAGCAAGCAAACATTCGGCATTGACAAATGCTTGTTTACTAATGACCCCATGTTTCACAGTGCTGATTATTATGAAAGGAAATTTTCATGTAATCAAGGGCTCTTCACTACTCATCTACACATGAAATATCAATCTTCTGTGACATGATCTGCAGTGCAACAGAATGTTTCAGTGTTGTGGCCATATCTATTTCTTGTCTTTTGGGTGGGTGGGGGCACCCCACGTGACAGATGCACAGAAAACGTGTATGCCATCCAGCAAGTTTCATCCCAAACATGGTGCGCTTTAAAGGAATAAAGAGAGCATCCTGCTTCCTGGCCAAAGAGAAATCGTCTTGAAGATGCACATAGTATACAGTGCTGCTCCCAAGTCCACCCTGGCCAGATTGGATCCCCTCCTTTTGCTGCTTTGCCAAGGACTGCCCCCCCTTCAGCACCCAACAAAGCTATCTGTACTACTCCCTTTCCTTCCCCTCCCTTGAGACTGGACGTCTCAACCCCTGTGCTTCCTTTATCTCTAAATGCTTGCTTGATTCCCTCCCATTCTACCTTGCTTCCTTCCTTCCTCACTTCCCCCCACTACCAATATTTTACCCCTCCTGGAATTCTGGCCCTTCCTCTCTCACTCCCATCAACATGGAAATCCACTATTGGTCAAGCTGCCTTCTCCTTCCGTTCCCTACACTTTGGGGTTCTCTCCCCCTTACCAATCACTCTGCCCCTTCTACCACTCATCTCTTTCCTCTATGACTTCACTTCTTACTCCTGCAGTTGCCCCCGATACTGGACTCCGGACTGCTGCCCACCACCCTCCTTCCTCGGCTCCCCCTTCGCCTTGCACCTACACTGGTACAGTGCCCTCTTCCACCCTCTCCAATCCACAGCCACTGCTCCCACCCTAAACCCAGTTTTGCCTTCTGAACATTGCAAATATTGCTGTCCTTCAGCATTTTACTGAATTTTTGAGCACACTCCAAATGTTGTTAGCCTCCAGCACTTCACTGTACTGTTGTGTATTTTATTTAAAGCGAATCCTTGTATTTGCACAATTGTTATTTGTGCTGCTTATTTACCTATTATTTATATTATTGTTCTTAGTATACTCACGATTCTCCCTTCCCCCTTCCCCTAGGACACATCTGGAAAAGTACAGTTACCCAAGAATTAACCGCAACAGTAGATCTTCGAGAGATTCTCTTGCAGCAGGCCACAACGATAGGACTAAGCCGCCAGGCACCAGGACCACATAGAAAACTTCTAGCTAGTAGTCTACCACAGGTGACTGCCCACTGCCGATGTCAGTCAGTTTATGTCAGCCTAGCCTATAGAGGTGGGTGGTCCCCCCACATCTACCTCAGTTCTCCCGCCGGAGACCCCATACGGGCAGCTAAAGGAGAACCAAGGAGGTTATCCAAGAGCCAAAAGAAAGGCAGAAGCAGTGTAAGAGAAAAAGAGTAGCAGGGAGAAGGAGGGAGGGAAAGCAAGGTCTGCTGCAAGAGCTTCTGTCAAAGATCTACTGTTACAGTAAGTTCTTATGTAACTGCACTATCTTACTCCGAGAAAGGCTCTTGCAGCAGGCCACACCGACAGGACTGAGTCCCAAGCAGTACTAAGTATCACCAGGGTGACACCACTGGGAGGAGGACAAGTCAGCAGCCAAGGGCTTATGACAGAAGGCCCTGAAGAAGTGCCAGGCCGAAACTGGCCCTGCACCAAGAGGTGATGTCCAGACTGTAATGCTTGCTAAAGGTGTGGCCTGAACTCCAGGTGGCAGCTGTACAGATGTCCAGAGCGCACACATTTCTGAAGCAAGACGTGGCAGCAGCCATACTTCTGGTGGAAAGGGCCCTTAATCACCCCCGGAAGGGCCTTGTTGTACTTGCAGTGGCAATAAATAATACATTTCGCTAACCACTTAGACAATCACTGTTTGGAAACAGGAGCCCCCTCTCTCTTGAGGGCGAACGACACAAACTGATCAGTTTTCCTGAAAGACTTGGTGCGGTTCGTGAAGCCCCGCAACATTCTGTGAACATCCAAAGTATGGAGCAATGCCTCCCCCTGATCAGATTATTCAGGAAAATAAAATGGCAAGTGGTTGGACTGATTTAAAGTAAACTCAGACACCACCTTCAGGTACAAACTTAGGATTAGTATGCAAAGACATCATGTCTTTGTGAAAAGACAAATAAGAGTCTGCAGCTCGGAAATCCTTTGAGCAGAAGTAACAGTGACTAAAAAGAGCACTTTCCATAACAGAAAGTGCAGCTTGCAATTCACAGCCGGTTCAAAGGAAAGTAAAGTGAGTTTTTCCAACATAAAGTTGAAGTTCCATGAAAGGACTGGGTCCCAAATAGGAGGTTTCAGATGCAAAATCCCATACATGAATGTGCGGAACAATTCAAGCTGGGTGACAGCTTCACCCTCAATAGATGCCTGGTATGTAGAGGTGGCGGAAAGGTGCACCTTAAGGGAAGAGTACCCCAGGCCTGAATCTGAAAGGGAAAGGAGGTACTCCAGCACCTGATTCACCGGGCAGGTGAATGGATCCAAATAGTGAGCGGCAGTCCAAATGGAGAAGCACTTCCATTTCACAGCATAAGTGGCCCCGATGGAGGGTTTCCTGGCTGCCACCAGGATGTCAGCGACCCTAGAGATACCTCAAAGTGGGCACACATGGAGATGCAGGGACTTGAAGTCCAGATGGACCAGAGTGCCCTGGTCCTGGGAAAGCAAGCTGGTGCACAGGGACAAAGGCACCGGAGGTTCCACGGCTAGCTGTTGTACCAGGGGAAACCAAATCTGGCGTGGACAGAAAGGAGCTATGAGAATCATCTCTGCTCCTTCCAACTGGCGCTTAAGTAGAACCCTCTACAGGAGCAGGAACGTGGGCAAGGGAGGTATACAGAAACCTCCCCTTCCAAGCGAGGGACAATGCATCCCGCCAGGAAACTCCAGGCCCGGGATCGAGCAAGTAAAAAAGCGGCAGTTTTGCATTGAGTGGGGATGCAAAGAGGTCTAACTCTGGACAGCCCCACCTGACAAAGAGATTTTCAACCACCAAGGTCAGAAGTTCCCACTCGTAAGCCCGCAACCTGGAGTGGCTGAGACAGTCAGCCAAGACATTCTGAATGCCTGGACTGTGCACGGCTGAGAGCTCCAGACTGTGTTAGATGTGTCAGAACCAGACTTTCAACGCCTCCCGACACAGGGGGTGAAAATGAGTCCCCTTCTGCTTGCTGATGTAATATACCACACAAACACACACACGTTGTTCGTCTGCAGTGGGCTGGGGAGGAGATGAGTCTGAAAGGCCTGCAAGGAGTACAGGACTGCCCGCATCTCCAGGATGTTGATGTGAAGGCCCTGATCCACTTCTGTCCAGGTACTCCATCCCAGGCAGGATGAGTCTGTCGTGAGAACCTGTTGGGAGGTCAGGAGCAGAAAGAAGACTCCCCAAAAGAGGTTGGCCGGGACCAGCCACCACGACAGAGTCCTCTGGGCCGGAGACAGAACCAACTGATCCAGGTCAGTACGCTGGTCCCACTGGACCCTCAAGGTCCACTGAGGAACCCACATATTCAGACCGACCAGGGAAACCATGGCAATTGTCACTGCCATGTGGCCAAGAAGGCAATGGAAAACCCTGGCTGGTACCTGCCAACTGGAGGAAACCAGACGGAACTGCTTCATCAGCCACTCTGCCCTGTCCTCACGCAGAAAGGCCTTGCCCTGACTGGTGTCCAGGATCACCCCTCTGTATTGGAGGCGCTGGGAAGGAGAGAGGCAGGACTTCAGCCGATCTGTGGTGAACCCCAAGGCCTGGAAAAGACTGAAGGTTGATTCCAGGGTTTGAACTAAATGATCCCTGGAGGGGGCTGCAAGCAGCCAGTCATCCAGGTAGAGAAACACGTAGAAGCCCTACCTCCTCAATGTGGCAGGCACCACTGCCAGGCATTTGGTAAATGTGCAGGGTGTCAATGAAGGCCAAAAGGGAGGGCCCGAAACTGATAATGGGCTCCCTGAAAGTGGAAGCGACGATGGGCAGGAAAGACCTGGATGTGCAGGTAGGCATCCTGTATGTCCAGTGAACAGAACCTGTCCCCTGGTGCAAAAGGAGTAACAGTCCCTGAAGGGTGACTATCCTGAAGCACTTGTACTCGATGTACAGATTCTGGTGACTTAGGTCCAGGATAGGTCAAAGATCCCTTGTCTTTCTGGGGATGAGGAAGAAGTTCGAGTAAAACCCCCTTCCCGACTGAGCCTGAGGGATGGGCTCTATGACTCTTTTTTTGAAGAACGGCCTGAATTTCCTCCCAAACCAAAGACAGGTGTGCGGGGAGGATTTATGTGAAGGGAACTGTAGGGTTTTCTGGTGGCCACTCTAGGAACTTCAGAGTGTGACCATGTTCTATAATCTGGAGCACCGAGTTGTCTGTGGTGACTCCCTGCCACCCTTGCAGGTGGAGGGAGAACCGCCCCCTGACCGCCTCTTTCAGATTCTCAGCCAGAGGGAGGGAGGGGTAGGCTTAGGAGTCAGGAGGTGGTGGTGGGCATGGACAGGGGGCCACAGGGGCCCTGGATGCAGCAGCAACAGGGGCCGCTGGGGTCTTACACTTGTGCTGACCTTTGACAGGCTGGGTCCAAGACTGCCTGCTGTAGAACTTGCAAAAGGACTAATGTTGACTCGCTCTAGGTTGGGTATGATAGAGCGAGTGGACCACCTTGAGGGCCTGCCCAGACTCCTGCAGGGTAGAGATGATGTCCTGGACATCTCCCCCAAAAAGGGCCGACACCCGGAAGGGGGCGTCCAAGATGCTGGCTTGCACATCCGAGGCAAAGCCAGAAACCCGGAGCCAAGGATGGCACCAGAGACAAAACCCAGCAGCTGCCCTGTGCGCTGAGGCATCCACCACATCATAAGCAGCTCAAAGAACGTGGCTACCAACGTCTGAGCCTGACTTCATGAGCTGGGCAAGCTGCATCTTGGTGGGGTCCTCGGGTAGCGTTTGTACCAGATCTCTGGCTTGGCCCCATAGAACAGTTTGATATTGGACCATGTGGGTCAGATAATTTATGACCCAAATAGCCGGGATGGTAGACCAAAGACCCGTCTGCCAAGATGGTCCAACTGCTTAGACTCACTGTCTGGGGGGAAGAGTACTAAGATGTTTAGGTTTTGTAGTATGGTCATATGCCGCATGAATGACCACAAAATCCACCTCAGGTCGCGATCCCAGAAAGGGCTTGCCCACCGGGGCATGGTAAAGGTGGTCTGCCTTTTTGGCAGAGGAGGAGTGCTGGAAGGGTGGCTTCAGGCCGTCATAGTGACATCCTCATATGACTCAATCAAGGGGGGACACCACCATAGGAAGGGTATCATGCTGCTGAAGGTACTGTGAAAAACACTGTCTCTCTGGGTCCTGCTCCTCTGTCTCCCAGCCCATTGCGGACTGGATGTGGCGCATAACTTCCATAAAGGATGCATCCTCGGGGGGAAGGGGGATGGGACTTGGGCAATTCTTTAGGCTGGTCCTCACCTTCAGAAGAAATCACTCCTGGCAAGACATTTTAATGAACACAGACATCAACTGCCTTTCTTGAGGTTTTCCGGTATACAGAAGGTACAGCCAAACACAAGAGGAGGTGATTTCAGAACAAAACTTATGACAAGAGAAGCCTATTATATTGATAGGGTACAGGCAACAAACCCCAGATATGGTTTGAATGACCCTGAAGAATCGGAGTCATCCTCTACAGTGTCAGAGTCTGGGACCGATGCAGGCTGCTGGTGTTCATCCCGCCTAAAACATGCACCAACGTCAGGTTGATCCCTGAAGACCCAAACATATAGGGATTACTAGGACCAGCCCTGTCTGGATCCAGAGGTGGAGGGTCCCCTGGGGCAGAGGGGAGAACTCGATCGCTGCCCTTGAGGATCAGGGGTCTGGCGCGGCATAAAGGACCATCACGCCAAACAAAAGGCATTGCAATCCACCTGGGATGCAATATTATACACCAGTAGGAAAGGTTGAGAAGGTAATGACTCAGAAGCCGACGAGGGGTACCCTGGTGAAGGGCCGCCCAGTGCCAGATGAGAATCCAGTGTTGGCCTGACAGGCGTCTGCTGTGGTGAAGGTAGTGGCAGGTGTGATGATGGAGTTGGGTCCACTGGTTGGGGCTGCAGCAGCACCGGCAGCAGCCTCACAGGCAATGGCCTGGAGCATTTGGGAGACTGAGCCCCTGACACTGGTCCAGCTGGGGAAGCTGGCGGCTGAGGGGACACAGACCCCTGAGGCAGAGGCAATGCCGGTGCACAGGACACAGCCAACGCCTGCTGCGGGCATTGTCTATTACAGCTAACGTCGGTCCCCTTGGTGGGAGCTAACGAAGGCAGTGCTGTGGCCGGGGGGGGTGAAACTGACATCTGAGGTACCCACACCAGCCAACTGTAGCTGTGGCGTCCGCTAAGGTACGACGTGTGTGCGGGTTGACGGCAGGAAAAGAACTGGGGTAGGTGTGGGGGACTGCCCACCTATATAAGCTAGACTGACATCAGCTGAATGACGTCGGTGGTGGATGATCCATTGTGGTAGACTGCTAGCTAGAATTGCTTCGTGTGGTCCTGGCGGCTTAGTCCTATCGGCATGGCCTGCTGCAACAGCCTTCCTCAAAGTAAGATCGAGCTGTTACCCAGTATATCTTTACTGGTAAACACCTACTTTTGCGACAACCATAGAGATGGGGAGCAACACAAAACCATCCAACGATGGTAAATACAGACAGGCCAAAGAAGCACACAAGTGCAATATGAGCACGGTGGGGCTCTCAGGGATGAAGAAGTTGACCACTGGAGAACTTACAAATGTGGATTTCCTTTAAAGTGATTCAAATCTCGACAGGAAGTTCAATGAGTTTAGATCCAGAACTGTAAACCTATAATCGTACATGGATACCATGCAGACTAAAGTGCAGAAAGCATCAGGAAAGAGGATACAATGGGGCCTAGAAAGTCCACCCTCAAAGGGCATAAATCGAGTTTCATTGATGTATACGATGCTAGCTGTAACGGAGGATGTGGACATTAGAGAAGCTACCTTGCAGCAAGCAAAATCCATTGGACGGTATCATTCTGAGAAAGGTCAAGTAATTTTTTTCTGACATCAGTAGCACAAGAGTACGACAGTAAACATTTTTTTTTTTCACCCTTTGGCTGACTCAGGCCGGGCTACTAAATTCCATCCCCGCCTCCTGCTTTGACCAGCTACCACCTCCCCCTGCACTCTCCCAATCCAGTGACCCCCATAGACTTCCCCTCTGCCTCTTTTCCACTTTTCTTCCTGGGTCTCCTGCCACTGCCAGGCATAACTGTGCGTGCGTGGAAGGCATGCATGCCATGGAACCGTGACCTCTCACCACATCACTCGATCACCATGCTACTCCCGGACCTCCATCTGAGGGCAGCCACGGCAGAGGCAGCATGCCTCCCCACCCTGGAAGAGGAGAGCAGTCCTCCAGATGCTCAATCCTCTCCCTACCAGCCGACACCAAGCAGCTCGAGCATGTTCCCAAGCTCGAGTCACTGGCGGGCCAGGAGGTAAGGTGCACAGCGCCCTCAGCCCTCTATGCCACAGAACTGGCTTGACAGTAAGCATTTGATGATGTTAGAAATTATCTCCGAGCACTGGGCATTACTCATTTTACAATGGCACCAGCACTGCTCCAGGGAGTCTGATAATGGGAGAGATGCAGCCCTGTTACAATGTTTCGAGTGGTTCAAAAATGGCAGTTTCCCTCTTTTATTTATGTGTGAACTCCTTCTTTAGCCCAAATATCCCCGAGGGTACTAGTATCCTAAATCCATACCATTATTCTATGGACTCTGGTGACAGTGTGACCACTAGAGGGACTCTTAAGTGACTTTCACTCTGGTGCTGCCTGCCATATGTAAAGAAAATCTGTTCACTTTCAATCAGTATAATCAAATTGTTGAAACTCCGTTTTCAGTTACCAGAACTGTTCATTATCTATGGAAGTCAGAGTGTAATTTCTAAGTCTATCATCTAACTGTATATATACACACCTTAGATACATGCATTTTAAAGTGGATGCATAGACCTAACAAACGATTAAAGTTCATTAATAACAAGCCACCTGCAACTGTCCAGGTTGTGATATCACTGGTGTCAAATGTACTTTACCTCCCCCCATGAGTAACACATGGCAGGGACGATGACTATTACACTGCCTAGATTCTGTACACTGTTTATTGGAATATATTTCTTGCAGGGAAGTGTTTACAACATTTGTACATAAATGCGGTAAAACAATTTAAAAACAAAAGTTTGGCTTTCATGATGCCTTTACACCATGGCTGTGTGTACCGTACACTGTACTAGAAGCCATCTGAGGAAAAAAGATGCATTCTTTATTCAGTCTGCACAGGAGAATGAGTCACAGGTCTCCTCAGTTATCTTTGATTTTTTGCTTTGAACACAGAACCCGTCTCGATGGGAGGAACAATATGAAGCTAAATATTTTACTGTACAGCAAATGTTGCTGGAAGTTCCATATCCATCACTACACACAGTAATACTGGAAATTATATTTGGGATGGGCCACCAGGTGTTTTCATGGGTAGCACATTGAGCTCCTACGCTGTCAACCTTGGGTTTGGGAGTGGACCGTCAGCCAGGATGAGCTGGAGCGGTGCTGTCACATGACGGGTGGGACAGCGCCAGATTCCACCAGGAGCTTTCTTCCTATGCAGATCGCTCCATACCGGCGAGGCATGTTGATGCACTGCCTGGCATTGTACAGGAGGGAGGAGAGGGGAGGTTGAAAATTGGTGGGGAAATCATGTACCGTGAGCCAGCAATATGACAGGTCCCTGGCACTCTTGAATTCTTCCCCATGTGGATCCCCACATGCCCAGTGGGGGACGGGGGGTTGGGGAGAGAAGGGCTGGGAGCAGGTGGGTAAGGTAGGAAGGTCACCAGCACCAGACAGTAAGGAGCAAGTTGATAAAAAGCTTGAAAGAAAAATGGGATTCAGCACATAAGAAATGTTTGTTAACGAGGCACTCCATGATCAAGTCAAGTCAAACTTTATTTTTATAGCGCCTTTACAAACCAAGGCACTGTACATAAAACCAGATACAACCAGTATAAATAGAATTAAAACAGAAACAATAAGTCAAATTATCCATATTCTGGGAAGGCTAGCTCAAATAAATAAGTTTTAACTCAATTTTAAACCTATGATAATAAAGGTTGTAGGAAATCTATGAGTATTCACTGGCTGTGCCTCCTAAATTTACTATTACCTTAGAATCAACTTCAACCCTAATTACCATAGCCAGTGTGGAGTTCACAGCTTATATCATCAATTTGAATTTTGGTCTTCAGATTTATTTATTTAACAATTTGCCTAGGAAATGCACAAAGAGAGAGAGATGAGATACCTTAGAAATGCAATATGTATTCTTATAAGTAGAATGGCAAAAAAGAGAGAATATTTTAAAAATCCACGAGGTGTGAGTGGATATACATGGCAAGTGGTTTAATGTATAGACTGACTGCTGTATGTAAATATAGGTTACTCACCTGTAACAGGAGTTCTAGGAATGGTATATGTTGTTCATCCACACTTACTGGCAGGTTCCTTGCCGCTTTAAATCTTGCATGAAGGTCTTCAAATGGGCTCCTCCCACCCACTCGGGTGGTAAAACTCTTGGCTCCGCCCTATGACACCAGATTTAGCCCACTGTAAGCCAGGTTGTGTGTCGAAGCCGGGGAGGTCGGGTGGGTTGTGCGGATGAACAACATACACCATTCCTAGAACTCCTGTTTTTCTAGGGACATGGATATGTTGTTCTATCCACACTTACTGGCAGACTCCTAGCAGTTCTCCGGGAGGAGGGAGGCAAGGCACACACCCCCTACTTGGGAAATAAGGACTGGAGAACAGAGGTCCCAAAACCAGCATCCCGGCGTGACTCTAAGTCGATGTGGTAATGGGTAATGAAGGTGTGTGCTGACTTCCAGGTAGCAGCCCTGCAGATTTCCTGGATAGGGACGTCCCTGGAAGCAGCCACCGAAGCAGCGGTATGGCGGGTAGAATGAGTTCTTATCCCTTTGGAAGGCTCCATGCCCGCCAACCTATAGCAGAGATCTATGCAGGAGGCGACCCACCTGCCTATCGTCCACTTGGCTGCAGGTCTGCCAGGTATGGCTTTAGCACAGGTGACAAACAGCTGGTGAACCTCTCCCGAACTTCAGCTGTCCACTCCTTATAATAAGAGAGCGCTCTTCTAGGGTCCAAAGTATGGAGCCTATATTCGGCCTCCAAGGTGTGATTGGGGTAGAACACCGGGCAGAGTCAACACCTGGTTAAGGTGAAACTCCGACACCACCTTTGGAAGGAATTTCAGGTGGGGGCGCAGGGCAACCTTGTCCCTGTGGAAGACCAGATAAACAGACTCTATGGAAAGCGCCTGGAGCTCTCCTATCCTTCTGGCTGACGTGATAGCCACCAAGAAGGCAGTCTTCCATGACAGGTGAGAGATGTCACACCTGTGCATCGGTTCAAATGGCTTGCTCATGAGCTTAGCCAATACCAGCAGTAGATCCCACGGAGATGGAGGTTCTCGCACCGGAGGGAATATGTGATCAAGGCCTTTGAAAAAGCGACCGACCACCTTCTCCTGTGCCACCGACTGCTTTCCGGCCCACGCCCAGTAAGCAGAGATGGCTGCCAGGTGCACCTTAAGGGTTGTCGACCGGAAGCCCTAGCTGAGAAAGAGACCATAGGTAGTCCAGAATGCTGGCCAAGGAACAAGAGGAAGGGTCCAACCCCTTGTCCTGACACCAAATGGAGAATCTCTTCCATTTGAAGGCATAGCATTTTCTGATCGACTCCTTACGGGATGCCTCAACATTGCTGAGGACCTCGTTGGAAAGACCCAAGGTCTGGAACTCTAGCCGCTCAGGAACCAGACTGTCAGGTGCAGGGATTGAAGGTCCGAGTGGAGTACCTTCCCCTGGTTGACTAAGATCAGGTCCGGGTGGGCTGGAAGCCGCCTTGGGAGCCTGGAGCTGAGGCTGAGGAGATCTGGATACAGGAACTGACAGGGCCAGTCTGGGGCTACCAGAATCACCTGCGCCTTGTCCCTCCTCGCCTTGAGAAGCACCTTGTGGATCAAGGGAAATGGGGAAAAGGCGTAGAAGAGACCCGGGGTCGATGGCCTCGAGAAGGCATCCCCCTGCAGTGAGCCCTGCTGAGGGGGGCGGGCATGAAACAGCCTCAGCTTCGCACTCTCCCTGGAGGCACACAGGTCCACTTGAGGTGTGCCCCAGTGGGAGAAGAGATCGTGTACTACCTCCGGCAGGAGAGACCACTCGTGAGATGCAGCGCCTATCCGGCTTAGGGCATCGGCCAGAGTGTTGGAGGCTCCCACCACATGGATGGTTAGGAGATCCACCTCCAGTCTGCTCACGAGGGACCAAGTGCGGAGAGCTTCCTTGCACAGGGGCAAGGAGTGCATCCCGCCCTGGTGGTTTAGGTAGTACATGGTCGTGGTGTTGTCCGTCTGGACCTGGACCACAGTGACCCCGCACAAACAGAGCGAAGGCGGTGAGGGCTAGTCGGACCGCTCGAAGCTCCAGCAGGTTGATGTGGCATCAAGACTCCTGAGGGGACCAGAAGCCATGCACTGTGTGCTCCCCCAGATGGGCACCCCAACCCATCAGAGAGGCGTCGGTCGTTAGAATGACCGTCGGTTTGGGGCGGACAAACAGGATGCTTTCCTGCAGGTGAGAAGGAACGATCCACCACTGGAGAGCATTCCACATCTCCTGGGTCACCAGAGGACCGGAGCGCTCTGACCACTGGCGGCCCAGTCTCCACTGAAGGGGACGCATGTGCCAGCGGGCCCAATGGACCACGCTGGTGCAGGCCGCCATGAGGTGCAGGAAGTCCCGGGCAGGGCACAATTGCCCAACCAGAAATGACTCGGCAAAGGAGGAATGAACCTCGGCCCTGTCCGCCAGGAGCCGTGCTCTGGCTCGAAAAGAGTCGAGCTCTGCCCTGATGAAATGAATCACCTGCATTGGCATGAGTTCCGAATTGGCCTTGTTGATGAGGAGGCCAATCTGAGAGCAGACCTGGAGGGCCAGGTCCCTGAACCACTCCACCTCCAGCCTGGAGGGGGCTGCAATCAGTCAGTCGTCCAGGTAAGGGTATACCCGGACCCTTCGGCACCGCAGGAATGCTGTCACCACTGCCATGCATTTGGTGAAGACCCTGGGAGCTGGAGAAAGGCCGAAGGGCATGGCCCTGAACTCGTAAAGGGACCCCTCCGCTCTGAAGTGGAGGAATCGCTGGTGGGACGGATGGATTGGGACGTGAAAGAACACATCCTGGAGGTCCAGAGAACAGAACCACATGCCTCGTTCCAAGGATGGAATGATCTGTGCCAGAGTGACCATCCTGAAGGTTCGAGACCTTAGCAACTTGTTCAGGTCATGTAGGTCTAGAATGGGGCGCCAGCCCCCCGTCCTTTCAGGACCAAGAAATACCTGGACACAAACCCAGGGTCTGGTGGAGGATCCGCCACCTCCCTGATCACCTCCTTTTGGAGGAGCAGAGCAATGTCGTCTCGACGAGGCGACGGAGAGGCTGCGGACCCCATAGCCCCCTGTGGGGCGATGACTCAATAGAGTGGGGCCTGCTAGAATTCCAGAGACAGACCCTTCCCTACCACTTCCAACACCCAGCGGTCCGTGGTGAGAGCAGACCAGGAGGAAAGGAAGTGGTGGAGCCATCCCCCCATGGGGGGAACCCAGGAGGGAGTGACATGGCTGGGGGCGACACCCCTCAACCCGTCACTGGGCGGGCTTGGAGGAAGGACTGGCCGAGGAACCTCCTGGGCCTTTTCCTCCTGGCTTCCTGCTGGAGGAAGCTGCAGGCTTGGCTTTGGGGTGCCAAGTACGAGCCTGCTGGCCCTGATGCTGGTGTTGCTGGGCAGGACGTGCCGCAGGGGCAGAAGGCCGCAAGGGCTTACGCTGCTGCTGGCGGCCTTTGTTCTTCTGAGCAGACGTGACCGAGTCCAAGGTGGCATTGGACTTCTCGATCCTCTGCAAAGGACCCTCCACCCCGGGACCGAACAAGTCAGTACCCAGGAAGGGAACGTCTGCTAGCCTGTGCTGGGTATCCGCCGTGAAGGTGGAGATCCGCAGCCAAGCTCTGCGGCGCATGGCCACTGCGGCCGCTACTGACTGGGCACAAGAGTCTCAAATGTCAAGAGCAGTTTGGAGCTGTTGCTTTGCCACCGTCTTTCCCTGATCCCACATCTGCTTGACCGTAGTCAGGAGGTCAGCTGGGAGATGAGGAATCACCTCATCCAGGGAGCCCAAAAGGGCGTGGGAAAAGTGTGCCATCAGTATGGTCGAACTGGCCTGACGAAGGCCTAAGGAGGACGCAGCATAAACTTTACGCCCAGGATAGTCCAGTTTTTTGGACTCTTTATCGGGTGGCTTGTCCACGTCCCGAGCATTTCTGGAGCGCTGGAAAACACTGTCGGTAACTAACCCCTCTGCAGAGAGGTGCTCCAAGAATCTGGAGAGTGAGCCAGTGGGAACGGCATACTTCCTGTCCATCCTGTCTGAGGGAGCTGGACAAGAAGCCGGCCGCTGCCATAGCTCCAGGGCCGGACCAACAATGGCTTTGGCCACAGGAAAGGCCTCCGTAGGAGATTCCCCTCGGTCCAGTATCTACGTGAGGGGATACTTGGCCCACTTTGACACGGGTTCGAGCTTCATCCCAGTAGATTCTGAGATAAGCCAAAGCAATCCTATGAACGAGGATGGGCTCTGGCCCACCGACTGTCCCCCAGAGGACTCTAGGTCGAGGGGCCTGGAGAACAGGGAGGAGTCATCGTCAGACTCCGAGGAGTCTGCAAACAGCTGCAAGGGCCTGAGCCACCCTCCACCTGCAGAGGACGATCAGGAGTGAGGGTGACTGACAACCGATGGGGCAACCCATGACCCGACCAAGAATCTTTGGTCGGAGCCCCGGATTTTTGTTGTGGAGGCGGGGGTTCCACCACAATGGGTGGTGTAGCTGGTTTTGGCCAAACAACTGGCGCCAGTTTCGGCTCCTGGATGACCACGAGGGGTTGTTTCAGCCGTTCAGGTGACAGCCACTTAATGGCCGGGGAAGGCGACAAAGTCGGCTTGCTCCCGAACAAAAGGAGCTGCTGCCACATCAGATCCTCATAGCACCGACACAACTTGCGCCAGAGCCTATCCTCCAAGGAGGACGATGAGCGGCATCATCACTTCCCTCTGTGCTGAGACCGAGACCGCCAATGTCGGCGGATCGGCTGGACCAAGAGGAGGTCCGAGACAGAGATCCTCGGTGTTTCCGAGGGTGGGTCTGGGAGGGACTGGGGGAACCCGTTCCTCCCCCGGCTCACGGACCTTAACCGGGGACACCGGCACAGGCAAGTCCTCGGTTTCCACCGGCGGAACCGGTGAAGAAGGGTTGTCGGCTTCTCCAGTTGACAGCCCGTCCGACGGGTCGAGAAAAATCTCGACTGCATCGATGGGCGTCTCAGCCGGCTGACCTGACGGGGACACCATGAAGCCAGCGGCCTTAGCTGCAACCTCGACCGAAGTCGAGTGTGGACTATCTGGGGAAGGGGACCTCTCCCACTCCCACAAACGTCGACGGTGACACTTACCCTTTGAGTCCTTTTTCTTGGACCAAGAGGAATGTCCCAATGGCCCCTCTCCCTTAGTAGAGAGGGACTGACAAAGCTCCTTAAATGAAACTGAGTGGGACTGACAAAGCTCCTTAAATGAAGCCGAGTAGGAAGAGCCCAAGGAGAGCGGGATAAATGCTGCGACCGAGGAAGTAGAAGATGCGGCCTGGGCTGCCTCCTCCTCTAGAGCGATCATTTGCTCAAGCTGCTCAGCCGAGCCCGCGGCTACGGACACCGCTTCAACGGGCCTCCGCCGACTTTACCGGAGGAATACGCCTCGGGCGCCCAAGTTGAAGTTCAGCAGCACGGTTCGAGGACGCTGGACCTATAGGACTTGCACACCGCAGGCCCTGCAGATCGGATCGAGCCTGGCAGTAAACGCACGTGGAGTGCGGATCAGTCCGAGACATCATCTGCCCACAAGGGCACCGCCGAAATCCGGGAGTCGATCTGTCCATCGCAGCCATGAAGGAAGAAAAAGACAGAAGTCTAGTAAATTTAAGAATGAGTTTCAATTTAACCGAAGAGGTAGGATCCAGGCCTAAAACGCAGAGCGCAAAGGAGGGAACCTGAGCTTCCAAGTGGTAAGGAAGATCTGGCGTCATGGGGCAGAGCCGAGAGTTTTACCACCAGGGTGGGTGGGAGGAGCCAGCTTGAAGACCTTCTGGCAAGATTTAAAGTGGCAAGGAACCTGCCAGTAAGTGTGGACAGAACAACATATCCATGTCTCTAGAAATATTTTTATGCATATTGAGACCATAAGCGGGATCATACTATCAGCATAAATAAGGAGTTCTTAGTGTGCTGGTGCATATAACAAGTTATGATACATAAAGACTGTTTGCACCCATACTGGAAATTTCTTCACATAGGAAGCATTCTGTGACCTGGTGGGGTCAATATCATGGAATCACTTGACTTTTTACACAAAGCTGGAGAGCCTAGGTATGGGTCTTTTACAAGATAAACTGTGCTTGATCACTTCTGGGAGAGGATTTACACATTAAATGGATTAACTATATCTAATTTAATGTGGGCAATACTTTGACATAGGGCACTGTAAATACTAAGCTGATTGATGCATTATTATATAGCATTACTACATTTGCTTGTAGTCCTCTTCTTGATAACTAAAAGAGAAAGTAATTAAATATCTTACTTGTGCTTTTAAAAGGAATAAGTTGAAAAAACAGAGTGCATCACCTTCCTGCATGTCATCTGGAATCCTGAAGAGTATATATATATCTGCATGTGATATACAGTATTGTGTGTTGAGTACAATTTGATGACTGTATTATTATACTGCTTTATACAGAGATCCTCTACCCTGAAAAAGCCCATGAAGGGCGAAACGTTGAGTTTGGTCGCGAGGATCTTTGCTGGATACAATTAATGAAGAAAATAAAATAATAAATACACTGTTGGTGTGGCTGGTCCTTAGAATTTTTTTATTTAAAATGCTGCCTAGGGAAGACAGACAGAGGCAAGGCCAGTTTCCAGATGCAACCCAAAGGAAGGGGATTACAGGGGGAAAAAAAATTGACAAAGTACAATATTAAAGCAGTGCAAACTACAATCTGTGTAAAGAAAAAACACAACAGCAGAAATCTGTAAGAACACTGCACAGGAGTAGCAGGACACTGGAAACACAAAGTCAAGGAAAAATAAATATAGTAGTAAGAAGTAAACAGGAGCCCTAGGTGAGATCTCAACACGGGCCTACTCGGAATATCATTCTGTTGAACTACCATGACAATGGAATCTTGGGACTTCCATGGGCACTCACCTTTCTCAATGCGTAACTTGGAGTTACACAAATTTGAACTACATTCTATTTACTACAGATGAGACACTGTTAAGTGGCCAGCTACTATACTTCACATTTAACAGTGGTGGCCCACCAGGAGAGGGAGCAAGTGATGTTCTGGCTGGAGGCTCTACTGCGGCAATGGGTGAAAAATGCCATATTTGGGCTTGTAGGTCCTTGCAGACAGGGAGAAATCTAAAGACCTTTTGATGTTGCAAATAGGGTGGGGGGATCTTTGGGCCTGAGGCCCTTGTTGACTGGTGGTTCTCTGGGCAGAAGGGCAGTGCAAAAGGGAGTGATCCTTTTACCAGAGGCCCCTGAATGGTGGTGGTGATTGGGGGGGAGAATTTTAAAGACAGATGGCCCCCATGAAACATTTTGATTTTATGTTCAAGTTTGCTTTCGTTACAGAAATTTTAGGCTCTGTGGCACCAGGTGGTGGGACACCACTCAGGCATACTTGCAACCCAGCCCGAGCCTGGGATGTCAAGAGCTAAGGTAGGCAGTTAGGGTACAGAGAGTCATAGGGATCGTATCCTCCTAGAAATGGTGGGCTGTCTGCACCACCACAACAGCAGCTCCTAGGGGTAGCTAGGCAGAAACATCCTTAACAGCATAGGTGACCACATACTTCCTGATGTCCTCCTCCAAGGGTGCCATGGTCTGTGCATGCTCAGAACAGGGAGTGGGCAGGTCCACTCAGAACATGGATAGCCAGCTCTAACACACCTGATGATGGCTCCTAGATGGTCATCTTACACTACTAGCACATAGTGACAGGTGGAAGGTAAAGGGCAAGGAGGCCAAAACAGAAGACAGGAGCAACACTATCTACTGTACCAGGGGCATAACAAAAGGGGGAAAAACTAGTAACACCCTATGTGGGGTAAAGATATATAAGAAAGGGGTGGAAAGTAAAGGATCGGCCTCCTATGGGAATAGAAGCAACAATAAGTGTACAAGGGGCATAGGGGATATAAAAATGTCCAAATATCACAGGGAAGTGTAGGAATTGAGAATGCTAGGAGTGGTGAAGTGCAGTGGCTGTAGGGCCGCAGTTTTCCGAGAGACCGTCTGGAGAACTGCAGTACTGCCCCATCTCCATGCACCTCTCTGGGTTGAGGGAGGAGGCTGCTAGACTCCAGGCCGAGTTTGCTGGGATGCGGGCAACCTCTTCCTCCACCCAGGGGCCACCATGTCTGACACCATTACCTCAGAGAGTGCCTAAGAGGGGGAAAGACTGGACTGTAGTGACCTCTGAAAGGGTGGGAGTGTGTGGGTCAGAGGTAAATGCCTCAACTGGTACCACTAAGTAATTCCCATGCCTCTCCTGCAGAGCAGGACTGCTGGGAGGAGGTACCAATGATATGGACCAGGGAGGATGTGGGGGTACTCTATAGCAGAGACCCCATAAAGGATGGTACAGGACCCTAGAGAAGGGGGAAGCAATTTCTAAAGGGGCACTCAACTGTGAAGGGGTTAGATCTAGGAATAAGAAACGGACGGGAGAGGGAGATTAGGTGCCACGCGGCACACACAGGAAACAGATCCTGAGGATCACTAGGGCAGCAGGATAGAAGGCAGAGCACGATGTTAATGTCCACCTAGGGACTAATGACCTGACTATGAACAGGGATGGGAAAGTGCAGGGGGAGTTCATTGAGCTGGGGAGTGGTTTCAGGCAGGTAGCATATTCAGTGGCTTTTACAGAGGTGTTGCAAGAGGGAGGGATCTCACACCAAGAGCTTCAACTCATGGTTGAAAGAATGGTGCAGAGAGTAGAGGTTTCAGTCACAATCGGGGCTGGGGGTCAACTTGCAGGGATAAGGGCCTTTACAGGGGTGACGGCCTACATCCGTCCAGGAAGAGAACCGCAGTCCTCAGTTGATGGTTTAAATGTTACTTCCATAAACATTTAGACTAGCCAAGGGGGGTTGGGGGTGGCAGAAGAAATCGGGAAGGCAGTAACTGCCCCCCCCAGGCTAAAGTAGGAAGGAGGGTGAGCCCGAAGGGATAGAAGTACATCAGGGCGTAAATGAATAAAGGAAGCAGGGTGGTAGAAATGAAGGGGAATGAAAACATGAGCAGCAAAAACAGAGGGCGGGAAGGAGACAGGACAAAAAGGAAAAAAAGTGGTGAATAATCAGAGTGGTAACACAATCTGGAAGGTAATGTGTGTGAATGCCAGAAGTCTAGGAAATAAGAGTCTGGATCTAGAAGACATCATGGTAGAGGCTGACCTTAATACTGTGGTCATTACAGAGTCATGGTGCACTGAAAATCATGACTGAGACATTTATTTATTTATTTATTAGCTTTTGGTAACCGGGTAAGTGCGCTAGGCAACAGACCTGCCTATTTTCAGGAACGACCCGGGAGAGCACAGGACATTGGTTACAATATGCAGAAATGCACAGACATAATATAGGGGTACAGGAGCAAAACAAGATATACATTGGGTAGCACAGTAATAGTTACATAAGGGTACATTTTAGGCACAGATCATAATAAGGATGTAAAATAAAGCAATTAGGGTAACCATAAGACAGCCGAGGACAGTAAAGACATCAAAGTCCATAGCCACCTAGACAAGCATATTGCATGGGAGAACATTAGTGTAGTACTAGGGTCAGACCCGCAGCCTGCAGTGGGACAAAGCAAATTAAGACCATTTGCATTGGCCAGAGGCTAGAAGGTGGGTGAACAGCGAGTTTTTGAATTCTCATGGGAGGCTGAAGTTTTCACCATAAGGGGAGTGAGTTCCAGAATTTGGGAGCAAAATGGGCAAATGCCTGTTTACCCATTTTTGTCATGCAAGGTCTAGTGGAGAGCATGGGGACAGAGGAAGACCTGAGGGTACGGGTGTGTGAGGCAGGAGTCAGGAGGTTGGCAAGATAGACAGGGCAGGGAGATCTAGACAGGGAGTCAATAAAGCAGCCCAGGGAGTAGGCTCGAATATCCTTAGGTGACAGCCAATTTAAGCCAGCATAAAGGAGACAATGATGGGTAAGACGTGGGCAGTTAGGAAGATCTACAGATGTTGTTGTAGACAGTGTCCCATTTGTGGAGTGTAGCAGAGTTTGCAGCAAAGAGGAGGGGCAGAGCATATTGGAGCTGGGGTAAGAGAATACCTCTCGCAACAGAAAGTCTAGCGGAAGGAGTGAGGAAGTGGCACACGCGATAAGCTCCACCAATTTTAGCACTGACGGCACGGCACACCATATTGACATGTTGAGACAGGTCAAGTGTGGGATCCAAAGTGACCCCAAGGTACTTGAAGGACTCAGTGTTTAACCATACCAGGCTACACTCTGTTCAAGAAGAACAGGAAAGGAGGGGGTGTGGTGCTTAAAAAGTTTAAAAGCTACAGAGATAACAAGGCATATGGGGGGCAGAGGTACTCTGGGTCACCCTGGAGATGGGGAATGGAGCCACTATTCTCACTGGTGTGATCTGCAGATCTCCAGCACAAGGGGAGGAATTAGATAAAGTACTGGTAAAGGCCACTGGCAAGATGGCAGAAAAATGGGAAGTACTACTAGTGGGGGACTTCAATCTGCCAGATATAGACTGGAGCCTCCCAGCTGTGGCTTCAACAAGAAGCAGGGACATCCTGGAATCCCAGCAGGGGACATTCCTCAGGCAACCTGTCAGCAAACCCACTCGTGATGGGGCAATACTGGACCTCATATTCACTAATACAGATAGTGCCGCAGACGTCAAGGTGGGAGGCAACCTGGGGACCAGTGATAACCATACCATGAGGTTCAATATAAGGAAGGCTGCGGAGTCCAACCACACAAAGGTGTGGGTCTTAAACATCAAGTGGGTAGATTTTATAAAGATGGGTGAATGCCTCAGGAATGACCTGGCATGAGGGGGATGACCTGGGTGGAGTAGAGGAACAGTGGGCGTAGCTAAAAGGGGGGCACAGTGAAGGTAACAAACCTCTGCTCAGAGCTCAGAACAGCACAGACACAAAGGGCAACCCTAGGAGGCATACGCCAAGTGTGTTCCAGCCACTAGCTTTACCGTCTGCTGAGCTTCACTGATCTTCACTGACTAGGATAGAGACCAATCACGGAGGGAAGGCAGATTCCAAGAGGTGTAGATCAGGGATTCCTTGACAGCAGTTCTACACGGGTGAATCCCCCTTGGAGCACACAGCCTGGGCTCCTATCTCCGCTGAGGTGATTTCTCTCCTCAGTCACTCTGCTCAGACCCAGCCAGCGGCTGCTCTCTCAGCATAAGGAGCAATTGGAACACTTACACAGAATTCCTGGCTGCTGTATGTAAATCAGCATTTGTACTGCTGTACCACTACTGAAATAGTGGTCGACTAATAGAAAGCTCTCAGCTGGAAGCAACAGCTCAGACACAAAGGGCACCCCTAGGAGGCATATGCCAACAGTGGACCAGCCCCTAGCCTTACTGTCTGCTGTACGCACTACTGAAATAGTGGTCAGCTAATAGAAAGCTCTCAGCCAGAAACCACCAGAAGCAACAGCTCAGACACAAAGGACAACCCTAGGAGGCATATGCCAATTACGGTCCAGCGCCTAGACTTACTGTCTGCTGAGCTTAACTGATCTTCATCTTTTTTTTTTCTTAGTGGTTGACTAGCTTACCTCATCTCCAGCAAGGTACACGCTTGCCTCTCACCACAAAATGGAAAACGGACATGCAGGCAGGCTACTCGCAAACTGCCCAGTAGTGACTGTTTTTCATCCTAGCAGGTGACAGAAAGACTACCCACCCTCCTTTCCCCCTAATCCCACCCTCCCCAGCTACTGTTCATTTACAGCCACCGACATACACCCAAGCTTCCTGTCTCCATACAGGAAGGGGCGGAGACAAAACTGAGCAACATAAAAAAAAAAGTAATTAAAAAAATTGTTTTTTTCCTGATATTTTCCCTATTCTTTCTTCAATCTCCTTCTCTTTCGTCCACATTAGGATCCTCAAGCAACATGGCAAACATTACATGCCAGTGATGTGGGGCATCCTTTCAGAGGGCACACATTCAGGCAACAGCGCACTGCCCCACATGCTGGACAATAACAGATCTGACAGCACAACTCAGAGAGGCATAGGAGCAAATCAAACATCTACACAACCCGACTGCCACCACAAACCTGCTCACCCCTTTACACCTCACCAGCTCCACTAGGGGAGCATCCCTGAGCACCTCACCACCTCTGGTCCTGGAGAATGGCAGGTAGTAAAGGGGGCAGAAGAAAGTCGCGCAGGTTCCAAAAACAGGTGGCACAGCAGGAGGCACCAATTATAACAGCAAACAGATACACTCCTCTTGCCAAGGAAGGGGAACATGGGCATAATGCCAATCACTGCCAGTTCGGACACACAACAAGGTAAAACCAAGAAAGAACTACAAAGGACTCAAACAAAAGGGAACAAAAGAAAATACTTATTGTGGGAGATTCCATGATCTGAGGAGTGGAGCCACACATAAATCAGGGTCCTGGAACACAGGCGGTAGTCAAATGCCTACCCGGGTCGTCTGCACAAAGGGATACAAAATGCATTCACAGGTTACTAAAAAGGCAATGTAAATGCGCAGGCATTTTTGTCCACATAGGTACAAACGATCTGGCAAACCAGACACTCAAGGAGACCAAACAGCACATATCTCACTTAGGTGAGACATTAACTTCTCACTCAACTACTGCCTTCTCCAAAATCCTCCCATTATGGGGGAAAGGAGGCAGTAAGCAAATGGTATGCAAGGATCAAATAGAGGAACTTAACACTTGGCTCCAGGGCTGGTGCCAAGGCAGGGGGCACCTCTTCATAGGGAAATGGCGGGACTTCTGGGACAGGAGTCGCTTCAAATACGATGGTCTACACTTGACTAAGGAAGGCGTGTGAGCTCTAGGGCAGAAACTGAACAGTGGGGAAGGGACTGCAGTGACAAAAGGATCTGCAACTTCTTCCCCCAAAACACCACTAAATCAGGGTTACAAGCAGTAACAAAGCAACTCACCAAATGGGTGAGGGAACAGATGCAAATAATAAGAGGATTCACCAGTTGGGTGTAGGGACTGATAACAGACAAAATCAGTCACAAGTAAGGCAGGACACAAGAATAAGAAGGGAAAAAGTTTGGAAAGCTATGTTCACTAACACATGAAGCCAATCAAATAAAATAGCTGACCTCACAGCCATCATTGCCAAAACTGATCTGGACATCACCGAAACCTGGTTAAACAATAACAAATACTGGGAAATGACTATCCCAGGATACTGAAGGGGGTAGGGGGGAGTGGATATGTACATAAAGGAAGGCATAAAAGTGACTAGAACCCAAAATGACAACACAGAAACTGAGTCACTTAGGGTCATTCTAGAGGCTGGAAATGGAGCAATAACTCGGGTAGGAGTACATTACCGATCACCGACTACAGGGTTGGAGGGGGACAAAGAAATACTGAAAACCATTCAAAACATGAGAGATAAAGGGGAAGTAATAATGCTGGGGGACTTCAATTTACCCAATGTAAATTGGGGTACTCATACAGCAAGTTCAACCAGAAGCAAAGACTTTCTGGAGGCCCTGCACTTATTGGGCCTGAAACAACTTGTAAAGGACCCAACAAGATGCTGTCCTTGACCTGCTACTAACAAATGGGGACAATATTGCGGAGGTAGAGGTGGGAAGTCCCCTAAGGGTCCAGCGATCACTGCATGGTGTGGTTTCATGCCAGGATAAAACCAGAAACCAAGCACTCTAAAACTAAAGTCATGGACTTTAGATGAGCAAATTTTGCAGCAATGAAGGAAAGTCTTAAAGGGAGACTTGAAAATACAGTTTGGGGAGAGATGCTGAAGAGCACTGGGCACATCTCAAGACAGCCATACTACAGACCACAAACCATTCCCTAAAGAGGTTGAGCAAAGCAAAAAAGAAAAGAAAACCACTGTGGGCTGCTCTTTTACAGGTTCTCAGATGCTGGGCTAGCAGGCGTGTACCCCTTGCACCCCCTCATAGTTACGATTGTTTGAGATATAAGAGCATGTACTGTATTTTTTGATTCATAATTTTTTTGTATAGCTGCTTTGGTGTCTCGAATTTTAGATTGTAGGTCTTTATCCCCCTCGGTATATAGTAACTGATAATTTTGGAGTTCTTCCAATAGGTTATTATATTTAACTTCCACCTCCTTCCTTTTCTTTGCTGAATAGGAGATGGTCTTCCCCCTAAGAGTTGACTTAAGAGAATCCCACATCAATGACTCAGAAATCTGGGACCCGGCATTTTCAGACAGGAACTGTGGGATCCATTGTTTAATGTATTCTATACATCTCTGGCCTTTTAATAAAGATGTATTTAGGTGCTAAAGGGTTTGTTTTTTCACCTTACCCAGATTTACTTTTAGGATAAGAGGGTGATGGTCTGACAACATCCTAGGTCCTATAGAAATAACCTGTATTAAGGAAAAGTGCTCACACATAGTAAAAAAGTAGTCAAGGCGTGAGTGAGAGTGGTGAGAGGTGGAATAGCACGTATACCCTTTAACTGAGGGAAACACCCTCCTCCATATATCCACCACTCCCAAGTGGTCTAATATCCCCTTAAAATATTTCATTGCACTAGTTTGCTTGTATACCTTAGGGTTGGAAGAGTTCTGGCCAGCGGATGTCACCATGTTAAAGTCCTCCCCCCCATTATGAGCTGGTCCCGAAATAATTCCATTATCTTAGCAAGAAAGCCACGTACTACTGGGACTTTAGATTGTGGTGGCAGGTAGACACTGACAATAGTGACTTCCTGTGAATAAAGACTTCCTTGGAGAATGACATACCAACCTTTACCATCCACATATGTCTGGTTTACCTCTAATGGTGTTGTCCCCAGCACTAACACTGCTACCCCACCCCCCCCACAACCACTCAGATGGGAGGAGCTGTAGACCGTACATCTTTGGCCCCACTTCAATTTCACATAGTCAATGTCAGATAAGTGTGTATCTGGGATGAAGAATAGATCAGCTTCCTGTTTTTTAAGATATTCCAATTCTATGAATCTGGACCTTTTAATTGGACTATGCAGCCCATTGATATTTTGCAAAAATATTTTCACAGGTTTTAGTGACATTGTGTCATTGAGATAAGAACTTCCATTCAATATCAGTCCAGACCATGTTCCTCAGAACAACTGTGGAAGAGAGGATTCTCAGCCGAGGCCCCCCATCATCCCGGACATCCTTTAGGACCCAATGCAGCTGACCAGGACTAGCAGTTGGAGCCTCACAATGAACCATTTAATTGAAAAATAAACGTCTTCTCTACCCCCCCTTACCCTCCTCCCTTTATAAAACATCACCTATGGTTGTTTTACCCCCTTAAAACTGTCCCCACCCTTTGTCTCCTATCAAAACCATTCCCTTCCTGATTAGCTTTGCCCATAATCCCATCCCACAAACTCCCTATAGGACTACGAGTATCTGAACTTACTCTGCCCAGACCAGTAACTATATACACTTCGGCTTCCAAAACGAAGGTTTCAGTTCCAAACCACCTACTTTTGTTCCATCCTTTGACCCCAGCCAGGATCGCAGGGCTACAGTCATAGGCGTCAGTCTCCAATGAGGTAGAAAGAGCCCACCACAGGGTCATTAAAACCCCCACATAGAACGCAAGCCCCGAATTGGTGTCAACATGAAGGAAAAAAAAACCCTTGATGGAGGAGCTCCCCCGAAGTTCTCAGTACAGATTATGTTACCTCCTATTAGATTCTAGATACTTCCTGTCAGCCGAATCCCACAAAATGAAATTTTCTTAGGTATCTATGTTTGGCCCCATCCCAGTCCCCTGTTCCTCCATCCAAAGACATAGATTTGTAATTCCCCAAGGGGGTCAGGAATTCTCTAGGTTGGCCCCATTCTTCAATCCCTCTGCCCCCCCCGATCAGACAAAGGCACAGTATCAAGCAGGGGGCCCCAAATATTGACATCATTCCATAAAGTGACCCAGGTTACCCATATCTTGTTTCACAAGCTAGGTGGTGCAGCACTAGGCTGTGACCCCACTCCCTGGGCCCCATGCATTGTTGGAGTCTCCCAGTTGGGGGACCCACACCCAATACTCCTCCGATGGGGAACAGAAAAAAAGAAAGTTTTTTTTTTTTTTTATTTTATTTATTAGGTCTAGGACTACAATACCTTTGAGCCAGGGCTCTTTTACAAAGGTTCCACGTCAGGTTACACTTCAAAATATAAGACACACAAGTCAGATTACAAATTCAATACATAGGACAAGGTTACAAAAGTGTAAGCTAAACAGAGTTACAAATCATCTGAGAAACAAAACAAGTTTTGAAGGCTAGGTTACAAGGAGATAGCGGATGAGGTGCAGAGAGGATAGAGGACAAGAGAGAGGAAGAGTAGAGGGGGTGAAGAGCTATAGAGGAGGAGCACAGCCAGAGGCATTGCTGTACACATAGCATGGAGAAGTGCATGCTAAGAGGTAACCAAGTGCTAATAGGAGAGAGAACTGCATAAGGTTAGGGAAATATTAATGGGGTCAACTGATGGAGGCAGTCACAGGAGCTAAAGGCAGTAAGAGAGAGATGCAGCCTTGATTTAAATGCACCAAGGGTAGGAGTGGAGGAGATGTAACTGTTTAGACCATTTAGCCAACTGGGTGCCCTATAGGCAAAAGATCTTTGACCTTGTGAGGTTCGACAATGTGGAACCTGCAGGAGCTGTGATTCAGACCCCCGGTTGAGCGTGGGTTACTGCTAGGGTGCAGGAGTGCACGCACTCCAGGGGACACAAGGCCCATAGTTATTTTCTTTGCCATGGTGCAGGTTAGGTACTTTATCCGATTGGTGAGTTGCAGCCATCCAGTTTGTAAACAGAGGTCGCGTGTATGTGTGAGGTGGTGGGATCCAGTGAGAAGTCGGCAGGCCTTACTGAGCGAAGTGTATATGAGTCTAAGAGTGGTAGCAGGGGCAGCGCCATAGATGATAAGCCCATAGTCAATAATGGAGACAACAGAGCTCTGAATGGAGACAGTCAGGGCTTCTGGGGTAAGATGTTGCCTATGACAGAAGAGAAGGCCAAGGCCAGTATTTGCTGCTTTGGCTACAGAGTCAATGTGGGCACTGTAAGTTAGATGAGGGTTTAGAGTGATCCCAAGGTACTTGAAGGCTTGAACCTGTTCCAGGGTGACTCCATGAATGGTTTTGATGGATAAGGGGCGCAGCTTATGCTTGTTATGAAAGCTGCTGAACATCACAGACTTTGTTTTCTTATTATTGAGGACCAGATTGTGATTTGAGAACCAATTTTCAACAGATGTGAAGACAAGCTGAAGGTTGTCTTGTAGAGGCTTAGGATTCTTGTAAGAGGCAAGAATTACGGCATCATCTGCATAGAGAATGATTGTTTCAGAGCAAGAATTTGGAAGGGAGTTCAGGAACAAGCTGAACAGTAGGAGGCTTGTAGGAGGTAGTGCGCAGACTGAATGGGCCTTGAGGTCCTTATCTGCCGTCAACTTCTATGTTTCAATGAGGCCCAGAATGGATCCTTGGGGGACACCTGAGTGAAAAGGCCTGGTATCAGAGCGGACATCTGCAATTTCTACTCTTTGAGACCGCCTCTCCAAGTAGCTTTTGAACCAGGCAGTGGAGTCAGGTGACAGCCCAGCTTTCAGAAGTTGCACAAGCAGTAGGCGGTGACGGACAGTATTGAACGCCTTAGTCAGATCAATAAAGACGGACCCAATTAACTGACCATTGTCCAGTGAGCTGTGAAGAATGCCAGAGAATTCCAGTAAGGCAGATGAGGTACTATGTCCTTTCCTGAAGCCACATTGTTGCAAGCACAGGATACTGTATTTGTCCAGGAAATCTGTGAGCTGATCTGCTGCAATACGTTCAAGGGCCTTGGAGAGGGGTGGCAATATAGAGATTGGATGGTAGTTTCCCTGAGTGGCCCTGTCACCACTTTTATGGACAGGGGTAACAGGGGCGGATTTCCATTTGACAGGGAACTGACTGAGCCTAAGTGAGAGGCTGAAAATATATGTCAGTGGCTGTAACACCTCATCAAGGGTGAGGGACAGCAGTATAAGGCCAAGTGTATCACTGCTGGATCTGGATTTGGTGATGGCTTTGGTAATGTATTTGCGGGCATCATGCAGCTTGACTGCTTTGAAATAAAAAGGCAGGTGGCTAGTGGAGGAGGAGGCATTGGGGGGAGGAGAGGGAGAGTCATAGTCCTTGAAAAAGTCAGAAGGGAAAACACTGCTGAGATCGGTGAATGCAGTGTTGAAGGTATTTGCTATGATTTTAGGGTCACGCGTAGTAGACCCATTTATGCTGAGTAATGTAGGGGAGGATTTTGGCTGCTTCCCAGTGACCTCTTTAATATTGTTCTAAAATGCCCTCCCGTTACCCCAGGTATCCGTGAGAGCGTTCTTAAAGTAGGTAGATTTCTTTTGCCGGATAGATTTAGTACAGTCATTCTGTGCAAGTTTATAGTTTTGGATGTCAGTTTCTTTACCAGTGGTTCTGGCCAGATCCCAGAGGCAATTTCTAGATTTTAGCTGACATAAGAGATCAGCCGAGGGCCAGGGACTGCAAAGAGCTTTGACTTTGTGCTTTTACATGGAGCGTAGGAGTCCCTTGCTGCATTGAAAGTGTTGATGAAGTAATCCAGCGCAGTATTTTCATCTGTTGCTTTGTAGATAGGGGACCAGTCTTGGAGGTTGAGGCATGTTTTGAGGTGTGACAACTGCCCATGTGGTGGGACTCTACTAATGATGATATTAGGAGGGGGCCTGCAGAATTTGTTTGACCATTCACAGATGACAGGGGAATGGTCGCTAAGTGAGTCAGGGAGGACTGAGGTATTTGTGATACGAGTTGGGTGGCTGATAAGAATCCAATCCAGGAGGGTGCTGGTGCCCGGATTTGTAGTTTTTCCTGGTCGGAGAGATGACCATCTGGGGGAGATTGTCCGATGAGACGGCATCCTTATTGACCCCTGCATCAGACGCGAGCCAGTTTATATTAAAGTCTCCGAACAGAATCATTTCAGAGTCAGGAGGTTGGGACCTGGTGAATTCCAAGACAGCATTACGGCCATTCCCTTGTTCTTTCGGGGGCATATACACTGAGACAACTGTGAGGGATCTGTTATGGGCACCTAATAAGATTCTGATAGGGAGAATCTGTGCAGCAGTGGCTGGGAGGGGGTAGTGATGGGGGTGTCCCAGTAACGAATCTTTAATGTAAATTGCACATCTACCACCTCTTTTGGACTTTCAGTCCAGCCTGAAAACACTGTAGCCTGGAAGAGCGATAGCCAAGTCGAGGATTTTGGGTGTAAGTCAGGTTTCTACAACTGCCAGGATATCTGGGCTGTGCTGATTGGTAAAGATTTGCAGGGCATCCAGCCTGGAGAGTAGACTACAGATGTTGAGAGATGCTATGGAGTGTGCTCCTGAGGGTTTTTCCTGGTAGACAGAGCTGGAGGTGATTTAGCCAGGGTTAGGATGGATGTTTCCAGACAGCAGCAGGAGGAGGAGCGCAAACTTCAGGGTGCACCAGCATAAATCCCTGAGCGTAGTCTACATGCCTGTTTTTTGCAGGAACTTACATTAGGTAGGTGGCAATGATCGCAGAGTGATGGCACATGAGAGTGTGTCCAGGGCCTGTGTACAGTGGTAGGCGGGGACTGCCATCCATTTGCAGAGGGAGCACAGGGTGGGGGTGGGGGCAAGCTCATGATGGAGAGTACCTGAGGATGATAGGCAGTGCCAAGTAGGATGCTGGTGGGGGGTGGGGGGGGGAGCAAGCTCCAGGGAGGAAGAAAAGCGGAAAGAGGGATGAGAGTAAAAGAAGCAGAAACTGCAGTGCATGGAGGGACAACATGATGTGACAGTCAGGAGGACTGTATTGTATTGGGTAAGTGTGCTTATAACTGGGCCCTCTAGTGGCTAAAAGATATAATCTGCTAATGGAAAAGTCAGCACTTCAAACTGAAGAAATTCAACACTGAGTATTAAAACAGACCATATATCAGAGGCAATACTGGATTAGGGGGACAAAAGGTTAAATAAGCTGGCCGATGGTACTGACACAGTCCAGTCAGGAGGAATTTGGATATGCCTGGCAGGATGAGGAACCAAACACGGAGCTTGTGTTCCATGGACAGCCAATAAGAGCCCAGCCCCCAGGCCCTCCGCACAGGCGACAGTCTGGGCCAGGAGAGAAAGGGGAGAGCCGCGAGAAACGCCGGCCAGGCAAAAGGCCCCAGTCTGAGCATGGTGTCTCAGCCAGGTGGTAGCCATCAAGGTACCAAGCTTCCAAACAAGCAGCCATAAAAGAATATTTTATTTATCGCAGAGGCGCCTGAATGCTGAGACCCTACCCACGCCGTCATCCCCGCATCTCCATCCCCCGCCCACCGCCAACCCGGCAAGTAAGCCGATGAAAATAAAAGGGGCAATACCTCAGGTCTGCAGCTTTGGTTTCTGAATTGGCACAACTTGTCCAAGATCTCCGTTATGGAGAAATTTGGATCCTTTCTCTGTGAGGCGCGGTTCATCTCCACTCGCCTGGTGCGCTGGCCCATCTCCTTGTTCTGGATAATGCCCTTGGCTATCAGGTCTTTCCTGGCTTCGTGGCTGTGGGTATAGTTTGGTCACTGCACAATATGACCAGTTTGGCGGGGTCCTGAACTTGATCCCCTGCGCCGCAGGTAGGGAAAGAAAGGGGTATATTCTCATTGCAGATGCTGGGTACATCCAGCACAGTCATTATCAAATATCAGTTTCTGGGATCCCAGCATGACCTTCTGCTTCTGTCAGGCCTTTAGTAGCAACTGTTCCTTAACTTGGTATGACTGGAATTTGATTACGAAGAAATGTGGTCTTCCATCTAGACGAGTAGGCTTGAGGCCCAAGGCTCTATGGGCTCTCTCCAGGTCTAGCTGGACTCCGGTTCTAATTCAGTACTAGCCTCAGTAAGGAATCAGCATAGGCCACAGCATCTTGGCCTTCCTCATTTTCAGGAAGCCCATATATTATTATGTTTTTTTTTTCCTCCCACAATTCTCTGCATCTTCCTGACACAGAGCCATCAGTAGCTGTTCAGTAGCAAGGGATTTCAAGGAGGCCTCCAGCCCATCGAGCTGATTTGTGTTGGCGGTGATCTGTTGGACTGCCTCCTCCACCCGCGTCTGTAAGGCCCCCAGGTCCATTCGGAGATTATGGATGGTGCCTCGCATTTCCTCGCGAAAGTCACCTATTGCTTGCAGTATTTTTGTGGTCTGGGGGTTCTCCGATGCCTTCTTTACCCCTTTACTGAATTTTCTAGCTGTTGCTGGAGTTTGAATGTGTGGGAGGGGTTCAGAGTCAGACTGGGCACTGTCTTCTGTGTCGATTGATTTTTCATTCCGTGGGCCATCTTTATTGAGGACTTCAGGAGGTAATTTTATGTTTTATTTACCTCCCGCTATCATTTAGTTGTAGAAATATTATCCCTGTTTTCAAACGGAGGCAGATTTCGATGGTTTACTCAGGAGAGCTCCTCACTCCACTATTGCTACACTGGAAATCCTCTACTTTCTATGTTTCTGCATCAAACAAGTGAGTAAAGGTAGGAGGAAAAAAAGAGACACCTATGGTTTTCAAAAGAGGTATCTGAAAAGGTAAAGGCTAAAAGGGTGGCATGTAGAAGACACAAGGAAACGCAGAGGGAGGAAGACAGGGAGGTGTATCAGGAGAAAAAAAAAAGGCAGGAAAAGCAGTATGAAACGCAAAGGCACAAACTGAAGACATGTTAGCCCAAGCAGTAATGAAAGAGGACAAGACATTTTTTAAGTATTTAAGTAAAAAGAGGAAGACCAATGGAGGGAATTGTAAGGTTAAAAAGGGATGGAGTGGGAACAGTGCAGAGGGGGACCATGAAAAGGCAGACATCCTAAACAAATACTTTCGTTCAGTGTTCACAGAAGGAGAAGGGGAGGCACCATAAAAAAATAACAGTACCTCTGAAGGGAAGGAGGCAGACACTAATCATTTTAGACAGCAGAGAGTCCTAAAGGGACTCGCTGATCTAAAAGTGGACAAAGCAATGGGACCAGACAGGGTACATCCAAGGGTACTGAAGGAGCTCAGGGAGGTACTGGGTGCACCAGTCCTATTTAACAGCTCACTGGAAATAGGGAGTGGTTCCAGAGGACTGGAGAAGGGCAGATCTAGTCTCACTTCAACAAAGGGGTAGCAGGGAGGAGGCTGACAATTGTACACCAGTCAGACTGACATCACTGGTGGGAAAGTTAAAATGACACTAGCAACCTCGTAAGGCCTCAGGCTACCCCTGGTTTAAAAAAAAAAACATTTTATGAAGGTTCACATTCTGTAGAATGTGCTGATGTAGCTGGTAGTTTGATTCTGATTTTTCTTCTTTTTAAAAGTGGAAAACAGACTGCCCACCATACTGGTGTTACCAAACCAAAATGTGTTTGTTTACATTCCTTAATCAACCCCCACTGCATCTTTCCTGGACTTGGGAACACCCCCAACACAGTCCAGGCACTCAAGATGCAGTGGTGGCAGAGAAGACTATTGCATCATGACTGGCTGCACTGCTTGGGGTTATTCCTAATGTTCAGGAAGTGAGCAATAGGAGCAGATCAAGGATCTGAAGCAAAACAAGGTTGGGCGTAATTACACCATTACCATGCTTTTCAGTTCTACTAAGAGAGGAAGCAGATTAAACCACAAGCAACACCAAAGAATTTTACAGAAAGCAATAAACACAAAGAAAAAAAATACTCACCTTAGTAATGTTTCTTCTAATGGAGTCTTGCTGTATTCTGACAATTTGCAGTGAGATCCAACCTTTGAACTGCCCCAGAGATGAAAGAGTTAACTTTCCATGCCAGGCATGGAACGCTGAGCTCGAGCTCAGTTGAGACTCTGTCTGTTGCTGTTTGAACTCAAACCGTCAGATCTTTACGAGCTAAACTCACTGAGTGTCCTGTGTGGAAGCTGTAAACCTACACTAGCCAACTGGCTACAAAATATAATAAACAGATTTTTTGGTCCCAAAACAAAGACTCAAGTCAGGAACCCAAAAATGAAATAAACACAACACCCACTCACCCAAAAGAAAAAGGTGGGTACCTCCTGAGTGCCAACACTGCTACTGCCCACCCACATCCCAAAACAAAGGTTCTGAGAGGGAAGAAGGAAGAGAATACAGCAAGACTCCATTAGAAGAAACAACATTACTAAGGTGAGTAATTTTTTCTTCAAACAACATGAAGTCTTGCTGTATTCTGACAATTTGCAGACTACCAAGCAGTACCTCGAAATAGGCTCTGAAGCACTGCTGTGCCAAACCGAGCATCACTCCATTCTGGATATCCAGAGAGTAATGCTTGGTAAAAGTGTGAACTGTTTTCCAGGTAGCTGCTTGACATATCTCTAAGATAGGAATATCCCCGGCAGCAGCCAGGGAAGCAGCTGTACCTCTGGTAGAGTGAGCCCTCAGGCCTGAGGGTGGAATCCTACCTAGTTTTTCATAGCAAAATTGAATGCAAGAGACAATCCACCTGGCAATGGATCTTTTAGTGGCAGGTTTTCCCTCACCAACCTCACCATAAGCGAGGAACAGTTGGAGGGAGTCAAACCTGTGACCCTTGGTACGCTCTATGTAGTAGCTAAGGGCTCTTTTCGCATCCAAACTGTGCAGCCTCCTCTCACCAGAGGAGGAATGGTCAGTGAAGAACACAGGAAGAGACATAGACTGGTTAAGGTGGAAGTCTGAAACCACCTTAGGTAAAAACTTCCTGTTAGTCCTGAGGACCACCTTATCTCTATGGAAAGAGATAAAATCAGGCTCCACTGACAAGGCTTGTAACTCACTTATGCGCCTGGCAGAAGTGATGGCCACCAAGAAAACAGTTTTCCAAGTCAAGTGCTTAAGCTCTGCTGAGGACAAGGGCTCAAAAGGGGGTTGCATAAGTTGAGCAATGCAAACATTAAGGTCCCAAGCAGGGGCAGGGTCCCTGAATGGCAGATTGGTATGAAGCAATCCCTTGAAAAACTTGGAGAATACAGGATGAGCTGAAAAGGAAGAAGGCTTACCTGCTGAAAGAAAAGCAGAGACAGCTGCCAGATGCACTTTTAGTGTAGCTGGTCTGAGTCTCAAGCTATTCAGATGAACCATATAGTCAAGGACTGTGGGCAGGCCAGCAGACTCTGGGGAAATATGCTTCCCAGAGCACCATATGGAGAATCTTTTCCATTTGGAATTATAAGTGGTTCTGGTGGAAGGCTTCCGAGAAGCCTTTAGGATATCCATAACACCTTGAGAGAGGTGTAAATCAGCAAACTCCAACTCTTCAAGAGCCAGGCCTTGAGATTGAGAGATTTGAGATTCGGATACCAAACCCTCCCCAGAGCACAGGTTAACAGGCTGTAATTCCTGGGAAGAAAGAGGGGAAGGTGGACTGCTAAGGACAACAGGAGAGGGTACCATGGCTGTCTGGCCCAGTCTGGAACAATCAGAATCACCTTGCAGGGTTGAGACCTGATTTTGACTAGCACCTTGAACAGGAGAGGGAAGGGGGGAAAAGCATACAGGAACTTCCCTTCCCAATTGAGAACCAGGGCATCCAGGGGGACTGAGACCAACACTGGGGGCCTGCAGCAAAAGGGTGGAAGTTGGTGATTGTCTGGGGCTGCAAAAAGATCCATCTGTGGGGTGCCCCATCTGGAGAAGATCACCTTCAAAACCAGGGGATCCAGTGACCATTCATGATGGCCCTGAGATATCCTGCTGAGAGCATCTGCCAGGACATTGTCCTTGCCTGGGAGGTGTACTGCTGTAAGACAGGTGTTCAAGGAATAGGCCAGAGACCATAACTTCATTGCTTCTGTGCACAAGGCCGCAGACAGAGTGCCCCCTTGCTTGTTGATATACCACATTGTGGTGGTATTGTCTGTCCTGATCTGAACTACTTTGTTCTGAACAGACTTGTAAAAGCTTGAAGTGCTAGAAACACTGCTCTGAGTTCTAATAGATTGATGTGAAGCAGAGATTCCTGAGGGGACCACAACCCTTGGGTGGTCAGGTCTCCCAAGTGGGCTCCCCACCCCAAGAGGGAGGCATCTGTAGTAAGGATTAGAGAGTGAGACTGAGTGACAAAAGGAACTCCTTGTCTTAGATTGTCCTGATCCTGCCACCACTGCAACGCTTGGATCAGGGTTCGAGTCACTGGGATCAGTTTGGTCAGAGGATCCTTTTTCTGAGACCAAAAGGCCCTCAAGTGGAACTGAATGTCCCTCATCTGAAATCTTGCTCCCTGCCCCAGGAGCTGCAGAACATGCCTTGCTGGTCGAGACACCTGTAGGGTGAATGAAAAGGCCAGTGTAATAAGGGTCCTTGCCCTGTCCAGGGGAAGAAAGGCTCTTGCCTTTACTGTATCTAGCTCTGCTCCTATGAAGGTGAGGAGCTGTACAGGCTCTAGAACTGACTTTGAAAGATTCAGAAGGAAACCTAGAGAAGTGAGCAGTTGCTGAGTTATCTGTAGGTGTAACTTGACTTGGTCTGGGGACTGGCCTACTATGAGCCAGTCATCCAGGTATGGGAAGATGGAAATTCTTTTCCTTCTTAGGAAGGCAACTACCACTGCCAGGCATTTTGTGAACACCCTTGGAGCAGAGGCTAGGCCGAAGGGCATTGCTCTGAATTGGTAATGGCCTGAGGGCAGCTCGAACCTGAGGTATTTTCGATGGGAGCTCTGATGAGAATATGGAAATAGGCATCCTTGAGGTCCAGGGAGACTAGCCAGTCCCCTGGCCTTAGAGAGGGTAGAATTATTCCCAGAGTCACCATTTTGAACTTTGGCTTTAAAAGGTGCTTGTTTAAATATCTGAGATCCAGGATGGGCTGCCATTCTCCTGTCTTTTTGGGGGTGAGGAAGTACCTGGAGTACAATCCTTTCCCTTTGTGTAGGGGTGGAACCCTTTCTACAGCTCTGAGAGCCAAGAAGGAAGAGACCTCTGCCTCTAGGGCAAGTGCCTCTGAAGGATTTGCAGGTGGAAAGGATCTGGTTCTCATCTTTGGAAATTTTTTGACGCTGAGAACCAGTCCCTGGCTTACTACTTCCAGGACCCATTTGTCTGATGTTAAAGACATCCAGTCCTGGACAAAGTAAGCAAGCCTGCCCCTTACAGGTGGTGGAGAATCGGCCCTGGCAAACCCATCAGGGTGCCTGTTTGGCAGAGGCTTTAGGCTGAGGGGTGGAAGCAGGCCTGCTTGTACCCCGTCTGCCTCTCCCTCTAAAGAACCCCCTCTGAGCATAAGCAGAAGAGGAGGCCTGGGCTTGGTAGAAAGGCCTATGAAAAGGCCTGCCCCTGCCCCTGGGATGCTGCCTCTGAGGAGTGACTTGCCTTTCCTTGGCCTGAGCACTCCTATAGGTGGTCCTGTATTCATCCATTTTCTTCATGTAGTTCTCTGTTTGCTCCCCAAATAGAGAATTACCCACAACAGGAAAATCCATGGCCTTAGTCTGGGTATCCTGAAACAGGCTAGTACATCTGAGCCAAGCCATCCTACGAAGGGCCACAGACATAGCCATGACTCTAGATGAAACATCATTGGAGTCCACTGCAGCATGGAATTGCACCTTGGACACCTCAATACCATCCGCAGCTACCTGCTCCAGCTCCTTGGCAAGCTGGCCAGGGACCTGTTTAGCTAAAGCCATTACAGTGTCCCATCTAGATTTCTGATATCTAGCTGTATAGGCCATATAATTGGCCTGTCTGAGTCCCAAGGATGCTGCCATGTACTGTTTCTTTGCCATGGCATCAATCCTCCTAGAGTCCTTATCTGGGGTGTAGCCAAGGGTATATTTGCCTTATCACAGGCAGCAGCCTGCAGTACCCCAACATGGCTGCACTGCTGGGTAAGGAACTCTGTATCCGAGCCTGAAAGAGTATACCTCTTGTCCATTCTCTTATCCACAGGAGGTATAGAATTAGGAGTCTTTAAAATTTTCATTGTCTGTTTCCCAAAAGATTTGTGAAGGGGAACAGACAGCCTCCTGGACTCTGGGATATCCATCATTTCAACATAGTCAGGCTCCTCCTGGTCATCCACAGCTTCTTCCATAGGAAGCTGAAGGGTTTCAGCCACTTTCTTGTAAAACATGAAATGGGAAGGGGACTCAGAAAGCCTAGGAGGAGACACTCCTGAAGGTCTGTCTGGGGAGAGGTCCGGGTCAATGGGCACATCCAGACTTTCATAATCACATTCACTTTCCTCATACTCTCCTTCCTCCTCCGGTTCATAAAATTCCTTTAAATCATAATCCGGAACCGGTGGAACCAGCCAAACCGAGCGCCTTCCTGATGGTGCTGGTTCGGTCGGAACCGGGGATAGCGACTGCACAATTTTTATCGCTTTGACTATTTCATCAGCGGTTGGAGAAGAAACTTATGGATCCACACCAGCTGATTTTTCCCTTCTTGTTCTCTTAACCAGAACCGACTCCTTGGAATCGGTTCTCCTTTTGCCCGAAGAAATTTCGTCCTGGTCAAAGGGCACTGCTTCTGGTTCGGTTGGAACTGAACCGGGCTGGCCATCCGGCCGGACTTTTGGCCTCCTTCTCTGAGCCTACCAACTTTTTTTCTAGGGTAGCTGCAGGAAAATTTTTTACAAATCTGGCAGTCTGAATGGAGGTGGTCAAACCCAGACACAACACAGGTGGTGTGGGGCCAGCCTTAGCAAATACTTCCCACACACACTACAGTGTTGAAACCCAGTGGGCCCGGTTTTCTTTTGGGTTTCTCAGACATGGCCAGTCCTAAACCAAACTTACCCTTTTTTCGGCAATCCGCCAAGCAAGACACTCTTATCGGTTCCTGACCGTGTTATGGGTCGTGGAGAAAACCATAATAAAATCCGTTTTTTTAGAACCAATAAGAACCGGTAACCACACTCTAAAAGTAGAAGTAAAAGTTTTTAAACAACCTGATCGGTTCAAACCGAACTGATGACACGTTTACAAGTTCCACACAGAATAGAAAAACAATATAAACCTATCTGGTATTCATGAATACCACAGACAGAGACTGAACCGATAGGTTGCGGTTTAAATTCGGTCTGAAAACGAGAAAATGGTACTTTAACCGACAAACTGAACCGAGCAAAGGAGAAATCTCCGGAGCGACTGTTCAGTGAGGCGGAGTAAAGAATCTGACGGTTTGAGTTCAAACAGCAACAGACAAAGTCTCAACCGAGCTCGAGCTCAGCGTTCCATGCCTGGCATGGAAAGTTAACTCTTTCATCTCCGGGGCAGTTCGAAGATTGGACCTCACTGCAAATTGTCAGAATACAGCAAGACTTCATGTTGTTTGAAATGTGGGTTTCCTAATGCAAAAAGGGCTGACTGTGTCCCTTTAATGGAATCACTGCTGAAGAAGAAGGTTGTGGAATATCCTGAATATAATGGGTTACAAGACCTGAGACAGCATATATTCACTGGTGGGAGGGCATGTTAATCTGATAGATTTCTTTGATGGGGTGACCAAGGAACTGAACCAGGGTGGAGCACTGGATATGGCCTACCTAGATTTCAGTAAGGCACTCAATACCATTCCATATAGGAGATTATGCAAGGTGGGTAGCTTAGGAGCAGGACCAAAGGTGGTAAACTGGCTAGGAAACTGGTTAGGGCATAGGCGATAGAGGGTGATGGTAAATAGAGTTCACTCTGAGGAAGGGAGGGTGACCAAAGCGGTGCCTCAGGGATCAGTGCTAGGGTCCATCCTGTCTAATGTTTTTATAGGTGACACTGTAGATGAGTTAAGGGGGAAGGGTCTGCCTCTTTGTGGATGACACCAAATCTGCAAAAGGGAGGACTCTCCAGAGGGTGGAAAGATTGAGTAGAGACCTGGGAAAACTTGAGAAATGGTCAAGGATATGGAAGTTGAGTTTCAATGTCAAAAAGGTGCAAAATAATGCATGTGGGGAACAAAAAACTAGGGGCAGAGCACAAAACAGGGGAAGTGTTACTGACGACCACCAAGCAGGAGAGAGACCTGGGGGTAACAATCTCTGATGATATAAAGGTGGGTAGGTAGTGTGACAAGGCAGCTAGGAAGGCTAGTGGGATGCTGGGTGCATAGGGGGTGGAATTACCAGCAGAAGGGAGGTGGTGATGCTTCTGTACAGATCACTGGTGTGACCTCACCTAGAATACTGTGTACAGTTATGGAGGCTGCATCACCAGAAGGACACAGACAAAGTGGAGGCGGTCCAGAGGAGGGCAACTAAAATTGTATGGGATCTACATGAAGGGCTCTATGAGAAGAGACTAAGGGAATTCAATATGTACATCCTGGAGATGAGGTAGACAGGGGCTATGATAGTGACCTTTAAATACCTCAAGGGGGTACATAAGGTACAGGAGGAAAGTATTTTTCAGGAAAAATGGTGCACAAGAATGGTACCAGGTCAATGTGCCGCTGTTAGAATAGAATGATTGCTCGATTAGGTAGGTGATGATAACATCTCACCTGGTGGTTGGGCCCGAGGCCAACGGCCGAGGTCGCCCAACACCCAAGGCGGATGTTATCCCAGCATAACACCCACCCTGAGGGCATTATTCTATTATACAATGGCTTGAATGTGTTAAATAAGGAGAAAGATTACAAATAGTAACTTTAAAATAGTTTTTATTGATAAAATGTGAAATATCCTTCCACTGAATTAAATAGTTCTGTTTTGTAAGTTGTAAATGTGTTATAAATATGTCAATAACTTAACTGTTTGAAATATGTGAAACGCTTACAACATTTGTAAAATTAATAACGCTTATGCTAGTTCATTTAAGCTTTGTAAATGTTAAATACACATGTTGTTGCCTTGGATGTTAAATTGGTTGCTGTTGCTAATGTTTTGCAGGGCAGTATTGCTGTTTTCTCCATGCAGTCTACTGGGCTGTTTTTCTTGCTGGGATGTTTATTGTTGCCATGGTGTGTGGTGGGGTAGCTGTCGCTAGTTATTCCGGCGGCATGACGCTTCCTGGGTCAGAGGTTCGAGGCGTGATGCGGTGCTTCTGTTCCTGATAAAATGGCACCCATTGCGATCTCTGCTGCACGCGGGCCCCAGTAGCTTTTGAGGGAGGCTTCCTGCTTGTGCCCAGTAACACTGATTATGTGGCGGCTTTCTAGTCCGGGCGTTACTCAGTAATTGGATCGCAGTCACTTGCAAGGAGTGGTTCGTGGTAGGTGTGTAGCCCCATGCTACTTTGCAGCATGGAAGACAGGTAATTTTTTCCTAGGGGCTCTATAGTACCACATTCTTTTCTGTTTCCCAGGACTGCAGGGTGTTTCCTAGGGTGCAAGAAGAGGCATGGGCTGTTCAGCTGGGAGTTTCAAATGTATTTTTTAACAGAGCAACTGGGCATTGAGGATGGCCTTCTATTGAAAACATTGTGCTTCTGTAGCGATCACGGTCTTTTCTAGTGGATCGGAGTGATTTTTGTTTTCGTTGAAGGTAGTGTGGCATATTGAAGTCCGCTTGTTGTAAGGAATTGGAAACTGAGGGTTTTAGCTGTCTTTGTCCCTCGCAACCACGCCTTAAAATGTAATCTGTACTTCTAGCCAGACTCACCGTAGAAGGCCTTCGGGGTGTCTGTGTTCAGTGCTTCGGATTGTCTGAGCAATGACAGTTTGCTGTCTGTGAGGGAGCATGGTGTTGGGCCTTGTCCTTTCCCTCCCGTCTGAGGGCTTTTATTTGGGCTGTAAACACGTTGTTTGCCGTTTGAAACTCTGTGTGGCTAATTATATTGATGTTTCTTGACAGCGGGGGCTCATTTAGGTAACGGTTTATGCCAGATCTCAAACCGATAAAACTACTTATTCCGTAGTGGTCTCCGTTGCTGGTTCTCACTGAGGCATAGAATTTTCTTAGGATTTGATTTAATTCCGCTTGCTATTGTTGTTAAGTTTACTTCGTACCAGTTTCTTTTAGCCAGTCATTTAACAAGTTAATGGCCCACACTGTTTGCCTCCTTGTCGATGGTTCATTTCTCTCACATTCAATTTGATCTAGCTGGTTGTCCTGGATTTCTACATGTCTTCATTTTTCTTTTTCTTTTAGGTCAGTATTTTCTTGGTCTTCTGAAAACAATTTCTGTATTGTTACCATTTCAAATAAATTGAAATTTAACTTTGGAAATGATGACACGAGTCTGCTTTCTTTGCTTTAGTATTTCTGTCACAGTAGTCGTTTGACAGCTGCTGTGTAGTGATCTGTCTTTTGATGTTTAGTAATGAGGTTGACAGCTGGCTGGCACTACAGCTGGGATGTTATGCCAGGATAACATCCCTGCTGTGGTGGACAGCTGACCAATCAGAAGCCAGGATTTTTTCTTGCCATTGTATAATAGTGCAACAAGAACCGCGCTGTGTAAAGCACAAAATGAAATACAGCGACAGGGGTATAATAGCAGTAGTGAATTACAGCTACCCGTCACTGTGCGCTGAATCAAGGAAGGGATCCAGTTGCCGTTAGTGTGGTGCCTGATCAAGCTGCTCCCATGATGAAGTGGCAAAGGCCCCCTGCAAAACAAAGAATCTGCAATGTTGCCCTATTAGTTTTCATTGTGTGGGCAACATGTTGTGCCAGTCGGTGTTTTGACCAACCATATTTTGATTTTTGGCCTTTTGCCTGTGGCATTGTGTGCCACACTATTTTTGTCTGTGGCATTCACACTATTTTTGTCTGCGGCATTGTGTGCCACACTATTTTTGTTTGAGGCATATTGACCTTGTGCCCACAAGAACAAGGGGCCATGCTATGAAGTTGGAAGGGGTGGATTAAAGAGAGAAGCAATGAAGTACTTCACACAAAGAGTGGTGGATTCCTGAAACAGTCTACAAACCAAGGTGGTGGGACAGAAAACAATGGAGGGAATCAAGAATGGATAGGTATAAGGGAATATCAGTAGAAAAGAATTGGGGGGTGGGTAAGGGAGAAAGAGCTGGAGATCAGGCAGGGTCTATTGTGATACTATAGGCAGAGAAAAATCAGTAGACTGAGTGGATCCAGCGGGCCTTATCTGCCAACAAATTCTATGTGTCAATGTTATTGAGAAAGATGCATGTCTGACTCAAAGGCAAAGTCACAGGTAAGGATGGAGCAACTGTTACAACGTCTAAGGAGACAGGGAGCGGGTGGGAATGACATGAATAGAGAGGATAGGTACTGATAGTGAGTGTTAGGCCTAAACCCAAAGATCAGCATGATTGAGTGCAAATGACAAATGTCCAGAGATGACCTAAAACACGCATGTATGATGAACATCAATACGTCAGAAATTCATTATTGTTTTAAAACAATATGATAAATTCTTCTACTGACTAAAAATAGTATTGCTTTAATTCATTCTCTAACAATCTCTTCCTGCCAGCAGGGGAGAGGGCCTGATTACAAGAATCAGACCCAGAACATACAGTACTGACTGGTACAGCTTGATAACCAATGGGTAGAGCTTTGAATATACAGTTACATAAGACCTTACCATAACAGTAGATCTGTGAGGGGATCCCTTGCAGCAGGCCACACTTATGGAACACAGCCGCCAGGCACTAGGACAACACGGAAACCTTTCTAGCTAGCAGTCTAGAAGGGAGGGCCACCCATTCAGACGTCACACACTGATGTCACCAACCCTATAACAGTGGGCAGCCCTGGTGCTCTCCTCAGTTCTCCTGCTGGAGACCAGAAGCCAGTTAGTTCCAGCTGAGGAAACCGAGGAGGAACCGAAGGTTCCTGCCAAAGAAAAACATTTAAAAGGAGATACAAACACAGAAGATCCTCCAAGTCTCAGGGGAAAGGACGGAGGGACTTTATGGCCTGTTGCAAGAGATCCCCTTGCCGATCTACTGTTACAGTAAGTTCTTACGTAACTGTACTATATGACATCGGAGGTATCTCTTGCAGCAGGCCACACCTATGGAACGAGTCCCAAGCAGTTCCATCAGCAGACAGTACAGTCTAGGTGGAGGAGGCCTCAAACCTCAGAAAACAGGCCCTGAAGGACAGCTAGGCCAGAGCTGGCCCTATGCCTATAAGCAATGTCCAGACTGAAGTGCTTGGAAATGGCGTTGACAGTACTACAAGTGGCGACAGCACATATCCCTGTAGCTGGCACATTCCTGAAACATGCAAGAGAAGTGGCCAGATCTCTGGTAGAAGGACCACAAACAACACTAGGAAGGTCCTTGCTATACTTCCTGTAGCAGAAAGTAATACAGTTGGCCAACCATTTGGACAAACACTGTTTTGAAACAGGAACATCGTCTTTCCCAGGGGCAAAAGAAACAAACTGAGACGACTTCCTGCAGTCCTTCACATGGAGTGTGTAATAATACGGAATTCTAAGCACATCAAAAGTATGGAGCAATGCTTCCCTTGGATTGGCATGCTCTGGGTAATAAACAGGCAGATGGATGGACTGGTTTGAAGGAAACTCAGACACAACCTTAGGAAGAAACCTAGGGTCTGTACATAAAGACACTTGTCTTTATGGAAAATCAAATAAGGCTGCTTGCACATGATCAACTGTAGCTCTGAAATTCTGCAAGAAGAAGATGTAATAGCAACTACAAATAACGCTTTCCATGACAGAAAGTGTACCTCGCACATTGCGACCAGCTCAAAAGGAGCAAAGGCAAGTTTCTTCCAACACAAAATTCAAGTCCCCAAGGTGGGACTGGATTGCGAATAGGAGACTTCATATGGATAATACTTCTCAAAAAGGTATGGCACACCTCCAATTGTACCACCGTATATCCATCAAGAGGCACGTGGAAAGCAGAGATAGCAGACATGTGCACCTTAAGACAGGAGTACTATAGACCAGAGTCTGAAAGAGACGGCAAGTATTCCAGAAAATGGGTTACTGGACAAGAGAAAGGATCCAGCTGAGGTAAGGCAGCTCACAGAGTGAAGTGCTGCCACTTCATGGAAGAAGGGGTCTTGGTGAAGGGTTTCCTAGCGGTCACCTTGGGGGGGGCTCCACAACTTTAGCTACAGCTATGTCCTCAGGAGTCGGATATAAAGATGCAGGGATTCAAGGTCTGGATGGACCAAGGTGCCCCACTCCAGGGAGAGCTAGTCGGTGTACCAAGGCAGAGGTACTGGAAGTTCCACTCCAGCTGCTGCGGTAAAGGGAACCAGATCTGATGAGGACAGAAAAGGGCGAAGAGGAACATTGTGGCCCCTTCCATCTGGAGCTTGATCAGAACCCTCTGAAGCAGGGGGATGGGAGGAAATGCATACAGAAACCTCCCTTCCCCAATGGGGGACAACGCATGTTGCCACAAAACACCAAGCCCTGGATTGCGCGAGCAAAAAGTGGCAATTCTGCATTGAGTGGAGATGCAAGAAGGTCCAACTCAGGACGACCCCATCTGTCGAAGAGGTCTTCTACTACTAAGGTCAGCAGTTCACACTCATGTGCCTTTGACTGGGACCGGCTTAGGATGCCCACCAGGACATTTTGGATGCCTGGAACATGGATGGCAGACAGTTCTAGACCATGTTCCAGAGCTCAACACCAGACTCTCAAGGCTTCCTGGCAGAGAGGATATGGGAGAGAACCCCCTGCTTATTGATGTAGTGGACTACATTAATACCGTCCACCTGCACTAGCAGAAGGCACTGGGATAGCAGAGTCTGGAGGGCCTGTAGGGCATAGGGAATGGACTGCATCTCCAGGACATTGATGTGGAGAGAAGATTCCAGCTTGGATCATGTCCCTTACATTTGGTGATGCCCCAAATGGGCCCCCCTACCCCATCCCTGAAGCATCTGTTGTGAGGATTTGCGGAGGGGAGGAGAGGAATGAGCAAAGGGACCCCTCAAGTTGCTGGGTTCCATCCGCCAAAGCAGAACCTTGTTGAGTGGGGAGGATACTAGAACCTACTGTTCCAGGTCGGCAGAGCGTGGGACCCATTGGACACTCGTGTCCACCAGGGGTTGTCATGGCAGTCTGGCAAGAGTCACTGTGACAATAGCCACTGTTGTCAAGACCCAGAACCGGAAGAAGGCCCTGGTCGAGACATATGTGTCATTGTAAAGGAGGCAGGCCAGAGCCATGAAGTGACAGTCCCTGTCCAGGGGCAGAAAAGTCCAACCCCTGGGCCGTATCCAGGACCTCCCATAGGTACTGAGTGCGTGGGAAGAAAGTCAGGACTGACATGGACAGGCTGATTGCGATCCTCAGGTCCTGGCACTGATGGTGTATGTTCCCCACTCTACAGCAGGAAAACCCTGGACTGTGCTTTGAGAAGCCAGACTGCTAGATAGGGAAAGGCAAAGACCCCTTCCCTCCCGAGGGTTGCTGCAACCTTTCCCAGACACTGGTACCACCCAAGGGGCCAAAGACAAGCAAAATGACAAGGCCCAGAACTGGGACTGTGCCCCCTGGAAAAGATACCTAAAGTACTGCCGGAGGATAGAACAGATCCTGACATGCAGGAATGCATCTTGCCATGTCCAGAGAGCATATCCAATCTCCTTGGTGTAGGAGGGGCAGCAGACCCTGAAGGAACACCATCTTGAGCTTCATGTACTGGAGGAAGAAACAGAGCTCTCTGAGATCCAGGATGGGCCAGATCCCCTGTGCATTAGGGGACCAGGAAGAAGTGGGAATAGAACCTCTGCCTAGCTGAGTCTCGGGGACAGATTTTGTGACCCATCTGTGCAGCAATGTCTGGATGTCCTCCCAGAGTCCTGGGATAAGGGTGGGTGGGGAAGAGGACTGAACAGCAGGCCTCTGGAGGCTATTCTAGGAATCCTAGAGTGTGGCCTTGTGTTATAGAGGGTGAACCCTAAACAGCCACCTGGAAACAGGTCACAGCCACCCAGTGGGCAAAAGACTAAACAGGGCCCACGGAGAAAGCAGAGAATTGGGGTGCACCACTCAACCCTCTCACCAAGATCCTATGTCAGCATGCACAACACTTGGGCAAGGATATGGATTAGAAGTCCCGGTTGGGGGGTGGGGGGAGAGCTAACAGACGTTATGGGAGATCATCTTTGCATCCCTCTCAAAATCCTTTTTGATAAAAGTTTAAATTCAGGAATGGTGCCTAATGAATGGAAGCAAGCAAATGTGATCCCCTTGTTTAAAAAAAGTACTAAGAGCTCACTGGATAACTATCGCCCTATTAGTTTAACCCCTATATTTTGTAAAATACTGGAGCGTATCATTAAAGAAGACCTGAGCTCAGCTGTGTTGGGCCTAGATAAATCCCAACATGGGTTTATTAAAGGTCGATCTTGTACAACAAATCTGGTTAGCTTTTACAACTTCATCAGTTAAAACATGGATAAGGGTAACTCTTGTAATGTCATCCTGTTAGACTTCAAAAAGGCTTTTGATTCAGCTCCCCATTGGGCCTTAATCCAAAAGTTACAGCTTTACAACATTAAACATGTATACATTAAATGGATTTCAAACTGGTTATCTAATAGGAGGCAGAGAGGGATAATCGACGGATATATCTCGGCCTGGAAAAATGTAGAAAGCGGTGTTCCGCAAGGATCTGTCTTGGCCCCATTAATTTTCCAGATCTTCATATCTGATTCATCAAACAGTATTCAGAGTAATATTTCAAAATATGCTGATGATTGCAAACTTGCTAACGACTGCATAAGTTCAGAAGACCGAAAAACTATCCAGGAAGATCTGAGTAAACTGGAAGCCTGGTCCATAAAATGGAATTTAAGCTTTAATGTATCAAAATGCAGTGTACTACATTTTGGCAAAAAGAATCCAAATAAACAATATTTTCTTTATGGTAATATACTAACTAATAAAGTTACTAAAAGAGATTTGGGGATCACTGTTGATTCATGTCTTAACTTTGATGATCATGTCACAAGTATTATCAGTAAAGCGAACAAAATATGGTGGGCTATCCGCCATAATATTTCTTCAAAAAACCCGGATATTCTGTTGCCTTTGTATAGAGCTTACGTAAGACCTTACTTTGATTTTGTTTCTCAGCCTTGGAGTCCATTTAGAAAAAAAGAACACAGAATTGAGAGAGTTCAGAGAAGAGTTACTAAAACTGTAGTATCTAACAAATCTCCTTCTTATCAGGAAAGACTATTGAAGTTTAACCTAATGTCACTTGAGGACCGGAGACTTCAGGGTGATCTCTTATTTACATGGGACATCATTCAGGATCCTTTACTTTTAGTTGATTGTGGCCTTGATTTTAAACAAGTACCTGTAAACACCAGAGGCCACCTGTTACAATTTGCAAGAAACAGATGTAACTCAAAGAAAAGGGCATACTTTTTTTCTCAGAGAGTTGTTAGGCAATGGAATCTGCTGCCTGAGAAGATCATTGTTAGTAATAACAAAATTACCTTCAAAAATAGATTGGATAGTTACATGTGTAACCCCCACCCAGGTATGCCGTTTCTATCTTGACAGCTCTACCTGGTGGGCTGGGTTCGGGGAGGAATATGTCACTTGGCACATTGGCTAGGTTTGGCTACTCTGCATGGGGCACCCAAGTAACTCTGGACAAAGGAAGCAATAACTGTAATGTCTAATACCAGAAGTGGGATTCTAAAGTGTGGCTTTTATTCACATCCAACAGAATAAACAAAGCACAGATGGACCCCCACGGGGCTACACTCCTGGTAATGCAGATTTAAGGAGACCAGAACACATCCTCATCACCTTAGCCCTCAGGCTCTGAAACACACTGGGCACACAGCCCAAACCTGTAAGATGCTCTGGGTTTTCCCTAGCTCGGCCCCCTTGCCAGCCACTTGGACACTTTCCATATAGCATGGAAACATTTACTGGTGGCTCCCTAAACCACCTATGAGCACTTCTGCTCCATAAGGGAATCTTCCTCATCAATCCCACATCTGGTACTTTCCTCAGGCACTGGTCAAGTACCTGAGAGAAAGCAACAGGTGTCCCAGAGCAACCAGAGGTGAATTTGGTTACTACTGATGGGGGTCTCCCACCTCGCCTCCCATAATTCATACCCGGCCATTTCTCTGGACTGCAACACCTCATCCTTTGAGACACTTTGCTGTGTAGATTCTTTTTAAATGTATTCCACATTCAATCTACTGTCTTTACATCCCATTTGTGCTGAACTTGAACATACTTAATAAGAGACTGTGTCCGTTACTCTAGACCCCCCACAGAGTTAAGCAGTCCAATCCCCACATCTTCCAAACTGTACTTGGCTGTCTTTTCCTGACCCCACAGTAACAGTCCCTTTAGTTTCATCTTGATTCAGGTGAAAACACATGGCCCTTTGGCAGAACGAACTCACCCCTTGGTTGCAGGTACCCCACAGGTGTTTTCTCCTCAAAGAACTCTCGTCCAGAGCTTCTGGTGCCTCAGCACGAACTTAAATCAGCAGCTTCTTTTCCCTAGCTGGACCAGGTTGGGTTGCCCCTGGAAGCAGGCTGATTCCTTCCCCCCATCCCTGCAGGGAAATGGGGCCCTGAACCACTGAAAGCGGTCTCCACCACTTCAATGTGCTCTTCTTGTGTTCCTCTTCAGGTGAGAACACACACCTATACAACAAAAAATAGCTCTTTGACAGAGTTTAGAGCTCTGAAGGCCTGCTTACAGCAGAGCACCTCTTCTACTACAGACTGCAACAGAACTCTACTGAACTGACTTCAAATTCCCCAACGTTCTATTCTAACCTCCAACTGCAACATTCCAGTGTGGCTTATGCAGCTGCGACAGTTCTAAATGATGTCATCCCTCAGTCTCAGCTGAGACTGAGAACAGAGTGAGACAGTGTGAAATCCATTTAACTGGAGTTTCACAAGCTGCTTTCCCTGCCTACCACTAGGTCTTATTGGGATTCTAGTAACCCCAGGTAACAGGGGGTTACACATGAGATCAGGAAATCACTTAAAATATTATATGTAAGCTATGAAGCTCCATGGGCCTCACAGCCTTTTGCTTCTTGCAATTCTTAGTATGGTTCTCAGTATTGTCAAGACACCTGTGTAGAGCAGATAGCAAGGGGTCACAGATCCAGGAGAGAGGCTGCTCGAAAGGCACCTCCAGCCTGAAAAACTAAATGGGCCCTGGGACCGGACCCAAGGTTCTGGGACAGGAACAGGGTCTCAGCCCTGCGGCACAGGGTTCTGCAGAGCCCCCAAATGGACTCCAGGTCACAGCAAAGATAGCAGGCAGTGGAGGAGGGCCTCCCCCAGTGCTGCCAGCCACTGAACAACGGCGAGATACAAGGCCTGCTGCCTAGGCCACATCTGGGGTACCAGGGAAGTCCATGGTGAACTAAGAGAAGCCCGGACGAGGGATGCTAGGGGTGCCACCACCCATGGATGGGATGAACAGCAACAGCAGAAGGGAGCCCCCCTGCTAGGACAGACCTGTGCAAGATAGAAGACTGCAGGAGGAAGGACATACCTAGAAGGGCACATAAGTGACCGGGCTCTACCAGAGAGCTGGGGCACCAGTGACAGCCATGCCCAATACTGGTATGGCTCCCAAAACACCTAGAAGTTGGTCAGCCTCAGAATCACCAGTGCTCTATTACAAGCTCCTGCAAAGCTAGACACTGGGCAAAGTACAGTGGGGAGCAGGATCTCGATCCCCCCATGCCGAGGTTCCTATCACGGCAGTTCTTGGGTAGGGGGAAGGGAGTTTTTTTTAAAATAAAACTCCCTTTCCTACTACTCTCCAAAATCACATGTGCTCAAAGAGTCAAAGGAGCGGCGGGGGGTGGCAAGGAACCTGGTCACTCCAGGTAAGGGGTTCGAAAGGACCGCCATCAGTGTGGGTATGGAAAGGTCTGCCAGCCCTTTTCAGGCAAAAGAAGGGTGCAGGAACAGCAGGGCTGAGCTAGTCACGGAACCTGGTCCCAACAGGAAGGAGCTATAGCTGAGGAAGCGACGAAGGTAACGACAGAGGTAGGCCAGCCAGCCCTCTACAGGCATGAGCACCGACCCCTGGATGAGATAGCAGGGGAGTCACTGAGCGCCACCACCGAAGGCGTAGGCCAGCAGTTAAACTAGCCAAAAGATGAGAGAGAGAGAGAGTAGTCCCAAACAGTTCCAGGAGACCCTGTCGAAGCGGGGAGCCAAATGGAGTGTTTGTTGTTTTAGAAAGAATCCCAACTGCCACTGGGGGCTCCATGGTCCCAGGGAGCCCGACAAGAAAGATCCGGAGATTCAGGGGAGCTCTTGTCCAAGCTCTAGCCCCCCCCCAAAGGAAAATCCAATGAATGTGGGATAATGGGTCAATGCCAAGGTCCGAGAAGGAAACCCGCCATCTGTCAACGAGAATCCAAAACAACGGTCGAGGTTAGCATTGATTTTTATTTTGAAAAACAAATAAAAACAAAAATATATGCAAAACTGTAAGTACCAAAGAAAAAGGGCAGCTGACTGAAGCTGTGGATTCTCCAAAGGTGTGACGCGAATGGTCAATGGCGGGAAAAGAACTGAGGAGGGTGCGGGGGCTGCCCACCCTTATAGGGTTGGTGAAGTCAGCAAGTGATGTCGGGGTGGGCGGCCCACCCCCAGACTGCTAGCTAGAAATGTTTCCATGTGAGCCTAGCACCTGGCAGCTATGTTCATAAGTATGGCCTGCTGCAAGAGATACCCCCGATGTCAGACTGCCAGTTGTGTTGGGGGGTGGGGGGAGCTGGTATCAAACTGGCAGAGTTGGACTTCCCGTGACGTCAGCAGCCCGAATGGCAGCCTAGTTCAGAAAGTCTCCCAGCCCTGATACACAATCGATTGGCATCTACAGTACTCAGAAATGCAGTTGCCGGCAAAAACGACCAGATCGAAAGCAGGAGTGACCAGAAATGCACAGACCCCGGTCCAGAAATTGCAGCTCCTATTACAAGAAGAAAAGATGCTAAAAACCTCGGGGCCACTGAAGATGAAGATTTCACGGCAACGGAGCCAGGCACAGTGGAAGAAAATTTGCAGTTACTCACCACAATAATGCAGACCGCCAAGACGGTACAAAAGATAGATGTCTCACTAACAAAGTTGAGAGCTGACATTGGCAAAATAGAACACAGAACAGACAAAGTGGAACTGGGACTCACATCGGTCGTGGAGCAGTGTGACCGTCACGACCGACTTTTGCTGTTCTTGATGGCGAGAGAGCGGGAACTGAGGAGCAAGCTGGATGATATAGAAGGCAGGACAAGAAGACAGAACCTTCGAATTTACGGTGTTCCTGAGGGTGCTGAAGACGGGGCCACGGATGCTATCACCTTTACTCAAAAGATATCAAGGGAATTGATAAAGTTACTTGAGGATTTCGACTTATCAATGGATCGGGCACATCGCTCCCTTATTCAGTGCCCCACGAGCCCTGGCGCTCACCCGAGGTCCTTTGTAATCTGGATGTCTAACTATATTTCAAAGGAGGAAATACTCAGGAGGGCATGGAGACAAAAAAAAAAATTATGCTGGGTACACACCGAATAACGACTGATAACGACTATACTGCAGGAGTGCAGGAGGCACGGCGCGCCATGTGGCCGGCTGTAAAACAGCTTAGAGCCAGGAACTTAAAGGCACAAATATTGTTCCCAGCACGTTTAAGGGTGGAAACCAAGCAGGGCCCTAAGGTATTTGAAGATCTTTTGGAAGCAAAAAATTTCTTAGAGGACAGTGGAATACCAGTTCCTGGTCTGGAAAAAGAAAGGATGGAAAAGGAGCTACGGCGCTCAGCCTGGACGGTGGCACGCAAGGGGCTGACACGCTCACACCAGCCGCAGACAACTAACCTCCGAGCAGACATCACGGCACTGCTGAGACCTTATGTTCCTGCTGCAGAACTGATGGGGTTGGCACCGCAAGAAATCTCTGCCACAGAATTGCAAGAACAAGCGACGACCTCCACGATGGAAAAGGCTTCCAGAGATTGAAAGAAAAAATAAACATACAGAGGACGGTAACAACATAATTTGCTTGCCTGGTTGGGCCGGATGGTAGAAAGGGACATAGTAGAGGAAAACTAGTAGTCCTGGACACTTGAGTGCTATAAGAGACTTAATCTATGGGTGGGGAGGGGGGTCCTGGTTGGAAAGGGGGTGGTCGGGGAGGAATGAAGGGGGTTGTGGGGGAAGGGATTACGGGGGGCTTCTTGGATCCCTATTTTAAGTGTGGAAGGAAATGCTGGTGAGGATTTGCAGAAAATTTGAACGTTTTAAAGACATTAATAGTGTGCTGCAGAAGTTTATTGCAATTCACCAACATAAGATAAGATTGTAAAAAAAAAAAAGGGTGTATTGAGAAGGGAAACAATACATGCTTGTCCCTGGATGATTTCAGCCGTGCAGGCATGCAGCTGGCAGATCAGGCCTTTTGGTGGTTTCCTCCCATGCTTTCCCGCTGTTATTCAGCTGGGGGGGGGGGGACAATAAAAAAAAACAGTGCCAGCACAACTAATCGAACCGGGAAGAGGAAGAAATCCCCGGTATACATCTAGGATGGGGGCTGGGGGGGGGAGGAGATGATTTAGAAAACTGGAGACCGAGAAGGTCATCCTTCTGGCTTTTTTGACGTCAGCAGTACCTTTGAGCTCAGGGTGGGTACCCAGAAATGATGCTCTGATAAGGTTTAGCCCACAACAGCATAAAGGGCAATGTGTCCCAAATGAGGCACAAACCAGTCCTTCCAAAGAAAGATGGACTGACCTAGGAAGTTACGATTTTCTGGAAGCATTTATTCCATCCCCTCTCCAACATCTACAGAGTAAAAGAAGAACACACAACGAATGGAGGGTGGAGGGGGAAGATTTATACTTTTTCAGAAATGTTTGTGTATCAATCTTTGAAAGTTGTAAAATGTTTGCTTACAAAGTTATTGATATGTAGAGTTACAGGTTTGGTCTCCCCACTAGAGAGAGAGACAAAATTACATGCATTGTTTACAAAATTCAGGCTGGTTAGTGGTTGAGAACCAGCAGGTTAGTGATCTTTACGAGATATTCTCATTGGCACAAAGCAGGATATAGAGGGGTGCAGGTGTACATCAGGGACAATACAGAAAGACAGAAAGTAATCTTGGAACAGACAGAAAGGATAAAGGCTGGAAAGATGAAAGCTATTTCAAACAAAGCTAAGTTGGGCCATAAGACATGGGGAAAAATCTCAAAACCTAAAACATGGCTAAGGTAAAATCTAAAATAATTTCCTATAATGTTAATGGTATAAACCATTCTATCAAAAGAAAACAGCTTCATAAGTTTCTTAAAAAGCAGAACTGTGAGATACAGTTCCTACAGGAGACACACCTCTCCCCAAAAGAAGCTATAATATTAAAAACCAGGGAGTTTCTGACTGTTTATCATGCATTCCTGATAGGTGGGAAAAAGAGAGGTGTTGCGATATTATTATCGGCATCTCTCCCCTTTGAGTAGGAGGAGGAGGTAATAGTGGATGCAGGGGCCCGATATGTACTGGTTGTTGGGTGGATTCAGGATATACAAATAACGCTATTAAATGTCTATGCTCCCCCGGGTTCACCCATGGCCTTCTTTGCAGAAATGTTTAAGTTACCGGCAGACAGGGCAAGGGGAGTGGTGACTGCGGGGGGTGACTGGAATGTGGTTATGGACAGGTCCTTTAGACACCACCTCATACGTCCCGTCTCCTAATGGGAGGATCTCCAAACCCCTGAAAAGGCTTATGGGGGATACGGGACTGTTGGACATCTGGAGAGAAAAATACCCACTAGCTCGTGACTACACGTACTATTCCCCAAGATATAAAATTTTCTCGAGATTAGATATGTTCTTTACATATGGAAGGGATATATCGATGTTTGATTCCATGTGGGTGGGGACGGAGAGCTTACCGGACCAGAAACCTATTTATGTGGAGATTGACCTTCAGCTTCCTAAAAAGCCTACACAATGGAGGCTGAATACCAGCCTACTTAGAGATGAGAAGGTGAAGGAAGAGATCAGGGAGGCAATAAAGCAAGCCACCCAATGGAATGAGGGCCCAGATACCACACCCCAAATTCTATGGGATACGGTTAAAACAATGCTTAGAGGGAGACTGGTTTCGATAGCCACACATAAAAAGAGGGAAAGGGTTAAACAAAAAGAGCAGTTAAATCGGGAACTTAAAATGTTAGAAGACCAACTGAAGTTAAAATACTGTAGAGATACAGAAAACCAAATAAAGGATCTTAAGGCACGACTTCAACGGATGTTGAGGGTTGAGACTGAGAAGTCCCTGCTGTATACAAAACAAGCTTATTATGAGGGAGGACCGAGGGCCACCTGCTTCCTAGCGTACCGGTTGAAACAACAATCCGCCCGGGGCACAAGTTATAGGCCTTAGACACCCTACTACAGGGCAGACATCCCGTAAATGGGAACGAATAGCAGATGCATTAGTTACTTATTACAAACAATTATATCACCCATAGCCTGAATCATGCACGGGTGCGGCATGGGAATTCTTGGAAGCCTTGAGACTGCCCAGACTTACAGAGGCCCAGAGACAAAAAATGGAATCTCCAATCACCCTTCAAGAGATACTGAGTATAATTGGGGACCTTAAGGTGGGAAAATGTCCAGGCCCAGATGGGTTTGGCGGGGAGTTATATAAAACATTCCGGGGGAAATAGCGCCTGTATTGCAAATGGTCTACAATCAGATCAGGCGGGGAGCAGTCCCTCCATCATGGAACTATACTACCATAACCGTGATCCCAAAAGAGGGTCAGGATTTGCAGGATTGTGGCTCATATAGGCCAATTTCACTACTTAATGTAGATTACAAAATTTTCACAGCTGTAGTGGCCAAGAGACTGCAATCCTTCCTCGCGACTTTAATTCACCCAGATCAGACAGGCTTTATAGAAGGTAGGCAGGCCCCTGAGGGTGTTAGAAGGACCATAAACATAATTGACATTATTAATAAACAACGTATCCCCGCCTGTCTTATGAGCCTTGACGCAGAAAAAGCGTTTGGCAAAGTAAATTGGAACTTTCCGTTTATGGTGTTAAAAAGGATAGGTTTTCCACAATCATTTCTAGATGCGATCAAGGCTCTATATGCTTCTCCGCAGGCATTTGTCAGGGTAAATGGTGGCATCTCATCGAGGTTTGATCTTGGAAGGGGTACCAGACAGAGTTGCCCACTGTCCCCACTTCTTTTTGATATATACATAGAACCCCTGGCCCAGGCAATAAGAGAAGCTAAGGAGGTGAGGGGAGTGGGGGTGGGCGAGGAAGAACATAGAATCTCCTTATACGCGGATGATGTCCTTCTATATATAACCAACCCGAACACAACCATTCCCAAGATTTGGTCCATAATTGATAAGTTCAGCCAATTTTCGGGATATACTCTAAACAAAGGCAAAACTGAAGTTCTGAAATTTTATTATAACCCCCCACCTAACATTACACAGCTTCTGGTTATGAACTGGAACAGGGGGAAAATAAAATATCTTGGCACCCAGATCTCAAAAAATTTAAATATGCTATATGCATATAATTTTTAACCCATAGTGACACAAATAAGGCAAGATATTAAAAGATGGGAGGCCTTAAACCTACCCTTATATTCAAGGATACAATCAGTATCTATGAACATTCTTCCTAAATACCTGTATTTATTCCAATGTCTCCCAATAAAAATACATAAGAATCAGTTCCAAATTTGGCAGAAGATGATCCCAAAGTTTATTTGGAACAACAGGAGACCCTGAATCAAAAATACAATATTACAAACGAATAAAAAACAAGGAGGCAGGAATCTCCCAAACTTGGAAGACTATTTTTTGGCCACTCAGTTAAAATGGGCCCTTCTGTGGTCGGCCAGATCATATACAGCTCGATGGAAGGTGATAGAGGAGGAATTAACAGACGGGGCACCCCGGGAGCGCGAACCCTGACACCTGGAACTCAGGCTGCAGACGAGAGGACACTCTTGTGGTCAGTCAGGAACACTTTAGGCTCCCTGGGACGCCTATGGACCAAGCACGGGCTGGACAGGGAGGCCTGGCCACTGAGATGGTTCGCCTGGGACCCGCAGTTCTCCCCACCCAGACAAGATCTCACCTTCAAAAGATGGGGGAGAATGGGCCTGTACTCCCTAGACCAGTTTATGGAGGGAACGGTTATTCTGGAATTCGGCCAGATTAAGGATAAACTTTCCCTAAGGCAGGTGGATTATTTCAGGTACCTACAGATAAGAGCCCATATACACAAACTGCAAACTCTCTACAGACAAACTAAACCCTCATAAGTCCTGCTGAAAACGATGACTGAAATAATGAATTTAACAAAAGTGAGTGGGCAGGTGTCGGCTATCTATGGAGCCTTGAGGGACAGAGGAGGAAATAGGGTTTCCCAAATTAAAAGCAGATGGGAGCGGGAACTGGGAGAGGATGAGTGGACCTTTGCTCTTCTGCAGATTTCTAGGACCACATCTTCCCCATTGTGGAAAGAGTTTGAGTGGAAAGTAAGAATGAGGTTCTTCCTCTCACCAGCTGTCCAATGTAAATGGGACAGGAATCATTCAGGGGGATGCTGGAGAGAGTGTGGGACAGCTAAGACAGACTATCTCCATGTCCTCTGGTCATGTCCGACCCTCAAGAATTACTGGGCGGAAATTAATCAGACAATAAAGCAGGTTTTTCCTATAGAATCTATTTTGGGCCCTAGACATTTGATACTGGGAATAAAACCAAAAGAAATCAGGGGAACGGACAAGATTTATCGGTGGAATGTCCTTCTTACAGCGGCCCATAAGGCCCTGACCAGAAGATGGCTCTCTCAGTGTCCACCAGTCCTACGTGACTGGGTCTCTATTATAGATGAGATAAAAGACACTGAGGAGATCACCTATAGAATAAACTTGAGATCATAGAGTTTCTTGAGAAGATGGACTCCATGGATCCTGTTGCCAAGGAATAGGTCAACAGATCGGTGGGGGACGGGAGAGGACTATGGAAATAAGAGGATGTAATCTAACTAACATTGTATAGTAAAACAAAAAGAGATATATACTGTGAAACAAGATCCAGCTGATGAAACATGCCTTTGTACAACGAGGTCTCTGCTGTTGCCTGTATGTACCTGACAGTGTGAAAAAGACGGTAATGACTCTTAACTTAATGTATAATTGTGCCGAAATAAGCAATAAACATGAATTTAAAAAAAAAGATGGCAGAGTTACATATAGGAAGGTACAGGTCTACCTTCAGGGCACCCTTGCCTGAGATCGCCTTCCAGGCTGATTAAAGAGGCAAGGGTCCTTCACAGCAGCAACTGTCTATGGATCCAGTATGTAACAGAACACACTGTCTAGTCGCCTGGTAGCCTCCAGGGATTGGCACTAAGACAGTTGTGGTATTCTCCATAGGTTTTGGAGTCTGGAGGCATTTAGAGTAGCTCACCACTAATTCTGGGGCCAGTGTATAGGGAGACAACAAGACAGTGTGGCTACTCCTGGGGGAGCTGCCCATTAAGGAAAGTTCTTGGGGGGACCTTGCAACAAATAGAGGTTCCCACCGAAGATGGGTGTTTGTTCTTTTGTTGGGGAGGAGGGAGGTGATCACATTCCTCCGAGATGCTGCCAGCTGTACTGAAGATCATGAGATACCTGGTGAAAGAAATTGAGCTGCTGACCAAGATAGGATATGAGCGACCTGCTGCTCCTCCAGGGCCTGTGGTGAAGGTCAACCTGGATTACCTCAGAGCAAAGTCCCTGCAATGGTGGTGCCTCCTGCACACCAGCTGACGTGACAATACAGTGTCACAGTGTGTTGCATGCAACAGTGTAACAGTAAGGTGGGGTTCTAGCAAATTCAAGTGCAGAGTAGGAAAGGCCCTGTCCAGAGGTATAACCTCGCCCACTGGTGATTGCAAGGAATAAGCAGGGTTGTGTGGCCCTGGGTGTGATGTGAGGGGGTACAGCTCATACAAGGGGACCCTATAGGTTTTGACTTAAGTTCAGAGTCAGGATCGACCCTACTATACAGCGCCAACAAGGAGAGCATTTTGAGGACCGGCCTCTGGTAAAATAACTGCAGACAGTGACAACTGCTTAAGCACTGTGTAGTGTGGTAATTTATGCCTCTGACAGAAGGGGTAACGCTGAATACACACTGGAGAGAGGAAGTGCAGAATGTGTTTCTGATATTGGGGGATACCATCTGGCAAGCATAATACCTTACTCTACATATAGAGGGCATCCTTGGTTTGTGCTCCTCCCCACTGACTCCAAGAGATGGTTATCATGTGGTATAAGCTTCAGCTGACAGAAAGTAAAAGCCACCGTATCTGATAAGGTTCTAGGACCTCACAACATCTGATCCAGTGGTTACAATTCTGTACAGTGGCAGCTGCAAAATTCAGGTCATGTGCATATCCACTTCTTAATCCATTTTTGTCCATGACCCTACATGCCAAAGGTACTGTGCTCTCTGCCTTTCTTCAAAGCCATGTACGATGAACAGCTTCTTTTTCACTAACCTGTCTACTTCATCCCGAGCAACAATGTCTCCTTTCTTTAAGGCCTTGATGGCAAACATTTCACCTGTGTTTTGGTATTCCGCAAGCAGCACCTGAAACAGATAATGTATATATACACTTACTCAACACTAGTGGAGCAAAAACACAGATAACAGAGAATATCTTTTACTAAACTATATAACAGATCACTAGTTTATGGTGTCAGTCAAAACATATCATTAGGTAATGTCACACTCAGATATCACTAGTTAATTCTGAAATACAAAATCACACATACCCCCATAATGCAAAGCATCATGGGCTGTATATGCAGATCACCACAAAATATTATGCTGGTTCGACTTTAAGTAGAAATGCATGGTGCCAAAAGGCCTCTTGCAGAGTCTGCAAAGGGTGCCAACAGAAGACACAGACACGTGTTTCGTCTTACCAGGACTTATCAGTGTGCCTCGTCTGTATGCTGCCCCAGTGAAATGAACCAGCTAGCCTAAGTTGGTCTATCTGGGCTGGGTTGTGGTGAGCCCAATAAAAACCAAAAACAAGTTAAAACACAAATAACCTTAGTGCGTAAGCATCATGGGCTGTATATGCAAATAACCACAAAATATTATGCTGGTTCAACTTTAAGCAGAAATGCATGGTGCCAAAAGGCCTCTCATACGGTCTGAAAAGAGTGCATATACAGCCCTTGATGCTTTGCATTATGGGGGTATGTGTGAATTTGTATTTCTTTGAAACTTGGCTTCCCGGCCAATGCCCTTTGGGGCAGCCCCTGCCCCAGTGCTTGCACACTAAGGTTCTTTGTGTTTTAGCTTGTTTTTTGGTTTTATTGGGCTCACCACAACCCAGTCCAGATAGACCAACTTAGAGTAGCTGGTTCATTTCACTGGGGTGTCTGTGTCTTCTGTTGGCACTCTTTGCAGACTGTGTAAGAGGCCTTTCCGCAGCATGCATTTCTACTTAAAGCTGAACCAGCATAACATTTTGTGATGATTTACGTATACAGCCCATGATGCTTTGCATTATGGGGGTATGTGTGATTTTGTATTTCTTTGAAACTTGGCTTCCTGGCCAATGCCCTTTGGGGTAACCCTTGCCTCAGTGCTTGCGCACTAAGGTTCTTTGTGTTTTAACTAGTTAACTATGTCACACTCCAGCAATATTACTATTTCAATAGTCAAAGAGGTCAATACTAACACCTACTTATTAACCAACTGCACTGGACATTTTCAATGGGATTCCCCTAGCCAAAAATACCAAAAATGTTGAAATGCTGCTTGGGCTGTGTTGTATATTGACAATATGTGTGAGACCACTCAGACAAAAATTTGATGTTTATACAGGTAGTTTAAACTAAATAAAGGGGAGTATGATGCAGCTTACACCCCTGCCATTGGCGGGCTGGTCTTTACTCCCCAAAACGCCAAATGCGCACGTACATCCTCAGAAAACAAAACAGAGCCAACATCCGCCCGAACCATCAACTTCCATAATCTCTTGGCCGGAAACAGCAAACTGGAGCAGTCCAGGAAGAGGGTACAATCTTGTGCCAAAGAAGATATACATCCCTGGAAGGTAATGGTTGCAAATACTAGGAGCCTAACCAACAAACTTCCCGAACTCACAGCCATCTTGGAAACAGAAAGGTTGGACTGGGTGGCTGTAACAGAAACAAGGTTCACAGAGAACCATGGATGGGATACAGCCATTTCCATGCCAGTTACAATTTGTTTAGGAAAGATAGGTAGGGTAAAAACAGAAAGGGGGGGGGGGCGTAGCCATTTACATTCAGGAGGAAATAAAAGCCACATAAGTAAAAGGGCAACCTGGGGACTTCGAGTCACTGTGGCTAACAGTAGACATGGGCAAAGGAAAACCCTTCAGAATCGGTGTCGTGTACAGGCCCCCAAATCAAGAAGATAAAGGAGACAAAGATCTAATAGTAGAAATCCACAAAATGTCTGATGAAGGTGAAGTAATACTGGTGGGAGCCTTCAACCTACCAGATATTAACTGGAGCACACTAAGGGCATTAACAACAAAAAGTAGGGACTTCTTATTGTCACTAGAAGGTGAGGGACTGTGCCAACTTGTTAAAACCCCCAACAAGGGGAGATGCCATTCTCGATCTTGTCCTCACAAACTCTGAAAGTATCAAGGACATCGAAGTGGGATGCCATGTGGGCAACAGTGACCATCGCATGGTAAGCTTTAAAGTAAACGTAACACAGGACACCAGCCACTCAAAGATAAAGGTGCTAGATTTCAGAAAGGCTGACTTCCAAAAAATGAGGAACATAAGTAGCCAGTTAATGGAAACAGAGGTTGAGGAGATGGAGGTAATGTGGGGGAGACTCAAAAGAGCAATGAAGACTGCCACAGATCAATCTGCCAGATGAGTCAGCAAAGCAAAAATAAATCCTCTATGGTTTTCCAAGGAAGTGACCACCACAGTCAAAGAAAAAAGAAGACGTACAGCATATACCAGGAAACCAAAACTAAGAAAGACTGGAGTCGTACAAGGAAAAAATGAGAGAGTCTAACAAACAAATTAGAAAGGCAAAAGCCCAGACAGAGGAAAAGATAGCAGAAGGGGCAAAGAGATTTTTAAGATACATTAGGGAATGTAGGAAGGCAAAAGGGGAGATAGTAAAGATTGCTACTGAAGACGGGAAATGCACCAAACATGACCCAGAGAAAGCCAAAATCTTCAACAAATACTTCTGTTCAGTGTTTACCAAGGAGGACCCAGGGGATGGCCCAGCCCTGAAAAAAAAACACCACCAAAGGACATGGGGCAGACATGAATCCCTTTACAGAAGCAGAAGTACGGGAGGTGCTAAATAAACTAAAAGCAGACAAAGCCATGGTACCAGACGAGATGCACCCCAGAATTCTTAAGGAACTGGGGGCAGAATTAGCAGCCCCTCTGGCACTTCTATTCACAAAATCCTTGAAGAGCACTGTGATACCTGAAGACTGGAAAAAGGCAATAGTGGTTCCACTTCACAAATCAGGCAGTTGCGAAGAAGCTTGTAATTACAGACCAGTGAGCCTCACTAATGGAGACACTACTCAGAGGATCATAGCATTCCTCGAAACTAGCGGCCAGCAAAACCCTAAACAGCACGGTTTCACAGCAAGTAGGTCATGCCAGACAAATCTGCTCAAGTTCTTTGACTATGCTACAAAAATAGTGAGCGACAGTGAGCAGTAGATGTGGTCTACCTAGACTTTAGTAAGGCCTTCGACTCGGTTCTACACAGAAGGCTGGTAAAGAAGCTTGACCACACAGGGGTTGGTCCAGAAGTAGTCAGATGGGTACAAAACTGGTTACAAGGCAGAACCCAGAGGGTACCGTACAGGTTAATGGAACGCAATTGACGGAAGGCAGGGTGCCCCAGGGCTCAGTGCTGGGGGCTTCTGCTCTTCAATGTTTTTATAGCAGACATCACTGATGGACTAGAAGGGAAGGTGTGCCTGTTCGCAGACAACACCAAGATATGCAACAGGGTGGACACCTCAGAAGGAGTAAGCAAGATGGAAGCTGACCTCAAGAAACTAGAAGAAAGGTCTGAAGTATGGCAGCTGAGATTTAACGCCAAAAAGTGCAAGGTCATGCACCCAGGAAAGACATATCCAAGAAATACAGGTTACTCACCTGTAACAGGAGTTCTAGGAGTGGTATATATTATTCATCCACACTTATTGGCAGGTTCCTTGCCGCTATAAATCTTGCCGGAAGGTCTTCAAGCTAGCTCCTCCCTCCCACCCGGGTGGTAAAACTCTCGGCACCGCCCCATGACACCAGATCTAGCCCGCTGGAAGCCAGGTTGCGCGTCGAAGCTGGGGAGGTCGGGTGGGTTGTGTGGATGAACAACATATACCACTCCTAGAACTCCTGTTACAGGTGAGTAACCTGTATTTCTAGGAACGTGGATATGTTGTTCAGTCCACACTTATTGGCAGACTCCTAGCAGTTCTCCGGGAGGAGGGAGGCAAGGCGCACACCCCCTATACTTACTTGGGAAATAAGGACTGGAGAACCGAGCTCCCAATACCAGCATCCCGGCGTGACTCAAGGTTGATGTGGTAGTGGGTAATGAAGGTGTGTGCTGACTTCCAGGTAGCAGCCCTGCAGATTTTCTGGATAGGGACGTCCCTGGAAGCAGACACCGATGCAGCGGTATGGCAGGTAGAATGAGCTCTTATCCCTTTGGGAGGCTCCATGCCCGCCAACCTGTAGCAGAGATCTATTCAGGAGGTGACCCAACTGCCTATCGTCCGCTTGGCTGCAGGTGTGCCAGGTGTGGCTTCAGCGTAGGTGACAAATAGCTGGCGAACCTTTCCCCGAACTTTAGCCATCCTCTCCTTGTAATAAGAGAGCACTCTTCTAGGGTCCAAAGTATGGCGCCTATATTCGGTCTCCAAGGTGTGACTGGGGTAGAACACCGGCAGAATCAACATCTGGTTAAGGTGAAACTCGGACACCACCTTCGGAAGGAATTTCGAGTGGGGGCGCAGGACGACCTTGTCCCTGTGGAAGACCAGATAAGGAGACTCGATGGAAAGCGCTTGGAGCTCTCCCATCCTTCTGGCTGACATGATAGCCACCAAGAAGGCGGTCTTCCATGACAGGTGGGAGATATCGCACCTGTGCATTGGTTCGAATGGCTTGCCCATGAGCTTAGCCGATACCAGCAGTAGATCCCATGGAGATGGAGGTTCTTGCACCAGAGGGGATATGTGATCAAGGCCTTTGAAAAAGCACTCAACCACCTTTTCCTGCGCCACTGACTGCTTTCCGGCCCGCGCCCGTTACGCAGAGATGGCTGCCAGGTGCACCTTAAGGGTTGTCGACCGAAGCCCTAGCTAAGAAAGGGACCATAGGTAGTCCAGAATGCAGGCCAAGGAACAGGAGGAAGGATCCAACACCTTATCCTGACACCAAATGGAAAATCTCTCCCATCTGAAGGCACTGCATTTTCTGGTCGACTCCTAACGGGATGCTTCAACAACGTTGACAACCTCGTCGGAAAGACCCAAGGCCTGGAACTCTAGCCGCTCAGGAACCAGGCCATCAGGTGCAGGGACTGAAGGTCCGGGTGTAGTACCTTCCCCTGGTTGACTGAGATCAGGTCCGGGTGGGCTGGAAGCCGCCTTGGGAGCCTGGAGCTGAGGCTGAGGAGAACTGGATACCAGAACTAGCAGGGCCAGTCTAGGGCTACCAGAATCAACTGTGCCTTGTCCCTCCTCACCTTGAGAAGCACCTTGTGGATCAAGGAAAATGGGGGAAAGGCGTAGAAGAGGCCCGGGGTCCACGGCCTCGAGAAGGCATCCCCCTGCAGCAAGCCCTGCTGAGGGGGGCCGGCATGAAACAGCCTCAGCTTCACATTCTCCCTGGAGGCAAACCTGAGGTGTGCCCCAGTGGGAGAACAGATTGTGTACTACCTCCGGGCAGGAGAGACCACTCGTGAGATGCAGCACCTATCCGGCTTACGGCATCGGCCAGAGTGTTGGAGGCTCCTGCCACATGGATGGCTAGGAGATCCGCCTCCAGTCTGCTCAAGAGAGACCAAGTGCGGAGAACCTCCTTGCACAGAGGCAAGGAATGCGACCCGCCCTGGCGGTTTAGGTAGCACATGGTCGTGGTGTTGTCCGTCTGGACCTGGACCACTTGACCCCGTATAAATGGAGCAAAGGCGGTGAGGGCTAGTTGGACCATTTGAAGCTCCAGCAGACTCCTGAGAGGACCAGAGGCCATGCGCTCTGAGCTCCCCCCAGATGGGCACCCCAACCCATCAGAGAGGCACTGGTCGTTAGAGTGACCATCGGCTCTGGGTGGACAAACGGGATACCCTCCTGCAGATGAGCTGGAACGATCCACCACTGGAGAGCGTTCCCCATCTCCTGGGTCACTATCACTGGTTGGTCCAGAGGACTGGAGCACTGTGACCATTGGCAGGCCAGCCCCCATTGCAGGGGACGCATATGCCAGCGGGCCCAATGGACCACACTGGTGCAGGCCGCCATGAGGCCCAGGAGGCGCAGAAAGCCCCGGGCAGGGCGCAGTTTCCCAACAACAAATGATTGGGCAAAGGAGGAAAGAACCTCGGCCCTGTCCGCCGGGAGCCATGCACTGGCTCGAAGAGAGTCGAGCTCTGCCCCAATGAACTGAATCACCTGCGTTGGCACGAGTTCCGATTTGGCCTCGTTGATGAGGAGGCCAATCTGAGAGCAGACCTGGAGGGCCAGATCCCTGGACCGCTCCACCCACAGCCTGGAGGGGGCTGCAATCAGCCAGTCGTCCAGGTAAGGGTACACACGGACCCTTCAGCGGCGCAGGAATGCTGTCACCACTGCCATGCATTTGGTGAAGACCCTGGGAGCTGGAGAGAGGCCAAAGGGCATGACCCAGCACTTGTAAAAGGATCCCTCTGCCTCGAAGCGGAGGAATCGCTGGTGAGACGGACGGATTGGGACGTGAAAGAACACGTTCTGGAGGTCCAGAGAGCAGAACCACACACCTCGTTCCAAGGATGGAATGATCTGAGCCAAAGTGACCATCCTGAAGGTACAAGACCTTAGGAACTTGTTCAGGTCATGTAGGCCTAGAATGGGGTGCCAGCCCCCCGTCCGTTTTGGGACCAGGAAGTACCTGGACACAAACCCTGGGTCTGGTGGAGGATCTGCCACCTCCCTGATCACCTCCTTCTGGAGGAGCAGGGCAATGTCGGCTCGACGAGCCGACAGAGAGGCTGCGGACCCCGTAGCCCCCTGTGGGGCGATGGCTCAATAGGGTGGGGACTGCTCGAATTCCAGAGGCAGACCCTTTCCTACCACATCCAGCACCCAGCAGTCCGTGGTGATATCAGACCAGGCGGAAAGGAAGTGGCGGAGCCGTCCCCCCATGGGGGGGAACCTGGGGAGGAGTGACAAGGTTGGGGGCGACACCCCTCAATCCATCACTGGGCAGGCTTGGAGGAAGGGCCGGCCGAGGGGCCTCCTGGACCTTTCCCTCCCGGCTTCCTACTGGAGGAAGCTGCAGGCTTGGCTTTGGGGTGCCAAGTGCGAGCCTGCTAGCCCTGATGCTGGTGTTGCTGGGCCGGAACTGCCGCAGGGGCTGAAGGCCGAAAAGGCTTACGCTGCTGCTGGCGGCCTTTGTCCTTCTGGGCAGACGTGACAGAGTCCAAGGTGGCACTGGACTTCTCGATCCTTTGCAGATGACCCTCCACCCGGGACCAGACAAGTCGGTGCCAAGAGGGCGATCTGCCAGCTTGTGCTGGATATCCGCTGTAAAGTGGAGATCCGCAGCCAAGCTCTGCGGCGCATGGCCACTATGGCCGCTACTGACTGGGCACACGAGTCTGCTATGTCCAAGGAAGTTTGGAGTTGCTGTTTGGCCACCGCCCTTCCCTGATCCTGCACCTGCTTGCCCATTGTCTGGATGTCAGCCGGGAGATGAGGACTCACCTCATCCAGGGAGCCCAAAAGAGAGTGCGAAAGTGTGCCATCAGAACGTCCGAGCTGGCCTGACGAAGGCTTAGGGAGGAAGCGGCATAGACTTTCCGCCCAGAGTAGTCCAGTCTCTTGGACTCTATCGGGTGGCTTGTCCACATCCCGAGCATTTCTGGAGCACTGTAAAACGCTGTCGGTCACTAGCCCCTCCGTGGAGGGGTGCTCCAAGAAACCCGAGAGTGAACCAGTGGGAACGGCATACTTTTGAGCCATCCTGGCCGAAGGTGCTGGACAAGAAGCTGGCCGCTGCCATAGCTCCAGGGCCGGGCCAACAATGGCTTCAGCCACCGGGAAGGCCTCCGTGGGGGAATCCCTTCGGTCCAGTATCTCCGTGAGGGGATACTTGGCCCACTTTGAAACGGGTTCGAGGTTCATCCCAGTGGACTCTGAGATGAGCCAAAGTATTCCAAGGAACGAGGATGGACTCTTGTCCACCGACTGACCACCAGTGGACTCCAGGTCGAGGGGCCTGGAGAAGAGGGAAGAGTCATTGTCAGACTCCAAGGAGTCTGCAAAGAGCTGCCGAGGGCCTGAGCCACCCTCCACCTGCTGAGGCCGATCGGGAGTGAGGGTGAGCGACAACCGATGGGGCAAGCCCTGACCCGACCAAGAATCCTTGGTCGGGGCCCCAATTTTAGGTTGTGGAGGTGGGGGCTCCACCACAATGGGTGGCACAGCCAGTTTCAGCTGAACAACTGGTGCCAGCTTCGGCTCCTCGATTAAAATGAGGGGTTGTTTCGGCCGCTCTGGTGACAGCCACTTAATGGCCAGGGAAGGCGACGGAGTTGACTTATTCCCGGTCAAAAGGAGCTGCTGCCACATCAGATCCTCATAGCGCCGACGCAATTTGCACCGGAGCCTATCCTCCGAAGAGGACAAAGGTGAATATGAGCAGTGCCGCCACTTCCCACGGTGCCGAGGCCGAGACCTTCTGTGTTTCCGAGGGTGGGTCTGAGAGGGGGTTGGGGAAACCCGCTCCTCCCTCAGTTCACGGACCTTAACCGGGGACACCGGCACAGGAGGCACAGGCAAGTCCTCGGTTTCCACCGGGGGAACCGGTGAAAAAGGGTTGTCGGCTTCTCCAGTTGACAGCCCGTCTGACGGGTCAAGAAAAATCTCGATTGCATCAACGGGTGTCTCGGCCGGCTGACCTGACGGGAACACCGTGAAGCCAGTGGCCTTAGCCGCAACCTCGACCGAAGTTGAGAGTCGACTATCCGGGGAAGGGGACCTCTCCCGCTCCCACGAACGTCGACGGTGGGACTTACCCTTGGAGTCCTTCTTCTTGGACCGAGAGGAATGTCCCGAAGGCCCCTCTCCCTTGGTGGAGAGGGATTGACAAAGCTCCTTGAATGAAGCCATGTAGGAGAAGCCCAAAGAGAGCAGGATAAATGCCGCGACTGAAGAAGATGATGATGCGGTCTGGGCTGCTTCCTCCTCAAGGGCTATCATCTGTTCGAGCTGTTCAGCCGAGCCTGCCACCGGACACCACCCCATGGGCCTCCTTCGACTTGACCGGAGGATAACGTTTCTCGAGGCGCCCAAGTTGCAATTTGGCAGCGTGATCCTCTAAGACCGGGGCCAATAAGGACTTGCACAAGTTGCTGGCCTGCGAATCATGCTCAAGCCCAAGGCAGTACCGCACGTAGAGTGCGGACCAGTCCAGGACATCTTCTGCCCACAGGGGCACCGATGAAATTCGGGAGTCTATCTGTTCATCGCAGCTGGGAGGGAAGATAAAGACCGAAGTCTAGTAAATTTTAAGATTAGTTTCAGGTTAACCGAAGAGTTTGGATCCAGGCCTAAAACGCAGAGCGCAAAGGAGGGAACCTGAGCTTCCAAGCGGTAAGGAATATCTGACGTCATGGGGTGCAGCCGAGAGTTTTACCACACGGGTGGGTGGGAGGAGCCAGCTTGAAGACCTTCCGGCAAGTTTTAAAGCAGCAAGGAACCTGCCAATAAGTGTGGATTGAACAACATATCCACGTCCCCAGAAAGGAATATTACCTAGGAGGTGAAAGACTGGCGGCCTCAAACCAGGACCGAGATCTGGGAATCGTAATCTCAGATGACTTGAAAGTTAGTAAGCAGTGTGCAAAGGCAACATTGAAGACCAACAGAATGCTGGGCTGCATTGGGAGGGGAATCACGAGCAGGAGGAGAGAGGTGGTACTACCACTGTATAGATCGCTGGTCAGGCTTCACCTGGAATACAGAGTCCTGTTCTGGAGGCCTCACCTCAGGAAGGACATTGACAGGGTGGAAACAGTACAGAGAAAGACGACAAAAATGATTCAGGGTCTGCAGTACACATCCTATGAGGAAAGACCCAGTGAACTGAATATGTACTCCCTGGAGCAGAGAAGAGAGAGAGGGGACATGATTGAAACACTCAAGTACTTAAAAGGCATTAAAAAGTACAGGCGCAGGAAATTTTTCACTTCAAGAAGGGCTCCAGGACCAGGGGACATGACCTCAGGCTGCAAGGAGGGAGGTTCTCTACTAACACCTGGAAGTTTTTCTTCACAGAAAAAGTGGTGGACGCCTGGAACAGCCTGCCCCAAGAGGTTGTGTGGGTCAACACTGTGGGAGATTCAAGAATGCATGAGATAGACACAAGGGAGCCCTGACTACAATGGGCAACTAGAATGTCATAATAGGTCTAAAACAAATGGGCAGACTAGATGGACCTAGCGGTCTCCTCCTGCTGTCAACTTCTATGTTTCTATGTACTGACTTGATAGAAGATATCAGAACCATTTTTATTCTTTGTACTTGACTTCTATATTTACCTCACTCACAGCTTTGCCTCTCGTGAAGTCAGAGGTCAAATACAACTCATGAAGGTATTTATTTATTTTTGCATTACCCCCCCCCCCGCTGCCACTCCTTCTGGCGTTCCTAGGATCCCTTCTGCCCTCTGCACTCCCCTCTCAAGTCCTGACCCCCTCCGCGGGTCCCACATAGCAGCCTACTTCACGGTATCCTGGCGTGTCCCTTCACCAGACGGGTCCCTCTCCTCCAAGGGGGAATGCACCAGTGGAGGGGTGACACCAGCACCTCTTTTTCCTAGGCCACGGGGCGCTGCTGAGGCCTGCGGGGAGCGGCTCCCTGGAGGAGGCAGACAGGCAGAAGATCTGGAGACTGTCATCCGGCAAGCATCCAGCCATTTTCCTCCTTATGTTGTGGAGGGCAGCGTAGTGACAGCAAGGCGTACACCAGCATCCACGCCTCCCTCCTGTTGCAAGTTGTTCCATGCATCCTGCACTGCTCCCAGCCTCCGCTAGGAGCCAGCAGGCACCAGAGCTATCCCACACCCTCCCCCCGGAGAAGAAGAGCCATCCATAGGACACTCTATCCTCCTCCCCCTGGCCAGCCCTCCAGTGTCCTGGGCTCATTCCCAAACCCAGGTCGCTGGTGTCACAAGCAGAAATCCAACCACTGCACCGATGGGCCGGCTATGAAGCTATTTTTAATATGTTCTAATAAGTCTGTTAGTATCCTATATGCACCTTACAGTTGTAATTAATCCTGATATCACTGTTCTGAAAACATGATCTCTAAAACCTCAATTTACCTTTCCGAAGTGCCCCCCTACCCAGGACAGCAACGCATCTGAAATCGTGAAGGCTGAATTGGGATTTCTGGTGAACTCTGAAAGGCATGAAATGAAAAGATTTTTCAATAAGTTAAGCTTCAGTTGGCCTGTCGGCACAGAAATATAGCTGCCATTCATCATTCCAGCAACTCAAGTTTTGTAGTGAGCCTGGATCTTCAGAGAGCTGGCGGGGTGTGGGATGAAATCAAGCATCCCAGAGGACAGTCTCAGTCTATATAGAAAGGGAAGGTACTCGTCTCTGCAGTAACACTGCCTCACTGGAGCCTCTGCTACTGCTGCCATCCCTGGGGCAAAAAAGAAAAGCACTAAACATCTGGCCTGCAAGCTGATGCCCGGCGCACCTGGACCCCACACAGCCTGCTGTCTTTTCTACTTGGCTGTGCTTGGCAGGGGACCTAAAACCATGCCATCGTGGGGAAGCCATGGACTTGGAAGTACTGCTGCAGATCAGGCTGGCAGGGCTGGGTGGTAGCCAGAGGGCAGATGGGGGCTGGATTAGTGAGGAGAGGAATAAATTGCAAGGCAATTTTATTTATAAGGCACCCAATCCCAGAGGCTCTGGGAGCCGAACATACAGTAAATAAGGACATACAGCGGTAAATTAAAACATAGTAAAACCTCATAGAAACCATAACAAGATTAAAATTCAGCAAGATGAAAGTTTCCAAAAGTCAATATTCAGGGGACTGGCCACAGCTAAATATGGCGTCAGCAGTCAAAGGCCAAGCTGAAGAGGTAGGCCTTTAGCCTCCCCTTAAACAAATCAATTGAGGGAGCCTCCCAGCATTATGCAACCCACATTAATAGAGTCAAAGAGTACCTTTTAAATGACTAGCAAAAAACATCTGGAGCTATGTATTATAAATAATAATTTTATTTCTGTACAAATACAACATTCCTTGTTATCTCAATTCACATTATTCTGAAAGTGCCAAGTACTGAATGTAATATTTAACAGTATCACTGTGTTTCAGCATGTATCTTTAAAAAAATACTGCCCCGCAGCGGTGATTATGGGGGTGCCACATCACCATGAATTGTCACTTGGAAGACCTGGGTTTAAAACTGTATGGAAGCAGATTTGAACTCCTTGCCTTCATGCCAACTGAGACTGAACAGCTGGTGCAGTTGACAAGTTCAGCCTCCAGAGAAAGTCATCTAGTATCCATTGATCCCAACCAGCAGACCATGGGAGTACTGTTGGTGTCTGATCCTATGATAGCCATTCATATTGCCCTCCTGGTGAGAGAGGCTATGCTACAGATGGGGAGGGGCGGTGGGGGGGAATCGGAACACCCCTGGCTTGCAACCACTGCAGTCTTAAATATTTCAACCCCTATTTTAAAGACAGCAGAAAACGGAAGTGAGAGTGTGCTGTTCAATACTCCGTGCTTCTGCCTTCTGTGTACCCAGATAGACCAAAATTGAGAAACAAAAGAAAGCAGTGCACATGCTTGACAGTTGCAAGGTTTATTCTTTTTTTTTTAACTTAGTTTTTATTGAATTTTTTCTGTTTCATTCAGACAGGAATTCATACAGAAGTACACAAGCTGTTTTAAGTACAGACATATACAGTACTTAGTGAAATTATCATTGCAATTATACACTGTCAATAACTTAAACATGTCCCTTTTATGTTTTACAGGTTAGACTGTTTACTTGTATCTCTTTCCGTCTGAAGGGGCTCGCGAATATGCCTCCCATCCTGATTAGCCAGAGGCGCCCTGGGGTCAGGACATAGGATCCACTGTTTGATTAGTCTTATCTGTGACATTCATAAGTTCATTAAAATAAACTTATGTTCCAAAAACTAATACTGCTGCTTTGTGTGCTTCTTATATCACCTCAACTATCTCGTTTAAAGTGTGTACTATTACTGCTTGCTATTACAGCCAACATTTTATAACATAATATTTAATTAACACAAGGTAAATAAAAAGGAAAAATAAAATCCCTTAAACTAGAGATTATTACCTTAAAACATTTTAAAGTTAAAACTCAGTAACATAGACAACTCGTGTCTGAGTTTGGGTCTGCCAGGTATGAAAGCAGCAGGGTAGGACCTTCACTTTTCAGTGAAGAAAGGTGAGATTTCTTTGTTATTTCATTAACAATTGCTCTAGTATTGGGGTGCCTCTTTTAATCTCCACATATTCAAAGAAGGGGAGCCATCTCGAGTTAAATTGTTCTGTCTGGAGCCTGAGCTGAGCCATCAATGCCTCCGTTACCTTAATATCACTAACATTGGACCACCACATATGGTAAAATAGATTATGTGGCGTGAGCCAGTTTTGCGTAATTGATTTTAAGGCTGCGGCTATCAGGATGAAAAACAGATATTTCTGTGCTTTTGAACCCCAGTTATCAATATCATGGGGAAAATCCGGTTGGTTTTCTAGTTGCAGAATTTCCTTAACCGCTAAAATTACTTCTACCCAATAGTTTCTAATTTCAGGGCAACTCCAGAAAATATGAAAATGAGAATCTCTGTCCCCACAGCCTCTCCAGCACCTATCTGTGTGGAAGGTTACATATTTGGATGAGATCGTTGGTGTGCTAAAGTACCTGGTTGAGACCTTCCACCTAAACTCCCTCCATACAAGGGAGTTAGTTGTTTTATGTATGCATTGCCAGATTTGGTTCCATTCCTTATTTGAAACTGGGGTGCCGTATTCTATTTGCCATCTATTTTCTATAGCTTGCTAGTACAAAGATCCCAGTCCTTTTGAGATATATATATATATATATATATATATATATATATATATGAAATGAACTTCTTAGTGTCCACCATACGACTTTTTGGTATATATATATATATATATATATATATATATATATGTCAGTGGGGGTGCAGGATTACCCTGAATGGCACACATCCCAGCCGTATTAATTATGTAGTGTCAGCACTGCTGATATCTAAAGAAGTCCTTATGAGGAATTCCAAATTCATCTTGGAGTTTCGCGAATGGTTTAATACCTTCCTCAGTAACCATTTGCCACAGGTATCCAAGCCCTTGGCTTTCCCAGCGGTTCCAACAAGGATCTTTATGGTTGGCTGGAAATTGTGAGAGAAATCTTAGGGGAATATATCTCCACGTTGGGAAGAATATTTCTCACCACTGTCTTATGTTGAGCCAGGTTTTAAGGGAGTGTTTCGTGCAGACATTCTCAATATCATTTATGTCTGAGGTTTTAATTACCCATGGCAGAAGCCTAAGAGGTATCTGAGGATGTGCCCCTTCCTCCAAACTATACCAACCTCCCCTGCTTTCTGGTATCAGCATTTTTAGTATTGGTGTTGTCTATGCAGCCAGGTAATATTTCTACAGGTCCAGTACTCCCAGTCCCCCTCTGTCTTTAGACTCAGTCAACAGGCCCCATCTCTTGCGTGGGCAGCGACCTGCCCAAATGAAATTAGAAATTTTTTCTTCTCAGCTCCTTCCACTCCACTGTATAAATTGGAAGGGGGGAAGGTTGAGAATAGAAATAAGAATCTGGGCAGAATGTTCATTTTTATTGCCTCTACTCTATTCATAAAGCTAAGGGTAAGATTTTGCCACTTATGTAAGTCTTCAAACACCTGCTCTTTTAATGTTTGGTAATTATAGTGGTGGAGTTTAGTTAGATCAGTGGGAATAGATAGCCCCAAATATTTAATTTTGTCCTTAACCCACTTGAAGGGAATAAGGCTCTGTACTTCACTTCGTGGAGGGTTTCCGATGCTCATGATTTCTGTTTTTTCTATAGTCACCTTAAAGCCAGAGATCTTTCCAAAACAATTTAGAAGTTGTACCACCTCTGCAAGGTTTATGCTAAACAAGACAGAATGGCAGGACAGATCCTGGTGAGCCTGACTGGACACCCCCGTTTCGTGGGTTGCTTCAGCTTCTTTGAGGGGTGTTGTTCTCTCTCTCTCTGCTTCTTTGGAATAAATCTTACAATTGGCAAGTGACTGCTCTGCTTTGTTTCAGATTTATAAGACAGGTTACAGGACCTACAGTATGTACACTTTGTGTATTATGGCAACTGCACAACTCTGTTAGAACACATTAAAAGCAGCTCGCACGAATTCTATATGGTGTCAGGGATCCAGTTCTTTTAGCCACGAACATGTCGTTCGTTCTTTGTGCTGCTAAATTACAGTGAAAAAGTTATACAAGGATTAGAAAATACAGTGTAAATTGAAAACTGTGTACCTTGTAACTTCAGGTTCTGAAAGATGTACCAACTCTAGATCAGGCTCCTGGATTTCAGGCTCACATATAATTTGTGTGTCAGGTTTTGAAACAATGCTAATTCTATCATTTAAGAAGTCAAAAGTTGCCACAGCTTCCTATAAAGAAACAAGACTTAATGAAAAGCATTCCAAAGTAATAGTAGTAGTAAAAATTGCATTTTTTATACAGGAAAACATGTCATATTAGGTCATAAGACCCAGTTTGCAAGACAGTCCTGTGATCTATGAGCTACCTATACATATACACATAAAGTACCAACTAGACAAACAATGATAATACAATCCTAGAAGCAAGAATACATATAACAGTTATTAAAATCTCAGTACAATATGAGCAATCAGCACTAACAAAGTGCAGGAAACTAACCACATAGACAATTAAAATGGTTAAGGCCCATTATCTCCTGAATAAATAATGTATATGAAATTGAGGTATGAACTGTATATGGTACAATGCTCCAATGTCTGGTTGCCTGGTAGCACAATGTGTTCACATCATAAAAACACCAGACTACTTTCATGTAAATCAAAAACAACTAATGTAATGTAGTACATAAGCAAAGGGACATTTTTTCATGGGAATATTTTCCAAATATATTTGATTTCCCTTTGCAGCATGTGTGGTTTGGACTTATTTTTCTGGAAGTAAATTTTTATTACATCACTTCTCGGCAGGTATTAGTAAGACTAAGTTATTTACTCGTAACTAAAGCCTTGTTACTGGTATTCGTTCCACGGTCAGACCTATGCAGTTCCACCAAGAATGCAAGTCCTTGGAAAGCCCACTGGATAGTGCTATATCACGTGCCCTCACCAATCCATGTTATAGACCTTTGATCAAACTGCAGAAAAAATGACGAGGCATCTAGTCAGCACAAAGTCTAGAGGCTAGTTGCCAGGGAAGGTTGTGCGGGATGTGCCAGTGTGAAAGGAACACCAGTAGTGAAACTCCAGTTGCAAGTAACTTAGTTTTATAACTACTTGTATTCCTTCTGTGTAGTCATTAGTGCAAACTACCAGCATACCAAAACTGGCAGGGACGAAGCCCTCAGTACAGTTAAAGAGGGACTTCATGATGCAGAATGCATCACTGCAGGCATGTACATCCAGACTATAGTGGACCATGAAAATGTGTTCTTGAATAACCAGGTGGTAACCAGAAAATCTCATGCTTTGGGATACCACTGGCAGCGGAGGTCACTGTGAGTCAGGTTGAATGGGTTCAGATATCTACAGGCGATACTCCATCAAGAGATGGGTCTGCTGAGATGCAGAACATCCTTAAAAGAACTTGTAAAAGATCACAAGTAGCTGTTTGGTAGTCTCTGTTAACTCATCAGTCCTCTGACAGTAGAACAAAAGTGCACACGACACCAAACATATGCAACCTTTCAGCTTTGAGATGGTCATGAGGTCAGAGAAAGAAAAAAAACAGCAGTTCCAAGGACTGATTCATGTGGAACTCAGAAACAACCTTGGGAAGAAACATTTGGCTGGTGAGGATCATAAGAATGCCGGCAACTCACCCAGCCACCAGATGATGTCATAGCCACTTTCCAGGACAAGAAACTCAGGATGCAAGTTGCATCAGGCTTCAAGGGGTTTTCCATGAGCTTAGAAAGGACTGAATTCAGGTCCCATACAAAAACAAGTTTAAGGAGAGGAGGGAATATGTGGTTGAGCTCCTTAATGAGACAGCCAACAGTGTGGTGCAATGTTACGTCAAATTCCTTCACAGAGATGGGTCAGAAGCCATAAACAGTAAAAGTACTGATGCAACAGCACAATCTAGGGGTAGAAGACCATGCTCCTGTCACCAGTCTGAATATCTCTTCCATTTCAATACACTGATTTGCAAAGCGGTAAATCTAAGTCTCCAACACAGACAGAATTCTATTCTGTGAGGCCAGTCTCTAGCCTCTCGAGAACTATGTCATTATAGACCTGTTCAAACTGTTATCTAAAGGGAATGAAATTATGTAAGGTTTCACTTGTACCTTATGTACTGTGCATGACCATGTTATGCTATGCATTGTGCATGTTTGTACTTATTCACCTTGTTCTGTTGGTTGACGAACCTTCAATAAACATATTTAACAAAAAAAAAAAAACAACACACACATACTGTTAGATGTAGGGATACTAGATCCAGATGTGGAATTATCCCCGCGGACTGAATGATTAGGTCTGGCATGAGCGGGAGCGTGATCAATGATGTAGTACTTGGGTGAAGCAGATTCTGCTACCAGTGCTGGTGCTATTAGGCCAGTGCATTTAATTTTTTTTTTCTTTTTTTTTTATACTCCCCTTTCCCCTCTGGAGTCGCCTCTTCGGGAGATGCCAATTAAGCCTGTCCCTACCCTGTCCTACCTGACTGATCGGGGTCCTCCGTCTTGCTGCAGTATGCTCTGCTGCATGTGATCGGGGTTGGGACCACCCCTCGAACCTTCGGATCTCATCAGGTCCCCGACTCAGCTGGGCAGACGGTGGTAGGTTGGGACCCGGCTCGGCAATCCAACTACCCGACTCCGGAGGTGCTTTTTTCCATTTTTCTAGGATGGGATGTACTGCGTGCCCTGGCGTCAAAGCGTGCACATGGCGCCATAAAAGTCCACAGGGACCCATCCTGAGCTGTATGGTCTAAGGCCCACGCCCCAACCAATCACGCCCCAGTGACACCAGCAGCTGTCGCACCTCCAGCCTCCGCCAGGGGTCACCGCTTGCCGGTCTAGAGGACAAACCCTCCCCCCAGAGAAGGTGAGCGGTCGTCGGATGCTCTAGCTTTCTCCCCCCAGCCAACCCCCATCGGCCCGAGCTTGTTCCTGAACTCAGGTCGCTGGCATAGCACGGGGTGTGGCGTCCAGCGCCTCAACCCTCAGCACCACCGGGCTGGCTAGGCCAGTGCATTTAATATCAGCCCAGCCCACTCGAGACTTCAGCAAAATCTTAGGTGACAAAGGTAAGGGTGAAAGGCATAAAGGAACTTGCTCTGAACTGGACAAGCAAGGACCAGTTCCTGAACTGTGCCCCTTGCCAGGGGATGGGTGCAGAAGAGTGGCAATCTGTAGTAATTCCAGGATGCAAACAAATTGACTTATGTGTCCAGGCAGTGCCGAAAAATATACTACACATCTGGAATTTAGTGACCACTTATGGGACAGGTTTCCTGAGCAGCTGAGGATGTCTGCCAACTTGTTGTCAACTTGTGCCCTGTGCACTGCAAACATCCAAATGTCAAGAATGTCTGATTCCATATTTCCAGGGCTTTGTCACAGATTCTGGAAGACTGCTTGCTCATGTAAAGCATGACAGGTATAGTGTCTGGACTGATGCATACTGACTGATGGGCGACTGCCGAGAATGTCTGTAGTGCTAAATGAACTTCTCTCCACATGAGCACACTGATGCTCTGCCGCTGCTCCTGCGGAGGTCCACAGCCTGTATATCCACAGATCAGCCAGGTGAGATCTCAAATCCAAGAGGACCATCATACCTCTCAACCTTTTGTCACTGAAATGAGGGACATGGACATTTCTGGGCACTCAAAATGAGGGACACAGACCCTCAGAATGAGGGACACATCCTCAGACATATAGATACAAGCTCAGAACACTGTGAAAACCATAGTGTTTATTTGTACAAAGTTTATTTTGGATTTAGAATTGTAGAATATTAAGAGTTTCTGCTTTAAAGTCTGAATTTACAGCACATTCTCTGTGTGGGCAGCACATTTTCGATGAGGGACAGAGCAATTTAAAGGGGCAAAATGAGGGATGTCCCTCTTAATGAGGGACACTTGAGAGGTATGATGGGACAACACATGGGGTCAGAACCAGTGTTGGGGGAGACTGGAAAAATAGAACCCTCCCTCTGTCTCTGTCTCTCTCTCAGATGATTCAAGTCCAGCTACCAGGAAATCACATTCGCTAACAATGCAGAACCAATTACTGCATCCACTGTGCCTTCAGTTCTCACTGGAGGTGGCGCATCAGTGGTTTGGCCCATGTTACCATAAAAGTGGTCAATGCCATCAGGCCTAGGAGCTGCAAGAAAACCCTAGCTGGGCACCAGTCACACACACCAAGGAAGCTGGCACACAGCATCAGGTTAAGCCATCTCAAGAGGAAGCTGGGCTCGGAAGGTCTCTGAAGCCGAGCTCTGCCCTGATGAATTCCAGGCACTGGGTAGGGGCGAGCTCTGACTCATTCAAGTACAACATAAACCTCAGACTAGCCACAGAGGAAGAAGAGTTACTTACCGTAACAGTGAATCTTCAAGATAATCTCATGCATTGAGCCATGTCATGGAACTGTAAGCCACTGACGTTGGGACCGCCCACATCAACATGCATCGTTGCTGCCTATATAACATGGGTGGCCCAATCATGCCTCTGTTTCCTGCCAGAAACAAGTTCAAGGGATCAATGGGCCAGCAGGAACCAAAGCAACTAGGACCAAACCAGGCACACAGGACAGGATGTGGAAACCTGAGTAAATATACCAAATTCAGGCATAAGAAAAGAAACAACAGTGCACTTTAAGTTTGTTAGTTAAAGGTGGATCCGTTACACCGTTCTGTCACGCCTCCTGGGAAGGACCTAACAGCCGAAGCACTGGGGCTGCCAGTCAGTGTTCTCTGTGTTCAACTGCTGCAAAAATTCATGAACTAGCAGCTTGTTTGGCTTACTTGAGTGCACACATCTTTTTGATGTTGAGCGCTGGCTAGCTGCCTGTGTTGTATCGACAGCCCGAGGCCTGAAACGCACTTGCTTTTTGTTTTCTAATAAGAAAAAAGAAAAGAACAAGCATGAGGGAGCAGGAAGGATAACCAGCCGACACCCAAAAAGGGGGGTGCGGGGAGGAGGGAGAGCTAGCTCAATGCAGGAGATTCTCTCAAAGATCTACTGTTGCAGTAAGTAGTTATTCTATCTTCTTCAAGTGCACCACCCTCCACTAAGTCATATCATGGAACAGTTCCCAAGCAGTAACAAAACACTGTGGGAGGAAGGAAGGATCTTAGTATCCTGAGTAAAGAGGCCTTGCAGGACAGAATGGCCAAATCCAGCATGTCTACGAGAGAGGACACCCAGACTGTAGTGCTTAGTGCAAGTACATATAGTGCTCCAAATGGCAGCAGCACAGATGTCAGCAGCCAACACACTGTGAAAACAGGCCACAGAAGCAGCCACCCTGCAGGTGGAGTGATCATGGATAGGACCACAAAACTGCTTACCACACTTCCAATAACAAAAACAAAATACAGCAAGCTATCCAGTTGGAAATTCCCTGCTTTTAACTAGGGGAGCCCACCATCCTGGGAGTAAAATCCACAAAGAGCTGAGAGGATGTTCTGCAATCCTCAGTACGATCAAGCTACCAATGCAACATCTGACAGACATCAAAGCAAGTGCACATGACGTTCCCCACTATTTGTGGGGGTCGAAAAATAAACGTAAAGGTTAATAGTTTGATATACTGTTTGCTTAGAAATGACCTTCGGCAGAAAACTAGGAGTGGTATGCAAGGTAACCCTATTCATGCAGAAAACAAGAAAAAGGAGGCTCTGCAACCACAGCTTGTAATTTTGCAACATGTCTAGTGGACATCATAGCCAGGAGGAACCATGTCTTCCATGAGAGGAAGCGCTGCTCAAAAGTAGCAGCTGTTTCAAAGTGGGGTGCTGTCAAGTCCCACACCAGAACCAGATTATGGACTGGGAGGGTGCAGAAGTAGAATACCTCACAGCAACCTTTTATTTTTAACTTTATATTATTTCTTTTATACTTGTACGCTGAAGAGCATAAATGGCTGTTTTCATGAGTGACAAGTTGAACCTCCACAAAACTCCAACCTGGCAACCGTCTTGCTGTTGGTGAGAACATGGAAAGCTGACATCACAGCCTGGTGGACCTTAAGGGAGGATACTTGAGGCCTGTGTCTGGGATAGTCTATTACCAGTCTGGCTGGACACAAAGAGGGGTCCAGCTGACAGGCAGTACACCAAACTGAAAAATGTTTCAATTTCTTGCAAGTAGCTGTACCTTGTAGATGGCTTTCAAGCAACTAACAGAACAGCTGCAACCAGTGAGACGGGGTTCCACTACTAATTGCTGAAGCAAAGGGAACCAAATTTATCTGGACTGGTATGGAGCCACCAGAATCGGGGTGGCCGACTCGGCCCTCAACTTGACCAGAACCCTCTGTATTAAGAGGAAAAGGAGGAAAGGCATACACAAACATCCCTTTCTGAGAGGGGTACAATGTAGCTTGCCAAAATCTCCAGGCCCTGGAGCAAGTGAGCAATAACGCAGCAGTTTTGTGTTGTATGTAAATGCAAGAGGTCTATGTCCAGTCAACCCCACTTTATGAAGAAGATGTCTACGACAGAGTCCAACAGCTTCCACTTGTGGCAGAGCACTTCGTACTGGCGGAGACGATCTGCAAGGGCATTGAGGGTAGTAGGCAGGAAGACGGCTGACAGGAATATGTCATGTTTCAACCAGTGCCAGACTCTCGTGGTCTCTCTGGATCCCTCACCATGCCTGTAACTTCCAAAGGGCATGACCTGTGTGGCAGAATGACGCCCCAGCAGTGTCAGAAGTCATCTTAAATAGACTTCAGGACTGTATTTCACCCAAGAGAATATTATCAGAATCAAGCTGGTTTTGGTAACAGTGCAGTATGGATGATCACCGTTTCGTGCTTGCCAATTTAATTTAAACATATATTGGGATTAGAAAGCCCAAACTCCTCATTGCTTTTACAGATCTATCGTTGGCTCTGAGTCCCTTCAAGGAATATTCTTTGAGGTAAACTTTGAGAACTGGATCTGGATTTGATTGTTATCATAAAAATCTCAATACTGTAACTTGGGTCAAAGTAAGGTATGGTACAGGAGGTAAATTAAAGAACAGTTACTCACCGTAACAGATCTTAAAGAGACTCTCCTCCATCTGGTCACAGCTTTGGAACTGTAAGCTGCCAGCATCGGACTCACTTGGAAACTTTTGCTAGCCGGGGTCCACCACAATGACGTGCAATGTTAGCACCTACATAAACATGGGTGTCCCCATTGTCCCTCAGTTCCCTGCAAGAAATAAGCTGAGAGAGCTTCTTACCATGCAGAACCAGGAGAAAAGCCAATACCAGGCACACAAGGAGAGGCATGGGAATGGAAATACAGTATACATAAAGCACTTACAGTCACCTGAAAAGCACAGTCGCTCCAGGCACTTATGGGCACCTCCAAACAAGGCTGTGGACAAACCTGCCAGTTTATACCTCAGAAAGGGGGAAGGAGGCTGGGTGCACTGTGACTCAATGGAGGAAATTCTCTTGAAGATCTACTGCTATGGTGAGTAACTATTCTAACTTCATTGAGGATACCTCCTCCACTGAGCCACACCTTTGGAACAATTCCCAAGCAGTACAAAGTACCCAGGGAGGATGGCAGAGTCTGATACGCAATTAGGACAGAAGCCTTTGCAACACTGCAACACCAAAGCCAGCACATCTATGAGAGACAATGTCTAGACTATAGTGCTTATTTATTTATTAGATCATCAGTTTACAAACCTTTGAGTCAAAGACTCATTTACAAAGGCACCTCATCAAGAGAGCAAAACATCACAGCAAACAGAACAGTACAGCACATAACTTAGTGAAAGCATGCACAGTGCTCCATGTGGCAGCAGCACATGTCAGATGCAGAAACATTCCTTCAGAAAGCAGGCAACAGAAGTGGCCATACCTTGTGAACAGTGCCCATGGAGAGCACCAAGAAGTTCCTTAAAAGAACATAATACAGTTTTCCAGACATTTGGACAGGCACTATTTAGACACAGGAGCGCAAAAAAAAAAAAAAGCTTTGAGGACTTTCTGCAGTCCTTAGTACAAGTAAGACAGAAATGTAGTATGCTATGTACATCAAAGGTATGGAGCAATGCCTTACCTTTGTTAACACGCTCTGGATAATACACAGTGCATCAGAGCCTGATGCTCGGAATTCCTATGGGCAGAAGTCATGGCCATCAAAAACTGCATGAGAAGAAACGCATCTCACAGTTCATGGTGGGCTCAAATGGAGTTAGTCATTTTTTGTGAAATGAATATGAAGTCCCAAGGTGGAATCAGTTTATGAACCAGAGGGCACATGTGCAGAATACCCTTCTAAAATGTATGGGACATCTCTAGTTATAACAGGTTTAATGAAAAGCTGAAATGGCAGTCAAGAGCACCTTCATGGATGAGTACTGGACCCTGGAGTCAGAAAAGGACAGATGGTTGTCCAGTACAATAGTCGTAGAACACATAAATGGGCTTAATGAACAGGAAGCAAACCATATAGAGAAGCTCTTCCATTTCAGACTAGGTGTGTTTCGTGGAAAGCATTCTAGCAGCAAGTAAGACATCAGCCACCTGGGGAGGTCCCTAAAATAGCAATTGCAACGTCTTCGGGAACCAGGCATGCAGATGCATGTGACCACAGGTCTGGATTCATGCACCAGGGATTGAGACCTGCTTAGCCCCCGTGCCAAGACATTTTGGACACCTGGGAGAAACATGGCCAATAGCTGAAGGCCGTGAGACATTGCCCCGTACCACACTCCCCATCGCTTCCCTGCACAGGGGATAAGAGTGAGTGCTCCCTTTCTTTCTGATGTAGTGTATGACACTGACATGGTCTGTACAAATCATCAAGAGTCCGGGACTGAAGTGCTCCCAGAAAGCCTGGAGATCAAGCAGTACAGCCCGCATTTCCAGGATATTACTATGGAGATCTGACTCCAGAAGAGTCCAGGACCCTTGAATCTGACAAGATTCAAAACTGCACCCCAGCCAGACCTAGAGGCATCTGTTATAAGGATCTGCATGGGAGTCGGGGAAAATTATGGAATGCCTGTAACAGGTTCCGACAGTCCATCCACAATACTAGAGCATGGCGAAGCGGGGACATGACTAAGACCATTACTTCCAGCTGCTCCGTAAGCTGATCCCATTGTTCCCTAAGAGTCCAACGTGGTGTGCATGTATGGAGATGGGCAAAGGGATCGGTAATGATGGCAGTAACCATCAGCCCCAGGACAGACAACATTATCTGAGCTGACATGTAAGAAAAAATTACTCACCTTAGTAATGTTGTTTCTTCTAATGGAGTCTTGCTATATTATGACAATTGCAGTGAGTCCCCAGCTTCAAACTGCCCCGGAGATGAAATAGTTAACTTTTCCATGAAGCATGGAACTCTGAGCGCGAGCTTGGTTACAAAGCTCTGTCTGTTGTGCTTCAAACATTAACTGTCAGATCTTTATGAGCTAAAACTCACTAAGGTTCTGTGCGGAAGCTGTAAACCTACACTAGCCAACTGGCTACTAACCTAAACACACATTTCCTTGGTCTCAAACAAAGACTCAAGTCAAGAGACCCAAAAAATGAAAACATAACACCAATTCACCCCAAAAGCGAGAGTGCAAAACATCAAGGTGGGCAAAATGAAGTGCCAACACGTGAAAGCCCACCCACATCCCAAAACAGAGGTTCTGAGAGGGCAGGCAGGAGGGAGGTCATATATATAAGACTCCATTAGAAGAAACAACATTACTAAGGTGAGTAATTTTTCTTCAAACAACATGAAGTCTTGCTATATTATGACAATTGCAGACTACACAGCAGTACCCCATGGAGGAGGGACAGAACCTACTTAGGAATAGGCTCTGACGGACAGCTGAAGAAACCCGAGCATCACTCCTAGCCTGGATATCCAGGGAGTAATGCTTAGTAAAGTGTGAACTGTTTTCCAGGTAGCTGCTTGACATATTTCTAGAATAGGAATGTCTCTGGCAGCAGCCAGAAAGCAGCTGTGCCTGGTAGAGTGAGCCTCAGGCCTGAGGGGGGAACTTCCCAACTTCTCGTAGCAGAATTGGATACAAGAGACAATCCACCTGGCAATGGATCTTTTAGTGGCTGGCTTCCCTTTACCAACCTCGCCATAAGTAAGGAACAGTTGGAGGGAGTCAGACCTGTGACCCTTGGTACGCTCTATGTAGTAACTAAGGGCTCTCTTCACATCTAGGCTGTGCAGCCTCCTCTCACCAGAGGAGGAATGGTCAGTGAAGTACACTGGAAGAGAAATAGATTGATTAAGGTGGAAATCTGAAACCGCCTTAGGTAGGAACTTCCTGTTAGTGCGGAGGACCACCTTATCTCTGTGAAAGGAGATAAAATCCAGCTCCACTGACAACGCTTGTAACTCACTTATGCGTCTGGCAGAGGTGATGGCTACCAGAAACACAGTCTTCTAAGTCAAGTACTTAAGCTCAGCTGAAGACAAGGGCTCGAAGGGGGGTTGCATAACCTGAGCAATGCAAACATTAAGATCCCAGGCAGGGGCAGGGTCCCTGAATGGAGGGTTGGTGTGAAGCAATCCCTTAAAAAACTTAGAAAATACAGGATGAGCTGAAAGAGAAAAAGATTTACCTGCTGAAATAAAAGCAGACACAGCTGCCAAGTGAACCTTCAGGGTAGCTGGTCTCAGCCCCAAAGAATTCAGATGGACCATATAATCCAGGACTGAGGGTAGATCAGCAGAGTCTGGGGAAATATGCTTTTCCGAGCACCATATGGAAAACCTTTTCCATTTGGAATTGTAAGTAGCCCTGGTGGAAGGCTTCCTTGCGGCCTTCAATATATCCATTACACCTTGGGAAAGGTGTAAATCAGCAAACTCTAACTCTTCAAGAACCAAGCCTTGAGATTCAGATACCAAACCCGCCCCTGGGCACAGGTTAACGGATTGTGATTCCTGGGAAGGCACAGGGGAGGATGGACGGCTAAGGACAGTAGGAGTGGATACCAGGGTTGCCTGGCCCAATCGGGAGCTATCAGAATGACTTTGCAGGATTAGGATCTGATTTTGACTAGCACTTTGAACAGGAGAGGGAAGGGGGGGAAGGCATAGAGGAACTTCCTTTCCCAACTGAGGGCTAAGGCATCCAGAGGGAGTGAGCCCAACACTGGGGGCCTGCAGCAAAAAAGAGGAAGTTGGTGATTGTCTGGGGCTGCAAAAAGATCTATCTGCGGGGTGCCCCATCTGGCAAATACTACTCCCAAGACCAGGGGATCCAGTGACCATTCGTGATGGCCCTGAGAAATCCTGCTGAGAGCATCTGCCAAGACATTGTCCTTGCCTGGGAGGTGGACTGCCATAAGGGAGGTGTTCAGGAGTAAGCCAGAGAGCACAACTTCATCGCTTCGGTGCACAAGGCCATAGACCGAGTGCCCTTGCTTGTTGATGTACCACATTGTAGTGGTGTTGTCTGTTCTGACCTGTACAATCTTGTTCTGAACAGATTTGGAAAAAGCTTGAAGTGCTAGAAAAACTGCTCTGAGCTCCAACAGGTTGATGTGAAGCAGAGATTCCTGGGGAGACCACAGACCCTGGGTGGTGAGGTCATCCATGTGAGCTCCCCAACCCAAGAGGAATGCATCTGTAGTAAGGATTAGGGAGTGAGACTGAGGGACAAAAGGGACCCCTTGTCTCAGGTTGCTCTGATCCTGCCACCACTGTAGGGCTTGGATCAGGGTTCGAGTTACTGGGATCAACTTGGTAAGAGGATCCTTTCTTTGAGACCAAAAGGCTCTCAAATGGAACTGGATGTCCCTCATCTGAAATCTTGCTCCCTGCACAACTGCTGTGGAAGCAGCCATGTGTCCTAGGAGCTGTAGAAAATGCCTTGCTGGTCGAGAGACCTGCAGGGTGAATGAGGAGGCCAGGGAGACTAGGGTCTTTGCCCTGTCCAGAGGAAGGAAGGCCCTGGCCTCTTGTGTGTTCAGTTCTGTGCCTATGAAGGTAAGAAGCTGGACAGGCTCTAGAACTGACTTTGAGAGATTCAGAAGAAAACCTAGAGAGGTAAGCAGTTGCTGCGTTATCTGAAGATGTAAAGTGACCTGGTCTGGGGACTGGCCTACTATGAGCCAATCGTCCAGGTAAGGAAAGATGGAAATCTTTTGCCTTCTTAGATAGGCAACTGCTACTGCCAGGCATTTGGTGAATACCCTTGGAGCAGAGGTGAGGCCGAAGGGCATTGCTCTGAACTGGTAGTGGCCTGAAGGCAGCTCGAACCTGAGGTACTTTTGATGGGAGCTTCTGATGGGAATATGTAAGTAGGCATCCTTGAGGTCCAGGGAAGCTAGCCAGTCCCCTGGCCTTAGAGAGGGTAGGATAATTCCCAGAGTCACCATTTTGAACTTTGGTTTTAAAAGGTGCTTAAGTATCTGAGATCCAGGATGGGCCGCCATTCTCCTGTCTTTTTCTGGGTAAGGAAGTACCTGGAGTACAAACCTTTGCCCTGGTGTAGAGGAGGAACCCTTTCCACGGCTCTGACAGCCAGGAGGGTAGAGACCTCTGCCTCTAGGGCGAGTGCCTCTGATGGAGTTGCAGGTGGAAAAGATCTGGTTCTCAGCTTTGGAAATTTTTTGAAGCTGAGAACCAGTCCCTGGCTTACTACTTCCAGGACCCACTTGTCTGTTGTTAAAGACTTCCAGTCCTGGACAAAGTAAGCCAGCCTGCCCCCTACAGGTAGAGAAGAATCGGCCCTGGCAATCCCATCAGGGTGCCTGCTTGGCAGGGGCTTTGGGCTGAGGGGTGGAAGCAGGCCTGCTTGTACCCCGTCTGCCTCTCCCTCTAAAGAACCCCCTATGGGCATAGGCGGAAGAGGAAGCTTGGGTTTGGTAAAAAAGCCTATGAAAAGACCTGCCCCTGCCTTTAGGAAGCTGCTTTTGAGGAGTGGCCTGCTTTTCCTTGGCCTGTGCATTCCTATAGGTGGTCCTATATTCATCCATTTTCTTCATATAATTCTCTGTTTGCTCCCCTAACAGAGATTTGCCCACAACAGGAAAATCCATGGCCTTAGACTGGGTATCCTGAGACAGGGCAGTACATCTGAGCCAGGCCATCCTGCGAAGAACCACAGATGTAGCCATGACTCTTGAAGAAACATCATTAGAGTCCACTGCAGCATGAAATTGCACCTTGGATGCCTCAATACCATCCATAGCCACTTGTTCCAGCTCCCTGGCAAGCTGGTCAGGGACTTGTTTTGCTAGAGCCAGCACAGTATCCCATCTGGATTCTGGTACCTAGCAGCATAAGCCATATAATTTGCCTGTCTGAGTCCCAAAGATGCTGCATGTACTGTTTCTTTGCCATAGCATCAATCTTCCTGGAGTCCTTCTCAGGGGGGTGTGAAGCTAGGGGAATATTAGCCTTGTCACAGGCTGCAGCCTGCACTACCCCCACATGGCTGCATTGTTGAGTGAGGAAATCAGTGTTGGAGCCTGATAAGGTATACCTCTTGTCCATCCTTTTATCCACAGGAGGTAGAGTGTGAGGAGTTTTTAAAACTTTTACTGTCTGTTTCCGAAAAGATTTATGCAAAGGAATAGACAGTCTCCTAGATTCTGGAATATCCATCATTTCTACATAGTCAGGCTCCTCCTGGTCATCAACAGCTTCCTCAACAGGGAGCTGGAGAGTTTCTACAACTTTCTTATAAAACATGAAATGAGAAGGGGACTCAGAAAGCCTGGGAGGAGAAACCCCCAAGGGTCTGTCTGGAGAGATGTCCGGTTCAATGGGCACATCCAGATCTTCAAAACCATATTCACTCTCCTCATATTCCTCTTCCCCCTCCTCCGGTTCATAAAAATCCTCAAAATCATAATCTTGAACTGGTGGAACCGGCCGAACCGAACGCCTCCCTGATGGTGTCGGTTCGGTCGGAACCGGGGAGAGAGACTGGACAATCTGAATTGCTTTAGCTATTTCTTCAGCAGTTGGGGACAGAACTTTTGCTGACTTTCTGGTCCTTTTTGCTGGAACTGGCTCCTCAGAACCGGCTCGCTTGTCTGAGGAAGTCTTGCCCTGGTCAGAGGGCACCCTCCGCCTCCTGCTGGTGGCTCGGGAACCCGGCTGGCCATCCGAGTCAGCGGACTTTTTGGCCTCCCTTTCCCTGAGCCTACCAACTCTCTTTTCTACGGTGGCAGCAGGGAAATTCTTACAAATCTGGCAATCTGAATTGAGGTGGTCAAACCCCAGACAATAGACACATGTGGTGTGTGGGTCAGCCTTAGCAAAAGCTTCCCCACAAACACTACAGTGTTGAAACCCAGTGGGTCCGGTTTTTCTTCTGGGTTTCTCAGACATAATGCCAGCCTAACCAAACTTGCCCATTTATGGCAATCCGCCAAGCAAGACACCTTTATCGGTTCCCAACCGTGTCACGGGTCGTGGAAAAAAACGTAATGAAATCCGTTTTTTTAGAACCGATAAGAACCGGGAACCGCACTCTACAAAGGACTAGTAAGTTTAACAACAACCTGATCGGTTCAAACCGAACCGATAAATGTGTACAAGTTCCACACAGAATTTCAACGTAAAAACTATCTATTACTTACGTTACCACAGACAGAGCTTGAACCGACCGGTTGCGGTTTAATTTCGATTAATTTTAAATAGAAAACCGATAAAAACACTTTTTAAACCGACAAAATGAACCGAGCAGAAGGAGAAATCTCCGGAGCGACTTGTTCAGTGAAGCAGAGTAAAGAATCTGACAGTTTATGTTTGAAGCACAACAGACAGAGCTTTCTAACCGAGCTCGCGCTCAGAGTTCCATGCTTCATGGAAAAGTTAACTATTTCATCTCCGGGGCAGTTTGAAGCTGGGGACTCACTGCAATTGTCATAATATAGCAAGACTTCATGTTGTTTGAATGACTTCTGTATATCAGATGGGCCTGGGCAATAACAGCCTCCGCCCTACCTGAAGGGAGGAAGGCACTGCCCACCACTGTGTCCTGCAGTGCACCAATATTTTGGAGGCGCTGACATGGAATGAGCAGGGATTTCGGTAAGTTCACCATGACACCCAGTTCCTAGAACAACTGTCTTGTTCCAGATAATGTGTACAGAATTGCTTTCCTAGACAGGGCCTTCAGAAGCCAACTGTCCTGACACAGGAAGGCATATTGCCCTCCCCTCCAAAGGGCTGCTGCCACAACTGCTAAGCATTTGGAAAATACCTGGGGCAGCTGCAGTCTAGGGGGCTAGCTGCACACTCTGATAGACATTGATAGACCAGGTGGTCTGTTTCTGCTGGCAGATTTGTATGTTTGTATGAAGATGAACCAAAGGACAAGACTTGGAACAGATAGTGTCTGCACCCCTCCAATAAAGTGGAGGCACTGCTTGTGGCATTTGCAAATCCTGACATGAAGGTATTCATCCTTCATGTCTAGGGCACAAGGCAAGTCCCTCTTCTGCAGCGGGGGATGAGAGCCTGAAGAGACACCATTCGAAACGTTTTGTATTCATTGACTAGGTTTAGGTCTCTTAGGTCCAGGAACTGAGGAGTATCTAGAGTAGAACCCTCTGTGTCTGTCTCTCTCTCTCTCTCTCTCTCTCTAGGAGGAACGGGTTTGACAGCCCGCTTGCTGACTGAACTTCCTCTAGCAGAAGGGTCAGGTGGCCCTGAGGCTAAAGACAAGGAGGTGGAGGATGAACTGGAGGGGTAGGTAAGAACTCCAGAGCATTTCTTTGACACTTGGCTTTGTTGCCAGTGTCCTTTTTGGGGCAACCATTACCTCTGCCACCTATTTACTTATGCACCTAGTTTTGCTTTTCTGACTTATTTTTACATTCTATAAGTGTGTGATCTAAACTAGTTTTAATTATTATTGTTTTAGTGTATTGCTGGTTTTACTGAACTGTTATTGTTTATTGATCTTTTTACGCCGACCACAGCCTCAGGGATTGGGCATCTTTTAAATAAAATTTGCCTTGCCTTGCCAATGCTTTTGGTGCAGAGGTTCTTTGTATTCCAGAGCATGCCCCTTTTCCACTATTTCCAGGACCCACTCATCCAACATGAACTCCTTCCACGTTGACAGAAGAAGGGAGATTCTTCTTCCCACTTGTAACCCCTGAGGCAACAGTGGAGGTGAAAGAAGTGGCGAGTCAGATGGTTACTGGAATGGCAGAGGCATCGCCCTGACCAACTGGGGGAGACACCATGGTTTTGTGCATGGGGCTGCTAACTGGAAGTAGGGCCACCATGGGCAGCAGGCTTGCGCAACAAACCTCTATCAGGCACCCTGGTGGGTTGAGGGGTCAGAGATTCAAGTGACCTTAAAAGTCATCCTGGAGAACTGAAGCTCACATACAGCATTTTCAACATCACTGCCAAACAGACTGGAGCCTAAAAAAGAGGCATTCAGCACAGCTTGTTGCACAAAAGTGTAACATCCAGCTACTCTAAGCCAGGAATATCTCCTAAGACATATGCTGAAGGCAGTAGCATCATATGAATAGTGTAACAGATGCATTCCAGTATCCACACTAGCCTAGGCAGCTTTAAGCAAATCAGCCTTAGTAGGACCATCAGGTAGAGAATGAATGGTAGACACCGATTTCCACAGGCTAGTCTGATATTTAATCATTTATGCATGGTAGTTTGCAATTCTAAGGCAAAGGCACACGTTATTTTGTCCATAGCATCCAGCCTCCTGGATTCTTGCCAGAAGGAAAAGTACTCATGTGTCTAGGGCTGTAGAGTCATTGTTAGCAACCATTATAACCAAAAAATCTGTTTCAAGAGGGGAAGCATAATAAGGCTTTACAGACCAAGCAAGGTACTGTTTATCCTTCCTGGGCACCGCAGGCAAGATATTAGACCTAGACCTTTGGAGGCAGTATAGCGCAGTGGTTTAAGTCTCTGAGCTGCAAACCCGGAGACCTGGGTTTGAATCCCACAGCCTCTACTCGCCATACTGTGTGACCCTGAGCAAGTCACTTACCTTCCTTGTGCTCCCAGGTCGCATTTGTAAACAAGCTTTCGGCTTAGTGTGTCTCTCCTGGTAAAATAAATAAATTCAATTCACTTTATTTTGGAATAAATTCCAAGAAGCAAAGGTAGCATCCTCTAAGGCAGAATATACAACAGGAACCACAATGGAGGGTGCAGTGGGAACCTCTAAAACCTCTATTAAATGTTTCTTACTGGAGTTACCCTCAGCTTAACATCCCACGATAATATGAAGTTGCTTGAGTAAAGCCTGAAAAGAGGGATCCTCAAGAGGAGCTGAGGGTCTACACGACAGAGGCCTCGCTGCATATGGAAGAGTGGGAAGGTAAACCCGACCTCACAGGGATCATTATTCCTTTCATCATCCTCCAAATCTTCCTCCATATTAATGAGATCAGGATTGTATTCTGCTTCGAGCAATCACCTGAGATGAAAGGGCAGCTGCTGCAGTGGAGGAATGATAGTATTTGTGTGCTTCTGGATTCTGTCGATGATGACAGTGCTCATTCGACAGGATAGCCGCTATAGTCGGTGGAGTGCCAGTAAGAAGAGTCAAAATAGTTCAGAGAATGATGCCAACACAACCTGGGACTTGACAGCACCAAGTAAAGGACCAGGGATAACCAACATCAAAGGGGAAGAACAGACAACAGGAGCTGCGTATCGACCACAGTAGGTATGGCAGTACCAGAGCCAGACTCTGACCTTGGTGCCTCGACAGCCGGGGGGGCTGTACCTGTCACTGCTGAAGCAGACGATGACAAGGACCTACCCTCCCTTCAACAGAGACTTCAACCTCACCGGTGAAGTATAAACCTTATCCATTTGCCTGTGGTGATGGCTGGAGGAGGAGGACTTCGACAATGACTTATCCTTGTCTCTGCCGTTAGCCCTAGGCAACCGTGGCTGTGACAGTGGTGACAAATACTGGGGAGCATCCTTCCTGGAAGCAGCCAGCTTGGAGCCTGCAGCCTTGGCTTGAGCTTCCATAGGCTTAATGGCGATGATGAAGATTTCCAGACCTTTCTTTTGGCATTTCCTTGTCGTCTGGTTGAATCCCTAGCAGATCTTGCAGGCTCTGAGGCTGTGGTACTGGCCCAAACAGCAAACACAAACCGTGTGACTGTTGTCCTTGTACATCTTGTAGCAACTGGTACAAAACCTAAATAAAGACTCTTTTGATGACAGCATAGAGAAAACAATAGTGGTGTTTCTCTGCATGGATCTGACAAGCAGTCACTGGGGGGAAAAAAAACAGAGAAGTGGTGGGGCCACCCACAATTATACTGGCGCATTGTGGGCTGCCCCAGGTTAGCAAAAGTTTCCCAGTGGTCCTGACACAAACAGCTTATAGTTCAGAGGTATAGCCCAGTAGAGGAGATACTCTCGATGAAAATCAAATATTTCCAATACAAATAGAAATATGCTGCAACGGTGTGTCTTTGCACCCACCCTGTTCAATTTATACTTCAACACATTACACTCTCTGGGTAACAAAGTCTGTTCGCTAGTGGTCTATGCTGACAACCTAGTGACTTTATCTTTATCTAGGACTGACTTACACAGAAAACTTAGTATTTTAGCAGAGAACTGCAAACACCGACATCTCAAATTATTATAATAGTAATATAAAAGAATAAGATCCTCATTTTTAGTTATAATAAAATGACTCTCCAGTAGCCTATTGACAGGATGATTGTGGACAGCTACAATTACAGAGTATTCCTACCTTAGGCTTGCCTTTTCTAGCAACATGAAGTGGTCAAAAACATTGAAAACATCTTATCAAAACTAAAACAAGCAGTCCTGGATTTAAACAACTTAATTCTAAATTTGCTGGAAGTTCTTTAGTTCTCATGTTAAAGGCATTAAAAATACCCCAGCCCTTTATGCAGTTAAGGTTTGGGGATCGAATGAAGGGGCAACAGTCAGCACTAAGAGCCCCACATTCAAGTGTGGGACTGGTCCCAATCTGCACTTTGTGTGCAAACACTTTTTTTTGTTTATTTAATAAATGCTTACTGCAGTATAGTAAATTACACCAGACATTCTCCTGACCTGGAAGCTGACAGTTTCTGTAACTACAAATCCCAGAATTCCCTGCACCTAATATCAGAGTAGGGCTGCTGAACTAGGAGATTCAACAGCCTGCAGTGCATGTTAGAGCTTTTACAAGCTCCTATCAGATGTTTATTTGTCTGCTGTACTCCCGGGGCCAAGTACAGTCTTCTGTGACTGTAATCAGCCCAGGGAGGACAACAGGACCAGCAAACAAAAGACAGATCTCATAAAAACTCACTCATGAGATGTGGCAGCAGTAGTACGGTAGCTCCTGGAAGCCAAGTTGACAGTGAATGCAGCAAAATGTTTCAAAGAATAAAGAAACACAAAATACTGTGGGGCACTTGGTTGGAAACAGACACACTGGTGGATAAGTTTCAAGCTCTCTTGAAATGCCCAAAGGCACTAGGCAGAACAAAGTTTGTTCCCTCCTGGGACTCTGCAGGGTATTGCAGAAAATGCATCCCTCATTTTTGACTACAGCTGTTGGCTGCTTAAATAAGCTAAGGAAAACATTAGATACTACCTGAACCTAGTGGTCTGCCATGTGTAACCAAGCTCTGTTTTATGTGGTCAGTCAGTGCTGCAGAGCCCCGACTTCCACAAAGCCCTTCACCCTTTTTACAGATGCCTTAGAGGCTGGGTTGGGGGCAGTCTTCTGGCAAGAGTTTGATGGTGGGGAACATCCCATCTTGCACTTAAACTGCAAGTTGTTCCCCAGGGAATGTCACTCTGGATAAAGAGGTGGGTACACCTTAGCACACAGCCCTTTGTCTGGATAGCACCCTTTAAAAATAAACTCTGTGGACCCATCAAAAAGGCTTGCAGTGAATGAGCTGACTGACAGTTCAATCAGGGTATCTGGAGCTCCAGGTAGCCTTACTAAAAGAGGTATGCCTCTGCTTGAGAGAGAGTGTACGAGAAGATGTTTGGGCTTGGCTGGAAACTGCCGGAAAGACAGCTGAGAGAAAAGCAGATTAGAATAAAAACAGTTGCTCTAAAAACATTGACAGGCGGATATAAGCTTCTTTTATTTCACTGTGAACAGCTTGTGTGTGTTTTTTTTCTATTTGATTTAAAGAGACCGCCTTGCTATAAAAGGATTTTGTTCTGAACATTTGTTCTGTCCATCATTAAGCTTTTTGCAGTGTTAGCCAGCATGCTACACAATCACACCCTTCTTCTCCATGTTCCCCCATTCCCTTACTTAGCTTCCTTCAGAACTGAGGCTTCTGGTATCTGCCAATACACATGCCCACAGCAGTGTTGTTGCTTGTATGCTATACAGGCAGGTTAAACTCAATGACCTGAGAGGAGGGCAGCTTGTGCTGGCCATAGCCTGCCCCAGGACTGACAGGTGCTTACTTACATACAGAATAAGTCTGATAACTGAGGATCAAGGGAGACAAGGAGCAGCTGTTCGTGCCCCTTAGAAAAATGATGGCTTGCATAACTCGTCAAGTAATGTCCTCTGTTAAGTAAGACAGAAACTTCCTCCTGCAAAATGGCTCCACTGTGACCATAATGAGGTGCCCCGTATCTTCCTGAATGGGAGAATGAGTGCTGATTTACAAATGTCAAAGAAACAGAAGAGACAAGAGCAAGCAAAGCACAGTAGCTGAAAAAAGTTACAAAACGTAAGAAAGTTTAATAAAAAGTTAACTCTGATGGAGTCCACCAACGGTGGGAGGTCCTGATGGAATGACCTCACCTTCCAGCAGAAATAAAGATTTGGAGCATGAAGCAGCAAAGGCGTGAAATGAAGAGGAGGAGTCATAGCTCTAGCCAATGAATGAGCTTTCTGAGAATTCTGTCAACGCTCAGTGGAACTGCACTAGTATGACTAGGAGGAATAAATCCAGGTGGTTATAGGTTGGTTGGAAACAACTTAATGATTTCAAGGTGCTTCTCTACAGATTTTTTTTTAAAAGGAATTAGTAAAAATATATACCTAATGAAAAATACAATGCCTGTTAAATTTTCTCTTCTTGGTTGTTAATAAAATTAATTCTCTCTGATAGTTCACCCCTTTGCTCTTCCACCCACATTGTACAGCAGAGATATCTTTTGCCTCATATCACACTGCTAACTAGGACCTATCCTTTTTGTAAATTTTGCACTTTTTAGGTCAGTGAAGTAGCACTTTTATAATATAAATTATCTCCTGACTTTACCATTATACATTATATACTTCAATGCTTCACATTAAAAAAAAATACAAGGCCTCATGTGATTACTAATCAGTTTGTAGTAGGAGTAATTTTTTACCCATCATTAATATTACCTGTTGCATGTTCTTACTAAAATATCTTTTCAGATCTTACCTGAATTTGCTGATCTGTAATCTTCATCTCTGGTGTTGAATGATTTATTTCTCTAAGGGAGGATGCTCTTGGAGGAGTAGGTGGAGGTTCAGTATCAAATTCTAATTTTGCTATTGGAGAATCACTATAACAAATCATTTAAAAACACATCATTCTAACAATCACGTCTTCTATCAAAAAAGTACTGTAATATAAATCGAAAGAACTTCTGGACAATCAGAATACTAGAAGGAGCTGCTCAAGAGACCTTATTTTAAAAATGAAAGAAAGCATGTGCTCAACGGCCTTCCCTGAATCAAGTCAAGCTGATTCAGAGTGGTAAGAGGGACCACATAAACATAAGTTTCTTACTTGTAACCAGAGTTCTACTACTAGTATTCAGTTCATAGACACACCGTATATACTCACCTACAAGTCAACCTCATATTTGTCTACCCCCTTTACCTTGTCAATTTTAGCAAAATCTGAGACAGTGTTCCGCTGTCCAAACTAGATGTGAAATTTAGTTTCAAAGCAACATCAGGCACGAAAATCTGTCTCTGTGGCCAGAACGAGGCACAAAATCAGGCTACAAAGTTGCGAAAATGGTTTACCGCTGTAAACCCCACAGATTGGTCGACTTCGACGATAACATGACTCCCTCCTGCTTGGTGGCCTATTTTTAGCATCAAAAACTAGACTTGTATGTAAGTATATCGTATACCTAGGCAATCTTCCATTGGGCATGCTCAGTCACTGGAACAGTGTTTAAAGGGACACTGTCAACCCTTTTTGTATATTATTTCTAGTTGAAAACCTACATTTTAAGATTGCTCACATTCCCTAAACTTCACTGATGTTGTTGGTTGTTTTATCTGCTGCCTTTCTTCATAGAATAGGCATGCTTGCTCATGGAGTAATCATGCCCAACCTTGTTTCGTTTCAAACTCTTGATCTACTTGTACTGCACAGTTGCTGAACCTTAACACCCCCAAACAGTGCAGCCGATCATAATGCAGTAATAGTCTCCTCTCTTCCCACTTGCATCCAGAGTGTCTAGACTGTGCTGCGGTGTTCCCAAGTGCTGGGAAGATGCAGTGGGAGTTGATAAAGAACTGTAAGCAAAAGTACAGTTACGTAATTACTTACCATAACAGTAGATCTTCGAGAGAATCTCTTTCCTCAAGCTACGCCTATGGATCTATAGCCGCCAGGCGCTAGGACCACACAGAACTTTTTTTTGCTAACAGTCTACTAGGGGCTGCCCACGATGATGTCGGATGTCGATGTCCTCCACTGTATAAATGTGGACGACCCTGTGCCCTCCTCAGTTCCCCACTGGGGATCATACTCAGAGGACCTCCTCCTGGGGAACCGAGAGAGCTGAAAGTTCCTGCTGCCAGGTAAGGCAGAAAACAGCTGTGGCTGTGGCCACACCTCCACCTCTAGAGGCTTTTCCGGTGGTGGACATAGGGGCAGGTAAAGCTGATTGTGCTCTGCATTTGTCCTGCTGTCTGGTTCCCGACCTGGGTCTGTGGGTGGCTCGACAAAAGGGTACCCTCTTGCCCACTTCTTGGTTGGGTGTGGCAGAGAGAATGGACTGACTTTAAAATCCTCCCCGAGGCCGGTAGGTCAGAAAGGATATCCTGCACATCTGCTCCATAAAGCTTTTAACCTTTGAAAGGGGCATTCAGAATGGACTGCTGGACATCACTAGCAAATCCTGACACCCAGAGCCAAAAATGCCTCCTGAGGCAGAAGCCAGCCGCAGCTGCTCTGGTTGAGGCATCTGAAATATCACAGGTAGACCTCAAGAGGTGCTTACCCACATCAGCCCTAGTCTGGAGGGCCTTGAACATTTCCTGTTTCTGGGGACCCTCTGGAAGGGCCTGGACTGCTGCTTTAGCCTTTTTCCAGAGGTATTCTGGCATTAGACCATACGGGCCTCACAGTTTGCTATTCTGAGGCCCAATGTGGCAGTAGCAAAGGTTCATTCTCCCGTGAGGTCCAGTTCCCTTGACTCTTAACCTGGAGGGAGAGAAGTGAGGCATTTAGGCACCTTAGACTGATCATGGGCTGCCTTTATCACAACCAAATCAGCCTCAGGTTGTCCTGCAAAAAAAGGCTTACTGAGGGAGCCTGGTAGAGCTTGTCTGCCTTTCTGGGGATGGCACAGATCAAGCTTGGTCTGTGCCTGGCAACCAGACTGGCATCCTCTAGTGTAGCCAGCAGAGGAGGGATGACAAGGGGTGGAGAATAGAACAGTTACATAAGAACTTACCATAATAGTAGCTCTTCAAGGGAATCTCTGTCATCAGGTCACACCCACGGAACTTAGCCATCAGGCGAAAGATCCTAATGAAGCTTTTTCTGCAGCAGTCTATTAGTGGCCACCCACGCCAATGTCAGGCTCTGACATCATGCACCCTATTTAAGCGCGGGTGGCCCCACTTACTCCTCAGTTCTTTCCCTAGCCAGAGGCCATGAGAGACAAGAGTCCCATCAGGGAGCCAAGAAGAGAGAGAAGGTGCCCAGCTAGCAGAAAAGGCTGGAGCAACAGGACAGCCCAGCTGCAGAGAGACAGAGAGAAAGGTGATGGGGTCTTCGAATTGTCCTGCTTTCTTGCACCATTACTCTTGTACAACCCATTGGATAGGACGCATCTGAAGGCGTGCAAACTCCATGGTTTGGATGGCCACGGCCATGTGCCCAAGGAGGCGCAACGACTCAGGCAGTGACTATCTTTTATGTCTGAATCAGTGAGGCCAGGCCAGTCAGGGTGTCCAGACAAGCAAGGGGTACATAGGCCCCGGCGACAGTCGTGTCAGGTATAGCCCCTATATACTGGAGCGACTGGGTCGGAAGAGGGCTGGATTTGGGCCAGTTCACCGTAATCCCAAGATCATGGAACAACTGAAGGGTCTCTGAGAGGGAAGACAGCAGATGTTCCCTGGTGTCTGCTTTTATTAGCCAATCATCCAAATAGGGGAAGGTGAAGTGACTCTTTTTTCTCAAGGCCCCTGCAACCACGGCTAGGCATTTGGTGAAAACCCATGGGGCTAATGAAAGGCCTAAGGGCAGAGCCCGAAATTGGTAATTTTGGCCCACCAGGTGGAAGCACAGGTATTGCTGATGGGCTGGTCAATGAGGATATGCATCCTTCATATTCAATGCACACATCCAATCTCATTGTTGTAGGAGAGGCATGATGGATGTCAAGGTAACCATCTGAAAATGTTTGCACTGGATGTACTGATTTAGATTTCTCAAATCCAGTATTGGTCTGAGGTCTCCAGCTTTCTTGCGTAACAGAAAGAAATGGGAATAAAACCCTGTTGTTTTGACAATGGCACAGGAACAATGGCCTGCTTGGTTAGTAGGGCAGTAAGTTCCTCCTGAAGTACAGGAAGGTGTACCTGGGGATACTGGACCTTCCGAGGAGGAAGTGGAGGTAGTACTGAAATTAGTTCCAATGTATGTCCAGGTTGAATAATCTGGAGTACCCATGCATCTGTCGTTATTTGTTGCAAGCCTCCAAATTAAAGAGAAAATGACCCCCTACTGTCCCTGAGGCTTGGACGAGGAGATGAGGGGAAAGCCCTAGGAAGTCACTGAGAACTGAAGTTACCAGCTCCTCCAGAGGGATGGGCATGGGAGGGACATGTGGCGGCTGAATTGCCTCTTGTGTTTTGACTGCGTCCCTGAAAAGTACCTCGGTGAGAGGACTTGTAACAGTTACCTCTTTTGTTACAGTATGAGTATTGGTTCTGAGGCGTATGGTACGTACCCTGAACCGTTTGGAGGGTACGCCCAGAGGCCTGGAGGTCATCCAAAATGATTTGAGTACCAGGACAAAACAGTTTGTCCTCACAGAAAGGTGCACTGACTAGTTTATGCTGGACATCTGGTGCTAGGCCAGATACCCAAAGCCAGGCATGCCGGCATAAGGCAATGCCAGTGGCAGAGAGCCACACAGAAGTATCCACCACGTCGTAGCCCAACCTAAGAAGGTGGCAAGAAATGGACGTAATGGTTGACATGGTTTGTACCAACTGCTCCTTTTCCTGTGAAGGAGGTAATTTGTTAAGGAGGTCTATGGCCGAGGCACCCAGGATGCACTGGTATTTCACCATGTAACCCATATAGTTTAGGATTCTTATATTCATGGTGCCAGAGGCAAAGACCTTCTTGCCCAGATAATCGAGTCATCTGGATTCTTTATCTAGAGGTAAAGAACTCATATGTTTAGGCTTTTTAGTGCAGTCGTGAACGGCCGCTATGACCACTGAGTCAGCCACAGGAACTGTGGACAAATATGGATGGTCCAAGGCGGTTTGGTACAGACGGTCAGCCTTACGCGAGACAGCTGTTACAGCTGAAGGCTGACGCCACACATCAGGAATGGCATTTTGCTAAGTAGGTATTAATGGAGGAGTGACCAGGACAGGCGCCTCGGGGAGCTCAAGGTAGTCTGCCATGTCCTGTCGCTGTTAATCCTGCTCTGTAGTGGAGAAACCCATACTTTCTGTATCTGTATCATCATATCATTGAAAGAGGGGTCGTCCGGAGGGGGAAACAGCCCAAAGGCCCGGTATATCCTCATCCAGGGAGGAGACCATGGAGTATGGAGAGTCTGGGTCCGGAAAATCTATTCAGAAATTCCTTTTCATAAATATCCTCCGAGAGGTTCCCCACCAGGTTGGGTTCATCAGACAGATAACCCTTTAAAACAGTGGGTGGGGGAAACCAAGGTGGAACATCCTGGTCGGTATGGAGTCACTTGGGTGCAGGAGAGACAGAATGCTGGGAAAGATGAGCTGGCGTGTAAGTAGAAGACTGGCTATATCTCATGAATTGCAGTACTGTGTGTACGATGCATTCAATATTAGGTACCTGCGACAGTGGGATATCCACTGTCCGAGGCTGGCTATTTGTAATAATAGGTGTCAGAGAGGGTATAGGTGGTGGGAGGTATCCACATGAGCACCAGAAAAATATAACCCTGGGTCTCTATAGGTCAGCTGCACCCCTATAGGAAGGCACCTGAGAAGGTGGAGGGGTGTTAAGAATGGCAAAAGACATTGGTTTGCCTTTAGGGATGCCTGTCGTCAACAACGAGGCAGGAGAAGAATGAGCAATGTAAGGTACAGAAGACGTCGTCAAGAAAGGGGCTCCAGTCAACGGGGCAGCCGTTTGCTTGGCTGAATGACATACAGTGGCCGTCGATGAAGAGAAAGAAGCCTTTATCAATGGAGGAACAGTGGAATGCACTATCCTGAGTGCCTGGGCAAATTCAGTCGATGAGAGAACTGTTCCTGTTGACAAGGAAGGCACAAAAGACCATTCCGTCGACGGGAGAAGTGCTCGTGTTGACAAGGAATGCTCTATCGGTGGTGCACAAGTTGTAGAAGTCACCACTGATGTGCGTTGCGGTAGGGAGTGAGAGGAGGGTTTCTCCTTCTTCCTTTTATGTTTAGATTGAGACCCTGAAGCTGGGGAGCCCTTGGAATGAGCCCCTGGGTCTGCTCAAACAGGGAAATATGTTGCTCCATGAGTAAACTTGTAATTTCTTGTAACCATCGTTGACGAGTTGCCTTGTTAAATTCTTAGCAGAAAATACAAGAGGTGGTGTCGTGTGTGGGTCCCAGACACTTAACACAATATATATGATTGTCAAGCTTGAAAATCTTCCTGCCACAAGAGCAGGAACAAAATAAGGCTTGCTTGTTTGTAGATCCTTTCTTAGACATTTGTTTGTTCAAGTTTCGTCGACGACCATACCTCTCAACTGTCCCTGATTTTCAGGGACGTCCCTGATTTTGCCTCAAAATTTAGTTCGGTTCCTCCTAAAAATTGTGTTTTCATGACAAAACAGTGGGGGTTGTAAGCACAAAATATTGTCAAACATTAAAGTTAGAGACTTGTTCTTCCTTAGAAAATGCATTTTATACTAAACCCTTTATTCTACCAGCCTCCTGAGTGGATATCATCATTTTTGAAGACGTGTCCCTGATTTTTGTCCTTTGTCCCTGATTTTTTTAAGCCTTGTCCCTGATTTATGAGGCAGGAGGTTGAGAGGTAAGTCGACGACTGCTACACAGAAGACTGAGCTAGCTGCTGTGTGAGCTGAAGCCATTGGGAAATTAACAGAGGCTACCAGGGACTGCTCACACTTATATAGGGAGCAAGGAGATGATGTCATGTGTGGGCGGTCCCTGGTAAAAGACTGCTGAAGAAGCTGCCGTGTGACAGCGCCCTCTGCTGGAACCTCCCAGAAGTAATGACCTACTGCAAGAGACCTTTCAGTAGATCATCTACTGTTACAGGTGAGTAACCCGTGTTTCGAGGAACGTAGATATGATATTCTAGCCACACTTTCTGGCAGACTCCTAGCAGTTCTCTGGGAGATGGGAGGCAAGGTGCACACCACCTACTTAGGGAACAGAGATTGGAGAACTGAGGCCCCAAAACTAGCATCCCGGCGTTGACTCGCGGTCAATGCAGTAATGGGAAATGAAGGTGTGTGCCGACTTCCAGGTAGCAGCCCTGCAGATTTCCTGGATAGGGATGTCCCTAGAAGCAGCCACCATCGCAGTGGTATGGCGGGTGGAATGAGCTTTTAGCCCTCCAGGAGGCTCCCTACCTGCTAACCTGTAGCAGAGATCAATGCAGGATGTGATCCACCTGCCAATCGTCCACTTGGCTGCAGGTCTGCCAGGTGCGGCTTCAGCACAGGTGACAAACAGCTGGCGAACCTCTCCCTGAACTGCAGTTGTGCGCTCTTTGTAATAAGCGAACGCCTGCCTCAGGCCCAGAGTATGGAACCTGTGTTTGGCCTCCAAGATGTGATTGGAAAGAACACTGGAAAAGTCATCACCTGACTCAGGTGAAACTCTGACACAACTTTCAGGAGGAACTTCAGGTTGGGGCGCAGGAAAACATTGTGCCTGTGGAAGAATAGGTAAGGAAACACCACTGAGAGTGCCTGGAGCTCACTGAGCCTTCTGGCTGACATGATAGCCACCAAGACGGTGGTCTTCCATGACAGATGAGACATCTCACACCTGTGCATCGGTTCGAATGGCTTGCCCATGAGCTTTGCCAAAATCAGCAACAAGTCCTACAGTGGTGGTGGTGGTGGTGGTTCACGCACTGGAGGAGAAATGTGGTCAAGGCCTTTGAAAAAGCACCAGACCACCCTCTCCTGTGCCAGCAACTGCTGAACACCCCATGCCTGGTAAGCATAGATGGTTACCAGGTGCACCTTAACGGTTGTCGACCGAAGTCCCCCTTGGGAGAGAAACAGACCACAGATAGTCCAAAATGCTAGCCACCGGGACAGGATGAAGGGTCCAACCCATTGCCCTGACACCAAATGGAGAATCTCTTCCATATGAAGGCATAGCATTTTCTGGCCGATTCCTTTCTAGACACCTCTATGACAGTGAGGACATCTTTGGAGAGACCCAAAGCCTGGAACTCTAGCCACTCAGGAACCAGGCTGTCAAATGCAGGGACTGAAGGCCTGGGTGGAGAACCTTCACCTGATTAACTGAGAGCAGGTCCAGGTGTAAGGGAAGATGACTCGGGAGCCTGTTGCCGAGGCTGAGGAGATTAGGGTACCAAAACTAGCAGGGCCAGTCCATAGCTAGGATCACCTGTGACTTGTCCCTCCTGACTTTGAGTAACACTTTGTGGATCAAGGGAAGTGGAGGAAAGGCATAGAAAAGGCCTGGGGTCCAAGGCCTTGAGAAGGCATCCCCCTGCAGCATTCCCTGCTGAGGGGTGCGGGCACAAAATAGCCTCAGCTTTGCGTTGTCTATGGAGCCTAATAGGTCCACCTGAGTGGTACCCCACTGGGAGAACAGATTGAACTACCTCCGGATGAAGGGACCACTCATAAGATGCCTTGCCCACCCGGCTGTGGGTGTCCACCAGCTGACTGGAGGCTCCTGCCATATGGATGGCAAGGAGATCCACCTCCAGGATGCGCAATAGAGTCCAAATGCAGAGGGCTTCCTTGCACAGGGGGAAGGAAGTGCGTTCTGCCTTGTTTGTTGAGGTAGTACATGGTCATGGTGTTGTCTGTCTGGACTTGGACCACTTGACCCTGAACAAACGGAACAAAGGCCGTCAGTGCCAGTCAGACTACTCGGAGCTCCTACAGGCTGATTTGGCATCAGGACTCCTGAGGGGTCCAGAGCCTGTGTACTCTGTGTTCCCCCAAATGGGCACCCCAGCCCATGAGAGAGGAATTGGTTATCAGGATTACTGTCAGCTCGGGGTAGACAAATGGGATCCCTTCCTGCAGATGCTTTGGGACCAGTCACCACTGGAGGGCATCCCACATCCTCTGGGTCACAGTGACCAGCTGGTCAAAGAGAACTTTGCACTGAGACCACTGGCTGGCCAGCTCCCACTGCACGGAGCGCATACACCAAAGGGCCCATCAGACCATGCTGGTGCAGGCCACCATGTAACCCAGAAGGTGCAGGAAGTCCCAGGCAGGGCGCAAGTGCCCAACCAGAAATGACTGGGCAAAGGAAGAGAGAATCTGGCTCGGCACGAGTTGAGCTCTGCCCCGATGAAGCTGATCACCTCCGAGGGCACAAGTTCCGACATGGCCTAGCTGACAAAGAGGCCAAGGTCGATGCAAGTCTGGAGGGCCAGGTCCCTGGACCACTCAACCTCCTGTCTGGAGGGACCTGCTATTAGCCAGTCATCTAGGTAGGGGTACACCCGGACCCTTCAGTACCTGAGGTAAGCTGAAACCACTGCTATGCATTTGATGAAGACCCTGGGGGCTGAAGAAAGGCCAAAAGGCATGGCTTGGAACTTATAAAGGGTTCCCTCTGCTTGGAAGCAGAGGAACCTTCGGTGGGACGGACGGATAGGGACATGAAAGAATGCATCCTGAAGATCCACAGAGCAAAACCACATGTTTTGCTCCAGAGATGGTATGATCCAGGACATCCTGAAGGTGCAGGACCCTGAGGAATTTGTCCAGGTCATGCAGATCTAGAATGGGGTTCCAGCCCCATGTCCACTTTGGAACCAGGAAGTACCTGGTGACAAACACTGGGTGTTTCGGAGGATCCACAATTCTGACCATGACCTCCTTTTGGAGGAGTTGGGCTACATCATTTCGAAGAGCCAAGTGTCTGCAGATATTAAGTCCTTCCATGGGGTGCGGGCCTGGCTTGGAAGGTGCTGCTCGAATTCCAAAGGCAGACCCAGACTGACCACTTCCAGAACCCACCTGTCCGTGGTAACAGCGGACCAGGAGGAAAGGAAGTTGCTGAGACAGACCCCCAGAGGAGGAAGACCCAAGGGAGGCGTGGCGGGCACAAGGGTGGCAAGCCCTATCCCATCACTGACCAGGCTTGGAGGAGGATCCGGCTGAGGAGTCACAGAGTCCCTTCTCTACGGGCCTTCGGACCACCGAGGCCATGGACTTGGCCCGAGGTCGCCAGGACTGAGCCTGCCGGCCAGACTGATGCTGGGCTGGTTTGCTGCAGGACTAGAGGACCGAAAGGGCTTGTGCATCTGCTGCTTAGAGCCCTTGGAGCCCTTCTGGGCAGATGTCACAGAGTCCACGGTGGCATTGGACTTTTCAATGTGCTGGAGGTGACCCTTCACACTGGGCCCAAATAGGTCGGTGACTAAGAATGGTGCATCCACTAGCTTATGCTGGGTGTCTGCTGTGAAGGTCAAGATCTGCAGCCAAGCCCTACGGTGCACGGCAACTGCCACCAAGTGGGCACAGGAATCTCCAATGTCTAGGGTCATCTGAAGCTGCTGTTTGGCCACAGCACGATCTTGGTTCAAGACCTGCTTGACTGTAGTCTGAAGATCGGCAGGAAGATGAGGAATCAGCTCATCCAGAGAGCCCAGAAGGGCATGGGAGAAGTGTGCCATCACAACGGCAGAGCTTGCCTGGCGGGGGCAGAGCAAGGAAGCAAAAACAGACTTTTTTAGCCAAGTGGTCCAATTTCTTGGACTCCTTATCCGGTGGTCTATTGACGTCCCGTGTTGCCCGAGCCCCTGAACAAAGAGCCAGCCACCAACCCCTCAGCCGAGGGATGCTCCATGAACCCTAAAAGGGTACCGGTGGGCACCACATATCTGCGGGCCATCCAGGCCAAGAGTGCAGGGCAAGAGGCAAGGTGCTGCCAGCTCTCTAGGGCAGGGCAGACAACGGCCTCAATCACTAGAAAAGCCTCCGGAGAATCCCCTTTATCCAGAATTTCTATACGGGGGTAGAAAGCCTGTTTTTGAATGGGCTCCAGTTTCAGCTCCATGGACTCGGAGATGAGACGGAGAATGCCCATGAACCAAGTGGGGCCTTCATCCGTCGACAGATCTCCCATCGACTCTGTATCCAGTGGACGGGAGTGCAGAGAGGAATCTTCAGACTCCGAGGAGTCCTCATAAAGCGGGCGACCACCCGAGTCACTCTTGACCCACTGTGGGTGGTCAGGTGTGAGAGTGACCGACAGCCAATGGGGAAGCCCTTTAGCCGACCAAGACTCCTTGGACGGAGTCACGTTCGGCGGCTGCTTGGGTGGTGGCTTAACCACGATCAGTGGAGAAGCCAGCTTTGGCTGAGCTGAAACAGTCTAGACTGGCTCCACTGGGAGAGGAATGGTGTCGACTGGCCCTGATTGGGGGGGGCGGGGTCGGCCTTTCAGGCGACAGCCAGCTGATGGCCGGGGTGGTAGCCGGCATAGGCTTTGGCCCAATCAGCACCAACTGTTGCCACATAAAGTCTTCGTAGAATCGAAGCAACTTGTGCCGAAGCCTCTCCTCACCCAAGGAAGACAAAAATGAATAACGGCGTCGCCGTTTCCCATAATACCGAGAGCGAGACCGGCCGATGTTGGCGGGACTTGCTCAACCCAGAGGAGATAGATGACCAAGACCTCAGCCATCAATGGTGCCAATGAGGGGCCTCAGAGGGAGCCGGAAAGATGTGCGGCGCATCCTGGTCTAGGCCAGTGACCAGAGGGGCCGACTCAGCTGGCTGGGCCTCCCCTTCAGTGCTCACTGGCAGGACTGGGGTCCTGAAAAAAGTGTTGTCGGCCTCGTCAGACAACAAGCGGTCGACAGGGTCAAGGAAAATCTCAGCCACATTGTCAGCCGGCGTCTCAGCTGAGTGGCCCAAAGGGGTTTCCATGAAGCCAGCGGCCACAGCTGTGATATTAACCGTAGTCAAAAGCAAAGATTCCTGAGAGTGGGAACGCTCTCAGTCCCAGGATCGTCAACGATGAGTCTTCTCTTTATCCTTCTTGGACTCCTTCATGCGTGAGCGGGAATTTTGCGATTTGGAAAGGCCTGGACCCTTGGTCAGGAGGGACTGGCACAGCTCCTTGAAGGAGGCCGAATAAGTGGAGCCCAACTGGAGTGGAATGAAAGCAGAGGCAGAAGCGGATTGAGCGGCAGCCTGGGCCGCCTCCTCCTTGAAGGCCTTGTGTTACTCTAACTGCTTGGCAGACCCCGCAGCCACGGAGACCACCCAACGGGCATGCTTTGATTAGACCGGTGGATAACGTCTCACCAGACGACCCAACTTCAGGCGGGCAGCGTGGTCCTCCAGGATTGTCAGGTGAAACAACAAACAAAAGTTGCAGGCCTGCGGGTCATGATCATGGCCCAGATAGTAGATGCACAAGGTGTGGGCACCAGCGAAATCCAGGCAAGGATTTATCCTCCATCATTTTTTTAATTTTTTTTTTTAAGTTGTTTAACCAGGAGTAGCACACTAAGCTGAAAGCTTTTTTGCAGGTGCATCCTGGGAGCACAGGAAAGTTAAGTGACTTGCACAGGGACACACAGTATGTAAGCGGAAGCTGTGGGATTCAAACCCAGGTCTGGTCTACTGGATGTCATCACATTTGCAGCTCAGAGCCTTAAATCACTGTGCTATACTGCCTCCCTTTTGTTTTGGAAGTAAATCTTATAAATTTAAGTGCCAGGGCCTACTCAACGTGGAAGTGGTAAGGCAGGAACCTACTTCTTCCAGAGGAAAGGAAGATCTGGCATCATGGGGCGGAGCTGAGGGAGTTACCACCCGGGTGGGTGGGAGGAGCCAGCCTGAAGAAGTTTCTGGCAAGTCTTAAAGGGAAAGGCAACTGCCAGAAAGTGTGGATAGAACATCATATCTATGTCACTAGAAAATAAAATTTAGAAGATTAGCAGTTGACTAACATCTGCATTTTCGTGGAGTCCGATGAGTATGGTAGACGGCGGAAAACAAACTAAGGGTGTGGGGACACCCATGCTTATATAGCGGAGGACGTCGACATCTGACGTCATCATGGCGGTTCCTAATAGATTGGGCAGTCCCTAGCAGACTGCTAGCAAAAAAGTTTTCGTGTGGTCCTAGCTCCTGGTGGCTATAGTTCCACAAGTGTGACTTAAGGAAAGAGATATCCTCAAACAAGACCACATTTTTGTTTGGTAACACCAGTTTGGTAGATAGTCTGTTTTTCACTTTTAAAAAAGGAGAAATGAATCAAAATCAAAGTACCAGTCACATCAGTAATCTCTACATAATGTGACCATTAAAAAATTTTGTTTTTTAAATTAAGAACAATTTGAGGCCTAAGGGGTTAACAGTGTCTGGTTCTGTGACTCCACCTCTATGCATTCAGAGCTCAGCAATGAAACAAACCTCACCAGGGAAGGCAGGGTATGTCACGTGGTTGTGAACTGAATACTTGTATTAAAAGAACAGGTTGCTCACCTGTAACAGTAGTTCTAGAAGTGGTATATGTTTTTCATTCACACTCTCTGGCATGTCCCTTTCCCCTTTAAACTTGCCGGAAGTCTTTAAGCTGGCTCCTCCCTCCCACCCACCTGGGAAGTAAATACCTCGGCTCCGCCCCATGACGCCAGATCTTAGCCCGCAGGAAGCAAGGTTGTGCGCCTAAATCCGGGGAGGTCAGATGGGTGCGTGTGGATGAACAACATTTACCACTCCTAGAACTACTGTTACAGGTGAGTAACCTGTTCTTCTAGGAGCGTGGATATGTTGTTCATCCACACTCTCTGGCAGACTCCAAGCAGTTCTCTGGGAGGAGGGAGGCAAGGCGCACACCCCCTACTTGGGAAATAGAGATTGGAGAAACGAGGCCCCAAAACCAGCATCCTAGCGTGACTCAAGGTCGATGTGGTAGGGGGGTTAATGAAGGTGTTTGCTGACTTCCAGGTAGCAGCCCGACAGATTTCCTGGATAGGGATGTCCATGGAAGCAGCCACCGATGCAGCAGTATGGCAGGCAGAATGAGCTCTTATCCCTCTGGGAGGTTCCTTGCCCGCCAACTCATAGCACAGACCTATGCATGATGTAATCCATCTCGCAATGGTCCATTTGGCTGCAGGTCTGCCAGAAGCGGCTTCAGCGTAGGTGACAAAAAGCTGGCGAACCTCTCCCCGAATTTCCACCATCCTCTCCTTATAATAGGAGAAAGCACGGTTGAGGTCCACAGTATGGAGCCTGTACTCTGCGTCCGAGGTGCAGTTAGGGTAGTATACCGGCAGAGTCAACACCTGGTTAAGGTGAAACTCTGAAACCACCTTCGGAAGGAATTTCGGGTGAGGGCACAGAACAACTTTGTCCCTGTGGAAGACCAGATAAGGGGAGTCTACCGAAAGCACCTGGAGTTCCCCTGTCCTTCTGACTGACGTGATAGCCACCAGGAAGGCCGTCTTTCACAAGTGTGAGAGCTCACACTTGTGCATGAGTTTGAATAGCTTGCCCATGAGCTTTGCCAAAACCAGCAAGAGAACCCATGAGGTGGAGGTTCACGCACCGGTGGGGATATGTGATCTAGGCCTTTGAAGAAGCACCCGACCACTGTCTCCTGAGCCAAAGTCGGCTGACCGGCCCGCACTCGGTAAGCAGAAATGGCTGCTAGGTGAACCCTAAGGGTCGATGACCATAGACCCCCTTTGGAGAGAGAGACCAAAGGTAGTCTAGAATGTTCGCCACAGAGCAGGCTAAGGGGTCCAGACTCTTACCCTGACACCAAATGGAAAACCTTTTCCATTTGAAGGCATAACATTTCCTGGTCGATTCCTTACGAGATGCCTCCACCACGGTGTAGACATCCTTGGGAAGACCCAGAGTCTGGAACTCTAGCCACTCAGGTACCAGGCTGTGAGGTGCAGGGATTGAAGTTCTGGATGGAATATCTTCCCCCTGGTTCAATGATATCAGGTCCGGGCGTGTACAAAGCCACTCCGGGAGCCTGCAGCTGAGGCTGAGGAGATCTGAGTACCAGAACTGGCGTGGCCAATCTGGGGCTACCAGGATCACCTTCGCCTTGTCTCTCCTCACCTTGAGTAACACCTTGTGGATCAAGGGAAATGGAGGAAAGGCGTAGAGGAGGCCTGGGGTCCACGGCCTCGAGAAGGCATCCCCCTGCAGCAAGCCCTGCTGTGGGGGGTGGGCATGGAACAGTCTCAGCTTGATGTTTTCCCTAGAGGCAAACTGGTCCACCAACGGTTTGCCCCAATAGGAGAACAGACTGCAAGCTACCTCTGGATGGAGTGACCACTCTTGGGACGTTCGGCCTATGTTGCTGAGAGCATCCACCAGTTGGTTCAGGACTCCTGCCACATGGATGGCTAGGAGACCACCTCCAACCGACTTACGAGGGTCCAAATGCAGAGCGCCTCCTTGCACAGCAGACGGGAGTGCACGCCACCCTGTTTGTTAAGGTAGTACATGGCCGTGGAATTGTCTGCCTGGACTTGAACCACTTGACCCCGGAGCTGAAGAGTGAAAGCCGACAGTGCCAGTCTAACTGCTCTGAGCTCCAACAGGTTGATGTGGCATCGGGACTCCTCGGGGGTCCAGAACCTGTGGGCCCTGCTGTCCCCCATGTGGACTCTCCAGCCCATGAGAGAGGCATTGGTCATCAGGACGACCGTCGGCTCTGGGCAGACAAACGGGATATCTTCCTGCAACCGTTCTGGGGTGGTCCGCCATTGGAGAGCATCCCACATCTTTTGGGTTACAGTGATCAGCTGGTTGAATTGACCATGGCGCAGAGTCCACTGGGCAGCCAGCTCCCACTGGAGGGGGTGCATGTGCCACCTGGTCCAACGGACCACTGAGGTGCACGCTACCATGTAACCCAGAAGGTGCAGAAAGTCCCGGGCAGGGGGTTAGTGCCCAACCAGAAATGATCGGGCAAAGGAGGAAAGAACCTCCACCCTGTCTGCCAGGAGCCGAGCTCTGGCTTGACGAGAGTCGAGCTCTGCTCAATGAAGCCCATAACCTGAGAGGGCAAGAGTTCCGACTGGGCCTCGTTGATCAAGAGGCCGAGCTGGGAGCAGGTTTGAAGGGCCAGATCCCTGGACTTCACCTCCTGAAGGGAGGAACCTGCCAAGAGCCAGTCATCGAGATAAGGGTATATCCAAACTCCTTGACGCCAAAGATGGGCCACCACCACTGCAATGCATTTGGTGAAGACCCAAGGGGCCAATGACAGGCTGAACAGCATGGCTCAGAACTCATATAGGGTCCCCTCGACCCTGAAGCAGAGGAGCCACTGGTGGGACGGACGGATTGGGACATGAAAGAACGCGTCCTGTAGATCAGTGAAAAGAACCACATTATTCGCTCCAGGGATGGTATGATCTGGTTCAGAGTTACCATCCGGAAGGTGTGAGACCTGAGATATTGATTCAGGTCATGGAGATCTAGGATGGGGTGCCCCCTCCGCTTGGGCACCAGGAAATACCTGGACACGAAGCCTGGGTCCTGGGTCTGTAGGAGGATCCAGCACTGGAGCTACCGCCTCCTTGTGGAGGAGCTGAGCGATGTTGTCTAGAAGGGCTGACTGAGTGCGAGCTGAGATCCTTTCCTCCCGAGGGGCGTGGGCTCGGCTGGGAGAGTACTGCTCGAATTCCAGAGGCAGTCCCTGGCCGACCACTTCCAGAACCCACCTGTCCAAAGTGATACCGGACCAGGCGGAAAGAAAGTGGCAGAGCCGGCCCCCCACAGGAGGACCCAGAGCTGGCGTGATGGGTGTAGGAGTGGCAACCCCCAACCCATCACTGAACAGCCTTAGAGAAGGAGGAGGAGACTCCTGAACCAGCAACTCTGCCTCCTTTATGGGGCTGTTGGGGACCCTGCTTGGGCCTGGGGTGCCAAGCTTGAGCCTGCTGCTGCTGCTGCTGACCTCCTTGAAAGGAGGACTGCCTAACTGCAGGGGACCAGTGCCGAAAAGGCTTCTTCTTGCATTTCTGCTGGTTCTTGCCCGAAGAACCCTTCACAGAGGTAACAGCCAAGGTGGCACTGGACTGCTCTGTGTGCTGGAGGTGACCAGCCACTCCTGGACCGAAGAAGTCGGTGCCTAGGAAGGGCACGTCAGCTAACTTGTGCTGAGTATCCACCAGAAAGGAGGATAACCCCAGCCAGGCCCTGCGGCGAGTGGCCACTGCAGCTGCTAAGGAGTGGGCACAGGAATCTCCAATGTCCAGGGCCGTCTGGAACTGCTGTTTTGCAACAGCACAGCCCTGGTCACGGACTTGCTTCACTGTGGTCTGCATGTCCGCTGGGAGATGAGGGAGGACTTCATCTAATGACCCTAAGAGGGCGTGAGAGAAGTGTGCCATGATAACAGCCGAACTGGCCTGACGAAGGCCTAAGAAGGAGGCCGTATAGACCTTCCAGGAAGAATGGTCCATATTCTTGGACTCCTTGTCCGGGGGGGAAGTCAGTGTCAGCTGAGCTACCAGTGCGTCTGAAAACAGAAGCAGTCACAAGGCTTTCGGCCGAGGGATGCTCTGTGAACCCCGCCAGGGACCCCATGGGTACCGTATACTTGCAGGCCAAGTAGGCAGATGGAGCTGGACAGGAGGCAGGATGCTGCCAGAGCTCAAGAGCTGGACCAACAATGGCTTCGGCCACTGGAAAGATCTCCGTTGGGGTATCCCCCCTTTTGAGGATATCCGTAAGGGGATAGTCCCTCTTCTTTTGGATAGGCTCGAGGGGCATTCCGGTAGATTCGGAAATCAGGTGTAGGATGCCTTGAAAAAAGGAAGGACCTTCTTCCAAACATGCCACTGTTGAATCGTCATCCCCTGGATGCAAGTGCAAACCAGTGGCATCAGAGTCTGAAGAGTCGGGATATAACGGTCTCCTGCCTATGTCTCCCTCGACGCGCCAAGGACGATCGGGGACAACAGTGACGGACAGACGACGGGGAAGTCCGGTGTCTGTCCAGTCCTCTTTTGAGGGAGCCCCCCCCTGAGGCTGCTTAGACGGTGGCTCCACCAAAATCAGTGGGGAGACCGTAATAGGCCAAGCCAGAATACGGGCCGGCCCCACAGGTGGAGGAACCGAAGCCTTTGGTTCTGGAAGGGGTCAGCGTCGGCCTGGGAGGTGGGAGCCAAGAAATGGCGAGTGCTGCCGGCGGAGCTGGCTTTTGACCGGTCAGAATCAGCTGTTTCCACATGAGATCCTCATAACGTCGATGGAGTTTCCATCGAAGTCTCTCCTCGTCCGAGAAGGATGAGGATCGATGGCAATGCCTCTTTCTGGAGTGTTTGTGACCTTTCTTCAGTTTTTCGACCGAAGGGGTCCTGGTCCTTGATCGAGACCGACGGGGTCAACTGGTTTGATCGGGGGACACTGGAGTTGGGGAAAATCGAGGCTCCAGAATGGTTTTCTCAATTAGGTTACCCGAAGGTACAGTCTCCTCATTGGGAAAAGAAAGAACCGGGGCCCTTTCTAAGGAATCACTGACAGGAGTCGGCGATAAGGGCTCGATGGGATCGAGCATAATTTTGGCCGGTTCCTCCGTCTTGGTGCCTTGGCCCGATGGAATATCCATAAGGCAGGCAGCTGAGGATGCAATCTCGACTGAAGACCGCATGTTCCTGGGACTCTGACCTCTCTCGGTCCCAGGAGTGTCTTCTTCTGGAGGAAGAAGACTTGGGGTCCTTGTTCCTCTTCCGAGAGCGGGAGGAGTGCGAGCCCGAGGGTGCCTCACCCCTGGTGGGGAGAGACTGGCACAACTCCCAAAAGGAGCCCGTAAATGTTAAGCTGAGGTTGAGGGGAACGAAGAAGCTTTGACCGATAAAGCTTGAGCCGCTTCCTCCTTGAATGTCTTCATCTGTTCCAATTGCTCGACGGATCCCACGGCCGTGGAAACCACCCACCTCACCTCCTTGGGTTTCACCAGTGGGTTCCTTTTCTCCTGCTTCCCCAGTTGAAGGTGCGCCTTGCGGTCGTCCAGAACGTTGGGATGGAAGGCCAAACAAATTGTACACAACGAGGTGCCATGCCTGATGCCGAGGCAGTACAAGCATGCTAGGTGGAGATCGGTGCGCAACATTTTCTGGCCGCAGGGACACCGGCGAAATCTGGGGGACGATTTGTCCTCCATATCTGAATCGGAATAGCAAACTCTAACGAGATTGATAGCAAGTTGCGGTAAAACCAACATTTTGAAACCAGGGCCTACGTAGTACAGAAGTAGCACGAGGGACCTGAATCTTCCAGCGGAAAGGAAGATCTGGCGCCATGGGGTGGAGCCGAGGTATTTACCACCCAGGTGGGTGGGAGGAGCCAGCTTGAAGACATCCGGCAAGTTTAAAGGGGAAAGGGACATGCCAGAGAGTGTGGATGAACAAAATATCCACGCTCCTAGAACTATGGTTACAAGTAAAGACCAGTTACTCACCATAACAGTAGATCGAGAGAATCTCCATTGGGCCACATCTTTGGAACTATAGGCTGTCAGCATCAGCACCACTCAGAAACCTTTGCTAGCTGGTGGCTGCTCACGATGACGTGCAACATCAACACCTACAGAATCGAGGGAAGCGCCACTGCTCCTCAGATCCCTATCTGAAATAAGCTCAGAGGGCCTCTTATCATGAGAAACCAGGAGACCAGACCAGTATCAGGCACGAGGAAAGGCATGGAACTGGAAATATAGTATATATCTTTGCAAAAAACTACGTTAATGCAGACATTAGGATTGCAGAATGCAAAGTACACAAAGAAGGGAAATGAAAAACATTAGGGATTTGGGTCTCTGGAGTACTGGCAAATCAGTGGTGGGGTCTTACTTGGGGATGTCAACCCTAATGCCCACCCCTCCCCCCAGCTTGTAGCCTTTTGTCTGAAGCACAAGATACAGTTCCAGCCTCGTGCCTCACAGTGATACAGCATGGCCAACATAATATGTTGGTGCTTTTGGGTCCTGAATGAAGACATCACATTTGACCTCATCTGATGAGGGGAGGGGGTCAGCACTAGGGTTGACAACCCCAAGAAAGACCCCATCACTGATTCGCCAATACTCTGGAGACCCAAACCCCTAATGTTTTTCATTTCCCTTCTTTACACGCTTTATGTTCTACAACACTAATGTCTGCATTAACGTAGTTTTTTTTGCAAAGAATTTCCCTTCTTTTTCTGATAGTGGAATTGTATCCTCATTTGCCCAGGTCCCTTTGGGACCTGTACAAAATGAGACAAATACAATATTGGAGACAGTCCTGACCCAGTGCATGGACCCAGCAGGGACCAGCAAACATGTCGATACCTTGTGGGTGAGGTTCCCTGACTCATCACAGGGTGTGGCGTCTGTGCTAGCACACTGCTCCGTCCCTACCCAGGCTGGGGCTGTATGCTGCAGCACTTTCCCCATCAGCCTTGTCCCAGTAAACCGGCTGAGTTCACACCTGAACTCAGCTGACTGGCATGGTAAGCCAGCGTGTTCCCCAGTGGTGCAACGGACAGCCTTGTAAACAACGTTACTTAATAAATTCTTTGTTTTTTAATATTTTGACTCCAGCCTTTCAACATAGTCTTCCTATAACCCCACCTCATAAACGTCAAAGGTGAAAATGTTCAAATACAGTATGTGTTGAAACGCCATTCCACGCTACAGGTATGAAAACACATTTCAGACAGAATGTGAAAAATGACAGCTGTACTGTCCGTGAGGTGTGTGAAAAAATGGCTATGTTCAAAATACTTAAAATTACCAAAGTTATGCACATGCGTAGAACGATTTCAATGATCGCGCGTAACTCAGCCATTGTTAGGAATTTATTCACCAAATTTTTAACATACCTTTTTTGTTTATTTTATTTAAAAGTTATGAATTTACAGGATAAGTTCCATGAGCACAAGACTTATTTACAGAATGTCCCAAGTCAGCATCATACTAATACATAACAAAAATTAACATACATAAACAAACACTTCTACAAAATCAACAACATATAATGAAAGATAAATTACTCATGAAAAACAGTTACAAATGGATTGTTCCTGTAAAAGCATTTTCTTGAGATTTTGTTTAACACTATGTAATCTCCGAGAATTCCACCTCATGAACACTGGTGGTGAAATTTCATTATTTGGCCCCAAAAGGTAATTTTGCACCGCAGTCCCAAAATCACCTTCCAGGCCCGATTAACGAAATGACAGTGCCAGTGTTGTTGAGGTGGGGTCCTAAAAAAAGGCCATGTTGAAAATTTGGTGAAAAAAATTCCTAAAAATGGCAAAGTTATGAACATAAGTTCAAAATGCCGCTGAAATTCATTGTATGGCCCTTACCTTTATTCCTCAGTTCACGGTTTGGCTTTGAAGAGTGCAGACGTGTTTTGGTCCACAGAAGATGACAACATATGACCTCCAGTGGCAAGTATAGGGTAAGGGGGGTGGTGTGGGGTGATGGTGCTCAGTGGCAGGGTCAGGATGGGAGGGGAAGGGGATGGCATTGATGAGGAGGAATGTTTTTTTTTTCAGGTTAAAACAAAAACAAAGACATCGGGGGACTTTTTTTTTTTCTCTTCAGAACATGCATTAAAGCTATTTCGAGACACTGGGAGTGAGCTCCCCAGTGTCCCACACTTCTGGGGACGATTTGTAAATGCCGACACGGGGATTGGGCCCTCCGATGTCGGCAAGTATATTATAGCAACAGGCACTGGCGGGCATCCTGGTGTTAGATTATACACAAAAATAATAATAAATTATTGCTAGACACTGAGGGTGGGCTCCCCAGTGTCTCACAATGCTGGGGAGGGGACTTGTATATGCCGACACAGGGATTAGGACCCCCGGCGCTCAAGTATATTAAAACAACAGGCTGTGTGGTGGGGTAAGGGCATCCGACACTGGGGGGTGGGCATCCTGGTGTCAGAGTATACAAAAATAAATAAAAAAGTAAACAAATTAATACACTGCCACCAGGTATTGGGACCCCGGTGTGCAGATAGCATTTTAAGGAACAGCACAGTCAGGATGGTGGCGCTGCAATGACAGTAGCCCCGTCACTGACAAACGAGTCACAACAGCAGCAGGAGTTGCACTATACGGCACAGCTGCCATTTAGTAAACAACAGCTGTGTTATATTGCAACCAGCTGTTTTCACAAAAATTCAGTTATCCATAGAATGCTGATTTTTTTGAACTGCGCATGCTCAGAAATGGAACTTTTTTGTTAAATAATTTAAAAACTACTTAACACTTGGACTTAAACCTCAAAAGCACATATCTTGGACCAGCCGCTATCAAACCTGAAAGTTTCAGGTTTCAAAGCCTCACATTTCTTTTAGTTATCAGATGGCTAAAAAGTCTTAACATTTCCAAAAATTCTGTTTTTTACAGTTTTTTGCACCTCTGTAACTTTGCTCCTACTGAACCGATCTATACGAAATTTTTAGGATCAAGAGATCCTGGCAAAAAGGCTGTGCTTTTCAGATTTCATCTAAATCGGTTTAACAGGGGCAAAGTTATTAAGGTGCAACAATTTGGGTTTAACATAGACGTGCTTATTCAATCCTCATATACAGGCGTGACCACACCTGTATAATAAGGCACTTATGGACACCTCTAAACAAGTCAGTGGACAAACCTGCCAGCTTGTACCTCAGAAAGGGGGAAGGTGGGTGGGTGCGTTGTGGCCCAATGGAGGAGATTCTCTCAAAGATCTACTGTCTGGGTGTGTAACTGTTCTATTTTTAGCGAGGATAACTCCTCCACTGGGCCACACCTTTGGAATAATTCCCAAACAGTATAAAGTACCAAGAAAGGATGACAAAGTCTGATTATGAAATCAGGACGGAGGGCACTGCAATACTGCAAGACCAAAGCCAGCACATCTATGAGAGACAATATCTACAATGCTTAGTGAAAGTATGCACAGTTCTTCATGTGGAAAGCAACATACATGTTAACTGCAGAAACATTCTGAAAGCAAACAACAGAAGTGGCCATACCACGTATTCCACAGCCAACCCCCGACGATCCAGGAGGTCATGAGGGCTTGGATTCAGCCCTCCCTCACAGCCAACAGCAAAGAAAATTGCCCAGGTGTAGCATCTCCACAGCTAAGGGTTCGCCCAGCTCGTTGATCGCGACCGCGCTGCGCAGCTCCCAGGAGGATTTTTCAAAATGTTCTACCTGGCACCTTTTTTCTTAAACAATTAACTGTAGGTGTACAAGTGGAGATAGTTTTTTTTTTATTCCGTTTTTTTTCCCCCACTGTAAGCCTCAGTCTGTGCAACTTCCAGCATATTACCTTAATTAAGGCTACAGAATCCAGCCTGTTTAGCAGTGAAAGCAGCTTAGGTTACTTTAATTAATGTTAGACTGCTTCTAATGTTATAAAATTAATAATTACTGAAAGAACCTAGCTTGTTTTAGTTTTAGTGCAGGTAAAAATGTGATTATAATAAAGTGGGACTCAGGAAGTTTCAGTTTACTCTTTACTGGCTGCAAATCCCAATATAGACCATCCCCCCTGCATCTTTCCCCCTCCCCTTACTGACATAATCAGTCTCTCTCACTCTCCTTCCTCCACAGCCGACCCCCCCGATGATCCAGGAGGTCATGAGGGCTTGGATGCAGCCCTCCCCCACAGCCAACAGCAAAGAAAATTGCCCAGGTACAGCATCTCCACAGCTAAGGGTTTGCCCTGCTCACTGATTGCAACCGCGCTGCGCAGCTCCCAGGAGTTGCCCCGCCGAACGCTGTGCGTTCGGCTCCCCACCACCTCCACAACCCTTGGTCTGCTTTTACTTATATAGGGAAGTAGGCAGTCACGTGGTGTGAAATTAACCTTTCAAACCCACTTCTCCATCTGCAGCTCATACAAGCTCCCCCACTAGTGACCACTTTTCTCAATCCCAAATACCTAACCATCTCTACAATAAATATGCTACCACTTCACTTGATAGCTATCCTTATAGCCTCTATGATTCCCCTTATGGCTCTACCACCCCCCTCCCCCCGATCTAACACTAAACAATAGCCACTCTGCTGGCCAATATATAATTACCTGGTATTGTCCCATCTTGTTAACCCCCAAACCCACCTACTCCATGTTACGTCACCTCACATGCACATACTCCCTACCAGAGCCTATTTTCAACCCCCACACACGCAGTACTCATTGTACAGCTACCTTGATACCACGCAGACCACAACCCCCATTCATCCTTCTGCCTTTCTACTGGGTACCCAACCCCTTGTCATCATGATAACCCACCTACTACGCACACTTCCTGTACCTAGCACCAAGCTCCTCACCTTAGCCACACTACCCACCCCGAACACTGACCCATACCTCCCACTCCACCATTGGACCATGCATCCCCTATGCTCCAATCACCCTACTGGTACTACCGTGGTACCACAATGGACACTACTCTGCCTGGCCTCTCCCTCCCTACAGGACCCATCTACTCCCACCTCCGCACAGTGCTGTTCCTCCTTCCTAATAGCTCCTAAGCTCATGAAGAAATGTTTAAGGTTGGCCTCCCTGTGCATCCTACTACTACCACTCCTTCTTTCTGGAGACGTACACCCCAACCCAGGATCCACCCTCCCCACCCCCAGGGTTACTACATCCAAGAGCCTCATGATCGCCTCCCTCAATATATGTGGCCTCCTCAAGAAATTTGATTCCTTTCAAGGATGGGCTGCCCAGAATCACCCCAATGTCATCTCAGTAGTTGAAACCTGGCTCAACAACCACACCCCCGACTCTGCAGTCTCACTTCCTGGCTTCACATTATACCGAGCAGACAGAACCTCAAAGAAAGGGGGTGGTTGTGCACTGCATGTCCAGGAATCACTACAGTGTTCAGCCCTACCTCCCATCACTTGAGCATGGGGCCCAACTCACACTGAAGATCACTCTGCCCGTAACAGGCTCCTCTGTTCCTCTCCTCCTTATATATCCTCCTCAAATCAGAAGACCGCTTCCTCTCTGTCCTCACCCATCTCCTCTCCTGGCAATGCTGACATCATTGCCCTCGGAGACTTCAATACAAACTGGCTGGCTGACACTTCAGCCCCTGTTAGGGATGCTGCAACTGCCCAGAACCTGACCCAGCTTGTGACTACTGCCACAAGAATAAACCAGAGGACTGGTACTGTCACCCTCCTATATCCAGTGCTCAACTCCCCACATAAAGCAACACAGATCGGGGTACTACCCGATGCTCTGAGCGACCACTTCCCAGTGCTATGTCAATGGTCGACTGTGATAACAAGCCCCCAAATAAAAACTGCCTTACAACGCCCAAACCTGGCAAACTACAATCACTTAAACAGTACCTCCAGTTACTGACTGGTTTCCATAAGAAATGCTCAGAACATTGACTCTGCTCTCAACTATTTCATTCATATGTTCAACACTGCCTGCAACCGGTTTGCACCCCTAACCAAACAAACAATTAAAGGTGCCAACACACCTTGGCTATCCCAAGCCCTTTTAGACCAGATGCGTGAATGAGACAATATGTGGCACATTGCACAGGATACCAGAAAACCCACTGACAGGCAGCGCACAATAAATGTACATGGGATATCCGAAAAGCAAAGACTGAGTACCATAAAACCTTGCTCACCAACACATGGAGTGCAGGTAGCAAGTTTTGGGACTCACTAAAAATGCTAAGTGGCAAAGCCCCCACTGCCCGCCTACCCACATCTGGGCCAATGGCTCTATAACCTCAGACCCAGCCCTTATCACTGACACATTAAATGACACCTTCTCTGACCTCTCTGGTGTCCTCCCCCCCCAATTTTTTCTCCCCACCCACCCCACATCACACCACACTGCCCCTCAGCAACCTCCATTCTACTTTAAAGCAGTTTCCCAGTGTGAAGCTGCCCCTCTTCTACCAAAGCCCTCAGCAAATCCCTGGCTTCAGCAGTGACTCGCTGGACCTAAAACTGCTTAGACTCACATTCAACGAAGTGCTCCTCCCCCTTACCATGCTTTTGAACCGCTCCCTTTCTCTGGTCCAGTTCCCGTCCAAATAGAAATCTGCCCTCATCACTCCTATCCTTAAAAGTGGTGACCGCACCCTGCCTGGGAACTACCGCCCAATATAAATCCTGCCTCCCCTCTCTAAAACCCTGAAAAAAAATTGTGGCCATACAACTAACAGACTACCTCACCAAATATAGTACTCTGTGTCCTGAAAAACATGGCTTCCGCCAGAAACATAGCACCAATACTGCCCTCTTGGAATTTACAAACGCCTTCCATACATCCCTGGACACTGGTAACACTACTGGCACTGTCTTTATAGACCTTTCAAAGCCTTTCGATACCATGCACCCCTCGCTTCTCCTGGACTCCTTCACTCAGTTAGGCCTCACCCATGAGACCACAGACTGGTTTGCCAGCTATCTGTCTGAGAGAACCCAGACAGTCCGGATTGCCCACTCCCTGTCATCCCCCACCAAGTCAGGTCTGGGGTCCCTCAAGGCTCTATCCTTGGCCCACTTCTCTTCTCCCTATACCTCAACACCCTGCCCAATGCCTGCTCTGGGAAAATGCTATTGTATGCAGACGATGCAGTCCTCTACAACTCTCACACTGATCCCACAGCCCTCTGCTCGGCACTCCAGAAATCCTTCTCTGAAGCTGAATCCTGGTTCTTTCAGCATAGGTTAGTATTACAAAAAAACTAAATCCACGTTTGCACACCACCAAAATAAGAACCTAGGACAACCCTTGCACATTCTGAACTCACTAAATGACCCCCTTGAACAGGTTAACACTTTCAAATACCTTGGCATTGCCCTAGACACAGGTCTCACTTTCCATGACCATATCCAATTACTAAGCACCGCCATCAACGTACGTATTGGTCTCCTTCGCCGCTATAAGCACTGCCTGCCTCCTGAATCTCTCCGCCTAGCCATCTCTACATCTATTCTATCCCTAATTGACTATGGTATCATCATCTATGGTGCGGCCGACACCACCCACCTAAACAAGATAAGACTGGCCCTCAATAAGGCCTGCAGACGTGCTACAGGCTGTCCTAGACTCGCTCATATATGCACCCTCTACACCTCAGCAAACTGGCTCAACTTCGATGGGAGGCTAAAATACCAGGCCTGCCTCTTTGCAAAGAAAATCACCTCAGGATTACTCCCTCCAGCCCTCACCCCACTACTTCAGGCCCCACTGTCCAGTCACCTCACACGGCAGTCAGCAACTACCCACTTTAGGGTACCTTGCTGCAAAACCACTTCTGGCCAATGAACGTTTCGATATCTGGCCCCAACCTGGCTCAACTCACTCCCAAACTCCCTTCTCACTGAACCCAAACTTGGTCGGTTCAAGTACCAACTAAGGGACCTTATTACCCAAGGATCAGTATGTGACTGCCCCTAAACCTGACCCTCCATTTTTCTACCACCTCCCATCTCCCATGTCTACGAACCTAACTCTGGTCTGCCGCCCCGAGCGTGCCTATACCATGACAATGGACATCTCTGTCCAGCCTTGGCCAATGAATAACGTGTGGGCATGGCTAGTGCTATCGCCCTGAAATGCTATGCATATACCTGCAACCTTTATTCCCAGCTGCTATTTTTTGTATTCTTTGTATTTTCTGTAATCATCTGCAACCATTCTGTAACCGCTGTGTTTAACTACTATGTTACTTGTTACTCTGTACACTGTTGTCTCTTCTTACGTATGATGTGGAACCTTTGTAAAAGAGTCTTTGACTCAAAGGTGTTATCCGATATTTATCAATAAATAAATAAATAGAGTGGCCAAGCACAGCACTAGTAAGTTCCGTAAAGTGCTTCCTATAACAGAGCACAGTATAGTTATCCAGCCATTTGGACAGGCACTGTTTAGACACAGGGGCACCCTCTTTCCTGGGGTGAACAAAACTAAAAGTTAAGAGGAATTTCTGCAGTCCTTGGTGTGATCAAGACTGAAATGTAGTGTTCTATGTATATCAAGTGTATGGAGCAATGCCTTACCTTTGTTAGCATGCTCTGGATAAAACACAGGAAGGTGTATAGTCTGATTCAACGTAAAATCAGACACCACCTTTGGCAGAAAATGAGGGCTGGTCCACAAAGATACTCTGTCCTCAGGAAAAGTCAAATAAGTAAGTTCATGCATCAGAAACTGAAGCTCGGAAATCCTAAGAGCAGAAATCATGTAAACTGAAAAAAAAATGAAAATTACATACCTACCGTAATTCCTGATCTTTCTGTGTATCTTCACCATTCATCGAGGTCACAACCTCGCAGGAAGCTTTTTTTTTTTTAATGGGTGGAGCTGATGCACCATCGGTGCTGCCCTCGAGGCCGATGCACTGCGTGGTGCTCGCGGGTTGGCCGTTAGGTGTCATCGACCCCGCCCTCCCGCCAGTTCTGAGTCACCGTAGCGTAAGAAAGGGTTGGGATGGAGGGACAAAGTAGTCCAAGGGACAGATAAAGGAAAAGTTATACAAACTAAAAGGAGAAATAAACGACTGCGAGGACAGAAAGAGAGTTGGAAATTTAAGGGGATTGGGAAGGGGTCCCAATCTCTGGAAGTAGAAGAGGAGGGATGGTGGGAAGGAGGGAATAATTAGAAGTAAGGATGTTGGGGGGGAACATACCCTGAAGCCTTGACCTGTCTCCAGATTGTATAGGAACTGTGAAGGAGTAGCCAGAAAGTTACACTGCCAGAATTCAAGGCACAGAGTCACTGGCAGTAAACTCAAATATAAGCAGAAGTGGCTATTCTGGAAGAAAAGACAGGATACAGGGCTGTACCCCCCCCCCCCCCGAAACCAAATTTGGTGGTAAGAAACAAGCTTCTTAAATTAATTTGAGAGTCGAGTCCCTAAGGACAAGAATAAGGGATAATGGCAGAAAGGGAGAGAGAGAGAGAGAGGGAGAAAAGAAGAGAGGGCAACCACCAACTCCCACCCCACAGGGGTGGAGCCGAGGCACTGAGGGAAGAAGTGCCCTCTCCCCCGACAGAATGTAAAGAAATCCCCATGTGCCCAAGGTCACCCCGCTCCTGACCAACGGAAAGGAAGGGGGGGAGGGCACACAGAGGGATGGGGACCCAGAGACTGAGGCCCCGGGGTATGGAGGGTGGGATTGTGATGAATGGTGAAGATACACAGAAAGATCAGGAATTATGGTAGGTACGTAGTTTTCATATCTTATCTGTGTCAATCTTCACCATTCATCACCTTTGGATGAGTGCCAAGCCTCCCCGAAGGGGGCCCTGGACCCTAAGGGACTAAGTCCTTTAGCTCTCAGTGGGTGGCACACCGAAAGTGAGAACCTTCAAGGGTCTGGAGAGGCCTGAGATGGGGACCCCCTGGAAGGGGCAGGAGATTGCCCTGAAAGACGCTGCCTCACCCTACGGGAGAAAAAATGGGTTCTCTGGTGTGCGGAGGAAATCACCATATGTCGGACCAAGGGTGACAACTGGGAGAGACATAGCCATGCCATCCGCATAGTGCAGATTCCTGTCCCTACTTCCCTGGAAGCTACCTCGCTGGCCTCGTAAGATGCCCTCATTTGGTGCCTTGCTAGAGAGTGCAATGGCTTGTCTGGTTGCCTCTGTATCAGGCAAAGAGGCTAGGATTTGACCTAGCCTGGACCATAGGAACCTATCATAGGTAGCATAGTGGGCCTGATGTGCAGATATTGAAAGGAGCAACCATGCAGAGTAGAAAGTCCTCCTCCCTCAGAAGTCAAAATCCATGGAATCTGCATCTGGGGGCCGGTGACGATAAAGGGCGGAAAGCCCATTGGGAGTGTCCAGTTGCATCAGTCCTGACTGAGGATGAGGCAAACGACCTGCAGACTCCGGGGGGGCACAATATCTCTGGCGAAGATCCCTAGGGGCTGTGACTCCGGAAAAGGGTCTCTGCCAGAAACGCAACGATGCCTCCCGAAAGGGAGCAGACCACGGGGGCACCATACGGGAGTCCGCACTGAAATCGCCTAGTAAGGCACACATAGAGTGCTCCAGATTGTGCTGCAGGGGTGGGATGATATGCAGGTCCTCCAACATCCTCATGAGGAAACGCTGATACTCAGCGAGATCAGCTGCAGGGGAGATGTGGACAGAGGGTTCTTCTCCTCCCAAAGAGGAGGCTGAAGAAGTGGAGGACCTCGTAGATTCAGTGGCTGGTTGCTCAGGGGGAGGTTGGAACATCTGCTTGTCCATGGCCCTAACATAAGAGGGAAAATGAGCAGCCACAGCCCTGAACTGCTCACAGGAGAGAGGTCCGCTAGGACCAAGGATGCCTAGGAGAGCAGGAGAAGGTGGCAGAGGAGTTGGGGCAGAGCTAACAAAAGGAATCCACTGTCCTCTGCCTGGGCAAGAGAGCGTACCTGGAGCCCCAATGGAAGAGGGTGCTCCGGAAAACTCAATAGCCAACAGCTGGTCAACCATACTGGAACTGCCTAGGCTATGCCCTGAAGATTCCCCCCTGTAAGGTGACCAGGGCCATGGAACTCCAAAAGGACGGTCTCCTACCTCCAAAGAACAGTGCCCTCTCAAGGAGGCTGAGAGGGAAGGGTGGAGGTCCGCACTACAACTCCTTCCACGAACACGGGCGGGTCCCAGAAAAAGGTCGCTGTGTCGAACCCCTACCCCTTGGAGTCCGATAGAGCCCTTCTCCTCGCAAATGCCAGCCTAGGCAGCTGACAACTCTGGTCAGTCCTTGAAGGGACTATCCAGGGAGTAGCACCCTCCCCTCCTGTGGGTGCTCCGATCGGCCCCAAAGTTGGGCGATCCATGCACAGCACCTGAGGGGGTACCACCATTCAAGGGTCAGAAAACCCTCCGAGGCCAGGCTGCAGTGCAATAGTGGCCTGCACCACTGCCTGCTGGTCAGCACCCCTGACCCTGGACCCGGGAGCAACTGCCCGCTCCTCAGAGGGGGGCTGGTTCTGGTCAGTCGAGGACAGGTTCTGGTCAGTCGAGGACACTACCAGGGTGTCCACGTGAGCGGCCAACTCCAAAGAGTCAGACCGCTTGTCTGACTCAGAGTCAGACTCTGCCTCCAAGGAGGTGGAGACCGAAGTCCGGTGCCAGACAGTACGCGGACGCCCACTGCCATCCCGAGTGAAGGGGGTACCAGTCCGAGTGACTGCACCAGAGTCTACGGCGAAGTCCCGAACCTCACCGCGAATGGTGCGTGAAGAAGACATGACACCGAGGGTGGCAGCAGCATCGAAGCCAGTGCCTGTCCCATGACCCACGGTACCACTCGCGGCACCAAGGTCAGAGATGGTGCAGACGACAGCTCTCTTGGCGCTGAAAGCAGTACCCCCATGGTGCCATATCCTCGCCTGGCACCGCAGGCGGCAGCAGAGCTAGACACAGTGCTGTGCTCAACCTCCAGGTGAGAAACAGTCAAGGACGGCGTCATAGAACCTCCCACAGCACTGTCCACGCCATCAGCGCTACGAATGGCACTGACAGCAGAGACGGCGCCATCAGGTCCCACGGCACCACGAATGGCACCGAGTCTCAAGATAGCGCTGATGGACATGTAAAGGACGGCGCCGACCCAGGCTTCCCAGCCCGAGGAGACAACAACGGGGGAGCCCTCACCCCCGAAGGGGCGACTGCCAGTGCAGTGCCTCCCGCCTGCCCCCCAGAGGGGACAGATTGGGCCTCCTGCACCATGAAAGGGGCTTCTGCAATGGCGAGGCTACTAGGAGCAGAAGCCCCCTCCTCCACGGTCCGTACAGAACCTGGAGGGGACCAGGAGGAAAGGCCGAGAGACTGCAGCTTGGCCGTACGAGTGCGCACCCATCCCCTGAAAGTCGGCGGAGCTCGTCCAACTTTCTACGTGCCTTGCTCGATGACACGACGGTCAGTGGAGAAGCACGCATTGCACAAATCCATGTCGTGACGCGGGCCAAGACACATGAGGCAACAGTCACGTTGGTCGGTGACAGAGTATTTACGGCCACACGGGCACCGTGCCGTCTTTGAAGATTTCTTGCCCCCAACTGAGACATGACCTATGGTAAAACAAGCTAAACAAGACTTGACGTCGCTGAGATAAATAAGAAAAGGAACAGTCTTACCAGCAGCGTTGAGTGGAGGCGAAAACGTAACCGGCAGGATACAGAAACGGCATCGGAGATATTTTGGCATCAAAGGATTCGGCGTCGAAGGCTTTTCTTATCGAGGTAGGCCTCTTGCATAGCTAGCTTCCCACGAGGTGCGACCTCTATGGTGGGAGACGAAGAACTGGCGGGAGGGCAGGTTCAACGCACTTAATCGCAATCTCATGAAAAGTTACGTGAAAGGCTGCCTGGCGGAGGGAGCCGATGGTGTCAACCTCTACCATCCAAAAATAAAGCTACCGCGGGGTCCTGACCTCCGGCCCCATTACCCAAAGGTGATGAATGGTGAGGACTGACACAGATAAGATCAGGTTACTCACCTGTAACAGTAGTTCTAGGAGTGGTATATGTTGTTCATCCACACTTTTCGGCATGTCCCTTTCCCTTTAAGGATCGCCGGAAGGTCTTCAAGCCATCTCCTCCCACCCACCCCAGTGGTATATCCCTTGGCTCCGCCTCATGATGCCAGATCTTAGCCCGCTGGAAGCTAGGTGTTGAGCGTCCGCAGCCGGGGAGGTCGGGTGGGTCCGTGTGGATGAACAACATATACCATGCCTAGAACTACTGTTACAGTTGAGTAACCTGTTTTTCTAGGATCGTGGATATGTTGTTCATCCACACTTTTTGGCAGACTCCTAGCAGTTCTCCAGGAGGAGAAAGGCAAAGTGCACACCCCCACAGATACTTACTTGGGGAAAAGAGAATGAAGAAACTGAGGCCCCAAAACCAGCATCCCAGCATGACTCAAGGTCAATGTGATAATGGGTAATAAAGGTGTTTGCTGACTTCCAGGTAGCAGCCCTGCAGATTTCCTGTATGGGAAGCAGCCACGGGTGCAGCGGTATGGCAAGTAGAATGAGCTCTTATCCCTCTGTGAGGCTCCATGCCTGCCAACTCGTAGCATAGACTTATGCAAGATGCAATCCACCTTGCAACAGTCCGTTTTACTGCAGGTCTGCCAGAAGTGGCTTCAGCATAGGTGACAAACAGCTGGCGAACCTCTCCCTGAATTTACACCATCCTCTTCTTATAATAGGAGAGGGGTTGTCTCAGGTCCAAGGTATGGAGCCTGTATTCAGCCTCCAAGGTGTAATTAGAGTAGTATACTGACAGCGTTAATACCTGGTTAAGGTGAAACTCAGATACCTCCTCCAGAAGGAATTTCGGGTGGGGGCGCATGACGACCTTGTCCCTGTAGAAGACCAGATAAGGGGAGTCCACCGACAGCACCTGGAGCTCCCCTGTCCTTCTGGCATACGTGATAGCCACCAGGAAGGCCATCTTCCACGACAAGTGAGACAGCTCACACTTGTGCACTGGTTCGAATGGCTTGCCCATGAGCTTTGCCAGTACCAGCAGTAGATCCCACGGAGGTGGAGGTTCACACACCGGAGGGGATATGTGATCCAGGCCTTTGGAAAAGTCAGCCACTGGACAGGACAGAGGGTCCAGACCCTTGGTCTGACACCAAATGGAAAACCTTTTCCATTTGAAGGCATAACATTTCCTGGTTGATTCCTTTCTGGATGCCTCCACCATGGTGAGGACATTCTCTGAAAGACCCAAAACCTAGAACTCTAGCCGCTCAGGTACCAGGCTGTGAGGTGCAGGGATTGAAGGTTCCGGATGGTATACCTTCCAGTGACTGAGAGAGATCGGGTCCAGGTATACTGGAAGCCGCTCCAGGGGCCTGTAGCAGAGGCGATCTGGGTACCAGAACTGGCGCGGCCAGTCTGGGCTACCAGAATCACTTTCGCCTTGTCCCTCCTCACCTTGAGGAGCACCCTGTGGATCAAGGGAAATGGAGGGAAGGTGTAAAAGAGGCCTGGGGTCCACAGCCTCGAGAAGGCATCCCCCTGCAGTGAGCCCTGCTGAGGGGGCAGGCATGAAATAGTCTCAGCTTTGTGTTATCCCTGGAGGCAAACAGGTCCACCAAAGGTCTGCCCTAGTGGAAGAACAGGCTGTAAGCTACCTCTGGATGGAGAGATCACTCGTGGGATGTCTCGCCTAAGTGGCTGAGAGCATCCGCCACATGGTTTGAGGCTCCTGCCACATGAATGGCTAGGAGGTCTGCCTCCAGACGGCTGATGAGGGTCCAGATGCGGAGCGCCTCCCTGCAAAGCAGACAGGAATGCGTGACACCCTGTTTGTTGAGGTAGTACATGGTTGTGGTATTGTCAGTCTGGACTTGAACCACTTGACCCTGGAGCGGAGGAGCGAAAGCTGACAGTGCCAGTCTGACTGCTCTGAGCTCCAACAGGTTGATGTGGTATCAGGACTCCTCAGGGGTCCAGAACCCGTAGGCCCTTTTGTCCCCCATGTGGGCTCCCCAGCCCATGAGAGAGGCATCGGTCGTAGGGATGGCCATCACCTCGGGGTGGATAAATGGGATCCTTTTCTGCATCCGGTCTGGGGCGGTCCACCATTGGAGAGCGTCCCACATCTTCTGGGTTACAGTGATCAGCTGGTCGAAATGACCGGGGCGCCGAGTCCACTAGGCGGCCAGCTCCCATTGCAGGGGGCTCATGTGCCACTGGGCCCAACGGACCACGGAGGTGCATGCTGCCATGTAACCCAGAAGGCGCAGAACGTCCCAGGCAGGGCGCAATTGCCCAACCAAAAATGACTGGGCAAAGGAGGAGAGAACCTCCACCCTGTCCGATGGGAGCCGAGCTCTGGCTTGACGAGAATCGAGCTTTGCCCCTATGAAGCACATCATCTGGGAAGGCACAAGTTCTGACCTGGCCTCGTTATCAGGAGGCCAAGTTGGGAGCAGGTCTGAAAGGCCAGGTCCCTGGACCTCTCCACCTCTTGCCGGGAGGGACCTGCTAAGAGACAATCGTTGAGGTAGGGGTAAATTCTGCCCCCCCATGCCTGAGATGGGCTGCCACCACTGCAATACATTTGGTGAAGACCCGTGGGGCTGATGACAGGCCAAACAGCATGGCTCGGAACTCGTATAAGGTCCCTTCGGCTCTGAAGTGGAGGAACCGCCAATAAGACGGATGGATTGTGATGTGAAAGAACGCGTCCTGCAGATCCAGTGAACAGAACCACATGTTTAGCTCCAAGGATGGTATGATCTGGGACAGAGTGACCATCTGAAAGGTGCGTGACCTGAGACACTGATTCGGGTCATGCAGATCTAGAATGAGGTGCCAGCACCCCATCCGCTTGGGCACCAGGAAGTACCTGGAGGCAAAGCCTGGGTATGCTCGAGAATCTGCCACTGGAACTACTGCCTTCTTGAGGAGGAGCTGAGCGATGTCATCTCAGAGAACCAACTGAGTATGGGCGGACAGTCTTTCCTCCCGTGGGGCGTGTGCTTGGCCTGGAGGGTACTGCTTGAATTCTAGAGGCAGTCCCTGACCGCCCACCTCCAAGACCCACCTGTCCGTAGTGATAACGGACCTGGCGGAAAAGAAGTGGCGGAGCTGGCCCCCCCAGGGAAGGACCCAGAGCTGGTATGATGGGAGAGGGGGTGGCATCCCCTGCCACGTCACTGAGTAGGCTTGGATGAGGAGGATCCAGGACCTGAACCTCGGCCTCCTTTATGGACTTGAGGGGGCCCGGGCTTGGGCCGGGGGCACCAAGCTTGAGCCTACTGCTGCCCTCCTTGAAAGGAGGGTTGCTGGGCTGCAGGGGAAGAATGCCAAAAAGGCTTCTTCGTCTTCTTCTGCTGTTTCTTACTCGAAGAACCTTTAGCAGAAGTGGCATCCAAGGTGGCATTGGACTGCTCAATATGCTGAAGGTGACCAGCCACACCCGGGCCAAAAAGACTGGTGCCCAGGAAAGGCACATCAGCTAGTTTGTGCTGAGTATCGGCAGGGAAAGAGGAGAGCCCCACTCAAGCCTTGCGGCGAGAGAGGCAACTGCAGCTGCCAACGAGCAGGCACAAGAGTCCCCAATGTCCAGGGTCATCTGAAGCTGCTGTTTGGTAACAGCCCGGCCCTGGTCGTGGACTTGCTTGACCATGGTCTGCATGTCCCCAGGGAGATGTGGGAGGACTTCATCCAAAGACCGCCAAAGGGCATGTGAGAGTGTACCGCAAATGTAGGCCAAACTGCACAGCGGAGCCTAAAGATGAGGCCATACCACCTTCCGAGCCGAATGACCCAAGTTTTTGGATTCCTTCTCGGGAGGTCGATCAGTGTTGACAGAACTGCTAGTACGCCTGAACACAGAGGCAGCAGCCACCAGGCTCTTGGCTGAAGGGTGCTCTGTGCACCCCGCAAGGGACCCCATGGGCACAGCATACTTGTGGACCACGCAGGCAGACAGAGCTGGACAAGAGGCAAGGCGCTGCCAAAATTCTAAGGCTGGGCCGACTATGGCCTCAGTCACAGGAAAGGCCTCCACTGGGGCATCCCCTCTTTTGAGGATGTCAGTGAGAGGGTACTCCACCTTTTTCTGGCTAGGCTCCAGGGACATCCCCGTAGACTCAGAGATGAAGCGAAGAATACTCTGTAAGGACGAAGGACCCTCCTCCATCTCTATCCCACCAGCTGCTTCATCATCCCCGGGATGAGAACGTAGGCCAGTCTCATCCAAATCCGAGGAATCCGGATACAACAGTCAACCGCCTAGGTCATCTTTGACTCACTGAGGGCAGTCCGGGATGACAGTGACCGAAAGATGCCAGGGAAGCCCGGTTTCTGGTCTAGCTTCCTTAGAAGGAGACCCTCCCACAGGCTGCTTGGGTGGTGGTTCCACCGCTATTGGTGGAGAGACCGGTTTAGGCTGAACCGGAGGTTTCACCGGCTTCGCGGGTGGGGAAACCGACTTAATCAGCTCCAAAGGAGTTGGCTTTGGCCTGGGAGGTGAAAACCAAGTAATGGCCGGGGGTGAAGCCGGGGTCGGCTTGTGACTGGTCAAAATCAGCTGTTGCCACATGAGGTCCTCGTAGCGACGGAGTTTCTGCCGGAGCCGCTCCTCATCCGAGGAGGATGAGGACGACTGATGGCATCGCCTCTTTTTCGAGTGCTTGTGGCTCTTCCTTGGCCTGTCGGTCAAGGGGGTCCCCGGACCTCGATCGAAATCAGGCATGCCAATTCAGTCACTCGGGAGACACCGGCAGGACCAGTAATTTCCCAGGGTCAAGGACCACTTCCTCAATGGGATTCCCAGCAGGCTGGGTCTCCTCGTCAGGGAAAGAAAGGACCGGAGTCCGATTGAGAGAGTCAGCGACCGGAGTTGGCGACAGTGGGTCGATCAGATCAATGATTATTTCAACCTCGTCGATCGACACTTTGGTCGACCAGCCGGATGGCAAAGCCGAGAAGCCAGTGGCCGAAGAGGCAATTTTGACCAAAGTAAAGACTGCCAGTTCCTGGGACCGAGATCTCCCCCAATCCCAAGAACGTCTTCGCTGAGACGAAGATAATCCCGGGTCCTTTTTCCACTTACAGGACCGAGAGAAGTGCGTGCCCACAGGACCCTCTCCCTTAGTTGGGAGACACTGGCACAACTCTCAGAAAGAACCCAGGAAAGTGGAGCCCAGGTTGAGCGGAATGAAGAAACTCCGAAAGGAAGATTCTGCAGCATGAGCCACTTCCTTCTCGAAGGCTTGCTTGCATTCCAATTGCTCGACAGATCCCGCGGCTGTGGAAACTGCCCACCGAGCCTCCTTTGATTTCACCGGAGGACTGTTTTTCCGGCATCTCCAACTTCAGGCGTGCGAGACGGTCGTCGAGGACGTTAGGGTGAAATGCAAGACAAAAATCACACTTCGACGTGTCATGGTCGACACCCAAGCAATAGACGCACGCAGTGTGGGGATCGGTGTGCAACATCTGGCTGCACAAACAACGGCAAAATCCAGGGCAAGACTTGTATTCCATAATCGAAGAGAAACAGTCGCGATCGCTAATGCGAACTAGATGAATTTTCAGAATAACCGAAGGTTTTGAAGCCAGGGCCTACAAAAGGTGGGAGCACAAAGGAGGCAACCCGAATCTTCCAGTGGAAAGAAAGATCTGGCGTTATGGGGCAGAGCCAAGGGATAAACTACCTGAGTGGGTGGGAGGAGCCAGCTTGAAGACCTTCCAGCGATTCTTAAAGGGAAAAGAACATGCCAAAAAGTGTGAATGAATGAACAACATATCCACGATCCTAGAATAAATGTTTTCCATTAAAGGAAACGCATCTCACAGGTCACAGCAGGCTCAAATGGAGCCAAGGTAAGTTTTTCCAAAATGAAACTGTGGACCAATGCAAAACCAGTTTACAATCTGGGGGACGCATGTGCAAAACACAATTCTAAAACGTAACAGACACCTCTAACTGGGCCATTGCGTGCCCCTTATTAGGGGCATGGGAAGCTAAAACAGCAGTTAAGTGCACCTTACTTGAGTACTGAAGACCAGAGTCAGACACAGAATGAGGGTAAGCCAGTACAGTATTTACAGGACATGTAAATGGGTCCACTGAACAGACAGCACACCACATGGAGAGGCGATTCCATTCAAAGAATAGGTTTGTCTTGCAGAAGGCTTTTTAGCAGCAAGCAAAACATCAGCCACCAGAGGGAAACTCCAGAACAGGAAGTGGCTATAGCCCCGTTCACACGGACAAATCTAAAGCACTGTTGGTGGTGCATAGCAGCAAGACTGTTGCTGCTGTGCATGCCTGAATGCCACAGTTTTGCCATTTTGGGGTTGCGGTTCATTCATTCTGCAATCGGTTTCCTTGGGATCGGGTTGTGGTGCAGGCATTTTGCGCTGTTGTACTTGGTCATCACAGTGCTGTGACAGGGTTTTCCCGGCCTGCACTTCTGCTTTCTATGCTTGTGAGCACACTATTTTTCCCCACCCAAGTCCAGCTAAAGATGACTTCTGCTAGTGTACACATAGCTGAACTCAGGAAGTTATCCTGTTTGAAAACCAAGGGCTAAAAGTGGAAAAAGCACAGTCTCAGTGTGAGCCGTGACACTGGGCGCCATGCTATGCATATTCATAAGTGCACGCCCAGTGCCACGGCTCAACTCTGAGATCATGTTTTTTCTAGTTTTTAGCCCTTGATTTTCAGAAAGAATCACTTCCCCGAGTTCAACTATGTGTACACTAGCAGAAATAATCTTTAGCTGAACTCGGGTTGGAAGACCCATTCTTGAGATATGTGGCACCGTCACTCCAACCCGACCGCCCCCTCCCTGCCGGAAACCTCCTGTAAATGCCAGAACTTCAGGAAGCATCACTCCAACACTCCAGGGCAATGTTGTCTGAACGCTGCTTCACAGTGTTTCGACAAACATGGCCAGAATGAATTACATAGTGCTGATGTACATCTCTCGCCATGTGAACGAGCCTTATGTCTTCAGAAGCCTGGCATGCAGATGCAGGAATCACAGGTCCAAATGGACCAGGGACTACTAAGCCTGCAAAAGCAGGCTCTAACAAACGGGGAGCTGAACAGGAGGTTCCATTGCCAGATACTGCGTAAGTGGAGACCAAATGTGGTGAGGCCAAAAGGGAGCCACCAGTATTTGGGTAGCAAGCTCTGGCCGCAGCTTCAGCAGAACCCTCTGAATGAGAAGGATCAGAGGAAAGGTGTACAGGAACCACCCTTTTCAGGAGAGGGACAAAGCATCTCACCGAAAACCTCCATACACTGGAGTGAATAAGCAAGAACATGTCAATTTTGCATTGTGAGAAGATGTAAAAAGATCCCACTCTAAATGACCCCATCTTGCAGTTACCATGGAGGTAGCAGTTCCCATTTGTGCACCAGGGACTGAGACCTGCTTAGCCTGTCTGCCAAGATGTTTTGGACACCTCATCAAAACAGGGCTGATAGCTGAAGACCATGAGACATTGCCCAGTAAGACACCCTCATTGTTCCATCCACCACACTAGAGCACAGTGGAGAGGGGATGTGGCAAGGACCACTGGTTCCAGCTCATCCATCAGCTGATCCCACTGTAACCGGAGAGTCCAATGTGGTATTCACATAAGAAGACAGGCAAAGAAACCATAATGATGGCAGCAGCCATCAGCCCCAGGAGACGTAACAACATCCGAACCGACACATAATGACTCCTGTATATCAGCTAGGCTTGGACAACAGAAGTCGAGGATAAACCAAACAGCAAAACTTGGAACAGATAATGGCTGACCTCCAGCATGAAGTGGAGGTACTGCCTGTGGCACTTGCGAATCTTGAGATGAAATACGAGTCCTTCATGTTCAGGGCATAAAGCCAGTCGCCCTTTTGTTAAAAGGGATAAGAGCCTGAAGAGACACCATTCAAAACTTTTTGTATTTGATGAACAGGTTTAGGTCTCTGAGGTCCAGAACAGGACACAGATCTCCTGTTCACCTGGGAACCAGGAAGTATCTGGAATAGAACCGGTGTTTCTTTTCTGGAGAGAAACTGTTTCAAATAATCTCTATTGAACATCCTCTAGCAGAAGGAACAAGTGGCCTGGAAGATAATGCCAAGGAGGCAGAGGGTGACTGGAGGAGTAAACAGCAACTGAAGAGCATGCCCCTTTTCCACTATTCCCAGGATCCAGTGACAGCGCTGGGGTTTTTAAAACATGAGTCAAATTGGACCCACTAGTGTAAAAAATGTGGGTTTTAAAAGATGTTTCTAAAGATGAACCTACTGGGTCAAAACATAGTCAGTGGCAGATTTTGAACAGTTCACACTCATTCCCTTCCTTTGCACATTATTGTTGAGTAGGTGCATCAATTTGGACCCACTGGCAAAGGGAAGAGGGGTCATTTCCGGGTAGGATGCAACTTGTGCCCTTTTGGTGCATGTTAGCGCTGTCACTGCCAGGATCCACTCATCTGTCATGCTTTCCCTACACCTTGAGAGATATAAGAAAACCCGTCCCTCCACTTTCACCCCAGGAAGCAAAAGTGAAGGGGGAGGAAGTGGCAGTCAGAAGGTACCGGGGACAGCGAGTGTGCCACCATGACCAATACCTTTGAGCGCCTTTGCATAAGTAGTAGGGGGCAGGGGACCACCACCAGCACAGTTTGGTACATGGTTGCTGATGGGAGCCACAGTCACCATGGGCAGCAGGCCTATGAAACAAACCTCCACCATGCCCTCTGGTGGTTTAAGTGGTCAGAGATATGTATGACCTTAAAGTCATTCTGGAAGAATGCAGCTCACTCACTCCCAAATACCCTGAAGTCTCCAAATGGGGCATTCAGCACACCCTGTTGTACATCAGTAGCAAATCCAGCTACCCTGAGCCAGGAATATCTCTGAAGACATATGCCAGAGGCAGCAGCACTGGTAGAAGCATGGTTCAATGTCATAACGACACTGGGGGAACAGCGACCCGTGAAGAGAGTGCATATCCCCCAGTGCGACGACTCTGAACAATATCTTTTTTGTGGGGGCTTTGCCCCCCACACACCCCTTTCTTTATTATACTAACTTTGGGGGAGGGGGCATACCTCAGGGACGTGGAGAACCCCGGTCGCCCAAAAGTGTCAGCGCTGAGGTTCCGTCGCCCTCTTCACGGGTCGCCGTTCCTCAGTAGACTTTTTAACATGCAACCCAGAAGCATCATATGCAGAGTGCAACAAATGCTTTCCAGTACCCACACCAGTTGAGATGGCTTTTAGCATGTCAGTCTTGGCAGGACCATTAGGCAGAGCCTGAACAGGAGACACAGTAGATTTCCACATGTTATTCTGGTATTTAATCAAGTATGCCCCGGTAGCTTGCAATTCTTAGGCCTAAGGATGCAGAAGCATAAGTTATTTTGTCCATAAAATTAATTCAGTCTTTTGGATTCTTTGTCAGGTGGCAAAGTGCTTGTGTGTCTTCTAGGGGTTCTAGCCAAGCCATGAGCAACCACGATAATCACAGAATCTGTTTCAGGCTATAAAGTATACTAAGGCTTAACAGACAGAGCAGGGTTCTACTCAGTCATTCTAGGTACTGCAGGCAAGATATCACGCTCATGCCAAGCAGCAAAGGTAGCATCCTCCAAGGCGAGATACACAAGAGCAATCACAATGGAGGGAGCAGTGGGAGCTTCCAAAAACTCTATTACATTTTTCTTACTCATGTCTTCCTCCTCAGCTTCAAATCCCAGGACATCTGGTATGTGTCTCAGCAAAGTCTGAAAAGAGGGGATCCTTAGACGATGATCTGGGAGTTTACATTACAGAGTCCTCACTGCATGAGGAGAGGGAACAGCTGGAAAGCCAACCACCTCTCACAGGGATCACTGTCCCTCTCATCATCCTCCAAATCCTCTTCCATATAAAGCAGATCAGGAATGTATTCTACCTCATCACCTGGGATGATGATGATGATGAAAGCAATCGACAGAGTCAGTGACGGAGGTGGTGGCTGCAATGTAGGAATGAAAGGTATGCCTCTGGATCCTGTCAATGATGACAGTGTCAACAGGAGAGGCCCAATTGACAGGATAACCATTATCACTGGCGGGAGTGACAGCAACAGGTATCGATATAATACAGAATGATTCCAGCACAACCTGGGAGTTGATGGCATCTGGTAAAGGACCCAGGACAACCAATGCAGAAGGGGCAGAACCCGAGAACGGGGGCTTCATACTATCCATAGTAGGCACGGCAGTGCCAGAGCCAGAGCCAGAACTCGACCTTCTTGTCTCATCAACAGTTGAGGGGCTGCAATCATTAGAGCAGTAGCAGATGACGATGACTTACCCTCTCGCAGTACAAATGTCGATCTCACCAGTAAAGCATAAGCATGATCCTAATTCATATTTTGATGGCTGGAGGAGGAGAACTTTGACTCCTCCTCCTCCTCTTCCCTGACTACCACTGTGGTGACAGAGGTGACAAATGCTGGAGAGTTCCCTTCCCAGGAGCGGTTGAGCAAGAGGGAGAATCCGGCTTGGAGCCGTGGACTTGGCTTCAGCATCAATGACCTTAATGGTGATGAAGGTTTTTAGAGCCTTCTTTCGGTGTCTCCTTGTGGCCTGATTAAATTCCTGACAGATCTTGCAAGACCTGGCATTGTGGAACAGGCCTAAATAACAAACACAAATCTGTGAGCATCATCCTCGTGGATCTTGTAACCACAGGTACAAAACCGGAACAAAAGTTCTTTCGACACCAACATAAAAGGACAATGTTGACAGGTGAAATGGAAGTTTAGAAAATACAGCTGAAGTAATAACGGCATTGTTTTTCTGCAGGTCCCATGAGAGGTCAATGGCAGAAGAAAGAACTGAGGAGCAATGGGGCTGCCTGTGATTATATAAGCACTGATGTTGCAGGTCATTGTGGGCGGCTTTGTCCAGCAAAAGTTTCCAAGTGGTCTTCACACCAAAGGCTTACAGTTCCAAAGGTGTGGCCAAATTAGAGAGATTCCGTTGACGAAGATACTCCATTTCAAACTACCTAGCTTCAATTCAATATCCACACTTAGGCAGACTACTAGCAGTCCTCAAGAGCAGGGGACAAGGTGCGCTCCGCAGCCCAAATTAGACAAAAAGAGACTGGAGGACTGACAATCCAAATGCAGCATCACAACGACACAGAAAATCGATACTATAATGACAGATAAACGTGTGTGCATTCAAGCAGGTATCAGCCCTAAATATTTCAGTAATGGGAATGTATGGCAAGTCTGGTGGAGTGCGCCTTCAACCCACAGGTGGCTTCCCCCCAATCAACCCATAACACAGAGTGATGCAGGAGACAAAACACTGGTCAAATGTCTGTTTGACTTGTGGTCTGCCTAGAGCAGCTTCAATGTACATGACAAATAGCTGGCAAGTCTTTTTTTTTTTTTTTTGATTGCGTCAATTTTATATGTGTATCGTATTGTATTGGAATGCATACAATGCTGTGGTGTTTGTATGGAACCTGTATGGATGCTACTTGAGATCTCATTGATAATGAGCTTTGGCCAATTGAGTCATTCCCCTTTCATTGTTTATGAATAAAAGTATACTACTACAACATTCTACTGTACTCTCCTGGTAAACAAGCTGGGCACTGCAAATGTCTAGCGTATGGAATGCTTGTCAGTCTCTGAAACATAAGACTTCAGGAGGAAGGTCAGCAGAATGAGAGCCTGATTAAGGTGAAACTTGGAGACGACCTATGGCAGAAATTTTGCTCTGGGGCATAGGATAACCTTGTCCATATGGAGGACTTCACAGACAGTATATCTATACTCAAACCAACACAAGAATCTTGTCAGTTTGCAAGCGTATAACTACAGGCTGGATGCCTGATCGTTCCCTTGAACCTAGTTAGCAGGTCCAGGCAGGAGTGAAAGCAGTCACAGAGGTCTGCTGCTCAGGAGAGGATCCTGATATCAGAACTGGTGTAGGCAGTCCAGCGCGACCAGAATAAGGGACGCCCTGTAACTCAGCAACTTGAGGACCATTTTGTGGACTGGGGAAATGGAAGGAAGGCAAATAGGATGTCCTGAGGACAGGACCAACAGAACATGTCCCACCGCAGAGTGTCTTGCTGAGGGGGACAGTCACATGACAATTTCAGCTTCCTATTTTCCCTGGAAGTGAACAGATCAACTGACTGTGGTCCCCAGACAGAGAACACCTGGGAAACTACCACCAGGTGCAGGGATCACTTGGGGACACCTCTCCCACATTATAGAGAGCAATTACCAGCTGGCTGTTTGCTCCTGCAACATAAACCACCAACAGGTCCATGTGCAGGAAGTGAGCTAGAGACTACATCCAGAGCACCTCCTGACACAGAGGGAAGGAGTGCATGCTGCCCTGTTTATTCAACTAAAATACAGAGGTCATGTTGTTAGTGTTGAACTGGAGCACTCAACTTCAAACCAGCTAGGCAACCTTGCCAACATAATGCATAACTTGTAGATTTGTAGCAGGCAGATGGGGAGTCAAGTCTCACTCTGTGACCAGAAATGGAAATTACGTACTTACCGTAATTACTGATCTTCTTGGACAGTCTCCATCACTCATTCACACTAGTGGGATAGCACCGGAGGCGCTAGGACCAAGAGGGAGCCTAAAATTTTCAGAAGGATCGGCGCCAAGACAGGACCACGCATGCGTGGCACCACGAGACTAGCTCATGCCTGTGTAGGCCATTTGTGTCAACCCTCCAACCGCCTCAGTACCTTTTCGACCGAGGAGGTGCAGCGTAACTAATGAGAATAACTCATCCTGAGTTTCTGGGCCTCAGAGAGGGCCCAGATGGCCTTTGCAAGAAAGGTCAAAGAACAATGTCCTCACAGTCTGAACAATAGGACCATGAAGACCAGGAAAGAAAATGAGTGAACCCAGGGGATGGTGGGTGGGCGTGTGAATGAGTGATGGAGACTGTCCAAGAAGATCAATAATTACGGTAAGTACGTAATTTCCATATCTTCCTGGACTAAGTCTCCATCACTCATTCACACTAGTGGGAGAGTACTGAGCTAAAACCAACAACCCTGAGTAGGGTGGTAGGGGATAGGGTTCACTCAGAAAGGACAGCCAAGGACTGTCCTGCTAATAAAAAAAGCTGTCTTGTAAAGAGCATCTAGAACATAGTACTTACAAGATAAGTGCTTGAGTTGTAACTCACCACTTTGCAGATGACTGCAACGGCACAAAATGAAAGTCTGCCAGGAAGCCGCAAACACTCTAGGAGAGTAGCAAGAACCTGGCCTCACAATCTGGTCTAGGACCAAAATTAATAGTGTCAAAGACATGTACTAATGTAATGTAAAGGGACCTCAGGAACTGAAAGAGTCAGCGGCAAAGTCTACTGGTTCAGGGTAGACTGGAAAGTGCAGATGGAAACCCCCACTACCAAGCATGTTTGACCTGTAAACAACAGGTCCAGGAACACTTGAACCCCTTACTTGGTGAGCAAGGAGAATGGTCTCCACTTAGTCATGGGCACCTTCCTGATGGAAGGCCAAGCATGACTTAGAAGCCTCTTGTGGTGGTCTAGTAGAACCAGATCCTACCCACTGCATATTCTGAAAGGAATCATCCTGCCCCTGTGTGTACAACGGTAGTAGCAGTCTCTGAACTCAGGGTAGAAAGGAAAAAGTGTACAGGAGGACGTGTCCACTGCGGAAAAAAACATTCCAACAGGAAAAAAAAAACCAAAAAAAAACAGGGGCTGGACTTCTAAGGCAAATAGAGGCGGATGTGCGTCGAGGAGGGACACAGCAGGACCAAGTTAGGGCTAACCCATTTGTTGAAAGTGACTGAAAGAGGCAGTGACTCAATGCGGTAAGACACTACCCACTCTGGCCTCCCTGAAAGGATTCTAGTTCTTTTGCTTAAAAACAAACATCACAACTCCATCACGCACTTGGAGTGGACAGCTTCGTGAGCGACTGGCATGGACCAGTGTACAGGAACCGAAGGTGTGAATATTTGAGAAGCTACCTCAGAAAAAAGACCTACTTGACATTCTGTCAAGAAGGAGTAAATCACCTGGTAAGTTAAGCAAGCAAGGAAATAGGAACGTGAGTTCTGACTTGGTGGAGAGTCGCTTCTGCTGCTGCAAATCTCTGATCAAGAGAAGGAAAGCCTGATAAAAAGGAAGGGGAATTAACAGACTGGGCAGTCGCCTAGGTCTAGGAAATGTCGCTGAATGACAGAAATCTCTCTTAGAGAAAGAGATGACCCATACCGGCGCTGGATCGGACTCTCCCTAGGGGAAGAAGAAGTCAGGTACTCCTTACCGTACTCTGGAGATGAGCGGCTGAGGTGTTAACCAACTGTGCTAAAGAAGCCACCAAAGGGGCAATAACACAAGGGGGCTATATACCCCTGTCAAAGGAGCGGAAGAGCCTGAGTGGCTCCCGACCATTAAATTAGAATGTTCCACAGAGTGCAACTGTCTTGACGATTGAAAAAGTCCTGACGCAGAAGTGTAATGTCCGCGGACGCAGTGTGAAATACTATAGTGGACCCTATTACTCAGGAACTACTGAAAAGATTTTTCATCACGGACTCTAATGATAGAGAGGACGTGCCCTTCAGTATATAAAATTAGTCGTCTGCTGTATTACTGACCAGAAGGTCATAGAAAGACCATCTAGATGCACTTCTACCCCAGAAGGACCTCTAAGAGAGGTCTACGTCAGAGCCATTAGAGACTCCGCCATCAGGAAGGATGTCGAGGAGCTTGGTACCATGTAAGGAGCTGAGAAAATGCTGAGCAGAATGAGATTCCGCTGGCAGAACAGTACAGCAGAGTTCCATCAACAGAAAACCGCTGGATGACACAAGATCCTACGTAGACTGCCACTCAATAAGATGCGTGGAAAAAAATAATCTGCACAACAGGAGTTCATTCTGCGGAAAACATCCCGCCACAAGTTCTGTGGAAAGGAAGCCCGAAAAGGAAAAATGTGTCACTAATTCTGCCATACAGCACCCACTAGCACCCTTGTGGCACCAGCATCACTTGAGGCACAGGAGGGCACCAAGCAGTGCTATGCCAACCTGGGTGATACCAGAGGGCACCCGCGGCAGTACCCGCAGGCACCCCCAGCACCCATGTAGCAATGGCACTTTCGAGCACCCATGGCCAGAATAACACACATAGGTGCCTGTGGATCCCTAGCGCCACCCATGGTATCAGTGGCACCTATGGCACCTGTGCACGCTCACCCGCAGGACCCATGAGTGCTCCTGGCGCCACCCATGGCACCCGCAGGTGCACGGTGCCACCAGCGAGTGCTCGGCTCCACCTGGACACCCGTGGCACCACTGATGGTGCAGACAACCAACGGCAGCAACAACGGGACCCGGTGCTGCACAGAGTGATGGCGCCGACCCATGGTGCCGACTAAGGCATGGCATCGACCAAGGCACTGAGCCACAGCTCCAAGGCACGGCATCGACCCACGATGCCAAAGGAAATGGCAATGGAAATCCTGAGAAGGGGAGAAGGAAAAAGGTGGTGCCCGTGCCAGCCCCTGCATGGAAAAGGGAGCAGGGGTAGGCACGAGGGGTCAACAAGATGGCAAAGACACCAAGAGGGCACATAGCCCATCGTGATCCAATCGACCCAGCTCAGGTTCAATGGCTCCGAGGCCCGGAGGTCCCGAAATCAGGAACAGAGCCAGGAAAACTGGAAGTCAAACCCCCTGCTCCATAGGAGCGGCCCAGAGGTGAAACTGCCCACCAGAGCTCCAATGAGGACAGAGATTGAGTTCGGAGTCGAGAATGCAGCCATTAGGAGTGGGGCCAACAGGAACCCATCAAAATCAGTTCAGGCCCATCGCCCCTCCCGACGAACAATCCTCGAGCAAAAATTCCAACAGGCAACCTCGAGCGGCACTGATCCCGGAACCACTAGATTTCTGCTTGATTGGACTGCTCCACCCCGAGCTGGGACTGTCCGTAGTCAGACCCCCCGTTAATTAAGGGTGGCGGACTCGACACAGCCCCTCTGCCATAAAAACTTTCAAACAAAGTCCTCCTACCATCACCGCTACCATCTAAGGACAACTCCGTTGATGGCAGGAAAGAATTTCTTTTTCTTCTTCTTCATAATCTTCTTTTCTTGTTCATAAAATAAGAAATTACTACTTAAAATATTAAATTAAATGTTAAAAGCTGCTGTCGTATAGAAGAAAACAGACTCCAGCAGATGAGCGACATCGACATCCAAGTGCACCTGATGGTGGGAGAAAAGGAACTGAGGCGGTTAGAGAGTCGACACCGAGATAGCCTACACAGGCGTGAGCTAGTCTCTCGGTGCTGCACATGCGTGGTCCTCTCTCGGCGCTGATCCTTGTGAAAATTTTAGGCTCCCGCTTGGTCCTAGCGCCTCTGGCGCTATCCCACTAGTGTGAATGAGGGATGGAGACTTAGTCCAGAAGATTACTTGTGCTCTGCGGTCCAGCAGATGCACAATCCAGCCTAGCAGCAATGGGTCCATCATCAAAGTGATGAACGGGATGCTCTCTGTGAGGTTCAAGGGGGGCAACCACCAACGCATGGAGTCCAACATGGACTGGGTAATCCAGACTGGCTGGTTCAGTGCTGCATGTGACTTGAGATCACCGGCTCTCCAATTACCACTAAATGGGTCAAATGCATCAGAAGGCCCAACGCACCACAGCTGCGGTAGAGACAATGAAGCCCAGAAGACAAAGGAAATCCCAGGCTGAGAACGATCACCCAACTCAAAATGATCAGGCAAAGGAGGAAAGGTCTTCCTCCTTGTCAGGTGGCAGACAATCTCTGGCTTGGATGGAGCTCCAACGAAGATGATCACCTGATTCTGGGCGAACTGGGACTCGGCTAGACTGACCAACAGGCTGAGATAAGATTCTGAAATGTATGGACAGCAAGATCCCTGGACTGTTCCACATCTTGCAACTAGCGTCCCATGACGAGTCAGTCATTGTGGTTTGGAAATACCTTGACACTTCTGCATCAGAGTAAGGCTACCACAATGAACTTCGGATGAGCTTAGTTTTCTGAGACAGGCTCTATCACGTGCTGCTCAAGAAGCTGAAGAACCTTGCTCTGTAGTGGGGGGAAGAGTCCAGCAACAGTGTGTCCCCACCAATGGCGCACATGACCGTCAGGGGAACAGAGTTTTAATTTTCAGAGACAACCCTAATCTTAACACTTCCTCGATCCACTTGCCTTTTTTTCCCCTTTACTTTGTATGTCCCCTCCCTGTAACACCCAATTCTCTCAAAAGCTTCCATGGCACATTTTTTTTTTTTTTTTTTTATTTCTGTTTGTACCTCCTTCCTCCAGTGCCAGTCACCACTCTTTCGGGAGACACAGATGGCAGTCTCACCCAGCTCCGCAACCTCCCCGATTCTGCCTCGGCAGTTCCCCATCGAGCCGTGGCTGTACCCCCCAGGCAGGTATGGGGTGGGGTGGCATCACCCTGAGAATCTTGCTAGTGTCGGATCTGCTGGGGACGTCAGGCAGGTGCCGGCAATCAGGGTCTCTCTGCTGAGTCTCTGTCACCTAGGAGGCAGACACTGGTGTTTCCTCCTCTTTCTCCCTCGCGTGGTGCGGGTCCTTGATGTCAAGGCGCTATGCGCTGATGTCCACCACGCATCTCAGCTAGCCCCTCCTGGTAACAGGACTTGCCGTACCCCAAGCATCCACTCAAGGTCAGGCAAGCTGTGGGACTTGGCTTCCCCCCCCAGAGAAGGTGAGCATTGGTGGGACGCTCAAGTCTTCTCCCCCGGCCGGCCCTTCCAGTGACCGGAGTCTGCTCCTGAACCCTGGTCGCCTGCGCCACAAGCAGAAATCCAACCACTGCGCCGACTTTCCATGGCACATTCTAATTAGCATCTTACCTTATCACAGGCCCCATCCTCCACTCCACTCTACCATGATTTGTACCCTAGCGGGGATGCGGTGGTGGGAGTATATCTCCAAACTTCATGTTTCATCAGGAGACACTTGGTTAGGCACAGCCGGGCATGGATACACTTGGGTAGTTTTGTCTCTCACATTAGGGTTGCTTTTATTTCTCCTCACTCTCACAGCACATCGCAAGGTAGGACAACAAGGTTCTGTGCACATGCGATGCACGACGATGCTCTGAGGTTAGAGACCGGGGCCCAACCCTCCAGACACACTGCCACCTGTGGTCATCCAGATGGCAGTACTAGCAGAGGACAGTACCCTCCTTCCCTGGAGAAGGAGGGCATCCTCTGGCACCCTCAATACCTTCTCCACCCCACCCCCGGCTGGCCATGACGACTTGGGCTCATTCTTGAACCCGGGTTGCAAGTGGTTCCCCTACTGCTGCACTGACCAACCATCCACTGACCCACTTGTCTGATGTAACAGTGGACCACTGGGCTGGGAAATGAGAAAGTGGGCCTCTGACCAACAGCAGCATCACAGTTAGGGATGGAGAGGGGATGGGCCCCCCCACCCCATCACTTCTTGCTCCTGGCAGCAACCTCCTGATAACTGGCCTCCAAAGGAACTGGCTACACTGCACTTGTGCTGACCCTGAGCCCCCCCCCCTCCCGTTTATTTGAGGGATTGGACATGCAGTGTTGGGAACATAGTATACCCAGAGAAAAGTAGGCGAACACCCATTATTTGTCCGTCATTATCTCAGTGAGTTATACCCTTTAATGCCCCTATCATTCATAAATTGGTATAAATTCTTTTTAAAACCTGTTTATGTTCTACTACTCAATCTGCTGAAATTTCTGCTTCTCTTGTTGCAGACCATGTGTGCCCTGATAAAGCACACAAAAAGAACCTGAACCTGGTGACCCTGGTTTAGGCTGTTGACGTACAGATGTCACCGAATCCAGGGTCACATTGGACTTCTCAGTACACATGCACTGGTCCTTGTTTCCTGGCTGAAAGACACCCATCCCAGTAAAGGATAGTTTGTTTTTTTGTTTGTTTTTTAATTTAGTATGCTTTTGTGTTGTGAGCCGCTGAAGGTTCAGCCCCTGCTCTCCCCAATCCCCCCACTTTGCCCTCGGGACTTACCTCTTCTCAACAATCCTCCTGACTTGCCCTCCAGGGCAGGGCCGATGTGCAGATGCAGACCCTCATGAGGCTGGTACAAGGCTGCTGGCAGGGATCCCCTACCGGTATTGCCTCCATGGCTTATGCCCCAGGGTGGGGCATGGAGTCAGGTCATACCCAATGGACAATGATACTAGGTCACCGCTGGAATGCCAGAGCAGAGGAATAGGGGCCAGAGATCCCACAGGGGGTGGGGGGTGGCAGCATGCAATGATGTAATGTGCCAAAGTGCAGACATCTGTCACGCCATGCCACCCTCCCCAAGAGAGAGAGCAGCCCCAAGGGATACCTAGGTCCCCCCAGTTTGCCTTCCAACTCTCGGGTCCATGCCTGAACCCAGGATGTCAGTGTCATAAGCCAAAATCTTTTCGCTGCACCAGTGGGCCAACCAGTAAATACAGGTTACTCACCTGTAACAGGAGTTCTAGGAATGGTATATGTTGTTCATCCACACTGTCTGGCAGGTTCTTTGCCGCTTTAAATCTTGCCGGAAGGTCTTCAAGCTGGCTCCTCCCACCCACCCGGGTGGTATAACTCGGCTCTGCCCCATGGCGCCAGATCTAGCCCGCTGGAAATGGGTTGTGCATGGCCAGGCAGGGGGTCGGGTGGGTCATGTGGATAACAATGCCCATTCCTCAACTCCTGTTACAGGTGAGTAACTTGTACTCTAGGGACACGGATATGTTGTTCATCCACACTGTCTGGCAGACTCCTAGCAGTTCTCCGGGAGGAGGGAGGCAAGGCACACCCCCTACTTGGGAAATAAAGACTGGAGAACCGAGGCCCCAAAACCAGAATCCCGGCGTGACTCAAGGTCGATGTGGTAGTGGGTGATGAAGGTGTGTGTTGACTTCCAGGTAGCAGCCCTGCAGATTTCCTGGATAGGGACGTCCCTGGAAGGAGCCACCGATGCCGCGGTATGGTGGGTAGAATAAGCTCTTATCCCTCTGGGAGGCTCCATGCTCGCCAACCTACAGCAGAGATCTATGCAGGAGGTGACCCAACTGCCTATCGTCCGATTGGCTGTAGGTCTGCTAGGTGCGGCTTCAGCGTAGGTGACAAACAGCTGGCGAACCTCTCCCCGAACTTCAGCCGTGCGCTCCTTATAATAAGCAAGCGCTCTGCTAGGGTCCAAAGTATGGAGCCTATATTCAGCCTCCGAGGTGTGACTGGGATAGAACACCGGCAGAGTCAACATCTGGTGAAGGTGACACTCCGACACCACCTTCGGAAGGAATTTCGGGTGCGGGCGCAGGACAACCTTGTCCCTGTGGAAGACCAGATAAGGAGACTCGATGGAAAGCGCTTGGAGCTCTCCCATCCTTCTGGCTGACGCGATAGCCACCAAGAGGGCGGTCTTCCATGACAGGTGAGAGATGTCACACCTGTGCATCGGTTCGAATGGTTTGCCCATGAGCTTAGCCAATACCAGCAGTAGATCCACGGAGGTGGAGGTTCTTGCACCAGAGGATATGTGATCAAGGCCTAGAAAAAGCGCCTGATCACCTCCTCCTCGCCACCAATTGCTTCCCGCCCGCGCCCGGTAAGCAGAGATGGCTGCCAGGTGCGCCTTAAGGGTCGTCGACCGAAGCCCTAGCTGAGAAAGGGACCACAGGTAGTCCAGAATGCTTGCCAAGGAACAGGAGGAAGGGTCCAGGCCCTTGCCTTGACACCAAATGGAAAATCTCTTCCATTTGAAGGCGTAGCATTTTCTGGTCGACTCCGGTGTCAGCGTGGCTCAGTTGGTAGCACATCTGCCTCTGGCCCTGAAGGTCATGGGTTCTCGTCCCACACCGGGATTGGACTTGCACCTAAAAATCGCTGGCATCTGAGTGCAGTATTGGGGGGTGCTGTACTGTTGGGGTGTGCCGTCCTTCAGATGAGACGTTAAACCGAGGTTCCTTCTGCCCATCCTGGTGGGTGTCCAGGTGGAAGTAAAAGAACCCAGGGCACTCTTCGCAAAGAGTAGGGAACATTCCCGGTGTCCTGGCCAACATTCCCCTTCCCATAAACCGGTTCATGCAATTATCCAGGCTGTGTGTGGGTGATGATGGTGCGATATGGCCGCCACCACATATTCAGTCACTTCACTACCAGTCTAGCATTTTTTGTAAAGCACTTTGGATGTATGAAAAGCGCTATATAAATGCTAATTATTATTCTTCTTCTTACGGGACACCTCAATGACGTTGAGGACCTCGTCGGAAAGACCCAAGGCCTGGAACTCTAGCTGCTCAGGAACCAGGCCGTCAGGTGCAGGGATTGAAGGTCCAGATGGAATACCTTCCCCTGATTGAGATCAGGTCTGGGCGGGCTGGAAGCCGCCTCGGTAGCCTGGAGCTGAGACTGAGGAGATCTGGATACCAGAACTGGCGGGACCAGTCTGGGGCTACCAGAATCACCTGCGCCTTGTTCCTCCTCGCCTCGAGAAGCACCTTGTGGATCAAGGGAAATGGGGGAAAGGCATAGAAGAGGCCCAGGGTCCACGGCCTCGAGAAGGCATCCCCCTGCAGCGAGCCCTGCTGAGGGGGCGGGCATGAAACAGTCTCAGCTTCGCATTCTCCCTGGAGGCAAACAGGTCCGCCTGAGGCGTGCCCCAGTGGGAGAAGAGATCTTGTACTACCTCCGGCAGGACAGACCACTCGTGAGACGCAGCCCCTATCCGGCTTAGGGCATTGGCAAGGGTGTTGGAGGCTCCTGCCACGTGAATGGCGAGGAGATCCACCTCCAGGCTGCATACAAGTGACCAAATGCGGAGAGCTTCCCTGCACAGAGGCACAGAGCGCGTCCCGCCCTGGCGGTTTAGGTAGTACATGGTCGTGGTATTGTCCGTCTGGACCTGAACCACTTGACCCTGTAGAAATGGAGCGAAGGCCGTGAGGGCTAGATGGACCACTCGAAGCTCCAGCAGGTTGATATGGCATCGGGACTCCCGAGGGGACCAGAGGCCGTGCGCTCTGTGCTCCCCCAGATGGGCACCCCAACCCATCAGAGAGGCATCGGTCGATAGAGAGAGACCGTCAGCTCGGGGCGGACAAACGGGATGCCCTCCTGCAGATGTGCTGGAATGGTCCCCCACTGGAGAGCGTTCCACATCCCCTGGGTCACTGTCACCAGCTGATCCAGCGGATTGAAGTGTTGTGAACATTGGCTGGCCAGTCCCCACTGAAGGGGACGCATGTACCAGCGGGCCCAACGGACCACGCTGGTGCAGACCGCCATGAGGCCCAGGAGGCACAGGAAGTCCCCGGCAAGGCACGATTGCCCAACCTGAAATGACTGGGCAAAGGAGGAAAGAACCTCGGCCCTGTCCGCCGGGAGCTGTGCTCTGGCTCGAAGAGAGTCGAGCGCTGCCCTGATGAAATGTATCACCTGCTTTGGCACGAGTTCCGACTTGGCCTCATTGATGAGGAGGCCAATCTGAGGGCAAGCCTGGAGGGCCAGATCTCTGGACCGCTCCACCTCCGCTTTGGAGGGGGCTGCAATCAGCCAGTCATCCAGGCAGGGGTACACCTGGACCCTTCGGCGCCGCAGGAATGCTGTCACCACTGCCATGTATTTGGTGAAGACCCTGGGAGCTAGGGAAAGGCCAAAGGGCATGGCCCAGAACTCGTAAAGGGATCCCTCCGCTCTGAAGTGGAGGAATCTCTGATGGGATGGACGGATTGGGACGTGAAAGAACGCGTCCTGAAGGTCCAGGGAACAGAACCACATGCCTCGTTGCAAGGATGGGATTTTCTGAGCCAGAGTGACCATCCCGAGACCTTAGGAACCTGTTCAGGTTGGGCAGCTCGAGAATGGGGCGCCAGCCCCCGGTCCGTTTTGGGACCAGGATATAACTGGACACAAACCCCGGGTCTGGAGGAGGATCCGCCACCTTCCTGATCACCTCTTTTTCGAGGAGCAGGGCAATATCAGCTCGGCGGGCCGACAGCGAGGCTGCGGGACCCCTGGTGGCCCCCCAAGGGGCGACGGCTCGGAAGGGTGGGGCCTACTTGAACTCCAGAGGCAGGCCCTTTCCTACCACCTCCAACACCCAGTGGTCCGTGGTGATAGCGGACTAGGCGAAAAGGAAGTGGCAGAGCCATCCCCCCATGGGGGGAACCCAGGGGGGAGTGAAGAGGCTGGGGGCAACACCCCTCAACCCGTCACTGGGCAGGCTTGGAGGAGGGACCAGCCGAGGGATCTCCTGGGCCTTTACCTCCCTGCTTCATATTGGAGGAAGCCGCGGGCTTGGGTTTGGGATGCCAAGCGTGAGCCTGCTGGTCCTGGTGCTGTTGGGCCGGACGTGCCGCAGGCGCAGAAGGGCGAAAGGACTTATGCTGTTGCTGTCGGCGGCTTTTGTCCTTCTGGGCAGAGGTGACAGAGTCCAGAGTGGCATTGGACTTCTCAATCCGCTGGAGGTGACCTTCCACTCCAGGGTCGAAGAGGTCAGTCCCCAGAAAGGGGACATCCGCCAATTTGTGCTGGGTATCCGCCGTGAAGGTGGATATCCTCAGCCATGCTCTGCGGCGCATGGCCACCGCGGCCGCAACCGATCTGGCACAGGAGTCTCCTATGTCCAGAGCCGTTTGGAGCTGCTGCTTAGCCACTGCCCTACCCTGGTCCCACACCTGCTGGACCGTGGTCTGTAGGTCGGCCGGGAGATGAGGGATCACCTCATCCAAGGAGCCCATGAGAGCGTGGGAGAAGTGTGCAATCAGCACGGCCGAGCTGGCCTGGTGGAGGCCAAGGGAGGACGCAGCGTAGACCTTGCGCCCGGCATAGTCTAGCTTTTTGGACTCCTTGTCGGGGGGCTTGTCCACGTCCCTAGCGCTCCTTGAACGCCAGAAAACGCTGTTGGTGACCAACCCCTCGGCAGAGGGGTGTTCCGAAAACCCAGGCAAAGAGCCGGTAAGGACCGCATACTTCCTGGCCATCCTGGCCGAAGGCGCAGGGCAGGAAGCAGGCCGCTGCAAAAGCTCCAAGGCTGGGCCCACAATGGACTCAGCCACCGGAAAGGCCTCCGTAAGGGAATCCCCTCGGTCCAGTATCTCCGTGAGGGGATACTTGGCCCGTTTGGATACGGGCTCGAGCTGCATCCCGGTGGACTCCGAGATGAGCCGAAGCAAACCCATGAAGGACGATGGGCTTTTGTCCGACTGACCCCCCGGAGGACTCCAGGTCAACCGGCCTGGAGAACAGGGAGGAGTCGTCGTCGGACTTGGAGGAGTCTGTGAAGAGCTGCCTGGGGCCTGAGCCACCCTCCACCTGCCGAGGACGGTCAGGAGTGAGGGTGACTGACAACCTGTGGGGCAGGCCCTGACCCGACCGAGAGTCCTTGGTCAGTGCCCCCGATTTTGGTTGTGGAGGCGGAGGTTCCACCACAGTCGGTGGGGCAGCAGGTTTCGGCTGAACAATCGGCCCAGGCTTGGGCATCTCGACTACGGTGAGGGGTTGTTTCGGCCGCTTGGGTGACAGCCACTTGATGGCCGGGGAAGGCGACGGCGTCGACTTGTTCCCGGACAGAAGTAACTGCTGCCACATCAGGTCCTCGTAGCGTCGATGCAATTTGCACCGAAGCCTCTCCTCTTCCGAGGAGGAAGACAAGGACGAGCGGTGGTGCCGAGACTGAGACCGCAGATGTCGGCGGGATCGGATGGACCGAGAAGAAGTCTGAGACAGAGACCAAGATCCTCAGTGTTTCCGAGGACAGGTCTGGGAAGGAGCGCGGGACACCCGCTCTTCCCTTGGCTGGGAAGCCTTAATCAGGGACTGCTGCACCGGGGGCGCAGGCAGATCCTCGGTCTCCACTGGGGGAACCGGTGAAGAAGGGTTGTCGGCCTCACCAGTCAACAGCCCGTCTGATGGGTCGAGAAAAATCTCGACCGCGTCAATGGGAATCTCAGCCGGCTGGCCTGCCAGGGATGCCGTGAAGCCAGCGGCCTTAGCCGCAACCTCGACCGAAGTCGACAGTCAGCTGTCCTGGGAAGGAGACCTCTCCCGCTCCCACGAACTCCGACGATGGGACTTACCCTTAAAGTCCTTCTTTTTGGACCAAGAGGAATGTCCCAATGGCCCCTCTCCCTTCGTGGAAAGGGATTGGCAAAGCTCCTTGAACGAAGCTGAATACGAGGCACCCAGAGAGAGCGGGATAAATGCCGCGACCGAGGAAGAGGACGATGCTGCCTCAGCCGCCTTCTTCCTTTGAGCGCCGATCATCTGCTCGAGCTGCTCAAGCCGAGCCAAGTCGCCGCAGTATTCACCCAACAGGCTGCCTTCGACTTAACCAAGGTGTTAGCGCCTCGGGCGCCCAAGCTGTAACCAGCAGCGCAGTCCTCCAGGACGCTATTTAAAGAACGGCAAGACTCGTGAGGCCTCGCTGGTCATGTTCTAGGCCGAGGCAGTAGATGCACATGGAGTGCGGGTCCATCCTAGACATCTTCTGCCCACAAGGGCACCGCCGAAATCCGGGAGTCGATTTGTCCATCGCAACCACGAGGGAGAAAGATGACCAACTCTAGAAAATTTTAAAATGAGTTTCGGGCGAACCGAAGAATTAGGATCCAGTCTATCATGCAATGCGTTAAGGAGGAATCCTGAGCTTCCAAGCGGTAAGGAAGATCTGGCATCATGGGGCAAAACCGAGAGTTTTACCACCCGGGTGGGGTTGGAGGAGCCAGCTTGAAGACCTTCCGGCAAGATTTAAAGCGGCAAGGAACCTGCCAGACAGTGTGGATGAACAACATATCCATGTCCCTAGAAAGAACAGTTCTGATGCATAGACACAACCAGTGCCACAGCTCAAGTCAACATCCCAGTCCAATCCAGGGCCACCTGCTATCGGTGCTTGTCCACTGTCACCCCAGATCCTAAACCTCTCGTATATCTGGCTGATTCTCTTCAGGAAGTAAGGCAGAGAGCCTATCGAAGACCTCATTGCTCTTTTGAGCCATCAAAGCCACATAGCTAGCTTGCTGGATGCCCAGGGACACAGTAGCATAGACCTTTCAGCTAAGGTAGTCTTGCTTCTTGGAATTTGGCTCAGCAGCTTGTCCAACTCAACCTGCACCCTCACCCTCACACTGCAGAACATGACATTTGCCACAAGCCTCTCAATCAACGGATATTCCGAAAACCTCGACAATCTATCAGGGCAACTGCATACTTGCAGTCCATACAATGCAGCGGAGCCTGGCAAGATTCTGGGTGGTGCCAGACACTTAGTGCAAAGCCCAGTATGGCAGGGCAATAGGCTACCCCCAGTGATAAATCTCGCTTGAGAATGTCCATCAGTGGATAGGTCTCCTTTTTCTGGACCTCCTCCAATGGACTGTCAAGAAATGGAAATTACGTACTTACCGTAATTCTGATCTTCTTGGACGGTCTCCATCACTCATTCACACTAGTGGGATAGCGCCGGAGGTGCTAGGACCAAGCGTGAGCCAAAAATTTTCTGAAGGGCCGGCGCCGAGGTAGGACCACGCATGTGCGGCACCGCGAGACTGACTCGTGCCTGTGTAGGCTATCTCAGCATCGACCCTCCAACTGCCTCAGTACCTTTTCGACCGAGGAGGTGAGTGTAACCAATGAGAATAACCTATTTGAGTTTCTGGGCCCAGAGGGCCCAGATGGCTTTGTAAGAAAGGTCAAAGAACAATGTCTTCACAGTCCGAACCATAGGCCATGAAGACCAGGAAAGAAAAACGAGTGAACCCAGGGGATGGTGGATGAGGTGAATGAGTGATGGAGACCAACCAAGAAGACAGAATTACGGTAAGTACATAATTTCCATATCTTCCTGGACTAAGTCTCCATCACTCATTCACACTAGTGGGAGAGTACCAAGCTAAAATCAACAACCCTGAGTAGGGTGGTAGGAGATAGGGTTCACTCAGAAAGGACAGCCAAGGACTGTCCTGTTAATAAAAAGAGCTGTCTTGTAAGAGCATCTATAACATACTGCCTACAAGATAAACACTCGAGTTGTAACTCGTCACCTTGCCGACGACTACAATGGGCACAAAATGAAAGTCAGCCAGTCAGCCGCAACCACTCTGGGAGAGCAGCAAGAACCTGGCCTCACAATTTGATCTAGGACCAAAATTAATAGTGCCAAAGACATGCACTAATCTAATGTAAAGGACTTCAGGAACTGCAAGAGCCAGAGGTAAAGTGTACAGGTTCAGGGTAGACCGAAAAGCGGAGATGGAACCCCCACTACCAAGTACGGCTGACCTGCAAACAACAGGTCCAGTAGCACTTGAACCCCTTACTTGGTGAGCAAAAGAAGGTCCAGATGGGGTCAGCTCATCAAGGAAAAAGGTTTGTACTTAAGTCACTGAAAACTTCCTGATGGAAGGCGAAGCACAACTTAGAAGCCTCTTGTGGTGGTCTAGTAGAATCAAATCCTAGTCGCTGCATATTCCAAAACGGAATCATCCTGCCCCTGTGTGTATGACTGTAGAAGCAGTCTCTGAACTCAGGGAAGAAAGGAAAAAGTGTACAGGAGGAGGGATACAGCAGGACCAAGTTAGGGCTAACCCATTCGTTGAAGTGACTGAATAGCGGCAGAAGTGGCTCAATGCGGTGAGACACTACTTACTCCGGCCTCCCTGAAGGGAGTAGGAAGGACTCTAGTTTGCTTTGTTGAAAAAAACAAACATCACCGCTCTGTCACGCAGTCGGAGAGGATAGCTTCGAGTGCTACTGGCATGGAACCAATGCACAGGAACCGAAGGTGTGAATATTTGAGAAGCTACCTCAGAAAGACCTACTTGACCAATGGTCAAGAAAGGAGCATGTCATCTGTTAAGTTGAAGCAAGCATGGAAGTAGGAATCTAAGTTCCGACTTGCTGAAGAGTCACTTCTGTTGCTGCAAGGCTCTGATCAAGAGAAGAAAGCCTGATTAAAAAACCAAAAGGGACTAATCTAGTTAGTCCCTAGACTGGTTAGACGCTTAGGTTTTGGAAATATCTCGGAATAACAGAAAATTCTCTAGAGAAAAGAGGTGAGCTATACCACCGCTGGATCGGACTGCCCCTAGGGGTAGAAGAAATCAGTTACTCTTTACTGAGGTTTAGAGATGACCACCTCAGGGTTGAGGCAGAACCTGACCAGATCCAAAGTGTGGTATCGGGAAATTCCAATTAGGCCCTGTGCTGTGATAATTCTGACCCTTTTTTTTTTTTTTTTTAAATTATCATTAGTCCGAGCCTGACAAGATTGCTGGCTGCTATTTGGCAAGGATTGCCTGACACAGAAATGACAAGGATGTCATCCCTCTGAGGAGCAGGAGGAGCCTGAGGATCCATAACTGAACCCTTGACTGGACTAATAATAGCTAGACAGATGTTAACCACCTGTGCCGAAGCAGCCACCAGAGGGGCAGCATCAAAAGAGGGCTGTATACCCCTATCAAAGGAACGGAACAGTCTGTGCGGCTCCCGACCATTGAATTAGAATGTTACACAGAGTGTAACTGTCTTGACCACTGAAAGAGTCTAGACGCAGAGGTATATGGTCCACAGATCCAGTCTGAACACTGTGGTGGACCCCATAAATGAGGAACTACTAAAAGAGCTTCCATCACAGACTCTGATGATAGAGAGGGCGTGTCTTTCAGTATATAAAATGAGTCATCCGCTGTATCACTGACCAGAAGGACAGGGAGAGACTCATCTAGATGCCCTTCTACCACAGAAGGACCCCCAAAAAGAGGTCTAGGTTAGAGCCACTAGAGACTCCGCCATCAGGAAGGGTGTCGAGGAGGAGCTTGGCACCACGTAGGGAGCTGAGAAAGTGCTAAGCAGAATGAGAGATTCCGCTGACAGAACAAAACAGAAGAGTCCCATCAGCGGAAAACCGCTGGATGATGAGACCCGATGCAGACCGCCACCCACTAAGATGTGTGGAAAAATAATCCGCAGAATAGGACTTCATTCCACGGAAACATCCCACCACAAGTCCTGCAGAAGAGAGGTCTGCAAACGGAGATCTTTCCCTAGTTCTGTCAGACAGCACCAACTGGCACCCCTGCGGCACCAGCATCACTCGTGGCACAGGAGGGCACCAAGTCAGTACCTATGCCAACCTGAGACACCAGAGAGCACCCAAGGCGGAACCCGCAGGTATCCTCGGCACCAACTGCAGCAATGACACGCAAGGGCTACCAAGGGCACCCAAGCAAACCCATGGCACCCAAGAAACTACGGCACCTATGGGCACTCATGGCAACCTATGATATCCGCTGGTGCCTGGCGCGACACCACGGCGGCGGCACCGCAGGCGCCCGGGCACCGCTTGGCACCTTGAGGCGCCCAGCGCCCCAGAACCTCGGTGCTTGGCGCCACCTGCACACCCGCGGGCATCCGTGGCACCGCGGACACACCCAAATAGCCATCACGAAGGGTGCCGGCATTGAAGGCAACACTGACACAGCACCGACAGCACCGGCGCCGAGTGCAGTGCCGAGCCATGGCGCCGATCCACGGCACCGACCCAAACACCAGCGGCGCCGCCTATGGCACCAATGCCAAACCAGTGGCACGGCGCCGGACCTGCGGTGCCACCAAGGTGTCAGGCACAACGCCAGGAAAAACACTGCAGAAAAGCCAATGGAAAAGATGGAGAAAGGTGGTACCCGTGCCGGCCCCAGCATGGAAAAGGAGAGGGGGGTAGGCACGAGGGGCTGACACGATGGCGAAGGCACCAAGAGGGCACCGTGCTCATTCTGATCCAATTAACCTGGCTCCGGTTCAACGGCTCCGACGCCCGGAGGCCCCGAAACCAGGAACACAACCAGGAAAAAGGAAAGTCAAACCCCTGCTCCACAGGAGCGCCCAGAGGTGAATTGCACCACCGAACTCCAACGAGACAGAGATGGAGTCCGGAGTAGAGTATGCGCCGTTAGGAGCGGGCCGGGGGAACCCATGAAAGTCGGTTCAGGCCTATCGCCTTACCAACGAACAATCCTCGCCTAAACGAAGAAGAAGAAGAGCTCTGAGGCTAAGCGGAGCTGGATCCCCGCATCGCTAGATCTGTTCCGTGGACTGTCCTCTCTACCGAGCACAGGACTGTCTGTAGTCAGACCCTCCTCACATTTAAGGGTGGCGGACCAGGCACAGCCCTCTGCCATAATAACTCCAACGAGTTCACCTACCGTCCACCGCCTACCGCCTAAGGACGACTCGCTATGGCAGGAAAGAACTTCTTTTCTTCATAATCTTCTTGTTCGTAAAATAAAAAATTACTACTAAATAGTTAAATTAAAACGCTTAAATTAAACACTAAAAGCTGCTGTCATACAGACTAAAAAACTTTGACTCGCAGACGAGCCGACATCGACATCCAAGCGCACTCAATGGCGGGAGAAAAGGAACTGAGGTGGTTGGAGGGTCGCAGCTGAGATAGCCCTACACAGGCATAGGTCAGTCTCAGCGGTGTCCAGCCAGGGTCCTACCGGCGCCGGCCCTTCAGAAAATTTTTGGCTCCCGCTTGGTCCTAGCGCCTCCAGCGCTATCCCACTAGTGTGAATGAGTGATGGAGACTTAGTCCAGGAAGATCCACGGACGTATGTTCTATGAAGAATGTGCAAAGAAAAACAGGTCCCTCGCAGGTGGGTCTGTTTGTTGGCAAGTTACCCTCGCCAAAACAAAGAGTCAAGTGGATGGATAGTGCATCCAAATTAGAGTTGGGAAAGAAAAGCATAATCCTTCGACATGGGGTACTGAATCTGACAGGGCAACCACCACCAAAAGGAGATGGGGAAGCCCAGACTCTGGCTTAGAGTACTTGGTTGGAGCGTCATCTGCTGGCTCTGGTGGTGGGGCTCTACCTGTATCAGTTACTGCAGCATGGCCTGCAATGCTGAAGAGGGAGCAGTGGAACACATGACCAGAGTTGGTGCCGAGAGTGTCAGCCAATATCTGGACAGGTCTACTGATGAAGGTGACCAACAGTGTGAATCCTCTATTATGACCCCAGGTCTGAACAGTACACGCAGGCATCGTGTCAATCAGGTATCTGCACAAAATGCACCACATGAAGCTGTTTTTTTTTTTTTTTCTCCAATTGTTTCACCAGGTGAGACACACTAAGCTGAAAGCTTGTTTACAGGTGCAACCTGGGAGCACAGGGAAGTTAAGTGACTTGCTCAGGGTCACACAGTATGCAAGTGGGGGCTGTGGGATTCAAACACAGGTCTCCAGATTTGCAGCTCAGAGCCTTAAACCACTGCACTATACTGCCTCCCTATTTCTTCCATTCCACAGCAAACTGCAAGAACAGAACAGGAAATCAATTTTGAGGGAACAGAAATTAATCAAAACTGAAGCAAAACTTCGAGAAACATCACTAAAAGGCCTAGAAACTAGCAGAATCATACCTAATTCACTAGCAGGAGCTGTGAAAAAGACAACGCATTTCTTTCTGCAGAATTAAAGATCTGGGTATAGGCAAGGGTGTAGACAGGCATCAGTTTGGTTGAGGGCCTGTCACAAACCATATGCCTTTCTGTTAACATTTTCGTTCTAATCTGTAATATTTGGGTTGGTGTAGGCCACTGAGGAGTGTCTTTGTTTAAATGTATGTTGTTTATGAGACAGATACATGTATAACCTCTTTAGAGATTAGAGAAATCATCTGACAACAATCTGACTTGTTTGGAAGGGGTGCCATTTGGAAAGGATGTGTATATTTTTTGATGGGGGAGGTATAATTGTTGGAGATTGTGTACAAAACTGAAATTTCTAGCTACACCTCTGGTACAGGGGGTGCAGAACTGGAGGACCTCATGATTAGGTGGTTGAAGGAGTCAAGCTTGAAGACTGTTCCAGTGACTGAGCAGGCTCAGTAGAGGACTGCCTAAGTGTGGATAGTGAACTGAATCTGGGTAGTTAGAATTATAGCTTAATTTTTAACAGCGGGTAGATTTTTTTTGTAATACATGGTGCGTGGTATTGTCCGCCTGACTCGGACCACTTGACCCGGAGAAATGGAGCAAAGGCGGTGAGAGCTAGGGTGGACACCGGAGCAAGCAGGTTGATGTGTACGGACTCCCTGGGGACCAGAGGCCACATGCACTCGATTTTCCCCAGATGGGCACCCCAACCCATCAGAGAGGCATCGGTCGATAGAGGACAGCCGTCGGCTCGGGCGGACAAGCGGATGCCCTCACCAGATGGAATGGAACAGTCCACCACTGAGAGTGTTCCATACTCCTGGGTCACTATCACTACAGCTGGTTCAAAGGATGTGCCAGACCACTGGCTGGCCAGTCCTCACTGAAGGTGTATGTGCCAGCGCTACCAACCGGACTACGCTGGCAATAGTCGCTATGAGACCCAGAAGGCGCAGGAAGTCCTGGACAGATGCGATTGCCCAACCAGAAATGATTGGGCAAAAGAAGTGAAACCTCGGCCCTGTCCGCGGAGCCATGCTCTGGCTCGAAGAGACTGGCTCTGCCCCGATGAACAGGATCATCTGCTCGGCTCGAGTTCCGACCTGGCCTTGTTGATGAGAAGGCCAACTTGAGAGCAAACCTGGAGGCCAGATCTCTGGACCGCCCACCTCCGAGCTCGGAGGAGGCTGCTATCAATAATTGTCCAGGTAAAGGTACACCCGGACCCCTCGGCGCCGCAGAATGCTGTCACCACTGCCATGCATTTGGTGAAGACCTGGGAGCTGGAGATAAGCGAAGGGCATGGCTCGAACTTCGAAGAGGATCCCCTCCGCCGGAAGCGGGAGGAATCTCCGGCGTGACGGACGGATAGGGGACGTGAAAGAACGCTGGGCCCTGTAGGTCCAGAGCAGAACCACACCGTGTTCCAGAGATGGCATTATTCGCGCCAGAGTGACCATCCTGAAGGTCTTAGGACCTTAGGTCTTGTTCAGGTCATGTAGGTCGAGAATGGGGGCGCCAGCCTCGTCTGCTTTCGAACCAGGAAATACCTGGACACAAACCCGGGTCAAGGGGGTCCTCCACCTCCGTGATCACCCTTGGAGGAGGAGAGCGATGCGTCGCCCGGGCGAGCCATCAGTGAGGCTGCGGACTTCGAGGCCCCCGAAGTGCACGGTTCTGAAGGGCGGGGCCTGCTCGACTCCAGAGGTAGTTTTTCCACCACCTTCAGTGCACCCACCCGTCCGTGGTAACAGCGATCAGGCGGAAAGGAAGCGATCGAGCCATCTCCATGGGGAACCGGGTGAGGTGACAGGATGGGGCACACCCCTCAGTCCGCCACTGGGCAGGCTTGGGGAGGACTGGCCGAGGGACCTCCGGCCTTACCTGCTCCCTGTTGGAGAAGCTGGCTTGGGTTTGGGACACCGTTGTTGAGCCTGCTGGCCCTGACGCTGAACTGGGCTGGCGGGCCTGGAGAGAGGACTAAAGGGGCTTAGGCTGTGGCTTGCGGCCTTTGTCCTTCTGAGCGAAGAGACCGAGTCCAAGGTAGCACTGGACTCCCGATCCTCTGCAGGTAACCTTCCACCCCAGGGTCAAGAGGTCAGTCCCAAAGAGGGAACATCCGCCAACATGTGCTGGGTATCCGAGGTAAAGGTGGATATCCTCAGCCAAGCCCGACGACGCATGGCCACTGCGGCCACCACAGACCTGGCACATGAGTCCCTGATGTCTAACGCAGTCTGAGCTGCTGTTTGGCCACCGCCCTGCCCTGGTCCCGCACCTGCCTGACTGTAGTCTGCAGATCTGCGGGAAGATGAGGGACAACCTCATTCAGGGAGCCCAATAAGGCGTGAGAAAAATGTGGCATGAGGACCGGCCAAACTGGTCTGATCGGACGTCGAGAGGACGCAGCACAGACTTACCCGCATAATCCACCCTTGGACTTTGTCGGGAGGTTTGTCCATCCCATGCCCCGCATGCCGAAAACGCTTAGTAACCAACCCCGGCCAAGGGTGTTCAAAAAAACCGGACAGGGAACCGGAATCTGTACTTGGCCAACCTGGGCCGGGTTAGGCAGGAAGCAGGACGCTGCCAAAGTCTCCAAGGCCAGACTCCACTATGGCTTCGCCACCGGAAAGGCCTCCGAGGAGAATCCCGGTCCAGAATCTCCGTGAGGGGATACCTGGCCCGCTTTTGAAACGGGTTCGAGCCATCCCGTGGACTCCAGAGATGAGTCAAGCTAACCTCTAAGAAGGACGAAGGGCTATCGTCCATTGACTGCCCTCCCGAGGACCCAAGTCCATGCGCTTGGAGAAGAGGGAGGAACCATCATCGACTCAGAAGAGTCCTCAAAGAGCTGCCTCGGCCTGAGCCACCCTCCACCTGCCGAGGTTTATCGGGAGTGAGGGTGACAGACTGCCTATGGGGCAAACCCAAAGCCAACTGAGAATTTTTGGTCGGAGCCCCAACTAATGGCTGTGGAGGCGGAGGTTCCACCAGAATCGGTGGGGCAGCTGGAATTGGCCGAACAACCGGCCTGAGAACAGGCTCCTCGACTACAACGAGGGGTTGTTTCGGCTGCTCCGGTCACAGCCACTTAATGGCCGGGAAGACAACTGGTTGGCTTATTCCTGGTCAAAAGGGAGCTGTTGCCACATGTTCTCTACCTCCGACGCAACACGCGCCAAGCCTCCCCTCATCCGAGGAAGAGGAAGAGCCGGCGGCGTGCTGCTACGGTGCCGAGACCGCCTATGACGGGCGGGACCGGTTGGATCAGAGGGATGTCCGGAGACCGAGAGTCTCGACTAGGCCGAGAAGGCGAGAGAAGTGTCGAAATCGCACTCCCATCAGCTCGGACGATCCCACCAAGGCTCCAGAACCGGAGGCACAGCCGAGCCGACGGGATCCTCAACTCCCACTGGGGAACTGGGAGAGGGGATTTCTAGCTTCCAGCCGACACCAGCCCAATCTGGTCGAGAGAAAAATCGACCGTCAACGGGAGTCTCGTCAACTGGCCTGACAGGGACACCGGAAGCCAGTGGCGAGCTGAGGGTCGACCAAGCCTACTGTCGACAAGGGAGGGGATCTTCCCGCGCCCAAAAGCGCCGACGGAGAGACTTACTCTCTGCTTCGGACCTGGAAAGGTCCCGAACAGTTGGACCCTCACCCTTGGTCGAGAGGGTCAGACAAAGCTCCTTAAAAGAAGCCGACTACGAGGCACCGAGAGAGAGCGGGACAAATGCAGCAGCTGAGGTAGAAGCGGCCCGCGCCGCCTCCTCTTTGAGGGCGATCATCTGCTCTAGCTGATCCGCTGCGGACACCGCCAATCAGGCCTCTTTAGATTTCACCGGTGGAATTCTTTTCTCGGGGCGCCCCAGTTGTAATCGGGCAGCACGGTCTTCAAGGGCGTGGGCGAAAGGAAGAGTAAGTCGCCCAGGCCTCTTGGGTGGTGCTCAAGGCCCAGGCAGTGAGCGCTACGTAGAGCTGGGATCCGTCCTAGACATCTTCTGCCATCAGGGCACCTCTGAAAACCGAGTCGATTTGTCCATCGCAGCCACGTGAAGAAGACCAAGTCTTTTAGCAAAAACTTTGATTTCAACTTCAAGAATTAGGAACCAGTCTTAAACGCAGCGCTAAGGAGGGAACCTGAGCTAAGCGTAAGGAAGATCTGACGCCATGGGGCAGAGCCGAGTTTTACCACCGGGTGGGTGGGAGGAGCCAGCTTGAAGACCCTTCCGGCAAGATTTAAAGCGGCAATAACCCGTTAATAAGGGATGAACAACATATCCATGTCCCTAGAACCTGTATTTCTAGGGACGTGAATATGTTGTTCAATCCACACTGTCTGGCAGACTCCTAGCAGTTCTCTGGGAGGAGGGAGGCAAGACGCGCACCCCCTACTTAGGGAATAAGGACTGAAGAACAGAGGTCCCAAAACCAGCATGCCGGCGTGACTCAAGGTTAATGTGGTAATGGGAAATAAAGGTGTGTGCTGACTTCCAGGTAGCAGCCCTGCAGATTTCCTGGAAAGGATGTCCCTAGAAGCGCCACCAAGCAGCGGTATGGCAGCTAGAATGAGCTCTTATCCTCTGGGAGGCTCCATGCCCGCCAACCCACAGCAGAGATCTATGCAGGAGGTGACCCACCTGCTTATCATCCGCTCACTGCAGGTCTGCCAGGTGCGGCTTCAGCGTAGGTGACAAACAGCTGGCTAACCTCTCCTGCTAACTTTAGCTGTTCGCTCCTTATAGTAAGCGAGCCTTTTTAGGTCCAGAGTATGAGCCTATATTCGCCTCCGAGGTGTGACTGGTAGAACACCGGCAGAGTCAACACCTGGTTAAGGTGAAACTCCAACACCACCTTCGGAAGGAATTTTGGGTGGGGGCACAGGACAACCTTGTCCCTGTGGAAGACCGGATAAGGAGACTCGATGGAAAGCGTCTGGAGCGGGTCCCAAGGTGGTAAACTGGGTCCGAAACTGGTCGAGTCACAGGACACAGAGGGTGGTGGTAAATGGAGTTCAATCCGAATAGAGGTGAGTGACCAGCGGGATTCCACAGATATCTGTGCTGGGGCCAGTCCTCTTTAATGTCTAAGCAACACTGCAGAGAAGCCGGAGAGGAAGGTATGCCTCTTTGCAGATGACACTACGATCTGCCACAGGGTTGACACTCCGGGGGCGGAATTAGAAAGACCTAAACATGCTTGAGGAGAGTCGGCCCGGTGGCACTGAGGGTTGAGACGCTGGAAGCCACGCCAGCGACCAGGGTTCTGGAGCAAGCTCGGGTGCCCGGGGGGCAGCAGGGACAAGAGAGGATTGAACGCCCGCTGGGCTGCCTCCTCCCCTGGGGGTGGAGGATAGCTCAGCACGCCATGCCTCCTGGTGGAGATCAGGGGCACTGCAGCACGCCTGCTGCCTCGTCATACCACGTGGATGACGCTGGGTGCACCATGCGGGGGGCACTTAGAACACGGAAACCCGGCACAGAGGGGAGGTGACAGCACCTGACCCCCATGCCCACTACCAGATCCACCCTGCCTGGCCTTCCAGGTCCTCCACCCAGGGGTCCACTCCCACAGCCAGAGTCTATAAAGTAAAGAGCGCCCAACGAGGAGGGGTGGCCCCACCCCGGAGGGGTTAAGCTGGGGGTGCTGGCTGTGGGAGGGGTGGGGGGAGAGAGAGGAGGCACAGGTTCAGGGGAATCTCAGGCGGGCAGAAACAGGCAGGATGCCGGAGAGATGCTTCCTCGGGCCGTGACCGGAGGGAAATAGAATTAAAAAAAAAAAAACATGCTTGAGGAGTGGTCGAGAGTGTGGCAGCTAAGCTTCAATGCAAAGCAGCACAAAATCATGCATCTGGGGCACGGAAATCCAAGGGAAGAGTACAAGATGGGTGGGGGGGGAAGAGATGTGTTGACGGCCACCAATCAAGAAAGGGACCTGGAGTAATCATATTTGATGACCTAGGGGTAACCAAACAATATAAGAAGGCTGTGGGGAGAGCCAGTGGGATGCTAGGGTGCATATGGAGAGGTATCACTAGCAGAGAAAAACAGGTGGTTATGCCACTGTACGGATCACTAGTGAGACCTCATCTGGAGTACTGTGTCCAGTTCTGAAGGCCGCATCTCCGGAAAGACATAGACAAAATAGAGGCAGTCCAGAGAAGGGCAACAAAAATGGTGCAAGGACTGCACCAAAAGTCATATGAGGAAAGACTAGAGGACCTCGGTATGTATTCCCTGGATTGGGGGGGGCACTGAAGAGATATTCAAGTACCTCAGGTATATAAACAAGGTGCAGGAGGGCAGTATCTTTCAGAAAAGAAGGCATACAAGAACAAAGGGGCATGATATGAGGCTAGAGGAGAGTAGGCTCAGGGGCACAGAAAGAATAGTGGATGCTTGGAACAGCCTCCCTGTGGATGTGGTGGGGGCAAAAATGGTAGGGGAATTCAAGAACGCATGGGATAGACCTAAGAGTACTCTCACAATAGGGAAGAAAGGGTAAGCCACAGATCATCTACTGTTTGCAGTATTGCATTAAGTAGGGAAATGGGGCATACTAGGTGGGCCACACGCTCTTTATCTGCCATCACCTTCTATGTTTCCATTAAATGGAGGCTCCGCTTTGACTCAATTTTAAAAGTGGGAGGACTGAGGCCAAGACAAGTCCAGAGAAATGAGGAGGTGCAACAGTGAGCAAACCACTATGCTAGGATTTGAACTGGGATTCCCTGGTTCACAGTTATCTACTGTAACCACTTGACAACACTGCAATACTGTTTTTTCTTATATACCTACGATGTTGGGAAACCGGATCAAGCAGTAATGACATTCTTGATCTGGTCAATGTGGGCAACTAATTCAACATGACACAGTTCACATTTAAACCTGTAACAAGCAGAAATGTTACCTTGCTGTTTGGAAAATATTTTCTTTTGCCTCTGAAGTTTTGGTCTTCTTTCAATGACAGGGTTGAAAAATGTGACCTGTAATACAACGCAGTAATTGTTGCACTATGCAAAATTGTATTTTCATTTTAAAATGCAGCTCTAGCCACGTTTTATTGCACCACTTACCTCTGCAAATAGAGTACCCTGTGGTTCAAGATATAAGCACATTCCATGTCGCTGATTGTCCAGGAAATCTTCCAACCGCAGAAACTTCACAGCACAAAGTGAGCGCCAATCACGCCAATAAACAGATATTTCTAGTTCTCGTGACTGTTATAAAAAAAAAAAAACAATACTCAGAACTGCATTTTCCTCTTTGCTATGAATATTATTTGCTGATCTGGCATGTTTTTATTTAAAAGAAGAGTTCTATCTTACCCTGAACTGTATTTCATCACTTCTGCCTTTTTTCCTAATCTTCCTAATTCTGAACACTTATATGACATAATTTTTTAATCATTACTCTCTTAAATTATTTTGATTGTGATTACTTTCATCCACATTTCCACTCTCAGATACAATATGCCAGACAGAAACACCGTAAATGACGCAGCAGTTAATGGCAGCCCCCAAAATTCAGCACGAGTACCTGCATTTACCAGAACTCAGCTGGCAATGTTTAGAGTGGAACTATTGGGTTTTACAATTCTCAAATTAAAGTCTTTAATTTGATGTGTAAAACTTAAAGAGCTAGTAGCGCCAAAAACAGCAGACAGAACGTTATTTATCTTTACAAGAACCCATTCAGCACTTTATTTTCGCAGTATTTTCCTTTTGCTATTTTTGTATTAAACAACAAATTTATTCAGTGAAAAGAATAAATTGACATACGTTACAGAATGCCGTCTCAACAAACGGCAACAATATTATCAGAAGCAGATGAACAATTACTACTAACCAAAAAAATACAACATCCTAATAGCCAATTTGTAGCACAGTAAACAGTTCCTCAAGGTGCCTGAAAAAAGTTATTATATATATATATATATATATATATATATATATATATACACACACACACCATCAGGGATTCAGTTACCTCCATTTTGTGAGTATATGTCCACCGAAAATAAGACAAAAACTTCCAAACTAAAGGGGAAGGGAGTCAGTGACTTCAAAATGTTAAAGAAAAACTCTTGTTATTACAAACTCTCCACCAAAAATCCTTAACCCACCCCACCACCCCCATTAAGCTTTTTGTGGTAAAAACTAATCGGACTAAGAAGACCTTCAACTGTGGGGAGCCAGGAGATGAGACTAACACAGGCATACAAGGTGAGGCATGGGTTGGATATTTAATGCTTGTATCAGGTTCAGCTGCACAATTTGTGATGCAACACCCCCTCCCCCCGGTAGCAGAAGGGAGACAGAGGGTGCGAACGGGTATGGACTAATAATGGAGGAGTTCTCTTGAAGGCCTGCTGTTACGGTAATTATGTAACTGTTCTATCTTCTTCGAGGAGATATCCTCCATTAGTCCACACCTTTGGAACGGTTGCCAAGTAGTCCTAAACACCAACTGGGAGGTGGTTACAGTCTGATAAATATTCAGCACAGCAGGCCTTGCAGTACAGCAGGCCTGAAATCCGCACGTCTACAAGATACAAAGTCCAGACTGCAATGTTTAATGATGGTGTGGACAGTGCTCCACGTGGCTGCAGCACAAATGTCAGCCACAGAAACATTTCTGAAACAAGCAATAAAAACAAGAAGTGACCATTCCCCTTGTGGAGTGGCCACAAATTGCAGCGGGAAGTTCCTTACCATACTTCCAATGAAAGAACGCAATAAGATGTGCCAGCCGTCTAGACAGAACTGTTTAGCCACAGAAGCACCCTCTTTCCCAGGGGCGTATGAAACAAAAAGCTGAGAGAACTTTCTGCAGTCCTTGGTGCGACTCACATGGTATCGGAGTGTTCTATGTACATCTAAAGTATGGAGCAGTGCCTCACCCTGATTAGCATACTCAGGGTAATACACTGCAAGGTGCATCATTTGATTCAGTGTAAATTCAGAGTCCACCTTCAATAGAAACTTTGGATTTGTATGCAAAGAGACTCTGTCTTTGTTAAAAATCAAATAAGGAGGCTCACATTAGAGCCTGAAGCTCTGAAATCCTTTGAGCAGAAGTGACTGCAACTGAAGATAATGTTTTCCATGACAGGAAACGTAGGTCACAACTTGTGGCCGGCTCAAAAGGAGACAAAGTCAGTTTCTCAAACACATAATTTAAGTCTCAAGGTGGCACTGGATTGTGGATAGGAAGTTTCATGTGGAGAATACCTCAGAAACATACGAGACCCTTCTAATTAGGCCAACGGATGATCATCAGTCGGGAGCAGGAAAAGCTGAAATAGTGGTTAAATACACCTTAAAGTAGCAGTAAAATGAACACGGTTAGAAACGAAGTGACACATTTTAAATGTGGTCTGGTCTGCAGTCATTACGACTTCCGGTTTCTGCTAACGTTCGTTGTTTTGCTGAAAATGGAAGTGTTACAAATATACCCGTTTAAACTGTATATTAATTGGCGCAAAAAAAAAACCAACTACCCAGTGGAGATGTTTGTAGTCCAGACTTTACTCCCACAATGCCACTAGCAGTGTATAGTGTTGTTTGTGTGTGCTCATTCTTACACTCTCGGCAGGAAAAACAAAAGCTGAATCCACAGAATGGCTGCAATATGCGTGTATTACTTTGAAATATCCACTATCCTGTCAAAAGTGGCACATCTTTTATCTCACCTAATGTGGTACAGATACTGAGTAAAAAAGAAATGTAGAAATTAATTATAGCTGTACATTATAGAAAGTACCTGATTATACAATGGCATCAAAAATTCTGAAATCTGATTGGCTAGCTGGCACCTCTAAGCTGTAGTAAATCCTGACATTACCCACGTTAAGAGATGCCAGCTAAGGGACATTAGAAATTCCTCTGATCCCCAAAATCAAAACAGTAAACTCGCCATCTTTAATCGCCGGTATAAGCCACAGTTCTAACCAGTTTTTTCGAGCTTTTAAAGAGCTAGTGGAGCCAAAACTGACAGAAAGGAAAATAATACAAGTTCTAAGTAGTAGTGAGTTGTAACTTTTTATTTCTGAAGTATTTTTCTTTTTCCCTTTCCTCATCATAAAGTATTCTATGTGATAATATTGTGCTGGATGTGAGGAACAGCTCTTAGCCTGGCAGCTGACATATCTAACTCTACTGCCCCAAGCTACATCATCAGCATTATGATCTCACGGACAGTGACATCTCAGGTGAATGACCTGGCAGCCACTCACTTACTTGCTGTTCCTAGGTAGCAGTGATGTCACAGTCGGTGAGGTCACAATCCTGATGATGTAGTGTGGAGCAGTATATATGTCAGCTGCCAGGCTAAGAGCTGTTCCACACGTCACACCTACTAACATCAGGTAAACAATCTTCTAATTAAACAGAAAAAAGAAAACGTATCTCAGATATAAAAGGTAATGGTTGGCTGCTTTTAAAATCTAATATTAGTTTTAGGCAGTACATTAGCGCTTTAAATATACCATGTCTGCGATGTCATTATTGTTGTACCCTGTTGCCCACTCCTCCCTGTATCTCCTGCTTTTTAATATTTAAATGTAATTCAAACTATGTCTTTTAGTAACCTTTTTTGATTAGTATGTTTTTGTTACGTTTTTACTAGTTCATTTTTGTTTACCAGTTCATTTTTGTTATTTTTTTGCTACCTCCTCAGGCACCACTGTAACCTGCCTGAGCCTCTGCACTACTGTACTTGACTTATTACCCAGGCTCTATTGTAACCTGCCTGTGACACCGTTGTAAACTGCCTGCATTTCACGTATGTATGTATTTTTGTCTTCTCTACCCCTTGCCCCGTGTCGCACCTGGAAACGAGCCTCAGCTCAGTGTGCTTCTCCCAGTTACCAACTTTTAAAGAGGGAATCCGTCAAGAACATTAGCAATATTGTCTCTTACTGTTTGGTGGCAGAAGTTCACTGAAGTTAAATCACAAAGTCTGTTTCTCAGAAAAGTGTTCCCACCTTTAGAAATTTAGTTTTTAATCCGGCTCCGTGTCAGTAGCTTTTGCGATGCGCTGTAGAGACTGAGAAACCAGAAGTGACATCAGCTCCAGAAGAGATCAATCATGGTGTGTTTGTGCTGGAGCGTGAATTTTCACTGCGATCCGTGCTGTCAAAGTGTGGTGTGCGGCACTATCATTGTGTGCATAAAATCTTTTATATCTCTTAGTGTGGCACTGAGGTTCTGTGTAGCTGTGTACATTTTCATTTTTCCAAGGGCATACTGTAGCGCGATCCTCACTGCTGCAGTCTTTTGTAGCTCTCAGTGTAGAAATCAGTGTAGGTGTCTGTAAAGGGCTCATTCCTGGTGCACCACAGAAATACAGCCTAAACACCTACAACCTACTGTTCCTCTGCTAGGAAAATAATTTTAGCAACTGTCCTTGGCACACATCAACACACACACACATGAAGAGTCACAGAAGTCACCCCATGAGTATATCTATCTCACAAAGACTGCGTCTTGCAGTTCAACACATTGACATATGTCACAACCTGTTGTATGGGACCAAGACCTCCAGTTGGACTAGATACATAATGATGATGAACTGCATCACTGGCAATACTTTGGGGGGACACAACTGGCATCACCCACAACCAAGGAAGACCAGTGGTGCAGAACATAAACAAATGTTGATCTTAATTACACATAAAGTTGCAGAAAGGTGACGTACTGAGAGAGGAATCAGGCATGGCATTGTACTGGAATGTGACATGAAAAAAAAATTACTCACCTTAGTAATTGTGTTTCTTCTAATGGAGTCTTGCTGTATTCTGACAATTGCAGTTAGCTCCAGCCTTTGAACTGCCCCGGAGAGTATAGGGTTAAAATTTCTATGCAGGGCATAGAACGTTGAGCTTGAGCTCGGTTGAAGACTCTGTCTGCAGTACTTTGAATACAAACCATCAGATTCTTATGAGCTGAAAACTCACTGACCTATCAGAATGTGAAAACTGTAACATTTCTACGAGCCAACTGGCAACTAACGGTCTAGGTTCCCAAAGGAAGACTCAAGTCAGGAAACCCAAAAAAACAAACAAAAACCAGGTAATAAAGCATAACAAATTCTTAATAACCACACTAAAGCACCCAACAGGAAGTGTGCTGAAGACACTCCTGGGGTGCAACACTGCACTTGCCCACCCACTTCCCAAAAACAGGTTCTGAGAGGGGAGGCAGGGAGAGAGGTCAGAATACAGCAAGACTACATTGGAAGAAACACAATTACTAAGGTGAGTAATTTTTTCTTCAAACAACCTGAAGTCTTGTTGTATTCTGACAATTGCAGACTACCAAGCAGTACCTCCGAGAAGGAGGGACAAAATCTACTTTGGGAATAGGCTCTGGAGCACTGCTGTGCCAAATCTAGCATCACTCCGAGTCTGGATAGCCAGGGAATAATGCTTGGTGAAGGTATGAACTGTTTTCCAGGTGGCTGCTTGGCAAATTTCTAACAAGGGAATATCCCTGGCCGCTGCCAGAGATGCAGCTGTACCTCTAGTGGAATGAGCCCTTAGGCAGGAATTTTTCCCAGTTTCTCATAACAGAATTGGATACAGGACACAATCCACCCGGCAATAGTTCTCTTGGTGGCAGGTTTGCCCTTACCTACTTCCCCATAAGTGAGGAATAACTGGAGGAAGTCAGACCTGTGACCCTTTGTACGTTCTAAGTAGTAACTAAGGGCTCTTTTAACATCTGAACTGCATAACCTTCGCTCTCCTGAGGAAGCATGATCAGTGAAGAACACAGGAAGAGACATGGATTGGTTCAAGTGGAAATCAGAAACCACTTTGGGTAAGAACCTCCTATTGCTTCTAAGGACCACCTTATCCCTACGGAATGAGATGAAGTCCGGTTCAACTGACAGAGCTTGCAATTCACTGATACGTCTGGCAGAGGTAACAGCAACCAAAAACACAGTTTTCCAAGTCAACTACTTGAGCTCTGCTGAGGACATAGGCTCAAAAGGGGGTTGCATAAGCTGAGCAATGCAGACATTCAAATCCCAGGCAGGAGCAGGATCCCTAAAAGGAGGACTGGTATGAAGCAATCCTTTGAAAAATTTACAGAATACAGGATGAGATGACAGGGAGGAAGGCTTTCCCACTGACAGAAAAGTAGAAACAGCTGACAAATATACCTTGAGAGTAGCTGGTCTGAGGCCTAGACCATTAAGATGAACCATATAATCCAGAACTGTAGACAACTCAGCAGTGTCTGGGGATATATGCTTCTTGGAACACCAAATGCTGAATCTTTTCCATTTGGAGTTGTAAGTTTTTCTGGTGGCAGGCTTCCGAGAGGCTTTGAGAATGTCCAGAACCCCTTGGAACAGATGCAAATCTGCATATTCTAACTCTTCAAGAGCCATGCCTTGAGATAGAGGGACCGAAGATTGGGGTACCAAATCCTCCCCTGAGATAAGGTTAACAGAATGCACTTCCTGGGGAGAGACAGGGGAAGATGGACTGCTAGGGACAGCAGCAGGGGATACCATGGCTGCCTGGCCCAGTCTGGAGCAATCAGAATTAGTTTGCAGGATTGTGAGCTCATTTTGACCAGAACTTTGAACAACAGAGGAAAAGCATAGAGGAATTTCCCTTCCCAGTTCAGGACCAGAGCATCCGAAGGGACTGAGTCAAGTACTGGAGGTCTGCAACAAAACAGAGGAAGTTGGTGATTGTCTGGGGCTGCAAAGAGATCTATCTCTGGAGTGCCCCACCTGGAAAAAAATCACTTCTAGCACCAGGGGCTCCAGAGACCATTCGAGATGGCCCTGGGAGATTCTGCTCAGTGTATCTGCTATCACATTGTCCTTTCCTGGAAGGTGGACTGCAACTAAGGATGTCTGCAGAGAGTAAGCCAGAGACCATAGTTTCATGGCTTCTGTGCACAAGGCCGTGGACCGAGTGCCTCCCTGCTTGTTGATGTACCACATGGTGGTGTTGTCTGTCCTGACCTGTACCACCTTGTTCTGCACTGACTGAGAGAAGGCTTGCAGAGCCAGGAACACTGCCCTGAGCTCCAAAAGATTGCTATGCAGGAGGGACTCTTGATGGGACCACTGTCCCTGGGCTGTGAGAGCCCCGAGATGGGTTCCCCACCCCAACAGAGAAGCATCTGTGGTAAGGACCACAGAGTGGGGCTGACTAACAAAAGGAACCCCTTGCCTGAGATTGTCCTGATCCTGCCACCACTGAAGTGCCTGGACCAGAGTCTGAGTCACTGGAACTAATTTGGTAAGAGGATCCTTCTTTTGGGACCAGAAGGACCTTAGATGGAACTGAATGTCCTTCATTTGAAACCTGGCTCCTTGGACCACTGCTGTAGAAGCTGCCATGTGACCCAGAAGCTGAAGGAAATGTCTTGCTGGTCGAGAGACCAGAAGGCAGAAAGAGGAGGCCAGCTCTGAAATGGCTGTAACCCTCTGCATGGGAAGAAAAGCTCTTGCCTTGACTGTATCCAGCTCAGCTCCTATAAAAGTGAGAAGCTGTACAGGTTCGAGAACTGACTTGGAAAGGTTGAGAAGAAACCCCAAGGAAGTGAGAACTTGCCGGGTCACTTGGAGGTCTGACTTGACTTGGTCTGGGGACTGTGCCACAATGAGCCAGTCGTCCAGATAAGGAAATACTGCAATCTTCTTCCTTCTTAAAAAGGCCACCACTACTGCCAGGCACTTTGTGAACACCCTTGGAGCTGATGTTAGGCCAAAGGGCATTGCTCTAAACTGATAATGGCCAGAAGGCAATTTGAACCCGAGGTACTTTCTGTGGGAGCACCTGATGGGAATGTGAAAATAGGCATCCTTGAGGTCCAGGGAGGCTAGTTAGTACCCTGACCTTAGAGAGGGAAGAATTATTCCCAGAGTCACCATTTTGAACTTTGGTTTTAACAGATGCTTGTTCAAATATCTTAAATCTAGGATGGGTCGCCACTCCCCTGTCTTTTTTGGGGTAAGGAAGTACCTGGAGTACAGACCTTTGCCCCTGTGTAGGTACTGTAAGGTACCCTCTCTATGGCCCTTAGAGCCAACAGAGATGAAACCTCTGCTTGCAGGTGGAAAAGATCTGGGCCTCAGCTTTGGAAATCTTTTGAAGCTGAGGACCAGTCCCTGGCTTAACAATTCCAGGACCCATTTGTCTGAAGCAACAGACTTCCAGTCCTGGACGAAGTAAGCCAGCCTGCCTCCTACTGGTATGGGGGAGTCGACCTGGGCTGACACCTCAGGGTGTCTGCTTGGCAGGAGCCTTAGGCTGAGGGGTGGATGCAGCCCTGCTCATCCCCCTTCTGCCTCTCCCTCTAAAGAACCCCCTCTGGGAAACAGGAAAAGAGGCCTGCGCTTGGTAGAAAGGCCTGTGAAAAGGCCTGCCCCTGCCCCTGGCTTGCTGCCTTTGAGGAGCTGCCTGCCTTTCCTTGGCCTGTGCTCTCCTGTAAGTGGTCCTGTATTCATCCGTTTTCTTCATGTAATTCTCTGTCTGCTCCCCAAACAAAGAATTACCCACCACAGGGAAATCCATGGCCTTAGCCTGGGTGTCCTGTGAAAGGCCAGTACATCTGAGCCAAGCCATTCTCCGAAGAGTCACAGATGTAGCCATGACTCTTGATGACACATCACTGGAGTCTACAGCAGCATGAAACTGAACCTTGGATGCCTCGATCCCATCAGCAGCCACCCCCTCCAGCTCCTTGGCCAGCTGGGGGGAAGCCTACTTAGCCAGTGCCAGTACAGTGTCCCATCTGGACTTCTAGTACCTGGCTGTATAGGCCATATAATTAGCCTGCCTGAGTCCCACAGAGGTTGCCATGTACTGTTTCTTTGCCATGGCATCCAGCTTCCTGGAGTCTTTATCTGGAGTATGTGAAGCTAAGAGAATGCCTGCCCTATCACAGGCTGCAGCCTGCACTACCCCAACATGGCTGCATTGCTGGTAAAAAAACTCTGCATCCGAGCCCGACAGAATATACCTCTTGTCCATCCTTCTGTCCACAGGAGGTATAGAGTTAGGAGACTTTAGAAAGTTTTGAGTCTGCTTCCCAAAAGACTTATGAAAGGGAATAGACAGTCTCTTAGACTCTGGGATATCCATCATTTCAACAAAGTCAGGCTCTTCTTGGTCCTGCACAGCCTCCTCCATAGGAAGCTAGAGGGTTTCTGCCACTTTCCTGTAAAACAGAAAGTGGGAGGGGACTCGGAGCCTAGGAGGGGAAACACCAGAAGGTCTGTCTGGGGAGATGTCCGGTTCTATAGGCACATCCAGACTTTCTAAGCACTCATCATCATCATAATCCTCACATTGTTCACAGTCCCCCTCCTCAAAATCTGGTTCATAAAAATCTTCAGAGGCATAATCCTGAACCAGATGACCCGACCGAACCGAACCCCTACCAACCGGGACTGGATTAGTCGGAACCGGACAAAGCAATTCCACAATCCGAATCGCTCGGGCAATTTCTTCCACGGTCGTAACATGGAGTTCTGGATCCGAACCGGTAGATTTTTCCTTTCTTTTCCTTTCTGTAGGACCTGACCCCTCAGGATCAGCTCTCCTCTTGCCCGAAGAAGTATCGCCCTGGTCCAACGGCACTCTTTCTGGTTCGGTGGTAACCGAAATGGGCTGGCCTTCCGGGTTAGCGGATTTCTCGGCCTCCTTCCCTAAGTCTACCTAACTCTTATCCAGGGGTAGATTTGGGAAAATTCTTACATTTGGCAGTCTGACCGAGGTGGTCAAACCCCAGACAGTAAACACAGGGGTGTGGGATCGACCTTAGCAAAGACCTCCCACACTCACTGCAGTGTTGAAACCCAGTGGGCTCGTTTTTTTTCTTGGGTTTCTCAGACATGGCCAACCTAATCAAACTTCCCCTTTTTTCGGCAACCGCCAGGCAAGACTCTCTTATCAGTTTCTAACCGTGTTACAGGTGTTTGAAAAAACAGCTAAAAACACGTTTTTTTTTTTTAAAACCGATAAGAACCGGTAACCACACACTAAAATGACTAAATCAAAAGACCTAAAGGATTGGTTCAGCCGAACCGATCGGGACTTTTACAATTTCCACAATCCAAAAACACTATCTAAGTACTTACTGTACTGCAGACAGAGTGAACCAAATCGCAGTAAAATAATTGGGAAAACCGACACTTTAACCGAGTCTTTGAACCGAGCAACAGGAGAAATCTCCGGAGCGACTGTTCAGTGAAGCGGAGTAAAGAATCTTGACGGTTTGGATTCAAAGTACTGCAGACAGAGTCTTCAACGGGCTTGAGCTCAATGTTCTATGCCCTGCATAGAAATTTAACCCTATACTCTCCGGGGCAGTTCAAAGGCTGGAGCTAACTGCAATTGTCAGAATACAGCAAGACTTCATGTTGTTTGAAACAGATGTTCTTTCATCAGTGCATACGACTACTGCGAAGAGGGTCACAGATTTCCATGGTACTTACGTAGCATAGTAAATAACTTATGTAGGATACTGCCTATACTTGATGGAACAATTATACCAGCAAAAGCATGAATACCCTGTTAACAAGGAGCTCCGCTAAATAGAGGTTAGGCTGAGAGGACAAGCAGCTCATGACTACAGTGTGTGACAAGCAAATGTGGGGTGAGAAACAGGTGCAATACAACAGCAGATCTGGGGAGATCATATCATGCTGAGAATTTTGTTGGTTAAGGAGTGTTGATGGGTAAAAACATAGAACACATTCACAGTCCTGCAGTGCAATGGCAACATGTATATAACAATTGGACTGTGTGGTGGCTGGATGTTGGCATAGTGGTATACCGAGATATTACACTGACAGGTACATTCACTGCTGATGATATTCACTTCTTCATTCAGCACTACAGCATTCATATTCGTGTGTGACAAGCTGTCTTTTTTTGGGGGGGAGGTGGAGGAGACATCAAGGCAAGGGCTGATACAATATGTAGCCACAAAAAGCAAAACAAGTAGTGGCTTCTGCAAAGGTGCCAAATAGAAACACAAGGAAACTGACTTCATCACAGACAAGCCTATGAAGTTCCTACTTGGCCAACATCACAAATCACAACAAACTGCAATTATTTTATTATGCCTTTCCTGGTTGCATAAAATCAACACATGCCTTGACAAGAACAGCGCCTCAACACCAACACAACATACTTAAGATACAGTCGCACAAACTGTTAACAGTGAAGACAAGCCTATATATGTGCCTCACTGCATATATTTGCCAGTATACCATGTTTCCACTATAGCATGCAACCCAGTATATGGTACCACAGCCACCATTCATATGCAGAACTCTGTAGTGCTGTATTACTACCAATGATTCCAGAGAACACAGCATGGAAAGACAAGTTACTTCTGTGTAACTGTGCAGAGGACACAGGATACGTGAACCGTATCAGTGTACCTCACTGTGACATGATAGCAATTGTTGATGTCCAGGGTGCACAAGATCTATGATAAGTGACAGGACGTGACATGCAAGTATGGATCAGGGGAGAGCAGAGCAGCCTATGGAAGCTCTTTATGTTTGCCCAATCTGTACCAAACCAGGTCTAGCCAACAAAAGCAGCAGCAATTTATACAGGCATTATGCATTTCCAGATTTCTCTATGCAGGGGGAAGGGGATGCTAAGCATACATCAGGGCAAGGTAAACAGTGCCAATGCTGCTAGAGAACTGTAGAACACCTACAACACATATCATGACATGGCATCATTCATCAAAAATTCGGTCCTGCGCATATAGCGTACTATGTACAGTGACATGGCTTCCATATAGTCTCCCTATGTCTGTTGTTCGGGGTTTATTGCTTAATCTTCTCAGCTCATCATGAATGAATATTATAAACAAACCATCCTCCAACCCACAATTTCTATATACCACAGTCTTTCTTTTACTGATCTCCCCATTTCTAACCCGAATCATTAGTTAACCTCCCTCCTTCCTCTCTATCTACCCTGTCTTTCATTCGTCGGCAACCAGCACATACCTTCCTCATCAACATGGCCGGCCACCGATTGACAGTTTGTGATCGTGCATACTGTATCATATGCTTCAATATACAGTCGATCATAAACTGTCATTCAGAGGCTGATTTTGTGGGGTAGAGGAGGGTATGTGCCAGTCTTTAGCTGATTCTGTTGACTGTTAGCATTTGTGAGGATGATAAGTGAGGGAATTTGAACGAGAAATTAATGCAAAGTAATGCACCGTGATGGGATTTGAACCAGGCTGAGTGGGGGTTGTCTTGAAAATAATAATTTTTTGGTTTTTATTTTTACACATTTTAGCAATTGTTTTCAAAATGACCCGTATTCGCATTGGATGTTGATGCAGGGTACCACTGTGCAGTCCACTGAAGTCTGTGTTACATGGACTGTTAGACTGCTGGTGCTCTTTTTACGTTTTTCCTTGTCTCGCTAGTGTTCATATTTTCTCAGTAAAGTCATTTTACTCTGCCACCTCATGCTTCCAATAGGGTTTGTGTTACTAGCCCACATCCAAATCACCACCACAGACTCTACCCAATTGTCATCCCCATCCACAGACCAGAGTAATGTACTAAATAATTCAGCTCCCCCCCCACAGATAATGCAACCAGATACAGTTTGAATCCCGTCACTGTACATAACTTTGCAGCAGCACCCAGTTCGACTCCCCCACTCTCAACATTCAACATAACCAGCTCCCATTCCATCTAGAGACCAAAACATACCCTCCTCTACCCTCCCTGCCTGGCTGTTGATTGACAATTTATGATTCCCTGCATACTGCAACATCTATTACGGTATGCATGATCATAAACTGTAATTTGGGGGCCAGCAGTGGTGGTAAGAAGAGGATATGCGCTGACAGGGTATGTGCTGATCGCCGATGTTTCACAGAAAATGAGGGGTTAGAGGGAGGATTGGTTGATAATTATGAGAATGAATTTGCAGCTTTTGATCACAGTAGTAAAATGACTTACACATGTTTTTCCCCCTACTAGAACTGTTGGCTCTATAACCATCCTGTACGGATTGTGTTAAACAAAAAAAAAAAAAGATTAGTCAAAATAATATGCTGACACAAAATGTAACACATTTTCTCATGTTTGATTATTGCTGAAAGAGTAGTCACTACTGGGCGAACTTCTCCTGCCTCAAGAATCTGCTTACAGCCTTCTCATGAACGAGCATTCTTCTTTTTTTTTTTAAATCGAGTTTCTTGATACTTCATTACAATGAAGTTTTTCAGAGACTTGATGTCAGTTTTTTTAGTACATAACTGGACAATATCACAGGTCTACATACGTACAGACAATTATCACAATTTTCATGTCTTTGCTTCTATGTATTGCTCTGCAGATTTTTAAGAAGGTTTCATCACTTTCCACATGCTACATGATTAGTAAGTGTTCTAGTAGAGGTGGGAGGGTAGGGAACAGGTAGCGATCTCTCCAGACTGGGATGGTAAAATGAAGAGAGAAAGCAGAGAACTGAGGTTAGCATGAGGGTGAAGAAGTTAAGGGAAGGGGGTGGGGGTCGCCTCTTTAGCTATCTTATGGCCGCATATACATTCTGGTAATCCAGATTTAGAAGTGTTTATGGTACACAATCTTGGTAGTGAGCAAGTTGGAAAACTATCCATTTACGCCATCTATCATTGAAGGCGGAGGTACGTGATTGCAATTTTGCTGACATTCGCTCTAGGTTATATACCTCATGTACCAGTTGCCTCCATCTTTCTTTTGAACTGGGGGGGGGGGGTTGTGAACCAAAGCCTGGTAATCACCTTTTTTTGCCACCAATAGAAGGAGTGCTGTCTGTCTGTAAAGGTATGAACATGCATTCTGATGGCACTGCATTGTGGAAGAAAAGAGGTGCATCATGGTACACACCTCCTCTCACAAGAATTACCATGATGCACCTTGAGTCAAAATGGCGATCCTGGCAAAGGTCCATGTCTGTCATGGGGCAACTGAAACTAATAAAACTGAAATCACAAGCTTACTGAGTTGAAATCAGAGTTAATCTCCATTAAATTCAAATACCATCATGTATATGGAGTAGTAACAAAAGCACTGCTGAATGCATTGCTGATTTAAGCAAGGAATACTGTAGACCAGAGTCTGACAGTGACAACAGGGATTCCAGTACAGCATTTACAGCACATGTAAATGGGTCCAAATTCCACTCGGTGAACCACTTTCATTTCAAGGAATAGGTATGTCTAGTAGAAGGCCTTCTAGCTGCAATAAGCACATTAGCAACTTTCAAGGATACCCCAAAATGTGTAACTGCTTTATCTTCAGAAGCCATGCATGCAGATGTTGGGACTTCAGATCCAGATGAAGCAGGGATCCCTTGTCCTGGACGAAAGGCCCCAACACAGTGGTAGGGAGAAAGAAGGCTCCAATGCCATCTGTTACAGCAGTGGAAACCATATCTGGCGAGGCCATAGTGGAGCAATGAGGCTGAGTGTGGCACTGTCCCTCTGTAGCCTGAGTAGTACCCTCTGTATTGGTGGAATTTATTTAAAAAGTTTAACAAAGAAATACATACTGAGCTGAAAACAGCGCGTTTCCAGATGTGTCCTGGGGGAGAGGGGAGAAGGGGACAGCTAACAATAAAATAAAAAGCAAAATACAATAATTTAAAAATTACAAGCAGAATCATAAATATTATAGGCAGAATAGTAAATGAAACTAGAAAATAAACACACTAATATATACAAAAAAGAAGAACAGCGGAACAGCAAGAGGAGGGCAGGACTAGAAAATGGAGAAAAAGAGAACGGGTCATAGGCAGATTCAGGTAGGATGACAAAAGCCAGAAAGAAGAGACTTTAGGGAGGAAGGAGAAGAGGCAGAATGAATATAAAGGGGAAGGAGGGACCAAAGTTTAGGGAAGTGGTAAGAAAAAGCAGACTGGCCAACAACAGAGTTTCTAGAAGGAATAGTGAGAGAATGGAAAGTATTGCTGCGGAGGAGGAGAAAGAAGGGATCTGAGATAAGAGAGAAGGGTGCCGAACCAGAATTCAGATAAAAAAAAGAGACACAACTGGAAAGGCACCCAGCATCCAGAGAGGGGAGAGAAAGGGCTGAGTAAAGAGAGCACTGGTGAGTATGAGGGGGGCAAGCTAAAGTAAAGCGGCAGAAAGAATGAAAAAGGGGGTCCAGTCTGTCAAGGGAGGATTTAGGGGCACTACTGTAGGTTAAGTCACCATAGCCAAAGTCTGGAAGGCTCATCTTTAGTACAATTTCTCGGCGGGCAGGGAGTAGTATACTTGTTTTATTCCTGTACAAAGCACTAAGCTTACGGTGAAGCTTATGCATATATGAATTTCCCTTTCCAAATGAGGGATAACTCCTCTTGCCAGAAAACTCCAAGTCCTAGAGCAAGCAAGCAGGAACACTGCAGTTCTGCACTGAGTGTGAATACAAAAAAGGTCCAACTCTGAATGACACCATCTTGCAACAAGGTCATATACCACAGAGGTCAACAGTTCCCATTTGCGAATCTTGAACTGTGACCTACTTAACTCATCTGCTAAGACATTTTGGAGACCTGGGAGATGTAAAACTGACATGTAGGCTGTGGAACAGATCCCATTACCATACTCTCATTGCTCAGGGGACCCTAAGTGTCCTCTGAGAGATTCTCATATAAAGACTGGTCAGTGGGATGGAGGTGGGGGGAGGGCCATGTGGAGCCTGAGCAAAATGGCTGCTAAACCTCAGAGCTCAAAGTAACTCTAGAGATGATCAATTTTGGAAACTATCTATAAGGAACCAATAGGAATTAAAAACTGGATTTGCTAACATTGGTACTTGCCTTCAATAAGATGGGAAATCCTCATAAGGATCAAATGCATGGGTCAGGAGCTAAAAGCAAAACAACTTCTACTGCTCCTACCATGCGTTCAGCTGAAGGCCATGGAGAAGAAGCGATAGAGTCCAGAGAAGAAACCCTGCAAACACTTGGACTGAAAATAGACAGACTTATCTCCACAGCGGCAGGGCTAGCAGAGAGATTTGACAGTCTGACAAACCGAGTGGTGGCTCTAGAAACCAACTTGGATGCGGTCCAGACATCGGCCGTGGAATCGACTCGCAGAGTCGATGCAGCAATCGGAGCTGTTTTGTCGATGGCAAGGGAAACAAACTACTTCAAGTCCAGGCTTGAAACCCTGGAAAATCAGGTACAAGCAGCGAACATTCGCTTAATCGGAATCCCCGAAGATGCTGAAGGAGACCATTTATTACTTTTCCTTCAAGACTGGCTCGCACAACAATTAGGGGAAGAAACGGTTCCAAAAATTCAAAATGCCCAAAAGGCTTACCAAATTGCTACGAGAGGGCGTCCGATGAATCCAGTGGCACCACATACTGTGGTCTTGGTCACTGATGGAATGGGCACTTGGGATTATTTACTGGCGCTGTCTAGACAGAAGGGGCCTCTTCTCTGTGAGGGCCAAACAGTTCAGATGTTTTCGGACATTAGTTACGTAATGCGCCAAAAAAGAAAGAACTTCACGGGGGTGCGTGCCATGCTGCGAGAGGCCAAAATACATCATGGAATGATATTTCCTGCACGACTGAGAACTGTACAAGATGGCAAAATCTATATTTTTTCCGACCCGAGTGAGGCCCTAAAATGGAGTCAGAAACATGTGCAGCATGGCTGCAGCAGACGTGGACCAGAGGTGGATTCATCAGAAGGAGAGGAAGATGATACTTGAAGGGTATGGACATACTGAAATTTGAAATACAGAACTATAGGAACTGTGATTGCCCCGTTAAATCACTCTTGAGCCCAACACTGCTCTCTGGGTTAAAAACTGGACAATAGTTTATAGTGCCTTTCTGTGCGATGAATAAGAGACTCTAATTTTCCTTGTAATTAAGATGTCGGAGGCAATCCTGATTGTTTTGGTATAGTTTCTGGGGAAGTTCCTGTAGATAGTTTAATGTAGATAACTGTTTAGTGGAGTTACATCTACTATAGGGGAAAAAGTTATTAATATTGACGACTTCATCTTATTACAAATGTTACATAACTTGTTAAGAAGTAACTACAAAGTTGGTTTAGTAGCATATAATAGTGGAAAAGCACCGAAGGTGCATAACTAAGAAATAGCATAGTGCATTAAGGTTGTACTTACTGATCAGGTGACCTAATTATGAGGAAACCATTAGGTTATATGGGAGGTGTTCTTCTAGTACCATGTAGCTCATGGGCTTAGTATCAGCTTAAGTGGAATTTTTATTTTCTGGACTGACAAATGTACTTGGATTCCCCCCACTGATGTATCAAAAAGAACGGGACGGGAGGTTTTGCATATAATAAGAGGAGTGACGACTTCATCGATTGTAAACTGAAATGTAATGTCCTGATCTTGCATTCAACTGTATGTTGTTTTATACAAAACAATAAACATAAAGTAAAAAAAAAAAAAAAAGACTGGTCAGTGGCATCATCCCATTAGCAACAGCCAGGAGACTCCTGTATACCAGCTGTGCTGAGGTAATCAGGTTGTCTGCTCTGTCCTGTGGCAGAAAAGCATAACCTGTCTCTGTCCAAAACTGCTCCTATGTACCATAGTAACTGACATGTAGTCATCGCAGGCTTTGGTACACATATTGTGACTCCCAAAATCTCACACAAGTGCCTTGTTCGAGACAATGTATGTAGGATATGTTCCCTGGAACTGGCGTTCAACAGCCAGTTATCCAGACAGGGAAAGCCATACAGGCCTTCCCAATGAAGGATTGCTGTCACTACTGCCAAGCAACTGGTAAAAACGCTTGGTGCAGAACCCAAGCCAAAGGGCAAGAATCTGGACTAGCAGTACTCCTCGCCAGGGCAAAGCAGAGATACTGCCTGTGAGCTTTTCTGATCCTGATATGATGGTATGCCTCCATCATGTCCAGGAAACAAAGCCAGTCCGCTGTTTGAGATAGGGGAATGATAGCTTGCAATGTTATACTCTCCCTTTATTGCTTCAGATACAGGGAGTTTGTGCCCTCCACATCCACTCCTTGATGTAACCTGTGAAGTGGAGGCATATCTTGCAAAGAGTCATACAGAACCAGTGGTGTCAGTGCCATCTGTACCTACTGCTCTGGGTGCTTTCGTATGGGCACCTGGGGAGAGGGGACCTGGCATGGCACCAGCTCACCTATGTCTGCCTTGCTGATGGCAGGCACAGCCACCTCCAGCAGCAGACTAGTGACAGAAGTCCCTCCCACAACCCTTGGCTGGAGAGAGATATAGGGACTGGATAAGGCTTTAGAGTTATTCTGAATGTTTAAAGACCTCACAGGGCTTCTTCCACATCATAACCAAACAGTTTTGTCCCTCTAAAAGGGGCCTTCAAAACTGCCTCTTGAGCCGGCCAGCCGGCACAGCGGTTGGGCTACCGCTCACGGTGCCAGCGACCCGAGTTCGGGAACGGACTTGGGTAGCTGGAGGGTTGGTCGGGGGGAGAAGGACTGAGCGTCCAAGGCTGCTCTCCTCCTCTGGGGCGGGTGGGTTGCATGTCCCCGCTGCTCTACTGCACCTGGGTGACCACGGGTGGAGATGCAGCGGGACAGCAAGTAGAAGGGAGGGGGGATGTTGGCCGGGAGCCGGAGCGTTCGCACGTCTCAACGTGCATCGTCCCATGGCTTCCCCAAGCGTGCCGATGTCCTGTGGAAGGGTCCAGAAAAAGCAGGAAAAACCCCACGGTGCTCCCTGTAGACGGAGCTTCAGGCCCCGATCCCAACTCCCCTGCCAGTACCGACAACAAATCCCTGATGAAATACAGACGCATCGGGCAGAGGAAGGGGGCCCCGTCCTGTACCCACCTGGGGGTATAACCAAGGTTTCATGGGAAATGACTGCACTGGCAACTGGAGAGACGGGCAGGAACGTACAAGGCCATGGGAGTCTCCCGAAGGTAAGGAAGCAACCTGGTAAGAAGGGGAGCATAAAAGAGAGAATAAAAAAAAAAAAACTGCCTCTTGTATGTCAGTCGCAAAACCAGCAACCTGAGCCAAGAATATCTCAATACAAATACCAGAACAAGCAGCCCTGGCACAGGCATCAGCGACATCACAGGCTGAGCGGAGCAAATGTTTGCCAGCCTCAGCACCAGATAAGTAACTCGTTCTTGGCAGAACCCTCAGGCAAAGTCTGGGCTGCAGCTTTCCACAGGCTATTTGGATATTTGATTGTACGGGCTTGGTAATTTGAAATTCTATGGCTTAGTGAGGAAGAGGCATACATGTGCCTGCCCATCACATTCAACCTCCTAGATTCTCAGGAGACAAGGTACTCGTGTATCTAGGTGCTCTAGACCTATCATGAGCAGCCGTCAGCTTCTGGCTGGTTTGCATGATAAGGCTTAGCAGATGGTGCTGGATACTGCTTATCAGCCTTTCACAGTACTGCAGGCAGCGAGTTTGGTCTGTATCATGCAGCAAAGGTAGCATCCACTAATGCAGGATATACAGGTGGAACAATAATGGAGGGAGAGCAGGGCACCTGCAAACATTCCATGAGGTTTCTTTTTTGTGGAGTCTTCCTCCTCCAAAGCAAAGCCCATTGCAGTTTGCATCTGCTGCATCACAGCTTGAAAAGTAAGATCCTCAGGAGACCTCGGGGTCCTCACTGCAGATCAGAGGGCAGAACGAGATCAAGGAGGCATGTACTGTTCTCTCTCATATGCTCCTTCTAAATCCTCCTCTAACACCATGATGTTAGGATTATATTACACCTTGTCGTCAATGTCCCCATCGATAACATGAGCTGCAGTGTGCACCGGTGACACTGGTGGCTGCTAAGGAGTATATTGTGACATGCTGTTGGCAGGCATCAGTGGTATTTAAGAGCTCTGAGGCCCCAACAATGGGACAGCTGCCTCCATAGTTAAGTCAGGCTGAATGTGATGCATCTTCTCTGAAAACAATGCCAGCACAATTTAAGAGTCGATAATGCTCTGGACAGAGGCCGTGACTACTTGTGTCAATGACGGGGCTAGGCTCAATGAAGATGGTGTCCTGCCATCCATACTACGTGTGGCAGCAACTAAGCCAGACTCCTATCTTGGTGTTTCATCGACAGTCAGGGGGTCTACAGTAAATACATTGCCCGAGTGGTCAATGACAGTAGACCGGGACCTCACCAGAAAAGCAGATTTCTGTTTACCTCTATGCTTATGCTTGTGGCCAGATGAAGAGGAGGGCTGTGATGCAGATTATTCCCTGTCCCAGTCCTTCAACTTCAGCGGCCACTTCTTAGCAGACAGCAAGGCTGCAACAGATTTTGGACCCTGTTCCTTCTCCATGGTTAAAAGTTTTAACGAGAAGGTAATTTTCTAGCAAATCTCAAAAGTCCTCATATTGTGAGACAGGCCCAAGCACCACACACAAACCGTATGTGTGCCTCCTTTGTAAATGTTCTCTTCACACTTACAATACTGAAACAAAGGGTCTTTCACAATTTCAGCACATGCAGATTAGACGAAATACACTAATAATAAAAGAATAAACGGCAATGGCTAGTTGACGTTTGTTTCAGCAGGTCCAACGAGGATGCTCGACAGCAGGAAAAGAAAGTCTTATAAAGACATTGATGATTGACGTCATCATGGGCAGCCCCTGGCTAGCAAAAGTTTCCATGCGGTTCTAGAGCCTGGTAGCTACAGTGCCAAAGGTGTGGACTAGTGGCAGAGATATCCTCGAAGAAGATCTGGTTGCACCAATACATAGTATGTTAATAACTGGAGTCTCTCAAAGTCCCTGGTAGGAATTAAAAAAGTCCAGACAGTTTTAAAAAGTTGATGGCTTAACTAGGAGATAGTCATGAGGATGTCTCTCCCTCCAAATTGTCACTCTCAGCTGTGCCCAGCATGTAACGGAGTCAGGGATTCCAAAATATCCAGAAACCTCTGCCTACCCAGTTATAGGTCAGCCATTATCCGTTCCACGGTCCCGGTTTCTGTAACTTTACATTTCCACTGTTCTAATGTAGACATCTGTGGGGATAACCATTTTGCATTATATTTAATGGCTGCTACCAGGAGTATATTGCCCAATTTTCAATTGGCTTCAGGACCCTTCCAAAATGTAGGGAAGCCCAACATCAAATCTGTAAAGGTCTCTGGGAGTTGCATACCTAAAACAGCTTGTAACGCCTGGTGTACTCAATGCCAGAATGGATGGAGGAGAGGGCATGCTCCAATATCACAGAAACACAGGTAATAACAGCAGAAAAAGACGAACGCATGGGTATTTATTTATTTAGAAATCGGAATTACAATCTTTGAGTCAAGGACTCATTTATAAAGGCTCCACATCAGAAAAACAGAAACAGATCACAGGTAGGCTGCATACCGCAATACACATGCTTATTCCAGTGAATTAGTAATTCATACAGTAGATACATAAAGAGAAGGTGTGTAAGTCTATACAATTAGGTATATTTGAATTGCCAAAATTCAAGCAGCCGGGGGTACCGACATTGTTAATTGCATTAAGAGTGTGCTCCATATTCTTAGCACAGCCAGTGATCACATGAGCACATCTTCCTTGCACAATATTCAGTTATCTGTACTCCTCTTGTCTTTCTGGAGCACAGTTGGGGCAGGACTTCCTGGCAGTGGGATGGTGGTGGTGGGGAATCCAAAAAGGGGCACTGGGATACAAATCAGGATTTTTCTTATTAACTGGGTGACGTTTAAAGTCAGATCTGAAAACCACTGGGCGAGCAGGCAGCCGCTACGTTAATAGGTAGGTAGAAAGGGATCAAGTGTGTGGGTAGCCTGCAAGTTAGTGTGCACTTTGATATACTGGCAAGGAACAAACGAACCAGCGGCCAGCAGAGGTTAGTGGGTTAGCTGGCAGACAGGGAAAGAGGGGGGCATGTTAAGTGGTCCCGGTCATCTTGCTGTGAGACACCTCACCCCGGACTCTTTAGCTCCAGTGTGAATCACCACCCTGCACAATTCGTCCCCAGACGAGTTTGTTTTATAATATTTACACTGGGATGAACTGCCTGGAAAAGAATTGTGCAGTGTAGCAATTCACGCTGGAGCTAAGAGTCCAGGGCGAGTTGTCGCACAGCAACATGACCACACAACTTATGCAGCTGGGAAAGAACATGAGAGAAGCTGGCAGACTAACGTGCATATAGGCAGGCAGGTATGGACTGAGCATGTGTGGTTTAGAGCAAGTTTACGGATGGGTGGGGAAGAATGACAGGGGAATCTGTGTATCAACCACAGGTGAATTAAAAGTGAATGAGCAAAGAAGGAAAGATAATATATTTTAAAGTCCATAGACAAAAGAAAGCGGGGAAAAAAGCTGAAACATAGACAGAGGGAACTACGGCCTGAGGAAGACGAATGGAGGAGAGCAAAGATGAGGCAGCAGGACTAGAGTATGAGGGAAAACAGGAAGGAAAGAACAAAGATCACAGTGGGATAAAAATGAAAATTAAAGACAAATCACAGAAACGGGTAAAAATAAAAAGTAGCAAGACACCAAGACCAACATTCACTGTGTCCTACATGTATAGAGGGAAGCCTGGTGGTAATTCCAGTTTTTTCAGAAAGTTGCCCGTTTTCAACAGGTTGTCTTTGGAATATAAACAAATAAAAACTACTGTATTTTGTTTTATACTTTGAACAGTAGGACACTGAAAGTTTAAATGATCTGTAATTGATGTTGTATGCTTTTGCTGAAAACTGTTATATGGTGAAACTGAAAGACTAGTCCGGGATATGGAAGATTAATTGCTCCATTTACCTCTGTGTACACAACACAAGTCTATGGACACAAATTTCCTATAGACGACTTCTCAATTTATCTTAAAATTACAAGAATACTTGTAGACCTGGAAGCCTTGCTGGAGTCACGACTGAATGCAGCTGATCAGCACATGGAATGAAGTGGTGCAGGGCTCCAAGATCTAAATGGATCCCGGTATTTTACAGACAAACATACAGTGGTGGTCTAGAGGAAATTTTTCCAGATGAAGATTCACACAGCAACATAGACAACGACTGTAGAAAAAGGCCAGAAGGTCCATCCAGTCTGCCCAAGTTCCCTATAATCCCTGGAACCTACTGTTCCTCCAGGGTACTAACCCTCCCTGCCATCTCTCTATTCTTCTCCTTGGTCCTGTCACCCCTGGTAACCACTATTCCCTTCATTATGTCCCAGCCCTGCTTGAATCCCCTGACTGTTTTCGCACCCATCACTTCAGCCAACAGACTGTTCCAAGATTCCACCCCTTTCTGCTGAAGTGGTACTTCCTCACATCTCCTCCATTCTTGCCCCCTTTACCCTAAAGGTACCAACTCAGAAGGGGGTGTAGACCTTGGGCAGGAGGGATCCAATGTGATCTGGCGTTTCTAATGACCAGGTGCCCTAAACGCAGCACCCTAATGACAGTAAACGGTTAATTTCCATTCATGTCCACATGATCGCAAATTGGTATTCAGGCTAAATAATTCCCCGCAGTTCACTTTAATTCCTTTAAGGAACTTGAAGGTTTCTATTATATCTCCCCTCTCTCTTCTGGTCTCCAGTGAGAACAAATTTAGTGTCCTGAGGCGCTTCTCATAGAATCTGCCATGCTGGCCAGGAATCATTTTTGTTACTCTGCGCTGCGCTGACTTCTATTGGTTATATGGGAAAACAAACCAATTCAGGAAAAATCAATCCACAGTTATAAGGAGGAAATACTAAACTGATATGGAAGCCCAGGTGGTCTGGTTTGGACAGGTGGCTTTGCACTATAAGCCAGAGGCGGGTGAAGAAATCAGTGAAGCGTGTGTATGTGTGTCAATCTGTCTGCCTGCCTGCGGGTGACCACAGTGCTTGGGAATTCGATGTGTGGCTGTGATTGGGCGGATGCATGTTCAGTATTTTATGGCACCAGTAAGATACACTAAGGTGTCACATTGTCATGTGCTCAGATTTCAGTAATACCTAGAAAACAGGAAACAAGATAATTATTTCACATAAATTACTCACAAGCAAGAACATGTTAAACTAGTAAATTAAAAAGAAGGTAGTAGGAGCACAGTCAAGGTCTAAAGGAGCACATATTTTATTGTACAATTTAGTTTCTGTGCTCGTCTATTTTGGAGAAGCACACTGTGCTAAATCCTTAACAGCACCCCGGACCAACAGTCCATCCAGACTGCCCAGGTTCTCCATTTAGCCCTGGGACCTACTCTCCGTCCAGGGTCTTAGCCCTTCTCATCCTTCCCCCCTTTCCCCTCCCAGCTTCCAACACCCTGAGCAACCACTACAGTCTTCATTCTATCCCAGTTGTGCCTGAACCCACCTACAGTTTTAGTACCCACCACTTCAGCTGGCAGACTGTTCCACCACCCTTTCTATAAAATAATACTTCCTCATGTCCCTTCTCAGCCTCCCATCTGTCAGTTTCCACATTGATGCCAACAGTCAGCTGAACACATGGTTTCAAAATGTTTAGCGACTGCTGGAGGCCAGAAAAATCTTGTTAAAACATTCCAATTAAACTCTCTCCAAGACAGAGAGGCTGTCGCCCACCACCCCTTTACCAAATGGATTTCCCATTGTTTAACAGGAATTTGGGCACTGATACAACCCTTCACTCCCACAGGCAAATGAGGATCCGCATCTATGGCAGGATGGAGCACAAGACCTGGAGGGCCCGCGCTCCCACAAGCAAATGAGGATATGATTATACCGTCTCAAAAAGTAAGGGAATTCTTTGCAAAAAATTCCGTTAATGCATCAGTTAGGGTTGTTATTAAAGCAACAAAAGTATGGAAATGCGATGTTCAACCCTAACTCCACATTTTCCCCCAAGCAGCCAAAGGGAACGAGGCAACACAAGCAACCACAGACATCCATCATCAGGTAAGACAAACAACACACAACTCTTTCCACATGATACAAGAGACATCCATCATCATGGTCCAGCACTTCTGTAGCCATGGATACATGACACAGGTGGTTGAAGGAACTTGGCACTTGCATGCAATCATCCAGGTGGGCATAGAAGCACAGGGCCCTTGCTCCCATGGCAGCATATGTGCCTTTGGCACCTGAGTGAAAACATCTGCACTTTCCAGGTAGTTGATGGTACTCAGCTGTGCCTCGTGCCTCACAACCCATTTCACAACCCACATGGGGTGTGCGGTAATTTAGCATTACCACACACTATGTCGTGTGTTATTGCTTACTTACAATTTACAATGTGATCCTATGGGAATTTTATATCGCACTTTCAAGGTGGTTGAAGGCACTCTACTGCACCTCGTGCCTCACAACCCACCTGGGGCATGCAGCAATTTAGAAATGCCACACACCCTGCCATATGGTACTGCTCACTTAAAATTTATAATGTGCTGTTATACAAATTATATACCACACTTCCCAGGTGGTTGAAGGCACCCGGCTGTACATCGTGCCTCAAAACCCACCGGGGCATGCAGCAATGTAGCACTGCCACACATCCTGCTGTGTCGTACCGCTTAATTACAATTTACAATGTGATCCTATGGGAATTTTATATCGCACTTCCCAGGTAGCTGAAGGCACTTGGCACACAACCCACCTGGGACATGCAGCAATTTAGCACTGCCGCACACCCTGCCATGTGGTACTGCTCACTTAAAACTTATAATGTGTTCCTATGGAAATCATATACCACACTTGTCAGATGGCTGAAGGCACCCGGCTGCACCTCATGCCTCACAACCCACCTGGGGCATGTAGCAATTTAGCACCGCTGCATACCCTGCTGTGTGACATTGCTTATTTACAATGTGATTCTATGGGAATTTTATATCGCACATCCCAGGAGGCTGAATGCACTTGGCTGCACCTCATAACTCACAACCACCTGGGCCATGCAGTGATTTAGCATTACCGCACACCCCGTCATGTGTTATTCCTGACTTACAATCTACAATTTTGCAAAGAGTACATGTATTTACACATATGTATATAGATGTAGTTATAGATACAGTGATGCACACTGTAAAAAGGAGCCCAAGAGTACTGTACAAAATGGGGAGTGGTGCTGGAAAGCACCATGGAGGAAAAGGATCTAGGGGGATATCAGTGAGCCTAAATTCCTCAGCACATTGTAACAAAGCTGTAGGAAAGGCAAACAGGATGCTGGGATATATAGGGAGGGGGATAATAAGCAGAGGTTGGGAGGTGATACTCTCATTCTACAGTTCACTATGGTGACTACGTCTGGAGAACTGCACAAGGTACTGGAGTTCATACCTGAGGAGAGGGCTTGCGAGAAAGTGAAAGCAGTACTGTAGGGCAACCAAGATGGTCCAGGGACTAGGGGACAAGTCCTAGGAGGAGAGGCTGCAGGACTTGGACATATACAGCCTCAGGAAGAGAAAAGAAGGGAAGGGGTGGCATGATAGAAACATACACGTACCTGGACGGGATAAACAGGGTGGATGCCAAGAAACTTTTCTTCTTGAGCTGAACTATTGGGACAAGGGGGATCTCACTGAAACTAACGGGGTGGGGATGGGGGATTCAAGTAAGATATCTAAAGGCACCACTGCTGGAATGAGTGGCGGATGACTGGAATAAACTATCAGAAGAGGTGGTGAAGACCAAATTGGTAAGCAGTTTCAAGCAAGGATGGAACAGGCATATAGGTTTAGTCAGAAGAGGGAAGGTGAAATTAAGGGGTGAGGATAGCCACTAGGAACAGTGCACAGTAGTTAGGAGGGGTGGGCAGACTGGATGGGCCCATAGACCTTTTTCTGCCATCACTGTCTGTGTATCTACGCAGGTACGAAGAGGAACAGAACTAAATGCGTCACTCTCCAGGTAGATGACTGTTCCACATATCACACTTGGCTCTGCCATGTAGAAAAAGTATCCTGGATACCAAAAGTGAGAGTTGACTACTTTTAAAAGTTAATATTAATTTCAGGCAGTGTACTGGTTTTTATTGCTACCACTAGACCCACCTTGCTGAAACTAGATCAACTGCAAAAGATGTCCTTTCACACCATGGACTATTACTTTAAAACCACTGGATATAAATATTGTACTGATGAGCCATGTGAATAAACAACTTGGAAAAATGGCTTTTGATTAGCTGAGACAGCCTGGACCCCACATTCTTATTTCAGTATAGTTCACAGGTTAAAAATAAAGTATCGGTTCCAGGCTGCCCAATAGCTGTAGAAATCGATGTGGCAGTTTCAGAAAAGTTAAAATCCACACAGATGCTACTCCCCCTACACCCAACAGGGTCACATCAAATGTTTAAGTACACACATGCTGAAGCATCACATAATGAGCTGAATTTAATTTGTTTTGTTACTTGTTTTTTGTTTTCCCTTCTCTTTTGTTTTTTATATGTCACTTAGTGCCCAAGTGTTGACAGGCACTATGGTCGCCCAATTGATCTCAAAAGTCAAGCCTCTCCCCTGCAGAGATCGACTGTGTTCCCTCTTTCTCTATTTTAAAAAAAATATTTCTTGACGGTAGTGCTGGATCCCCTTCATACGCGTTCTACTCACAGCCGGCACTCCCTTCCCCCAGGGCTTACTGACCATTTATACCCCACAGATTATACCCCTATAGCAGGGATAAGAGAGGAAGTACCATCATCCCCCCTCCCAGTGATTAAATCCAGTACAGGCCTTGCCTGGGTGACAGCGCAGGTCCAGAACAGGGTGGGCTTCATTCTGCCACACCCCTATGTTTTGTCTTTCGTTTTCTCCCCTTGGTGATGAGCAGCATGCAATGATGCAGACATGAGTGTGTGCAGAGGGGTGCATGCACGCGCACACCCCCATCCCAGCCATAAGGCCCCCCCCCGTATTCTGGCTGCAGCCAATACCCCACCATGCCTCCATGTGTTGGTCATCGTGCAGAAGTGGTGTGTCCACCCCCCCATCCCCAAGAGTAGAGCTGTCTGGCAGGTGCTCAATCCATGTGCCCCCCCCACCCAGCAGCAAGAGTCCACATCTAAACATGGGTGACTGGTGGGAGGGGTATCCGGTGCCTCAAATGTCCGCACTTCTGGGCCAGCTTTCTCACTTTCTTTTTCAATATTGTTTTGTAGAACTGGTTTTGATACTTTGACCATCCCCCCCAAAGTTCTGGAATTATTTTTTTCCTTATGCATAACAATACATAGCTAAAAAAAAAAAGCTATTCATTTAAAACTAAAAAAAAATACTGTCTGCATGTTTTTTTTTCCCTACATAAGAAATACATTTTCTAAGTGCAATAAGACACTCCAGGGTGTGCACTGCACTATGAGAAACACTTCCAGGATGAAAGCACTCAGCCTGGAGCCTCGAGCCTTACCATGCCCCTGGGCATGCATTTATTTCAGTACAATGCACGCTTCTTCATGTCTCACTGCTTACATAAGTGATAACACAAACAACAAAAAAAAAATAACATTTGTGGAGGGGAAGAGGCCTTTCTCCAGCACGGAAGGTGCATCTGTCAATCCTACAGTATATGTGGGTTGCTTCACCCTTCACTGCTGGCAGTCAAGAGACTAAAAGATCAGACATCCCATGTGGTGTCCTCCAGAGACGCCTGTCGAATGCAGCTTGTCTCCCACCTTGCAGGGTGCAGGATGGATTACTATCAGTCTCTTGTACAGCTGCTATTTTTTTTTTCAGTGATTTTTCCTATTTTTTCCTCAAGCCGCTCTGTGACCACATTCCTGTTGCTGCCTACGTGAGTGGGGTTTTCTGTGGCAACTCCTGCCCATTGGTTTTAGTCACAGTGTTCCTCGTTCAAGCAGTGTTGTGTGAAGATGACTGGCAGGATTAAAATGGCAAACTGAGACGCTCCTCGAAGGTGTGAGAAAGAAGGTTTCTGAACTGTCTCCAGTACCTCATCCTTTCAGTGTCTGGGTGCTTTTGCAATCGCTATGCCTGGGACAAACACCTCTCCCACAGTGATGAAGGATCAGGGAGTGGTAGCAGATCTGGTAGTGGTACCGGCTCAGATCTGGAACAGGCTGCAATGGCAGACACACACAGCACAGGCACTTTGGGATAGAAACAGTGAGTAAGACAAATGGGGACTCCTGTGCTGTTGATTGTTTAGTTCGTACCTCTGGCAAGTGACAGCACTGGGGGGTTTACAAGATGGGTCGAATTGGACCCACTGGTGTAAAAAATGTGGGTCTAAAGGGGAACCTACTGGGTCACAACATAATCAGTGGCAGATTTTGAACAGTTCACGTTCCCTTCCTTTAGATATTGTTATAGAGTAGGTGCATAAATTTGGACCCACTGGCAAAGGAAAGAGGGGTCAGTTCTGGGCAGGATGCAACTTTTGCCCTTTTGGTGCATGTTAGCGCTGTCCCTGGATCTCAGGCAAGTGTAGCTTCCAAAAGGCAGCCATGGCACGGGGTGGGGAGGGGAGTAACCCTAGGGGGAAGGCACCTCTCAGGCAACAGAAGACTTGGCAGGCACACAATGGCCAGAGCTGCAGATTCTCCTCAGCCTTAGCTGGCAGAGCTGCTCAATAGAGCTTCTGCAGCAACCCCCCGCCACAGCAGGAGTTTTTGAAAGTGCTTTCTTCCTCTAAATCAGATAACCCCCAACACACACACTAAACTTAGGGACCATTTGGGAACGAAAAGGACAAGAGATAAATAAATGATCACACAAGAGTAAATCACCCCTAAGGTCAGGGCCCAGATCATCCTAACCCATGGCCCTGCGTTTCAATCAAACAAAGGAACAAGAGAGAGATCCTTTTCAGCCTCGCCACCAGCACAGTGAACTTTACTCATCTCCACGATCATCCACAGAATCTGAGCCAGAGGAACAAAGCTGCAGCTTTTCTATGCAGATGATATATGAGCCATTTATATACATACAAACATCAAACTAAGCCAGCAGAAAAAGGTCTTTCAGTCTATCATGTTTGCTACAGTTTGTAGACCCCTCAGTCTACTGAGGGATCCGCCCCCTCCCCATTATCTTCTCCTCCTCCTTCTTCTTCCCTGTTGATGTCCTCCCTTCCCCCAACTCTTACATGCAAGTTTCCTCTTTCCTCTGTTCCAGTCTCTCTTGAAGCTGTCTATCATCCTCACAAAGACTACATCCTCCGGCAACTCATTCCGCTCAGCTACCACACTCTGCGAGTGAAAAAGTGCCGCCTCATTTCCTGCCTGAATTTCCTCCCACCAGCTTGAGGCAGTGCCCCCTAGTGGTCCTGTTTCCACTAAGGCTGAAGGGACCCTCAAGAGTTCACCTTGTTGAAATCCTTAAGGTACTTGAAGGTTTCAATCACGTCACCCCTCTCCCTTCTATCCTCCATGGTAGACATGTTGAGATCTCAGAGTCTCTCCTCGTATGTTCTGTCTTGCTGTCCCTGGATAATTTTGGCTGCCCTTCTCTGGACGTTTTCTAGTAGGCTAATGTTCTTCTTTACGGGAGGGCAGCAATACTGCATACTGTACTCTAGGTGTGGTCATACCAGGGCTCTGTAAAGTGGCAAAATAACGTCCGCTTTCCTGCTGGTTATATCCCTAGCTATGCAGCTCAGCATCCAATTTGCTTTAGCTGCTGCTTTCTTGCAAACTCGTGATGATCACTCCCAAGTCCTTTTCCTCCTCTGACCCAGTATCTTGCACACCATGCAGCCAGCATTTGGTCTCCGGGTTCTTTGCCCCCAAGTGCATTACTTTACAAGTTCTGGTGCTGAATCCCAATTGCCAAATACTGTACCTGATCATTTCTCTAGCTTAGCCAGGTCCTCCCTGAGGTCTGTCTCTCCTCCACCTCCTGATACAGGGACCACTCGTGCGATGTCCCCCCGGCTGCCAGCATCTGCCAGCTGACTGTTCCAACAACATGAATCACCAGCAGAGCTGCACCCAGGCTGCACAAAAAGGTCCTAGTGCAGATGGCCTCCCGACACAAGGGAAGGGAATGCATGTCACGCTGCTTGTTCAGGTAGAACATGGTCACGTCTCGTCTGTCTGGACTTGCACAACCTGAACCCTGACCAAAGGAGGGAATTCCATCAGAGCTAGCCACACTGAACTGAGCTCCAGTAGATCAATACAGTGAGTGATGGGGCTCCCTGAGTAACCAGAACCTGTGGGTCCTGTTGTCCCCCCAAGTGCATTCCACATCCCACCAGAGACGCATCCATTGTGAGAGTGATAGTGGATACTGGGCGGACAAATGGGACTCCTTCCTCCGGATGTTCGGGGATCAGCCACCAATGGATGGCATCCTTCACTGGCTTGGTCACTGGCTGGTCCAAGTGTCCTAGGTGCTGGGACCACTGAGGGCCCAACACCCACTGCAGGTGCCGCATCCGCCAGTGGGCCAACTGGACCATGCTGGTGCAGGACGCCATGTACCCCAGCAGCTGCAGGAAGTCCCAGGCAGGGCGTGAGTGCCCAACCTGAGATGACTGGGCACAGAGGTAAGATCCAGTACCTGGTTCGCAGGGAGTAGTAGTAGTAGATTTTATTTATTTTAGGCTCAGGGCGCCCTTACAAAACAGTTAAAATTCAAACAAAAAATAAGACAAGCACAGTAAAACTAAAAATTACTAAAAGATAATAGGAATTAAAATCAAAGCCTGAACAACTAAAAACAACTCTCCATCTAGAGGTCTTGGCTTGCAGGAAGCCTAGCTCTGCCCCGATGAGTGAATCACTTGCGAGGGGATCAGTGCAGACATGGGTGGGTTGCCCAAGAGGCCCAAGTCTCTACAGGTTTGGAGGGCCACATCTCTGGACCGCGCTCCATGGCCTCCTTGGATGACCTGGCACAGTCATCCAGGCAGGAGTACACCCTGAAGCCCCTGTTCCGCAGGAAGGCTGCCACCACTGCCATGCACTTGGTGAAGTCCCTTGGCATGGACAAGAGGTCGAAGGGCATGACCTGGACTGACAAGAAAGCCCCCTTCTACATGGAACCAGAGGTACTGCCAGTGGGACAGACAGACTGGGATGTGGAAGAATGCATACTGGAGGTCCAGGGAGTAGAACCACATGCGCTGCTCCAGGGATGGTATGATCTGGTTCAGACTGACCATCTGGAACATGGGCTTCCACATGAACTGATTGAGATCGTGCAGATCCAGTATGAGGCGTAAGCCCCCTATCTGTTTCAGGATGAGGAAGTACCTGGGCACATACCCCCGACTTGCCAGGGCATCTGGGACAAGGGCAAGGCCCCTGGTTTACCATGGTTCTGCGGCCGCGGCGTCTGCTGCAGAAGTGAAGGCCATCTGCAGCGATTAGGGTCACCTGTAGAGGTGTGTGTTGGCGGTGGAAATACTGCAGAATTTAAAAAGCACCTAAGGTACAAACCACTAGGTGTCACATTAGGAACTAATGGTTGGGGCGGGAACAAGCAGTGGGTTTCTTCCTCAGTGTGTGGCTGTGCAGGCTAATGTATGCGTCCCAGAAATACACAGAAAAACTGCACCTGGAAGGAGGTGAAGGTGCAGATTAAGGACAGACAGTCCAATATGAGAAAACAACCAAAACGTAATTGCACTCTTCCAAAGGCTCTATCTGCTGAAAGCAAGGCACTCAAAACAGTGAATTCAACCAATGAAGGTTTATTAGGCTGCAGATTTATAAAGCAAAATTGCAATACAGAATATAAGCTCTGGCAACAACCGCTGCAGTAGCCCCTGTGCTTCGGTCAGTGGACCTTCCTTATGTTTTCTAATATGTGCGTCCAGCTGGGACTCAGCATGCAGTCTTACTGAAGAAGGGCTTTAATCTACATTCACTTTCATAGAGAACAAACAGCTTTGATAGGCACAGAGATTCACTCTGAGCACTCTGACAAAGATGTCCATTGGATGTCGATATGTAAGCAATAGGTGTAACTGCTGAGGCACGGGATGGTATGTACGAGGTTGCGGGGCTCTTTTGTTTGGTTGTTTTCTGGTAAAATGTTTTAGTTAAAATGTAGACACCAGCAGATTTGAGCTAGAAGTGAATTATCTGTGCAACTGAAGAAGACACTTTATGCACTGTGATTATGCACTTCGCCTGGCTGGGCTGACAAAAGGAGCTGAGCTGTGACCTATGGGCCTTTCTTGTGAAGAGTTGCTCCCACCTCTGCTAAGCATTTGGTAAAGACTTGTGGCAAGGACGACAAGCCAAAAGGCAATACTCTGAATTGGTAATGTTTCCCTTGAAACAGGAAATACAGGTTACTCACCTGTAACAGGAGTTCTAGGAATGGTATATGTTGTTCATCCACACTGTCTGGCAGGTTCCTTGCCGCTTTAAATCTTGCCAGAAGGTCTTCAAGCTGGCTCCTCCCAACCACCCGGGTGGTAAAACTCTCAGCTCTGCCCCATGACGCCAGATCTAGCCCGCTGGAAGCCAGGTTGTGCGCGTCGAGCCAGAGGAGGCGGGTGGGTCGTGTGGATGAACAACATATACCATTCCTAGAACTCCTGTTACAGGTGAGTAACCTGTATTTCTAGGGACATGGATATGTTGTTCATCCACACTGTCTGGCAGACTCCTAGCAGTTCTCCTGGGAGGAGGGAGGCAAGGTGCACACCCCCTACTTAGGGAATAATGACTGGAGAACCGAGGCCCCAAAACCAGCATCCTGGCGTGACTCAAGGTCGATGTGGTAATGGGTAATGAAGGTGTGTGCTGACTTCCAGGTAGCAGCCCTGCAGATTTCCTGGATAGGGATGACCCTGGAAGCAGCCACCGATGCAGCGGTATGGTGGGTAGAATGAGCTCTTATCCCTCTGGGAGGCTCCATGCCCACCAACCTATAGCAGAGATCTATGCAGGAGGTGACCCACCTGCCTATCGTCTGCTTGGATGTAGGTCTGCCAAGTGCGGCTTCAGCGTAGGTGACAAACAGCTGGCGAACCTCTCCCCGAACTTCAGCCATCCGCTCCTTATAATAAGCAAGCGCTCTTCTAGGGTCCAGAGTATGGAGCCTATATTCGGCCTCCGAGGTGTGATTAGGGTAGAACACCGGCAGAGTCAACACCTGATTAAGGTGACACTCCGACACCACCTTCGGAAGGAATTTCGGGTGGGGCGCAGGACAACCCTGTCCCTGTGGAAGACCAGATAAGGAGACTCAATGGAAAGCGCCTGGAGCTCTCCCATCCTTCTGGCTGACGTGACAGCCACCAAGAAGGCATTCTTCCACGACAGGTGAGAGATGTCACATCTGTGCATTGGTTTGAATGGCTTGCCAATGAGCTTAGCCAATATCATTAGTAGATCCCATGGAGGTGGAGGTTCTCGCACGAGGGGATATGTGATCAAGGCTTTTGAAAAAGCGCCCGACCACCTTCTCCTGCGCCACCGACTGCTTCTCGGCCCGCGCTCGGTAAGTAGAGATGGCTGCCAGGTGCACCTTAACGGTCGTCGACCGAAGCCCTAGCTGAGAAAGGGACCACAGGTAGTCCAGAATGCTTGCCAAGGAACAGGAGTAAGTGCCCTGACACCAAATGGATAATCTCTTCCATTTAAAGGCATAGCATTTCCTGGTCGACTCCTTACAGGAAGCCTCAACAACATTGAGGACCTCGTCGGAAAGACCCAAGGCTTGGAACTCTAGCCACTCAGGAACCAGGCCGTCAGGTGCAGGGATTGAAGGTCCGGATGGAATACCTTCCCCTGACTGACTGAGATCAGGTCTGGGCGGGCTGGGAGCTGCCTCGTGAGCATGGAGCTGAGGCTGAGGAGATCTGGATACCAGAACTGACAGGGCCAGTCTAGGGCTCACCAGAATCACCTGCGCCTTGTCCCTCCTCGCCTTGAGAAGCACCTTGTGGATCAAGAGAAATGGGGGAAAGGCGTAGAAGAGGCCCAGGGTCCACGGCCTCGAGTAAGCATCCCCCTGCAGCGAGCCCTGCTTGGGGGGGGGGGCATGAAACAGCCTCAGCTTCGCATTCTCCCTGGAGGCAAACAGGTCCACCTGAGGCATGCCCCAGTGGGAGAACAGATCTTGTACTACCTCCAGCAGGAGAGACCACTCATGGGACACAGCTCCTATCCGGCTTAGGGCATCGGCCAGAATGTTGGAGGCTCCTGCCACATGGATGGCTAGGAGATCTGCCTCCAGGCTGCGCACGAGGGACCAAATGTAGAGAGCTTCCCTGCACAGGGGCATGGAGCGCGTTCCGCCCTGGCGGTTCAGGTAGTACATGGTCGTGGTATTGTCCGTCTGGACCTGGACTACTTGACCCCGTACAAATGGAGCGAAGGCGGTGAGGGCTGGATGAACGCTTGAAACTCTAGCAGGCTGATGTGGCACCGGGACTCCCGAGGGGACCAGAGGCCGTGTGCTCTGTGCTCCCCCAGATGGGCACCCCAACCCATCAGAGAGGCGTCGGTCGATAGAGAGACCGTCAGCTCGGGGCGGACAAACGGGATGCCCTCCTGCAGATGAGCTGGAACGATCCGCCACTAGAGAGCATTCCACATCTCCTGGGTCACTGTCGTGGCTGATCCAAAGGACCAGAGCGCTGTGACCACTGGCTGGCCAGTCCCCATTGTAGGGGACGTATGTGCCAACGGGCCCAACGGACCACGCTGGTGCAGGCCTTCATGAGGCCCAGGAGGCGCAGGAAGTCCCGGGCAGGGCGCAATTGCCCAACCTGAAATGACTGGGCAAAGGAGGAAAGAACCTCAGCCCTGTCCACCGGGAGCTGTGCTCTGGCTCGCAGAGTCTCGAGCTCTGCCCCGAAGAACTGGATCACCTGCTTTGGCACGAGTTCCGACTTGGCCTCGTTGATAAGGAGGCCAACTTCAGAGCAAACCTGGAGGGCCAGATCCCTGGAGCGCTCCACCTCCATTCTGGAGGAGGCCGCAATCAGCCAGTCGTCCAGGTAGGGGTACACCCGGACCCTTCGGTGCAGCAGGAATGCTGTCATCACTGCCATGCATTTGTTGAAGACCCTGGGAGCTAGAAAAAGGCCAAAGGGCATGGCCCGGAACTCGTAGAGGGAACCCTCTGCTCTGAAGCAGAGGAATCGCTGGAAATGCGGACGAATTGGGACGTGAAAGAAAACGCGTTCTGGAGGTCCAGAGAACAGAACCACATGCCTTGTTCCAAGGATGGAATGATCTGAGCCAGACTGACCATCCTGAAGGTTCGAGACCTTAGGAACCTGTTCAGGTCATGCAGGTCTAGAATGGGCGCCAGCCCCCCGTCCGTTTCGGGATCAGGAAGTACCTGGGCACAAACCTTGGGTCTAGTGGAGGATCTGCCATCTTCCTGATCACCTCCTTTTGGAGGAGCAGAGCAATGTCGGCTCGATGGGCCGACAGAGTGGCTGTGGACCCCGTAACCCCCCATGGGGCGACGGTTCAGAAGGAAGGGGTCTGCTCGAACTCCAGAGGCAGACCCTTTCCTACCACCTCCAACACCCAACGGTCCGTGGTGATAGCGGACCAGGCGGAAAGAAAGTGGCGGAGCCGTCCCCCCACGGGGGGAACCCAGGGGAAAGCAACGAGGTTGGGGGCAACACCCCTCAACCCATCACTGGGCAGGCTTGGAGGAAGGACCGGCCGAGGGACCTCCTGGGCCTTTTCCTCCCGGCTTCCTGTTTGAAGAAGCTGCAGGCTTGGCATGGGGTGCCAAGTGCCAGCCTGCTGGCCCTGATGCTGGTGTTGCTGGGCCGGACGTGCCGCAGGGGCAGAAGGGTGAAAGGACTTATGTTGCTGTCGACGGCCTTTGTCCTTCTGAGCATACGTGACCGAGTCCAAGGTGGCATTGGACTTTTCAATTCTCTGGAGGTGGCCTTCCACTCCAGGCCTGAACAGGTCGGTACCCAGGAAGGGGACGTCTGCCAAGTTGTGCTGGGTATCCACCGTAAAGGTGGATATCCTCAGCCAAGCTCTGCGGCACATGGTCACTGCGGCCGCTACTGACCGGGCACAGGAGTCTCCAATATCGGGAGCCATTTGGAGCTGCTGTTTCGCCACTGCCCTTCCCTGATCCCGCACCTGCTTGACTGTAGTCTGCAGATCAGCCGGGAGATGAGGGATCACCTCATCCAAGGAGCCCATAAGGGCGTGGGAGAAGGCACCATCAGTGCGACCGAACTGGCCTGGCGGAGGCCGAGGGAGGGCATGGCGTATACTTTAGCCCGGCATGGTCCAGCTTTTGGGCTCTTTGTCGGGAGCTTGTCACATCCCTAAGCGTTCCCAGAACACCTTAAAAGCGCTGTGTTAACAAACCCCTCCCACAGAGGTGTTCCGAAAACCAGATGAAGAGCCAGTAGGGACCGCATACTTCCTGGCCATCCTGGCCGAAGGAGCAGGACAGGAAGCCGGCCGCTGCCATAGCTCCAAGACTGGGCCAACAATGGCTTCAGCTACTGGAAAGGCCTCCGCGGGAGAATCCCCTCGGTCCAGTATCTCCGTGAGGGGATACTTGGCCCGCTTGGATACGAGCTCGAGCTGCATCCCGGTGGACTCCGAGATAAGCCGAAGCAGACCCATGAACGATGATGGTCTCTCGTCCATCGACTGCCCCCCGGAGGACTCCAGGTCAAGGGGCCTGGAAAACAGGGAGGAGTCGTCGTCAGACTCAGAGGAGTCTGCGAAGAGCTGCCTAGGGCCTGAGCCACCCTCCACCTACTGAGGACGGTCGGGAGTGAGGGTGACCGACAACCAGTGGGGCAGTCCCTGACCTGACCGAGAATCCTTGGTTGGAGCCCCCAATTTTGGTTGTGGAGGCGGAGTTTCCATCACAATCGGTGGGGCAGCTGGTTTTGGCCAAACAGCCGGCCCAGGCTTGGGCACCTCGACCACCGCAAGGGGTTGTTTCGGCCTTTCGGGTGACAGCCACTTAATGGGCGGGGAAGGAGACTGCGTCGGCTTGTTCCCGGTCAGAAGCAGCTGCTGCCACATTAAGTCCTCGTAGTGTCGACACAATTTGCGCCAAAGCCTCTCCTCATCCGAGGAGGAAGACGAGGAGGAGTGGCGCCCCGCTTTCCTGGTGCCGAGCGAGACCGCCCGGTGCGGCGGATCGGCTGGACAAAGCGAGGTCAAGACCGAGGCCGTCGGTGTTCCGGTGGGTCTGGGAAGGAGCGGGGAAACCCGCTCCTCCCTCGACTCTGGAGCCTTGACCGGGGACTCCGGCAGGCAAGTCCTCGGTTTCCATCGGAAACCGGTGATGAAGGGTTTTCGGCTTCACCAGTCGACAGCCCATCCGGCCAGGTCGACAAAATCTTGACCGGCGTGGGTAGGGTCTCGGCTGGCTACCTGATGGGGACACCGTGAAGCCACGGCGGCCTTAGCCGCAACCTCGACCGAAGTCGAGTGCTGACTGTCTGGGGAAGGGGACCTCTCCCGCTCCCACGAACGTCGATGGTGGGACTTACCCTTTGAGTCCTTCTTTTTTGACCAAGAAGAGTGTCCCAATGGCCCCTCACCTTTCGTGGAGAGGGATTGGCAAAGCTCCTTAAAAAAAGCTGTGTAGGAGGATCCCAGGGAGAGCGGGATAAATGCCTCGACTGGGAAGATGAAGATGTGGCCTGGGCCACCTCCTCCTCGAGGCGATCATCTGCTCGAGTTGCTCAGCCGAGCCAGCCTCCGCGGAAACCGCCCAACAGGCCTCCTTGGACTTCACCGGCGGATAACGTTTCTCGGGGCGCCCAAGTTGGAGCTGGGCAGCACGGTCTTCCAGGATGTTTGCCGAAAAAGACCTGCACAACTTGCAGGCCTGTGGGTCGTGGTCAAGCCCAAGGCAGTAGACGCACGTGGAGTGCAGATCGGTCCTGGACATCTTCTGCCTGCATGGGCACCGCCGAAAACCGGGAGTCGATTTGTCCATCACAGCCACGAAGGAAGAAGTAGACCGAAGTCTAGAAAACTTTAAAATTATTTTCGGGTGAACCGAAGAGTTTGGATCCAGTCTAGATGCAGAGCACTAAGGAGGGAACCTGAGTTTCCAAGCGGTAAGGAAGATCTGGCGTCATGGAGCGGAGCTGAGAGTTTTACCACCTGGGTGGGTGGGAGGAGCCAGCTTGAAGACCTTCCAGCAAGATTTAAAGCGGCAAGGAACCTGCCAGACAGTGGGGATGAACAACATATCCATGTCCCTAGAACCTCGAGTATTTTCTGTGAGGTTTCCGGATTTTAATGTGGAGGTAGGCATCTTTCATACTGAGGAAACATATCCAATCCGGTTTGCAGAAATGATGGAAGACCCTGTAACATAATCATTCTGAACATCTTGTATTCTATGAAGAAGATGAGATCCCCGAGATTCAGAATGGACCTTAGGTCTCCTGTCCACTTTGGGAAAAGGAAGCACCAAGAGTAAAAGCCTGTGTTCCACTGTTCTAGAGGCACAGGTTCTGTGGCCTGTTTTTTAAAGTGACGTCTGTACTTCCTCCAGCAACAGGGGCAGGTGCCCTGGAGGATATGTTGCCACAGGTGGGGGATGATCTGGAGGATTGTCCATGAGTTCCAGAACATGCCCCTTTTCCATGATCTCCATAACCCATGCATTTGTAGTCACCTCCTTCCACTGGTCTAACTGGAGGGAGAGTCAACCCCTACCACCCCTGGAGGTAAAGGTGGTTGGGGGTGTATAAGAAGTCATGCTGAGCTGGCATGGTGACTCCATCAGCTCCCCTACCTCTAAGTGCTCTTGAAGGGGCACCTGGGGTATTTCGCGGGATTGGCAAGGCCCCTACCCTGCTATCTGGGAGAAGAATGCTGTTTGACACCAGCTGGTTGAAAGGCACTCCTGCCTCTACCCATGGGTTGGGTATGGTAGAGGGAACGCACTGACTTTAAAGTTCTACCCAAGGCCTGGAGATCTTTCAGAGTTGCTTGGACCTCATAGCCAAACAATTTCTGCCCTCTGAATGGGGCATTGAGAATTGTTTATTGCACATCATTAGCAAAGTCTGCCACTCTAAGCCATGACTATCTCCTGAAACAGATGCCAGAAGCCGCAACTCTGAGACACCATAAGCTGTGCAGAGCAAATGCTTGCCCACATCAGCCTCAGCAGTAAGAGCTTTCCATAGCTCCTGTTTTGGGGTACCCTCTAGCAAGGCCTGTGCAGTTGCCATGTTCTTTCCCCAGAAGGTGTTCTGATACTTCATCATGTGGGCCTGGTAATTGGCAATACAAAGGCCCAAAGATGCTGAGGCATATGCCCTTCTGGCAATAACATCCAATCTCCTGAACTCTTTATCAGGAGAAAGGGAACTAAGGTGCTTAGGTGCCCAAGACCTACCATGAGCAGCATTAATCAGTACTGAGTCACTCGGGTTGTATGCCATAAAAAGGCTTCCCAGAAGGTGCCAGACACATTTTGTCTGCCTTCCTGGGGACAGCTGGAATGTTGTTTTATCTGTACAAGGCAGCAAAGGTGGCATCCTCTAAAGCTGGAAGCAAAGGAGGCACCACAATGGCAGGAGACTCTGGTGTCTCAGGAACTCTATCAGATTCTTTTTGGTAGTGTCCTGCTCCTCCAAGGCAAAACCCATGGCAGCTTGAGACTGTTGCATCATGGTAAGGAAAGTGGGATCCTCTGCAAGGGACAGTGGTGTGCTCACAAGAGTCTTCACTACAAATGGAGACAGCAGAGCTGGTGCCATGCTCATAGTGACTTTCAGCATAATATTCAGCCTCATCCTACTCCTGCATTAAATCAGGATTATATTCATACTCGCTGTCCAGGTTGACAGGGAGAAGACAACGTGCTGGCAATGTTGGCGGTGGTACAGGAGGTGGCTGTGGTAAGGAAGTACCTTGCTGTGTCGATGGGGGGGTTAGTAACAGGCCACACTGACAGGGTCCCTGGAACAGGGAGGTCAGGCAATAGGCATCTTATGTCAGAAAAAGATAAAAAGAACCACTTGAGCATCAGTGCCCACGTAGTAGACAGGTGCGACTAGAGGAGTCAATGGGAGGCAGAGTCCCCGACGTTGACAGCAACGTACCAGCCATACTAGGCATTATGGTGCCTACACAAGCCCTGACCTGGTGTTGTCGTTGACACTGGGAGGCCGCTATCAAATCAGGCAATGTCACACAGAAGGGTGTACCTGCAGAATGGAGAGGTGACCTGGATTATCCCAGTGCTTGTGCCTGGGACTCCCTGCTGCCCTGTCCCAAGATTTAGAGAACTGCGAGTCAGTCAACTGGGCCAGTGACATTGCTGTCTTTTGCTGGAGCTCCTTCTCCACTCTGGCTACCTTTTCTTTGGGGAGATGTTTCTCCAAAGCCCCTTCATGGCACCACCTAGTTGTGGTGGCCTAGGCCTAAGCAGCAGGCACAGATGGCGTGGGAGTCTCTGGTGTAGACCTTGTCTCTGCATTCACAGTATCGGGAAGAGTATCAACGGTTGCTTTGACAACAAGCAAGTCATCAAAAATCACTGTAAAAGTGATTATTCAGCAGATGTTAAAATAAAAACAGCAGTTATTACAGCGGCTTTTGAACTGTGGTCAGACGAGTCTGACCGATGGTGGGAAAAGAACTGAGGAGAGGAGGAGCTGCCCATGTTTATGTACATGCTGACATCTGACGTCATCATCTGTGGTCCCTGGCTGACTGTTTGCAGTTAAGTTTTTCCACGTAGTCCTAGTGCCTGGTGGCAATATGTTCCATAGGTGTCGCCTGATGAAAGAGATATCCTCGAAGAAGATCTAATGTCATGGGTGTAACTCACTGCCATAGTCAGAAGAGCCACTTGTAGATGGAACAGGACAGGAGGATCTTACTTCAAGGGTATCTCTTGCAGCAGGCTTTCACCTACAGTATAGGACTCAGCTGTCAGGCGCTAGGACCATAAAGAAACCTTACTAGCAGTCTACCAGAGGGGGCCACCCACCTCCAACGTCAGCGTCTGATGTCAGCCTATCCTACACAAGGCAGGTGACCCCCATGCTCTCCTCAGTTCTTTCCTGCCATCGACCAGCAACGTCAGACCACGGACTGCACCACAGCTACAGTCAATCGCCAGTTTCCCTGAGTTTTAAAATCACAATTTCTTTTTCTCATTTAGTTGGGTAAACATCACATTTTTTTGGTGTCTGCTCCTTCTTTTATGTCTTCTCAGCCTTCTTCAACTTCTGAATGCTCTACTAAGTGCACCTGTGGCAAACAGATCCCAGATAAGGATGGCCATTCTGCTTGCCTCTTCTGTCTAGGACCTGACGACGACGTTCAGGCCTGCGAGACCTGCCAGAAATTCAATCCAGCCACCAGAAGACGATGCCAAAGGACCCTCAAGAGCCACATCCTCAAACAGAAGGTCACCCAGATGGAACAGGAACTGCAGGCCCAGAGCTCCTCCACTTCCTGGCCCAGTCATCGGGCATGTCCTCTTCCAAATCGAAGGAAAAATCATCAGGGAAGCAAAAACACTGGGACAAAGACCGGGACCTTCCCTGGTTTTCCTCCTACTCACAGTGGCATAAAGGCTCCTATGTTGACCGCTGCAGGGTCTTCCTGCCTTGAGAGGGTCGACTTCCTTGGCCTCGCACACCCCTTCCCCTTAAGGGCTGCCAGTGGCCCCGCTGCCCACCTGGATCTCTGTGACTGGCGGCGGCTCCTTGGGGCAGGGTACTGCTTATCCTGCCCCACAGTTCCTGCTTTTCCATCCCTTGTTTTTGGTGGGCTGTTCAGCAGGAGGCATGGCTGGAGCTACTCCAGCTAATGCGGATGCTGCTGGCACCACTTCTCACCCTGCCACCCCGTCACCCACGCCTCTGACACCAGTCTCGTTCTCCGGACCTCTGTCGGGTCCGCCCCTAAGTCACAGTGGCAGATGCTGCTGGGTACCAGCATCTCTGCAAGCCTGGCCAACCCACAGCTATCGCCAGTAGGGCCTTCTTCCCCAGCGCCAGTCTCATCTCACCCGATGCCTGTACACTCTGCTCCATCATCACCTAGGTCAATGCCCACTGGGCCAGCTTCTACACTCCTGTAACCTGCGGATCTAGCACCTGCTCTGCCCTCTACACTGGCCGGGCCTTTTGCCAGCCCTCCCTCTGCCTACGCCCAGGGGACCCACGCCTGGCCTACCACTGTCGCAGCCAAGGAGACCAACGCCTGCGCCACTACGCACTCCTGTAGGGCCGCAGCCAGGATACCCAACCCCGATGTCTGGGGGTCCAGTGCCAGCATGCCTTATCCAGTTCCAGGAGGGCAGACGCCAGCCTACCCGTATCCTGCACTGGTTGGACCGCAGCCACTTTGCAACCACCCAGTGCCTGGTGGTCCGGCACCAGCATCCATGGATTATGATGGTCTGATCTCGGCACTCTGGACATTCAATGCAGGCACAGGCCTCTAATCTGGGCACGCCCCTCCATCACACCACTAGGGGCCTCCTTGGGGCATGGCTCCTTTTGCCCCTGTTCATCCAGGACTCAATGCTCATCCTACCCCCAGGAGCCCCACAGACGCTGATACCCCCATTTGCCTGGTCGACTCTCAACCTGGTGACAGCGGGTCTGAGGACTCTGCCACCAATGACTATGTCAGTTCAGAGCCCTCCTCCCTGAAAGGGGTCTCTTCTTGGGGATGAGGGTGAACCCAGTACCATCCCCACGTCTCTGCCTGATGACTCCACCTTTATGGATATAATGAGACATATCCAGTCCATGATAAGGTGGGAGACTGAGGAGCAAGACCTGAAGCATTGTCGCTTGGCAATCTACCTTCGCCAGTGCGACATTCCCCCTCTGACAGACCCCCCCCCAATGATCGAGTCCTATGACGACATTACTAGGGCCGCATGGCTTCACCCTCACACCATTCCTGCGGTCCCTAAAATGGCACATAGACTATACCATCCCCTGGCTGGTAAATCCTTTTTTGGCAAGCACCCCAAGGCCAACTCGGTGGTCATTAACGCGGCACACAACCACACCAAGCATCCGAAGCACCTCAGTGCCCTCCTTCCAGACAGAGAATCAAGGCAGCTGGACCAGGTTGGTAGGCGCATATTTGCTTCAGCCACACTTGCCATCAGGGCCCTTAAATACCTGGCTCACACATGATGCAATACCAAAATCTGTTGTGGGACCATGTTAGGGAGGTGGTCACAGTGATGACGGATGACCTCTCCAAACAGCAGCCTCTCCAGACCCTGAAGACAGGATCCGATGTCAACTCTCGCATCCTCCAGGCAGCATATGATGCAGTAGACGTTTCTGCACAAGCAGTGGTGGCAGACATTAGTCTACAGTGCCACGCCTGGCTTTGGGTCTCGGGTTTTGCCCCATATGTTCAGTCCAGTATTCTGGACACCCCTTTCTGTGGATCCAAACTGTTCAGGGGCGATGTCCAGGACGTTATTCCAGGCTCCAAATTTCTGGGAAAGCCTTAAAATCAGTCCACTCTATGTACCACCCAGCGAGTTGGATCACAGATCCCCTCGTCGCCCTCGGCTGCTCCACCTTCTGACTCCTTTCCGCGCCGCCCGGCAGGGTTTCAGGAGGTAGCGGTCAGGGTTGATTCTTCCTCCAACTGGATAGGTGAAGGTCCATCACTACTGACAACTGGGTGCTTCAGCTCATAGAGCACGGCCACACTCTAGAGCTTCTGGAGTTGCCCCCCGCAAATCCGCCAAGGGCATCCACATACCCACCAAGCCACATTCCCGTCATATGGGCTGAAATTCAAGCCCAGCTGCAAAAGACGGCCATAGAGCCCATCCCCCATCCCAACAAAGACAAGGGTACTACTCCCATTTCTTCCTGGTTCCCCCCCAAAACTGGGGATCTTTGTCCCATCCTGGAACTGGGCAGTCTCAACTTGTACATACAGTACAAGTGTTTTTGGATAGTCACCAAGAGCCTGGCAGTAGTGGCTGCAGCCTTGAGGAGACAGGGTTTTTACGTTTTTCCCTATCTGGATGACTGGCCCATGGCGGCCCCTTCCAAGGACAGTCTCCTGCAAACTCTGCAGGGTACCTGCAACCTGTTCCAGTCCCTAGGCATTACTATCAACCTGCCCAAGTCATTTCTTCCTTCCTTATCTCCTGCCAGCACCTCCTTTACATAGGGGCTGTCCTGGACACGGCTCATGGCAAGGCTGCTCTGCCTCTGAACAGGGTGGAGCAACTTAAGGCACAGGCCTGCCTCCTGCTCTACAACCGCCACGTACAAGTGAGGGAATTCCTAAGGCTTCTCGGTCTTATGGCAGCAGCCATTGCGACCGTTCCCTTAGCCAGGCTACAAACAAGGATCCCTTAGTGGACCCTTCAGGTCTAGTAGGACCAGCGTGTCAACTCCCTAGATCAACCAGTGTTGGTGTCAGGCCCAGTCAAGAAAGTGCTCCTGTAGTGGCTGGAGTCCAGCAACCTGTTTCAGGGAGTGCCCTTCATTGTCCCTCCCCCTCAGCAGATTCTCATGACCAATGCCTCACGCCTCGGTGGGGGTGCCCATATGGGGTCCCGTCAAACCCAGTGGACTTGGTCCGAGATCGAGCAGGGTCTCCATATCAATAAGAGATATAGGCTGTCCTGCACAACCTTCAGGCCTTCCAGACTCAGCTCTCCCCAGGTCCACTCTTGGTGCAGATGGACAACGTGTGTTGTTTATTATATGAACAAGTGGGGGGAGAAATGCATTCCTACCCTCTATGCACCGAAACGATGAGGGTCTGGTACTGGGCCATCAAGCACGGTCTGAAGCTCTCGGACGTCCATGTTCCCGGCGTCCAATACGTCCTGGCGGACACTCTAAGCTTCTCCCAGTTCAGGACTCATGAGTGGGAGCTTCTGACCTCAGTGGCAGAAAACATCTTTGACAGATGGGGTTGGCCCGAGTTGGACCTTTTTGCATCCCCACTCAACGCAAAATGGATGCATTTCTGCTTGCTAGATCCACAGCCCGGAGTTTTCTGATGAAACGCATTGTTCCTCTCTTGGACAGGGAAGTTTCTGTATGCCTTACCTCCCTTTCCACTCCTCCAGCAGGTTCTAATCAAACTCCCTCCAAATGGAAGGGGCGATGATGATCCTTATCACCCCCTTCTGGCCTCACCAGATCTGGATCCCCTTGCTGCAACAACTGGCAGTGGAAACCCCGCTGTCCCTGTGCACAAGCTTGCTCTCCCAGGACCAGGGCACCATAGTCCATCTGGACCTCAAGTCACTTCATCTCCATGCATGGCTCCTGAAGACATAGCCAGCTTTGGGGTTTTCCCCCCAGAGTGGCCGACGTGTTGGTGGCAGCCAGGAAGCCCTCCACCTGGGTCACCTATTCTATGAAATGGAAGCGCTTTGCTCTGTGGGCTACCTTGGACTAGTTGGATCCCTTCGCCTGCCCAGTAGACCAAGTCTTGTAATATCTCCTGTCCCTCTAGGACTTGGGTTTACGTTACTCTTCTATTAAGGTACATCTTTCTGGCATCTCTGCACATCCTGTACCTGTGGACAGGTGCACACTGGCCCAACTTGATGTGTCTCACACCTTTCTGCACAGCATTCTGCACTTGAAACCCCCCATTTAGGATCTTGTCTCACCTTGGGACCTTAATTTTGTGTTAAAAAAGTTTACGTTACCTCCCTTTGAACCAACCGTGTCTAGCGAGCTATGTTTTCTGTCGTGGAAGGCTTTGTTTTTGGTTGCCATTACTTCTGCTCGAAGGATTTCAGAGTTTCAGGCCCTCATGCATAAGGAGCTTTATTTAGTTTTCCACAAAGACAGGGTGACTTTGCATACTAATCCTAAATTTCTTTCTAAAGTGGTGTCAGAGTTTACTTTGAGTCAGTCCATCACCTGTCTGGTTATTTTCAGGAACATTTCAATCAGGGGGAGGTTCTGCTCCATACTTTGGATGCACATAAAATTCTAAGATACTATACACACAAAACTAAGGATTCTTGTAAGTCCAGCCAGTTGTTTGTTTCATTTGCCCCTGGGAGAGAGGGCTTCCCAGTTTCTAAACAGTGTTTGTCTAAGTAGTTAGCAAATTGTATTGTTTATTGCTACCAGAAGTATGTTAAGGAACTTCCTGGTGTTGTCAAGGGCCATGTCTGGATCAGAAGGGGGCTACCAGTATTATCATGGCACCATCTACCGAAAGCTTGACCCATAACCAATGACCATGCTAATGAGCACCAGAAAGGAAAGAAAAAAAACTATTTTGCTCTCAGGCATGCCCCATTCTGAGTGTGTGTCAAGAAAAGCATGCAAAATGGCATCAGTTTACTCAACAAACCATTCAGTTAATTTTTCTTCCCATAAAAGCATCAAAGTATAGCACACGTACAAGCAGTGTAAAAACAAACTAAAGAACGCGTGCCCAAATGCCAAATACAACTGCAAGATTAAAAAGGAAAAAAACATAGGATTGTAGTAGTAGCCATAGTATTGTGATCCTAAATAAACTTACAAACATAGAACCTGTATATAAAAGGGAATAAATGAAGTCCAAATCCTTTTTTTCATATGAAGAGATCTTTCTCATGAGGTTGCGTCCTTCATACGAAAAAAAGATTGCTTCATATGAAAAAAGAATGTAGAAAAAAAAAAACACTAAGTCCAAAGTCTTTTCGTATGAAGGGATCTGTTTTCATGAAGTTGTGTCGTTCATACAACAAAAAAGATTCCTTCCTATGAGAAAAGAATATGAAAAAACAAAGCCCAAATTATTTTTTCATAGGACGGGAATCTTTCGTATGGCCCTATTCTTTTTTTATATGGCCATAAGAAAAAGAAATTCGGCTCACACTTTTTTTTTTAATGTGTTTAAAACATATTTCTGGGTGATTTTTCCAAAAGCTAACTGCAGAATCCACCCAATGAGTGCCCTGTGGCGTGCCTTGGGCTTCTCAAGCCCAACGCTCACCCCATTCCATCTGTAAATAAGGTCAGATGTGTAGACTTTATGAGACTGGGGTTAGGCTTGACAAGCCCAAGGCACACTCCACACATGCTCTCCTGCCTGGTTGGGGGGTGGGGAAGGGGAGTGTTAGGGTTTGAAACCCTGATGCCTCATTTCCCAACATTTGTTGCTTTGATCCTAACTGGAGCATTAACGAAGATTTCTGCAACTTATTTCCTTACTTTTTGAGATAGTATAATAGTATCCCTATTTTACTGTGGGAGTGCAGGGTTCATCCCATCCCTCCATAGATGCGTATATGTATGCAGCTATGGAATTCCATTTGTAGGACAACAGTGACCAAATTGTCAGCATAGCCAGCTTATTTCCCCACCTCATGTACCCAGTACAGAAAATTTTTGAATCCTCGCCAAAACGTAATCCTGAACAACTGCAATGCCATTCCACACTTCAGGTGCAAAAAAACATATTATCCAGGATTTGAAAAATGACAGCTGTGACATATATGAGGTGCAGTAATAAGAAGGCTACGCTGAAAATCTGGGGTCAAAATCTTCAAAATTTGCAAAGTTATGAGCGTGCGTAGCAAAATTGCAACGAATGGTCATAACTTTGGCATTTTTTCACATTTTGACCTCACATTTTCAACATAGCCTTCTTACGACCCTACCTCATGAACAAGGTCAAGAAAAACTGTCAAATCCCACCCAAAATGTGATTTCACCAACTGACTGTGAAATCACCTTCTGGGCAGGAGATGCATAATGACAGTCCAAGCGTTCTTGAGGTGGGGCCCCCAAAAGGCCATGTTGAAAATTTGGGGTCAAAATCTCAAAAAATGGTGAAGTTATGCATAAAAGTTGAAGCTCCCATTGAAATACGTTGAACCGCACTTATCTTAGTTTCTCATATTGCAGTCCAGCAGCAAGATATGTCTTTGATCGGAGAGCAGATCTCGACCCTGGGACCTGTGCAGGTGAGTGAGGGTGTGTAGTGGGGGTGTGGGGTAGTGGATGCTGAGCGGGAGGGTAAGGGTGAAGCTGATCGGCGAGGGACTGTTTTTTTAAGGTTTGCAAAAAAAAAAAAAAAAAAAACATCGAGGGACAGTTTTCTTTATTTCAGGCTCTTTTTTTTTTTTTTTGCAGCAGAGGGTGGGGGTGTGGGGTGCCAGTAGACACCAGGGAATAAAACTAAAATTATGGGGATGGCGATCAGAGGGTGGGGTGTACCACTAGATACTAGGGACTTCGAAAAATTATGAGGATGGCGATTGGAATGTGGAAGGTGCCACTAGGCACCAGGGACATAAACATTATGGGGACGGCAATCTGAGGGTGGTGGAGGGGTGCCACTAGACACCAGGGTCTTAAACATTATGGGGACGGTGAGCAGAGGGTGGGGGTGCCACTATTTACCAGGGAAAAATATAAAAATTATGGGGACAGCGATTAGGGGTGGGGAGTGCCACTAGACACCAGGAAATTAAACATAAATTACAGGGACAGTGATCGGTGGGTGGGAGATGCCACTAGACAACAGGGAATTAAACATAAATTACAAGGACAGTGATCGGGGGGGTGAGGGGTGTCACTGTTCTCATTCAGAGAAACGGGGCAAGCGCTCCTCTCGTTAAGCTGGGCACCCGGATTTTGGGTGCCCAGAAAAAGTATTTCTGACCCTAATCGTGAAAAACAAAGATCAGAATCTGATTAGCTAGTTCCTGGTATTTGATTTTAAAAATAAAACAATTAATCAAAATCTTTATTTATCCAGGCGAACACCATTGAGCAAAGCTCATTTGCAAGTTGGACCTGGGTCAAACAAGGTCAAAACACAATACATTTATATACAGACAAAAAATACACTCAAAACAATAGCGTAAGATCCACTTTTGGAACAGTATCCCAGGTATGTTTGTAGTAGTTAGAAGAGTTAACAAGGTTTAGTTCTTCCAAATTACCACTTGTTGTCCTGAGGAAAGTTGTACTCCTCCTCTTGCTATGCTCAGGTAATGTTAAACTTAACCCTGGTCCTATACAAGCAATTCCTTCACCGTCCAAAGTCACGAAGTATAAAGGTATCAGCTTTATGCATGCTAATGTGTGTAGCCTCTTAAAAGAAACTCACCTCAGTACAGGCTTGGGCTATCCCCACGGAGCCGGATGTACTTGTCATATTTGAATCCTGGCTTCGTCCATCCACGCCAAAGAGGTCAACATCCCCAACTATCTGTTATTCAGAGCCAATAGACTAACCAGAGGCGGTGGTGTAGCCATCTATGTTAAGGACAAGTTTACGGTCGCTACCCTCGACACTACATCAATTGCCAATGCCTCTGAACGCCTGTCCTTAAAAATCGAAATATCTACATCAATGGCCCTCCGTGTCATAGGATGTTATAGACCCCTGTTCTCGGGGTCACAGCTCCTGTCCCACCTATCATCTACTATGAGTACCAACACAATGGAAACAATTATACTAGGGGACCTTAACTACGACTGGCTGTCAAGCGCATCTCTTCCACTTAAATCCTTCGGTGACTCTCATGGGCTCACTCTACTTATTAATGAACCTACTTGTATCAATAAGAAAAACCCTACGAAAAGTACACTATTAGATGTACTTCTAGTAAGCAAACCCCATTTCTTCTCCCATGCTGGGATCTTTTCTGCCAATGTCAGTGACCATTGCTTTATTGCTGGCATAACAGCAGTCCCTAAACCAACAGCCTCAGCAAAGTTTTCTACCAAAAGATCAAAATGAAATTTTGACCCGCTTACATATATCAATGACCTGAAAGCCTCCCTGCTTTAGCAGACCTTTTATTTAGCCAAATCAGTAGAAACAGCATATGCCATTTTCCACTAAATTGTATCCAGCGCTCTTAACACCCACGCACCCTTAGTCAAAACCCGCATAAAGTCTAGAAAGTGCCGTTGGTTTACAGCAGACATCAAGGCAGCACTATTAAAAAGAGACAAGCTCTGGAAGCTAGCACACAAATCCCACAAAGCTGAAGACTGGCATCTTTATAGAGCAGCCAGAAACCACTGTACAAAGCTAATTCGGGAAACCAAGTCCATTTTCTGTCGCTCTGAACTCGACACTGCCTCCAACTGCACTATTAAGTTCTGGTCCACAATAAAAGAACTTTCTGGTAATACCACAGGAAACACTCTCCCCTCAAAAATTATTTCTAACAATGTAGCTATCAACAACAATAAAGAGATACTACAAGCCTTCAACAATCACTTTGCTACTGCAGGGCTAGCTTTTGATAACTCACCTGCACGCAACCTATGCTCCCAGCTTACCACGCAACCTTCAGAATCTAGTCCCTCAGAAGCAGTCTTTTCATTCTCTTCTGCCTCACTAAAAGATGTCGAAGATCTCCTCCTCCAGTTGGACACCAGAAAAAGTGCTGGCACTGACACCCTCGATCCATACTACCTAAAGATTGCCTATCATGTCTTGGCCGTACCTATTACGCACCTATTTAACTTGTCCCTTTCTCAAGGGACCCTCCCCAAACTGTGGAAGACCGCACATGTTATTCCGTTGTTTAAATCCGGAGACTCCTGTGATCTAAACAACTACAGACCCATCTCCCTTCTCCCGCTACTATCAAAACTTCTGGAAAAAATCGTGAATGCCCAGCTGAAATCTTTCATAGATGACACTAACCTGCTAAACCCAATGATATCTGGTTTCAGAACTGAACATAGTACAATCACAGCCCCTGGCCAAGGTGACAAATGACTGGCACTGCGAGCTACAGAACAAAAATTCCCAGCCATACGCCGTTTTCTGAACCTAAGTAAGGCCTTGACACTGTCGACCACAGCCTCCTTCTTTCTTCATTAAAAGCTACTGGTCTAGATTCTACCTCCTTGCGTTGGTTCCACAACTACCTTTCTGATAGGCACCAACAGGTCAAGGCCAAAGGTGAACTCTCCCCCTCAAATTTGTTAAAAAGAGGCGTCCCGCAGGGATCCATCCTGGGGCCACTCCTATTTGCCATCTACATCAACAATATAGACTCGGGCATCAATGAGGCAAAAATTCATCTGTTCGCAAATGGTACAGTGATCTACCTAAGCCGTACAACTCCTGAAACTGCCTGTAGCAACCTGCAAGCTGACTTCAACATACTTCAATACCAGCTCCTTAGTAAAAAATAATTGCTACTTAATGCCAAAAAGGCAATGCTATTTTCACCTATTAACAATGCAGCCTACCCTGCTCTACCCCCCATCACCACCCTCCTAAGAGAAACCCTGGAATCTGTGCCAAAATTCAAATACCTGGGGGTCTGGTTAGACTTCAAACTCTCCTTTGCAGACCACCTGGAGGATTTGTTAAAAAAACTGAGGCAGAGACTAGGTCTCTTCTTCAGGTTAAACCGCCTACTAACTACAGAGGCCAAGAGACAGCTAGTTCAGTCTACGTTCCTTTCCCTAATTGATTACACCGACTTTATATACAGCCAATGTGCTACTTCATATCTCAGTAAATTGGACATACTTTACCACAGAGCCCTACGCTTCATCACTGGTCTCCCTTTCTCCATCCATCACTGCTCTTTATATGCGGACGTAGGTTGGACCTCCCTACACTGCAGACAAAATAAAAATGCAGCTCTCTGGACATACAGAGCTATCACTGGCAAATTTACGCAGTACATTGTTGATTGCCTGACTCTCAATATGCCTGGAACCTATGCCCTAAGAAGCTGTTCACTGATTTCTCTGAAAGTGCCCAAAGCCCTAACGTGTTTTGGGAGAGCTGCCATAGGATTCATTCTACTGTCACTCTGAAATGTGCTACAGAAATCACTGAAACTGAGGACTCCTGTTAGTCCCACTGTGTTTAAGACCTTATACTCAAAATACATTACAGAAGCCTGCAACTGCTTCCAATGATCCTAGCTTACCTACTCCCCCCTTCACATCCTCCCTGCTTTTCCCATCCTCCTTCCTTCTTGTATCAGTGCATAACTTGTCCCTGAGCCACCTACTTATCAACCACCCTAAATCTCACCCTCCCTCACCCACCTATTCCTTGTATACCCACAGCATCTCATTCCTTCGCTCCAAGTATTATCCCAGTTCCAGACCCCCCCCCCCAATTGGCTGCCCACTTCTTCCGACACGTCTCCCCCTTGATACGCCTGGGTCTTTTTAAACTGACTATGTACGTCTCTTCACTTGTAGCATCCACTTCAACTAATCTCTTCGCTGGACTATAATGCCTTTGCCTTACAGGAATACTAACCCATGTATTTTGTTGTATCTGGAACACATTTTTACTGACTTGCTACCCTATTGTTATGTATACCCTTACCGACTGTCTTTTACCTGAACCCAAATGTATTTTTACTTATCCTGTCTATTGCAGGCCTACCTGTACAGTTGTATTCTTGCATCTACTGTCTATTTGTCTGTATATAAATGCATTGTTACTTGTCTTGTGTAATACAGGTCCACCTTGTAAATGAGCTTGCTCAATGGTGTTCGCCTGGATAAATAAAGAATTTGATTGATTGATTGATAAACGACATGTACACCACAGTATTTAGCGGAAATGACAAAAAGTAACTGGTTTGTGGCTACAGGAGACAATTAAACACTGTCATTGCCAACACTGTCTGGTACAAACCATGACACGGCATTCAGACTTGGAGGGAGACATCATGAGAAAGCTATAAGGGGAGTTAGAGGTTCCGGGGTAAGGTAAGGGCCACGATAATTCAAGGGGTGCAAGGACAACAGGGCAAGGAGACAGATCTCAACCAAGCGGGTACAATCTCCTACCACATAATGGGAGACACTGGTGGAGGATAACACAGGAAAGAAGTCAGGTAGGGTAAGGAAGAGTAAACAGAAGAGAAAATCACAACATTTTAATGTATTTTCCAGTTTTTCAGTTAGTGGGGGGGGGGAAGATGGTGGCACACGAAAAGGGAATTTGTTATGGCGAAAAAGGATTGGCCCCTTTTGAAAAAGGATCCTTTTCGTGAGACCAAATCCTTTGTTGAACTTTCTCCCTCCATCCTGGAAAGTGATCTTCCCACTGAAAACAATAGGAACTGAAAAACTGAATAACTTTGCAACAGATTAATATTTTTTCACAAAACAAACACATGTCTGTTCTGCTACCCAAGCTGTTTCTACCATTAAAAATCACACCAAAGTTCCACACTGTCTGGACGGAAGGCGCTGAGGAGAAAACTGCAAAAAAATAGTGACTTTTAGGTTTTTGCACTATCCAGATCTTAGAATCTGTGCATCCGACCGGAGCGAAACTTGCCACGTCAAGAGACCTACCCCATAGGGCCATGCACACCATTTCTGTGCAGATCCATTGATTGGTTGCGAAGTTATTAAAAGTGCAAAATGTGAGGTTTAACATTAAACAGGCTACTCACCCCTAACTATAGAGGCTCGACCGTGCCTCTATAATATACACACAGTATATATGCTCTCTATGAGGAGCACATTATGATGTCACAAAAAACATATGACTTCAGGGAGGGGCAAACAGTTGAGATGAAATCTGGGGGACAAAGATAATGGGACGAATTTTCAAAGGGTGACTGACACTGGACTTGCACCAAGCCCTGCGTCAAACCCATTTTTGGCCCAGCTGCTCCAAACACCTTTGCCACAACTGTATCCAATTTTCTATTCTCGGACGCAGTTACGATAGTGTCCTCACTTTACGGCAGCTTGCACCAAATATTTGGCACAAACACTGTAAAAAGGGTCACCTGAATACCTCTAGCTAGACCAGGGGCAAGCTGGTCTAACCTGTGGCACCTGCCGCTCAGGGGTGAAAATTCTGCTTTCATCAGCGAGGAGAAAACTGCAAGCCCTGTACGCCATAAGAATGGCACACCAGGGCCTTGCGGCATTCTTGGGGGGCTTTGAAAATCCGGCCCAATGTTTTCATGCAAATGTCCTCAGTAATAAAGAATGAAGGGGGGACATAAATACAGATTATTAATTAAATTTAAGCTGAATTGTGTTTGAAGTTTATATTTTCAAAACTTATCTTGGAAAAACGCATTAAGCTTTATGCACTGCTTGACTACACAATAAAATTTTACCTCATTATGTCTAATGCATTTAAAGACCCCTATTGAAATGTTAAGATACAGACAAAATTCCATTTACAGTTTATACAGAGGATAATGTATGGTCATCGATTGTTAACCGGTTTGTTACCCATCAAGAAGTTGCCAGGGTGACCATGTAAACCTCGAGAGTGAAGTCCAAGAGGTTTACGTCGCCACGGCAACCTCGAGATAGGTTAAAAAGCGACTGACAATCGATATACTCCCATTATATCATAGTGTATAGTACTGTTTATGTAAGAAAAGAAAGCAGTTCCATACGCAGTATGTGCCACCGCCCGCTCTGGTCCGGGTCATGCTTCCTCGCCCCAGGGCCGCTTTCATGGTCGCCCAATGAAGTTGCACGTATGCGCAGCCTGTTCCCAGTTGTTAACCCATCAATGTGATGTACCATCGATGAGTTAACAACATCATGATGTTACATCAATGGTAAAACGTCGTTATAAAAATGTAGATTTCCACCTATAACATCGTTCTACCATACATTATATATTTTTTATAATTCTTTTCTAACTTTTTTCTTTAATTAGAGGATATTTGCATGAAAACAAAATCACTGTCCCTTAGACTATCTGCTCTGGCTGCTTCTCTATACCTGACATCATAATTCTGTTTATGAAATCATAATTATCTCCTCAACAACAGATTGTGAAGGCACCAAAACTGTGATGGCAGGGGCAGACAAGCAGCTAGAGCAGGTAAGACGGAGATCCTATTTTCATGCAAATGTTGTTAGTAATAAATAAACAGCAGCAGTAATAGCTGTAAAGACCTTTATTTGTATACAGAATTTAACTACAAAGTATGATAGAACGTTGTCATAGGTAGAAATCTACCTTTTTATAACAACGTTTTACCATCGATATGACGTCACGATGTTGTTAACCCATCGATGGTAGGTCACATCAACAGGTTAACAACCAGGAACAGGCTGTGCATGCATGCAACTTGATCGGGAGGCCATGAAATGGCCCCGGGGTGAGAGCATGACCCGGAGCAGAGCAGCGGTGGCACAAACTGCAGAAAGGAACTGCTTTCTCATTTCTTAAACATAAACGGTACCATACACTATAAAATATAATGTATGGTATATCGCTTGTCAACTTTTTTTTTTTTTTAATCGCATCCTTATTTGCTGCGGCACCTACCGGCAGGGGCATACAGGCACAGGCCCTGCCCGTGGGGAGAGCAGCAGGCCTACTTTCGCATGATGGAGGTCTGGCACAGCCAGAGCCGATCCGCTGGAGAGGTCCCCATCGACTTACCAGCCAGACTGGCACCGCTCTCTCAGCGCGATTCCATGACAGTCCTCCCCGCACTGCAGGGTGCGACCATCAAGCAGCTCGGTCGCACCCAGATCATTTTCCGCTTTTCTCCCAATGGTAGCATGGACGTGCAATGATGTCCGTGCACAAATGTGCAGACATCCGCCGTGCTCCCTCCCCTTAGGCACACGCATGTCTGCAGTGCCACCGAGCATCCCCAGGGGCCGCTAGAGCGTGACGTGAGTCCCACCCTATTCCCCAGGAATAGGAGAGCTGTCGTCGGATGCTCAATCCTAGTCTTCCCCTGCCGACCTCCGACGGCCCGGGCTCGTTCCCGAACCTGGGTCGCCAGCGTGGAGCGAGGTGTAGTGTCCAGCACCCCAACCCTCAGTGCCACCAGGCCGGACTGTCAACCATTTTTTTTTTACCCATCTTGAGGTTGCCATTGTGACGTAAACCTCTCGAGCTTTGCTCTTGAGGTTTACATGTCGCTCTAGCAACCTCTCGATGGTTAACCATCCAGTTAACAATCGATGATCATACATTATCCTCTATGTTAGGGATAAAAGTTTCTAGCTCATAGAACAGTAAATCATGCCTCAATTAAGAAATAGTTGCATGTTTCAGACAATTCTTTGTTTATGGCATTTTTGAAAGCAGCCAGTTTGGGGATTTTCTTAAGGGCAAGAATCACAAAAGAAAAAAATTCCAGCTGACTTATGTCTAAATATTATATTTTTCAAAAGTTGCTCCCACAGTATATGAAGCTATTTAAAAAAATTCTGCAGGCTAACTGGTCTGATAACTAAGGGTTTTGTCAATACATTATTTGGTTTATACGATAAACTCAACACCCTCAAAATAAAGTATATTAATGCCATCATCAACTTCTCTATTTTTTTCCCTTATTTTCTTTATGCTTCCTGTGCCGACCAGTCCCTATCCACCGGTGGCCCTCCCCCCAGCCCCTGCTGGGACTCACCTATTGCAGCTTCGGAGGTGTCCCACTGGCCGGGTACGAAGCCTGTGGTGGACCTGTGTCACCCTACGAATCGGCTGTTTTTCTTCCATTATTTTTGCCCCCTTCCCCCAGTGTGGCTGCAAGAGTGTATAATGATGCCAATGGCCGGGTTGTGCACACTTCCATAGGCAGCCCGCTGGGCATCTGCTCCGCCCCTACATTTCGGGACTCAACCTGCCAGCCCCCAGCCACCGCTAGAGGCCATGCAAGTGCCGGTCACCGCTCCCACCCTCCCCTGGGAGAAGAGAGCTGTCCTCCGGACACTCAATCCTCTCCCTGCCGGGCTGACCCCCAACGACCCGTTCGTGCCACGAGCATGGGTCGCCGGCGTGGCAGGAGGTAAGGCATGATGCCTCAGCCCTCCATGCCACTGGGCCAGCAACTTCTCTATTTTTAAGTTCACATTTCCTGATAAACAAGAACTCACATTAAGGCAAATGACATATTTAGTTTGCATGCACACACTTCCAACTCAGACCTATATTGCACTAATGTTTAACCTGCAACTCAGGCAAGCCCAGAACTGCAACAATAAAATCCTAGCTTAAAAGTCTTAACTATTACAAAGCAAGAGTGGCCTACTTTCATGAAATAACAGAAGTATATTTGCTTACCCGATCTAGCTCCAGTGTAAATTTCTGATCCCAAGACTGATTGCTAATTGGCTTCCAGCTAGTTTGTCCAACCACAGTATTGTCCAGCTTTAATACAGCACTGATCTCATCTGCAAAGAAATTATAAAAACTCAGCTGAACAGTCTAAGAAGATTTGTATTTCTAAACAAAAGTCCTGCTGTTAAAGCAGGTAAAAGGAACAGTAGAAGAAAATCCTCCAAGAACTGATCACAGCATTTTTGTGATTTCCAGATTATATTAAGCACTTCAGTTTTTAGTACCCACTGTATCATGGTAGATCAATGTTCCGAGTAGTTTAGTAACTTGCCAGAGCTGGCCTTAACATGGTGCAAACTGTGCATCTGCACAGGGTCCCAAGTGCAGAGGGGCCCCTCAAAAGACTCAAAGCTGGCCTCCTTTCCTCCTGGTCCGATGTGTGTCTGTCTGAATTTCATCAAGGGAAGTGCAAAAATGACATAAAACTAGATGAAAATAAAGATATAGGGGCCATGGTAGGGATAAGGATACTCCTTGGGGGTTCCCCAACTTCTAATATGGGGCCCCAGCAAAGAGGTTTTCACAGGGCCCCAGGATAGCTAGGACCAGCACTGTAACTTGCAACTGTTGCAAGCCAGTCTCAGACAAAATTCCAAGTGTCTCTTACTGTGTGACCTTGAGTTCAACTTTCCTCTGTTTCAGCCTTCCAGGCTACACTGTGTAAATGGGTAATAGCGGCACCCAGTGTAAATCAGATGGTGCATGTCAGTTAGGCTATCTTAGGTAAATAAACTGTAATGAATAAACAAAATACTGATTCCTTCCACAGAGTTTCAGTCCCAACCACAGGATAACTCTAAAATCTGTTCTACGTCACTTTTAGGCCTTGTTCACACTGTGCTATTTAAAACGTTTTATCAGTGGTAAAACATTTTAAATAGCTGCTAGCACGGTTTGCGTTCACATTTAGCACGACTTGTGAACCGTTTTAATGAACCGTGCTCAAACCCTGCTTCGAGGTAGGCTTGAGCAGGGTTTTCAAAACGGTTCCGATTGTAATTCGGATTTACCATCAGTGAGAGCAGGATGACACGGTTTCCAGAACACGATTCTGCAGCTTTCAATGTCACCGCAAAGCATGATGGTAAGCAGCTTCCGGGTGCTGAGAGTGCCAAAAACAGATGAATAGACACCAGTACAACTGCAGTGAGAACAAACTGACACGGATTTGTTAAAGGCACCAACATCTCTGAACTCCCTTTAGAATCAGTGGACGCTGAAACGGTAGTTTAATCCGGTTTCTGTTTAGAACGTTTAAAGAACCGTTTTCCAGCGTCCTGCAGTGTGAACAGGGCCTTAACCTGCAAGTTAGTGATCAGTGGGATATTAGCCCATAGAGAGAGAGATACCAAAGCTATTGTTTTAACTACAGCCGATTACTTTATTGGTATGTTTGTTTTGCTTTGCTTCTCATCAAATTGTAATCAGTGTTTTTTTGTGGTTAAAAAGCAGCTGACATGGTCCAAGAAAGCAACTCATTCCAGGGAGTTGCCTGCCCAATGAGCTAAATTAGCTACTTTTAAACATTTTTTAGGCAGTTCAAAGACTTTAATTTTAACTAAGTTTACCCGGCTTGTAACTTCCGCGTGCAAGCCAAGCGGCCGCCAAGCACTGTAGTTCCACCGAGAAAAACAGCACTTTGATGATGTACAGTAGGGAACAGGGCTGCAGGCGCTCTATGTAGTTACTAATAGGATTGGGGGGAGGGCTCTCTAAATGTAGTAAGATTATCTTTGCTGGCAGTTCTACATGAATGGGGCTATAATATATATTTGATATATTAACCCTGCACATGTAGAACTGCCAGCAAAGAGTCACTGTACATTTAGACAGCCCCCTCCCCAAATCCTATTTGTAACTACACAGAGTGCCTGAAGTTCCGGTCCATACTGTAAATCATCAAAGTGTTATTTTTCAGAAAGGGGCTGCAGTGCGCAGCAGTCGCTCTGCTCATACGCAGACTTTATGAGCCGGGCAAACTAAGTAAAAATTAAAGTCTTCAAACTGCCTTAAAAAAAATTAAAACTACCTAATTTAGCTCATTGGGCAGTCAACTCCCTGGAATGAGCTGCCTGCCCAAACTGTAAGAATGTGTCAGCAGCTCTTCAAGGCACCTCCTGAAAAACACTATTTATCTGAATTTTGTCATCCAGGTAGGAGCAATGAGACATGAATGTCCCTCTTTCAGAGGCAACCCGTAGTTAATTATGTACACCTAAAATGTTGATCAGAGCAGTTTGAGAATAGCAATTGCATAACACAGAGCCACAAATTTAAGGTACATTGTTAAACTGCATACAGGGAGAATGAGTCATATCAGAAATAGTGTCAGATTATTCAACATTAGATAACACTGCCAACTGCACATACAGCAGAGATTAATCCCAGTCATGGGAGGATTTATAAAAAATATATCTTAAAAGATATATATGTATATACATCTATCAATCAAAACTGAGAAGTGTAAGAATGGATTACACTTAGGCTATCTTAGCTGAAGTAAAGCAGCAGCCTCTGTTGATGGAAGCAGAGGGCTGAATTATTGTGTTCAATTAATCAGCTGTTATTTATCTCTGTATTATTCTAGAATGCCAGAAGATCATGTACATGGATGACCTAATCATTTTCAGGTGTGGCCACAATTCTCATAGCCTACCCCTATCACTCTCCCAGACTTTTCACTCACCCACGGCTGGTCTACAGCCAAACAGACTGCTGGGCGACACAAAGAAAATGAAGACCATGCTTTTTGGATCCAAAAATAAGCTGGGTAAATGCTCTGGTAAATACTTTGGGGACCAGCTCAACTCCTTTCCCATCTGTACCCCAGACGGAACCCTCCCTTGAACAGGTAACCAGCTACGAGTACTTCAGAATCATCTTGGACCCCTCCCTTACATTCCACGACCACACTGGGATGACAGTAAGGGTCAATTAACAAATCAGTGTATACTATCACCTGAGACACTTCATGACCCCGGAGGAGCACCTAGCAAGTGGGCGGGGCATGCTCCTACCTCTTCTAGACTACGGCTCCCCGATTATATTCCAAACCTTGTCTTGTCTAATCGCCCACCTTAATTCATCATAGAACAGTAACTGTTGCTTCATCCTACTTGCTCCACTTACCACTGCTCTCCAAACACCTCGCTAGGGTGACTCTCCCCCAAGGCCCGCCATGACCTCAGCTTGGGCACTATTGTACACAAATCCCTTAGCACAGGTGCCGAATCACCTCAAGCCAGATTTCTTACAATTAAACACAGCACAAAGGAGGTGAGGCCATCCTCTCAACGACTACTCAACCTCCCCTGATCCTCCTCTGATATGGGACAGACAGCACTCTCCGCCGTGGCCCCAAAACTTTGGAACCACCTTCCTGCCTCGCTACTCTCCACTGGCTCCCCATCTGCCTTTAGAACAAACTTGATACGCTTTCTGCTCTCGGCATCTGCCTGCACCCCCTGAACTTTGTACTCTGGATCCTCAGGCTTGTCTGTCAGGATACCCTGGCTCAGGGTCAGAATCTACTCCATACTCTATTCAGATTTCCTTCACATAAAGTTATACTGGTTTTGATGCTGCCCGCTGCACCTTTACTTTGTCTGTTTTATGATTTTTGTTGTTCCTATCTCCTAGCTTTGCTGGACTGCAAGATATCTTATTTATTTAGTCAGTTTCTGTTGACCGGGTAAGTGCACTAGACAAATCCTGCCTATTTTCAGGCATGACCCGGGGGAGGGGGATACAGATGAATGCCAACTGACCTTGAACCAGATTAAGCTGTTGGTGGTATTTTTAGTGAATGAGTGAAATTTGGCCAGGTCACCAGGGAAATTCCCCTACTGCATTTCTGTCAGTAGGGGGACCCTTGGCAGTCAGCGTTGCGATGGCCAGTCTGCCTGGGATGTTGGAGGAGATGGATGTAGCAAGTACAGGAGAGCGGGCCTCCTCTCCTGTACTGTTGGTGCCAGAGGCTGTTGAGGAAGCTTGTTCAGTGGCTGAAGTTGTTGACCTTAGTATTCTTGCTAATTCAAATTCTCCTGTAATGTCTCGTTCTGTGTGCGACTTTGTACTCCCTTCTGGTGGAAATAGAGCCTGCTTACTTGCTGCACGATCCCAATTGTTGAAACAAATGGACTTACTTGATCGAGAACTCGCTGCTTTTCCTAAGGTTGCTGGGCTCCCTGCTTTGGCTCTTCCTGCTTCCAGTCTGACGACTATTGCGGCTGGACCGGATGATTGTGATGCACCTCTGAATGCGGTCATTCTGCTGCCTACAACGGAGCTTCCGTCTGCTTTCAGGGCTGGCAGTTTGTCGGGTTCAGGTCCCGAGTGCCTATAGCCCCTCTCGTCTTGTCCCCCTTCTGGCCCTCTGCCTTCTGACAGCGCCCATGTAGCTCCTTTACCAGCACCAGGAGCTGCTTTGGGCAGTACAGTGTTTTCTTTAGCTTCTCGAGTTCAGCGGCCTGGCTGGAGTAAATTGCCAGGAATTCCCGATCCTACTTTATCAGAAGGAACTTGTGTTTTGCAGCCTGCGGTCTTGCCGGATGGGTCAGCTTGGTCTCCTGAATGTGCTTTACAGAGTGCCGGTTGGGAATAGTTGGACGGCGGGTCCTGGTCACCTGATTCACAGGATCCTTCATATATTGCCATGCTAAAGAACGCTGCAGCACCGGTGGCCACACCTTCCAATTCTATGAGCTCCATCTTGCCCCAGGGTAATGCCTCTTCTCCTTGTGTTTTGGACTCAACTGTTATTTGTACTACTGCTGGGGGGTTTTCTGAACCTGTTGTTTCTGTGTCTACTGAAGGTGTTTCTGTTGGTTCCTCTGGTTCAAGGTGTCCTGCTTCTAGCTCGGCCTTGCCAGCTCCAGCAGCAGTGGTAGACACTGTCACAGAGGTACCGGTTTGTTTGGGTCCAGCGGGGTTGGAAAATCCCTCGGACAGGCTTTATGTTGCAAAAACTTTGCTTAAAGGTTCTATGTATTTTTTTCCCTCGGAAATTTTTGCCCTGATTGGTTTAGGGAATGCTAACCATGATGTTAGCTTTAAAAACGTCTCTAGTTTAGATCGTTTCTGGGCCCAGTACGCTACTTGTATAAATTCTCCTATTTGGTCTCCCTTTCATGTTCTTCCTTTGACCAAACCTACAGTTAAGAATATTACTATCATGTTTAAAAATGAAGGGGTCAATGTTGAAGACATCTTGTTTTGGCTCAGACAGCGTTGTGAGGTTTTGAATAAACCCACTCCTACTTTAGATAGTGAGTAGATTTGGGATGGTGGGTGGAGGGTTCGGGTTAAGTTATTTTCTTCCGACTCTGGCCCCAATCACTTGCCTAGTTTTTTTTTTCTTGGGAAGGATAAGGGGTTAATTTTTTTATGCAGGGCAGCCCAGATCTTGCTTTAAGTGTGGCTCTAGGGTCCACTTCAGTTCAGCTTGTGATACACTTAAATATAGCCATTGTTTAGATTTTGGTCATAATTCCAGTGCTTGTTTGAACCTTTTTAAGTGTAATCTCTGTGAACACACTGGTCATGCTTATGGTCGTTGTCCTTGGGCCTCACATAATCGGGATGATTGTCCCTCTCATGAAGGTCTTATTAATCTTGCACAGCAGCAGCAGGCTAAAAAGACTGCTGAGCATCATTCACGAGTTGGTCTTGTGGCCTCACCCCCAAACATATCATTACCCAGGGGACAGAGGATGTGGAGGCCTCCGCTTTGGCCCATCAGAATGTGGTTCAGCTGCAAGAGCCAGTTACTATTGTGGTATCAGAGGGCCCTATTTTGGCTGCTTCTGTCTCTACTGAGCTTGAGGTTATGCCTCCCCCTCCCCGGCCTTTGCCTCAGACTCAGTCCGTTCTGGAGCCATCTACCTTTATTACTGTTCAGAGAAAAAGGACTAGAAAGGGGCTGACAGTTTCTGGTAGGGGTAAGGTTCCTGGATCTCGGTCCTGGACATCTGATAATAAATTTGCTGTTTTAGCTTCTGATATTACTGATAGGGATTCTGTTGATGATGACACTGATACTTCCTCACTTGTTTCTAATACGGATACGGAAGGGGGTGGGGAAGTCGATCCCATTGCTAAAAGGACTAGACAGTGTCGACAGAGTAAGTCACCTTAACTCTTCTCTACGGATTCCTTATCAGTCCTCTCTTTTAATGTTAATAGTATTAAGGGAGATAGGAAGCTTGGAGGTGTTATGCTATCTTTACAGGATATGTGTTGTGACATTACCTGTTTGGTCGATACTAGGTTGAAAACTAATAAGGAACTTCAGCAGGCCTCACGGGTGTGGTCCCACGGCCCTTCCTTTTGGTCCTCAGGGGTGGATAAATGTGATGGTGTCGGTATTTTGTTTTCTAATTCTGCCCTTCGGGTGTCTAGACTTGTGGATATTTGTCCTGGTCGAGCATTAATGCTTGACCTTTCCCTCCATACTGAAAGATTTCAGTTAATTGCATTATACGCTCCCCAGACTAAAGCACAGCGGTCTGCTCTCTTTCGGTCAGTTCAACCCTTCTTGCATACTTCCAGACTGGTTATTTGGGCTGGGGACTTTAATTGTGGACTTCACCAGACTGATAGAGGACTTCAGACATCTAAACTTTTTAGTGATACCATGACCCTGAAGAATGTACTTTCTACTGCCAAACTTCAGGATGCCTATAGGGTTGTGCACCCTAGGGGCGGGTATACTTATCTTCGGGGTCACTGTCACACTAGGATTGATTTTATATTTCTTTCTCATACTCTTACAGTTCTTGACTGTCGGACCATTGGGAGTGAGTTTTCAGATCATGCGGCTCTGAGGGTTTCACTCTCATGGTCTAAGGTTCCCCGGTGTAGGAAGAATAGGTGGAGACTTAATGATTCCATACTTCAAGACCCCAAAATCCCAAAAGTGTGGAGACGGGAATGGGCAGCACAGCTTTCTGTTGCTGATATTTATGAGAATATTCTGGAATGGTGGGAGGACACCAAGGTTAGATGGAGACAGGTTTTACAAAAGAAAGCTGCTGAACCCCATACCAGTCGTTATAAAAAGTACTTGGCCTTACGTCAACAATTACAGACTTTAATCTCGCTGTCTGATAATAGTTCTCAGAATTATAGCTCACAGATTTCTGTTTTGAGTAGTCAGATGAGGGATTTGCAGTACAACAGAGCCAAATCCTTGGGGTATGAAGCACGCTTTGGGACTAAACTAGCCAAGGGTGGCTTAGACCCTTTCAAACAATGTCAAGACAGGGTTGACTCTAGGGTTATTTATCACTTGATATCCCCCACGGGGGATCTGGTTAGTTCCCCGGAGTCACTGGTTCAGGTTGTTGAGCATTTTGTTTTAGGCATGTTTGGGACTGAATCTCCCGGTGTAGATGCTGAGGATTTTTTAGCATCATTACCTTTGCCTCACCTCACTTCTGAGGAATGTGATATGCTGACTGCGGACATCACTGAGGAGGAGGTGTTGCATGCCATCGTCGGCTTAAAAAGGGATTCTGCCCCTGGCTCTGATGGACTCATGGCAGGTTTCTATTCTACTTTCCAAACAGATTTGGTTCCAGCTTTAACTATTTTATTTAATGAAATGTTGTCAAAAGCTACATTTTCGAAATCTATGAAAGAGGCAATTTTGGTCCTTATTCATAAGAAGGGTTTAGTTTCATATATTAATAATTGGAGACCTTTGAGTCTCCTTAACGTAGACAGCAAAATTATTGCTAAAATTTTGTTAGCCAGACTTGTTCAGGTAGCTAGACTTATTAGTCCTGCCCAGACGTGTGGCATCCCAGGTAGATGCCAAACAGATAATCTGATTTTATTACGGGAATTATTCACCTTGGGGGACCAGAATCGAATTAAGGGATGGGTGCTTGGGATTGACCAGTAGAAAACCTTTGATAGGGTTTCCCACAAATTTTTGTTTTCTGTTTTGGCAGCATTTGGATTCCCCCCTGAATTTATAGGTTGGATTAGAGCCCTTTATCTTAATGCAGTTCTTCTCACCAATGTTAATGGTTGGTTGGGGCGTCCGGTTTTGGTTAAACGGGGAATGCGTCAGGGTTGCCCTTTGAGTCCCCTTTTATACACTTTTGGAATTGATATTTTGATTAGGGCTGTTCTTAATTGCCCTGGGGTCCTTGGTTTACAAGGGACATCTAGCCTCATCCCTGTCAAAATATTAGCTTATGCAGATGATTTGGTCCTGACGGTGGCATCCAACTCAGATGAGCAGGCTTTGATTACTGTTCTTCACCAGTATTCTTTAGTGGCGGGTTCCCAGATTAAGTTTTTGAAAAGTATTGGGCTTCCCTTAGGAAATCCAATTATACCAGAGTCGGGTTCCTTTGCTGGAATCCGGCTCTCTTCGGAACCCATTAAGATACTTGGACTTTGGTTTGGGTCGGGTGATTTACAGTTGTTAAACTGGAACACTGCATTAGCAGTGTCAGTGGCTCAGTAGGTAGCACACTCGCCTCTGAGGCCGGGAGATCAGAGGGCTGTGGGTTCAGTTCCCACATCTGGCACTTGGGTTAATATCCCAGTACTGACACTGTAGTGCAGCATGAGAGGGGTGATGCACTTCTGAGGTGCTGTCTTTCGGATGAGACGTTAAACCGTGGTCCCATCTGCCTGGATTGGTGGTAGTTCAGGTGGATTTTTGTACTGCAAATACTGCGTTCCCAACATTCCGTATAATTTCTAAGATAAGGATCCACTTCTGATGCAAAACTAACAAACACCTAGCTTGCCATAAGAACTAGCTTATGAAACTAAGAACAATATATATAGTTTCAGTATGATATTTAGTGTTTAAAGCAGAATGAGTCCCAAACATTGTATTACAGGACCTATGAACCTGTATCCTTGTTTGTTGCTCCCGGTTGTCCTGTATATTCTAACTACTCTTGTCATGTTCCTTTTTTCTGCTGTAAACACCATCATAATAGCCCAGGTTGTGCCTGAAAACGGTTCCTGGGATCAGTGTACTTACCAAGATAACAAATGAATAAAATAAACACTCACAATTGGCAGCACCAAGAGTGCGTTATAAAAGTCCTGCTCCCTCACAAGTTATTATTAACTGCATATTTAGGGCAAAGCAGTGCCTATTCAGTTTATACAGCATCAGTTTACTAGTTATAGTTTTTAAATCTGCTGTTTGTATGAAGACAACTGTTTCTCTGATTTCAATTGCTGGCTTGACTCTACAGTGATGTCATCAGCACTGTGAAGCTGCTTTCTGACTGGTTCAGTTAGACTGTGATGTATCACACAGAGCGCAACATCATTTGTATCACACCCCATTCACAAGATCATGCTAGCTTGTATGTTGGGTAGATCACTTTTTATACAATATCAGTGGAGATAAAAATGGTAAGAGAAAGTACAGTTACGTAAGAACTTACTGTAACAGTAGATCTACGAGAGGATCTCCTGCAGCAGGCCTTCACTGGTAGGACTAAGCCACCAGGCGCTAGGACCACATGGAAACCTTATAACTAGCAGTCTACCAGAGGCGGCTGCCCACCTCCAACGTCAGCCTCTGATGTCAGCCAGTCCTACAAAGGGAGGCAGCCCCCGCACACTCCTCAGATCTCCCGCCAGAGACCAAAAGCAGAATGCCATAAGGGGGAACCAAGGAGGACTCCAAGGTATTCCAAGCATAGAAAAAATAAAAGCAGAAGGCTCGCCACTATGGAAGGGGAGACAAAAGAAAGGGGAAAGAGGGAGGAAAAGCAGGGTCTGCTACAAGAGATCCTCTCAAAGAATTACTGTTAGGATAAGTTCTTACATTACCGCACTATCTTACTTCTAGGGTATCTCTCGCAGCAGGACATCACTGGTAGGACTAAGTCCCAAGCAGCTGTGGCACTACAGACAGACAGTTCAGGTGGCAGGCAAAAAGAATAACAGCCTATGAAAGGAGGCCTTGAAGAACAGCTAGGCCGAAGTTGGCCCTATGCCAAGTGGCAATGTCCAGCCTGTAATGCTTGGTGAATGTATGGGACGGTGCTCCACATGGCAGCAGCACAAATGTCAGCAGCTGCAGGTTGTGCCTGATGGCCCAATACCAGACTCTCATTGCTTCCCTGCACAGGAGGTAGGAATGTGTTCCCCTTGCTTAAGTAATAAACTACACACACGTTGTCTGTCTGAATCTGGAGTGGACCCAGAGAGACTCGAGTCTGGGAAGGCCCTCAGAGTGTACAAGACTGCTTGCATCTCCAGCACACTGATGTGGAGGTCCATCTCCACCTCGGACCATGCCCCATGAGTTTTGTGGGCCCCCAACAAAGGCCTGATGCATCTGTCATAAGAACCTGCTGAAAGGGAGGTGTACAAAAAGGGGAATACTGTTTTAACAGTGCAGATGAAGCCGACCCGGTGGCACTGAGGGTTGAGGCATGGGACGCCACACCTCATGCCATGCTGGCAACCCGGGGTCAGGAACAGACTCGGGTTGCTCAGGGGCCAGAGGGGAGAGGAAGGATAGCAGCCACAGACAGCTGTCCTTCCTTGGTGAGGGGAGATGGTACAGCACGCTGTTTGCCTGACACCCAGCAGTGGCTGGGTGTCAGCATATGCATGCCGCCAGAATGGGAAGGGACCCCACGTCCGGGGTGTAGGCTTCCTCTGCAGAAGCGGGGCCCAGCCACTCTGCCCATTGCATGTTCATGGGCCGAGGAGTAAAGCAAGATGTAAAATGGGAGCTGGCAGGCTCCATGATGGCTCGGACGTGCCCCGCAACAAGCTGCCCCAACTTCTGGACTATGCTTGGGGGGGGGGTAGTTCATGCTCTTCACCACGGCCCCGCCATGGGGGGGCAATCCATGGGGGAACTACAGGGGTACAGCTGGTGCTGAGGATGGCTGGGCTGGAGGATGGGTCCTCCCTGGGAGGCCTGGGTCTGCCTGCCAGCTCTAGCGAAGACGAAGGACAAAGTATAGACAGAAAAAAACAAAAACAAAAAAAATCACGGACAAAATAGCGTGGCAAAAACTGCACTCACAGCAAACAGCGCCAACAACAAGTTCATAAAAAAAAAAAATGTCTGTGGAGGGCTCCGATACAACCCCCGCACCTCCCCGACTAGCCAAATACTCAACTCTAAGGGAGGGGCAGATGTGGAGAGTGCACATAATTAGGTTGGGTGGGCAGAGTCCATGGAGGAACTCTGCAGCGGACGCAAGTTGTGTGAGAGGGGAGAAAGAGGAGATGGAGGTAAGCTGGGGAGGGCGTAACAGCTTGGGAAAGGAGGAATATAGAGTATGCATGGGAGGGAAGGCAAGGGAGGGTGGCCCCACTGCAACTGATGAAAAAATAAACAAACAAAAAGAATGCAGCGAAGCAAGACCCAGATCCGGGGGTCCGTAGGCACCGCCACCATCCATAGCCTGGAGTTCTACCCACCAAGCCAAGCTGATGCCATGCCGGCAACCAGATATTTACAAGCTGAAAACAGCCGCAGGGATAGTACTGTTATGTCCATGCTATACTTTCTCTGTCACTCTTTTCACATACACTATTTTCTCCATGCAGTTCTGTGATGCACTATTCCATCCGCACTATTTTAACCGAATATCCAAAAAGGAACCCCACCAAAGCAGATTGCTGGACTCCAGCCATCACAACAGTACCTTCTTGACTGGATCCAATAAAAACACACTGGTTGATCTGGGGCGTCCATGCGCTGGTCCCACTGGACTCACAGTGTCCACTGAGGGATTCTCAAATGAAGCCTGGCCAGGGGAAATGTGGCAATGGCTGCGGCCATGAGACCTAGGAGCTTCAGAAAACCTCTCACTGAAACATGACTGCTGGAGTAAAAAAGACAGGCCTTGTCCATCAGATGCTCTGCTCTGTCTGGGGACAAGAAGGCCTTCCCTTAGGCCATGTCCAGCACTGCCCCAATGTACAGGAGGCACTGGCAAGGGGTCAGAAAAGACTTTGGTATGTTGACAGTAATGCCCAAGGTTTGGAACAGGCTGCAGGTGTAAGAAAGAGTTTGAAGGAGATGGTCCCTGGATGGGGCCACTAGCAACCAATTGTCCAGGTAGGGAAAAATGTAAAGCCCCACGTCTCAAGGCAGCTGCCACCACTGTCAAGAATTTGGTGAAGACCCTGAGGGCTGAGCACAAACCAAAGGATGAAGTTCTGAACTGGTAATGCGCTCCCTGGAAGTGGAAACAGAGGAAGCAGCAGTGGGAGGTGAAGACCTTGATATGCAGGTAGGCATCCTGCATATCCAGAGAGCAAAGCCAGTTCCCCTGATGTAGCAGGGGCAGTAAACCCTGAAGGGTGACCATCCTGAACTGTCTATACTCTACAAACAAGTTCAATTTGCTTAAGTTCAGAATGAGTTGAAAGTCTCCCATCCGCTTGGGGACTAGGAAGAAGTGGGAGTAGAACCCCCTTCCCTGTTGAAACCGCAGGACTGGTTCTATGGCTTTTTTTTTTTAATTTCCTCCTGGATGAGAGGGATGTGGCCAGGATGGTATGAGGAGTTACCTGGATGCTTTTCTGGAGGCCACGTTGTGAATTCGAGAGTGTGGCTATGCTCAATGAGCTGCAGCACCCAGTTGATTGTGGCTATCTCCCTCCACCTGACCAGGTGCAGGAAGAAGCAACCCCCTACAACTGCCTCCTGATGAGCAACTGGGTTTGGGGAAGGGGGAGAGTCTGGCAAGGAGTCAGGAGGTGGGAGCAGCCACTGCTGGGGCTGCTGCTGCACCTCGGGCGCTGCAGGTGGCAGCAGAGGAGGGAGTGGGGAGAGCTGCCCCCGCCTTGCGCCTGCCCTGGGCTTTGGGGGGGGGGTGGGCCTGTCTGCAGCAGGAGCGACTAAAGGGAGCCCTCTGTACCGACTCCGCCTGGGTATGGTACATAGAGTGGACAGATTTGAGAGCCCATCCTAAGGTCTGAAGTTTGGAGAGGATATCCTGAACATCTTCCCCAAAGAGTTTGAAACCCCTGAAAGGTGTGTCCATTATGATAGACTGGATGTCCTACACAAAGCCTGAAGCCCATAGCCAGGAGTGCCGTCTCATACAGATGCCTATGGCCGCTGCTCAGCCAGAGGCATCTACTGCATCATAAGCAGCCTTGAGGATGTGGGTACCGATGTCTGAACAAATTCTGAGGGCCTGGAGGGTCTGCTGCTTAGAAGCGTCATCCAGCATGGCTAGAACTGCCTCCCTAGCCTGGTCTCTTAGGAGGTTCTGATACTGTACCATATGGGCAAAATAACTGATGGCCTGAATGACCAGAGTAGCAGAGGCGAAGGAACACGTGCACGTCTGGTCCAGCTGTCAAGACTCCCTGTCAGGAGTGAGGGAGCCGTGTGCTTGGGCCTCTTGGTTCAGTCGTGCGTCACACTTATGACAACCAAGAAAAAATTACACACCATAGTAATGTTGTTTCTTCTAATGGAGTCTTGCTGTGTTCTAACAATATGCAGTTAGCCCCAGCACTTGAACTGCCCTGTAGAGGAAAGAGTTAACTCTATGCAGAAGCAAAGAACGTTGAGCTCGATTTTCAAACCTCTCTCTCTAGTACTTAGCAGTGTAACTGTCAGATTCTTTACTCCGCCTGTCAGAATACAGCAAGACTTTATGTTTGAAAGAAGGCCTTTGACTGTTCTACAAAATACGTCTTGCCAGACAGTGCATGGGAAGGTCTGAGCGCCTTTTTGGACACCGCCAAAACTATATGGTGGTGGTTCTAAGCAGCCCAGGTAACATCCCCATAGGAGTCGATGATTGGGGGAGGGGTCACCAAAGGAGAAGTGCTGAGCTGACTTGGTTAAATCGCCAACTGATGCCTCTCAGGATCCTGCTCCTCTGTCTCCCACGCCATAGTGGCTTGAATGTGCCTCATGATGGCTATGAAAGTTGGATCATCGGGGGGAGGGGATTTGGGGACATTACTCAGTGCCTCTTCCCCTTCTCAAGATTCTGAGCCTATAGACAAAGACTCACTGATGTCACTCTTGTCTGCATCATCTGTGTCGTCATCTCAGCTATCCTTGGGTTGATGAATCACCAAGTGCCCGGCTGACCCAGCATCAGACCTAGGGCTGCAAGGAGCACTAGGGCCTGACTGAATAGGGGCCAGGGAAATGGGGCCCAAAGGAGGCCCTTGAGGGGTGGCTGGGGCCAGTCCTCTTAGTGGGGGGACCCTGCATCTGCATGAAGGACCACAACATCGAAAGCAGACCATGGTAATTAAAGGGGACCGGCACCAGTCTCCCGGGCATCGGGTAACTGTAGACCAGTGCATGTCCCTAGGGTACCGGTTATGGGTAACCTGGCACAGGTCCCACCTGTGCAGAATAGGGGTAAGGCAGGCACCAGACAAGCAGGTGTCAGCACAGATTACCCAGGCTGAGTTCCTATGGGTGCAGGTTGTGGTAGGAGCAGCGCCAGTCCCATAGAAGTGAGTGGTAACAGGATGGGCAATGGGCTCGGCTGAGGGGGGGCCAGTGCAGGTCTGGTGAGTGCTGGCTGCAGAAGACCAGGCGCAGGCCCACGAGGAGGGTCAGGCAGGGCTGGTATGGGTCCCACAGGCTGTAGTAGAGGGGGAACAGGCGCAGGCCCAGCAAGCATCGGCCAAGGTAGAGTCAGAGGGGGATCCATGGGCACCAGCTGTGGAGAGAGAGGCGCTGGAGTGGAGGATGACCCCCGGGCGGAGGCTGAGGAGAGACCGGGACTGGGGAGGCACCGGTGTCTGGCAGCGGCTGCCTCTGAGAAAGAGGAGCAGAATCTGTGGTGGTCCCAGAGGATTAGACCGGTGTCAATGCCGTGGGTGTCGTGTGGGGGGGGGGGAGCTGCAGCAAGCAGACTGGTGTCCACCACAGCCACGCCAGCCAAAGAGACTTCGGCTGAGCCACCTGACTGTGTGCCCACTGAGAATAAGGGCTGAAACAGCAGGGGCTGGGGAGCAGGATATAAAGTACACTGACCCGAAGAGCTGCCACCCGTGTGGGAAACTCAGGCGGGTGGCAAGGCCACCAGTGGCCTTGTAGAAGTTAGGGCATGTGGGGCCGAGGAGGTTGACACTCCATGGGAGGAAGACCGTTTTGCGGTCAAAGACAGCAAGCGAGAGGCAGACTGAGGTCAGTCCTGATCCTTGTCACTGTGCCTATGTTTCCTGGTAGTTTTGTCCCGGGACTTCAAAGACAAAGACCCAGAGGACTGGGTCAGGGAAACAGTGGGGCTCTTGGCCTGCAGCTCTCATTCTATCGAGGTGACCTTCTGCTCAAGGAGGTGCTTCTCCAGGATATTCTGGTGACCTCTCCTGGTGGCCAGGTTGAACTTTTGGCAGGTCTCGCAGGCTTGGACGTTGTGGTCTGGGCCTAGACACAAGATGCAGGAAGAATGGGCATCCTTTTCCGGGATCTGTTTGCTGCAGGCAAACTTTGTGGGGCAGTTGGAAGATGAAGGTTTTGAAAACATAAACCATCAGGTAAGAACACCGATACTTCAATGTTTAAAAATTGAAAAATAACAAAGCATGGTTAAATGCGGGAGAATGGCGGTTGACTGTAGCTGCAGTAGTATCAGTCATCCAACATGCATTGGTCAATGGTAGGAAAGAACCAAGGAGGGTGTGGGAGCCACCCACCTTTATAGGACTGGCTAACATCAGGGGCTGATGTTGGAGGAGGGCGTCCCCCTCTGGTAGACTGCTAGCTAGAAGGTTTCTATGTGGTCCTAGCACCTGGCAGCTTAGTCCTACCGGTGTTGGACTACTGCAAGAGGTACCCTCTAAGTAAGATCAAGTAATATATTTGTACAGTGGTAGTTATACAGAAGTTGAACTGTATTACGGTATACTGTAAGGTGTTTGCAAAGGCAAACTGCGGTCAGGTATAGCACTGGCAGTTGAATAACATGCATTTGCCAGTGCAGTCACTGTAGGTTGTGTGTACAATCACCACAGTATACCAGAATATCATTCGACTTATCTATGACTGCAACAGTAGCCTTCCTCAAGATATCACTACCTCTTGTTGTTAACATTGTCATATCTAATATCTGTAAGGTTAGCTGCATCACAATGGAGTAATGAACCAATCACTGGGCAGCTTTTTTTCTGTTACTTAATGTTATTCAATTCTGAAATGAGATTACATTTAAAATCACCTTGGTTTCAAGAGTAGTAAGCATACAGTGGGGGGGAAAAAAATCATTCAACTACTAACTCATCGTTCCTTGCTAACTAATATGGGAGGCCATTCTAAATACAACAAAGCATAGCAATACTGCACCAGAAAAGCTACTGCAGCAGAATATTGGACACAGTCTGATGAAAGCCCTTGTAAGTTTCTGCCACATGCAAGTCACAAAAACACCAGCATCTATAACGTGTGTTCAAAAAGTCAAAATACAACAGTAATCTCATAATGTATGAGACTTGGTTTACCTGATCCCTGTACTTACTAAATAATATACACGAGTAAAACAAACCATGCCTTTTCTTTACATTATGTAGCTCAAACACTGGAGCCTAAGTTATAACCTTTGAATAATTAATTTAATACATTAGTAACACCACAACTTTGAAATGGTAATAACTGCTATTTAACTGTACGGGAGCTATCTGTGGTATAATCAATCTTACCCTATAGAAACAGTCTGGTGGTCATACCAACCATCGGGACTAAACAAAGCTGTGTGCCTAGAGTGGTGACCACCTAAGCATGCAGAGCAGTCTCCAGAGCTTAGGACGACTGCCATCTTGTCCCTCAATGAACATCAGCTCCAAGTGGCAACCACTCTGGGAAATTCAAATGTTATAAAATGTTGTTGGTATACTAGACTATCCACATCAGTTCCTAAGTGTGAAACTTGTCTATTTAATAAAGTGTTCCACTTACCACTCATACAGTGCCCACTACTGCCCCCCCCAAAAAAAAATTGAGGTATATTACCTTCAGTATTAAATACAGGCAAGAGGAGAAAATGCATTTCAGTCCTCCCTATCTGATTCAACAGTGTCAATTCTAGTGGCAAAATCCAATTTTGTCTGCTCAATTTTTTCTCCCCAGCACTGGATGGATCTGTAAAAATTAAGGTATGGCCCACACAGGAGAGCTGCAGCTTTGCAGGAAACTGCAGAGTACAGGACCCTTCCAAAGCCTTCAGTCCTGCTCGCATGGCATCACATTTTCTCCTCTGCTGTGTCTCAAACCCAAGTCTGGGAATACATATACTAGAGTTCCATCCGCCTGTGTTAAGTGTCCTCTGGTTTTTGCAGTATGAAACACAGCATGTGTCCCAGAGCCTTCAGTCCTGCTCCCAAGACATCAAAACTTTTTCTCCTCTGCAGTGTCTCATAACTCAAATCTGGGAACAAATGCACAAGTGTTCCATCTGCCGGGTTAATTGTCCCTTGGTTTTTGCAGTATGGAACACAGCATCTCAAACATGAGGTACACTAGTCACCAGTAGCATGGTTCTTGGCTGGTTTGTATCTACCAACCAACGCCTCGGTGTAATTCTACAGGCTTTATAAATCAGGCCTGCAAAGTATGTCCAGCAAAGCTTTCAGCAGTTCCATGGCAAATTTAATTTAACCCATACCCTTACTGTCCTCTGGTAAACCCAGTAATTGGAGATGCGACATCCGCACCCCATTCTCCAAGTGCCCTAGCCTTAAACACAGGAACTTGCTTTCTCTTGTGATCCCTGCTACTGCTGTGGTGTTTTTTTGTCACAGAGTCGTTAGCTATTCTAACACCGAAAGCAACCTTATCCACTTCATTTACAACCACCATCGTTCTTTTGTTGAATGTCTCTACTCTGCGGTCAAGCTCCCGGATTGCCTGTAAGAGGGCCACGTTGGTCGGCTCTGCTGCCTCGCTGGCACCTAAGCCCACTCCTCTTTTCCCCACACAGTCTGACGGCTTCTGAAATGCGCTTTCCCGGTGTCAGAAGCTAGGCCTTGACGAGGTCTGATCATGACGCAAGTATCCAAAAATTATGTCTTTAGAAAGCTCTCACCACGGACGGACTATGCAGTCTTACTGCTAAAACCTCAAACTAAAGTCTGAAAGGTGAAAAGTGCATTTTTATCTCTCTGAATTATGGCGCTCCTTAAAGACGCACCTTGAGCTGTTGGCTGCCAGCTCTGCCCCCACAGAGCAGCTTTCATAATAAAGATGACATCAGAATTGCCCAGTGTAGCACTGAAGCCAGCAGCTAAAATGTGAGAAGCAGTTTAATCTTCAAACAAGCAACAAGTTTAAAAACTATTGTCACCTGATATATAAATCAAATACATAACGGTCTGACTCAAAATATGCAGTTTATCATCATTTGTGAAAGGGCAGAACTTTCACAACTCACTCTAGAAGATAAAATGCATATTTTTAATCAGGTCATTGTATATTCCTCATTTATCTTGTCATTTTTAACTTCACTGTTGTTGTACATTACATAAGTTAGGGTATTTTCTTAAAGTGAGTAAGGTAATGCGATGTTAGGGTTTTCTGAATCCTAACTTCACCCACCCCCATGCACCACCCCCGTAAAAACCACCAAATTGAATGTAAAAGCACAATCTAGATTTCAAATGTATGTTTAAATATCACAAATACAGGGAATAACATACAGTAGTACAAGGAACACAGCTACACCCCATGTTGAACACGCACTCATGTTGTGAGACACAAGGTCGCTGGAGATCATGCTGCGACAATGTGAGTATGTCAGTAATAGAGCACCTACATCATCACACATATTGCACCACACCTGTAGCGAACTTTGTTAGTGGCCATGTTCTTTCAGAGGTATAAATGCATTCCTTGTACAATGTTATTTATCATGTTAAAACGTTATGTTTACAATCTGGATTGTGCTTTGGCATTCAATTCAGTGGGGACCACGGGGGTGGTGAATGAGGGTAAATGGAAACAGGGTTCAAAAATCCGTAACATAATCTGTCCCTTTTATCACTTTAAGTGAACCCTAACCTGCGCACTAACGCGGTTCTTTGCCATTCATTTACATTCTTTTTCAGATAGTAAGCCACAGTAGCTCACTTTGCGAATGGCGCTGCAGCAATATGCAACGCAGCTGCATCATCACACAGTCTGCACCAGAACAGCAGCAGACTTCACAAGCAGTAGTTGTATCATCACACACAATGTACCAAACCTCAACTGCATCATGAAACCCACTGTGCCAGATCTGTACCAGACTTCACAAATGGCCCAGATGTATGTTCACAGGCATCACCCTATACAGCTATCTAGACTTTCTCATTTTGTGACTGTCACGAAAATGAAGTTGTATTTCACAAAAGTGGTTTTGCGAAACACAAAACCAGGTTCACGAATCATGAAAACAGGGCCTGTTTTCGTGACCGACTTGAGCAAAATTTCATTAATATTTTACAAACTATTATTTTTTACCCCAAAAAAAAACTTGAGGAATCAACCTTACATCCTATAGTACCTACCACACAAGGTTCAGACTTAACTTCAAAAAATTTTTTTTTTTTTTTTATTATCAGGAGAGACGCACTAAATTGAAAGTTTGTTTACAGGTGCAACCTGGGAGCACAAAGAAGTTTAGAGGCTTGCTCGGGGTCACAGAGTATGCAAGTGGGGGCTGTGGGATTCAAACCCAGGTCTCCAGGTTTGCAGTTCAGAGCCTTAAACCACTGCACTATACTGCCTTTGCAAAGGTTTTTTTTTTCCCCCTCCCCCACTTTCGTGACCAGGAAGACTCATGAAAGTCAGTTTGAGTCACAAAAGCAGGTTCATGAGTCACAAAAGCAGGGCCTGTATTCTGGAGGTGTAACAGCCTAATTCTATTAGGTTTTTAACCAACAAAACAGTTGGAGAATCCCCAAAGTTTAAGCTTCAACTTCCAATACATTTTCTTGTTTTTGATGTGCAATGGTTTGTTTTTCCATCTTCCGTAACCACTAAGGCTCACAAGACCAAGAGTCTTAATTCACGAAAGTGGGTTCTGACTCGCAAAGTGGCATATTTTCTGCAAACATCCAAATATGAAAAATGTGCCCAATTTCTATTCTGTAGGACCTACAGTGAGAATATCTGCTTTGCTAAGACAGGTTGAAGGAACTGAACATGTATTCCCTGGAGGAGAGGAGGGATATGATAGACACATACAAGTATCTTACAGGGAGGAACAGGGTGCAGGAATACACTATTTTTAAGCAAAAAAGATGTTCCAGGACTAGAGGGCATGGGATGAAGCTGGAGGGAGGACGATTCAGAGGAAACGTGAGAAAGAATTTCTTCACAGAACGGGTGGTGGACAAGTGGAACACCCTGCCAGAGGAAGTGGTGGGGGCTGAAACAATCACGGGATTTAAGAATGCATGGGATAGACATAAAGGAATTCTGGAGGTCAGAGCTAAGGGGCAACAGACTTCTAGGAAAACATAAACTGAACTTACAAGCTCAAATGGGCAGACTGGGTGGGCCATAGGCCCTTATCTGCCAACACTGTCTATGTATCTATGTATTCCACCCAGAGTAAGACTGTCAAGATAGTCCCTGTAGGTCCATGATGAGCAATGATATCAGGGTTATTTGGTGCAGTTATTTTTACAGGCATTATCAGAGTCCAGGGAGGGTCATTTCCAGTGGCCATCTGGGAGGATGGGGATACAGAACAGTTGCAGGATATTCAATAGGATTGTACACATTACAGCAGAAATAATATACATCATGAAATCTATTGCCTTTACTCTCCTACATTCCCACAATTCACTGATGCTTTCAGAAGTTTAATACTCAGGCACTGCTGATTGGTTAAGATATATCAAGTTACTCAACTAGACAAGTCATCTGTTTTTAGGAGAGTGCGACTACTTCCGCTTTTATTCTTGCCAGTTCTGCTCATGAAAGATGATCTAACTTCACTTGGACTCCATCCGGGTAGAGGAACTGTTGTAGCTTTTGAGCGACCAGGAACAGACTCCAAAAGATCTTGGCATCCCATAAGCCTAACTTCCAGAGTACCTGGCAGAAGAAACAAATAGATTGGTTTTGTACAATTATCTGCAATTTGCAAAATTTGTATTGCTAGTCCCAGTACACTTTAAACCAGCTGTAAGCAAAAAGTAAAGCAGCACCACAAACCAATTCTAACTGAAATGCATCAAGATTCAAATTAACAAGTACTACCTATTTTTCCACATGTAAATTAACATTTTAGAAGTCATGGTAAAGCATTCAATTTCGTAAGGAAAAAGTCAAAATATTCCAAACATTCCTACAGAACACATACTATTCATGAAAAAAATTTGCAAAACTCTCACTACAATGAAGGCTTTAAACCATTATCATGCAGAAACCAAAAAACTGAACTTAAAATGTAGCTCCTGAAAAAGAACAAGTTAGAACAAGGGAAATGTAAAAGAAGCACCATGAAGGAAACTGAACCTATAGTTGTTCTTAAATTATTTGATTATGACCTAAAAAAAGTTCTCAGTTGAAAAAACACATTTTAAACAAACTGAGTCCATGCAGGACAGTCTTCACTGTAAGTGATAAAGGATTACTTTATGTAGAAACAAGAGCGCATAAAACTATTAGTGCTTCTAAACAGAAACATATAAACACAGAAACACAGACAATGATGGCAGAAAAAGACCAGCAGTCCAATCCAGTCTGCCAGAGTTCCCTAGTAAGCCCTGGGACCTACTGTTCCTCCAGAGTCCTAGCCCTCCCTATCTTCCCCCCATTCTCCTCCCCGATTCTGTTGCCCTAAACAACCACTATACCCTTTCATTCTGTCCCATCCTTGCTTGAAACCTTTTAACAGTTTTTGCTAACACCACATCTGTTGGCAGATGGTTCCATGGCTCCACACCCCTTTCTGTAAAACAGCATTTCCTCACGTCTCTCCTGAACCTCCCTCCTATTAAGTTTCTACTTATGACCACGTGACTGTGACTTCGTATTCAAGCTAAATAGTTCCCAGAAGTTCACCATGTCAATTCCTTTTAAGGAATATGAAGGTGTCTTATATCTCCACTCTCCCTTCTGGTCTCTGGTGAGTACACGTCCAGTGCATTGAGGTGCTCCTCAGACGTGTCCCGTTTGGCCTTGAATCATTTTTTTTTTTTTTTTACTCTGCACTGCAGTCTCCAGCCTATCCCTAGCAATCCTGAGGTAAAGATACAGTGCTGGGCACAGTACTCTAGGTGTGGCCTCACCAGGGATCTATATAGGGGGAGCATTATCTCTCCCTTTCTGCTATCAGTACCCCACCCGATACATCCCAGCATCCTGTTTGTCTTGCTATAAGCCTTGTTCCACTGACTCTTGCTTTAGGGAGTCAATGATAAGGCCTCATTCCTCAGTTGTGGTACTACATTTCACCCCTCTCACCGGTATACTCTGTCCTGGGGTTCTTGTTCCCAATGTGAATTGCCCTGCACTTTTTGGTGCAGAATTTTAACTAACAAATCTTGGACCATCCCTCTAATTTTTGTAAGTCTGTCTGCATTTTCTCTATTCCCTCATCACTATCTACCCTCCCACTGAGCTTCGTGTCATCAGCAAAGAGACACAATCTACCCTGGATTCCCTCACCCATGTCGCTGATGAACACGCTGAAGAGGACCGGATCCAGGACAGATTTCTTGGAAACCCTGTTTGTAACCTCCCTCTTATCTGAATTAAACCCAAGGACCATAACCCTCTGCTGCCTCCCCTTTAAAATGTCACCTATCCAGTTTACTATGCCTTTAGCCACTTCCCGATCCTCCATCTTCTTCAGTAAGCGTCTGGGAGGTACCAAGTTGAAAGCCTTGCTGAAGTCTAAGTAAAGCAACAGTGAGGCCCCTATCTAATTCCCTCATCATCTAGTCAAAGAAACTATTAGGTCAGGCTGACGACACCTCTGCCATTAATTTATGCTATTTACTGTCCTAGACACCACTGTTCTCCAAGTAGTCTACGAGGTCCTCTCTGACCAGTGACTCCATCAGTTTCTTTACAATAGCGGACAGACTGACAGGTTGGTACTTCCCTGCTTGTCACACCACACACACACACACACCCACACCCAAATGGAGTGGAACTACGTCAGCCAACTTCCAGTTCTTCTGAACTACCCCATCCTAAGTGAGCTGCTGAACAGACCTACCAGGGGTTCGACCAGTTCCGCTGCCAATTCCCAGATTATCCTTGGATATAGCCCATCTAGTCATAGGGTATTATCTATCTTTAGGGCTACCAGCCCTTTCAAGACCTATCACTAGTAATTGTTGGCTTCCTCATCTCTGGGACCACTGGAGTGGCCGCTTTGATGCCACTCTCTGGCAAAAGTCCACCATCCTCCCTAGTGAAGAATGAGCAAAAGTAATTGTTAAGGACATTTTTGCCCATCGTCCTCTATAACCTTACCCCATCACTAGACTAATCATTCCCCTTCCTTTCTTCCTCCCCCAATATATCTGAAGAACTGTTTTCTCTGGTTTGACCGCTTCTGCACATACGCAGCTCTGTGTCTGCTTTTATCGCCCTGACCATCCTCTTTGCCTCCCTATTATTCAGTAAATAGTCTTCCTCCTCCTGCCTCTTTTTTGGTTTTACATATTTGCAGAATGCCTTTTTCTTGGCCTTCAACGCTTCTCTGACCTTTGCCGAGAACCATAACAGTTCCTTGAATCTCTTTTTTTGGTTGCTGTTCTCAAGAATAACTTAGATGCCTCAAGAATGGCTCCCTCAATTGCCCCCATCTCTCCTCCACCCATACTAACTCATCCCTGATGAACTCCCTCAGCCTATTGAAGTCTGCCCTTCTAAAATCCAGGAATTCAGCTCTCAAATGCATTTTGCCAGACTTGAGGGCCAGTTCAAACCAAACGGAGTTATGATTGCTGTTCCCAAGTGGCATCCCTACTTCCACAGTCCTACCACCTCCGAGATGGTAAGCACCACATCAAGAACTGTGGTTTGCCTGGTGGGTTCCTTAACTAGCTGTACCAGTAGTCAGTTTTAGGAGATGGCCAGCAAGGCCTAACTTCTGATGCTCCTACCCACTGGAACATCCCAGTCAGTGTCCAGCAGGTTCAGATCACCCACCACCACTATGTCCCCCTTTGCTATTCCTCTTTCAAATTCTTTCCTGCGTGCTCTGTCCATTTGCTCCCATTGCCCTGGAAATCTATAGATCACCCTCAAGTGCAATTTCTTTCCTGAGGCTGCCATGAGTTGAACCCACAATGACCGTCTCACCCTTACTGTACCCCTGATTTACCCATCTTCCACCACTCTGATGTCCTCCCTGACAAAAATGGTGAACTCCTCCCCCTCTACCTGTTTCTCAAATTTCTTCTGAACAGTGGGAACCCAGGGACTGTCAGTTGCCAGTCATTATTTTACTAAGCCCGCCTTTCCATGATGGTCACAAGGTCCACCTCGATATCTGCCATCAATAGCTGCAGCTCGCTGATTTTGTTACCTAGGCTCCTGGCATTATGCCATACCCTCGTCCATCTGACCCCGATCCTATTTTGCTACTACCATTGTGCTTTCCTTGTCCTCTCATTCCTTGTTGGTGGCTGTACCCTTTGCATCCTCCCTCTCTAATGTCCCTTCCCCCAGTCCAGCAAGGGACGCAGCTCTCTGTATATCAGCTCTGCTGCTACAAGCCCCCAGATATGGGGAAGTACTAGCTAGGATTTCCATCCTCTCACCTGCCACTGTGATTCCCCTAGACCAAGTCTCCCCCAGAATTAGTTTAAACATCTGATATAGACATAACACAACTTCTGCCCCAACGTGCAGGCCCCCTCTCTCATCAGGTGAAGACCATCACCCCTGAAGAGTCCCCTGTCCCTGAAGCCCCCCCAATCCTCCACAAAGTGGCATCTCTTTTTCCTGACACCACCCTTAAGCCATCTGTTAAACTCCTCTATCACATCACTCCTAATCCTATCCTTCTTCCCCTCTCTTCACAACAAAGGAATGACTTCAGAGAAGGCCAGGGAGGCGAAGTGTGCCACCAAACTATCTGAAAATAAACTTACTTGGACTGAACACACATTTACCATACAAAACAGCAGTCTAAACTTCAAATATCAATTTCAGTTTCTGTAAAGTATTCACTTTTTTGTTTAAATGGATGCATTTATGACTGGATAAAACACATTTTATTGAAAATGTGAAACATTAGTGAACCTGACTTCATCACATTCAGAAACTGAACAAAAACCACAACTTGTTCCTCCTGTGTTCATCATCCTTCAAATACAGACCAACAGGAAAGCTATGCTGCATTAACACCATCATCATCATTTTTTTTATTTGTAAAAAGGCACCCTTCCAAAGCTCAGGGCGCCCGAACAATATCACATAATAAAAGCAGTTTAATAACATTACAGACAAAACAAAAATCAGTCAAATACCATTAAAAGCTTGAAGAAAGAGATCTTTTCTGAAGTCAGCTTTAAACCCCTCGATGGTCAGGCTATCTCGTATCTGGAGAGGTAGAGAATTCCACAGGGTAGCAGCCAAAAAGGCAAAAGATTGTGTACCATATGTTTTCTAAATGTACTCCTGGGACTTTCTAGCAACTTCGCTAGAGGATCGGAGGGAGGGGCAGTAAGGGATGCAGAAGGTCTTGCAGGGGGGTGGGACAGGTACAGGGGAAGGGTTCTGGAAGCAAAGTCCAGTGCAACGAGAATATCCGGGACTGGGAAGGGAGAAGCCAGAGAGGGTGAGGGGGGCAGCAAAGTCAGCTCCCAGGGTGGGGGCTGACCAAATGAGCAGACACAAAGACCGTTAGGCCTATTCTGCTGGCATTTTAGTATGTTAGTATGTAATGGGGTCCCTGGCTGTGTAGGGCTTCATAGGTCAGCAACACGACCTTGAAGGTTATCCACCACTGTACTGGCAGCCAGTGCAATTCACGCAGCACAGGTGTTATGTGACTGGATCTAGGGGTTCCAGTTAACAACCTTGTCATCTCGTTCTCCACCAAAGGTGTGGACCAGTGTGGAGGGATCTTCAGCGGGACCAGGTGTTTCACCCTGGCGATATTTCTCAAATTGTAAAAGGCAGATTTTGCTACTGCACAGACCTGAGATTTCAAGATCAAGCTTTCATCTAAGATCACACCAAGGTTTCGACCCTAGCTTGAAGCACATAGTGGGCCCCCCCCCATGCCCCAGCCGGTCCACGATCTGGGTCCATAACCAACACCTCCATTTTTCCATGAGTGCAGCCTTAGCCAGCTAGCACTCATCCAGTCCCGTATCTCAGACAGACAGTTGTTAAACACTGAGATAGTATCTATCTCCTGCTCAGGCAAAAATGACAGGTACTGTCGAGAGTCATCTGCATAACAGTGAAAACCCAAGCCGTACCATTTTATAATGTCTCCTAACAAACAGCATGGGCGATAACACCGAGCCCTATGGCACCCCCACAGGGTAGACCGCGAGGGGCCAAGGAATAAATCCCCAACACCACTCTCCAAGTTCTGCCCTCTAGGAACAACTGAAACCAGCAGAGGACTGCCTCTCCCCAGTCCACAAGAAAACTGCAGGCGCTCAAGTAGCACACCATAGTCGACAGTGTTAAACGCTGCTGACAGATCTAGGAGGACCAAATTGGTATGGGCCCTACAATCCCTCACCATCAGATCATCATTAAGTACCTGAACTAGGGTCATCTCAGTGCTGTGTCTTTTCCTGAAACCCGACTGGAGAGAATCATAAATATTATGGATTGTTAAATGATCCTCCAGCTTCAGAGCAAGCATATTCTCAATAACTTTACATATAAGAGGTAAGTTAGAAACTGGTCTGTAGTTTACTGGACAGTCTGGGTCCAAGGAGGACTTTTTTAGGAGGGGCCTCACCACCGCCTCCTTTAAGGGATCCAGAAGAGTCCCTCTCTCCAAGGAAATCCTTACTATTCCAGCAAGGACCGGAGTGATCATCTCAACACACCCTACTAGAAGGTGAGTTGGGCCTGGGTCCAGACTACAGCAAGTTGGCTGCAGAGTCTGGATGATCCTCACTATATCCACGATTACCAGCTGGCTAAAGGTAGACCAGATCATCTGGGTGTTAGTACCACATGGCTGACCACCGCAAGGTCCAATGGGAAGGCACTGGCTGATCTCATCTCTAATGGAGGCCATCTTATTCCTAAAATGGAAGATCTGATGAACAATTAACTGAAAATGGAAGATTTTAGAGATGGTACTCTCTGATGTCAATCTATGTCATTCTAAATTCGGGGAGCAAGAGGCACACAAATTACTGAAAGGTTTCCATTTCAGGGAGTAAATGTGCCAGTAGATGGCGCGGGAGACCCATCAAAACAACCAAAACCGCCTTGGACATCCCGAGGCAGGACAATTCCATCTCCTCAGGAGCCAGGCATGAAGCTACAGGAAACAAAGGTCTGCATGCAACAGACTGTCCTGGTCCAGCAACAGCAGCCCCACTCATAGAAGAAGCAGGACAGCAGGTTATACCATCATCTGCCAGAGGACAGGGGACCAAATTTGTCTGTGCCAGAATGGGGCTATTAGTATCAGCAGCACCCCTTCCACCCAAAACTAGACCAATACCTGCTGAATCAAAGGGACTGGCAGAAAGATGAACAGAAACCTTCCCTCCTAGTGAGGGACAACTCCTCTAACCAAAACACTCCAGGCCCTGGAACAAGTAATGAAAAACATGGGAGTTTTGTACTGAGTGGAGACAGGAAAAGGTCTAACTCATGGTGACCCCAATCTACGGATAGATCAACAATCACATCTTTCAGGAGCTCCCAATCATGGGACTGAGCAACTAACCTGCTGAAAGAGTCCACCAAGAAGTTCAGAGAGCCAAGCAGAAAAGTGACCACAAGGTCTATGTCATGTGCTAGGGCCCACTCCCACACCTGCATGGCTTCTCTGCAGCAGAGGTAGGACTGCGTACCTCCTTATTTATTGAGGTGGTTCAGAACATGAACCTTGTCTGTTTGTACCAGTAGAGGATGGCCCTAAGGACAAGTGTTGAAGGCCCAGAGGGCAAGAACAGCCCTCATCTGCAAAATGTTGGTGGATAGTGTGTTGCACTGGGGGAGGTCAGACACCCTGTGTCTGGAGTGCACCCAGGTCCCACAGCTTTTCCTCCACATGGCTTAGATGGATTCTATACATGAGACAATGAGACCCACAACCTACTTCATAGCAAGATGGGAGAATGGGAGGAGCAGGGCATATAGAGGCAGTAGGCAGACACAGAATATCAAATTTGGCCTTAATGAGGAAAGAACAGTTACATAAGAACCTAATAGCAGATCTTCGAGAGAATCTCTTTCATTGGGTCACACCTTTGAAACTATGACCTTTGGAACTATACCCGCATCAGCACTAGGACCACATGGAAACTTTGCAAGTCAGGGGCCACACACGAAGACATCATGTGCCAGCGTCTGGATAAACGTGGGCAGCTCCTCCTCTCCTCAGTTCCCCAGAGATCGTGCTTGGAGGACCATCTCTCTAGGGAACCAGGAGAGACCCCCCTGCACTCCCCATACCAAGTGAGACAGAGTGCTAGGCAAGACAGTAATAGAAGCAGCAAGACAAAAGTCCTTTGTCACATCCCTGAAGGGGGAAGGAGTGGGATGGCATGGCCTGATGAAAGATTATCTCGAAGTTCTACTGTTACGGTAAATTCTTATGTAACTGTTCTATTTTCTTTGAGGATATCTCTCTCATCAGGCCATACCTTTGGAATGAGTCCCAAGCAGTACCAAAAGCTAACAGTCCGAGCAGCTGAAGCTAATAGGCCCATGATAGTAGGCCCTGTAGCACAGCTAGGCCGGACCCTGCTCGTCTACAAGAGACAATACCCAGACTGCAGTGCTCGGTGAAGGTGTGGACAGTACTCCATGTGGCAGCTATACAAATGTCTGCAGTGGAAACATTCCAAAAACAAGCTACAGAAGTGACCATGCCTCTAGAGGAATGACCATGAACCACAGTAGGAAGTTCTTTCCCCATACTTCCTGCAATATAATATAATACAGTTCACTAGCCATTTGGGCAAGCACTATTTAGAAACTGGGGCATCCTCCTTCCCAGGGACAAATGAAACAAAAAGCTACAAGGACTTTCTGCAGTCCTTTGTACAGTGTGTGTAGTATCTGAGAATTCTATGCATGTCTAAGGTATGGAGCAATGCTTCCCCTGGAATGGCATGCTCTAGATGACACACTGGTAGCTGGATGGTTTGATTTAAACTAAACTCAGACACCACCTTTGGTAGAAACTTAGGGTTAGTACGCAAAGACACCCCATCTTTGTGGAAAATCAAATAAGGAGGCTGCAGCAGTGAAATTCTTCAAGCAGAAATGACTGCAACTAAAAATAATGCTTTCCAAGAAAGAAAACAAAAGAAACAACTCGCAGCTGGCTCAAAAGGAGCCAAAGGTTATTTTTTCCAAAATAAAATTCAGATCCCAAGCCAGCACTGGATTTCAGATGTGAGGCTTTACGCATAAACTGTCTCTCAAAAATGTATGGGCTACCTCCAACCGAGCAACTGTACAGTCATCCACAGGCATGTGGAGAGCCAAGACAGCAGCCAAGTGCACGATGAATGAGCAATACTGCGGGCCTGAATCCAATAATGACAGCAGGTATTCTAGAACCTGATTGTCAGAACAGGTAAAGGATCCAGGTTGTGTTATGTGGCCCACAAAGCAAACCGCTTCCATTTCACAGAGTAGGTGTGTTTGGTGGATGGTTTCTTAGCAGGCACCAGAACATCCACCACTTTCAGCGATACCCCAAAGTGAGCTCACCTATGTCTTCAGAAGCCATGAATGCTGATGTAGGGACTTCAGGTCTGGATGGAGCAGGGCGCCCTGTACCTGCGACAGCAGACCTCTGCACACTGGCAGTGGTACTAGGGCTCCACTGCCAGCTGCTGCAACAGGTGATACATCTGCGAAGGCCATAGGGAAGCAATGAGTATTACAGTTGCCCCTTCCATCTTCAGTTTGAGTAGTACTTTCTGAATTAGTGGAAAGGGAGAGATGGCATACAGAAACAACTTTTTTTTTTTATAATCACGACACTCTTTATCGCTGCCGGCTGCCCCATTCAGCCCAACCGGGACCCCCAACCTGACAACCCAGAATTACCGGGGCTTACCTTATGCTCGGCCTGGGAGTGGTGCCTGCAGGGAGTCTGGTGTCATCCTGCTGCCGGATTAGTTTTCTCCATTTTTTCGTCCACCCAATTACCCCAGGGCACCAGGAGTAGAGACGCATTCGCGTGGAGGCGCGCATGCGTACTACAGCCCCGGTGATGGCCCCTTCCACCCACCTGTCTGCCTAGCGCCTGTGCACCCTCTAGCCTGTACTGCACCCTGGCCTCCACCATGAGGCACACAAGAGCTAAGAAATGTCACCTTCCCTCCCCAGAGAGGAGAGCTGCCTTTTGGCAGCTCCATCCAGCTCCGCGCCTTCCCCCCACCTGACATCCAACGGCCTATGCTCATTCCTGACCACGGGTCATCAGTGTGGTGTGAGGTAAGGCGTTCAGTGCCTTAGCCCTTTGTACCACCGGGCTGGCAGAAACTTTTCTTTCCAGGAGTAGGACAATGTCCAGAGCCTAGAGCAAGTGACCAAAAACATGTCAGTTTTGTGTTGTGTGGGGATGCAAAAAGGTCCAACTCTGGATGACCCCATATTTTTTTTTCTTCTTTAACTTACTATGATGTTCGTAGCCAGGATGGTGCCCCCATAAGCCCATCTGTAAGCGTGGCCACAGTCTGCAGCGACACAGAGGTCCTCTCAACCCAGTGTTCTCCTGGCTTACCCCTCAGGGCTGGGCATCCTCAAACCCCTTAGAGGTTACCATGTCCTGTACCAGGCACCAGGTCAGCTGCATTAAGTTTGTCCAGCCGAGTTTTTCCCAGAACTTGCGGGAATATGCCAGGCGCTGAGCACTCCTCCAAGATGCTAGCTCTAGTTAGGTCGCTGGTGAAATGACGTCCTGTGGTCACCAAGGAGCCCTGCACCTGGGACGCAACCCCCTCCCCCGGAGGTGGACAGTGCGCAAGGGCCGCTCAGCCTCCCCCCAACCGGACAGCCCTCTAGCAACCCTGGTCTGTTTCTGAACCCAGGTCACTAGCACTGCGAGCGGTAGTTCTACTGCTGCACCGGCAGGCCTGCCGGATGACCCCATCTTACGAATAGGTCACCAACCACCAAGGTTAGCAATTCCCACTCATGTACCCTGAACCTTGACCTGCTTAGCTTGTCTGCCAAGATGTTTTGGATGCCTGGAACATGTACTGCTGATAGTTCTAGACTGTATTCCAGATCCCAATACCAAACTCTCAGTGCTTCCCTGTGTTGTAGGTAAGAATGAGTCCACCCTTGTTTGCTGATATAATCATCAAATAAACACTGTCCGTCTGTATTAACAAAGGACCTGGGGACAAGTGGTCCTGAAATGTATGGAGCCGATATAGGACTGCTCTCATATCTAGGACATTTACATACAAAGTGCTCTCCACTTGGTTCCACACACCTTGTGTATGAAGAGGCCCCAGGTGGGCTCCCCACCTGGATCCCAAGGCATCTATAATGAGGATCTGATGTGTGGTAGGGATCACGAATGGGGTGCCCTTGAGCAGGCTGCTGCATTACCATCCACCACTTTAGCACCTTGTGCAAAGTAGACATCACTAGAAGCATTTGTTCCAGGTCATCTGTTAATTGGTACCATGGGACTCCCGAGCCCACCACAGGATCTGCATGTGCAGCCTGGCCAGTGGCATTGTGATAATGGCTGCCACCATAAGGCCCAGAAGGAAGAGAAAAGTCCTTCTTGAGACATAATGGTGTTGTCTACCAAATGTGCTTGTGCAATCAGTCATCCTGCTCTATCCAGCAGCAGAACTACAGAATTTTGGGCCCTATCCAGAACTGCCCCTATGTACTGCAGGCACTGGCAGGGTGTCAGTACAGACTTTGGTATGCTGACTGTCACCCTGAGAGTACCGAACATCTGCCTGGTTTGAGCTAGGGTCTGCAGAAGTTGGTCCCTGGAGTGGGTTTTTATTAGCCAATTGTCCAGGTAAGGAAAGAAACAGGCCTTCCCCATGAAGGGCTGCTGCCACTACTGCCAGGCACTTGGCAAAGACCCGTGGCACAGAAGACAAGCTAAAAGGCAACACTCTGAACTGGCAATGCTCCCCCTGCAACAGAAAGTACAGTTACATAGGAACTTACCGTAACAGTAGATCTTCGAGGGAGGTTCCTTCAGTAGGTCATCACATACAGGACTGGCGCCACCTGGCGTCTGGCTGCACGGCAGACTTTTCTAGCAATACCTGACGAGGGACCACCCACCCGATGTCACGTGACTGTATATAGTGGGCAATCCCCATACCCGCCCTCCAGTTCTCCCCCCGGAGCTAGGAAGAGGCCTGACAGCAGGAGCGAACAGGATTTGGAGTCCCTGTAAAACATAAAATGAGGGGAAGGAGGGAGAGAAAAATATGACCACCTGAAGGAACCTCTCTCGAAGATCTACTGTAACAGTAAGTTCCTATGTAACTGTACTATCTTACTTCGAGAGGGTTCCTTCAGTAGGTCATCACATATAGGACAGAGTCCCAAGCAGTCCCTCTAAAGAAAGACCGAGAGAAACGAGGGAGGAGGAAAAAACCAAACTCCAACGGAAAAAAATTAAGTCCAGAAAGGACCCAGTCTAGGAAAGAAGGCCCTGCAGGACAACTAGGCAAAAGTCAGCCCTCCACCTAGAAGCAATGTCCAGACTATAATGTTTGGTAAAGGTATGGACAGAACTCCAAGTAGTGGCAGCACAAATGTCAGCCGTGGAAACGTTCCGAAGGCAGGCCGCGGAGGCAGCCATGCCCCTAGTAGGATGACCTCTGATGGTAGCCGGCAGAGGTTTATCGTACTTCCGGTAACAGTATCGAATGCAGTTGCCTAACCATTTGTAAAGCCCCTGCTTAGAAACCGGTTTGCCCTTCGAACTCGGGCCGAAGGAGACAAACGACTGGTCGCAAGAGTGAAATTCTTTGGTCCGATGGGTGTAACACCGGAGAATCCGATGGATATCCATCTTGTGGAGGAGTGCCTCGCCTCTATTAGAGGGGGACGGATAATACACCGGAAGCTCTATTGACTGATTCAGCGTGGCTTCTGACACCACCTTGGGAAGAAACCTTGGATGAGTCTGGAGGACCGCCCAGTCCCTATGGAAAATCAAGTATGGCTCCTTGCAGATTAGAGCATGAAGCTCCAAAATCCTTCGGGCTGAAGTGATAGCCACAAGAAAAAGTGCCTTCCAGGACAGGAAGCTCAAATCACAGCTCACAGCTGGCTCGAAAGGAGGAAGGGTGAGCTTTCCCAGTACAATGTTCAAGTCCCAAGGCAGGGTTGGACTGTGGGTGGGGGCATTTCAGGTGAAGAATCCCTTTCAGAAAGGTTTTTGAGACTTCCAACTGAGCCACAGATTTACCATCCACTAGCTCATGGTACGCCAAGATAGCAGAGATATGAACCTTTAAAGAAGAGTGGGACAGACCAGAGTCTGACAAGTGAAGGAGGTATTCCATGACTTGCAGGGCCGAGCAAGAGAAGGGGTTCCAGCACTTAGCGGTTGCCCAAATGGAAAACCGCTTCCACTTCATGGCATAAGTGTAACGAGTAGATGGTTTCCTAGCCTCGATGAGGACTTGAGCAACCCTGGAGGAAACCCCGAAGTGCGATATCACTATGTCTGCAGGAGCCAGGCATGAACATGCAGGGTCCTAAGCCTCGGGTGTACCAGTCGACCTTGGTCCTGGGTCAGGAGGTCATGAGTCACTGGAAGTGGAACTGGTGGTTCCCGAGAAAGCTGCTGTAGCAGCAGAAACCAGATCTGTCTCGGCCAGAGAGGTGCGATGAGGATCATCTTTGTCCTCTCCACCTGTAGTTTGAGAAGAACCCTCTGCAGAATGGGAAACAGAGGGAAAGCATAGAAGAATTTCCCTGTCCAGGACAGAGACAACGCGTCGCTCCAAAAAGCAGCTGGCTCTGGAACGAGCGAGCAAAACTTGGGAAGTTTTATGTTGTATTGGGAGGCGAAGAGGTCGATTTCCGGATGCCCCTAATTTTGGAAGATGGATTCCGCTACTTCCTGATGTAGTTCCCACTCATGAGCTAGGGTCTGAGACCTGCTGAGACTGTCCGTCAGAACGTTTAGAATGCCTGGAACGTGCATGGCCACCAGGACCAAATGGTGCTGGATTGCCCAATTCCACAACCACAATGTCTCCCTGCAAAGGGGGTACCACTGGGTTCCTCCTTGTTTGTTGATATACCAAACTACTGACAAACTGTCCGTTTGGATTAGCAGTGATCCCTTTGGAAGGAGGGTCTGAAAGGCCTGTAATACGTACAGAACAGCCCTCAACTCCAGAACACTGATGTGGAGAGAAGTCTCCAAGCTGGACCATAGTCCCTGAGCTTGGTGTTCCCCAAGGTGAGCTCCCCACCCCATATTCGAGGCATCTGTGGTGAGGGTGGCTACCGGTGCAGGGTTCCGAAAGGGAAGCCCCAGAGAAAGACTGTGAGAATCCTTCCACCATTGTAAGTCTTTCTGAACTGCTGAGGAGACAAGGACCGGATGGTCCAGATCATCCAGGAGCTGATCCCACTGAACCCACTAGGACCACTGAGTAATCCTCATGTGAAGCCTCGGAAGGGGAATGGTAGTTATGGAGGCCACCATCAGGCCCAGAAAGTGAAGGACTTTCTGGGCAGGGATGGTCCTGAGGGAAGCCACTTTGGAGGCCTGACAGACAAGGGTCTCCATTCTGTCTGGAGGAAGGAAGGCCCTGCACTGGACTGTATCCAGGACTGCTCCAATAAACTGAAGTCTCTGGGCAGAGATAAGGGATGACTTGGGAACACTTACCGTGATCCCTAGTCTGCTGAAAAGGTCTAGGGTAAAGGACAGAGCTTCCAGCAAGGAAGCCCTGGACGGGTCTAAAATCAGCCAGTCATCCAGGTAAGGGAAGACCGCAATGCCCCTGTGGCGTAGGAACACCGCGACCACCACCAGGCACTTGGTAAAAACCCATGGTGCTGAAGACAAGCCAAAGGGGAGCGCCCAAAACTGGAAGTGTTCCCCTTGGAAACAAGAACACAGGAATCGGCGGTGGCTGGGGAAAATAGGAATGTGCAGGTAAGTATCCTGCATATCCAGGGCACAGAGCCAGTGGTTCTCCTTGAGGAAAGGGAGGAGGATCTGGAGCGTCAGCATTCGACATTTTTTGTACTTGACAAACCGATTCAGCTGACTTAGGTCAAGTATGGGTCTGAAGTCCCCAGCCTTTTTTGGAACCAGGAAAAAATGGGAATAAAATCCCTTTCCCCGAAGGGGACGCGATCGATTGCTTCTTTGAGCAACAGCAAATTTACCTCCTCGCAAATGAGGAGAGCCTAATCCCGAGAATAAGAAGACTTCATGGGTCGAGTTTCTGGAGGAATCTCCAGAAACTCTATGGTGTGTCTGACGGACACTAGTTGCAGGACCCATTCGTCAGAGGTGATCGCCCTTCACTCCTGCACGTGGCGGGCAAACCTCCCCCCCCACCTGCTCCCCATCGTAAGACTCAGGAGGCAGTGGGGCCAGGGAGTCAAGAAGTGGCAGGATGTTCAGGGGGAAGGCCTCCTGAACGTCTCTGATTTTTGGAGACAGGTGGGGTGGCTATACCCATGGCCTTTTGCTTCCCTTGGCGGTGCGCCTGAGGGTTCTTTCTCTGCCTCCAGGTCCTTTTCCAAAAGGGCTGCTGCTGCTGTTGTTGAGAGCCCAATTGGTACATAGTCCTGACAGACCCAAATGCAACACCCTTGTCCGGTAGATCTGTGATATCATTGGTGTCCCCACCAAAAAGGACCAAGCTCCTGAAAGGGGTGTCCTGAATCACCGACTGGACCTCATTGGCGAGACCAGAAAGGTGAAGCCAGGAATGCCATCTGAGGGCAACGGCAGTTGCCGAGGTATGGGCCACCGAGTCGACGGAGTCGTAAGTGCCGCATAAAGCGTGCCTACAAGAAACCTTGGAGAGGCGGAGATCCTTGGCAAGGTCCTCCTTTAGAGGCGAGGGATCCATGAACTGGACTCGCGCTTCCAGCCTGGCCAGGGTCGCTTTCTGATGGGACACCATATGGGTCACATAACTGATGGACCGGAGGGCGCACGTGGCCAAAGAATATGAGAATATGCCTTTTTGCCAAACTGGTCTATCTGCCACGACTCTTTGTCCAGAGGAGTAGTGCTCATGTGCTTAGGCGCTGAAGAGCGATCATGAGCCACTGAGATGACCACAGAGTCAGCCTTGGGATGGGCTTTTAAGAATGGAGCATCCTTCGGCACTCGGTAGATCCTGTCCGCCCACTTGGGGACAGCCGGGATAGAATGAGACATCTGCCAGATGGTAGTGGTGAGGTCTTGATGGGGCCATCAAAGGAGGAATGGGGATGGGAGACAGAGCCTCCAAGTCTAGGTGTTCCGTGAGCCTCTGTCTCATGGGTTCCTGTTCCTCCAACTCCCAGTCAAAATAATCCTTCGTGGCCCTCAAGAGGTCGGAGAAGGCAGGGCCTTCTAGTGGAGACTTTGGCGACAGCTTGCCCCTTGTGTCCTCGGGGTCCTCCAGGACCTCATCAGAGGAATCTTCCTTCCCCTCTGAACTGTCATCATCATCATCGTCCAACTCCTCGACAGGCTGACATCTGGTATCTGGAAGAGAAACAGTCTTCCCCAAGACGTGAACAGTGTCGATGGACGAACTGCTCAGGGAAGAGGACCTAGGAGACCACGGTTGTGGAAGCGTAGTCTCCAGGTCCGAGACCAACTCCGACCGAGCTCCCTGCCACCAAGACTGTATTAAGGTCTTGAAATCCGGGGTAACCGGAGGAGGGGGAGGTGGAGTAGGCAGAGGCTGGTGGGGGGGGGGGAGGAGGGAAGAATAACTGGTGGTGGATAGTAACCCTGGAATCCCGTATAATGAGAATAGGGATTAAATCCAGGGTAGAACTGTCCCAGGTGACTCCAGTCTGGAGTGGGACCCCCTGGGTAGTGGTCCCCAGGATACCCCAATAGGTAATGTGGGACAGTTCAGGGTCGGGTATCAATCCCCACTGTCAGATCAGGCATCGCAGGAACCCATGTCGAACCCACCATCGTATAGATAGGTTGAGGGTCCGGTGTTGGGACAGACCACGTCAGGGGGATCGACATCGGAACAGACACCGGAAGGGGACCTGATGTTGGAGGGGCTGGCACTGGAACCGGACAAAGGGGCCCTGGCATCGGGGCCGGATCCGATATCGTGGCAAAGGCCAGTCAGCCAGTCCCGGCTGCGGGACTGTCGTCGGGATAACCAGCGTCGGAGAAGGTGCCGGAAGGCCGCCAGAAGGCAGAGGAGCGACCTCCACAGTGAGGCCTGCAGGCCGAGGAGCCTCCTACTCCTTGACCCCAGAAGGGGAATGCGGAGCCGGGACATCAACAGGGTTGATGGGCTCTCCGCTGCCATCACCGGACGACCCGCCAAATAATTGGAGGGCACGGGCGAAGCAGGAGGAGGAGGGAGAGGGTCTTTCTCCCTCTGGTCCCACTGGGGCATTGGGTGAGGCGCCATGAGGCCCCGACGGGGGAACCGAGCCCATGTGGTCGTCAGAGATGGCAGACTTAGTGGGATGGGGGGGTTGGGGTAGGAGCCCCCCGCCAACTTATCGACCGGAGCTGGGTGACTGCCCCCAGCCGGGGGAGCCAACTTACTGGCAGCCGCGCAGTCCTCGGAGGAGTCGGGAGCCGACTTAATGGCCTGGGTGGCACGGTCGAAGGAGGAGGAGCCGATGACCGACTTATCTGCCGAAGTTTTGTCCGACTTACCGTCTGGATTTCTGGGCGGCAGCTGGGCCTTGCTCAAGTGAGGCCTGGTAATATCCCCCCGAGCCAGCCCGCCTCCCAGACTTCTTGTGCTTTTTTGAGGGAGAAGATTTCTAAGATGAATCCTGGAGACGATCCATTTTCTTCTCTAAAGAAGCCAAGCAGGCTTTTAGTAAGTGGGCCTCCAAAGTCTGCTTTCGTCTCTTTTTTGTGGCCTGGTTAAAGGATTGGCACTCAAGGCAGCAGGAGACTGGATGGTCCGGGTCTAGACAGAGAACACACTGGGAATGACAGTCTTTGTGTGGGATCTGTGTGCCTCAAGACAAGTAATTCTTGTTGGGTGAAGACATAAGGATAGAATACGAAGTGAAGGAAAAATAGCAGCGAGGGATAAACCGACGCAATGAACTTTCTCTACGACCGCTAACTGGAAGTCTGCAAAGCATGGGGACCCCCCCACTATATACAGTCACACTGACATCAGTCACATGATGTCGGGTGGGTGGTCCCCCATCAGGTATTGCTAGAAAAGTCTGCCATGCGGCTCGACGCCAGGTGGCACCAATCCTATATGTGATGACCTACTGAAGGAACCCTCTCGAAGTAAGATTCTCAGATATTTCCTATGAGGTTTCCTGATTTTGATAGGAAGACAGGCATCCTTCATATCCAGGGACTAAATCCAGTGCCCTGTTTGCAGCAGGGGAAGGAGACCTTGTAAAGAGACCATCCGAAACTTTTTGTATTTTGTGAAGAAGCTGAGGTCCCCAAGGTCTAGAATAGGCTGTAGATCTCCTGTCCACTTGGGGACTAGGAAGTATCAGGAATAAAATCCTTTGTGCCTCTGTCTAGGAGCTCCAGGTTCTATGGCTCGTTTTTTGAAGTAGGGTCCATACTTCCTTGTGCAACAGGACCATGTATCCTGGTGGATATATCATATAACTGGTGGATGGTCTGGAGGGTTCTCCAGAAGATTCAGAGTGTGATCCTTTTCTAAGATCTCCAGTACCCATTTGTCTGTAGTCACTGCCATCCACTGATCCAGATGTAGGTAGAGGAGACCCCCTACAACCACCCCTGGAGGTAATGGTGGTTGGGGGATGTATAAGGAGTCATGCTGCCCGGGGGCCAGAGCCACTGGCTCCACTACCTCCATGTGCCTCTGAATGGGCACCTAGGGTTGGGAGGGGGACTGGCAAGGCCCCTGCACCTCCACCTCTCCCCTACTATCTGCAGGCCTGATGGCTGCCTCTGACAGAAGGTGGATGACAATTACTCTTGCTTTTAACTTTACCTTGGGTATGGTACAGGGATTTGATGGACATCTGAGTCTTGCCGGATGACTGAAGATTTTGCAAAGCTTCTTCAACATTATGCCCATCAGTTTCTGTTCTTGAGCCGGCCCAGTGATGCAGAGGGCTGAGGCGCGTCGCGCCTTACCTCTCCCATGTTGGCGACCCATGTTTGGGAATGAGCACAGGTTGGGGGGCCTGGGAGTAGGACTGAGCGGCCGACAGGCAGCTCTCGTCTACCAGGTAAGGGAGGTTGGTCTTCCCGGTGCTTGGCTGCCACCGAGTGGAGGCTCAGTGGTAGTGCGTGCAGATGGGGGACCAGGCACTAGGTCAGGGTGAGCGGAGCGAGGACCACTGGATTCAATGTGCATGCTCGTGTGTAACCATGCTGCCACGGTCCTGGGGAGCTAAGGGAAGAAATCTGGAGGAAAAATGACAGGTACAGCAAGGGCGTATGTGGCCTGCTGGCCACACCTCCACCTGCCACATCACAAGGAAGCCTGGAGGGAGGAACTAGATAATATGTTTTTTTTTGTTGGGGGGCGGACCTCCCTTTCCTGACTGGTGGAAGGGGGTAACTGCAGCTGGCAGAAGAGAGCCTCCATTGCCATAGCTCCCAGGTGCACAAACAGAATATGAAAAACAGTTTCTGTCCCTTAAATAGGACATTAAGAACTGTCTGCTGGACATCAGTAGAAAAGCCTGCTAGGCTAAGCCAGTAGTAGTGCCTGAAACACATGCCATGGGCCACAGTCCTGGCAGAAGCACCCAAAACATCATATGCTGTGCGGATCAAATGTTTATCCACATCGGCACCAGAAGCAACAGTTTTGAGTAACTCTTGTTTGGCACTACGCTTAGGCAAGGCCTGTGCAGCAGCCTTAGCCTTCCTCCACAGACTATTCTGATATTTAATCATGTAAGCCTGGTAACTGGCAATACATAGGCCTAGAGAGACAGAGGAATAGGTATGTTTGCCCACTATCATGGGAAGTCATAATCACCACTGAGTCAGTCTCCAGCTGATTAGCATAAAAAGGCTTACCAGAAGGAGCAGAGCACATTTTGTCAGTCTTTCAAGGAACAACTGGTACTGTATAGTGTTTGGCCTATACGAGGCTGCATAGATGGCATCCTCCAGTGCTGGATAAAGACGAGGAAAAATAAGAGGAGGAGATTCTGGCATCTCTAGGAACTCCAGTATGCTCTTTTCAGTTGAATCCTGCTCCTCCAAGTGAAGTCCATGTCAGCTTGTATTTGCTGCATTATGTCAAAAAAGGAGGGATCCCTTGGAGGCGTCCTGGGTGTATTCACTACAGAGTCCTCACTGCAGGAGGAGACTGTGGAACAGGTGCCAAGCATATACTGACTATCCTCAGAACAGTCTTCCTCCTCATAATCCTCTTCCACGATGAGGTCAGGATTATTCTCACATTCATCATCATATCTGTCACTGACAGGAATGGAGGAGCACACCAGCAATGCCACAGGTCTGTTCTGCACTATATTAAGAGTGCGGCATCGACATGGTACTTGTAGTAGTAGCAGTCCCCACTGACGGGGTCAACTGTAACTGTAGGTAGGCCTGGTACTAGGCGTCGTACCATATCAGAGAGATAAGAGCACTGCCTGAGTGTCAATGCCACTTTGAGTAGTGGTCATGACCACAGTAGTCGACAGTGGAGGTTGGAGCTCTGGTGATGATGGCAACGTGCTGACCATAATAGGATCAGTAGCACCTACACCAAGCCCCAACCTTAATGTCTGGTTGACTGTCATGGGAGCAGCGGCGTCACCACTGGAGTAGACGACACTGTAGTTTGGGACACACATGCTGTTTGAAGCAGCAACTTGGACTTTGCCAAGGAAGCCCTGTCCTTGTCCTGGTGCTTGTGTTTATGGCTCCTGCAGGAGATTTGTCCCGAGACTTTGACAACCGCAGTTCAGTCAATGGGGTAGGTGATGCGGATTTGCCCTACAGCTGCTGTTCCTTTGCTGCTAAGGTCTTTAAGGAGGAGTCTCTCCAATGCCCCCTTCTTATGTTGCCTGGTAGCAGAGCTGAATCCTCACCAGATCTCATCCGCTTTCACACTGTGAGACAGGCCTAAGCAACAGAGGTGCACTTTTTGTGCACTGTCATTGTAGATTTTTTCCCTCCACAATCGTAATACCAAAAAAGCACTGATTTTTTTTTTGGCGGCATACAGCTCACTATTAAAGTGATTACTATTTTTATATAAGAAGAATAACGAAAACTGTGACTTTTTGCAGCAGTTATTTCTGATGGAGGGTCCGGTGAGTCTGATCATTGGTGGAAAAGAACTGAGGAGAGGAGGGGCCACCCATGTTTATGCAGATGCTGGCATATGATGTTGTCGTAGGCAGCCCCTAGCTTGCAAAGTTTCCGTGTGGTCGTAGCACTGACACAAGTATAGTTCCAAATGTGTGGCCTGATGAAAGAGATATCCTTGAAGATCGCTATGACCAGTCTTCTGTGCTATTCAACCTACACATTAAAGGAGTGCTTTTGTACACCAAGACAAATATATGCATCTTGATTGATTAATCAACATGTGTTTCACTACAAGTATCATAATGGCTGCTGGACATCAGTTCTTGTTGGTTTTATTTACCTGTACAGTTGTTCAATAAAGTGGAATTTAAATTAGGAAGGGTTAGACCCCCTTTCCTTGCTGCAGTTTTGTTTTGGTTAAATGCTGTCCACAGAGGCTCCCCCGCTTTCACACACATTGTGACAGAACTTTATCCCAGCTACTGAAGTCACCTATTTTTTTTTTTTTTTTTTTAACTTCAGATTTTATTATGTATCAATTATACTATTTTTACATAAAAGAATAAAGAAAACGGTGGCTTTTTGCAGCAGTTATTTCCGATGGAGGGTCCGGTGAGTCTGATCATTGGTGGGAAAAGAACTGAGGAGAGGAGGGGCCGCCCATGTTTATGCAGATGTTGGCATATGATGTCGTCGTGGGCAGCCCCTAGCTTGCAAAGTTTCTGTGTGGTCCTAGCACTGACACAAATATAGTTCCAAATGTGTGGCCTGATGAAAGAGATATCCTCAAAGAAGATCGCTATGACCAGTCTTCTGTGCTATTCAACCTACACATTAAAGGAGTGCTTTTGTACACTCAGACACATATATGCATCTTGATTGATTAATCAACATGTTTCACTACAAGCATCATAATGGCTGCTGGACATCAGTTCTTGTTGGTTTTATTTACCTGTACTGTTGTTCAATAAAGTGGAATTTAAATTAGGAAGGGTTAGACCCCCTTTCCTTGCTGCAATTTTTTTTGTTTTATTTAAATGCAGTCCACAGAGGCTCCCCCGCTTTCACACACATTGTGACAGACCTTTATCCCAGCTACTGAAGTCACCCCTTTTTTTTTTTTACTTCAGATCTTATTGTGTATCAATTATATCACTTTATACATCATTACATAGTTCCATTGAATGGAATATTTTTGATAGGTTGTTTCCATACTCAATAAGGTAACCATTTCAATAAAACCATCAAGAAGTTGATACACAGATTAATCAATTTCCATCCATCCTACAACAAATTTACTAAGATACAAATCTTAGTTGATTTTCATCCCCTCCATTCACCTTATCATTAATCTATTTTCCCCCTCTCTTCCTCCCAGGCAAGGGGTTTTATCAGTCGCCCTCAATCCGGGCATGATCTATATGGACAGCAAAAATCAAAACTATGTTGGAAGACGGATTTTATATCTAATTAGCTAATCTAACATAGTACAACTCAACCTAGGCATCCTGGTGATTCATTCAGGTTGTACCAAACTTTAGTACATTAGCTCCTTAAAATTCTTAAGAACCAAGGAAAACAGATCTTCACAGAATCTCTTTTTCAAAAGAAATACAGTAGAACATATAGTAGAACGTCCGAGGTCTTCCTAATCCTAGTCGAAAGCTTGCCAAGGGGACCAGATGCCACTGAACCTCTCCCTACTCTGTCTTAGAGTATAAGTGATTTGTTCCATGGACTCCAATTGTCTCATTCTGACCTTCCACTCTTCTATTGTTGGGGGTTGGGGGGAGAGCCACTTAGATGAGATGGACTTCAATGCTGCCACTCTCATAATCTGTGGTAGTTGCCTTTGCTGTCTAGGTCCTGTTGTCAAGAAAGGAAGACCCAATACCATCTCCTCCCCTTTAAATGGGATCTGTAGACCAATTATTCACTGTATATGAAAGTGGACCTCTCTCCAGAATGGGGTAGTTATGGAACATTCCCATTATATATGTGTTTGGGACCCCCTAGCTCTATCACATCTCCAGCAGACATCTGAACTTCCAGTTTTAAAGTGTTTTGCCTTAGAAGGCGTAAGGAAGTATCTAAGAAGGATCTTCCAATGAAATTCTCGCCAGGAGCGGGAACTTGTCACTTGCCAATCTCTGTTCAGTCTACTGTCCCAAATATGTTGTGAAATTGAGATAGCTAGCTCTTCTTCCCATCTCTGTTTAATTATATTTAGGCCTGAATTATTTAGACTAATTAAAATACCATACAGCTGGGAGAGAGAATGTGGAACATCCTTGACCACACTGTTATAGTAGAAAAACTCTTCTAGGGGAGTTTTTTCTCTAATTATTTTTTGTAACCTGTTTTCAGAAGTAATACAGTGCTGTACTTGTAAATATCTGACATGATCCTCACGGTGGAGGTGAAATTTATCTCTTAATTGAGTAAAAGAGTAGCAGTTGTTTCTATCAATACACTGAAAGAAGGTGGAGAGCCGGTGTGCAGCCCAATATTGATATCCTGGGTCTCCTCTCGGGGGGATAAAGGAAGCTTCAAACCTAATTGGAGAAAGCGGGCCAGGTCCGTCTGGGGTGCCAGTAACCCTCCTTAGCTTTTTAAGTATCCAAAGGGAGTGAAGGATCCATGGATTGGTGATCTCTCTGACCATGGTTAGTGGTATATTGCTAGTAGGAACAGCCCACAAGGCCCACTTTCTGACTGCCACCTCCTCTAGATGGTACCAACCAGAGTCAACCCAGCATTTTACCCAAGAACACATCTGTGCACCCCATGCTGCCAAAAAGTAAAAATAGAAATTTGGGAGGGCCAGACCCCCCCCTTGCCCCTGGAAGTTTGCAATATATTCCTGGCCAACCTTGGTTTTTTCTTGTTCCAAATAAAGTTTTGGACCCCTTTCTGTAGGTTAGCCCAAAATTGTCTAGGAGGTTGAATTGGGAGGGTTTGAAATAGAAATAAAAATCTAGGGAGGGCATTCATTTTAAGAGTTTGTGATCTACCACAGAGGGACAGGGGAAGGAGCCGCCACCTGGCTATGTCTGCCAGTAGAGTCTGAAATAGTTTAATGTAGTTATTTTTATAAAGAAGGGAAAGATCGATTGAAACATATATACCATGGTATTTAACTGTGTTTCCCTTGGCCCAGGCAAAAGGAAAGGATTCTTTGAAGGCTTCGGAGGGGCTCCCACTCAGGATTAGTGTTTTGAATTTTAAGAGGTTAATTTTATAACCTGCCAATGTACCGTACTCTCCCAGGGTATGAATTAGGGCACAGACTGAGGTTTCTGGCTGAGATAGAAAAAAGAGAGAGTTGTCTGCATAAATGCCATTTTCTGGGTATGGCCCTCTACCTCTACACCTCGAATCGAGGGATTAGCCCTGATTTCTATAGCGAGTGGTTCGAGTGACAGGGCAAACAGGAGTGGGGAGAGGGGGCAACCCTGCCTTGTGCCTCTCATGAGGAGGAATCTTTCTGAAAGATGTCCACTGACCTTAACCCTGGCCTCCGGAGCCCTATATAGGTTATTAATGGTATTAATGAACTTCTCTCCCAGGCCAAATCTCTTTAGAGTTTCACTCAGAAACACCCAGTCGACCCTGTTGAATGCCTTCTCAGCATCCATACTAATAGCCAGTTGGAGTTGTATGGTGTTTTTATGAGCAGAGATCACGTTCAACAGGCGTCAGATGTCTTGAAGAAATCTGCTCAAGATAAAGCCTGTTTGATCTTTATGCACTAAAAAGCCTATTACTTTCTGGAGGTAATCGGCCAAGATACCAGTAAAAACCTTTAAATCCACTGACAGCAGTGAGATAGGGCTGTAGGATGTACAGTCCTCCGGGTCCTTATCTGGTTTCAGAATCATGGAGATCTGGGCAAAGTTCCAAGATCTAGGGGTTGCCCCCTCCCTCCTCCACAACTCATTATATGCGTCTAGTAAGACAGGTAGCAGAGGATCTAGAAAGGTCTTATAAAATTCTGACACATGGGGGGGCGCTGCTGAGCACTCTACTGAGTGGACGCATTTCTCTAGAGCTCTAACAAATACAGACAAAAGAGCTTGTTTTTTGAAAAATCTAAAACTCTAAATACATTGCAGCAATAGAACTTGATATACTATATCGACCGGACTGCTGTGGTATCAACTGCAAGCATGGGGAAGACACAGAAAAACCTATCTAGCAGCTCAAAGTCTCAGCCTCCTGACATGCAACAGGCCTCGGGCCCAGCATCTTCTGAATCAAATGCTGAACCTCCATGGAATGCACTACAAACGTCTATGATGGTTACAGACTTGAAAGTAGAAACGCTATTACAGCGTTTCGGGGAACAGGATGCAAAAATCGAGAATGCAATAAAAACGGCATCTATGGCTGAATCCAATGCTACTCAAGCCCTGAACACCTCGGCAAAATTGGTCCAGGAAAACGTCCAACTTCGCTATCGTCTTGAGGTACTTGAAAACGCAAACAGGGCTCCTAACATCCGACTTGTAGGCCTCCTGGAGGGTGCTGAAACTCCTGATCTGCTTTCATTTTTAAAAACCTGGCTACCAACAGCGCTACAACTTGAAGTGGAACTGGGAGAAAGATTCTTAAGGGCATACAGAATCTCCCCTAAATCGGCAGAAGCGCAAAGGGACTCACCACGTACAATGCTCCTAGTTACTGACAGTGCGACCACCAAGGAGCTTATTATGAAGGCAGCAAGATCCACCGATCATTTACATTTTGAGTGGCAGACCCCACATATCTTCCCGGATCTGGCGTATGCGACAAGGACTCGCCGTAGGAAGTTTGATGGCATTCGGGCTTGTTTGCGATCTCTGGGTGTCGCACATTCGTTGTTAATGCCGGCATGACTCCGAATCTTTTATGGAGGCCACACGTTCCAATTTACAGATCCTCTGGAAGCTGGAAAGAGGGTGGAAAAGATCCAGGCAGAATTCGAAGCCTCTCAGGCTAGATTGCCACCAGAAGCAGAAATGGATGAAGATTCAGATAATTGAAGGGACACTTATACCAGAGACTTATCTGTTGTCTATTTTCTCTCACAAATGCCACTGGCTGCCTTGTTACAATGCTACCCTTGAACTGTATTAATCTGTACTCTGTTGTAATGTCCACATTGTTGTAATGTCTGTCTTGATGTTCCCCATAATTTGTATTTCTCTGACGTGGAACCTTTGTAAAAGAGCCATGACTCAAAGGTATTTGTAATCCTAGACTTGATAAATAAATAAATATATTTTATTTTCTCTTTAAATCCCGGTTGTGGACTAGGGCTGTACTGAATCTCAGGGGGCTTTCTGATCCTGATTTGGATTTAAAAGTTCTGTTCAGGTTTATATTAATCATTGTTTATTCGGGTGCTAATTGTCAGGATTTGAAAGCATATAAAATACTGTATAATCACTTAAAGTTATATTTATTTATTTATTTATTTATATTTCTTTACCGGGTAAGCCCACTGAGACTAAAGGTCCCTTTTTCAGGGGCGACCCGGAGTTAGTTTCAGAGAGGACACTAAAACAATAATTATATTAGCTACATCTGTTACACCAATAGTACAATGATAACATTTATACAAGGGCAGCAGTAGGGTTCATACAAGGCTCGTATTATAAACAGTATGTTTAGACCACACACATACAGTATGTTTAGACCACACATTATATACAGTATATACATCAGTTCCATGATAATCAGAGTCCATATTAGCATTTCATGTCAAGACGTAGGGAGAGTTCAGAGCAGTGCAGCGGCCAGGAGGACTGTTCTGGGGAGCTAGCGGTTACAGCCACAGAGACTAAGATTGAGAAGATATAGTTTGAGTCCATTTTTGAACTGTGTGAGGGTGGGTGAGTTTGTCAAGGCAGGTGGTAGAGAGTTCCATAGGTAAGGGGCAGCAAATTTGAAGGAGTGTTTAAGTTGGTAAATGATTATACCATATTGTGTCTGTCATCTTTTTGGAGAAATGTTAAAACTTTTTAGGACTGACTGTTTGGTGAGATGGTCTTAACACTGGATGTTGAGTGCTTAAACTCGAATTTTTCTTTTTGAGGTTGGCAGAGTGCAGCCATTCTATCTATATTACTTCCTGGGACAGTCGATAAACTATGGACTACCTCCATTATCCTTAAACTATATATCTAGGCTAACAATCCTTGTATCATTTGATGATCTCTCAATGTTGTTATGAGGTCTGATACATGGATCTGTAACTATATATTTTAAACTGAATAAACAGAAAGTACAAAAAAAAAAAATTCTGACACATAGCCGTCCATCCCTGGGGCTTTTCCATTTTTAAGTTTCTTAATTTTTTGAGTTACTTCTGCTGCTGATATGGGAGCTTCTAGGTCTTTCCTTTGTGTCTCTGAAAGGGTGGGGAACTGAAGTCTGTTAAGAAAGGAAAGGGTCTCTTTTTCGTGATTTATACTTTTGTCTGTGCTGTAAAGGGTGGAATAACATTTTTGAAATTGAACTGTAATTAAAGGGGAGGACCAAATTGTATTATTTGTCCCTATTGCTTTGAGCTTAAGGACCGCTCTAGAGGCTCTCTCCTTCCGCAACTGCCAGGCTAGGATTTTCCCAGCCCTGTTTCCGTGTTCGCAGAACCTCTGTTTGGCATAGGTTAGAAGTTTTTCTGTTTGGAGGTCTAAGATTTTATTTAGTTTAGTTCGGGTCTTAAGTAATTCTTCCTCACACTTCTGATCTAGAGTCTTTTTATGGGTCCTTTCTAACTGGGATATCTTTGTTTCTAGTGCTACATGTTCTTTGATCAGCGCTTTTTTATGTTTCAATGCATAAGCGATTATTATTCCCCTTAAATAGCATGTTAAAGCCTCCCATCTGATTCCTGCCCCTGTATCCTCCCTCAGGTTTGTCTCCAAATATTCCTTTATTGACTGTTGTATTAATTGTTTAAATTCTGTAAGGTTTAACAAACTGACATTCAAACGCCAGATAGATTCAGGAGGTTTTTGGGCCAGGGTCATCTCCAGTGAAACTGGTGCATGATTCGATATTGAGATGGACCCTATCCCAGCTCTGAACATGAGGGGTAGTGCATTTGCTGAGATCAACCAGCTGTCAGTGTGGGAATACATCTTGTATTTGGGGGAGTAAAATGTATAGTCCCTGACATTGCGGTGGGCAAATCTCCACGCATCCACTAGAGAGAGTGTTCTGCACTTAATCTCGTGAGGGTCCTACTAGACCTGGCAGGAACTATAGAGTGGGAACCTACTCTATCAAGGCTTAAATCTGTCACTGTATTAAAGTCCCCACCAATAAAAATTAACTTGTCTGGGTCTTGAACTGCCTCTTTTAAGATCTTGGTCAAAAAGGTCGCCCTTTTTTGTTCATAGTTTGGAGCATATAAATATTCAGGAAAGTACAATTTTGACCCTTAAGTTCCCCCTCTATCCTCACAAATCTACCCTCTGGATCGGTGTCCACTTGAGAGATGGTGCAATGGGTATCCCTTCTGATTAAAATGGCTGCGCCTCTCATTTGTTTGTTGTATACATTCTGCCGCGTATGCCTCGCCCACCCAACCTCTTCGTAACTTTCTATGTTCAGTCTGACTCGAGTCTCTTGTAAAAAAGCTATGTTTACTCCATGTCTCTGTAACTTTCTCAGAATTCAAGCCCTTTTGGCCGGACTGCTTATGCTCAGGACGTTCCACGAAATCAATTTAAGATCTGCCATTTAAAATAATATATAAAAAAAATCTCTGTTTCCAGTATCCAGGAGCCTGCAATAACCATGTAAATAAAAGAACATGAAACATTAACTTGTTAAACCAAATTAACTTATTTACAAAACCTCTCATAAGGATTAGAAGAGGCATTTAAATGGCTTCAATGTATCTTTATTCCCAACTCCACGCCTCAGGAGTTCTCTATGAGGTGTGGTAGGAGACCAAAATATTTCGGGCCCCCCGTCAGGGAATCACCCCACCCTATTAATCTGTGGGGTCCCCGACTGGGATAACTCCAGTCGCCTGGGTGACTGTCGTACTGTCTTCCATTCGTTCCTGACAACAGCTTATTTAAAAATTGTAGCACTACTACGGGGTGTATCTACGTACAGAGGATCAACTAGGGCCTCCAAATCTGGCTTGGGGGCATTCTCCTGACCCATCTTCGTATTACACCTCCACCCCCCACCAGGAGCCAAGGCACACCCCACAGCCCCTTCAGGAGATATGGGGGGGGAAGCTCCATCCTCCCCGACCTCAACTGCCACCGTTCCCTTTAACAGCCATCTTGGCATGATGGGCTGCATCTGTCCGGGAGGGTAACCAGGATCCTAGGTGATAGGTTTAAATGCTTCATTGGCAAGCTTTTAAACTAGCCAAGGGGGGAGGCACTGGAAAGGAGCAGGAAAATCCTAGCCCCCAAACAATCACGGTAGTAAGTGTGGCAAACACCAACATGGAGGTGTCGATAGGGAGAAGGGCAGGGGTAAATGGAGAAAGTGACAAAGGCAAGAAGGACAGGGATGGGGCAAAAGTGGGTAAGGCCATCAGGAAATGGAGGGTAATGAGTACCAATGCCCGTAGTCTGGGCAACAAGCTCCCTGAGCTGGTGGCCTTAATGGAAGAGGGATGCCTGGATATCGTAGCAGTCACAGAAACATGGTACACAGAGAACCATGACTGGATGTTAACATACCAGGCAAGGCAACCTAAGGAGGAGAGACAGGCAGGGGAGAAGAGGGGAGGAGTAGCTCTCATGTAAATGAAGGGATAAAAGCAACTGAACAAAAGAGTAAACAGGGAGGAGAGGAGGCACTGTGGGTCACCTTGGAGACTGGAAAGGGCACCACAATCCGCACAGGGTTGTGTACAGACCCCATGTCAGGGGAAGGAATGGACAAGGATATGATGGAAGGCATTCTTAGAATGGCAGAGAAAGGGAGATACTGTTGATGGGAGACCTGAATATGACAGATGTTAACTGGAGCACATTTGCTGCAGCCACATCCAAGAGCAGGGCCATTCTTGACGCCCTACAGGTGGCAGGCATTAGACAGCTAGTTTTCGAACCCACTCGTGAGGGAGCAATCTTAGACCTCGTACTCTCAAACGGGGGCAGTGAGAGGATCTCAGATCTAGAAGTAGGTTGCCATCTGGGGACAAGTGACCACCAAACAGTGTGGTTCACGTTAAACTCAGCTACAGAGTCAAGCCAGACAAAAGTGAGGGTACTGGACTTTAGGAGGGCTGACTTTGGCAAGATGGGAGAGTGCCTCAGAAAAGTACTAGCAAACAGGCTAGAAGGAGGTGTGGAGCAACAATGGGGAATTATCAAAACTTCCATCACAGAGGCAACAAGCCTTTGTGTGAAGCAAATAAACAAATCAAAACGAAAGAAAAAGCCATTATGGTTCTCAAGAGAGGTGGCTGTGAAAGTCAGGAAGAAAAAGAAAGCATTCCGGAAGTATAAGGAAACACAGAAGGAGCAGGACAGAGAGCTGTACCAGTTAAGGCAGAAAGAAGCAGGGAGGGAAGTCAGAATAGCAAAGGCCCAAACTGAGGAAAAGATAGCCAACTCAGTTAAGAAGGGGATAAAACCTTTTATAGGTACATCAGCTGAGCGAGAAAGACAAAGGGAGGGATAGTGAGGCTGAATAGAATGAGCGGTGGGTGAGGCGAGGGGACAGTGAAAAGCAGGAATACTGAACGAATATTTCTGCTCAGTATTCACAAAAGAGAGGGGAAGTGCCTAATCCAATTAACAGAAGCACTTTTGATAGGGGGTCGATCCCAGTCCTTTCACAGAAGAAAGGGTTCTGCAAGAACTCCTAAAACTGAAGGTGGACAAAGCAATGGGTCCTGATGGAATTCACCCAGAATTCTAAAAGAATTAAGGAAGGAACTAGTGAAACCACTGGCTACTCTTTTAATAAATCTGGAGGATGGTGTGGTACCAGAGGACTGGAGGAAGGCGGATGTGATTCCCCTTCACAAAAGTGGGACCAAGACAGAGGCAGGAAACTACAGACCTGTCAGTCTGACCTCTGTGGTAGGGAAAGTGATGGAGTCACTTCTGAAGGAAAGAATAGTTGAGTACCTAGAGGTCAGTGGAGCACAGGATCCAAGGCAGCATGGTTCACAGTGGGAAGGTCATGTCAGACGAATCTAATAGATTTCTTTGACTGGGTGACCAAAGTAGTAGACCAGGAGGGCTGTGACATGGCCTACCTAGACTTTAGCAAGGCATTTGACACAGTCCACACAAAAAGATTATTAGTCAAATTAACCAGCCTGGGAGTGGGTCCCAGGTGGTAGCCTGGGTAAAACATTGGCTGGACAACAGGACACAGAAGGTAATTGTAAATGGAGTCCACTCTGAAGAAAGGGTGGTTACTAGTGGGCACCGCAGGATCCAGATTGGGTCCAGTCCTTTTAGGGTCCCATCAGTGACATTGCAGAGGGACTGGAAGGAAAAGTATGCCTTTTGCAGATGACACAAAGATCTGCAACAGGGTTGATACACAAGGAGGCGTGGAAAGGATGAAAAGGGACTTGGCAAGGTTGGAGGAACGGCCAGACGTATGGCAGCTAGGATTCAATGCAAAAGGGCAATAATGCACCTGGGAAACAAGAACCCAGGGAAGAATACAATGGGTGGGGAGGTAGTAACACAACAAAACAGGAAAGGGACCTGGGGTAATCATATCAGATGACCTTAAGGTTAGCAAGCAATGTGGAGAACGCAGTAGGAGGGCCGGGGTATACTGGGATGTGCGGGGAGAGGCATCAGCAGCAGAAAAACAGGAAGTTGTTATCCCTCTGTACAGACAGTTGGTGAGACCCATCTGGAATACTGTGTCCAGTTCTGGAGACCCCATCTCCGCAAGGACATAGACAGGATAGAGGCAGTCCAGAGGAGGGCACTAAAATGGTGCAGGGTCTGCAAGAGAAGCCATATGAGGAGAGACTAAAGGAGCTTAATATGTATACCCTTGAGGAAAGAAGGGAGAGGGGGACATGATAGAAACTTTCAGGTACCTCAAGGGAATCAACAAAGTCCAAGAGGGTAGCATCTTTCAGAAAAAGAGACTTGCAAGAACAAGGGGACACAATTTAAAGATAGAAGGAGGGCAGTTCAGGGGCAATGTGAGGAAGTATTATTTCACAGAGAGGGTAGTGGATGCATGGAACAGCCTTCCTGAGGAAGTTGTGGGGTCTAAAACTGTGGGAGAATTCAAGAATGCATGGGACAGACACAAGGCAATTCTTGTGGGGGGCAGGAAGATATAGGCTGTTGGTTAACTAGGATCTGCGGCCTATCCTGTAGGTAGGGAAATGGGCAGACTAGATGGGCCTAGCAGTCCTTATCTGCCGTCAAAGTCTATGTTTCTATCTTATGGGTTGTAACCATAGGTGTTCCCCCGCAACCACCAGGGAGGATCCTAACCTGTACCCACAACGAGGGGGTCCTTATTTGTCCTGTCTCCTTTATTTCACCCCCTAGAGGGGAAGACAAATATTTCGCTTCGGAACCCAAATCTTTCCTTTTCCTTAGGCCAAAGCTGTTGTCAGAAAGACTGTCTAAGTGGGAGTATTCATGCACAACGTCTGACATCGCTCCTACCCACCTTCTAAGGATATTATCGTATTGCTTCTGACCCTGACAAGGTGGGTTTCTGTAAGCCCTCCTAGTATTTGGTGTATGGGTCATGTGGCTTCAGAGCAATGCTCTTGTTAAATGGGGATACCTATTATATTGGCCCTGATTAGTGGGTCCTCCGTGGCTACCAAGGAATACATTATTTTCCTCTAGGGCACAATGTTAACCCATCAAGATGAATGGAACCACCATTATAGGTCAGTATGTCCCCCTCTCGCCGAGGGCTGCTCCACAACCCCTCTCCCTCCATATGACCCATCAGAATAAACTCTATTTTACTTTCAATTCATGTTTAAGTTAGCATTTTATATAAATCTCGTTTAGACCTGCAAGACCCTTCCAAATATTAGCTCATCAGCCTGCAGTAAGAGGAGGTTTAGGTGATGCACATCTGCCGGTGTCTTACCAGTACTGGCTTCCCTCTGCTGATTAAATGAAGGACAGTGCGTGAAACCCACATACTGCCTCCGCTACCTCATTGCCTCTTGTCCCCTGTTCAAACACAGATTAAAGTCTGACCCACACAGAGTAAAAGAAAAAGGAGAAGGTGTACGATAGTTCCACACAGTTCAAAACATAAGTCCTCCGAATACCACTTGGACTGTGGAGCCTTGGAAAGAAGGCGGATAAACAAGAGTAAATAGGACAAAATGTTTATACAGTTTTTCTCAACCATTCATCGAGGAGGAGGAATCTTCCATCTGGACCTCCACAGTTTGAGATTGAGGGGTGGCTCCGGGCCGAGGGAACGATCTGCCGCAAACAGTGTCACACACTAAAATGGTGTCCTCTGTGCGTTGAGATCGAGCTCCTTTTGTTCCCTTCCTCTGCCATGATTTTTCTGCCATGGCTGTATGATGGTAGACTGCACTCTCTGGTGGAATCACTATGCCATGCTGATTTGCCCAACTACAGGCCTCTGGTAATTCCTGGAATCTCTGCCAGCCTTCCGGCATAAGTACTTTTATCCTGGATAGGTATTCAAGTTGTGCCGAGAAGCCTGCTTGTCTCTTTATTTTAACTACTTGGAATGCTTTTTGTCAGCGAGCAAGTGTTTGAGGTGAATAATCTTGATCAAAATAGAGACGCGTGTCCCCAAAAAGGATTTCCTTTTTAGCCCAGGCTGCCCTGATGACTTCTTTTGTTCTAAAGTCGATAAAGGCCAGTATTATTGAGCGCGGGTGAGCCTTTGGGTCTTTCGGCTTTGGTACTAGTGAGCAGTGGGCACGGATTATGCCCAGATCTTTATTTTTATCTATGTCAAGCAACTCCTTTAGCAGGCTGTCAATGAATTGTGGCATAGGACCTGATTCAGTTTCCTCTGGAAGGCCATGTATTCTTATATTGTTACGCCTGTTTCGATTCTCTAAATCCTCCAGCTGTTGTTCTAACAGTAGGGCTCGATGATGTAAAATCTCTTAATGCTGCATTATGGACATCTGTGACCTCCGTATACTCTGTCACTGTCTCCTCTAGCTATTCTGCTCAGCGGGTCAGCTCTGTGATGTTTTCTCTGTCCTCCGATGCTTTTTGTTCAATTCTAATGAGGGTATCACAGATTTGTTGCAAAGTGCTGCATAGCATCTTTGAAGTTATGGTAAAATATTCGTCCAGCTTCTTTGAGGTGGTAGGAGATTGCTCTATTAACGCTGAGATTTCGCCCGCAAGCCTGTGCCTGTGTGCTCCTTGCTGGGAATTTTAGTTTAGGGTACAAATCGAGGTAAACTCTTTATGTTTTAGTTTTGGCGACATGATAGGAAGTCGGTAGTAGGTTCCAATGCAGTGAAAAGTTTAAGCTGAGAGTTAGAGTAAAATGGATCTTCTTTTGTATGTCGGGAGGTCTCCGTTCAAGTGTCCATCCTGCAGACAACTGGAACCGGAAGTCCCCTGAAGTCACCTATGTTGGGATAACTGGTGGTGTTATTTCTGGACAGAATGTTCATTCTGATAACCTCTTTTTTTTTACTAATAAACGTTAATGGCAGTAGTTCCCATTTGATGCTATATGCCTCCAAAAAGCAGTAGACCAGGGAGGGGCTGTGGACATGGCCTACCTAGACTTTAGCAAGGCATTTGACACAGTCCCACACAAAAGATTAATAGTCAAATTAACCAGCCTAGGAGTGAGTCCCTGGGTGGTAGACAGGGTAAAACATTGGCTGGATAACAGGACACAGAAGATAACTGCAAATGGAGTTCACTCTGAAGAAAGAGGGGTTACTAGTGGGGTACCGCAGGGTTTAGTACTGACCTGGGGGTAATCATACCAGATGACCTTAAGGTTAGCAAGTAATGTGAGAAAGCAGTAGGGAGGGCTGGGGGAAACTGGGATGTACAGAGACAGGAATCGCCAGCAGAAAACAGGAAGTTGTTATCCCTCTGTACAGACAGTTGGTGAGCCCCCATCTGGAGTACTGCATCCAGCTCTGGAGACCCCGTCTCCACAAGAACACAGGATGGAGGCATTACGACGAGAGACTAAAGGAGCTTAATATGTATATCCTTGAGGAAAGGAGGAAGAGGGGAGACATGATAGAAACTTTTAAGTACCTCAGTGGAATCAACAAAGTCCAAGAGGGTAGCATCTTTCAGAAAAAGAGATGTAAGAATAAGGAGACACAATTTGAAGATGGGGGGTCTAAGGGCAATGTGATGAAGTATTTTTCACAGAGAGGGCGGTGGACGATGGAACAGCCTTCCTGAGGAGGTTGTGGGTCTAAAACTGTGGGAGAATTCAAGAATACATGGGACAGACATAAGACAATTTTTGTGGGGGGTAGGAAGAAATAGGCTGTTGGTTAACTAAGATCTGCAGCTTATCCTGTAGGTAGGGAAATGAGCAGACTAGGTGGGCCAAGCGGTCCTTATCTGCTGTCAAAGTCTATCTTTCTATAACTCTGCAATATTTTTTTTTTTAAACTTTATGTTTATTATTTTCAAATACAAACAGAGATTCACCACAAGCATTGCTATACACTGCAAATCCTATGAGGTTACCACGCCTCTTAATATAAACATACAGTTCTTTCAAATGCTTTAAGATACATCTTATGGGGGAAATAGAAACTAGTAAATCTGATGACAAATATTCGAGTTGCTGTACTTAAGAGTCCATGAGCTGCCTGGATCTATAAATACAGGTTACTCACCTGTAACAGGAGTTCTCGGAGTGGTATATGTTGTTCATCCACACTGTCTGGCAGGTTCCTTGCCACTTTAAATCTTGCTGGAAGGTCTTCAAGCTGGCTCCTCCCACCCACCGGGGTGATAAAACCCACGGCTCCGCCCCATGACACCAGATCTAGCCCGCTGGAAGCCAGGTTGCGCGTTGAAGCCAGGGAGGTCTGGTGGGTCGTGTGGATGAACAACATATACCACTCCTAGAAAGTACAGTTACGTAAGAACAAATTACTCACCTTAGTAATGTTGTTTCTTCTAATGGAGTCTTGCTATATTATGACATATGCAGTGAGTCCCAACCTTCGAACTGCTCCGGAGGTGAAAGAGTTAACTTTCCATGCCAGGCATGGAACTTAGAGCATGAGCTCGGTTGAAAACTCTGTCTGTTGTTCTTCAAACTCAAACTGTCAGATCTTTACGAGCAAAACTCACTAAGGTTCTGTGTGGAAGCTGCAAACCTACACTAGCCAACTGGCTACTAAATATATGAACACATTTTTGGTCCCAAAACAAAGACTCAAGTCAGGGATCCAAAAATGAAAACACACACCCAATCACCCCAAAAAGGAGGGGTGAAAAAACAAAGGTGGGCATCTACTAAGTGCCAACACTGCACTGCCCACCCACATCCCAAAAGCAGAGATTCTGAGAGGGGCAGGCAGCGGGGGAGGTCATAATATAGCAAGACTCCATTAGAAGAAACAACATTACTAAGGTGAGTAATTTTTTCTTCAAACAATATTAAGTCTTACTATATTATGACATATGCAGACTACACAGCAGTACCTCCATGGAGGAGGGACAGAACCTACTTAGTGAATAGGCTCTGAAGCACAGCTGTGCCAAACCGAGCATCACTCCTAGCCTGGATGTCCAGGGAGTAATGCTTGGTAAAAGTGTGAACTGTTTTCCAGGTAGCTGCTTGACATATCTCTAGGATAGGGATGTCCCTGGCAGCAGCCAGAGATGCAGCTGTACCTCTGGTAGAGTGAGCCCTCAGGCCTGAGTGAGGAACCTTACCCAGTTTTTCATAGCAAAATTGGATACAAGAGACAATCCACCTGGCAATGGATCTTTTAGTGGCAGGTTTCCCTTTACCAACCTCACCATAAGTGAGGAACAGTTGGAGGGAGTCAAACCTGTGACCCTTGGTACGTTCTATGTACTAACTAAGGGCTCTTTTGACATCTAAACTGTGCAGTCTCCTCTCATCAGAGGAGGAATGGTCAGTGAAGTACACAGGGAGAGACATAGATTGATTAAGGTGGAAGTCTGAAATCACCTTAGGCAAGAACTTTCTGTTAGTCCTGAGGACCACCTTATCTCTATGAAAGGAGATAAAATCAGGCTCCACTGACAAGGCTTGTAATTCACTTATGCGCCTGGCAGAAGTGATGGCTACCAAAACACAGTTTTCCAAGTCAAGTGCTTAAGCTCTGCTGAAGACAAGGGCTCAAAAGGGGTTGTATAAGCTGGGCAATGCAAATGTAAGATCCCAGGCATGCAGGCAGGGTCCCTGAATGAGGAGTTGGTGTGAAGCAACCCCTTGAAAACTCGGAAAATACAGGATGAGCTGAAAGAGAAGAGGGTTTACTTGCTGATAAGAAAGCAGACACGGCTGCCAGGTGCACTTTTAGGGTAGCTGGTCTCAGCCCCAGGGTATTCAAATGCACCATATAATCCAGGACTGTGGGTAATTCAGCAGATTCTGGGGAGATATGCTTGTCAGAGCACCATATGGAAAATCTCTTCCATTTGGAATTATAAGTAGCCCTGGTGGAAGGCTTCCTAGAAGCCTTCAAGATATCCAATACACCTTGAGAGAGGTGTAGGTCAGCAAACTCTAACTCTTCAAGAGCCAGGCCTTGAGATTGAGAGATTTGAGGTTTGGGTACCAAACTCTCCCCTGAGCACAGGTTAACAGATTGTGATTCATGGGAAGACACAGGGGAAGGTGGACTGCTAAGGACATAAGGAGTGGGTATCAGGGCTGTCTGGCCCAATCTGGAGCAAACAGGATCATCTTGCAGGGTTGAGATCTGATTTTGACTAGCACCTTGAACAGAAGAGGGAAGGGGGAAAAGCATAGAGAAACTTCCCTTCCCAATTGAGAAGGAAGGCATCCAGAGGGACTGAGCCCAACACTGGGGGCCTGCAGCAAAAAAGGGGAAGTTGGTGATTGTCTGGGGCTGCAAAAAGATCTATCTGTGGGGTGCCCCACCAGGCAAATACTACCTCCAGTACTAGGGGATCCAGTGACCATTCGTGATAGCCCTGGGAAATCCTGCTGAGAGCATCTGCCAGGACATTGTCCTTGCCTGGGAGGTGAACTGCAATAGGAAGGTGTTCAGAGAGTAAGCCAGAGACCACAACTTCATTGCTTGGTGCACAAGGTCAGGACCGAGTGCCCCTTGCTTGTTGATGTACCACATTGTGGTGGTATTGTCTGTTCTGACCTGAACAACTTTGTTCTGAACAGATTTGGAAAAAACTTGAAGTGCTAGAAAACTGCTCTGAGTTCCAACAGATTGATGTGGAGCAGAGATTCCTGAGGGGACCACAATCCGGCAGTGAGGGTCGCCCATGTGAGCTCCCCACCCAACAGGGATGCATCTGTAGTAAGGATTAAGGAGTGAGACTGAGGGCAAGGGACCCCTGTCTCAGATTGCTCTGGTCCTGCCACCACTGAATGGCTTGGATCAGGGTTCGAGTCACTGGGATCAATTTGGATAGAGGGTCTCTCCTTTGAAACCAAAAGGCTCTCAAATGGAACAGGATGCCCCTCATCTGAAATCTTGCTCCCTGCACCACTGCTGTAGAAGCAGCCATGTGCCCCAGGAGCTGCAGAAAATGTCTTGCTGGTCGAGAGACCTGCAGGGTGAAAGAGGAGGCCAGAGAAACCAGGGTCCATGCTCTTTCCAGAGGAAGGAAGGCTCTGGCCTCTTTTGTGTTCAGTTCTGCACCTATGAAGGTGAGAACCTGGACAGGCTCTAGAACTGACTTTGGAAGATTGAGAAGGAAACCTAGAGATGTGAGCAGTTGCTGAGTTACCTGAAGATGTAATTTGACTTGGTCTGGAGACTGGCCTACTATGAGCCAGTCGTCCAGGTAAGGAAAGATGGCAATCTTTTGCCTTCCTAAGTGGGCAACTGCTACTGCCAGGCATTTTGTGAATACCCTCAGGGCAGAGGTGAGGACGAAGGGCACTGCTCTGAACTGGTAATGGCCTGAGGGCAATTTGAATCTGAGGTACTTTCGATGGGAGCTTCTGATGAGAACACGGAAGTAGGCATCCTTGAGGTCCAGGGACGCTAGCCAGTCCCCTGGCCTTAGAGAGGGTAAAATAATTCCCAGACTCACCATTTTGAATTTTGGTTTTAAAAGGTGCTTGTTTAGGTATCTGAGATCCAGGATGGGCCTCCATTCTCCTGTCTTTTTTGGGGTAAGGAAGTACCTGGAGTACAACCCTTGCCCTGGTGTGGTGGGGAACCCTTTCCACAGCTCTGAGAGCCAGGAGGGTAAAAACTTCTGTCTCTAGGGCAAGTGCCTCTGATGGATTTGCAGGTGGAAAGGACCTGGTTCTCATCTTTGGAAATTTTTTGAAGCTGAGAACCAGTCCTTGGCTTACTACTTCCAGGACCCACTTGTCTGATGTTAAAGACATCCAGTCCTGGACAAAGTAAGCCAGCCTGCCCCCTAGAGGTAGTGGAGAATCGGCCCTGGCCACCTCATCAGGGTGCCTGCTTGGCAGGGGCTTTAGGCTGAGGGGTAGAAGCAGGTCTGCTTGTACCTCGTCTGCCTCTCCCTCTAAAGAACCCCCTCTGGGCGTAAGCTGAAGAGGAAGCCTGGGTTTGGTAAAAAGGCCTATGAAAAGGTCTGCCCCTGCCCCTGGAAGGCTGCCTCTGAGAAGTGGCCTGCCTTTCCTTGGCCTGTGCACTACTATAGGTGGTCCTATACTCATCCATTTTCTTCATGTAATTCTCTGTCTGCTCCCCAAACAGAGAATTACCCACAACAGGAAAATCCATGGCCTTAATCTGGGTATCCTGTGACAGGCTAGTACATCTGAGCCAAGCTATTCTGCGAAGTGCCACAGATGTAGCCATGACTCTTGATGACACATCATTAGAGTCCACTGCAGCATGGAACTGCACCTTAGATGCCTCAATACCATCAGCAGCCACCTGCTCCAGCTCCTTGGCAAGCTGGCCAGGGACCTGTTTTGCTAGAGCCATAACAGTATCCCATCTGGATTTCTGGTATCTAGCAACATAAGCCATATAATTTGCCAGTCTGAGTCCCAAGGATGATGCCATGTACTGTTTCTTTGCCATGGCATCAATCCTCCTGGAGTCCTTGTCAGGGGGGTGTGAAACCAAGGGAATATTTGCCTTGTCACAGGCTGCAGCCTGCACTACCCCAACATGGCTGCATTGTTGTGTAAGGAACTCCATATTAGAGCCTGACAATGTGTACCTCTTGTCCATTCTTTTATCCACAGGAGGTATAGTGTGAGGAGTTTTTAGAATTTTTACTGTCTGTTTCCCAAAAGATTTATGCAAAGGAATAGACAGTCTCCTAGACTCTGGGATATCCACCATTTCTACATAGTCAGGCACCTCTTGATCATCCACAGCTTCCTCCATAGGGAGCTGGAGGGTTTCAGCCACTTTTTAAAAACATAAAATGAGAGGGGACTCAAAGCCTAGGGGGAGACACTCCTGAAGGTCTGTCTGGGGAGATGTCCGTTCAATGGGCACATCCAGACTTTCAAATCCACATTCACTCTCCTCATACTCCTCTTCCCTCCTCCGTTCATAAAATTCTCAATCATATTCTTGAACTGTGGAACCGACCGAACCTGACGCTTTACTGATGGTGCCGGTTCGGTCGGAACCGGGAAAGCGATTGGACAATTTTAATCGCTTGTTATTTCTTCAGCGGTTGGAGAGGGAAATTTTGGCTCCAAACCTGCTGATTTTCTAGTCCTTTTTGCTGGAACCGACTCCTCCGAGTGGGCTCTCCTTTTGCCTTAGGAAGTCTCACCCTGGTCAGAGGGCACTCCCTCCGGTTCAGTTACAACCGAACCGGGCTGGCCATCCGGGTCAGTGGACATTTTGGCCTCCCTTTCCCTGAACCTACCAACTCTCTTATCCAGGGTAGCTGCACGAAAATGTTTGCAAATCTGGCAGTCTGCATTGAGGTGGTCAAACCCCAGACAATAAACACAGGTGGTGTGGGGGTCAGCCTTGGCAAAGGCTTCCCCACAAACACTGCAGTGTTGAAACCCAGTGGGCCCGGTTTTTCTTTCGAGTTTCTCAGACATAGTGCCAGCCTAACCAAAACTTGCCCGTTTATGGCAATCCGCCAAGCAAGACTCTCTTATCGGTTCCCAACCGTGTCACGGGTCGTGGAAAAAACCGTAATGAAATCCGTTTTTTTTAGAACCGATAAGAACCGGGAACCGCACTCTAAAAGACAGATTAATGTATTTACAACAACCTGATCGGTTCAAACCAAACCGATAATACCATTTACAAGTTCCACACAGAAAGTAAATGTACAACCTATCTAGTACTTACAATACCACAGACAGAGCTTGAACAGACCGGTTGCAGTTTAAATTCGGTTAAAAAACCAAAAAATTAATACTTTAACCAACAAAATGAACCAAGCAGAAGGAGAAATTCCGAGCGACTGTTCAGTGAGGCAGAGTAAAGAATCTGACAGTCTGAGTTTGAAGAACAACAGACAGAGTTTTCAACCGAGCTCGTGCTCAAAGTTCCATGCCTGGCATGGAAAGTTAACTCTTTCACCTCCGGAGCAGTTCGAAGGTTGGGACTCACTGCATGTGTCATAATATAGCAAGACTTCATGTTGTTTGAAGGACTTACCGTAACAGTAGATCTTCAAGAGAGGCTCTTGCAGTAGGTAATTACATATAGGACTGACGTCGGCAGGCGGCAGGACCCCACGGAAAAATTTCTAGCTAGCAGTCCCCGGATGCCCACCTTCCAGTTCTTTCCCGCCACAGGCCCGGATGAGAGAGAAGCAGATATTTCCCTCAATGGAAAAGGAGCTGAAAATGCCTAGGGGGATGGAGGGCGGGAAGGTATTACCAACTGCAAGAGCCTCTCTCGAAGATCTACTGTTACGGTAAGTTCTTACATAACTGTACTATCTTACTTCGAGAGGGCTCTTGCAGTAGGTAATTACATATAGGACAGAATCCCAAGCAGCCTGGAACAAATGAAACGCACCGGGAGGAGGAACTACTCCAAAAAGTAGCACAAAACCTTCGGACTGCAAGACAGGAGGCCTTGCAAGACCGCTAAGCCGAAGCCTGCTCTACGGAGAGAGGCAATGTCCAAACTGTAATGTTTCGTAAAGGTATGGACAGAAGTCCAAGTGGCGGCAGCACAGGTGTCCGCCGCAGACACATTCTTGAAACAAGCCGCAGAGGCTGCTACTCCACAGGTGGAGTGACCTCTCACTTGACCCAGAAGGGTCTTGTTGTACTTGTCATAACAGAAAGTGATGCAATGAGCCAACCACTTTGACAGGCATTGCTTGGAAACAGCATTGCCTTCCCTTTTGTGAGCAAAAGAGATGAACAACTGATCAGTCTTTCTGAGATCCTTAGTCCTATCGGTGTAGTATCTCAGAATCACCACGGTATGGAGCAAATATTCTCCCTGGTTGGACTACTGCGTGAAGAAGGCAGGTAACTCAATAGACTGACTTAAGGTAGACTCCGCTACCACTTTCGGAAGAAACTTAGGGTTCGTGCGAAGAGCTACTCGTTCTTTGTGAAAAATCAGATAGGAGACTTTACACATAAGGGCCTGGAGCTCGGAAATTCTTCGAGCGGAAGTAATGGCCACCAAGAAGAGCGTCTTCCACGAAAGAAACTTCAAGTCTGCGGAAGCCGCAGGCTTGAAGGGAGAAAGGGTAAGTTTCTCGAGAACGAAGTTCAAATCCCAAGGGGGAGCAGTAGTCCGGACAGGGGACCTGAGATGAAGGACCCCTCTGAGAAAAGTCTTGGATACCTCTAATTGGGCAAAGGCTTTATCAGCGAAAGGAACATGGTAGGCTGAAATAGCGGCCATGTGAACTTTCAAAGAGGAATGACTGAGACCCAGGTCGAAGAAGTGACATAAATAATCGAGCAGAATGGCCACAGAACAGGAGAAAGGCTCCACGTTCCTGGAGGCCACCCAAATGGAAAATCTTCCATTTTATGGCATAGGTGGATCTAGTGGAGGGTTTTCTAGCCTCCACCAGAATCTCGGCCACCTTAGGAGAGACGCCAAATCGAGATTGGGCTAGGTCTGCAGGAGCCATGCAGGAAGTTGAAGGGACTTGAGTCCTGGATGGACCAGGGTCCCCTGAGCCTGGGTCAGCAATCCTCGAGATAAAGGAAGAGGAAGAGGAGGAACCTCTGAGTATTGAGTATGGTTGTAGAAGAGAGAACCAGATTTGCCTAGGCCAGAAAGGAGCGATCAGAATCATTCTCGCTCCTTCCATGGCAAGCTTCTGCAGCACACAAGGGACCAGAGGAATTGGGAGAAAAGCATAGACGAATCTGCCCTTCCAGCTTAGAGACAGAGCTCGCCAGAAAGCCCGCTCTGGAGCGAGCGAGCAAAAGGTGGAAGTTTTATGCTTTGGGAAGAGGCGAACAGGTCTACCTGTGGAGTCCCCAAAGCTGGAAGATGCCGCTTAGAACCTTTTTGTCCAGTTGCCACTCATGTGGCAGAGCCGAGGAGCGACTTAGCTCATCTGCCAGGGTATTGTCGACTCCTGGAACATGGATCGCCATGAGGTGAAGGTTGTGAAGCATTGCCCAGTCCCAAACCCTCACTGCTTCCCTGCACAGCGGGTAGGATCGAGTCCCTCCCTGCTTGCTTATGTACCACACCATGCACATGTTGTCCGTTTAGACAGCTAGGTGACCGGGAAGGATGTATTGGTGAAGGGCTTGGAGAGCATACAGAACTGCTCGTAGCTCGAGTACACTGATGTGGAGAGCTAACTCCAATCTGGACCATAAACCCTGGGTTCGGTGAGGACCCAGATGGGCTCCCCAACCTTCGCTTGATGCGTCGGTGTTCAAGAGTCTGGGAGGGGGGAGGATGACAGAAGGGGACCCCCCGAAACAGGTTCTCTCGAACCATCCACCATTGCAAGTCTCTTGTCGTCGACGAGGAGATCAGCACCAGATGATCTAGGTCGTCTACAAGTTGATCCCACTGAGAGCAGAGAGTCCACTGAGAGATCCTCATGAGGAGCCGCGCGCGCGGAACCGTTGGGATGGCGGCCGCCATAAGCCCCAAAAGACAGAGCACCAACCTCACTGGAACCTTCCTGCATTCCAAAAGCAGGGAAATCTGTGACTGGAGGGAGGCCGCCCTGTCCGGAGAAAGGAAGGCCTTGCACACTGTCGTATCGAGGATTGCCTCGATGAACTGAAGTCTCTGGGAGGGGTCCAGATGAGACTTGGAATGGTTGATGGTGATACCCAGACAAGTGAAAACCTGCTGGGTGAGGGAGAGAAAATGCAAGAGTTCCTCCCTGGATGAGGCCGCCAGGAGCCAGTCGTCCAGGTAGGGAAACACCTGAACTCCCAAAGTACGCAGGTGGGCCGCTACCACCCCCAGGCATTTGGTAAAAACTCGGGGAGCCGAGGAAAGACCAAACGTGAGTGCCCGGAATTGGTAATGGTTCCCCTGGAAAGCAAACCGGAGGTACTTTCGGTGTGAGAGATGAATGAGGATGTGCAGGTATGCATCCTGCATATCCAGTGCACAAAGCCATTGGCTCGGCCGAAGAAGAGGCAAAAGAGTTTGAAGGGAGAGCATCCTGAACTTCTTGTATTCTACATAGAAGTTCAGGGAACTGAGATCGAGAACGGGTCTGAGATCTCCCGTCTTCTTTGGTACAAGGAAGAAATGGGAATAGTAACCCGTCCCGTGAAGGTGAGGAGGAACGGGTTCTATGGCCTGCTTCACGAGGAGAGCAGATATTTCTTCCCTGACTAAAGGAAGATGGTCCCTTGAGTAAGAGGACTTCAGAGAGGGGTGCCATGGAGGTTTCTGTAGAAACTCTATGGAGTGCCCCTCCGTGATAATCTGAAGCACCCATGAATCCGATGTTATCCTCTCCCAACCCGGAAGGTGGAGGGAGAATCTCCCTCCTACCAGTTCCTCCGGGGAGTCCGGAGGCGGTGGGAGAGGGAAGGAGTCAGGTGGTGTGGGGCAGCGCCACAGCTGGAGCACCCACTGCTTTTTTTGGGGCGGCGGGGGCCTGGCAGCTGCGGGGGCCCGGCGTTTGGTGGCCCGCCTTCCTTGGGGTTTCGCTTGAGGCCGGCTGCGTCTGCGAAAAGGACGGCGCTGCGGGAGATGGGGACGGTACATGGAATCCACAGATTTCAGGGCCGTCCCCTTCTCCTGCAAATCGATGATGATGTCCTTGGCATCACCACCGAAAAGCACTGAACCCCTGAAAGGTGCTTCCTGGATCGCTTGACTGCCCCTCTGGGACCAAACCTGACACACGGAGCCAGGCGTGACGCCGAAGACTCATGGCGAACGCGGAGCTCTGCCCTACAGTGTCCACTGCATCGTAGGTCATCCTCAGGATGTGACGACTGGCCGAACGAGCAGAACGGACTAGGTCAGCTAACTCCTGCTTGACTTGGGAGTCAGGTAAGGAGTCAACTTAGATTCCGCCTAGGTAAGGATAGCCTTCTGGTAATCCCCCATATGTGCTACATAATTCAGGGCCCTGATTCCCAGTGTGGAAGAAGCATATATTTTTCTTCCATACTGATCCAGAAGGCGAGATTCCTTATCCGGGGGAGATGAGCTCAAATGTTTAGGGTGTGCTGACCAGCCGTGAGCAGCGCTAATCACAACCGAGTCTGCATGGAGGTATGAATCCAAAAAAATCTACACCCTCTGGAGCCTGATATAGCCTGTTGGACTTCCGAGGAAGTGGGACTAAAGCCGACGGTTGTTTCCAAATAGTGGAAACAAGGTGGGCGTGAGGCTCGATCCAGGGTGGCACTAGAGTAGGGGCCGTAAGGCGCAGGTCCAGATGTTCGGCGAGTTTAACCCACTGAGGATCTGGTTCCAAAGAATGCCACTGATGTACTTCCTGGATCTTCCTGAGCAACTCCATGAAGGAAGGATCCTCCGGAGGAGACTTCGGAGGAGTCCTCGGCCGGGGCATGGATGGAGAGCGAGGCTCGTCATCTTTCTCGGAGCATCCATCGGAGAAGTCCGAGGAGTCAGAGAGAGAAGAAGAAGAAAAACTGGAAGCAGAGTAAGACTCCCCGACTCGTCTAGGGGGAGGAACAGGTCCCTTAGGGGAGTCCCTGGACGCATGTCCTGCCCCTCTCTGGATCCGGAGGGAAGAGCTCGGGAATCCGGAGAGGGAGTGTGCTGTCTCAGGCGTACGGGGGCCAGAGGTGGCAGCGTCACCGTAAGGTGGCTCTCGACCTCCTTGGTGAGCTGTGCCTTGGCCTCAGCCCACCAGGAGGCCAGAGTCTCCTGAAGATCCACCGGCGGCCTGGGGGGCGGGGCGGTGGAGGAGAAGAAAAAATTACTCACCTTAGTAATGTTGTTTCTTCTAATGGAGTCTTGCTATATTATAGACGTTAGCAGTTTGTTCCAGCTCTAGAACTGCCTCGGAGTGAAATGGTTAAAACCATTCCAAAATAGAATTTTGCATGAGAGCAGCTCTATCTGTGTCATTTCAAACTTGAACTGTCAGATCTTACGAGCCAAACTCACTAAGGTCTGTGTGGAAGCTGTAACCTACACTAGCCAAATGGCTACCTAAATAATAACAACCATTGATGGTCCCAACACCGAAGACTCAAGTCAGGGGACCAGAAATACTAACACCATTCTTTTTTTTTTTTTTTTTTTTAATTCTTTATTTATCCTCCCCGGGCTGCCCGCCGCCCGGTATTATCGGCCCGGTCACGGACCACGAGCTCCACTCCTCACATCAGCCGCGAGTCTCCAAAGCCCCTGCGTGGCTTACCCCAACGCGGGCTGCGGCACTCCCGCAGCATGCCGCAGTCATCGGATTAGGCCGGAGGGCTGGCCTGAGGAACTAATTGGAGCCGTGGGCAGGCTTCATGGAAGGCGGCAGGCAGCTGTCTTCTTTTCCTGGTTTTTCCAAGGAGGCGGGTCGCGAATGACGCCTAGCCAGCCCTGCCTCTAAGCGTGCTAGCGTCCGGCAGTTGTGCGACTTCCTGGCCTCCGCTAGGGTGCAATGCCCGGCACTTTCCACACCCACCCCGGAGAAGGAGAGTAGTCCATGGGACGCCCATCTATCTTCTCGCCGTTTTCCAGCCGATCCAGGTCCGCTCTCGGTCCTGGTCAGCCGGCGCCGCATGCGGAAATTCACCTGCCATGCCGACGGGCCGCCAACACCATTCTAATAATATGGAAATGGAACATAAGTATAATAAACACACACACGTGTACACACACTCCCCCAAAGTCCCAAAGGGGACAAAATGCTAACAGGACATAAGTAGTGCCTACACTAAGTTGCCCGCACCCCACCAAGTAGAGGTTCTGAGAGGGCAGGTTGGGGAGGTTCATAATATAGCAAAACTCATTAGAAGAAACAACATTACTAAGGTGAGTAATTTTTCTTCAAACAATATGAAGTCTTGCTATATTATAGACATTAGCAGAATACACAGCAGTACCTCCATGGAGGAGGGGGAACCTACTTAGGAATAGGCTCTGAAGAACAGCTGTGCAAAGCGAAGCATCTCTCCTGGCCTGGACATCCAGGGAGTAATGCTTGGTAAAAGTGTGTAGCGTTTCAGTAGCAGCCTGGCAAATCTCTAATAAAGGGATATCTCTGGCAGCAGCTAGAGACGAGCTGTACCCCTGGTAGAAATGAGCCTTCAAACCGGGGGTTCTGCCCACTTTCTGATAACAAAATTGATACAAGAGACAATCCACCTGGCTATTGATCTCTTAGTGGCAGGTTGCCTTTCCCAACTTCACCATAGGTAAGGAAAAGTTGGAGGATTCGAACCTGTGACCTTTGGTACGCCTATATAATAACTAAGAGCTCTCTTAACATCCAGGTTGTGCAACCTCCTCTCACCTGAAGAGGAGTGATCAGTGAAAAATACTGGAAGGGAGATAGATTGATTAAGATGGAAATCTGAAACCACCTTAGGCAAAAACTTCCTATTAGTCCTAAGGACTACCTTATCCCTGTGGAAAGAAATAAAGTCAGTCTCCACTGACAAGGCTTGCAATTCACTTATGCGCCTGGCAGAAGTGATAGCCACTAGAAAAACAGTTTTCCAAGTTAGGTACTTAAGCTCTGCAGAAGACAGAGGTTCAAAGGGGGTTGCATTAACTGGGCAATGCAAACATTAAGGTCCCAAGTAGGGCCGGTTCCTAAAGGGAAGACTAGTATGGAGTAACCCTTAAAAACTTGGAAAACACAGGATGAGAGGAAAGAGGGGATGACTTTCCTGTTGACACAAAAGCAGACACAGCTGCCAAATTAACCTCAGGGTAGCTGGTCTGAGACCCAAGGAATTAAGATGTACCATGTAATCTAACAAAAGGGCAATTCAGCAGATTCTGGGGAAATATTTTTCCTAGCACACCAAATGGAAAACCTTTTCCATTTAGAACTATAAGTAGCTCCTAGTGGAAGGCTTTCTGGAAGCCTTTAGATCTCAAGAACACCCTGAGAGAGGTGTAAATCAGCAACTCTAACTCCTCAAGAGCCAGGCCTTGAGGCTGAGGGATTTGAGGTCCGGATACCAAACCCTTCCCTGGGCACAAGTCAACAGATTGTGATTCCTGGGGAGGCACAGGGGAAGATGGACTGTCAGAGACAGAAGGAGTGGGTACCAGGGCTGCCTGGCCCAATCCGGGCAATCAGAATCACCCTGCAAGGCTGAGATCTGATTTTGACTAGTACTTGAATAGGAGAGAAAGGGGAAAAGCATAGAGGAACTTCCCTCCCAATCCAGAAGAAGGGCATCCAGGGGAACTGAGCCCAGCACTGAGGCCTGCAACAGAACAGAGGAAATTTGTGATTGTCTGGGGCTGCAAAAAGATCTATCTGAGGGATGCCCCACCTGGCAAAAACTATCCCCAGCACTTGAGGATCCAGGGACCATTCGTGATGGCCCTGGGAAATCCTGCTGAGGGCATCCGCTAGACATTGTCCTTCCCTGGAAGATGAACTGCTATGAGGAAGTGTTCAGGGAATAGGCCAGAGATCACAACTTATTGCCTCGGTGCACAAGGTCAAGACCGAGTGCCCCTGTTTGTTGATGTACCACATTGTTGTGGTGTTGTCTGTTCTGACTTGTATCACCTTGTCGTGACAGATGCAGAAAGGCTTGAAGAGCTAAAAAGACAGCTCTGAGTTCCAGCAAATTGATGTGGAGCAGAGATTCCTGGGGGACCAAACTCCCTGAGTGGAAAGGTCACCCATGTGGGCTCCCAACCCAGAAGGGAAGCATCTGTAGTGAGAGTCAAGTCGTGAGAAGGGGAAATGAAGGGACCCCGCCTAATTGCTCTGATCCTGCCACCACTGGAGAGCTAGGATCAAGGTTCGAGTCACTGGGACCAACTTGGAAAGGGGTCTCTTCTGAGACCAAAAGGTTCTCAAGTGAAACTGAATGTCTCTCATCTGATATCTGGCCCTGCACAACAGCTGTGGATGCAGCCATGTGCCCCAGGAGCTGCAGAAAGTGTCTTGCTGGTCGAGAGACCTGCAGAGTGAAGGAAGAGGCCAGAGACACTAAATTCCTTACCCTTTCTGGGGAAGAAAGGCTCTGGCTAGCTTTGTGTCCAATTCCTGCCCCTATAAAGGTGAGTACCTGGACTGGTTCCAGAACCGACTTTGGTAGGTTTAGCAGAAAACCCAGGGAGGTGAGAAGCTGCTGGGTGACCTGCAGGTGAGATTTACCTGTTCTGGGGACTGGCCTACAATGAGCTAGTCGTCTAGATAGTGAAAACAGCAATCCCTCTGCCTCCTTAAGGGGCCACTGCCACTGCTAGACACTTTGTGAATACCCTTGGAGCAGAGGTAAGGTCAAGGGCATTGCTCTGAACTGGTAATGACCTGAGGGCAGTTCGAATCTGAGGTACTTTGGCGGGATCTTCTGATTAGGGCATGGAAATAGGCATCCTTGAGGTCCAGGGAGGCTAGCCAGTCCCTGGGCCTTAGGGAAGGTAAAATCATTGCCAGAGTTACCATTTTGAACTTTGGTTTCAAAAGATGCTTGTTCAGATATCTGAGATCTAAAATGGGCCGCCATTCTCCTGTCTTTTGGGTAAGGAAGTATCTGAATACAGACCCCTGCCCTGATGCAGGGAGGAACCCTTCTACTGCTCTGAGAGCTAACAGGATGAGACCTCTGTTTCCAGAGCGAGGGTCTCTGAAGCACTTGTGGTAGAAAAGTCTGCTTCTCAACTTGGGAAACTTTTGAAGCTGAGAACCAGACCCTGGCTTACTACTTCCAGAACCCACTTGTCTGAGGTTAAAGAAGTCCAATTCTGACTGAAGTAAGCCAGCCTGCCCCACTAGTACAGGAGAATCGGCCCTGGGCACCCATCAAGTGCCTGTTTGCATGAGCTTTGGGTTGAGGTTGGGGAGCAGGTCTGCCCACCCTCGTTTGCCCTGCCCTCTGAAGAAGCCCCTCTGAGCAAAGGCAGGGAGGCCTGAGTCTAGTAGAAAGGTCTGTGAAAAGGCCTACCCTACCCCTGGGGCATGCCTTTGAGGAGTGGCTTGCCGCCTCCTCAGCCTGGGCACTTTTGTAAGTAGTCCCATATTCATCCATCCTTCTTCATGTAATTCTCTGTCTGCTCTCCAAACAGAGAATTTCCCACCACAGGAAAATCCATAGCCTTAGTCTGGGTATCCTGTGACAAACTAGTACACCTGAGCCAGGCCAACCCACGAAAAGCTACAGATGTGGCCATGACCCTAGAGGAAACATCATTAACATCCACAGCAGCAAGAAACTGAACCTTAGAGGCTTCAATGCCATCAGCAGCCACCTGTTCTAGTTCACTAGCCAGCTGGCCATGGCCTGCTTGGCCAATTGCATAACAGTATCCCATCTAGATTTCTGATACCTAGCTACATAAGCCATATAATTTGCTTGCCTGAGTCCCAGAGAGGCTGCCATATACTGCTTTTTTGCCATGGCATCAATCTTCCTGGAATCCTTTGTCAGGAGGATGTGAGCTAAGGGAATATTAGCTTTATACAGGCAGCAGCCTGAACTACCCCAACATGACTGCATTGCTGAGAAAGGAATTCTGTATCAGGGCCTGACAATGTATACCTTCTGTCCATCTTTTTATCTACAGGAGGCACAGAATTAGGAGCTTTTAAAATTTTAATTGTTTGTTTCCTAAAAGACTTATGTAAAGGAATAGACAATCTCCTAGACTCTGGAATATCCAAGAAATGAACCGAGCAGAAGGAGAAATCTCCAGAGCGACTGTTCACTGAGGCGGAGTAAAGAATCTGACAGTTCAAGTTTGAAATGACACAGATAGAGCTGCTCTCCTGCCAAAATTCTATTTTGGAATGGTTTTAACCATTTCACTCCAGGGCAGTTCTAGAGCTGGAACAAACTGCTAATGTCTATAATATAGCAAGACTTCATGTTGTTTGAAGGAGGGGATAGTTATACGGATTGTATCAGGCGTAGTATCCGCAATCGGCCGCGGAATACCGATGCCGGTACTGCAGCGTCAGGAGCCCAAGGCCGGTACCGCGGCGGCTGGATACTGCGGACTCGGTAAGCCAAAGGCCGGATACTGGCGGCGGATACCCAGGTACCGGAGGAGCTGCCGAGCAGACGGCCCAGTAGGGAGCCCACGGGCGGATCAATAGTGATAGGCCCATGGGGGGTGGGCCCGATGAAGGAGGAATATCCCCCGCTGGCATTGGAACCGGTGTCGGCGGGGCCGGTATCGGGGCCAGCGCCCAGGGGCCGCGCCAGATCCGCTGGAGTGGGAGGAGGGTCTGACGGTGAAAGCATCCCGCATCGCCCGTGACAGAGGAAAAGTCCTGGGGTCAGGCAGGGCTACTCGAAGCTCGGACGGGCAGCGAAGGCCGCAGGGAACCTGGGACGACAGACGCATGGAGGGTCTGTCGAGGCTCCAACACCTGGCGATGTCGGAGGAGCCGAGTGCGACTTAGGGCTGAGTCCCAGCGACGCCAGAGGAGCCAGTGTCCGATTTCGGGGTCCTCAGAGGCGAAGCCGAGGGAGGAAGCGCCCGGTCCGGGAGGGGACAGCTGTCGGGTGCCGCCTGGGCGCTCGGGCGCCTAGCTGCTCTCCGCGGCGCCGGAGGAGCCGACGTCCCGCTTATGGGAGGTGCCCGCACCAGAGGCCGCAGGCCTGCGCGGCAGTAGGAGCAGAGGCCTCACTTGCCCGAGGCGCCGTGGGACCCGAAAGCAAGCCCGATGGGCGGGCCGGCGCCTCCTCAAGCCTTGGAGGCTGCCGTCGGGCGATCCCCCGGAGGGGACGTTACCTGAACCGCGACTCCGGCCAGAGTCGCGGACGAGGAGGCCTTCTCCCTGTGCCTTTCTTTATCCCACTTCTTGTGTCCTTCAGGAGAGGTCGACACCTGCCTAAGCTTCTTCAACTCCTTCTCCATTGCAGACATCTTCTTTTTAAGGAGATGGGCTTCCAAAGACTGCTGGCATCGTCTGCGGGTGGCCGAGTTGAAATGCAGGCAATGCAGGCACTTGTCGACCGCGTGGTCAGGGCCTAAGCAAAAAAGGCAGAGAGGTGACCATCCTTGTGAGGCAGTTGCGCATGAGTCGCACTTATTTTTGGAATGGGACGACATAAACCGACGTTCACCTGACGAAATCGTACTAAAATGCTAATAACTTTCGTTAAAAACTGACGAAATAACAGGGCTGAGCACGAACTTTACCGCGAGGCGCTGCATGAGCTGATGGCGGGAAAGAACTGGAAGGCGGGCGTCCGGGACCGACCCTTTATACCGACGTCGTCTGACGCCGGTCACCTGACGGGGGGCGGTCCCTCGCCAGGGACTGCTAGCTAGAAATTTTTCTGTGGGGTCCTGCCGCCTGCTGATGTCAGTCCTATATGTAATTACCTATTGCAAGAGCCCTCTCGAAGTAAGATCTCCTGTTACAGGCGAGTAACCTGTATTTCTAGGGACGTGGATATGTTGTTCATCCACACTGTCTGGCAGACTCCTAGCAGTTCTCCGGGAGGAGGGAGGCACAGCATGCACCCCCTACTTAGGAAATAAGGACTGGAGAACTGAGGTCCCAAAACGAGCATCCCAGCGTGACTCAAGGTCAATGTGGTAATGGGAAATAAAGGTGTGTGCTGACTTCGAGGTAGCAGCCCTGCAGATTTCCTGGATATGGACGTCCCTAGAAGCAGTCACCGAAGCAGCGGTATGGCGGGTAGAATGAGCTCTTATCCCTCTGGGAGGCTCCATGCCTGCCAACCTATAGCAGAGATCTATGCAGGAGGTGACCCACCTGCTTATTGTACGCTTGGCTGCAGGTCTGCCAGGTGCGGCTTCAGCGTAGGTGACAAACAGCTGGCGAATCTCTTCCCAAACTTCAGCCGTTCGCTCCTTATAATAAGCGATCGCTCTTCTAGGGTCCAGAGTATGGAGCCTATATTTGGCCTCCGAGGTGTGACTGGGGTAGAACACCGGCAGAGTCAACACCTGGTTAAGGTGAAACTCCGACACCACCTTCGGAAGGAATTTCGGGTGGGGGCGCAGGACAACCTTGTCCCTGTGGAAGACCAGATAAGAAGGCTTTATGGAAAGTGCCTGGAGCTCTCCGATCCTTCTGGCTGATGTGATAGCCACCAAGAAGGTGGTCTTCCACGACAGGTGAGAGATGTCACACCTGTATATCGGTTCAAATGGCTTGCCCATGAGCTTAGCCAATACCAGCAGTAGATCCCACGGAGGTGGAGGTTCTCACAACGGAGGAGATATGTGATCAAGGCCTTTGAAAAAGCGCCTGACCACCTTCTCCTGCACTACCGACTGCTTTCCGGCCCACACCCGGTAAGCAGAGATGGCTGCCAGGTGCACCTTAAGGGTCGCCGACCAAAGCCCTAGCTGAGAAAGGGACCACAAGTAGTCCAGAATGCTAGCCAAGGAACAGGGAGAAGGGCCCAACCCCTTGTCCTGACACCAAATGGAGAATCTCTTCCATTTGAAGGCATAGCATTTTCTGGTCAACTCCTTATGGGATGCCTAAACGGCGTTGAGGACCTCATCGGAAAGACCCAAGGCCTGGAACTCTAGCTGCTCAGGAACCAGGCCGTCAGGTGCAGGGATTGACGGTCCGGATGGAGTACCTTCCCCTTGTTGACTGAGATCAGGTCAGGGAGGGCTGGAAGCCACATCGGGAGCATGGAGCTGAGGCTGAGGAGATCTGGATACCAGAACTGGTGGGGCCAGTCTGGGGCTACCAGAATCACCTGCACCTTGTCCCTCTTCGCCTTGAGAAGCACCTTGTGGATCAAGGGAAATGGAGGGAAGGCGTAGAAAAGGCCCGGGGTCCACGGCCTCGAGAAGGCATCCCCCAGCAGCGAGCCTTGCTGGGGGGGGGGGGGCAGCGTGAAACAGCCTCAGCATCGCACTCTCCCTGGAGGGGAACAGGTCCACCTGAGGGGTGCCACAATGGGAGAACAGATCTTATACCACCTCTGGCAGGAGAAACCACTCGTGAGATACAGCGCCTATCTGGCTGAGGGCATCGGCCAAACTGTTGGAGGCTCCTGCCACATGGATGGCTAGGAGATCCGCCTCCAGGTTGATCACGAGAGACCAGATGCGACAGCCTGCACAGAGGCAAGGAGCGCCCGCCTGACGGGTTGAGGTAGTACATGGTCATGGTAAGCTGTCCGCCTGACCTGGACCACTTCACCCCGTACAAACGGAGCGAAGGCAGTGAGGGCTAGTCGGACCGCTTGAAGCTCCAGCAGGTTGATGTGGCATCGAGACTCCTGAGGGGACCAAAGGCCATGGGCCCTGAACTCCCCCAGATGGGTACCCCAACCAATCAGAGAGGCATTGGTCGATAACGTGACCGTCAGCTCGGGGTGGACAAATGGGATACCCTCCTGCAGATGAGCTGGGGCGAGCTACCAATGCAGGCCGTCCCACATCTCCTGGGTCACCATCACTGGCTGGTCCAGAGGACCGGAGCGCTATGACCAGTGGCTGGCAAGTCACCACTGCAGGGGACGCATATGCCAGCGGGCCCAACGGACCACACTGGTGCAGGCTGCCATGAGGCCCAGAAGGTGCAGGAAGTCCCGGACAGGGCACAACTGCCCAACCAGAAATGACTGGGCAAAGGAGGAAAGAACCTCAGCCCTGTCCGCCGGGAGCCGGGCTCTGACTCAAAGACAGCCAAGCTCTGCCACGATAAACTGAATCACCTGCGAAGGCATGAGTTCCAATTTGGCCTCGTTGATGAGAAGGCTAATCTGAGAGCAGACCTGGAGGGCCAGATCCCTGGACTGCTCCACCTCCAACCTGAAGGGGGCTGCAATCTGCCAGTCATCCAAGTAAGAGTATACCCGACCCCTTTGATGCCACAGGAATGCTGTCACCACTGCCATGCATTTGGTGAAGACCCTGGGAGCTGGAGAGAAGTTAAAGGGCATGGCCCGGAACTCGTAAAGGGATCCCTCTGCTCTGAAGCGGAGGAATCACTGGTGAGACGGACGGATTGGGACATGAAAGAACGCGTCCTGAAGGTCCAGAGAACAGAACCAAACATCTAGTTCCAAGCATGGAATAATCTGAGCCAGAGTGACCATCCTGAAGGTGCACAGCCTTAGGAACTTGTTCAGGTCGTGCAGGTTGAGAAATGGGCACCAGCCCCCCGTCCGTTTTGGGACCAGGAAATACCTGGACACAAACCTTGGGTCTGGAGGAGGGTCTGCCACCTCCCCGATCACCTCCTTTTGGAGGAGCAAGGCAATGTCAGCTCGATGAGCCGATAGAGAGGCTGTGGAACCCGCTGCCCCCATGGGGCAACGACTCAATAGGGAGGAACTGCTCGAATTCCAGAGGCAGACCCCTGCCTACCACTTCTAGCACCCACCAGTCCATGGTGATAGCGGACCAGGCGGAAAAGAAGTGGTGGGGCTGTCCCCCCATGGGGGAAACCCAGGGAAGAGGGACGAGGTTGGGGCGACACCCCTCAACCTGTCACTGGGCAGGCTTAGAGGAAGGGCCCACTGAGGGACCTCCTGGACCCTTGCCTCCAGGCTTCCTACTAGAGGAAACAGCAGACTTGGCCTAAGGGTGCCAAGTGTGAGCCTGCTGGCCCTGGTGCTGGTGCTGCTGGGCCGGATGTGCCGCAGGGGTGGAAGGGCGAAAGGGCTTACGCTGCTGCTGGCGGCCTTTGTCCTTCTGGGTAGACATGACAGAGTCCAAGGTGGCACTGGACTTCTCGATCCTCTGGAGATGGCCTTCAACCCCTGGCCCGAACAAGTCAGTGCCAAGAAGGGAACATCTGCCAACTTGTGCTGGGTGTCTGCCGTGAAGGTGAAGATCCACAGCCAAGCTCTGTGGCGCATGGCCACTGTGGCTGCTACGGATAAGGCAAAGAATCACCAATGTCCAACCAAGTCTGGAGCTGTTGTTTTGCCACCGCCCTTCCCTGATCCCGCACCTGCTTGACCGTTGTCTAAAGGTCAGTCGGGAGATGAGGAATCACCTCATCCAAGGAGCCCATAAGGGCGTGTGAGAAATGTGCCATCAGAAGTGCCGAGCTGGCCTGACAAAGGCCTAGGGAGGAAGCAGCGTAAACCTTCCACCCCGAGTAATCCAACTTTTTGGATTCCATATCGGGCGGTTTGTCCACATCCCGATCGTTCCTGGAACGCCGGAAAACGTTATCGGTCACTAACCACTCTGCAGAGGGGTGCTCTGAGAAACCAGAGAGTGAACCGGTGGGGACCACGTACTTGTGAGCCATCCTGGCCAAAGGCACGGGATAAGATGCTGGCGCTACCACAACCCAGGACCGGCCAACAGCCTCTGCCACTGAAACGCCGTAGGGAATTCCCTGGTCCAGTATCTCCGCAGGGACACTTGCCCATTTTTAACAGGTTCAAGCTGCATCCCGGTGGATTCTGAAATGAGTCGAGCAAACTCCAAAACGAGGATGGCCTGTCCACTGACTGGCCCCCTGCAGACTCCAGGTCAAGCGACCTGGAGAACAGGGAGGAGTCATCGTCAGACTCCGAGGAGTCTGCGAACAGCTTCCGCACGCCTGAGCCACCCTCCACCCGCCGAGGTCGATCGGGAGTGAGGGTGACAGACAACCTGTGGGGCAAGCCCTGACCCGACCAAGATTCCTTGGTCGGCACCCCAGTCTTCAGTTGTGGAGGCGGGGGTTCCACCACAATAGGTGGAGCAGCCGGCTTCAGTTGAACAACCGCCGAGGTCGGTCCTTGATCACCACGAGGGGTTGTTTTGGCCGCTCCGATGACAGCCACTTAATGGCCCAAGAAGGCGATGGAGTCAGCTTGTTACCGGTCAATAAAAGTTGCTGCCACATCAAATCCTCGTAGCGCCGATGCAACTTGCACTGGAGCCTATCCTCCGAAGAGGATGAGCGGCAATGCCGCTTTCCATGGTACCAACACTGCCAACGTCGGCGGGATTGGCTGGACCTGGAAGAGGACCAAGACCGAGACCTTCAGGGATTCTAAGGTGGGTCAGAGAGGGGGGACGGGGGAACCCACCCCTCCTTCGGTTCAGGGACCTTGACCGGGGACTCCGGCACAGGAGGCACGGGCAAGTCCTCAGTAACCACCGGGGGGACCGGTGAAGAAGGGCTGTCATCTTTCCAGTCGACAAATCAGCCCAACAGGTCGAGAAAATCTCAACCGCACGACGGATGTCTCTGCCGGCTGACCTGACGGGACACTATAGCCAGCTGCCATAGCCGCAGCCTCACCAAGCCGAGAGTTGATGGTCTGGTGAAGGATGTCTCCACCCCACCGAACGCCGACGGTTGACTTGGCCTTTGGTTCTTCTTCTTGGACTGGCTGGAATGTCCCAAGGCCCTTCTCCCTTAGTGGAGAGGGACTGACAAAGCTCCTTATAATAAGCTGAGTAGGAGGAGCCCAAGGAGCGCGGGATAAATGCCGTGGCCAAGGAAGAAGAAGATGTGGCTTGGGCTGCCTCCTCTTCGAGGACGATCATCTGCTCCAACTGCTCCGCGGAGCCCACCACCGTGGACACCACCCAACAGCCTCCTTAGACTTGACCAGCGGGTACAGTTTTTTGGGGCACCCAATAAGTAGTCTGGTAGCGTGGTCCTCCAAGACCGAAGCTGAGAAGAACTTGCTCAATTCGCAGGCCTGCGAATCGTGGCCAAGCCCTAGGCAGTACACGTGCATGGAGTGCGGATCGGTCCGGGACATCTTCTGCCCACAAGAGCACTGACGGAAGCTGGGAGTCGACTTGTCCATCGCAGCCACGAGGGAAGACGAAGACCGTAGTCTTGTCAATTTTAAAATTAAGTTTCGGGAAATCCGAAGAGTGTGAATCCAGCCTAAAATGCAGAGCGCTAAGATGGGAACCTGAGCTTCCAAGCAGTAAGGAAGATCTGGCATCATGGGGCGAAGCCGAGGGTTTTACCACCCGGGTGGGTGGGAGGAGCCAGCTTGAAGACCTTCCGGCAAGATTTAACGCGGCAAGGAACCTGCCAGACGTTATGGATTCAACAACATATCCACGTCCCTAGAAAGTACAGTTACATAAGAACTTACCATAACAGTAGATCTTCGAGAGAGGCTCCTGCAGTAGGTAATTACATATAGGACTGACGCTGGCCAGTGGCAGGACCCCATGAAAAAATTTCTAGCTAGCAGTCCCTGGCGGGGATCGCCCCCACGTCAGGTGACCGGCGTCAGACGACATCGGTATAAAGGGGCTGTCCCAGACGCCAGCCTTCCAGTTCTTTCCTGCCACAGGCCCGGACGAGAGAGAAGCAGATATTTCCCTCAATGGAAAAGGAGCTGACAAAGCCTAGCGGGATGGAGGGTGGGAAGGTATTACCTACTGCAAGAGCCTCTCTCGAAGATCTACTGTTACGTAAGTTCTTACCGCAACTGTACTATCTTACTCGAGAGGGCTTTGCAGTAGGTATATACAGGACAGAACTCAAGCAGTCTGGAACAAATGAAAGGCACTGGGAGGAGGAACTACTCCAAAAAGTAGCAAATAATCTAGCAGGTCTCAAGAAAGGAGGCCTCTGCAAGACAGTTAACCCAAGCCTGCTCTCTAATGGGCGAGGCAATGTCCAAACTGTAATGTTTAGTAAAGGTATGGACTGAAGTCCAAGTGGCGGGCGGCATAGATGTCTGCCGCAGACACGCTTTGAAACAAGTTGCAGAGGCGGCAACTCCACGAGTGGAGTGACTCTGACTTGACCCGGGAGGGTCTTGTTGTACTTGTCATAACAGAAAGTGATGCAATGCAATAATCATTTTGATAGGCATTGCTTAGAGACAGCATTGCTTCTCTTTGTGTTAAAGAGACGAACAACTGATCAGTCTTTCTGAGATCCTTCGTTCTATCGCTGTAGTATCTCAGAATCCTGTGAACATCCATGGTATGGAGCAGGTATTCTCCTTGATTGGAGTACTGCATGAAGAAAGCAGGTAAGTCAATAGACTGATTTAAGGTAGATTTCGCTACCACCTTCGGAAGAAAACTTAGGATTCGTGTGAAGAGCTACTCATTCTTTGTGAAAAATCAAATAAGGGATTTTGCACATCAGGGCCTGAGTTTGAAATTCTATGAGCAGAAGTAATGGCCACCAAGAAGAGCGCCTTCCACGATAAAACTTAAAGTTCGCGGAAGCCGCAGGCTCAAAGGGAGGAAGGGTAAGTTTCTCGAGGACAAAGTTTAAGTCCCAAGGCGGAGCTGGAGTCCGGATAGGGAGCCTGAGATGAAGGACCCCTCTGAGTAAAGTTTTGGATACCTCCAGCTGGGCAAATGCCCTATCAGTGAAAGGGACATGGTAGGCTGAAATAGCCGCCATATGGACTTTCAAAGAGGAGTGACTGAGACCCAGGTCGAAAAGATGATGAATGTACTCAAGCAGAATGGTCACAGGACAGGAAAAGGGCTCCACGTTCCTGGACGCAGCCCAGATAGAAAATCTTTTCCATTTCATGGCGTAGGTGGACCTAGTGTAGGGTTTTCTAGCCTCCACCAGAATCTCGGCCACCTTAGGAGAAACGCCAAAACGAGATTGAGCTAGGTCTGCAGGAGCCATGCATGAAGTTGAAGGGACTTGAGTCCCGGATGGACCAGGGTCCCCTGATCCTGGGTCAGCAATCCTGGAGATAAAGGAAGAGGAAGAGGAGGAACCTCCGAGTATTGCTGTAGAAGAGAGAACCAGATTTGCCTGGGCCAGAAAGGAGCAATCAGAATCATTCTCGCTCCTTCTAAAGCAAGCTTCTGTAGCACACGAGGGACCAGAGGAATTGGGGGGAAAGGCATAGACGAATCTGTCCTTCCAGCTTAGAGATAGAGCATCACTCCAGAAAGCGCCTCGCCTGGAGCGAGCGAGCAAAAGACTGGAAGCTTTGCGTTTTGGGAGGAAGCAAACAGGTCTATCTGAGGAGTCCCCCAAATCTGGAAGATGCTTTTTAGAACTTTTTCGTCCAATTCCCACTCGTGTGGTAGAGCCGACGAGCGACTTAAGTCTGTCTGCCAGGACACTGTCGACTCCCGGAACATGTATCGCCGTGAGGTGAAGGTTGTGAAGCATTGCCCAATCCGAAACCCTCATTGCTTCCCTGCACAGCGGGTAGGACCGAGTCCCTCCCTGCTTGTTAATGTACCACACCACGTACATGTTGTCCATTTGGACAGCTAGGTGACCGGGAAGGATGTATTGGTGAAGGGCCTGAAGAGCATACAGCACTGCTTGAAGCTCGAGCACGTTGATGTGGAGAACTATCTCCAACTTTGACCATAGGCCCTGGGTTCGGTGAGGACCCAGATGGGCTCCCCAACCTTCGCCTGAAGCGTCCGTGGTCAGAGTCTGATCGGGAGGATGAAAAAGGGGACCCTCGAATAGGTTCTCTCGAACCATCCACCATTGCAAGTCTCTTACCATCGGCGAGGAGATCAGAACCAGATGATCTAGGTCGCTCACCCGCTGATCCCACTGAGATCGGAGAGTCCACTGAGAGATTCTCATGTGGAGGTGTGCGCGTGGAACCGTCGGGATGGCCGCCGCCATAAGCCCCAGTAGACGGAGCACTGACTTTGCCGAAACCCCTCCTGTGTTCCGATAGGAGGGAAATCTGGGACTGGAGGGAGGCCCCCCTCTCTGGAGGCAGAAAGGCCTTGCACATTGTTGTGTCAAGGATTGCCCCAATGAACTGGAGCCTCTGTGAAGGATCCAGGTGAGACTTGGAATGGTTGATGGTAATACCCAGGCCAGTGAAAACCTGCTGGGTGAGGGAGAGAAAATGCAGGAGTTCCTCCCTGGACGGGGCCGCCAGGAGCCAGTCGTCCAGGTAGGGAAAAACCTGAGCTCCCAAAGAACGCAGATGGGCCGCTACCACCGCCTGGCATTTGGTAAAGACTCGGGGAGCTGAGGAAAGACCAAATGGGAGCGCCCGGAATTGGTAGTGGTCCCCCTGGAACGCAAACCTGAGGTACTTTCGGTGCAAAGGGCGAATGGGGATGTGCAGGTACGCATCCTGCATATCCAGTGCACAAGCCATTGGCCTGGCCAAGTAGGCAAGAGGGTTTGAAGGGAGAGCATCCTGAACCTCTTGTATTCCACATATAGGTTCAGGGAGCTGAGATCAAGAATGGGTCTGAGATCTCCCATCTTCTTTGGTACAAGGAAGAAATGGGAACAGTAACCCGTCCCATGGAGTTGAGGGGGGACGGGCTCTATAGCCTATTTCGCAAGGAGAGCAGAGATTTCTTCCCTGACCAAAGGAAGATGGTCCCTTGAGTAAGAGGACTTCAGTGGGGGGGTGACGTGGAGGTTTCTGTAGAAACTCTATGGAGTGCCCCTCTGCTATGATCTGAAGCACCCCTGAATCCGTAGTTATCCTCTCCCAACCCGGAAGGTGGAGGGAGAACCTCCCTCCTACTGGTTCCTCCGGGTGTCCAGAGGCGGTGGAGAGGGAAGGAGTCAGGTGGTGAGGCAGCGCCGCAGCTGGGGCACCCGTGTTTTTTGGGCAGCTGGGCCTGCAGCCGTGGGGGCTCCGACGCTTAGTGGCCCGCCTTCCTGAGGTTTCGCTTGAGGCCGCTGCGTCTGCGAAAGGGACGGCGCTGTGGGGGATGGGGACGGTACATTGAATCAACAGATTTAAGGGCCGTCCCCTTCTCCTGCAAATCAGTGATGATGTCCTTGACATCACCACCGAAAAGCACTGAACCCCTGAAAGATGCTTCTTGGATCGCTGACTGCACCTCCGGGACCAGACCTGACACACGGAGCCATGTATGATGCCGAAGACTTATGGCAAATGCAGAGCTCCGTCCTGCGGTGTCCACTGCATTGTAGGTCGTCCTCAAAATATGACGACTGGCCGAACGAGCAGAATGGACCAGGTCGGCTAACTGCTGCTTGACTTGGGAGTCAGGCAAAGAGTCAATCTTAGATTCTGCCTGGGTAAGGACAGCCTTCTGGTAATCCCCCATATGTGCTACATAATTCAGGGCCCTAATCCCCAGTGTGGAAGAAGCGTAGATCTTCCTTCCATACTGATCCAGAAGGCGGATTCCTTATCCGGCGGAGACGAGCTCAAGTGTTTCGGGTGTGCTGACCAGCCGTGAGCGGCGCTAATCACAACCGAGTCTGCACGGGGGTGAGAGTCTAAGAAGTCTACACCCTCCGGAGCCTGGTATAGCCTGTTCGACTTCCTGGGAAGTGGCGCTAAAGCTGACGGTTGCTTCCAAATAGTGGAAACAAGGTGGGCGTGAGACTCGATCCAGGGTGGCACTAGAGTAGGAGCCGTAAGGGGCAAGTCCAGATGTTCGGCGAATTTAACCCGTTGAGGAGCTGGCTCTAAGGAATGCCACTGATGGACTTCCTGGATCTTCCTGAGCAACTCCGTGAAGGAAGGATCCTCTGGAGGAGACTTCAAAGGAGTCCTCGGCCGGGGCTTGGACGGAGAGCGGGGCTCGTCTTTCTCGGAACAGCCATCGAAAGCTTCCGAGGACTCCGAGAGAGAAGAGGAAGAAGAATCTGAAGCCGAGTAAGACTCCCTAGCTCGTCTAGGGGGAGGAACGGGTTCCTTAGGGGTAATCCCAGAACGCGTGTCCTGCCCCTCTCTGGATCCCGAGGGCAAAGCCCGGGAATCCAGAGGTGAAGAGGGAGTGTGCCGTCTGGGGCATACGGGAGCCGGGGGTGGCACCATCGCCGTAAGACGGCTCTCGACTTCCTTGGTGAGCTGAGCCTTGGCCTCAGCCCACCAGGAGGCAAGAGTCTCCTGAAGATCCACCGCGCCTAGGGGCGGAGGAGGAGGAGGAGGAGGGGATAGTTGCACGGAGGAAACTGCAGGAGAGATCCGAACCCGCTGCGGATGCACCGGAGCCGGTACTGCGGCATCGGGCGAGTTGGCGCTGGTACTGCAGCGCAGGATACCGCGGACTTCAGGAAAACTGGCGCCGGATAGACGGGCGGATACCCAGGCACTGAAGGAGCTGCCGGAGCAGACGCCCAGCCGGGTACTCCATGGGCGGATCAGCCGGGATAGGCCCGTGGGGTGGAGGGCCCGATGGAAGAGGAATATCCCCCGCCAGCGTCGGAGGGGCCGGTGTCAGGGCCAGCGTCTGAGGAGCTGGCGCCGGCGTCAGGGGAGCCAACGTCAGATCCGGCTCTTCAGGAAGAGGATCGGACGCTAGCCCAGGATCCCGAGCCTTGTCCAGGGATGAAGGGGAAAAATCCCCGGGGTCGGGCAGGGGGGTCTGGGGCTCCCCTGATGGCAGCGAAGGCTGCGGGGAGCCTGGTACGACAGACAAAGCAGGGTCTGCCGTAGGCTCCGAGGCCCGGCGCACGTCGGAGGAGCCGACATGTGGCTTAGGGGCCGAATCCCAGCGGATGCCAGAGCCGGGCGTCCGACTGGGGTCCCTCGTCGGAGACGGGCTGAGGATGAGAGGAGGCCCGGTCCGAGGGGGACAGTGCCGCGGCGCTCCAAGGGTCGAGTATCTTAGCGTTTTCTTCCCGGCGCGACGCCGGAGGAGCCGACGTCCGGCTTAAGGGAGGTGCCTGCACCAGTAGGGCGTGCAAGCCTGGCGGTACTGGGGGCTGGAGCCTCCTTTTGTTCGAGGCGCACCCGCGGCTCGAACGCTAACCCGACGGGCAGGCCGACGCCTCCTCCAAAGCCTTGAGGCTGCCGTCGGGCGATCCTCGGAGGGGATAAAGACTGTTCGCCGACTCGCTGAGGAGTCGCGGAGGAGGAGGTCTTCTCCGTGCCTTTCCTTGTCCCGCTTCTGTGCCCTTCAGGGAGGTTGACGCCTGCCGGGTTACTTCAACTCCTTCTCCATCACGGACATCTTCTTTTGAGGAGATGGGCCTAAGGGACTGCTGGCGCTGGCTGGCGGGTGGCCGCTGAAACGTAGAGAGTGTGGACACTTGTCGACGCGCTGGTCGGGCCTAAGCAGAAAGGCAGAGGGAGTGACCGCCTTTGTGAGGCAGTTACGCCGCACGAGTCGCACTTATTCTTTGAAGGGGACTTACATATACCGACGCTCACCTGACGACAGAAGTATAAAATAAATACTGGAAAACTTTTTGGAAAACCAACAAAGTAACAGGACTGAGCTTAAATGAACTTAACTGCAGGCGCTGCACGAGCTGGACGGCGGAAAGAATGGAAGGCGGGCGCCTGGGACCGCTCTTTATACCGACGTCGTGATGACGCCGGTCACCTGATCGGAGGGTCCTCGCCAGGGACTGCTAGCGAAAATTTTTTCCGTGGGGTCCTGCCGCCGGCCAGTGTCAGTCCTATATGTAATTACCTACTGCAAGAGCCCTCTCGAAGTAAGATCTAGTATTTAGAGAGATTAGATTCCAATGTCCACATTCCCCAGCAGCGGGGAAGAATATTGCCAGGCATTATCTAAGCATTTGGACACTTAATGTGTCCTACCACATATAAAATATGAACACTCCCCTTTAGTATCCCCCATCCTAACATGCCATTTATTTCTAGGTGCAACTGCCTTAAGGCAAACTTTCAGGACTAAGAAAAAAACAAGAATATACAAGAACAGAATTTACAGCCTTTCTTTTTAACAAATCTGGACATGAGAAGACTTAAGAATATAAATGAAGAATGCTCACACCACCTCGAGTGTTATTTAAAAAAATTCAGTCTCTAGTCCTTCAGATGTATTTATTCCAAGTGAGCCAATGTCCCAACCAAAGAAGAAAAATAAATCCCTCATACTGTCCAGATTTTCACCTATTTATTCATGAGGCCTCATCATCTTCAGAGGATGCCGTTTCATGTTCTTGTTCTGGTCGCCTGGAAGGTACATTACCCTGTGCCCATTTCAAAGCTTCTTTTGGATCGTTAAACAGGAATACTCTACTTTGATGGACTATTCTTAATCAAACTGGGAAAAATCAGCCCATGAGGAATGCCTGCTTCTCGCATCATCGCCCTCACTCCATCGTATTTCTTTTGCTTTCGACGCATAGTGTATCCAATATCAGGAAATATCCTGATTTGTTCCCCATCGTACAAAAGAGATTTCTTTTGTCGGGCCTTTGCCAGAAAGGAGTCTCTGGAGCCTATGCCATCCATGGCCACCACTACTACTCTAGGGGCTTCTGGGCTGCCATAGGAGGTCACAGGGTATGCCTATTGAAAACGTGTGACTCATTCCATAACCTCCTGTCCAAGTTGTTGTCTCAGCCAGTCTTGAATAAAGAGGAGGAGATGATCTCCCTCACATTCCTCTGGAAGGCCCAAAATTCTTAAATTAGCCGCTCTTGCCTGGTTCTCCAACACCTCAAGGTGAGACTGCAGTGGGGAGTTCCCTTTCATTACTGTCGCAATGGCCCCCATCACAGAGTCGGCCCATCTGGAAGCCTCAGCAGATGTTCCCTGCATTGCTTCCATGGTCGTCTCAATTCCTGCCACGCTGTTAGGGCATCAAACTTGTCAGAGAGCCCTGCTACCAAGGCCATAATTTTATTTAATCTAACTTCAATTGTCTGCAGAGATTCCTCGGATGACAATTCCACCTGATCAGCTGCGGTGCCACGATGAGACCTCATGGCAAGCGGCCCCGATGAATTTTTGTTTTTTTGCGCCATCACCCACTGTCTTTTCTCTACGGGGATTACCCATTTCTATTCAGCAGATCCTCCTAGATAATATACTCAGGTTTTTGTGTAAAACATCTTGCCCCAAAACAGCGCTTTAAAGTAAAATAATAGCATTGGATGAAGGAGCTCTAAAGGAAAGCAACCATCTTGCTCGGACTGCACAGCACCCCCCAATCAGTCAATATGGTTTTAATTTAAAGGGTAATGCTCAGCATTAAGCGCCCCACACCCAAGTGTGGGGCTGGTCCCAATTTGCACAGTATGGAAGACTATCATACTGCTCCTGTTGACTTGCAAACCGACATTTTGCTTAACCACAAATTCCAGAATCCCCTGCAGCCAACGTCAGAGGAGGTCTGCAGCAGCGGAAGATGCAATAGTTTGCAGTGCATGTTAGAGTTTTTATAAGCTGTGGTCTTTTGTTTGTTGATGCTGCTGTCTTCCCTGGGCTAAGTACAGTCATAGCGGACTGTACTTAGCCCTGAGAGAACTGCAGAACCAAAAAACATCTGACTGGATCTTATAAAAGCTCTAACATGCACTGCAGGCCAGAGGTGTTGGCAGGCATATGCATTGTACTCAGCAGAGTACAGTAAAAAAAAAAAATCAGGCAGGGGCAACAAAAAGAGGAAAGCAAGGACATTGTGAGTCACAGTGCATCTGTGTCGCACTGAGACCTTTTACCTTTGTTGTTCGCTATGGGGCACTGATGCCACCAGCCAAATACACAAACAAGAACCACTTACCAGGCAGGCAGAAAAACAAAGGAAGGAGGATTACAGGAAGAAACTGACTACTTGAACTCAGACATGGCAAATGGGGGGGCAGGCCTATTGTTGGTGTGGCGTGACAGCACATATTTTAGTTTATGTTTACATAATGGGGGGGGGAGGCGACAGTGCATCAGTTTTGAGTACAAGTTTAAAATTCCTAGCTACACCCCTGCTGCAGGCTACTGAATTTCATACTGCTGCAGCCCTCCTCTGATGCCAGCCGCAGGGGAATCTGGGAATTGTGGCTACAGAGAATGCCAGCTTGCATGTCAACCCAAACAATGTGATACAGTCCACTATACTGCAGTAACATTAAGTTAAAAAAAAAATGTTTCAGCACACAAAGTGCAAACTAGGACCAGCTCCACACTTGGGTGTGGGGCTCTTTGTGCTGATCGTTCCCCATTAAGGGTCACAACTGAGACTGGACATCAACTATAAATCACTCGGGATATGTACTCCTAAATACATTTTCTTTGAGTCTAACTAAACCAAAACTTCATTTAAATACTTTGGGGGGGATACTTGAAATTCAAATCCTCAGTTTTTTCTAAATTTATTCTATACTCAGTGAGTTCTCAAAAGTGTTTCAAGACATCTCACACGCAGGGGAGAGAAGCAGTGGGGTTTCTGATGTACAACAGTAAATTATCCGCACAGAATGCCACTTTATGAGTATGCAGTTGCAATCCCCTGCATACCCTGGTGTTGAAGAATCATCTGGGCTAAGGTCTCCACATAAGCAAAACAACAGCGGTGATAAGGGGCACCCTCTGCCTCGTTCCCTAATGCAGGGACAGCAATGGAGAGTGGCTTCTGTTTGCTTAACATTCGCTATGAGCTGGTCTATTTATTTTATTTGTTTTTTATTTATTGAATAGAATTGGAATTACAATCCTTTGAGTCACAGACTCTTTTGCAAAGGCTCCACGTCAGATACAGGGGTGGAGGGTAAACAAGTACAAGAATATACATACAGACAAGCATTCTTGACAATACAGTACTGGAGACACAGTCCAGGCATTAACTTAGATAAAAACTGTTGACAGACGTAGGCAGCAGTCTGTAGGTCACTTGAATAGAAAAGACACGAAGGCAATAGAAAAGACATGAAGGCAATGCTTATTCGTGGGATCTAGAGAGAGACCCTGTGTCGGAGGAAGGAGGGTACGGGGAAAACAAGTATTGGGCAGGGTTAGCCACAATCACAAATGGCAGATTCAAGAAGTTGAGCTTTGAGGCCTGCTTTGAAATGGTAGATGCTATGGGTCAGAGAGAGCGGCAGAGGTAACGTATTGAGCCAAAGTGGGGCACGGTAGTAGAAGGATCTTTGGCCAAGGGATGTTCTACGGCGGGGAATAAGAAACGAGGGGTTGGCAGTGAGCCTTGTATTGCATCTGATGGGGGGCAGTGCTGAGATGGGGAGGAGAAGGCCGGTGGGGCTTGCTGGAGATGTATCTTTTGCGAGGATGCAGGTGTGGTACTTTGGCCTTTGTTGGAGTTAAGCCAACCAGCTAGAGCATAGAGCTCTCAAGTATGGGTAAGTCTGTCGCTGCTAGTGACTAGACGGCAGGCTTTATTCATGGCAATGTTAATGTAACATAGTGTGGTGGGTTCTGCTGAGCCATAGATCACAATCCCGTAGTCAATTAGGGAGAGGACTGCGGAGGAGACTGCAAGCTGCATGGCCTGTGTGGGTAAGCAGTGTTTCAGTCTGTAGAGGATACCTACTCTGGCACTGATAGTGGAAGCGAGGAGTTGAACGTGACTATGGTAGGAGAGGGAGGTGTCTAATGTGATGCCCAGATATATAAAACTATTAACTTGTTCAAGAGAGGCGCCTTGTGTGTTTTTGATTAGGAGTGCAGCCTGACTGTGAGGGTTACGGTGCGAAAGATCATAGCCTTAGTTTTGCTATAGTTGATGATCAGGCGTGTTCAGTGAACCATGTTTCAAGTTCCCAGAAGAAGCCCTGTAGGGCAAGTTGAGGGTACTAGGATGTGGGTGTTTCCAGAACAGGACTGCATCATCAGCATAGAGTAGAAGACGACCGCTGCATGCCTTGGGAGAGAGTTAAAAAGAGGGTGAAAAGAAGTGGTCCAAGTATAGATCCTGTGGAACCCCGAGCAGACTGCTTTATGGAGGAGATGGTGGCATTTATTCTGACTTGTTGAGACCGGCCTAAGAGGTAATCCTTAAACCAGGCCGTAGCCTCAGGGGCCACATTTAGCTTTGGAAGGACACTAAGCAGGAGTTCATGATTGACAGTGTCAAAAGCCTTGGACAGGTCCACATAGATTGCACCAGTGATTGAGCCTTGGTCAAGGGCCCTGTATGAATGGGAGGTGAGTTCCACACAGCGCAGTGACAGTGCTATGGCCGTCCGGAAACCATGTTGTTCCTGGCAGAGAAGGTTCTGTTTAATAAGGTGTTCAGTTATCTGGTCTGATACTATTTTTCGAGTGCTTTGGAGCGAGGAGGAAGTATTGAAATTGGTCTATAGTTGCTGGCGCTTTCGGGGTTGCCGCTTTTCAAAATGGGGGTGATTGTAGCTCTCTTCCAGCAAGAGGGGAACTGACCGAGGCAAAGCGAGAGGTTGAGAATTTTAGTGAGGTGTGGTAATGTGACATCTAGGGTCAGTCTGATGAGTTTAAGATCAAGGGAGTCATTGCTGTAACGGGTATTGGCAATAGCATTAGCAAAGTAGTGTTTTGCCTCGTGGCAGGAGATGACTCACAACCTGAAAGGAATAGAATTGGCATTATGCGAGATGCCAGGGGGTGGGTGGGGAGTGGGTTGAAGAAATTAGGAGGGAGGATATGGGAGAGATCCGAGAAAGTGGAGTTAAGGGCTTCTGCACTAGCGGAAGGATCCTGGGTGAGAGCCCCATTAAAGAGAGTTGGGAGGGAGGGGAGCAGGATTTCCCAAGTTCGTTCATATTTTCCAGAATTTTACTGTCTCCTCAGGAGGAGGTAAGGGTTTGTTGGTATGTCAGTCATTGGCCGTAAGGCCCCAAGTACATTTGTTATGGGCCTCCTGTATAGTTGCCTATCCTGCATACGCTGGGAGTCAAGGGCCTTATGCCATAGGTTGTCCCTCTGCTGGAGCAGGTGTAGAAGTGAGGGGTGATCCAGGGTGTGGTTCTGGTTTCACTACGTTGCCACGTGGGGCATAAATGTCACAGGCCTTATTGAACGTGGTTATAAAGTGTGAGAGCGCTTAGGTCTACTGACTGTGAGGTGTAGATGGGGAGCCAGTTGCTGTTGGTGAGATGGGCTTTGAGTTTCACGATACCACCTCTTTTAGCCGCCTCTGTAAAGAGATCTGAGGTGGGGCAGTAGGCATTTTACCAGACCACCAGCAGATCACTGGGAATGGTCACTGATGGTGTCAGGGAGCACCGTACATGGGCGAGGTTCCTAGGCCTGTTGGTGAAGATAAGGTCTAACAGGGTGGATGTCCCAGATCTAATGTTCTGTCTGGTAGGGAGGTGACTAGCTGGGCAACATCATATGCCATGGCAGTGTCTTTAAAGCTGGATGCGGCTGGGATAGCCAGTTGACACTGAAGTCCAATATGATGGACTCACTCGTGTTAGGTATGAGAGAGACACTGTGTAGGAGGAATCAAATGCGGTTTTTGGTTTCTAGGGGATATAGGCCGAGGTAATGTGAGCGTTTTGAACCAGACTGAGTTTGACTGTAAGTGCCTGGGCGCCATGGAGGTTGTAGGGTTTGAACTACAGTGGCTTGGTGTGGGATTTAACATATATTGCACAGCCACCCCTCTCCTGCTGATCCTATCGGTCCGAATATGGAATAATTACTGAGGGAGACCACATTGTTGGGAATTTTTCAGAGAGCCAGGTTTTGAGAGGGCTAGGATATCCGTGCATGCTGGGCAACCCAGCCTTGGAGGAGGGTGTTTTTTAGGCAGACTGCAAATATTAAGGGTGGCTAGCAGTAGGCTCCTCCTTGTGTTGTAAGGTGTGGCCATTGTACTGGGTGGTCCAGGGTTAGTGGACACTGCCAGCTAATAAGAGAAGTAGAAGGCTGCACGCAGGAGGGCCAGCCTGCAGAGCTTGGATGAGTGACGCTGGGATTGGTAGGAAGTAGGGTTTTTAGTACTGGTGGTGGGCACTGGGAGACTGGGAAAGATGCCAGCTAGTAGGGTTGGGATATTGAAAGGCACAAGTTTGGGGCTTACCAACGTGGGGTATGCTTGTGGTCTGATAGGGGGGAGTGCTGAGGTACAATGCTTATCTTGTGGGGGTGAGAGGGTTAGTTGAGGGTGTGTATAAAGGTCAGCAGAAACCTTTGGCCTGGGAAGGAGATGTTAGAGGGACTGCATCTGTAATAATCATAGGTACAACAATGGTAGGTGAGGGTTTAACGCAGTGTGGGTTGGGAGCCCTCGGGGGTAGTAGAGTTGGCTGTGAGAGATTGGAGATCAGGAGGGCTGCAACTAGTGGGGACAACATTGTATAGCTGGATAGGGAGAGAAGTGTGGCAGCGGCCACTAGTGTTAGTTTTGTATAACCTGCAGCTGGAAAAGTGAGCTGATAGGATATTTCACGATGTCACCTGACCAACCCTGGCAATAATTCACGATGTCACCTGACCAACCCTGGCAATAAAGTCGAGAGTCGAGCAAGGGTGGTGGTAGGGGCGGCGGGGCAGGAACCACACAGGAGTAAAATGAAATCACTGCAGCTTACAGGCAGAGAATGAAAACGCAAGCAGCCTGTGTTTTAAAGTTGAGTAGCAGCCTGCAGCCTGTGTTTTCAAGCTAACTAGCAGCCTGGCTTCTAGCCAAGGGTGCTCTTTCCAGACCCTGAGTAGTCCAGCGCCAGGGAGGAGAGCGCGCAAAAGGCGCCAACTTTAAATCTGAAGCGCTGTCCAGTTCACAGACTGTCCTTCTTGAAGTGGGAGCCGAAAGTTGGGGAGGGCTCCTCTCGGTGAATGCCCTCACGACCCTGGGGAGAAGAGAAAGAAAACAGGAGCTTTTAAGTATTTTTGTGAATGGGCGGGGAGAATACAGAGCTGAGCAACAGGGACAAAAGAAAGAACAGCGGGAGAGGGGTTGGTAGAAAAATCAAGTCACACTAGGTAAAGCACAATACGAATTAAGTACAGGAGCAGGGGAAAATTTTTACTTATGCTTGCAATCCCAAAATCACAGTCAAACTCTTGAGGCCAAAGGTTCAAGCCCACACAGGAGTAAAATGAAATCACTGCAGCTTACAGGCAGATAATGAAAACGCAAGCAGCCTGTGTTTTAAAGTTAAGTAGCAGCCTGTGTTTTAAAGTTAAGTAGCAGCCTGCAGCCTGTGTTTTCAAGCTAAATAGCAGCCTGGCTTCTAGCCAAGGGCGCTCTTTCCAGAGCCTGAGTAGTCCAGCGCCAGGGAGGAGAGCAAGCAAAAGGCGCCAACTTTAAAATCTGAAGCGCGGTCCAGTTCGCGTACCTGTCCTTCTTGAAGTGGGAGCCGAAAGTCGGGGAGGGCTCCTCTTGGTGAATGCCCTCACGACCCTGTCCTTCTTGAAGTGGGAGCTGAAAGTCGGGGAGGGCTCCTCTCGGTGAATGCCCTCACGACCCTGTCCTTCTTGAAGTGGGAGCCGAAAGTCGGGGAGGGCTCCTCTCGGTGAATGCCCTCACGACCCTGTCCTTCTTGAAGTGGGAGCCGAAAGTCGGGGAGGGCTCCTCTCGGTGAATGCCCTCACGACCCTGTCCTTCTTGAAGTGGGAGCCGAAAGTCGGGGAGGGCTCCTCTCGGTGAATGCCCTCACGACCCAGTGCCATAAACTCTACAGGGAAAAAAAAAAACACAATGATTATAAAAATGCACTCCATAATCTTAGCATACAGCTGCTAAAGGTGCAGTCACATCAAAACTTCGGCTCGGTGAAGGCCCTACCAAAATATCTTAGCAACTGAAATTGTAAACAATGAAGAGAATTTAATGCAGGCAAACTATGCCTAGCAAACTGAGGAAATTACAGAATACCTAAATGGATACTTGGGCAGTGCAACAATTAGTTAAATGCATTCGATACGACATAGTGTAAGGGGTGCAGTGTTTGACCACATCTAGTTACCTTCAATTTCTGGGTTTTATATTGTTCCTAAGTAAGTTTGCAAATAGTGTCTCCCCTTCAATATGATGCCGCATTTGAACTTTAAAATGGCGCTGAATGTGTAATGAGAGGACATGGGAGTGAGAGTGCTCCATGTTAAATACTATATTATACACCGACAATACAGTAATATTAAGGGTACAAATATTATACAATTACTGCACGACTGAAGAGACTACGTAAATTTAAACATGGTTTAAAAAATCCAATTTGGTGTTAAATACTTAAAAATTTAAAAATGATAGTATTTGGTGCAAACAATTCTAGAGCAAGGGATGAAATTCCAGTGATAGAGATAAAAATAAACAGCAATGAATGGCTGGCTCAGGACTTTGAGTACAACGACTTGGGTTTCTGGGTGGACCAAAAACTAACATTTGAATATCATATTGACAAAATGGTTAAGAAAATAAATGGCAGACTTGGAGAATTAACATGTACAGGACACTATCAATGAAAAAATAAGAATGTCAACAGTACATCCATCTCTCCTTCCTTCACAGCAGTTCTTGTTAGCTGACTGATAATTATCTCACAGGCTAGTGCTATGCCTCCAGCCAAGATGTGGACGTGGTTCCCCTCCCATCCATCTAGTGAGGATAGGGATACTCAAATATGAAAGGTAGAGAGGGTGCTGGCTGTCATCCGCAGGGATATAGGCCTTGTAGGTCTTATAGTGGGACTCTCCTTGTTGCATATGGTTACTTCCCTCCAATAACACTGGGTGACAACTGGGGATGGTCGTCCACCTACGAGGTCCCCGACTACACCTTCTTCAATATCCTTGTGATCTCCGAAGTGCACTGCAGTGTTGCTTGCTATCTAGATCTTCAGTGCCTTATGTATACAAGCAGGGTAAAGAGTACCCATGCTAAAAAACTCCCAGGTTGTCAAGCGCATAGGAGGTGGGATCTTCCCTGGCTCCTCCTACTTGCCGGTGATACTGAAACCAACCCTGGCCCATTAAATCCGACCAACAAAATCCCTCCCATATGGGGCATGAGTAAGGGGCTAAAAATAGCTCATCTTAACATTAGGAGCTTGCTACCTAATCGTGATGAGCTATTAGCATGGGTTGCACTCTACAAACCCGACATCCTAGGAGTGACGGAGACCTGGCCGAAACCCTTTGTCCCTGACTCTGCCTGTGAACTCAATGGGTATGAATTCACCCGACTGGACAGAGCTGGGGGCAAGAGGGGGGTGGCATACTAATCTACCATAAGAGCCATTTAAAAATCTCCCAAATTGCCTACCAGGATTCAAACGTGTCCCCCTGTGAGTTGCTACATGTGCTTCTGCTACTTGGGGACGCAAAGAAACTGCACCTGGTGTGCACCTATAATCCTCCAAGAGGTGGTCTACCTGGATTAAATCACCTCATGGACAAAACTGGTCCCAGAGTCGGGGATAACGAACTCATAATCCTGGGGGATGTAAACCTTAACTGGGATAGTGGTAATGTTAAGCAGTTTGAGCCTCTGCTTGCTAACCTTGCCCTGAGCCAGCTCATCCAGGAACCAACTAGGCGGACAGCAAATGGATCCTCCAGTACCTTACTGGACTGGATCATGTCTAACCATCCTGACAGGATCTCATCAGCGGGTACATTATCTGACTCCATCTCTGACCACTCACCAGTTTTCTGTGTATGGAAAATTCCCACCCCCAAAATTCCACACAAAATTATGCATGTCAGAAACATCTCTAGATTCGATACTGAGGAGTTCCTGGAGGACCTAAGAGTTACTGACTGGTCTGGGGTGTATGGTGCCACTGACCCCTCGGCAGCAACCTCTTACTTTCTCTCCACCTTCGGGGCCTTGCAAGACAAGCATGCTCCCAAGGTCACCCGTAGGTTAAATGGTTAAATGGGAATCTCCTAGCCCAGATGCGGGAGAGAGATAAGTGTTGGGCTCGTTCCAAAGGTACCAGTGATCCCATGATTATTCAAAGGTACAGATACCTCAGGAACAAGTGCAAAAAGGCCATCAGGGCAGCAAAGAGTGACTTTTGCAAGTCCGCCCTACTAAGCTCTGCCAGTAATCCCAGGAGGTTCTGGAGAGATATTAAATCCCTTGTCAGCGGATCCTTCCATCCGGGCTTACGGACATGGTCATAAATGGAGTCTCCCGCAATAATCCCCATACTATTGCCAACTCCCTAAATAATCACTTCTCTGACCTCTCTGCCTTCACAACCCTCTTCTCACCTGATGAGGTTCTGTCCCACCCCCTTCCCTCCACTCTGCTGGAGGGTCACCCTCCTCATCAAATGTTCCACCTCAGGGCTGTATCAGTTCAGGACTTGCAGAAACGCCTAGCTGGCCTCTCCCAGTACTCCAGTCCTGGCCTAGACAACCTGCAGCATAAACTCCTTAAGCTTGGTGCTGCACACATTGCCTCACCAGTAGCCTTTATCTTCAACCTATCCCTTGGTCTGGGGACCATCCCAGACATCTGGAAAGAGGCTAGGATTGTCCCTGTACTGAAGCAAGGAAATCCCAAACTGCCTGACAATTATCGACCGATTGCCATTCTCCCAACCCATAGCAAGCTCCTTGAAAAGGCAGTGGCTAAGCAGCTTTCGGAATATATCCACTCTCATGAACTTCTGTCCCCAGCCCAGCACGGCTTTCGTAAGGGACACAGCACCACCACAGCCTTAATCTCGGTCACATCAAGTATCCGGACAGCCATGGACCACGGCAAACTCTCTGGTGCAATATTTATCGACCTGTCCAAAGTCTTTGACCTCGTTGACCACAATCTGCTTAGTGCACAGTTGTGGTCACTTGGCCTCTCCCCCCATGCCATGAAATGGCTAATGGGCTATCTACATGGCAGAAAGCAGCGTACCTGCTTCAACAAAGTCCTCTCCGAGCCCCTACTGGTGACCTCTGGAGTGCCTCGAGGCTCAGTACTGGGTCCCCTCCTCTTCTCCCTCTTCATCAATCAACTACCCATGGTTACTACCAGCTGTAGTGTCACCATGTATGCAGATGATCTGGTAATCCTGGCTCACTCCCAGAATGCCACTACCCTAAACTAGAACCTGACCGATGACTTTAACAAGGTATTGTCATGGGTTACTAGTCACAAGCTGGTCCTGAACCTGAAAAAGACACAGGCTATGCTCTTTGGCGCAAAGGCTAAAATCAAAGCCTCATCGGCCTGCTTACCCGTCACCAGCGCAGATGGATCCTCATTACCCATAGCGAGCTCCATCAAATATCTGGGGGTAACACCTGACCCCCAACTTGACATGGGTAATCATATCCTTAACATCTGCAGGGCGGCAAACTGCAAACTGGGTCTGGCCTATAGGGCCAAGTATAACCTTACACCGGAAGCCAGGCTTGCCCTAGCGAAGGGTGTGCTCCTTCCCTCCCTCAGCTATGGGCTGCACCTATTTGCTCTCTCTCCAAAGACACATCTCATCCGGTGGCACACTGCTTACAATAACATTTGTCGTTTTGCCTTGGCTGCCCCCCCGACTCACCCACCACTGTGAGCTATATGAGAAACTCTGCTGGCTTTCACCAGCTAGATACCTTGATTTTGGTTTGGGATGCCTCTCTGGGAAAGTGATCAGAACTAACACCCCCACCAGGGGCTGGCCCGGCTTCTGCCTAAACTGAATCCCACCCCCTACCACCTTAGGTCTCTCACATCAGGGATGCTCAAAGTCCCTCCTACCCGGACCCTCATGGGGGATCGGGACTTTGCCATAAGTGCTCCCAGACTCTGGAATTCTCTGCCTATGGATATCCGAGCTGCCCTCTCCTATCTGAGTTTTTGAAATTCCCTGTGGGGTTTCCTAAAACTAGCATCAGAGTGTGACTGCCCCAAACCTCCCTAGAGTAAAGTGTCAAATTGTTTTGTCTGAACCTCCCCAGGGTGTCTCCATTGAATTCCTGGAGATATTTTCCCCACTGTATCAATGACTTCTAACTACCCCTGCCTAAAAAGCCTTGAGCATTTTTACACCCATTATTGCTCCACAGTCATAGGCTAACCATGACATATTGCACCTTGATAACGTGGTAGAAACTTGTACTACCAAGTGTTTCTGTTTCTGTCTAACATGTGCATATTTAGAAAAATGTGATGAGCTGTATATACCTGTCCACGATCCAACTAGCCTAGGGGGTGTATACGACAATGTTATAAGTTATATTAAGACCAATCCAGTCCTTGAGCTGTGCTCCACTCCTATGTATGAGGACCTGTATATACCTGTCAGTTGAACTAGCTAGTCTAGAGCGTATAATCTGAAATGTGCTTACTACTGTATGTTTCCCCTAGCGTCAAATGATGTATTTCCCACATGTTTGTTTACTGTGACAAAAAACTGTACTCTTTGCCATGTCTCCTTGACTGTTGTTCCTCATGTTGTTTTCTCCCAGGTCGTTCCTGAAAATAGGCATAATACTTGTCTAGTGTACTTACCCGGTAAACAAAAGCTAAATAAATAAAATAAATTGGTCCCAATCTTTGCATATGGAATACACATATATGGATTTGCAAATGTTCCTGTTTTAAATAAGGTTTAAGTTACTTACAACCATTTAACAAGGTTTGCACTTAGAACTAGTAGACTGACCCATCCATGTAAATTATATTAAAATTTGGAGACACTGGTTTGGGCAAATCAGGTTACAAAAATGTTAGTCTCTATGAAACCTACATGACAAGTTAAAACTAACTGAATATACTTAGAATTTGAGAAAAAGTTAAAAAAAAAATCAAGAAAGTATCAAATTGAAGTGCCAAAAGGTAAATATGATGAGATGATCTTTTCATTCGCAGCTTTAAAAACATGGAATGAGCTAAGTATGCAGACTAAATGTACAAATAAAAGTCCAAGAAAGTTTAATACTGCTTTGAAACAGCAATTAGTAGTACGCTGTACGTTGTGAGATTTTTTTGTAAATTCTATAGAGACCTCATCACCGCAGCGGTGGACAGATCAGACAAAACCTGTAGTGATTTCTGCTGGGGTTTAACATTCCTATGGTTACTCCAGAACTTGACAGACAGCTGAGAAAAGAAATATAAACTACCGAAATTCTAGAGGCAGTCAGAGACCTTAATATGAATAAAGCACCACGTTGCGATGGCTATTCAGTTAACTTTTACAATAAGTTGCATGAAGAAATTGCCACCATTTTAGCAAAAGTATATCAGGAAGCCGTAATGCATGGTTCTTTCTCAAGCGGTATGATGCATGGGTTAATAACCCCTTATTCATAAGGCAGGTAAGAACCCAACTGAATGCAAGAAATACAGACCCATTATCTCTGATAAACATGCATATAAAGATTCCTGCAAAAAATTAGTTAAAAGATTATAAAAACGTGATTCCCTGCTTAATAGATTCTAGACAAACAGGCTTTATCAGACACAGGGTAGCAACAGATACCACCAGGAAAGTGTTTCATTTAATGGAGACCTCCAGTAACAAAAGAACAGTGGCAGGACTCTGTACTAGATGCGGAGTAGGCCTTTGATAGAATTTCATGGTCATATCCCTTTAATGTATTGGAGGCACATGGATTCCTGGGAATATTCATTACATGGGTCAGATTACACCAGTCCCACAGTGACAGTGATTATTAATGGAATGACTTCTAACAGTATCCTCCTAGAAAGGGGCACTACACAAGGATGTCCTTTGTCTCTGATACTTTTTAACCTCTCTTGATCCCCTCGTATGAAGGCTTTCCTCTGATACAGAAGGGTAATGAAGTTGAAGGTAAGGAAGAAAAAATTACTCACCGTAGTAATCTTGTTTCTTCCCCAGTAATACTCAGGTATTCATAACTTTCTGCAGTAAGTCTTTTAGGTAGGACTGCCCGGAGAGCACAGAACACATGCAAATGATGGAATTCTTTGCACGTGAAAACTTTTCAAATGCTGACCTATACTAACTGCCAGTGTTCTAAACTCCTCAGATTTCCTAGAAGCCTGAATAGACAAACTCCTGGAAGCAGAATACTGTATTTATGATTAAAAGGAATCATACATTTTTAAAATTTAAAACCCCAACCTCTTAATAAGAAAAAAAAACTCCAACTGGAGGAGATACATACAATTAAGAAACCCCCAACATGTGAGAAACACCTGAAGAGGGGTGAAGACAATGAACCTTGTTTTCTAAACTTGTATCACTATGTGGCAACATATATACAGTCATAGTGATGTACCCTTTTCTGGTAGTGCAGCATGCGGGAGTGCAAAGGCTGAAGTTCTGGGAAGGGGAGGTAGGTTGGTAAGTTATGAATACCTGAGTATCACTGGGAAAAACAAGTTTACTAAAGTGAGTAATTTTTTCTTCTAACCACAGTAATACTCAGGTATTCATAACTTTCTGCAGACTACAAAGCAGTACCACTGGAGCTAGGCACAGAACACTTATTTTGGAAACAGACTTTGCAGGACTGCTGTGCCAAACCTAGCATCACTCCTAGACTGGATATCCAGGTTGGAATGCTTCGGAAAGGTGTGTATAGTCTTCCAAGTAGCTGCTTTACAGATATCAACCAATGGGACATCTCTTGCAGCTGCCAGAGAAGTAGTTGCTCCTCCGGTGGAAAGGGCCCTCAATCCTAATGGGGGCTCCCTACCAGCTTTGGTGTAGCATAACTGGATACACTGGACTATCCAGCAAGAAATAGATCTTTTTGAGGCTGGATTACCTTTTCCCACATCCCATAAGTCAGGAACAGCTGTTTTCTGTCCTGCCTATGCTCCTTAGTGGCTATCATGTAATAGCTGAGAGCTCTCTCAACATCCAGACTATGAAGTCTTCTTCCACCAGAAGTGGAATGCTCCGTGAAAAAGACAGGTAGGGTAATGGATTGGTTAAGGTGCAAATCAGAAACCACCTTGAGGAGGAATTTCCTGTTTGTTCTCAGGACTACCTTATCCCTATGAAAGAAGATATAGTCCTATTCGACACAGAGAGCCTGGAGCTCACTGATTCTTCTTGTGGAAGTCATTGCCACTGGGAAAACTGTTTTCAACGTGACATATTTCAGGTGAGCCGTAGCCATGGGTTCAAAAGGAGGGCCCATGAGCTTGGCTATACATAGATTGAGGTCCCATGCTGGCACTGGTTCCCTGCAAGGGGGTTGCAAATGGGACAAGCCCATAAAGAACCTGTCAAATATGGGTTCTGAGGCTACTGTTACCCTTGCTCCAGCAAAAATGTAGGCAGACAGTGCTGCTAGAAGGTTGATGTGGAGAAGACTCCTGAGTGGACCACACTCCCTGGGCCGTGAGAGCCTCCAAGTGGGCTCCCCAACCCAGGAGAGAGGCGTCTGTGGTTAGGACCACAGAATGAGACCGAGAAATGAATGGGAAACCTTGCTGAGATTGTCCTGATCCTGCCACCATTTAAAAGCCTGGATCAGAGTCTGAGTCATTGGAATCAGTTTGGTCAAGGGATCTTTTTTCTGAGACCAAAAAACCCTCAGATGAAACTGAATGTCTCTCATCTGAAATCTGGCCCCCGGACCACTGCAGTGGAAGCTGCCATGTGGCCCAGCAACTGAAGAAAGTGTCGTGCCGGTCGAGAGACCACAGGGTGGAAGGAAGAAGCCAGCTCCATGATGGCCTTCACTCTTACCAAGGGAAGGAATGCTCTTGCTCTGACAGTGTCTAATTCCACCCTTATGAAAGTCAACAGTTGTACTGGCTCGAGAACTGATTTGGGAAGACTGAGAAGGAAACCTAGAGAAGTGAGCACTTGCTGGGTCACTTTTAAATATGACTTGACTTGGTCTGGAGATTGGCCCACTATGAGCCAGTTGTCTAGGTAAGGGACTATGGAGGTATTTTATTTCTCCTTAAGAATGCCACTACTACTGCCAGGCATTTTGTGAACACATTTCTTTTTGCCACCCCTACATTTCCAGGATCCACCACTCCTTCTGGCAGCCATGGTCTCCAATGCCCTCCTACTAGTCCCCTTCCCGGATACCACCTCACCTCACATTGCAGCCAGGTCCCTGGGGTAGTCCAGCGTAACCCTTTGCTGGATGGGTCCCCCCCTCCTCCGAGAGGGAAGGCACCGTTGGGGGAAACCTAGCACACTCTTCACTTGGTCAGCCCCAGGGCACTGTTGAGGTGGGCGGAACATCCAGGGGAGGTTCTTTGGAGGCGCCGATAGGCCGGCTGCAGTCATCCGGCCAATCCTGGGCTTCTTCCGTTTTCTTGGTTCCTCCTCCTGCAATGACGCTCCTGCAGTGCTCCGGGGGCCGCTGCAGAGGCGGGAAATGGTGCTCGCTACCCACCCCAGGAGAGGAGAGCAGTCCTACGGACGCTTAATCCTCTCCTCCCCTGCCGACCCCTGATGTCCTGTGTCCGTTCCCGAATCCAGGCTGCCGGTGTGGTTCAAGGTAAGGCACCAGAGCCTCAGCCCTCTGCGCCACCGAGCCGGTCGAACTTTGGTTTTAATAGATGCTTGTTCAGGTATCTTAAGTCTACGATGGACCGCCACTCTCCTGTTTTCTTCAGGGTAAGGAAGTACCTGGAGTACAGACCTTTGCCCCTGTGGATTGTAGGAACTCTCTCTATGGCCCTTCAGGCCAGAATAGATTAAACCTCTGCCTCTAGGGCAATGGTTTCGGAGATGTTTGCAGGTGGAAAAGATCTGGCTGTCAGCTTTGGAAACTTTTTGAAGCTGACAGCCAGTCCCTGGCTTACTACCTCCAAGACCCACTTTTCTGAGGTAACGGACTTCCAGTCCTGGAAGTAGTAAGCCAGCCAGCCTCCTACTGGAATGGGGGAGTCGACCCAGGCTGACACATCAGGGTGTCTGCTTGGCAAGAGCCTTGGGCTGAGAGGAGGATGCAGCTCTGCTCAACCCCCTTCTGCCTCTCCCTCTGAAAGACCCCCTCTGAGGAAAGGGAGAAGAGGCTTGTGCTTGGTGAAAAGGCCTGCCCCTGCCCCTAGCTTGCTGCTTCTGAGAAGTTACCTGCTTCTCTTTGGCCTGTGCACTCCTGTAGGTGGTCCTATATTCGTCCATTTTCTTCATATAATTCTCTGTCTGCTCCCCAAACAAAGAATTATCCAGCACCGGGAAATCCATGGCCTTAGCCTGGGTATCCTGTGAGAAGCTAGTACATCTGAGACAAGCCATTCTCCGAAGAGTCACAGATGTAGCCATGACTCGTGATGACACATCATTGGAGTCCACAGCAGCATGGAATTGGACTTTTGATGCCTCTATCCCATCAGCAGCCACCTCCTACAGCTCCTTGGCTAGCTGGGGGGAAGCCTGCTTAGCCAGTTCCAGAACAGTATCCCACCTGGACGTCTGGTATCTGGCTGTACAGGCCATGTAACTAGCCTGCCTGAGTCCCAAAGAGGATGCCAAATACTGTTTCTTAGCCATGGCATCCATCTTCCTGGAATCCTTATCCAGAGGGTGTGATGCCAAAGGTATGCTAGTCTAATCACAGGCTGCAGCCTGCACAACCCCAACATGGCTGCATTGCTGGTACAAGAAATCTGTACCTGAGCCTGGCAGCATATACCTCCTGTGTATTCGTCTGTCCACAGGGGATAGATAATTTGGTGTTTTAAGCAGTTTTTGTGTCCATTTCCCAAAAGATTTATGAAGGGGAACAGACAGTCTCTTGGACTCTGGGATGGCCATCATCTCCACATAGTCAGACTCCTCTTGTTCCTCAACAGCTTCAACCAGAGGAAGCTGGAGGGTTTCTGCCACTTTTTTGTAGAACATAAAGTGGGAAGGGGACTCAGAAAGCCTTGGAGGGGAAACACCAGAAGGTCTATCTGGGGAGATGTCCGGTTCTATGGGCTCATCCAGACCTCCCAACCCATCATTATCATACTGTTCCTCCCCCTCCAGATCCGGTCCGTAAAACTCTTCATGGGAATAATCTGGAACCAGAGGAACCGACCGAACCAAACGCCTACCTGATGGTGCTGGATCAGTCAGAACCGGACGGAGCGATTCTACAATTGCAATCGCCCTGGCAATCTCTTCGGCAGCTGGATGATGCGGTTCTGGATCCGAACCGGCCGACTTATAATTTTCTTTCTTTTAGCTAGAAACCGACCCCTCAGGATTGGCTCTCCTTTTGCCCGAAGGAGTAACGCCCTGGTCAGAGGGCACTCTCTCAGGTTCGGTTGGAAACGAACCGGGTTGACCATCCAGGTCAGCGGACTTCTCGGCCTCCTTTTCCCCAAGCCTGCCCAATCTTTTGTCCAGGGTGGCTTTAAGGAAATTTTTGAAAAGTTGGCAGTCTGAATCGAGGTGGTCAAACCCCAGACAGTAAACACAGGTGGTGTGGGGATCAGCCTTAGCAAAGGCCTCCACACACACACACACACACACACACACACACACACACACACACACACACACACACCCCGCAGTGCTGAAACCCAGTGGGCCCGTTTTTTCTTTTGGGTTTCTCAGACAAAGCCACCCTAAACCACAACTTATCCTTTATACGGCTTCAGGCCAGGCAAGACTCACCAGTTCCTAACCGTGTTACGGGTATTTGAAAAAATGCAAAAAAATGTTTTTTTTTTTAGACCCAATAAGTACCGGAACCTCACATTAAAAGTTTAGTCAGGAAGCGATAGGTTCAACGAATTGACCAAACAACACAGAAGTTTTTTTTTGGTTTTTTTTTTTTCAATTTCCACACAACTCACAGTACAGTTCACTACCTATACTACTTACAGTACCACAGACAGGGATCTGAACTAAACATATAAATGAAAATTGCGGTATAAAACCGACGATTTTACTGAAACCAACTCAAAAGCAAAGAAGAATCTCCAGAGCGACTGTTCAGTTAGGCAGAGTAAAGAATCTGACGGTTACACTTCAAAGTGCAGCAGACAGAGGTCTGAACCGAGCTCGAGCTCAATGTTCTATGCGCTGCATAGAATTTAACTCTTTCATCTCCGGGGCAGTTCAAGTGCTGGGGCTAACTGCAATAAGTCAGAATACAGCAAGACTTCATGTCGTTTGAATAGGTGTCTTTTAAGTCCAGTGATGCAAACCAATCCCCTCTTTGGACTGTTGGCAAAATCAGTGCCAAAGTTACTATTTTGAACTTTGGCTTTTTCAGATGTCTGTTTACGGCTCTGAGATCCAATATAGGTCGCCATGCCACATTTTTCTTTGTGGTGAGAAAGTATCTGGAGTAAAAAACCCTTCCTCTCAGGGGGGTTGAAACAGGTTCTACTGCTCTTAGCAGGAACAGGTCCTCTGCCTCTAGCAGATTATTTTCTGCTAGGGAGGGTATACAGAAGACCCTGGTCATTAGAGGAGGAAGGGACTTGAAATCCAAAGACAGACCCTGACCCACCAGTCTGATGTGATGTTCAGCCAAGCCAGAAAGAAGTGGGATAGTCTGCCTCCGACAGGGAGTGAGGGAGGAGGCAGCCTGTGCTTCAGGGGGTATGCTTAGCTTGGGGCTGAGGCTGTGCTTGTGACCCATGCCTTGAACCCCTTCTACCCCTGCCCCTGAAGTAATCCTGTTGTGGGTACTGCTGGTACTGGGGTATGGCCGCTGGCTGAAAAAAGGGCCTGGTGTGGAAGGACCTGCCTCTACCTCCCCTTCCACAAGGCCAGGTGGATGGGGAAGCTTTCTCCTTATTAGAGTTGCTTCTGTATGTGGCCTTGTACTCATCCACCTTTTTCATATAGGCCACTGTTGATTTCCCCAAAAGAGCATTCCCCTCTAGAGGGAAATCAAGAGCCTTGGACTGAGTATCAAGAGTGAGATTTGTGGCTCTCAGCCAAGCAAATCTCCTCTGGGCTACCGTGTTTGCCATCCATCTGGGTGCAGTGTCGCTTGTATCAGCAGCCATCTGGAATTGATATTTAGCGCCCTCTAGCCCAAACCTAGCCACTTCAGCCAGGTCATCAGACAGGGGTGAGGGGACTTTCTGAGACATGGCCAAAACCGACTGCCACAAGGATTTCTGATACTGGGCAGCGTAAGCCTGGAAATTTGTCTGTTGTATGGCTAAAGAAGCTGACAGGTACCCCTGCTTAGCCATACTGTCTATTTTTCTAGAGTCCTTATCTGGTGGGTGAGATGCCAGAGGGACTCTAGCCTTATCACAGGCAGCTTGCTGAATAACCCCTTGATGGTCTGGATGGGAAAAGAGGAACTCTGCCCCTTCCCTCGCCATCTGATATTTCTTATCCATACTCTTATCCACGGGGGGGGATAGAATTAGGGGTTTGAAGAAACTTAAGAGCATCTTTTTTATAGAATTTATGTACAGGGAGGGGGAGGGCTCTGGTGGGGGCAAACCCCATCATTTCCAAATATTCTACCTCCTTCTTCTCATCCTCAATCTCGTCTCTTGTGGAAATATCCAAAGCATCAGCCATTTTTCTTACGAAAGTGAAATGTGAGGAGTAATCCTCAGATGTTCTGGGAGGACAGCCAAAGTCCTGCTCCGGGGATACCTCAAGTTCAAAGGGTTCCCCTTCTTCATCCTCACACTCACTGTATTTTTCAGGAAAAAAAGATTTGCCTGTGCTGCCAGGCTGTTCTACTGGATTTGGGACAGGTGGCTGCTGATCAGGAGGCACTAAGCCTTGTAATGCCGGAATTACCCTAAAGGCTTGGACAATTTCTTGAGGAGAAGGAACAGTGAGGGTAGGCAAAGAAGTCCCCTTTTTAGGAGTTGGGGGTTCTGTGTGCTTCAGTTTTCTTGATTTTTTTCAGAGAACCAGGGAGTCAGTCAGTTCAGTAGCCCTCTTGGTGCCTTTATTGCCCATCTCAGGGGTGGAAGCAACAGCAGATGTGATTTCACCCACACTGATAAGGGGTGTCGGCTGGTCAGAGCCAGAGGGACCCCTGGGATGAGGAAGCTTCTTTTTCAGATGTTTCAGGCATTTTTTTTACTGTTTTCTCAGGGAATGTTTTGCAAATCTCACATTCCCCTTTTAGATGCTCATACCCAAGGCAGGCCACACACAAGGTGTGTTCATCTGCCTTTGCAAAAATTTCCCCACATTGTGTACAATTTTTAAAACCGGGTTCACTGATCTTTTTCTTCGGTTTTTCTGACATTTAACCGATAAAAAAGGTAACCGCTAAGCTAGAAAGATTTTTAAAACAAAACTTTGCAGTTGCGGTCGGTTCCGGAACCGAACCAAGAACCAAAAGAGGAACCGGGATTAGCGGTTCAGTAACTGATAAAAGCAGTTACAAAAAGTTAAGTTTTAAAACTAAAACGAAGTAAACAAGTGGGAAGTTTTAGTCAGAAAACCCCGACAGACTAAAAACTAACCCGGTTCACTTCCAGTTATAACGAACCAAGAGGAACCAGCAAAAAAAAATAAATAACAGCTAAAACTAAGTTTAAATACAGTAAAACAATAAGTATAAGGCAGCAAATTAAATAAAAAAGATATATATACATTTATAAGTTTCTTCACGTCAAACAGTAGATTCAAGAGAGACACTCCAAGCGACCAGATGTGGAGCAGCAGTCTTCCGAGAGACATTCTGGAGACTGTGTTGCTGCCCTATTTGCAGGCACCTCTCTGGTCTGAGGGAGGAGGTTGTTTGTCTCCATGCTGACCTGGCAGGGATTCAGGAAACCTGCTCACCCACCCAGGGACCAGGCCACCGCCACTACCTCAGAGGTTGGCAAGAAAGAGGAGTGGTTGGACCATGGTGGGCTCAGGGAGGGTGAGGGTGGTGGAACAGAGGCGCATCCCTTCAGTTGTGCCTCTCCACAATTAATTTGCCACTCTGGTGGAGCATGGTTCCTCTATGGAGGCACCCGCAGTGGACACCAAGGAGGATGCTGGGAACCTCCACAATGGAGACCCACAGGACCCCACAGGGGAAGGAAGCAACTCCTGGTGGGGGACTCAATTGTTGTGGTGGGGTAGAACTGGGGGAGGGAGGGGGAAAGGGAGGTAAGGTGCCTGCCTGGTGCCATAGCTTGGAGGGACAGGAAACAAATCCTCAGGCTCGTGGAAGCAGCTGCAAGGGGGACTGAGCTGGATGTCATTATCCACCTAGGGACAAATGACCTGGCTGAGAATGGGATCAGAGCAGTGCAACAGGAGTTTGTGGAGTTGGGGAGGGGCTTTAGACAAGTAGCACACACGGTAACTTTCTCGGAAGTGCTACCTGTCTATGGCACGGATGAGGTTATACTCCTCACAATGAGATTCAGTGACTGGTTGAAAAACTGGTGCAGAGCTCAAGGATTTGGCATCATAGAAACATAGAATTTGACGGCAGATAAGGACTGCTTGGCCCACCTAGTCTGCCCATTTCCCTACCTAACGGATAAGCTGCAGATCCTAGTTAACCAACAGCCGACTTCCTCCTGGAAACCATAGGGGCACAGGATCCAAGACAGCATGGGTTTACAAAAGGAAGGTCCTGTCAAACTAATCTCATAGATTTCTTTGACTGGGTAACCAGAGTGGTGGACCAAGTGGGAGCAGTTGATGTCTCCTACCTTGACTTCAGCAAAGCTTTTGACACTGTTCCACATAGAAGATTGATAAATAAGCTGGGTAGGCTTTATGGTGGGTCGAAGTTGGTCAACTGGGTGGCAAACTGGTTGACGGGCAGAAAACAGAGAGCGTGGTAAATGGTATACAGTCAGAAGAGATGCAAGTCACAAGTGGGGTACCTCAGGGATCAGTTCTGGGGCCAGTCCTCTTCAACATCTTCATTAGTGACCTTGCAGATGGACTAGAGGGTAAGGCTTGTCTGTTTGCAGATGACACCAAGATCTGCAACAGAGTAGATGATCCAGATGGGGTGGGCAGAATGAGAAGAGATCTGGATAAACTAGCAAAATGGTCAGAAGAGTGGCAACTGGATTTAATGCAAAGAAGTGCAAGATCATGCACATAGGGAAGAGAAACCCTGAAGCCACCTATAGGCTGGGAGGGGAGTTGCTAGCAGTCACAAAGGAAGAAAGACTTGGGCATCATCATCACTGATGACCTGAAATCATCCAAGCAGACTTCTAAAGCAGTAGGTAAGGCTAGGGGGGTGTTAGGGTGTATTAGTAGGGGTATCACAAGTCGTAAGAGGGCGGTAATAATCCCTCTTTACAAGACACTGGTTAGGCCCCATCTGGAGTACTGTGTGCAGTATTGGAGGCCACACTTTCACAAGGACATTAACCAAATTGAGGCAGTTCAGAGAAGGGCAACCAAAATGGTGCAGGGACTGCATCAGAAGACATATGAGGACAGATTAACAGAGTTCAATATGTATACTTGAGCAAAGGAGGAGAGAGGTGATATGATCAAGGCATTCAAACACCTTAAGGGCATTAACAAGGTGAAAGAGTCTAACATGTTTAAATATAAGAAAATAGCAGGACAAGAGGACACAGCATGAGATTAGGGGGGCGATTAAGGGGGAATGCGAGGAAATTCTTTTTCACAGAAAGGGTGGTGGATGCATGGAATGGCCTACCTCAAGAAGTGGTGGCTATAAATACAGTGCAGGGCTTCCAACAGGCATGGGATAGGCATAAGGGAGCAATACAAATGAGTATGAATAGATAGGCCACTGACAGAGCAAAGGCCAATGGCCCATTTATAAGGTAGAAAAAGAAATGGGCAGACTGGATGGGCCTTGCGGTCCTTATCTGCCATCAACTTCTATGTTTCTCCTACCCCCCATTAGAATTGTCTTATGTCTGTCCCATGCATTCTTGCATTCCCCCACTGTTTTTGACTTTCTGACCTCCTCAGGAAGACTGTTCCATGCATCTACAACCCTCTCTGTGAAGAAATACTTCCTCACATTACCTCTGAGCCATCCCCCCTCTATCTTCAAATTGTGCCCCCTTGTTCTTGTACATCTCTTTTTTTTGAAAGATGCTACCCTCTTGGACTTTAATTCCCTTGAGGCATTTGAAAGTTTCTATCATGTCCACTTTCTCCCTCCTTTCCTCAAGGCTATACATCTTAAGCTCCTTTAGTCTTTCTTCATATGTCTTCTGGTGCAGACCCTTCACCATTTTGGTTGCCCTCCTCTGGACAGCCTCCACCCTGTCTATGTCTTTGCGGAGATGGGGTCGCCAGAACTGTACACAGTACTCCAGATGTGATCTTACCAAGTGTCTGTACAGAGGGCCAACAACATTCTGTTTTGTACTGGTGATGCCTCTCCCTATGCATCCCAGCTTCATTGGGGACTGGGGCTCCACCTGGATGGATGCAGGCCCATGCTGGCACAATGGTCTGCATCTATCTTGAAGGGGAATCAGGATCCTAGGTGATAGGTTTAAATGCCTCATTGGCAAGCATTTAAACTAGCCAAGGGGGGAGGCACTGAAAAGGAGAAGGGAAATCCTAGCCCCCCACAAAAAAAAATCAGGGTAGTTAGTGAGGTAAACACCAAGACACAGCAGTCGATAGGGAGAAGGGCAGGGGTAAATGGAGAAAAAGACAAAGGCGGTAAGGACAGGGATGGGGCAAAAAGAAATAAAGCCATAAAAAAATGGAGGGTAATGAGTACCAACGCCTGTAGTCTAGGTAAAAAGCTCCCTAAAATGGTGGCCTTGATGGAAGAGGGATGCCTGGATATTGTAGCAGTCACAGAAACATGGTACACAGAGAACCATGACTGGGATATCAACATACCAGGGTACACAACCTACAGGAGGAACAGGGAAGGAAGAAGGAGGAGGAGTAGCTCTGTGTACAGGAAGGGATCAAAGCAACAGAACTAAAGGGTAAACGGGGAGGAGAAGAGGCACTGTGGGTCACCATGGAGATGGGAAATGGCACCACAATCCGCAGAGGGGTTGTATACAGACCCCAGTCTCAGGGGGAGGAAATGGACAAGGAAATGATGGAAGGCATCCTTAGGATGGCAGAGAAAGGGGAGATATTGCTGATGGGGGACCGGAATATGCCAGATGTTAACTGAAGCACCTTTGCTGCAGCCACATTCAAGAGCAGGGCCATTCTCAATGCCCTAGAGGGGGCATGCCTCAGTCAGCTAGTTTTGGAACCCACTCGGAGGGAGCAATCTTAGACCTCGTTCTCCCAAATGGGGACGGAGAGAGGATCTCCGATCTTGAAGTAGGTAGCCATCTGGGAACAAGCGATCACCAAACAGTGTGGTTCACAATAAACTTAGCTGTAGAGTGAAGCCATACAAAATTGAAGGTACTGGACTTCAGGAGGGCTGATTGTCAAAATAGGAGAGTGCCTCAGAAAAGCACTAGCAAACAGGCAAGAAGGTGGGGTGGAGCAACAATGGGGAAACATCAAAACCACCATCACAGAGGCAACAAGCCTTTGTGTGAAGCAACTAAACAAAATGAAAGAAAAAAAACAATATGGTTCTCAAAAGAAGTGGTGGGGAGGGTTAGGGAGAAAAAGACAGCATTCAGGAAGTACAAGGAAACACAGAAGCAGCAGGACAGAGAACTGTACCAGTTAAAAGCAGAAGGAAGCGGGAAAGGCAGTCAGAATAGCAAAGGCCCAAACCGAGGAAAAGATAGCCAACTCGGTTAAGAAGGGGGATAAAACCTTTTATAGGTACATTAGGGAGCAAAGAAAGACTAAGGCAGGGATACTGAGGCTGAATAAAGAGGAAGGTGGTTGGGCAGAGAACGACAGTACAAAAGCAGGGATACTAAATGAATACTTCTGCTCAGTATTCACAATGGAAAAGTAGGGGGAGATACCTAATCCAGTCAATAGAAGCACTCAGGATAGGGGGGCTGATATTAGTCCTTTCACAGAAGAAAGGGTTCTGAAAGAACTCTTAAAACTGAAGGTGGATAAAGCAATGGGGCCTGGTGGGAATCACCCCAGAATTCTAAAAGAACTAAGGGAGGAACTAGTAACACCACTGACTACCCTTTTTAATAAATCATAGGAGGATGGTGTGGTACCCGGGGACTGGAGGAAGGCGGATGTGATTCCCCTTCACAAAAGTGGGAGCAAGACAGAGGCAGGAAACTACAGACCTGTCAGTTTTACCTCAGAGGTAGGGAGAATGATGGAATCACTTCTGAAGGAAAGAAATGTTGAGTACCTAGAGGCCAGTGGCAGACAGGACCCAAGACAGCATGGATTCACAGCAGGAAGGTCATGCAAGACAAATCTAATTGATTTCTTTGACTGGGAGACCAAAGTAGTAGACCAGGGAGGGGCTGTGGACATGGCCTACCTAGACTTTAGCAAGGCATTTGACACAGGCCCTCACAAAAGATTAATAAACAAATTACCCAGCCTGGGAGTGGGTCCCAGGGTGGTAGCCTGGGTAAAACACTGGCTAGACAACAGGACACAGAGGGTAATAGTAAATGGAATCTACAGTGAAGAAAGGAAAATTACGTACCTACCGTAATTCTTGATCTTCTTGGACGAGTCTCCACCACTCATTCACACTAGTGGGATTGGCGCCGGAGGCACTAAGACCCATCGGGAGCAAACTTTTTGCTGGAGGGTCGGCGCGAGAGACGGCGCCGCGAGACACGGCGCCGCGAGCAGCGGCTCGAGCGGTAATGACCATCTCGGCGACGACCCTCCAACCGCCTCAGTACCTTTTTTACCAAGGAGGTGCAGCGCAACTAACGTAAAGGGTAAACCCAACATTAAAAGACGGACATAAGATAGTCCGTATGACCCGTGTAAGAAGGGTCAGCAAAGAAGTCCTCACGGCCTAAAGATTTGAGGGAGTGAAGACCAATACAGTGGTGAGCTCGGGGGATGGAGGGTGGGCGTGTGAATGAGTGGTGGAGACCGTCCAAGATCAAGCATTGCCGGTAGGTACGTAATTTTCCTATCTTCCTGGACATAAGTCTCCACCACTCATTCACACTAGTGGGAGAGTACCAAGCTGATAATCCCCCAAAAGGGCTGCAGGAGAGCCAGAGCTCACGCGTCTAAGATAGAAGCCCATTAAGGATAGTTCTGCCGAATGCGGAATGTCGCCTGGCATGAACATCCAGTGCATAGTGCTTAACGAAAGTATGCACTGAGCTCCAGGTAGCGGCGTTGCATATATCTGCAATTGGAACATTGCGAATTTCAGCTAGGGATGCTATGAGCCGCCCTAGTAGAGTGAGCGACACTCTACCTTCTAATTTAACTTGAGCCATGGAATAGCAATGACGAAGGCATGCCACTAACCATGAAGAGATACATCTAATAGCGACAGGTTGACCCAGCCGGTGTCGCTGAAAGAAACGAACAGTTGCTGAGTCTTAACATCCTTGGTTCTATCTAAATAGAACCGCAAGGCTCTCTTAACATCCAAGGAATGAAGAGCCTGCTCCTTCATTTTGAAATTAGCGAAGTAAGCGGGAGTACCAGAGGTTGGTTCAGATGGAATTCTGACACAACCTTGGAAGAAATTTAGGATGAGTACGAGAACTACCTTGTCCTTATGGAATACAGTATACGGAGGGTCCGTAACCAGGGCATGTATCTCAGAGACCCCCAGGCTGAGGTAAGGCCACCAGGAAGGCAGTCTTCCAGGTAAGAAATTTTAGCTCACAGGTAGCTAAGGGGTTCAAAGGCTCCGAGTGAGCATGTCCAGCACCAGGTTAATGTCCCAGGCTGCAACTGGACGCTTACAGGGGTCTGGTATGGAGAACCTTAAGAAATCTCTTCACTATAGGTAACTGAGCCAGAGTTAAGGAAGAAACCGCCTCATGGAACGCTGAGATGGCACTAAGGTGAACTTTAACTGTGGAGTACTGAAGACCTAAGTTTGATAGGTCCAAAGATACCCAGAACCCTTGCCAGGAGGACAGGAAAAGGGATTCCAAGAGGATTTTAGCACCAGAGAGAAAACGTTTCCATTTGGAAGCGTACGTTTGGGTGGCTGGCTTCTGAGCAGCCAGAAGGATGTCTGAGACTCTCTGAGACGTTGAACCGATTCTCTCTATCTCTTCAGGAGCCAAGCATGAAGGTGAAGTGATTTCAGGTTGGATGGACCAACGAACCCTGAGTCAAAAGACTGATTTGCAAAGGAAGTGGTCTCGGAGAGGCTGCCAACATACTGTTGAGTAGAGGAAACCATAGTTGCCGAGGCCAGGAAGGAGCAATGAGAATCATCTTGGTCCCTGAGACTCGAATCTGAGGAGTACTCTCTGGATTAGAGGAAGTGGTGGAAAGGCGTGAAGAAGCGCTTTGTCCACCTGCAGCCTGAACGCATCCTGACAGAAAATGCCAGGCCCTGGATTTCTGGAGCAGAAGAGAGGCAGTTTTGATGCTGAGGGGATGCAAAAGGTCCAGGTCTGAGTCCCCAACTCTTTGAACAGGGACCGAGCTACGGCTGGATCGAGAGACCACTCGTGAGGGTCTGCCTCCGTTCTGCTGAGGTGATCTGCTAGGTCGTTTTGTATACTTGGCAGATAAACCGCTTGAATCAGAGACTTGTGCTCCAAGCACCACTCCCACACCCTCATTGCTTCCCTGCAAAGGGGATAAGAATGAGCACCGCCTTGCTTGTTGATGTAATACATCACTGCTTTGTTGTCCGTTTGAAGGAGAATGTTCTTGTGACAAAGGACATCCTTCAGAGCTCGGATTGCATAGAGGACCGCCTCATCTCCAGGACATTTATGTGGAGATGAGTTTCGAACTGAGTCCATACACCTTGAGTGTGGAGGGAGAGACAGTGAGCTCCCCATCCCATTAGCGATGCATCTGTGGTGATGGAGATCTGATGATCCGGGGGAGCAAAGGGGAATCCTTCCAGGAGATTGCTCTCTTGAGACCACCAGGTGAGAGACCTTCGAAGGGGCTCCGTCACCTTGATGGGATAAGACTGGGGGTGAGAGGTCGGGGACCACTGAGTGGAGAGCATCCATTGGGTGGTTCTCATGTGCAGTCGGGCCAGAGGGACAGTGAAGACCGAGGACGCCATGAGACCCAACATGCGCTGCATCGAGAGAGCTGTAACCGATTGGTTCTCCCTGATGTAACGGGCCATACGGAGATGTCGAGTCTTCTGTCCTCTGAAGGAAAGCTTCGCTGAAGAGGTGTCTAGAAGCGTCCCCTATGAAAAGGAGCCTCTGGGAGGGTTGCAGTTGAGATTTTTTCAAATTCAGCAGAACTCCATGGACGTGAGAAGACGAGAAGTCGCTTTGACGGCTTCCAAAGTCCCTTGGCCGGAAGGGCTTGCTAGAAGCCAATCGTCCAGGTAGGAAACACACTGGAGTCCGACTTTCCTGAGATGCGCCGCAGAACTGCACAACACTTTGTAAAACTGGCGGCCGAGGATAGTCCAAAGGGCAGGACTCTGAACTGATAATGCTGACCCAAAGCTACAAACCTGAGGAATTTATGTGGGTGGGTGGACGGGATATGCTGGTAAGCATCCTGCATATCCAGAGAGGCCAGCCAGTCGTGTTGATGCAGCAAGGGTAACAGGGTACCTAGGAAATCATCTTGAATTTCTCCTGGGGAGGAATTTGTTTAACTTTCTGAGGTCTAGAATGGGGCGCATCCCCCCAGATTTCTTTGGAACCAGAAAGTAATGGGAGTAGAACCCTGTGTTTCGTAGATGCGGGGGCACCAGTTCTATTGCCCTGTTGTTCAGAAGGCCGTGGATCTCCGCGGTGAGGAGATCTGACTGAGAGGCCGACAACCTGGGTTGTCGTATGGGAGGACAATTGGGGGTTTCAAGAAATTGAGAGAATAACCCTCGCAATTATCCGAGAGGACCCATTTGTCTGAGGTTATGGACTTCACCGTTGTAGAAGTACATCAGACGACCTCCCACTGGAGGAGAAAGTTCCACCGGGTAGAGTGGATGGAATGAGATAACGACTCATAAGGTAGCGCTTGGGAGCTTTAGGTCCCCGCGCTTTCTGCTGCGCCTTCTTTTGAGGTTGGGCAGGTTGGCTTTGTGGAAGCTTCCCTGCCTCTGCCTCGAAGGACTGACGACTATGAAACTGACGCCTGTTCACATGCCCCGAGAGGGGCAGGAGGTCTGGCCAACTTAATGGCCGATCTAGTCTTCTGAGTGGCCTCTAAGGCTTGCTCCACCTGAGGGCCAAAAGAAAGGAGCCATCAAAAGGCAGCGCCATCACCTGCTGCTGAGCATCATTCGTGAAGCCTGAAGTACGCAGAGCCAGGAATGGCGCCGAGTACAAACTCGCTGCTGCTGAGCAAGAAGCAGTGTCGAAAGCGCCCATGGCGGCTTTGACCTGTTGGTTATTGGACCCAATACCTCTAATAACGGTCAGAAGAAGCTCTGACTTGGAACCGAATCTGGAAGAGCTCAACCATTCTTTTCATAGAGTGCCACAGGATATACTCATACTGAGAAAAATAGCCTTGATAACTGGCAACACGCATACTTAGAGTGGAGGCAGCAAAGACTCTCTTACCTAATGTATCAATCTTTACGAGACTCTTTGTTAATAGGTCGAGCTGTAGTAGTTTGAGGAAGAACGACCTTGTCATTCTCTGCCAGGACTACAATAGGATCCGCAAAGGCTTGGGATGCCAAATGGGACGATCCTTGGGAGCTGAATATTTTATCAATGGATTTAGCCACTGAGGGAATAAGAGCAGGGTTATTCCATACCATTTGAGACAGCGTCTCAAGGAAGGCTAAATCGGAGGAGTCAAACCGTGGGATCTCGAAGCATGAAGATACTGGAGTCTTAATATCTTCCCAGGATCGATGTCTGTAGTCTGGAGAGAAAGAGTGGATCCCAGGTTCTTCAACAGAGACTTAAAGGACAGGTCCTCGACCACAGGCTCTGTAGCAAAGAAAGATCCTGTTTCCTCCACTTCATCACCCAACCGAAGGTCTGGGTCAGGCTCAACCTCATCTCCTGATGGTCCAGAAAGGACTGTTTGGACAGGAAAGGAGTGAAAATTAGGAGAGGAGGAAATGGCAGAAAAACAAGGAGAGTCCCCAAGGGCTGCCGGCGCCGAGACGGCAAAACAGGCTGAAGATGGTACTCGAGGAGGCGACGGCGCCGAAGAGAGCACGCGGCCCGCGAACGCCCGCCGGGCGGCGCCGCTGACGACGCGCACGGTGCTGCCGACAAAGCTGCTGCCACGCCGCGCCGACGCTGGCGAACGGCGCCACAGACGGCGCCGCGAACGGTGCCGCCAGATCCAACGGGCACCACCGGGCGGCGCAGCGAGACCACGCTGGCGCGCCAACGGGCGCGAGAGACCATGCGCACCGCTAACGGGCGCCGCAAGCCCGCAGCTCTCAAAACGGGCGCCCGACACGGCCACAGACCCTGCAGAAGGCGCCGGAAAGCCCCGGAACCTGGAAAGCAAGAGAAGGAAAAAACCAGAGATAAGGGCATCGGTGAGGCCTCGCGCCGCAGCCATGTGAGGGGGGGAAACACCTAAGCACGGAGTCGCTAGCACCGAAGAAGGCGCCGCGCGACTAGGAAGGTCCAACCGCCCTACCTGATCGCCGGAGGAGCCCGAGGGCTCCGAGGTAACCGAGCCAGGCAGAAGAACCAACCTCCGAGCCCATCGCTCCATAAGAGCGGCCCACTGATGAAACTGCTCATCTGGAGCCCTACCTATAGGCGGGAAGGGGCTCCGATGTCGAGGACGACGACTATCGGAAGTTGGCGACTCCGAAGAAGGAGACCGCAACTAGCAGCGATAACCGACCGCCGACGCAAGACATACCAGAGGGCGACCTCGGTGATGCCTTCTTTTGACCTGTGGGTCAAGAAGAGCTTCGAGGCCGAACGCGCCGAGAATGCAACCGCTTATTTTTATGCCGGCGGGGACCGCCCATCTCCGGCATCGGACTGACCGTAGTCGGAACCCCGCTGAGGAGAAGGAGGCTGACCAGACCCAGCCCGGCTGACTGAACAGCTTTACACGAAGTCTCCTACCGTCACCTGACCTGCTCATGGTCGACCGTCCAGTAGGCCGAGACTTCTTCAAGTAAGTTAAATTTAAATATTAGAAAATTTTTTCGAAAAATAGAATAAAACTAAGCGATACTACTATCGTGATAATGTTACAAAAAAACAAACTGAAAACTATGCGCTAGTTTGAAGTTTGACTCCCGACAGGCGAGCGACGTCGTCACTGAAGCGCACTCGACGGCGGGAAAAAAGGAACTGAGGCGGTTGGAGGTCGTCGCAGAGATGGTCTTACCGCCGAGCGCTGCTTCATGGGCGCTGCGGTTCCGGGCGCAGTTTCTCGGGCACACCAGCAAAAGTTTGCTCCGGATGGTCTTAGTGCTCCGGCGCCAATCCCACTAGTGTGAATGAGTGGTGAGACTTATGTCCAGGAAGATAGGGGGGTTACTAGTGGGGTACCACAGGGTTCACTACTGGGGCCAGTTCTTTTTAATGTCTTTATGAGTGACACTGCAGAGGGACTGGAAGGAAAAGTCTGTCTCTTTGCAGATGACACAAAGATCTGCAACAAGGTTGATACACAAGGTGGGGTGGAAAAGATGAAAAGGGATTTGGCAAGGTTGGAGGAATGGTCAAATGTATAGCAGCTCAGATTCAACACAAAGCAATGCAAAGTAATGCACCTGGGAAACAAAAACCCAGGGGGAAAGTACACAATGGGGGGTGAGGTACTGACAACAACAAAAATGGAAAGGGACCTGGGGGTAGTCATATCAGATGACCTAAAGGCGGGCAAGCAATGTGAGAAGGCAGTAAGGAGGGCTGGGGGGGATACTGGGATGCATAGGGAGAAGCATCACCAGTAGAAAACAGGAAGTCGTTGGCCCTCTGTACAGACAGTTGATAAGACCACATCTGGAGTACTATGTACAGTTCTGCAGACCCCATCTCTGAAAAGACATAGGCAGGGTGGACGCTGTCCAGAGGAGGGCAACCAAAATGGTGCAGGGTCTGCACCAGAAGACTTATGAAGAAAGACTAAAGGAGCTTAAGATGTATAGCCTCGAGGAAAGGAGGGAGAGGGGGGACATGATAAAAGCTTTAAAATACCTCAAGGGAGTCAACAAAGTCCAAGAGGGTAGCACCTTTCAGAAAAAGAGATGTGCAAGAACAAAGGGGCACAATTTGAAGATAGACGGGGGACGGCTCAGAGGTAATGTGAGGAAGTATTTCTTCACAGAGAGGGCTGTAGATGCATGGAACAGCCTTCTTGAGGAGGTCGTAGAGTCAAGAACAGTGGGGGAAATTCAAGAATGCATGGGACAGACATAAGGCAATTCTAGTGGGGGATAGGAGGAAGTAGGCTGTTGTTTAACTAGGATGTGCAGCTCATCCGTTAGGCAGAGAAATGGGCAGACTAGGTGGGCCAAGTGGTCCTTTTCTGCCATAAAATTCTATGTTTCAAACTGTTCACGCGCAGAGTGAAATCTGAGGAGTTTAGAACACTGGCAGTTAGTATAGGGCAGTATTTTAAAAGTTGTCACGTGCAAAGAATTCTATCATTTGCATGTGTTCTATTCTCTTTGGGCAGTCCTACCTAAAAGGCTTACTGCAGAAAGTTATGAATACCTAAGTACTACTGGGGTTAGAATACCTACTATCCTTATATGTGGATGGCATTCTGATATCCCCAACAGATCCTAAAAAGTATATACCTAAAATACTAAAAATAATAAAGGAATTCAGTGTAATCTCAGAGTACAAACCGAATACAGAAAGTCCTTTTTATTGTTAAATTATTATTTATTATTTATTTATTCATTCAAGCATTTAACCAGGAAGACATACTGAGCACGCTAAATGCTCGATTCCAGATGCGTCCTGGGGAAGGGGAAACATAGACAATAGCTGAAAAGCATATATACAGGAAAAATACATACTGTAGAATAAATTCTCTGAACATTTGGTCCAAGTGACTAGGCACAGTGGTCAGGAAAACAGTAGAATATACAGTAGTTTGACAGCGTAGTGGAGTCAACGTGAACAGTAGGTTAAACATAATTTAGGTGCAGCAAGTAAGTACAGTCACATCATGCTGAGAGCAGAACAGCCTAGGCACAAGAGCAGGCAGGGGCGAGGTAAGCTTGAAGCAAGGAGTTTAGGTGCCGAGGGGAGGAGTAGTGATGAATGTTTGCCGGGAGGGAATTCCATAATGTTGGTATGCGGTAGCTGAAAGCAGCCTGACTGGCAGTAGAGGACCTAAGTGGGACTGCAAGCGAACGAGAGTCCAAGTTTAGGAGACAGTAGGCTAGGATGGAGGGGTTTCCCAGGGCAGCGGAGAGGTAGGAGGGGAGGTGCTGGGACCAAAACTTGGCTGGAATTTTGGTGCAGTGGGATTGCCTGCGATTATGAAGAGAGGAGAAGCCCATAGATTGGTACAGGGCACAATGGTGTGTGGAGTAGGGGCAATTCAGTGCAAAGTGGCAGAAGGAATAAAAAAAAGAGGGTCCAGCCTGGCTAGGGTCGACTTGGGGCCGGCACTGTAGACTACATCACTGTAGTTGAAAACAGGGAGAATCATTTTCTGCACAATGGCCCTCACGATTCCGGAAAAGTACAACAAGCCTGGGGTGAAGCTTTGTAATTAGCGAGTCGATATGTGTGGAAAAGTTGAGGTGCTGGTCCAACCATACTCTGAGGTATCAGAAAGAGGTACAGGATTCCAGTGGTGTCCCTTCCAGGGTGCGGAATGTGATTGGAGAGGGGAGCCTAGAAAGTCTCTGCCCAGTGCCAAAGGTTAGAGAGACCGTTTTCTTGGCATTGAGGAGGAGATGATTTGAGCGAAGCCAGTGCTGGACTGAGATAAAATCTTGCTGTAGTCAGGTCATGACCTCTGAGGACGAGGGGCCAGATGCATACAGCACAGTGTCATCTGCATACATATGGATTGAGGTGTGCGGGCAGGCAGAGGGCAGGTCGTTCAGGAAGATCAAGAACACGAGTGGGCCTAGGACAGAACCTTGCGGTACGCCAGAGGTGACCGGGAGAGGAGCCAAAGTGGAAGAACTGATGCAGACGGATTGGGACCTGCCAGCAAGGTATGAATGGAACCAGGAGATGGCCCTACTGGATAGACCGATGTTGGCAAGTTTGGCTAGGAGTATAGAGTGAGTGACTGTGTCGAATGCCTTGGCCAGGTCGATGAAAATGGCTGCAGTGATGTGGCCAGCATCCATCCCAGTAAGGATGGAGTCGGTAAGCCTGAGAAGGGAGGTAGTGGTGGAGTGGGATTTCCTGAAGCCAGACTGGTAGGGGGAGAAAAAAAGAGGGAGTCCAGAAAGGGAGATAAGCGAGAGAGTACCAGGCATTCCTGTAATTTTGCGAGGACAGGTATGAGGGAGATGGGCCAGTAATTGTTTGGGTTTAAGGGATCCCCACCCTTAGGAAGTGGAATCATGGTGGCATGCTTCCATTCAGAGGGGTTTTAGCACGATCGAATGAGAGGTTGAAAAGGGAGGCCAGGGGTTTGGCTATGGCATTGTCATTAACACACAGCAGCAACAGCGTGATAAGTGTATCGATTAACCCAGAATCTCGTCGTCCATAGGCAGATTCCTTTACTTACTGAGAACAATGGCAGTGACGGGTTGAGATTATGTGGTTTTTGAGGGCTGTTTTGAAGGAGCCTAGTCTGGAGATAGAGGTGATGGCCCAGGGGAGCTCACTGTACCAGGATGGCGCTCTGCAGGAAAAAGACCATTGTGCAAGGGTGCTTGTGACCCTGGGAACAGCCCACGTTCATTTATCTGCCGCGTGGGTGTTTGCTGAGATATGTGCAGCACGGAGGGAGGCTGAGACTCCAGTGGAAGTAAGGCCTAGTTGGATTTTCTTAATAAGGAGACATGTTTGATAATGTACTCTTTCATCTAGGGTGAGGATTTTTGTTAGCTCATACAGGGTACAGCTGTGGGTACACTTATCCACTCCAGCAAGGAGCCTACAGGCTTTATTAATGGTTAGGTGGATTTTATTTAGTGCAGTGCGGTCAGCGGCCGAGTAGATAGGTAGCCCATAGTCTACAAGGGAGAGAACAGAGGAGGTAATGGCACTGTGTAGGGCCTCTGGCAGTATTATTAAAATGAACATTATTCTGAAGGCTCTATATATGTTTTCCTTGCTACCCTTCTGTATACCCCAAAAATGGTTCATGGACATTCAGGGCATAATTTCTAAATTCAGTTGAGCTCATAAAAGTCATAGAATATCTTTTATTAAACTTTCCAAAGCAAAAAGTAGGGGTGGACTTAAGCTTTATGATTTATACTACTACTACTTGGCATGTAGCATTAACCAAATTTCTAAAACGGATAAGCTACAATCAGGTTAATCCTAACATTCCTGGCTGGTTAATGCTGGATGCAGATTGGGCTGACTCGTATGGTATCAGTTTAATGGCCCCAATTTTTGCCAAAACAACAGATCCATTATCACAAGATGATCTAAATTATTCAATATGAACCTAGATAAATCCAGCTTGCTACCTATCTTTACCAAGCCTAACATTAATATTGGTAACCAGTAGCACAGGACAGTTGCTTGTAACACCAAAGGTTTGAAACTAATAAAAGATATATGAATACAAGATGAGTTTATTCAGTTCCAGGACTTAGCTAGAGATGAGGCATTACTAAATGGGGATCTAGACTTTTATAATCAACTTATAGAAGAGGTGTCGAAGTTACCAACAGAGGGTCCTCAAGTTTTCACCATAAATAATTTCACTAAAACATTCATTGCTGCCTTAAAACTGTAGCCCTGTATATCAAAATGTTATGATTTACTGCTGGAATGCACAACAGGCTTAGGTAAGGAAAATACGAGATGGTGGTTGCAAGCACTAGATCGCAACTTAGAAAACTGGAAACTAAGGCCTTTAAAACAGCAGATATGAACTGATACAGTCTTAAGTCCTTGCACAATCTGTATTACGTGCCCAAACATTTGCACAAGATGGGATTAAAAAACACAACTAATTGTGTCAGGTATGGAGAGGCTAACTGTGATCTAATCCATAAATTCTGGGGTTGTCAGAAGTACATACACTGTGATCAGAAATAAAGGATTTCTTGAGCCCTATTTCATGGTTAAGAGACTGTCTTTTAGGCTAGTTTGATGAATTTAGGCTTTGGTCTAAGGAGCAGAAACACATAATTTTCTCTAATGTTGGCAACAGTTAAAGAATATTATTTTAAAAATCTGGACAGATAATAGAGTTCCAACTATTAAGGATCGGAAGCAGGAATGCTTAGAAGTGCTCCAAACAGAAAGGCTGGCATATCTGAAGGTGGGACAAAAGCAAGTTTCCTATTGAAATGGAAATCTAGTCATAACTTTCTTGCTTCTGGTCCTTTTATGCCTTAACAATAGCTACAGATATATATGGAATGAAGGGGACTTGGATCTTTCTTTCTTGGTACATCGGGGAACTTTGTTATGTAAATAGTAATAGCTAGTCATATTTTTGGGATTTTTTTGTTTTAGATTAGAAAACTATATATATCTATCTTGTTATCTGGTTTTGGTTGTTATGGATTAAATATATGATTAGATATGTGTTTCATAATATTATGTTATCGTTTCAGTTATATTGAGCCTGTGGTCACCTTTATTTTCATGTCTAGTATGTGTATTGTAAGATGTTTCTTATATTTGAATTCAATAAAATTTAACTGATAAAAAAAAATCTTTAAATTACTAACAGTGGATTGGAACCAAAAACACAACATCAGACTCTAGAACAAGCTAAATTTTAACCCTTGCTGTGCCACAGGCTGGTATATTGGTCCAGAATTCCTACGCGGTCTAATTCTGTCAACAACCTAAGGGTTAATAGTGTAAGTTTGAAGGGGACCTTTTAATAAAACCACGATTATAGTAGAATTAAGTTGTTTAAGAAAAAATGGAGCACTTGATTGAGGCTAAGGGTTTCGCCCCCTCTCAGCATGGCTTTACGAGGTACAGATCATGCCAAACCAACCTGATCACCTTCCCCAACACGGTGACCAGGAAGGTGGACAAGGGCAGTAAGCTCTTTGACAACAGCCCATGACAAATGTCTGGACACAAAGTACCCAAGTGTGCTAGAGACAAGGCATACTTAAGGTGGATTGCTATCTGGCTTAGGGACAGAAAGCAAAGAGTAATGGTGGATAGGCACTACTCCGTCCGAGTGGAGAAGTATACTCAGATTCCTTCAGAGATTGGTGCTGGAGCCACTACTGTTTAGCATCTTCATCAATGACCAGGAAGCTGGGGTCCCCTGCAGGCTGTTTAAGTGCGCGGATGAGACTAAGCTGGCCAGGTAAGTGGACTCCCTTCGGGATGATGATAAATTTCAGGAGTACCAAAACAAGCTGGGAGACTGGTCAGACTCCTGAAGTCTCAGAGTCAATGTAACCAAATGCAAGTCACCTAACTTGGAAAGTGGAGAGGAAAAACACAGGAAGGACTTACAGACTGTGTGAAGCTCCTCTTACTAACATGGAGGAGAAAAATGACCTGGGGTAACAACAGACAAGAGACTAAAACATCGCAAGCAGTATGCGACTCCTGTCAAGAGGTCTGGAAGAATGCTAGGGTGTATCGGGAAGGGGGGGAACCAGCAGGGCAGTGGAAAAATCTTTCCTCTTTACAAGACCTTGGTCAGGCCACAGTACAGTGTGAAGTTCTCTGTGCCTAAAAAGAACATTATGGCCACTGAGAGAATGTAATGCAGGGCGACCAAAATGAGCAGGGTATGGGAGACCAACGCTATGGGAGAGGGAGAGGGAGAAAAGGAGGCTGAGAGGGGACATGATCTCAGTCTTAGCATCCTCAAGGGTATTGACAAGATCAAAAAGAGAGAGCTGGTGTCCTCCGGAAAGTTACATCCCCAAAGTTAAAATGGGGTAAATTCAGGGGCAATGTTAGGAAGAACCTCTTTTCCAACAGAGTGGTAAACCTATAGAACAGCCCATTAAGAGAGACAGTGGACATGAAGACAGTGCAGGACTTCAGGGGAAGCATGGACACATTTCCACTTACCAAGGGAATCACTGGAAACTCTGGGCAGAAGAGTGGGTAGGGAACCCCTTTACATTAGCATGTTTGCACAGCACACTTATTCAGTGCTGCTCATAAAGCAGGAGGGCAGACTTGCTGCCTAAAGTCCCTTCTGACCTTAATGTATAAAGGTACTTTCCATTCAATTTCGTATATCATAAAGGCTGGCAAAAGGACAGAGGCCGCCCGCTAAGAAGACTCAAGAATCTAGCAACTCCGGTGCTGCCAGCATAAAACTGAAACAGCACATTATGCCAAGCAAGAAAACCATCCAGAGGCAACAAGCAAATGTTGGACAGTACTGCACCTGCTCCGTTCAGCCATGCCCAGTTTGAAACTATTAACGTTAACAACAACAAAAAATGTATGGCGTAATATTTGCTCTCTTTTAACCCAGATTTTATACAGCATTTAAAGATTTTAATTCAGCCTTGTCCACTGTAGAGAAAGGAAGGTTGTTCTTCAAATTTCAAAGTTTGTTTTTGATACCCAAATGAAAAGTTTTTCTTACTGGAAAGAGTGGTAATCGAGCAGAATAGGCTGCCCAGCGAGATGCTGGAACTGCAAGCTGTGGCAGGCTTCAAGATAGGGTGGGACAAACAGAAGGGGCTGTTGAAAATTGGGGAGGGGGGCTGTGATATTACAATGGGACACAACTCAGCATGTTCAGCAGTAGGCAGAGGGGACTTCAGGTAGGAACAGAGCAGAACAGATAAACCACGTCTTTCTGTGCTTGAAAAGGTTTCTATGCATCTAAGGCAGGAAGGCAAATATAGATAGATTTAACCAGACTGTCACACTGGCTTTAACCAGCGAGCATCAAGGTTTATTCAGGACTAGAATGTTGTGTGTTCAGTTGTGTTACTTCAGCCCCTTAGAAATGGGTCACATAACGCCCCTGAATCCGATGCTTATGTACACATATGTGTATGCCTAAATTTCTGAAGTACTGTAAATCTACAGTGTCAACCGTACTTACTTGTTCACCCAACGTACTTAGTCATCAACTGTCAGTAACTCCTTGCTGCTGTGACTGTCCCCCCCCCACCCTCCTAAAAGCTAGACAGTGTGGCTATCCTACAGTGCAGAAATTATGAACAGTAAACAAATAAAGGGCATAATCTGCTTCTTTCTATAAGAGGTAAGGGCTGTTATCATTGTCGAAGATGTTCTGCCATTTTTATGGAGAACTATGAAAACTACACTTTTCATCTTAATCCTTTAAGTTTAAGCTGAACAGGAGAAAATGTGCTACACAGAAAAGATTCTCTGAAGACAAAATAACTGGAGACACTGCCTGTAATGCACTGAAATCTTGTCTATGTAACCAAGTATCCATCAATAAAGCAGAGTTTTAAAAAAAAAATTATACTCATGTTTTTACCCTAGTCAGGCACAGCAAATCTTAAATGTGCTATCACATTACATATAAATCTGAAAAATCTACTGTTCTATCCTGAATAAAGCATTTTTTCCAGAATGCGAGAAAACCCTTTTTTAAAATATAACTGCCAGCCCAATTCCACTTATACGTTTTTTCATTAATGTTCCCATATTCTTTATTGGGGGCTTTTCTGCAGGAAAACATTATCTTTGTCCGCTAGACTTCATTTCATCCTTCTTCTCGCCCACTAAAGTCACAGTTCTTGGTTTGTTGCTGTAGTTAAGATTATGGTTTCACAGATCATTTCTATTTCAGGAGGGGGGAAACAAGAAGATGCATGAAGTCCAAAGCACGAGGGCTCTGTTTCCATGGAAACTTACTCACGAATAAAGTATGAGAGGACCTAAAAATAAAACATTAATGACATACAAGTTACACGGTACAGTATCTGCATATTATATTCTGAAACGTTTTCTAAGACAAAAAGCTTTAACTCTTAAGATTTTAGAACCCCAGCCTCGGTATCTGATATATACATACCTGAAATATCACTGCAAAAATAGAGGATAATTATCCACAACAAGCGTGTGTAGCCATCAAGCGGTTGCCTAGGGTGACTGTTTAAACCTCGAGAGGTTTTGGTTGCCATGACAACCACGAGATGGCTACTCACGCTTGTTGTGGATAGTGGCCCATACATTGTCTTTTATAGTGTATGGACCACTATCACTATGAAAAAAATTTAGTTTTCCTTGCTGAGTCCTTATTCATTGTCGATTTCATCGGCGTCACTCTCCTGCAGTACTGTTCTCACCGCCAAAGCCACTTCCTATCCAGCGACTCTTATTCAAATGTGCATGCACATGTGTGTTCTATGTTGTTATGCTGTAGCAGCTACACAGCTACTGCAGCATAGCACCTGTGATGACATAGCTACTGCAGCAAAACAACTTCATTCTAGTTATGGATTTCTATTCATGACATTCTACCATACACTATATAAATATAACCCCATCACTTTGTACTAGAAAACCCAACACACATACCTGTTAATGCTGCTGGTTTTGACAGCGTACTATAGACGTTCTGTGTAGAAATAACACTGTGACGTGGACTTAATGTTGGAGAAGACACCAAGGAAAGTTCTTCTATTATAGCAATGCTTTTGGGATGATTTTTAGGTAGTTCATTTAATCTTTGTTCTAATGAAAATTTTAAAAGGTCCAACTTCTGACTTGATTCATTAAATCTTGCTTGAGCCTTGTTAAAAGGAAATCCGAAAAAAAAACAAGGACCATTATTTCAACACTTCTTATCACCTATGTATAGTAATTATATATATTTTATATACACTGCAGTATGTAATATAAATTACTTCAGAAAGTGCTTTCTTGTCTGCGACTTTTCCAGATCCAAGTAGTTTCATGACATTCTTCGCTCCTTCTGCTACTGCGTATTCTATCCTAAAATGATGCCGCAATTCTTCCATCCTAAGTTCAAGAGGACTTATGATTGGTTTTGCTGTACAAAAAGCAATAGAGATGCAAGCATTACTCTTCTTTTCTATACATTAAGTGTATATACACCAGTATCGGTATCACTTAAGTTTCCCTCTTTGAGCCAGCCCAGTAGCGCTGAGGGTTGAGGCCCTGGATGCCGCACCTTGCGCCATGCCGTTGACCTGGGTTTGGGAAAAGACTTGGGTCATCGGGGGTTAGCAGGGGAGGGAGGGGATCCAGCATCCAGAGAACTGCTCTCCCCTCCAGGGGTGGGATCCAGGGTAAGCCCCGCTCCGTTGCAGCTCCTGGAGAAGATCAGGGGCCCTACAGGTAGCAGGGACTTGACGTTATGTGGGGGGCGGGGTGGCAGCAACCGGCTTCACGTGGGGTGCGCTGCCGGCACTGCACATCTGCGCTCTGGGAGGAAACAATATGGAAATAACCCAGGTAGCCTAGCGGAAGAGAAGGGGCCCAGAGACCTGCCCACATCCTGATGCCAGACCTGCCTCCCTGGGCTCCAGCTCTACCGGCTCCGTGGCTGTCCCTCTAATTACAGATAGCAGCACCCCAGGATCACAGGGTGATCCGGGGCTGAGAAACCGTGGGGACCAAGTGGAGACAGCTCAGAAGAGCCCAGAAGAGGAGGTTTCAGCCAGAGAATAGAGGCAGAAGTCGAGTAGTACCCTGGAGAGATGCCCTAGTTCCCAGTGAATAAAGAAAGTTCAAAAAAAAAAAAGATTCCCTCTTTGGAAAACCACCCTCTTCAGCTATTGTAGGCACAGGAACACAATGATGGACAAGCATGCACACACAGTACATACTCATGTTAAATGCAAATAAAAATCAGGACCAAGCAATCACCTGCCTAGCAATCTTAAACATTCAACAAGATAACAGAAGGGAAAACAAATGAAATTATTTAGCTGTTTATTGTGTTAATATCAAGAAATAAAAAACAAAGAACTTGGTTACTACAGTAAATGTGTGATAATGGTTTAAAATGATATTACAGTAAGGTGATTCAAGAATTTAGACTTTCAGTCACACCTGCCTCCCCACGCTGCAGATGGTTTAACTCAAAATGATCTTCATTCATCCCTAGGAACAGAGCCGAAAGATGAACTCCAGCCAACAGCTAAAAATAATCAGTTGGAAGAACTCAAGTTACACATTATAAAAAAAGAAGCGGGTCTTACTTGGAATGGTAGTTCTACTACTATTGTTAAAAGCAGTCAAGTATTACCTTTTAAATAGCGTGGGAGAGAGTTCTTGTTAACTGAACTCGATCAGTTCCCACTGCTGTTTTACCATTGATGTGACATCAAATAGTTGTGCCATATTGAGTACGTCACATTGATGGTACAACAGCATGAACGTCTTTGCGTATGCGGGTTCCGCACACCTCTGCTCTTCAAGATACGGCCTTGGCAGTGAGAGATGGTCATGGAAGAGAGCGGTGCTGAACAAAACCCCAGCCCAATGTAATGGACAAATTCACTCAAGAAATGCTATGTTGCTGTTCTACTGTAGCCCGTACACTATAATATACAATGAATGGGCACCAGTTAACAACGGCTGTGTCCCCTTCTCAAGGTTATCATTCCAATGGTAAACCTCTCAAGGTTTACTAGGTTGTCATGACAACCTCTTGAAGGGAACACAGCACTGTTGTTAACTGGTGCCCATCCATTATCCTCTATATCTGGGGTACTGTTTTTTTTTCCCTTTGTTAATTATATTTTTTTGTTGTTGTTATTACCGGAGTGATGTTAGTAGATGCGATGTGTGAAACAGCACTCTGCTCGGCAACTGACATACCTGGCCTCCTTCCTCTCAATACATCATCAGCATTGTGACCTCACTGACTGTACCATCCCAGCTGCTCAGGAAGAACCACTCAGTAACTGCCAGGCCAATCACCTGTGATGTCACTATCAGTGAGGCCACAGTGCTAATGATGTAGTGGCAGGACTATAATGAGATTTGTCAACTGCCAGTCAGAGTGCTGTTCCACACATCCTTCATAATACAGCGCTCCTCCCTCGCTATAACATACCCGCTTTAGCAAATCTTCAGGTATAACGAATGTGAAACGTGGCTCCAGAGAAAGATATTAGCAGTTCTGGTACGGTGGGTGGGCGTTCTTAGCAAAGGAGCATGGTCTCTTTAAACTTGGAGCTTTGCCTGCAGATTCTGCCTGCAGGCTACCTACCTACCACGCACTTCTGCTTCATATCCTTCTTATTCCAGCTGTATTTAATCAGTTATTTAATGTGCTGATTTTTTGTTACTGGAAGAGGCACAGGTGAGTGGATGGGATGTTTGGCGTTTTTTTTGTTTACCAGGAATAGAGCTGCGATCAGGAGGGATGAGATGTTTGGCAGCGGTTGGGAAAGCTGGGCCCAACGCACAAAGATTTGGGGACTAACCTAACTCACGAAAAGGCTGCAGCTCTTGTCTTGCCCCCTGATAGTGAACTGTATTTTATCATTGTGCCAGACTATTTCTGTCTTTTTTGCTGTTCTGCATCACATGCTGTGTGACGTCCTACTATTGCAACCTAATCTCCTGACTGAGACCCAAGATAACAGGTACATTTATTTGTTAACATTACTAAATTTAAATACTGTAATTATTTTTTAGCAGCAGTTAGAGCAGGGTCTGTGTAGTAATGAGTAGGGATATAAGTTTGCCATGGATGAGGTTTTAATGACTCATTGTTTGTTCATGAAATCATTAGTAAACAGTAGTAAATGTTGTGGCACTGTCATCATTGCTACATTCTGATGACACTAGTGAAAATCATGGAAGTCCTGAATAAAGATCAAACGTCATGGAGTCAGTGATGTGTATGACTGCAATGACAAACTTACATCCCTAGTAATGAGCCAGTAACGTGCCACCATGTTGTCTGTCTATGTTTGCTACTGTACTGTGTCTCAGGCGGTATGGAGAGCGAGAGTCAACTACGGCATATCCATCATTGTTCAGTTATTAGCTGCTACAAATGCAATTTACTGTGTTTAATACTGTATGCAGTATGTGTTTACTGCACTTATTAATGCAGCCAGAGGGTATGGGCAGCTTAGGGGAGAGGCAACAGTACAGCGTCAATACAGTCAGCATAGTCTTTTCCAGCGTCCCTCGATATAACGAGGGAACTACAGACCAGTCAGTCTTACCTCAGTAGTGGGCAATATTATGGAGGCATTCCTTAAGGAAAGGATAGTGCAACACCTGGAATCCATAGGAGCACAGGATCAAAGACAGCATGGGTTTACAACAGGAAGGTCCTGTCAAACTACTCTCATAGATTTCTTTGAGTGGGTAACCAGAGTGGTGGATCAAGGGGGTGCAGCTGATGTCGCCTACCTTGACTTCAGCAAAGCTTTCGATACTGTTCCACATGGAAGACTGATTAATAAGCTGGGTCAGCTCGGGGTGGGTCAGAAGTTGGTCAACTGGGTGGCAAACTGGTTGGCAGGCAGAAAACACAGAGTAGTGGTAAATGGTATACAATCAGAAGAGATGCAAGTCACAAGTGGGGTGCCTCAGGGATCAGTCCAGGGGCCAGTCCTCTTGAATATATTCATCAGTGACATTGCAGATGGACTGGAGGGTAAGGTTTGTCTGTCTGCAGATGACACCAAGATCTGCAACAGAGTAGATGACCCAGATGGGGTGAGCAGAATGAGAAGAGATCTGGATAAACTGGCAAAGTGGTCGGAAGACTGGCAACTGGGGTTTAACGCAAAGTAGTGCAAGATCATGCACATAGGGAAGAGAAACCATGAAGCCACCTATAGGTAGAGAGGGGAGTTGCTGGCATCACAAGGGAAGAAAGAGACTTGGGCATCATCATCATCATCACAGATGACCTGAAATCATCCAAGCAGACCACTAAAGCAGTAGGTAAGGCTAGAGGGATGTTGGGCTGTATAAGTAGGGGTATCGCAAGTCGTAAGAGGGTGGTAATAATCCCTCTTTACAAGACACTGGTTAGGCCCCATCTGGAGTACTGCGTGCAATACTGAAGGCCGAACCTGCACAAGGACATTAGCAAAATGGAGGCAGTCCAGAGAAGGGCAACCAAAATGGTGCAGGGACTGCATCAGAAAACATATGAGAACAGATTAATGGAACTCAATATGTATACCCTAGAGCAAAGGAGGGAGAGAGGTGATATGATCAAAACATTCAAACACCTTAAGGGCATTAACAAGGTGAAAGTCTCTAATATGTTTCAATATAAGAAAAATACAGGACAAGAGGACACAGCATGAGATTAGAGGGAGGCCAATTAAGAGGTAATGTGAGGAAGTTATTTTTCACGGAAAGGGTGGTGGATGCATGGAATGGACTACCTCAGGAAGTGGTGGATATGAATACAGTGCAGGGCTTCAAACAGGCATGGGATAGGCATAAGGGAGCAATACAGATGAGTATGAATAGATAGGCCACTGACAGAGCAAAGGCTGATGGCACATTAATAAGGTAGAAAAAATGGGCAGACTAGATGGGACTTGTGGTCCTTATCTGCAGTCAACTTCTATGTTTCTACTAGCTCTTTTTTAAGTTCACATCCAGCCATCATGCCATAACCACTGAGCATGCTCAGTCATGAACCATCATCAAGCTGGTCTCCTCCTACATTCTTATGTATTCTCTAGCTCTGCACTCACAGCTCTCAGATCTGGATGCTAGAACACAGGAACCAAACAGCAAGTCTGGCCAAGGGAGGGTGTGTCAATATGAACTTAATACTAGTAACAGAACAAAAGATACAAGCACGCAACCTCTTCTATCTACATTCAGTTCACTAACCTCAGTTAGACAGACTCCAAAACAGTACAGGAAGAGGGGGCTAGGTGCACATCCCAATATTTTAGACGAGAACAGGCCGGACGAATGAGGTCCTGAAAGCAGCATCTTTATGATAATGCAGGTTGATGCTCTAATGGGAAATTAATGTGTGCAAATTGGACCAGATGGCAGCCCTAAATATCTAAGCCATGGGGATATACCTGGTAGCAGCATCTCTGGTGGAGTGAGCTTATGTACAGCCTGACTGACAACTGTGGAAAATATTACCCAAAAATGTAGAGACTTTTTGCAGAAACTGCAGGGATATTGCTGGGGTTCACTATACATCCCCGGTGCTCTCTAATAAATCTTTTAGTGTTTGCTGCAGCATGTACTGATCATATAAATTGTTAGGTAAATATACTTACGCAATAATACTAACAGGGTATGGTATATATTGGGATATCATCACATCTTGGATGTGTTGCAAGACACAAGGCTGCTTGCCGACTGCCTCACGCACATGAAAAGGGACGATATCCCATGATATACCACACCATGTTGTGCATTATTGCTATTATGAGTTGGATTTATCTGTATTTAAATTAAGATATAACATTTTTTTTTATATTTTTTCAATGAATTTTGCAATGTGAATGGGTACTTATAAAAAAGTTCATGGTTTGTCAATGGAGGTCAGTAGGTGGCGCTGCTGTAATGCTGGAGAAAGCAAGTGCTTTATGTACTGTTCTGTAGTTATTGTAGTTGTCAGTGCTCCCACTCCCCACACACAGATATGCTGTAGCATGGTACCTGTGCTGTCATGCTGATAACCCTGTAGGAGACAGGAAAAGTGTCACGCTGGAGTTTCAAGGGAGCAGGTGAGGTCAGCGATGTTTTGTTGGTGTATACAGGGGTAGCTGTGAGCCATGATAGGTGGCATTTGTTTAGTACAGACCAGTGTAATGGTCTAATCTGACCGTGTTTGAAGCACTGTGGTGCACGTTATCAGCGGCACAGGTTGGGGTCTGTCTCAGAGCAGGAGGAGGTAACAGTTACCACCGAGTCACAGATGTTACTTGTACTAACGCTTTGTGTAAGTTTGGAATCGGGGGTTGTTTAGCGGGCGGCTGCAGTGGATGATGCAATTTTTTTTTTTTTATTTATCTAGTAGTATGTAGGGAGGTGAAGATGCTGGTCACCTCCCCTCTTTTTTTTTTTTAACAACGCGACTATGTTGCGGGATTTAGTCACAGCTGAGAGGAGCGCTCAGCCAATCAGAGATATTTTTTCTATCCAGTTTATGCTACCTGTATATGCTTTCAATATGAAGAAAGGTTTGCATTTTTGTAATGAACTGCAAGTGAATCGTTATGTAGCATATATATATATTTTTTTTTATTTCTTCTGTTTATCTTCCTGCAGCCACAGCCCTGCCTACCTCCAGCCATTGCTCCCGAAGTGGACGGGCCCAGCTGGCATGTGCAGCTGTACTGTCGAGAGGGACTCCCCCTATGTCCCCACACCCGGCCAGGAACCAATACCGGCACGCACCCCTAATCCAGGCATTCGCCGGCCAGTGAATCTGTGGCCATCAAGCTGCCGCGGACTTGTGCTGCCAATTTCCTCCTTGATTTGCGCCTCCGGAGTGAGAGCGTGCAATGATATCAGGCACTACGTGCCGACATCTGCTGCACTCTGCCCCTTGATGACACCGCTCTAGTAGTGCCCCCGGTCGTCACCAGGGGCTGCTACACAGCAGTGGTTCCCAGGATCCCTCCTCGGGATAGGAGAGCAGTCCTCTGGATGCTCAATCCTATCCCTCCCCTGCCAACCCCTGGTGGCCCAGGCTCGCATCTGAACCTCGGTCACCCGTGAGGTGTGGCGTTTAGCGCCTCAACCCTCAGCACCATCAGGCCAGCCCATGTAGCATATTTTCTAAAATCTAAAGACATCTACCTCATGCAGTGGTAACTAGATTTTATTCAGTAATTTACAGTCAGTCAGTACTGAATAACTCCTGAAACAACATATTTTCCCAGTTTCTACATGCAAAATAATAAAAGCATACAACATGGGTACCTGAAACCGTGCAATCCCATTGGTGGAGTCCCTCTGTGTAGTCATGCATTAAATTCCTTTTTTAATGCACGGTTCCGCAAAGGGACTCAGGGCAGCAGCTGTCGGCACTAGTTCCCTGCTTGACAGAGCCACAGGAAAACGGCAGCCATTAAGGCATGTGGGGAAACAAGAGAGCCCAGCTGTCAAAGTAGTGTATAATTCTTCATCACCGCGGTGTACCTGTTGTCAGCGGTGGTTCCCCCAGTGCAGCAATGCAGTGTTGTTTCCCATGAATGGAGGTGCTGGCTCATGTCTCTGTCAGTGTGTGGCTTCAGAGAATGCCCCCCCACAGAGTTGTGATCTGGGCTGTGTCCCTTGCCTCACCCGCTGGTGGCCGCCACTATCACAGTGTAATGGGTGACACTGAGAGAGAGTCAAGAGTGGCAGCAGTAACTGCCTGTGTTGGTCGTACTGCCCCATTCCAAAACATTTGGTGTGACTGCGCATTTTGAACACCCCACCCCCCTAGTTGCCTTCCTGGCCAGCCTCTTGCAACGGAAGAAGCAGAGAGTGAGACATATTCACGGGGTGAGGGATACAGACAGAGAGGTGGGGAGAGAGGCTGGTGACTTGAACAGAGAGCCACAGACAGGAAATAGGTCATTGGTGAGCAAGAGTGAGCAACAGAGAGAAAAAGAGTGGCGCCAGGGAACCGTTGTCAGGGGAGCGAGAGAGGCTGGGGGGTGCGGAGGCAGAGAGACCACCTCAGCATGATCCTGCTGTCCACTCCTGAAGCAGAAGAAGAAGAATCAGCATTTATATAGCGCTTTTCATACACAGCATCCCAAAGCGCTTTACAAGCAATGCTAGACTGTTAGTGAAGTGACTGAATGTGTGGTGGCGGCCATATCGCATATCATCACCCACACACAGCCTGGATAAGTGCATGAACTGGTTTATGGGAAGGGGAATGTTGGCCAGGACACCGGGAATGTTCCCTGCTCTTTGCAAAGAGTGCCCTAAGTTCTTTTACTTCCACCTGGACACCCACCAGGACAACACCAGGATGGGCAGAAGGGACATCGGTTTAACGTCTCATCCGAAGGATGGCACAACCCAGCAGTACAGCACCCCCCAATACTGCACTCAGATGCCAGCGATTTTTAGGTGCAAGTCCAGTCCTGTTGTGGGACAAGAACCCACGACCTTCTGGTCCAGAGGCGGATGTGCCACCAACTGAGCCACACTGACACCAGCACTTCATGTTATGTAGGAAAGCAGCTATGTGTGTTCGTGCCTTCTTTTTCCATCACTGGCAGTAAACTGCACAGCATCGATACTGATAAGTGTTGGATACCTCCTGAGCTCGGCCCCTGAGGAAGTGCCCCCCGAGTGACCAGCGACATGTGGTGGATAGAGAGAGAGAGAGAGCAAGAGACAGATGGATACAGTGACAGGCAGAGCAGGACAGGTAGTGTAGACATCTGAGAGTGTGGTCTCCCTCTCTTTCACTGTCAATGATGCATCCATATCAGCGATCCATGCTGTCAGCAGGGGAGATGCGAGGGGAGACAGCAAGCGGCAGCACCCCACCCCTCGCAAGCTGCCAGTAGTGAGAGAGAGAGAAAACCACTGAGTGTAGGACCAAGAAACCCAGCCTCTGTGCCGTCAGTGTCGGCGGCCACAGTATCCACTTGATGTCTCTCCCAGCTACTATGTCACTGCCACCCCCCCAACGCAAGACACTTGCTTCCACCGCCAAAGCAGAGCAGAATGCTGCCAAGCAGCTCGTACCACTGAGTGCAGGACCGTGAATCCTACCTTCCCTCCCACTGTCAATGTCAACGGTCATTGTAGTCAGTTGATGTGTCTCTGTCCCCCATATGCTTGCGTCCCTTTCTGTAGCCTCCTAGTCTGTCCAGGCAGCGGGTTTGTGTCCTGTGTCCCTGTGTACGGCGCTGTAGGAGCGTGAGAGACAGACCACGCTGTGGGGCATGAGAGAGACTGTGGCAGCGAGCACTGATCCCCTGGTTTCCGCTCCTCACTGTGCACTCTGTCTGGTTATGGGTGTGGGGGCCAGTGTCCCAATGGTGTGCCACTCACTCACTCTGTGCAGTACTGTGTCAACTGCCAGTTCGGGGAGCTGAAGTATACAGTTGCAGTCATTTCTCACTATGTGGATCTGGTGTTGGGGGGAGGGTGGCTTGTGTAAACATGGTAGGCAATGTAGAAGACAGTGATATGCACTAAAAATGTGACACATCATCTCAGTAGTGTATGTGTCACATGTCTATGTGCATAACAGCAGTGTAGCATGTATTATTTTGATAGAGACTGCTTTGCAAGGTGGCAGGATACAGTATATCTTTTGCTATTTAAACAATGAAAAAAACTTTCTGGGTATTTTTGGTTGTTTAACAATAATCTATGTTACAAGTGCAATAACCCACTCCCTATGGGGTTATGGGGACTTAATGCATGGCTGGGGTGCTGTAAGGACACTCGGCCTGCGGCTTTATGCCTCACAACGCACCCAGCCATGCATTAAACAGAGAATAATGGCTGGGTAGGGGGTTGTAACAAGAACTGTACAACCACCCCCCTGGAGGTGTGGGATGCCACATAAACCTGAGAGCAAAGCTCAAAGGGTTTATAAAGGCATCCCACACCGAGGGTGTGTGTAAAATTCAAGTTTCACATCCCCTACCCAGCCTTTATTTTATATAATTGCTGGGGGGTGTTTCTTCACCACAGCAATTATATAAAATAAAGGTATCCCTATGGAGCCACGGACTAGTCAGGTTTCAGTGCGGTCCACGGCTCCTAAGAAAAACCATTAAATTTTTTGGTTTTTTTTCTTTGTTTTTTAAAGCAGCCCAGGTAAAATACTTCAGCCCCCTTGTTTGTTTGTTTCTTTTTTTTTTTTTAATTAACTTACCGCTGCTGACTCAGAGTGTGGTTAACTGTGTAGTGCTGGGCAATGGCAGCCGGCACCGAGGAGTGGAAGAGCAGTGGCCACGTATGCGCGACAAAAGGGAAACCGGTGTGTGTCTGCTGTTATAACGACAAAATTATAACCGGGTTTCCCTACTGGAGAAAACGCCCCAGTTATTATATCCCCATAACCCCATACCCTGTCATGGCTTACTGCTTACCTAACAATTAATTTGGTGCAAGAAAAGAGAAGCAAATAACTGGTGTGTCTAATCAAGCTCTAGAAAAAAAAACAATTTTGTTAAAATAATTGCTGCTCTTAATTAGCACTGTAAGCACATTTTTAAAAATCACATGATAAAAATATTAGATCATACCAATAGCTTTTCAGTACATCATACGGTGATACCAGAGGATTAAGGATCCCTTTTGCACTCGCGGATAATTACATCACTTTCAGATGCTGTCCACATAGCACTGCTCCGCCCACCACAACATCGGAGGTAGACAGTACATGCCCACCATGAGCAGTACATCGGAATAACTACAAAACTATTATAATATAAAACAAAATAATGCAGGGTGTGGGGGGCACCGCCCCCCAAATACAAAAAAAATATAACAATAATATTTAATGGCACAAATGCTTCACTGGTGCACCGGGGGGGGCATGGGGGATGGAGCACCCCCACATAAAGTTATTTCAGAGACTGAAATAGACCCATTTTCATCTTTCTCTGACAACTTAGCAAACCCATGACACTGTTTGCAGTAAGATGTTTTGAGGTCTATCGGCTCACAGAAACCAGAAAAGTTTACAGAGACTCAATTCATTACTGGCTGCAGCTTCTGCTCGCACCTTGGGAAAAACATTTTACAGAGACTAATACAATGCTGAATTGCTGAGTCTTGTTTTTTCAGACCTGTTTGAGCTTGTGCAATACTGCATTTTGTACTTTTTCAAATTGTGTGGCTAGACTGTGTACAACAACAGACAATTACTCATCTTAGTAATTGTGTTTCTTCTAATGGAATCTTGCTGTATTCTGACATATTGCAGTTAGCCCCAGCACTTTAACTGCTCCGGAGAGGAAAGAGTTGCATTATATGCACAGCATAGAACATTGAGCTCGAACTTGGTTCAAACCTCTGTCTGCTGCACTCTGAAGTGTAACCATCAGATTCTAACAAGCTAATACTAACTAAACCCACTATGTGGAAATTGTAAAGTTTTACTAGCCAAATGGCAACCAAATATTTTGGATCCCCAAAAGACTCAAGTCGAGAAATCCAAAATCAAAAACCAGGTAGTGAACAACTTACGACCATTAAAATCAACATAATCCACTTCCCCTCTCTAAAAAGAGGGAGTGTCCAAAAGCACACCTGTGGTGCAACACTACACCTGCCAGCGCACTTCCCAAAAGACAGGTTCTGAGAGGGGAGGCAGGGAGGGAGGTCAGAATACAGCAAGACTCCATTAGAAGAAACAAAATTACTAAGGTGAGTAATTTTTTCTGCAAACAACATGAAGTCTTGCTGTATTCTGACATATTGCAGACTACCAAGCAGTACCTTCATGGAGGAGGGATTTGAACCTATTTTGGGAATTGGCTCTGCAGTACTGCTGTACCAAACCGAGCATCACTCCTAGCCTGGCAATCCAGAGAGTAATGCTTGGTGAATGTATGGACCGTTTTCCAAGTGGCTGCTTTGCTTATCTCTAGTAAGGGAATATCCCTGGCAGGAGCCAGGGAAGCAGCTGTACCTCTAGTCGAATGAGCCCTCAGGCCTGAGGGTGGTATTTTGTCTAGTTTCTCATAGCAGAATTGTATAAAAGAGACAATCCACCTGGCAATAGTTCTCTAAGTGGCAGGTTTGCACTTCCCTATAAGTGAGGAACAACTGGAAAGAGTCAAACCTGTGTGCCTTAATATGCTCCATGTAGTAGCTAAGTGCCCTCTTAACATCCAAACTGTGTAATCTTCTCTCTCCTGACACAGAATTATCACTGAAGAACACAGGGAGAGACATGGATTGGTTCAAATGAGGTAATAACCTCCTACTGGGTCAAAGGACCACCGTATCTCTATGGAATGAGATAAAATCAGGCTCCACTGACAGAGCTTTCAATTCATTGATACGTCTGGCAGAGGTAATAGCTACCAGGAACACAGTTTTCCAAGTCAAGTACTTGAGCTCTACTGAAGACAAAGGCTCAAAAAGGGGGTTGCATAAGCTGAACAATGCAAACATTAAGGTCCCCAAGCAGGAGTAGGATCCCTAAAGGGGGGATTGGTATGAAGCAATCCCTTGAAATATTTATGAAAAACAGGATGAAATGCCAGTGAGGAGGGCTTTCCCACTGACAGAAAAGCAGAAACAGCTGACAAGTGTATTTTGAGAGTAGCTGGTCTGAGGCCTAGGCCATTAAGATGAACCATGTAATCCAGAACTGTAGACAAATCTGTAGTATCTGGGGAAATATGTTTCTGGGAACACCAAATGCTGAATCTTTTCCATTTGGAGTTATATGTTTTTCTGGTGGCAGGTTTTCAAGAGGCTTTGAGAATGTCCAGAACCCCTTGAGACAGATGCAAATTTGCATACTCTAACTCTTCAAGAGCCATGCCTTGAGATCGAGAGACCGAAGGTTGGGGTACCAGATCCTCCCCTGAGAGGAAGTTAACAGGTTGCGATTCCTGGGAAGAGAAAAGGGAAGATGGACTGCTAGGGACAGCAACAGGGTATACCAAAGCTGCCTGGCCCAATCTGGGGCAATGAGGATCACTTTGCAAGACTGTGATCATATCTTGACCAGAACCTTGGACAGTAGAAGAAAAGGAGGGGAGGCATACAGAAATGTCCCTTCCCAATCCAGAACCAGAGCATCCAGAGGGACTGAGCCCAGGACTGGGGGTCTGCAACAGAAGAGACAAAGTTGGTGATTATCTGGGGCTGCCAGAGATCCATCTCTGGAGTGCCCCACCTTGAAAAAATCAATTTTAACACTAGAGGATCCAGGGACCATTCGTGATGGCCCTGGAAGATCCTGCTCAATGCATCTGCTAGCACATTGTCCTTTTCTGGAAGGTGGACTGCTACCAGAGAGGTCTGTAGAGAATAAGCCAGGAACCATAATTTTATGGCTTCCATGCACAAGGCTGTAGACCAAGTGCCTCCCTGCTTGCTGATGTACCATATGGTGGTGGTGTTGTCTGTCCTGACCTGAACCACCTTATTCAGTACTAATTCTGAGAAGGCTTGCAGGGCCAGAAAAATTGCCCTGAGCTCCAGCAGACTGATATGGAGAAGAGACTCCTGAGTGGACCACACTCCCTGGGCTGTGAGAGTTCCCAGGTGAGCTCCCCACCCCAGGAGAGAAGCATCTGTGGTTAAAACCACTGCATGAGATTGAGTGGTGAATGGGACTCCTTGCCTGAGAGTGTCCTGATTCTGCCACCATTGAAGAGCCTGAATCAGGGTCTGAGTCATTGGAATAAGCTTGGTTAGAAGGTCTTTTTTCTGAGACCAAAAAGCCCACTGGTGAAACAATGTCCCTCATCTGAAATCTGGCCCCTTGGACCACTGCTGTGGAAGCTGCCATGTGGCCTAAAATCTGAAGGAAGTGCCTTGCTGGTTGAGAAACCAGAAGGTGGAAGGAAGAAGTTAATTCAATGATGGCCCTTACCCTTACTTGGGGGGGAGAAATGCTCTTGCTTTGACAGTGTCCAGTTCTACCCCTATAAAGGTCAAAAGTTGCACTGGCTTGAGAACTGACTTGGGAAGACTGAGAAGGAAACCTAGAAAAGTGAGCACGTACTGGGTCACATTTAAATCTGACTTGACTTGGTCTGGAGACTGACCCACTATGAGCCAGTCGTCCAGGTATGGGAACATGGAGATATTTTTTCTCCTTAGGAATGCCACTACTACTGCTAGGCATTTTGTAAACACCCTTGAAGCTGATGTTAGACTAAAGGGCATTGCTCTGAACTGGGAATGGCCTGAAGGCAATTCGGGCTGAGGTACTTTCTGTGGGAGCAACTGATGGGAATGTGAAAGTAGGCATCCTTTAGGTCCAGGGAGGCTAGCCAGTCCCCTGGCCTTAGAAAGGGAAGAATTATTCCCAGAGTCACCATTTTGAAATTTGGCTTTAACAGATGTTTGTTCAGGTATCTTAAGTCTAGGATGGGCCGCCACTCCCCTGTTTTTTTCAGGGTAAGGAAGTACCTGGAGTACAGACCTTTGCCCCTATGGATTGTAGTAACCCTCTCTATGGCCCTTAAGGCCAGTAGAGATGAAACTTCTGCCTCTAGGGCAATGGTTTCGGAGATGCTTGCAGGTGGAAAGATATGGCTCTCCGCTTTGGAAATTGTTTGAAGCCGACAGCCAGGCCCTGGCTTACTACCTCCAAGACCCACTTGTCTGAGGTAACAGACTTCCAGTCCTGGAAGTAGCAAGCCAGCTTGCCTCCTACAGGAATAGGGGAGTCGACCCGGCTGACACATCAGGGTGTCTGCTTGGCAGGAGCCTTAGGCTGAGAGGTGGATGCAGCCCTGCTCATCCCCCTTCTGCCTCTCCCTCTGAAGAACCACCTCTGGGAAAAAGGAGAGGAGGCCTGTGCTTGGTAGAAAGGCATATGAAAAGGCCTGCCCCTAGCTTGCTGCCCTTGAGGAATTGCCTGCCTTTCCTTGGCCTGTGCACTCCTATAGGTGGTCCTGTATTCATCCATCTTCACATAATTCTCTGTCTGCTCCCCAAACACAGAATTATTAACTACAGGGAAATCCATAGCCTTAGCCTGGGTATCCTGAGATAGGCTAGTAAACCTGAGCCAAGCTAGTCTCTGAAGAGCCACAGATGTAGCCATGACTTTAGATGATACATCACTGGAGTCTACAGCAGCATGAAATTGCATCTTTGATGCCTGAATCCCATCCGCTGCCACCTCCCCCAGCTCCTTGGCCAGCTGGGGAAGAAGCCTGCTTAGCCAGTTCCAGTACAGTGTCCCACCTGAACTTCTGGTACCTGGCTGTATAGGCCATATAGTTAGCCTGCCTGAGTCCCAAAGAAGATGCCATGTACTGCTTCTTTGCCATGGCATCCAACTTCCTGGAGTCTTTATCTGGGGTGTGTGAAGCCAAGGGAATGTTAGCCTTATCACAGGCTGCAGCCTGCACGACCCCAACATGGCTGCACTGCTGGTACAAGTACTCCGTACCTGAGCCTGACAACATGTACCTCCTGTCCATCCGTCTGTCCACAGGAGGTAATGAATTTGGAGTTTTTAACAACTTTTGTTTCTGTTTCCCAAAAGACTTGTGAAGGGGTACAGACAATCTTTTGGACTCTGGGATGTCCATCATCTCCACGTAGTCAGGCTCTTCTTGTTCCTCAGCAGCTTCTTCCAATGGGAGCTGCAGGGTTTCTGCCACTTTCCTGTAGAACATAAAGTGGAAGGGGACTCAGAAAGCCTAGGAGGGGAAACACCAGAAGGCCTGTCTGGGGAGATGTCTGGTTCTATGGGCTCATCCAGACCTTCTATTGCATCATCATCATCACCACCACCACCTTCATCGTCATAGTCATCATCCCCCTCCAAGTCTGGTTCATAAAAATCTTATGGGGAATAATCTTGAACCGGAGGAACCAACCAAACCAAATGCCTGCCAGAAGGCTCCAGATTGGTCAGAACCGAACAAAGCAATTCCACCATGCGAATCGCTTGAGCAAATTCCTCGGCGGTCAGATGATGTGGTTCTGGATCCGAACCAACTGATTTATCTTTTATTTTTCTTTTCAACAGAACCGATCCCTTGGAATCGGCTCTCCTTTTGCCCAAAGGAGTCTTGCCCTGGTCAAAGGGCACTCCTTCTGATTCACTCGGAACCAAACCAGGCTGGCCATCCAGGTCAGCGGACTTCTCAGCCTCCTTTTCCCTAAGCCTGCCCAATATTTTATCCAGGCTGGCTTTAGGGAAATTCTTGCAGATTTGGCAGTCTGAATCGAGGTGGTCAAACCCCAGATAATAAACACAAGTGGTGTGGGGATCAGCCTTAGCAAAGGCCTCCCCACACACACTGCAGTGTTGAAACCCAGTCAGTCCGTTTTTTTCTTTTGGCTTTCTCAGACGTGGCCATCCTAAAATCAGCAAAAAACTTACCCTTTACTCAGCTCCGGCCAGGCAAGACTCCCTTATCTGTTTCTAATCGTGTCATGGGTATTTGAAAAAAATGTAAAACTACATTTTTTTTTTAAACCGATAAGTACCAGTACCACACACTAAACTTGACAGAAAAACCAAAAAACTCAAATTCTACACAGCAACTGGTTCAGCCAAACCGGATGGAAAGAAGTTTACAATTTCCACAAGTTTTTCAAATCTAGTCCACTTCCTATGTACTTACTGTACCACAGGCAGAGATCTGAACCAAAAAAACAAAGACTTTATCGGTAAAACCCGATGACTTTAACCAACCGTGAGCAGAGGAGTCGTCTCCGGAGCGACTGTTCAGTTAGGCGGAGTAAAGAATCTGACGGTTACACTTCAAAGTGCAGCAGACAGAGGTTTGAACCGAACTCGAGTTCAACGTTCTATGCCTTGCGTAGAATTTAACTCTTTCCTTGCCAGAGCAGTTCAAGTGCTGGGGCTAACTGCAATATATCAGAATACAGCAAGACTTGGTGTTGTTTGAAATAGCTTTTTGCTAAGCTGACAATGTTGGGTGTGTCTTTGTATGCCATGTCAGTCTGTGGAGGTGTGTGCGTGAAGTTGCTAGCCCCGTAAGTACCATATTGAAATATTTTTTTCACGCAAGCGGGGTCCTTAATCCTCCAGTACTGCTCATCATACAATAGTTTGTAATATGTGTACTTTTGCTTTACTCAGGTTGCAAAGATTTCTATTTGAAGTTAACTGTTTAAATATAATTAATCTATTATATCACTGTGTTTTCAGAAATGTTAGGATTTTTTTGGCTTTGTATGTGAGCATGTCGTTGTGGCAGATTATAAAGTAAGGAATCACTGACACCAACTCCTTCAGAAGCATATTCAAGTTTATAATTAGCAGGGGGCCATCCAAACTCATCAGGAATTTGAATGAAAATCCATTCAGAACTAATACGTATAAGAGGAAAACTGACCCGAACAATCAACAATAACCAGTGTAGCTAATGCACCGTTTAAGTCAATGGGGCAATTTGCACCTTTTCTCAAACCAACTATTTAACTCTCTATTGCAGCAAAAAATTTCCGACAGTCTGCTTTCAGACAGAGTTAAAAGTCATTTAGTACACTTTTGGACCGAAGGTACCACTTCAGGATGTGGTATTTTAGTCCATGATAGTTGTTCTGTGTAAATTTAAGTTGTTTTGTTAGCCTTTATTTAGTGATGGTGGTGGTAAGGGATCATATTTTGGCCCTGACTAGGTAGCCAGCCGATCTCTTCCATGTCCCTGTTGCTTTCCGTGCCCCCAAGCCCAGGCACGTTATGATGTACAGCAAGGGACAGTACGGCGCGCGCCCCATTGAAATGAATGGGTCTGAATTTTTTTTTACTGTTTAATACATTATGATGGCGAGTTGGAGATTAATGAAGGCCACCGCTTGACTTACAAGGCCCTTGATATATAAATAATAACCTAATAATAAAAATGGCTTTCTGACAGGTCTAAAACAAAATGTGATATTAATTTCTATTGATGGTTTTCAAACTGACAGTGTCACACAACAGATGATGGCAAACAAAATACTTCTAAGCCACTTGGTTAGTATCCATGGTTATAACTCTTACCTACTCCATCGGTAGTATCAAACGCCAATTCACTTGTCTGGATTGCCTTAAGAATCTGCATCCTAATTACTTCTATTTTTGTCTTGCTGTCCTGAAGCATCTGTTGAGCGGTTGCAAGCAGCTTTCGGTCCTACAGAATAAACAGTTTTTCATGAAAGTATAGAATTTTAAAAGGGGAAAAATGAGCTGTAAATGAACGCTTAAACAGAAAAGACTTGTATCTTAGAAGATACTGGGCTATATTGTTTTAAAAGTCAAAATCCTGCACATGGCATCAGATACAAACAGCTGTATATTCAACACAATTTCTTATGCTCAGTAAGTAGATAATTAGACAACTGCAAGATTGCTTAGGGGAGACAGCAAATACACAGACAAGCTGTAAAGAAATTTGTTATATAAGTAGTAGAACATCTTAGTCTGCAGACAAGGGTGACATTAATTTCTCAACTGACGACGTAGAAAACTGCTTCTGCACTTCTCACAGGCAGGCTACATGTAGTCACTTCACCTGAATCTCGAGTCCCATGCCAATTGAGAACAGTGTTTGTTATTTTCAGTTCCTGAAAACCTTCAAACAAAAGTCAATCCAAAGGAGGCTACAATCCACTTTACATTTTTTTGGGAGGAGTTAAAGAATGTTTGTATATGCTGAGAGGAAAGGAATTTGTTTTATAAAGCACCTTTCATATACAACGTACCCAGGGGTCGAAACTAACATATATAGCCTGTTCCCTATGCAAGTGGGAACAGGCCAGTCAGTGCATGTAGTTTTTTTTTTTTCATTGCTTGCACTGTCGAGCATATAGTCTGTACGGTTCTAGGACCCTGAAGGCTTCAGCACATCTCTGAGGTCGGGCTGGTGGGGAGGAATGCTGCACGCTTGTGTTCTGACATCCCGATCAGATGTTGCGTGGCCCACCAAGTTGATGAGTGTTCCTGCTGGTTTTGTGCCCACCAATAACCAGGAAGAGTCAGAGACATTTATAATAAGCACCTACTACAGCTGGCCCGCCAGTGCAGTAGTTTGATTTCTGCTTGCGACGCCGACGACCCAGGTTCGGAAACAGACCCGGGAGTCGTAGGAGTGGCCGAGGAGATGGACTGAGCATCGTGGGGACTGCTCTCCTTCGGGGGAGAGACAAGAGTGTCTGGCACTTTCTGGACCCCTGGCAGAGACTGGGGGTACTGCTGGCCTGGCGCTACCGCGTTGAGGGGGCAAGTGGGCGCTGAAGCAAACATGGAAAAAAAACTGGCCCCAGCATGGCGACCTACTCTACCTCTACCATCCACTGCCTCGGCGATCTCTACCACCCGGGGGGGGTCACCTCCCGTGCGGCCCGGCCGAAGGTCGCCAGGGCTTGCCAATAGTGTCGGTTGGGAGGGTGCACCCTCCCAGGTCCCAGGGGGCAAGCCTTGGCATAGGGGCGGTTAAGCAGAGTGGGTTTGAGGATGGGGGGAACCAGACAAAAAAAAAAAGAGTACCTACTGTGTAGCCAAGCTCCAGTGTGCATGCACAGTTGACAGTTCATGCTCGCCTCTGCTGTTGTGCCCCTCATTGAGTTTGGGACAGCATTTGGGATAGCATTGCAAGGCAAGCATAGAAGCACACAGATGTCTTCAACTTTAACTAAAAAAGACATTTTCAAGATTCAGTGAGAAGTTTAAAGGTCTTCTGGGCATAATGACAAATTCAGACAGAAAAAATTAAACCCATTTTTTTTTTGTAGAATCAATTTTTTTTTTATCAAAATCTTTTTTTTTTTTTTTACCAGTTCAGGTAACCTGACTGGAGCATGTTACTTTTCTGTCACATGCACTATGGTGCAAGTTCTAAATAAAGTTAATTTCTACCCCTGAATGTACCGGAAAACACTTCATAAACCATGAACAGTTACACCAGGCATCAGCCAAGCACAGAGAGGAAGTGAGATAACGGTATCAGCGAGAGAGGCAGAACGTTAAGCACAGAGAGAATACATCACTTGCTCAAGGTCACACAGTGAGTAGGTGGCAGTGGTGGGATTTAAACTTGGGTCCCCTGGTTCTAAAATCTGTGCTCTAACCACAAGCATGAATTTTCTTAACTCACGGTGATTCTTTGTTCCTTGGGTGAGGATGAGTCTGGATTTTTCAGTATGGTTTAACTACATCTACCATCTGAATAAATACTGTTGGATAGTTTTGGGTGGTGGAGAAGGTTTCTAAAACAATGAAACACGTGGTATACCTGCATCTACTCACTGTGCTGTGAACTTGCAAAACCTCGACCATCCTGCTGGTTGTTGGCAGGTCATTTAGGCATACAAACGGCAGCTACAGAGAATTGTACCACAGAAGGAACTGCATAACACCAAAATGCCCTTTGCTTTTCATAACCAACAGGAAAACATAGTACTTCTTCATCCAGTTTCAATAAACTATCAATGAACTCAGCTGTTTATGCAGCAATGTCTACAAGGTTTTCACCAGAAAAGCATCCTGGCTGCAAGCAGCTCCTTATCAGATGCATCCTGGGGTGAAGAGGACACGGGAGTATTGAAAAAACGATAGGAACAATAAAAGCAAAGATATCGTGTGTACATGGAGTGTACATAAAATACAACAAACAGTAACAGTTGGTAATTGCTTTTTATTTACATGTTTATTTAGTGTTTAACCAAGAAGGGGCTTGCAAACTCTGTTTATCTTGTGAGTAACTTCAGAAGGATTTAAATACTGCATTTGGGAAGACCCTTGGAGGTAGCTAGATTGTCTACTAGGATTTTCTGACAGTTAAACTATTTTTAAATAAATTACAGGTGGCTGAGGAGTTGAATAAGGCGCTTGCAAACTCTGCTCATCTTAGAAGTAACTTCACAAGGGTCTGAATACTGCATTTTGGTTGTTCCTTGGGGGTAGCTGGATTGACTACTAGGATTTTGGGACAGAAACTATTTTTAGATAATTTACTGGAAGAGAGATTTTATGTATAGTTAAACTATTTTTAAATAAGTTACTGGAGGTTAGTTGAATTATTTATTATAAAGGCAGTACTCACCAGGGTGGTGGAGCAGTGGTGTATTTGATTGTTTCTAACAGTCACCTGTGGTTCTGGACTACCCAACTATCCTTCCCACACCCATCCCCGGCATGGCATTTCCTTTATAGCCAAAGTTCTGACATCACTTCCTCAACAGGTCTTGGGCAGAACTGTCATATTCTTAATAACCCAGCACAGTGTATAAAGGCTAAGTACACACCACAAAAAAAATATATATATATATACATTACATAGTGTATATTATCAGAGAGGGCCACATAGGCGTGGTGCAATGCACTGGCTATGGGGCAGCAGTTTTCGAGGAGACATTCGGGAAACTGCTTTGCTATCCTATTTGCAGACAGCTATCAGCTCTGAGGGAGGAGGATGCCCACCTCCAGGCTGAACTGGCAAGGACCAAGGAGGCCTCCCCCACCCAAAGAGCACCACTGCCACAACCACTGCCTCAGAGGTTGCCAAGTATGAACAGCAGTTGGAACATAGTGGGTTCTGGGAGGGTGTTGGTGGTGGAACAGCAGCGAAGCCTCCTAGCTGTACCTCTACACAAATCGTACGCCAGTCTGGCACTGCAAGGTTCCTCTATGATGGCACCCTTAGTGGAGACCAAGAAAAATGCTGAGGACATCCACAAGGGAGACCCACAAAAGGGTGGCAAGGGACACCACAGGGAAAGGAAACAGCTTTTAATAGGGGACTCAATTGTTAGGGGGTAGAACTGGGGAAGGGAGAGGAGAGGGAAGTAAGGTGCCTGCCATGTGCCATGGCTTGGAGGGACAAGAAGCAAATCCTTAGGATTACAGAAGCAACATCACCACAGGAGGGGAAACTAGATATCATTGTCCACTTTGGGACAAATGACCTAGCTAGGCGTGGAATCAGTGCAGTGCAGCATGAATTTGTGGAGTTGGGGAGGGGCCTCAGACAGGTAACAAGCACGGTTACCTTCTCAGAGGTGCTGCCAGTCCATGGCAGGGATGAGGCTAGGGTACTGCACACCATGCAGTTTAATGAATGGTTACAAAACTGGTGCAGAGCACAGGGCTTTGGCTTCACTGGGGACTCGGGGGTACACCTGGAGAGAGATGAAGGTCTATACTGGCACGATGGTCTGCATCTGTCCGCGAAGGGAACCAAGCTCCTAAGTGACAGGTTTAAATGCTTCCTTGGCAAGCTTTTAAACTAGCTAAGGGGAGGTGCTGATAAGAAGCAGGAAATTTCAAGCCTCCCCCCACAAAACGTAGTAAGGTAAACACTGAGGTACAGAGCTCAACAGAGGTAAATGGAAAAACAGACAAGGGCAATAAAAGCAGGGATGGGGGAAAAAAGGATAAAGCCAACATTAACTGGAGGGCAATGAGTACCAATGCCGGTAGTCTGGGAAACAAGCTTCCTGAGCTAGTAGCCCTGACGGAAGGTGAACAATTGGATATTGTGACAATCACAGAAACATGGTACACAGAGAACCATGACTGGGATGTCAACATACTGGGGTACACAGTCTACAGAAGGGACAGAGAGGGTAAAAGAGGAGGTGGAGTAGCTCTATACATAAAGGAAGGGATCAAAGCTACAGAACTAAAAAGTAAAGGGGGAGGACAAGAGGCATTCTGGGTCACTTGGAGACAGGGAATGGCATCACAATCCGTACAGGGGTTGTAAACAGACCCCCGTCTCAAGGGAAGGAAATGGACAAGAAAACAATAGAGGACATTCTCAAAATGGCTGAAAAAGGGGAGATACTGTTGATGGGGGACCTGAATATGCCAGATGTTAACTGGATGACATGTACTGTAGCCACATCCAAGAGCAGGGTCATTCTCTATGCCCTGCAGGAGGCAGGCCTTAGACAGCTAGTGTTGGAACCCACTCGGAAGGGAGCAATACTAGACCTGGTACTCTGAAATGGAGAGAGGATCACAAATTTAGAAGTCAGCAGACATCTGGGAACAAGCGACCACTGCACAGTGTGCTTCACAATAAGCACAACCATGGAGACAAGCCATACAAAAATAAGGATACTGGACGTTAGAAGGGCTGACTTTGGCACAATGGGTGAATTTATTTATTTATTTCATTTTTGTTGACCGGGTAAGTGCACTAGACAAATCCAGCCTATTTTCAGGCACGACCCGGGGGAGGGGGATGCAGATGAATACCAACTGACCTTGAACCAGATTAAGCTGTTGGTGGTATTTTTAGTGAATGAGAGAAATTTGGCCAGGACACCAGGGAAATTCCCCTACTCTGCTTCCTGTTAGCAGAGGGGTCCCATTTTCATGTGGGACCAAGATGGCTGCTGCTGGACATGCTGTGGAGGACATGGAGGTGTTGGAGGCAGTGGAGCTGGTCTCTTCCCCTGTCTCTGTTCTGAGAGAGACCCCATCTTCTATGCCTATTGTGCTGCAATCTACTGAATATGGTTCTTCAGTGCCTTTGGATACTTCCCCTGCTGCTGTTGTGGATACTTGTGTGCAGTGTTTGCCTGTTGATGCTTCATTTATTCCTCAAACTGTGCTTACAACGTCTTCTAGCCCTGCTACTATGGATATACGTGAGTCTTCTCCTCCTGTTTCTATGGATGTAGATATGTTACTTAAAATCGAAGAACAGCGTTATTTCACTGCTAGACAGCGTTTGTTAGCCCTTAAGCCTCAGTCTGGTTTTGTACCTGCTGCTACTGACTCACTGTCTGGAAAAGATTGTTTTACTGTCTCTTCGCCGATTCTGACACTTCGCATTCTTTTGCCTGTTGCTACGGACCGCCTGTACTGACTGCACCTCTTGCTCAGCTTTCTCCAGAAATTTCTTCTGTACAGGCGCCTGCTTCTGCTCTCCCTGATGCCTTGCACACCACGGACTGGTCTGTTGAGTCAGCCCTGGAAGCGGCTGGGTGGGAGAGGATCCTACTGTTGGGACTTGGCGTTCTGGTTCTTCCCCGATCTGTACTAGGCCACCTGACACTGACAAACTGCCGGCCTCTCCTGTTTTGAAAGACTCTGCTGCTTCTTTTGATCTTTCTTTGCCAACTGAACTTCTTCTGACTCAGAACCCAACTTTGCAATTTGGTCCTGCTTCCCCGACGCCTCAAGAACAACGGACTCTTCAGGACACTGTGTCTCATCCAGTTCCTGCTACTTCTACTGCTTCGTCCCCTAAAACTTATGCTGCATGCTTTCAACCCCCTGTACATCAAGCTAAAAGACACAATGCTGTTCGGCTGCATTATTTGGGGGGCTTACCTGACTTTCCTGACCGATTTTTTGTAGGTCGCACTCTTTTGAAGGATTCTATGCAATTTGCTGCTTTTGAGATTCATGCCTTAATTCATGTTTCTTCAGAGTCTCATTTTGATATTAGTTTTAAAACTATCACTGGTTTAGAAAAGTTTTGGAGAAAATATCAGGAGCTTAAAACTTCTCCTTTATGGTCACCGTTTGATGCCATTCCCTAACTAAACCTACTCAGAAAACTGTTACATATTGTTTCGTAACGAAGGTGTTAGTCTTAATGATATTACTGTCTGGTTAAAGCAAAGATGTACTCTCCTTTCTGACCCAGAGGCTATCTTTGATTCTGAGAATATCTGGACAGGTGGGTGGAGAACGAGGGTTATGCTTCGCACTTCGGAGGTTGGAATACAGCATCTCCCAAACAGCTTTATGCTTGGGAAAGACAGGGGAGTTCTTTTTTACCCCGGCCAGCCTAAAGCTTGCTACAGATGTGGCTCTCAGAATCATATCAGTAGTGTCTGTGACAAGATTAAATGCTCTGTTTGTGGTAACATTGGCCATGCAGGTTCCCAATGTGTGGATGAACCTCTTTGCGTCCTTTGTGACGAATTGGGGCACACTTTCCAGACTTGTACTTGGGCAGCTCACAACTCCCCGGACTCTTGCTGATGGGGAAGAACAACGTTTGATTATTACTGTCGCACAACATTCTCATTTATCTGACACTCTTTCTAGACCTCAACGCACCCTCCCTCATCCTGTTGTACCTGCTTGTTGACCCTCTTCTACTTTACAACGGTCTGCTCCTGTTTGGAACCACAGACCTTACTACAGCTCTCCCTCCCCTTCCTCTGCTCTTGCTATTTCTACCTGGAAGAGGTCCCTATTCCTGTCTTGCCTAGTATTTCTGGGTCTTCCATGGACCCCCCGAACCTTTTGTTAGAGTTACACGAGGATCTAAGAAGGGGACTTCTCCTCTTCTGAGGCCCTGAAATCCTCTACTGTGACTCATATGAATAAATTTGAGGTTTTACGCCACCCTCAGGCAACACGGACTCTGATACGTCCTCTGTTCTTTCCTCCCACCCTGATGTGACTACGGACACTGAAGTACCCATTGATAATATTGGTTCTCAAAAAAGGAAAGCTAAGGCAAAACTGAAACATAGGGAAGGTACCCCTAGGAAAGGTAGGCTAAGGTGACTTTTGTGTTTTTGTTTTCACTTTCCCGTTTCATGCCTTCTGCTCTGTCAGTGCATACTGTTAATGTTAACAGTATAAAGAAGCATGCTAAGAGAGATGCAGTTTTTCCTTTTATCTGGCTTGACAGCTGGTCTCATCCTTCTGCAAGATGTACGTTTCCATGCTCTGCCAGAAATTTCCAGGGCCACTCCTGCCTGGACCTCTGGGCTCTCTTTTTGGTCCTTTGGACAGGGCTCTCTGGGTATTTTATTTAGTATACCTGATGTCACTGTTGTTAAACTATTGGATGTCTACCCGGGTCGGCTTCTGTTGGATATTTTGATTTCTTCTGTCCCTTTCCGGATTATTAATATTTACTCCCCTCAATTGAAATCCTACAGAATTGAATTACTGAAACTGATTCACTATTTATACACATCAATGCATGTGATTTTTGGGGGTGATTTCAATTGTGGGTTATCCACTAAAGATAAGTCTTCTACTTCAAAGACTACTAAGTTGTTTTGTGACATGAATTTTCTGAAACAATTGCTCCATTCCACAGGTTTACAGGATGCATATTTATCTTTTACAGGTCGGCATACTCCTACTTTTCACAAAGGCCCCCTTGCAACCCGTATTGATTTTTTTTTTTTATTTCTTCCCACCTCCAACTTTCTGATGCTGTAATTCAAGTTGCGGAATTTTCAGATCATAATTTATTATCTATTTCTTTAGGCCCTTCCTTGACATCTCATTTTGGCCCTGGCATTTGGAAACTGAATGCTTCCCTGTTATCTGATTCACGTTTGTCAAGTCACTTAACTGAATATTCATAATCGAAAGACTGTATTTTTTATATATGATGCCCCTAGGATTGGTGGCGGGATACGAAATCTGGACTCCGAACTTTATTTAAAAATTTTAGTAAACATCATCATGATTCATTGTATTTCCTTTATCACACTAACAGACGTCGACTTCAAAAATTACTTACTTTATCTCATGAAACTGGGCATGATTTTTCCACCCAAATAAGTACTCTTAAGGAGCGCATGATGGATTATCACCTTCTGAAGGCTACTTCTGTTCAGCATCAACAGCGTTTTGGGACCTCTGGTACCCGTGACGCAGTATGTCCATATGCTTCTATTCGGAGAACAGTAGAGAGTAAAACCTTTACTACGCTGTTTGATGACAGTTTCACTAAGCTCACTGATATTTTGGATATCAGGCACCGTGTTACCTGTTATACACAAACACTGTTTGGTCCCATGCCCTCCATCTGCATCCATAATGGACTACTTTTCCTTTTACAACTTCCTGATGTACCTTCTTCTGTTGTAGATATGTTAGATACTGAGATACAAGACATGAAATTGAAGCAGTAATCAAGTCTTCACGTCCAAGAGTGACACCGGCCTGGATGGTCTCTCCAGTGAGCTGTATAAATTGTTTTCTGCTGACCTGAGTTCTGAATTGGCTACAGTTTATAATTCTATTCTACAGTGCGAACATCTTCCTTTAGACTTTAACATGGGTTGTTTATTTTACTTACATAAAAAGGGATAGAAGATTGCTCCAATTGGAGACCTTTATGCTCTTAAATACTGATTTTAAAATATTGACCAAAATTTTGGCCCTCAGACTTTCTAAATTGGCCATGTATGTGATTTCTACAGCACAATCTTAGTGTCCCTGGGAGATGTATTCAGGACCATCTAATTTTACTTAGAGAAATGATTGAACGTGGAAATTCTAATGTTTTACATGGTTTCATATTCTCACTGGACCAACGGCAGGCTTTTGATTCTGTACATCATGATTTTTATGGTCTACTCTTGATATTATAAAGTACCTGATTATACCCTGACTAGACTCCGGTTGCTATATTGGTCTGCAACTGTTGTCCCACTGGTCAATGGATGGAAGGGCCCTATGCTTCCTGTACACAGAGGGTTAGACAGGGCTGTCCTTAGTCCACTTTTATGTGTTTTTTGGATCCCTTACTTCGTTCTATTAATTGGCCCCAACAATTATGCACACTTCCCTCAGCCCATATATTCCGTGTTGGCCTATGCAGACTGATATGAGTCTCATGGTACTAATGTTGCCCCATGCGTTCTGCATTATGGCACTGTTCCAAGTTTGGGGTTGTTTCTGGCGCCCCTAATCTTGATAAATGTGTGGCCGTAGATTAGGTTCCCTTTGTAGATGAGTCTTCTGTTGACATTAGACTTTGTGATGACCCTATTAGGATTTTGGGCATTTTATACGGTACTGGTCCTTTAGATGTCCTTAACTGGACTTTCAAATTAGATTATGCTCAGACTATGGTTGCACGTTGGAATTCATGGCAGATGAGTAAGAAAAAAAGGATTTACATGATTAAAACCTTTCTGCTTCCCCTTTTTCTCTTTTTGGCTTATATTTTCCTCCCTCCCCGGCAATTTGAAACCAGATTGTTTAGTCTCTTTTTTCAAGCCCTATGGGGTAGCCGCCTGAACCCCATTAAACGTCAGATCACCTATCTCCCTATTCGGGATGGAGGCCTAGCTATGGTCCAACCTGTTTTTTTTTTATACTAGTTTTTTCTTGTTTCATAATATTAGACCCCTGCTGGTTAACCAAGATCGAGGTTGGGAACCTTGGTTTCTTGAATCCTGTGGTCCTTGGTTTCATAAATGGGAACTTAACAAATTGACGGTTTTACACATTCCCCCCAGATTTCTGCTTATGTTAGGGATAGTTTTTTTCATTTGAAACACTGGCAGATTACTAGCCATATGCTAATAACTGCCTCTAGAAAATCATAGTATAAGTATTTAGTGGACCGTGTATGTTTGGAGATTGTTGTTTTCCCAAATGTCCTATGCAACATCTCCTGCTTTGCTCACTTTATCAGAATTCTAGGTTCCCAAAAGATGTGGGACTTGCACTGACTTAGCTGCCATGAACGATCAACGCCAAATGTAACCATAAACACAAATCACTACAGGACAGATTTTGTTCCAGACCTGAATGTCAGCAACAAGAAGAAACTATTTCACACCGTTTTTTCATGTACATTTATTGTTTCTTTTGACTCTATTAGCTGCTAGAGCGTGAACCCTTGTTTGCTCTCATTACTTATGACAATTTGATGTATGGTTTTCCCCGCACTTGGTCTCATTGGAATATTAATACCACGCCCAATGCCACGCCCCCTGGGTCTGTGTGGTGGCTGCTTGTGTTTGTCTGTGACTGTAGCTTAGTTTTTGTGGATTTACATGTTTTTCTGCTTGTGGTAACTATACCATTCCTGCTCACTACATCTGTGAAAGTCTCCTAGACTGGATTTCTGCAAAAAAATCATCATCAGGTATCTTTATTTTCATTTTAAAATCAACTTTTTGGAAGCTATCCCAAGCAAAACATAAGTGAAGCAACTACATCTGACAACCTTGGTGACTCTAGGTCCTGCTGGAATCCACACTTTCGTCTGACCTGCTCCATGATCTGTATGTGGGCTTTTCAGCAACCTGTTTGAATGACAAAGAAGCATACAGACAAAGGGATTTCACATCCTGCATATGTGCAGGCACAGTTAATCACCTTCAGGAATTTTAACATTTCAGTGACTCTGGACCTCAGCTCTTGATCATTCTTTTGGCTTCTGACTTATCCACCAGGTACCTATCTGCAAGCGACTGGGTGCAACTGACAAGCTACAACAAGGATAAATGGGCATATCATCCTCTATTACTAACAACCTCCTTGCTCTGGGTCCCTAGACGCCTGCACTGGTCCAAGCCGCATAAGCCTCAGAAGTGTAATTCTATTGACTACTCCTCCTCCTCTTAATATCAGGACGTGTCCACTCAAATCCTGGCCCTGTCTCCTACAGTACAACAAAGCCTGCCAAAATGAAGGGGGGGCTCAAAATTGCTACCTTAAACATCTGCAGTCTCCTCCCAAAACTGGCCTCCCTTCAAATCTTGCCAGCCAACACAACCCGGATATCCTTGCCATCGTCGAAACTTGGCTGACACCTAATACTCCAGATCATGCCATCTCTATACAAGGCTACAAGATATTCAGGCTGGATAGGACCTCAAAGAGGGTGGTGGGTGTGCAATCTACATAAAGGACTACCTCACCTGTCTCCTGGTTCTTACCCCACCACAGAAACCTCAGTGCAACTCCTCCCTATCAAGATACTACTTGGTGCCCAAAACAAAGTCCTCATGATTGCTGCTGTCTATATCCCACCAAAAGATCCTGATTCGCCTACAGGCTGTCCTCGAGTTCTAGGTACACAACCTTCTGCATCGAACTCCTTCTCCTTGGGGACTTTAATATAAATTGGCTTGCTCCTGATGCAGGGTCAAACTTAGATGCTATCCTAGCAGCAAATTTAACACAAGTGGTAAACTCCCCTACCAGGAAAAACTACAAATCAGGGACCAGCACCCTCATTGACTGGATACTTACCAGCCACCCTACCCGTATAACCAATGTAAGTGTTCTCCCTGACTCGCTCAGTGATCACTCTCCAATAATATGTACCTGGACAAATAAGTTTCATAAGCCGCCTCCAAAAACCATCTATAGCAGAGTCCTACCTTATGGCAACCTTATTCATCTCAAGACCTGTCTTAGGCAGATAGACTGGTCCTTGATTTACAAAACTCAAGATGTTGACCTAGCCCTTGATTACTTTATTTCTACTTTCAACACTGCCTGTGACACCTATGCACCACTAAAAAGCAAAATCAAAGCACTCAAAATCCCCGGCTCTGGCAAGCTATTGGCACAACTCAAAGTAGGGATCACCTCTGGGCCACTGCAAGAGCTACTGGCACTCTGTCGGACATTCAAAAGTATAAACAGGCTGCACCACTGTACTAAACAGATCCGCTTGATGAAGAGCTCCTACTTCAAGAATGCCCTCCAACTCCTGGGGCGAGGGAAATCCTTCTGGGACAACATAAAGAATATCATGGGTCAGCAGTCCAAATCCTCTCCTACAATAATGAATGTGGATGGAACCACTACATTAGACCCAGAGATCATTGCAAACACCCTAAATGATACCTTCACGGACCTTAGTGGTGTCCTCTCATCTGATTTCTTCACTGATGCTGACCCTCCAATTTCTACTTCTATTACTGCCTCTCCAACCAAACCACCCTTCCATTTCAAACTAGTGAAGGCACATGAAGTCTATAAATATGTAAAGAAGGCCATTTCTAAGTCCCGAGCAAGCAGCGACACTATTGACTTTAAACTTCTGTCCCTCACTCTGGAGGAAGTACTGCTCCCCCTCACAAAAATTTTCAATCTCTCCTCTGCTACAGCCAATTCCCTAGGAAATGGAAAGCTGCAGTTGTCACTCCGGTGCACAAAAGTGGTGATAAGTCACTGCCTGGTAACTATCGCCCGATATCAATACTCACCACTCCTCTAAGGCCCTTGAACGCTTGGTGGCGGACCAACTTTCAGACTACCTGAAAAGCACAACATCCTATGCACTCAGCAGCATGGATTTAGGAAAGGGCACAGCACATCGACTGCCCTACTTGAATTCTCAGGTGCAATCCAGAATGCCATGGACAAAGGAAACCTAACTGGAGCAGTCTACATTGACTTAACCAAGGCATTTGATACAGTTCACCATGGCCTACTTATCAAACAACTACTATCCCTAGGGCTCTCAAGGGTCCTGGTGACTGGAAAATTACCTTGCTCAGCGCCTCAATCTGTAAAAGTAGCTGGAGTTCTCTCAGACTCAAACCGTTCACCTAGGAGTTCCCCAGGGATCCATCCTGGGCCCCCTGCTTTTCAGCCTTTTCCTAAACTCCCTCCCCAAATCCTGCCCTGAATAAATAATCCTCTATGCCGACGATGCCGTGATTCTTGCCACTCATAAAGATCCGAACCTCTTATGCCTCAACCTTCAGCATGCTTTTTCCAAAGTTGAGATGTGGTTCCTTGAACACAAGCTGGTTCTAAACCACAAAAAAACTAAATCCATGCTCTTCTCTAACCCGCAAAACAAGAAACGGCAAGTCCCACTCACCATTAATACATACCTAGGAAATACCCTTGAACAAGTGCCAATTTTCAAATATCTTGGAATCAACTTTGATCAAGGCCTAACCTTTGCAACTCACATTGATAGTACAGCAAAAACTATTAATCAGCGAATTGGGATTCAGTATCGGAACCGACAGCTTCTTACCCATTCTGCACTGAGGACTGCCATCCAATCCTCTATCATCTCAGTCGTTGATTATGGCTTAGTTATATATGGATCTGCCACTACTACAGCACTTAGTCGCATTACAACATCCCTAAATAAGGCCGGTTGCTCACTGGTGCACACCGACGTACCCACACATGTGAACTCTATGCTGACTCAGGTTGGTTGCAACTCTCAAACCGGATAAAGTACCTTACCTGCCTGATGGCGAAAAAATCCACTCTGGGCCTCACTCCACCCTGTATCCAAGACCTGTTATGCCTGAGCGCTAGCACCTGTTTTACCAGAAGATCAGAACACCAGCCTCTCCAAGTCCCCCGATGCCGGACTTCTCAGGGACAAAGATCATTTGCCTATCGTGCCCCCAGCTGGCTAAATGCCCTCAGCACTCATATTACTGCCTCCACCTCTCTAGGTATTTTCAAATCAAGGCTTTTCTCTCACCTTGCCACCTCCAGCTCCTGTGACTGCCCTGATTAAACCTCCTATTTTCTCACTACCCACCCTGTCCCGTTATTTGACAAAGACATGTTTGGGAAACCTTTTCTCCTGCTATTGTCTGCTCCCCACCTTTCACTTACCTCTCTGTTCTGGACTTTTTCCTATTTGTTTCTCCTAATCTGGCATGACCTCTTTCTTGTAATAATAATGTGATTATTGATATCTCATGTCCTTTTGCACAAATGATTTGATATGTATTTGTATATGTTTTCTTGTTTTGACACAACACAAATTGTTGTGTTATCTATGTCACCTTTTGTACTGTACCTAATTGATGTGGAACCTTTGTAAAAGAGCCTCTGGCTCAAAGGTAGTAATTCCTAGAACAATAAACTAAACTAATACGTTAAATTTGATTTTTGTTATAATCAAATGGCATGTGTGGAATGCTCGTTGTCTGTTTAATTTACAGAATCAGGATGTGCCTCTTCTTACCATTATTCGAAGGATCGAACATGATTTGAAGGCCATATATTTTTCAGAAGCAGAGTATTTGCCGTCTGACTCTTTGTTGGAATTATGGACACTATTACCTTGGATAACTGATTCTGATTTTCCTGTTAATTATTTTGTGTTTATATTTTTCTCTGTATCATTTTCGTTTTTCTTTTCTGTTCAGTTGATGTTCAATAAAAACTTCCACTTCTCTTTTCGATAAGTGCCATGGAATCTTTAACATCCACCTGAACTATCACCAATCCAGGCAGATGGCACCTCGGTTTAATGTCTCATCTGAATACCTGAGGAATGCACTAGCAAATAGCCAAAAAGGAGGGGTGGAAGAACAATGGAGAAAAATCAAAACTGCCATCATAGAGGCAACAAGCCTTTGTGTGAAACAAATAAAGAAAACAAAGCGGAGTAAAGAAACTCTATGGTTTTCAAAAGAGGTGGCAGGGAAGGTTAAGGAGAAAAAGGCTGCATTCAAAAAGTATAAGGAATCACAGAAGGAGCACGACAGGAATTGTATCAATTAAAGCAGAAAGAAGTGGGGAAGGCAATCAAAATAGCAAAGGCCCAAACCGAGGAAAAAATAGCCAACTCAGTTAAGAAGGGGGATAAAACCTTTTATAGGTACATTAGGGAGCATAGAAAGGTTAAGGGAAGAATAGTGAAGATTAATAAAGGAGAGGGGAGGTGGGCAGAGGGAGACAGTGAAAGGCAGAGATACTGAATGAATACTTTTGCTCAGTATTCACAAAAGAAGATGAGGAGGAGTTACTTAAACCAGACAATAGAAGCACTCTGGGTAGGGGCTTGACACAAGTCCATTTACAGAAGAAAGAATCTTGAAAGAACTCCTAAAACTCAAGGTGGACAAAGCAATGGGGCCTGATGGGATTCACCCCAGAATCCTAAAAGAACTAAGGGAGGACCTAGTGACACCACTGACCACACTTTTTAACAAATCATGGGAGGATGGGGTGGTACCTGAGGACTGGAGGAGGGCAGATGCGATTCCCCTTCACAAAAGTGGGAGCAAGGCAGAAGCAGGAAACTACAGACCTGTAAGTTTGACCTCAGTGGTGGGGAAAATGGTGGAATCACTTCTGAAAGAAAGAACTGTTGAGTACCTAGAGGCCAGCGGAGCACAGGACCCAAAGCAGCATGGATTTACAGCAGGAAGGTCATGTCAGACGAATCTAATGGATTTCTTTGACTGGGTGACCAAAGTAATAGACCAAGGAGGGGCTGTGGATATGGCCTACCTAGACTTTAGCAAGGCGTCTGACACAGTCCCGCACAAAAGATTAATAATCAAGTTAGCCAGCCTGGGAGTGGGTTCCAGGGTGGTAGCCTGAGTAGCAAACTGGCTGCACAACAGGACACAGAAGGTAACAGTGAATGGAACACATTCCGAAGAAAGGGAGGTTACTAGTGGAGTACTTCAGGGCTCAGTACTGGGTCCAGTCCTCTCTAACATCTTTATAGGTGACATTGCAGAGGGTCTGGAGGGAAAGGTATGCCTCTTTGCAGATGACACAAAGATCTGTAACAGAGCTGATACACAAGGGGGGGTAGAAAGAATGAGAAGGGACTTGGCAAGGTTGGAGGAATGGTCAGACATATGGCAACTTAGATTAAATGCAAAGAAGTGCAAAGTAATGCACCTGGGAAACAAAAACCCAGGAGAAGAGTACATAATAGCAGGGGAGGTACTAACAACAACAAAAATGGAAAGGGACTTGGGGGTAGTCATATCAGATGACCTAAAGGTGGGTAAGCAATGTGAGAAGTAAGTAAGGAGAGCCAGGGGGATACTGGGATGCATAGGAAGGGGCATCACAAGTAGAACAATCATTTGTCAATGCCGAACGTTTGCTTGCAGGTATTTGCAGTGGTGTTTGGCATGTATGGTGCTTTACCCTAACGCCCTGTGCAATTGCTGGTATTTGCACAATAAATTGTCAGCATGACCTTTTTGTTACCCCCACTGTGCGCTACATAGGCGGAAACACATTTTGGGCAGGATGTGAAAAATGACAGCTGTACTGCTCATAAGGAAGTGTGGTAAAATGCCAATGTTGAAAATCTGGAGGAAATATTGAAAATTTGCAAACCTATGAGCTGCAGGTGGAACTGTGCAACGCACGCGATAAAACAGTAATTTTAGGATTTTTTTCACCAAATTTTCAACATTGCCATTTTAAAACCTCTGCTAATGAACAGTGTCACTGTGATTTTCTTACTGTGTCCCATACATTGATTTCGCACACAGACTGTGCCATTGTGCGCTACATGGGCGGAAACACGTTTTGGGCAAGATGTGAAAAATGATAGCTGCAATGCTCATAAGGAAGTGTGGTAAAATGGCAATGTTGAAAATCTGGAGTGAAAATATTGAAAATTTGCAAACTTACGAGTGTGCATAGGAACTGCGCAACACAGACTCATAAAACAGTCATTTTTAGGAATTTTTTCACCAAATTTTCAGCACAGCCATTTTAAGACCTCTGCTCATGATCAGTGTCACTGTGATTTTCTTCATGTGTCCCATACATTGAGTTCACACACCGACTGCGCCATTGTGCGCTACATGGGCAGAAACACATTTTGGGCAGGATGTGAAAAATGACAGCTGTACTGCTCATGAGGAGGTGTGGTAAATGGCAATGTTGAAAATCTGGGTGCAAATGTGAAAATTACGCAAATGTCTGACGTGCGTAGGAACTAGCAACCACAGTCGTAAACAGTCATTTTAGGAATTTTTCGCAAATTTTCAACATAGCCATTTTAAGACCTCTACTCATGAACAGTGTCACTGTGATTTTCTTAATGTGTTCCATACATTGATTTCATGACACCGACCGCGCCATTGTGCGCTACATGGGCGGAAACACGCTTTGGGTGAGATGTGAAAAATGACAGCTGTACAACTCACTAAGAAGGTGTGATAAAATGGCAATGTTGAAAATCTGGGTGAAAATATTGAAAATTGCAAGCTTACGAGCCTGCGTAGGAACTGTGCAGCATGCGCTTGTAAAACAGTCATTTTTTTGATTTTCCACAAATTTTCAACATGGGGTTTTGGACCCCTTCTCTGAATGATGTCACTGTCATGGCGTTGTCGAGGCTGAAGAGTGATTTCGACAGCAGTGACTGCGCAGTCGCCTGCGAAATCACCTTCGGGCCCGAATAATGTCATGACAGTGACATCATTCATGAGAAGGATCCCAAAAACCTCATGTTGAAAATTTGGCAAAAATTCCAAAAATGACTGAGATATGCAATAAAGTTGAAACCCCCTATCTAGCCCATTACACAGCTTACCGCATTTCCTCAGTCGCCTTTGAAGAGTGCAGACGTGTTCCCGGTCCACGAAGATCGTCGCCGGAGTCCAGAGGTAAGTATGGGGTGGGGTGGGGTGGGGAGGCTATGCGAGGGTGGGTGCAGGTTGTGGGAGGGGTTGAGACGCTGCGCGGACCGCTTTTATTTTACAGGTATTACAAAATAAAAACGACGACGTGATGCTTGCCACGCTTGGGTGGGCCTCAGCGCGGCCAAGATGACTGGGGGCGAGGAGTCGACGGGGATTGTGCACCCCGCTGGCAACCTACGCCGGGGTTCAGGAGCCGACCGTATTGGCACCCCGCCGGAAACAAAGGGCAACGCTGCCACGCTGGGTTGGGCCTCAGCGCGGCAGCAGGATGGTTTGGGGGCCGGAGCCAATAAGGATTGGGCACTCCGGCCGGCAAACAAAGTTTCGGCAGGAAAGCTGTGGGATGCGGACGCTGCTGGGGGCAGCGCGCGACGCTGTGGGGGACGCCGTGAGGCGTCGCCATATGGCAGCGGTGCTTTCCTTTGAAGCAGAGGAACACCGCTGTCATACTGAGCTTCTGCACCCATTGGTGCAGGACCGCCACGCCTGCTCAAGGGAGCAGTGCACTGGATGGGAGAGGCACACCTCCAAGTGTGCTACTCTCCCAAAACATTCTTTGCGCATGCGCGCAAGCGAACGTAAAAAGGGAAGTGGTTATCCCTCTGTACAGACAGTTGGTGAGACCCCATCTGGAGTACTGTGTGCAGTTTTGGAGACCCCATCTACGCATGGACATCGACAGGATGGAAGTAGTCCAGAGGAGGGCAACTAATATGGTGTAGGGTCTGCATCAGAAACCATATGAAGAGAGACTGAGAGAGCTTAATATGTATACCTTTGATGAAAGAAGGGACAGTTGGGACATGATAGAAACTTTCAAGTACCTCAAGGGAATCAACAAAGTCCAGGAGGGGTAGCATCCTTCAGAAAAACAGATGTGTAAGAACAAGGGGGCACAATTTAAAGATAGAGGGAGGACGGCTCAGGGGTAATATTTTTTCATGGAGAGAGTGGTGGATGCATGGAACCACCTTCCTGGGGAGGTTGTTGGGTCTAAAACAGTGGGGGAATTCAAATGTGCATGGGACATACATAAGGCAATTATAGTGGGGCGTTGCAGGAAGTAGACTGTTGGTTAACTAGAATCTGCAGCTTATCCAATAGGTAGGGAAATGGGCAGGCTGGATGGGCCAAGTGGTCCTTATCTGCCGTCAAAGTCTATGTTTCTATGTTAAGTGTACAAAACAGTGCAGAAAACAACAATCTAGTGATACAATATGACAATGTGCAAACATATACAGAGAATAATGCATAGGTGACTGTGTGTTATGAAGTTTTTTTTTTCTTTTTAAAAACATTTGAGGTGTGTGACGACCCATAATCCTCGTGAGTGAAGCTTGGGAGGTTTATGCAGTCATCACATACCAAGGGTGTTTAAATAAACTTTATATGCACACAGTCACTTGTGTTTTATTTTTTCGTAACTCGTGCAGGGGCATGAGCACAAAAATCAAGATTCCCAACAAGGAACGTCAAGCACAAGCACTCCAAACATCATAATAACTGGGTATGATGCCATAACCAGTTATTGTGGCATTTAATCTGATAATCAGTGTGATAAAGGGAATCTGGTTATTATATATAATCTTAAGCCACATACAACATACAGTAGAATGTTGCGCCCAGGTAACCAAGAGGTAACAGGCCTGGGGCAAAAAATTAATTGGGGAGGCAACAAAATCCATACAGGAGCAAGAGTAAATCAGACCAAGAGGGAAAAGGGTGGAGAGATGGAGGCGCAGAGAGGGAGATATGATGGGAAGGGGGTCAGATGCAACAACATACGTGGGAGCTATGGTCATTAAGAAGAGATATCAGGACCGTGTGGGAGGAAGAGAAAGAAGCAGCCTGCTCAACAGAGGTCTTAGCATGGGTAAACAGAAAGAATGGAGTCAGAGATTCTTAGATGGTAGGAGGAGAGAAAGGGGATAAACAGATGGGAGTTGAGGCAGAAGCAAGGGATTCAAAACCAAATTTAGAGATAATGGAGGGGTAGGAGACGATATAAAAAGAGAGAGCAGCGGGGGGGCAAACAGACAGAAGGAGAGGAAGAGATGCTCCAGTCTGGCCAATGTCCCCCCACATTGCAGGGCTATATACCACATTTACAGAGTCAAATGCTTGGACAATATTTACAACATCCAGTTGGATGGAGAGTAGATACAGGCTTTGTTCCTGTAGAGAGCGCTCAGTCTGAGGATAAGCTTTTCATGGATGGCATCTCAGCGACATGAGAAGTCAACAGGACTGCCTAGCCAGCCACCCAGGTTAGACAGCTTTTTCTCCCTGGCCATGGATATCTTTGTTAGGGACATACCCTGGTCCCATGGATATACCCTATTCAGGCCTGGGTTCCCAGCTACTGACGGCTCACCCCAAAGCACGTCCTCCCCGAGGCTGGCCACTGTGTAGCCTAGGATCTGGTACTGGTGGGCACTAGGATTCAGAGGAACAAAGGGCCCAGAAAGTTATTTAGATGGCTATGGGCTTTGCCCTGTTTTTCTAGTCACTCCTACCTCCGCTGATGTGAGCACAGCCTATGCTGGTCTTGCACCGATGCAGCATATCCGCTACGGCAAGAGCCAACTCCTTGGACCACTGCAGTGCCAAAGCTCATCTTCGACCCCCTCCCCCCCCCGGCTGAGGTACACTGTCACATGGTAGCTACCTCAGCCTGGCCTGGCTCCAGCCACACAGCTGTGTTTCACTCTTGAATGTGTGCTGCCTCCCCGGCAGCGCAGTGCTGTCACTGGGCCACAGGGGCATTCACCCAGTAGGTATTTCAAAAGGAGATTCCCCCAAGTGGGAATCATGCAGGGTCATAAAGACTAGGAGGAGGTACTGCAATTTAGACAGCCGCAGTCAAAGTCATAGAGAGGATTTTCTTGGTATTCAGAGTGAGCTGTCTGGAACTTAATCAGTGCTAGATATTGTTGAAGCCAGGATGGCGTTATACACCCAGCGCAGGGGCAGAGGGATCACAGGCAAAAGGTCCAATGTCATCCGCATAAATATGAGTGTGTGAGGAGACACATACATTGGAGATGCCATAAAGAAAAATTAAGAGCAGGATGGGACCTAAGATGGAGTCCTAGGGCACATCTAAACATATCTGGGAGCTGGGAGCACCTACAAGGGCTGCCTGAGACCTGTCTGCCAGGTAGGAGCTCTAAGATTAGACCAAGAGGTCCAACATATCAACATGAAGAGTTTAAAGAGCAGTTGACACCTTAGGGGCAGGCATCCCATGGCAAGCAGCTGCCTGCCCCAGGACCTAACTGAGCCCCAAAACTGATTTTTTTTCCTAGCGATTAATGAGTTACATAACTTACAAGAACCACAATCTCTTTTCCATACTGAAAGCCAGCCACTAAGCACCAGCCACTGCCCCGCCCACACAAAAGTACTTTAATGACATGAAGTAGGGAAGGGGCTGTAGGGCCATAGATAGTAGTATAATGCTACTGGGGGCAGTGGCGTTCTTTAGGTGCAACTTGTACTTATTAAAGATACTTGTACATGTTAAGGGTGCATTGCATGTACTGTCTGCCCCCTTAACATGTACAAGTACCTGTAATAAGTACAAGTTAAACCTAAAGGCCTCAGCTGACCCAGCAGCATTACAATGGTATCTATAGCCCTGTAGCCCCTTCCCTAGTTCACATCAATAAAATGTGGACGGGGCTGAGGCGGGCACTCAGCGGATGGCTTTCAAAATGGGAAACAGATTGTGGTTCCTGTAAATTAAATAAAAGAATAGTTACCTACCTTAACAGTAGATCTTCAGAAGAATCTCCTCCATTGAGCCACATCATGAACTGTAAGCTCTCAGCAACAGGACCACCGGGAAATGTTTGCTGGCTGGGGCCACCCATGACAACGTGCCTCATCAGTGCCTATATAACATGGGCTTCCATAGCATGCCTCGGCTCCCCGCTGAAGACAAGCTCGGAGGATCATCGGAGTACAGATGCTGAAGGAGGCATCACAGAAGAACGAGCTTGATAGACCAGGCAAGACAATCAGCAGCCTCCCGACAAAGTGGAGAGACTGAAGGGATAGCTGTGGCTCAATAGAGGAGATTCTCTCGAAGATCTACAGTTACGGCAGGTAAACCATTCTATCTTCTTTGAGGACATCTCCCTCCATTGAGCCACATCATGGAACGATTCCCAAGCAATACCAAGTACAGAGGGAGGACGTCAGGACCTAATGATCCTGAGTAAGGAGGCCCTGCAAAACACTGAGGTTATAGCCAGCACATCTACGAGAGACGATGTCCAGACTGCAGTGTTCAGTAAATGTATGAATGGTATTAAGTGGTAGCAGCACCTATCAGCAGCGGACACATTTTGGAAACAAGCCACTGAAGTAGCCACCATACACGTGGAGTAAGCATAGACCACACTTCCAGAAACGAAACATAATACAACTGGCCAGCCATTTGGACAGGCCCTGTTTTGAAATTGAAGAGCCCACCATTCTGGGGGCAAAAGCTACAAACAGTTGTGAGGATTTTCTACAATCCTTTGTATGATCCAGGTACCAACAAAGCATCCTCCGGACAGCCAGTGTAAGACATTCCCCACTACCTGTGGGAGAAGAAAAAATAAACAGGAAGGTCAACAGTCTGATTTAGTGTTCTTGCAGACATTATCCTTGTAAGGAAATTAGGATTATTGAGTGCATAATGTAACCCCAACTTCATGATAAATAATAAAAGAAGGATCCACAACCAGAGCCTGCAACTCTGAAATGTGTCTAGCAGATGTCATAGCCACTAGGAACAGTGCCTTCCAAGGGAGGAATCAGAGCTCACTAGCAGCAGCAGGCTTGAAGGGAGACACAGTAAGGGTCTCTAGAAACAAATTAAAGCCCCACACGGCAAATGGATCTCGGACCAGGGGTTGCAATAGTATAACACCTCTTAGGAATGGAAGGGAAACCTCCATCTGGGTCACTGTTTTGCCCTCTGTGACGGCATGAAAAGCTGACACGATGGCTAGGGAGACCTTAATAGAGGAATATGCCACCCCTGAGTCCTTAGGGGACAAGAGGTAGTCCAGCACTTTAGGAACTCGACATGTAAAGATATCCAGGACATGCTGAGTACAACAAACCATAAAATGTCTTCCATTTTTATGAGTAGACTAACTATGTAGACAGCCTCCTAGCTGCCACCAGAACATCAGCAACTGCCGTGGACACCCCAAATGCGGAAAAACTATGTCCTCAGGAGCCAGGCATGGAGGTGCAAGGATCTAAAATCCAGGTGCATCACAGCACCCTCCTCTTGTACAAGACGTACTACACGCAGGGGGAGCAGGATGGAATGTTCCACTACTAGTTGCTGGACCAGAGGGAACCAAATATATCTTGGCCAGTAAGGAGTCACCAGAATCAAGGTGGCTGTCTAGGCCTGTAGCTTGACCGAAACCCTCTGTATTAGAGGGAATGGTGGAAAAGTGTACAGAAACCTCCCTTTCCAGGAGCTGGACAATGCGCCTTACTAAAAAACTGTAGATCCTAAAATGAGCAAGCAGAAAACATGGCAGTTTTGTGTTGTATGGAGATGCAAACAGATCTATGTCTGGTTGACCCATACTTTGAAAAGGTCATTCATGCTGGAGTCCCAGAGTTCTCATTTATGGCAGAGTGCACGGATTGACTGAAGTGATCCACCAGTGCTTTCAGACAGGAACACTGCTGACAGAAATATGTCGCATTCTACCACCCAATGCCAAACTCTCATCGTTTCTCTACAGAGACTGTACAAATGTACTCTGCCTTGTCAGTTGATTTAGTACATCACCGAAATACTGCCTGTATGGATCAGCAGCTGATTCTCTGGGAGGAGGGCAGTGAAGGCCTGTAGGTCATGCAGAACAGCCCATATCTCCAGAGTGTTGCTGTGTAGAACCATATCCAGAGGGGGCCACTGGCCCTGAGCTTCAGAGAGGCCCAGATGAGCACACCATCCCGAACCTGAGGAGTCAGTGGTCATCACCAGGAGGGGGAGATGGGCTGAGAAACAGGGGACTCCATCCTAGGTTGAAGTGGTCAAACCACCAGAGTAGAGAGCGAAAGAAAGGAGGAGTCACCTGTATAAGACACTCCAACTCGCTGAATGCTGTGCCCACTGCACCCTGAGGAACCAGTGAGGGATCCTCATGTGGAGGTGAGCTAGTAGGTCAGTAGTATGGCTGCCACCAATCACTGGATGATACCAGCTATGCTTGCGTCACCAGTGACGTAGCACAATCAGAAGGCAGAAATGCCTGACCCAGCCCAGTGTTCATAACTGTCCATATGAATCTAAGCCTCTGGCAAGGGGCAAGGACTGACTTCAGTGCACTGACCAGTATACCTAGTTGGTCAAACAACTGCTGGGTCGAAAACAGTGTGTAGACTATGGCTTCGGGAGACGAGGCTTTCAACAACTACCTGCTTATGTAAGGGAAGACACAGAGGCCCTCCTATATATAGCTGTCAGCTGCTGCAAAAGTTTGTAAAGGCAACACAGTGCAGATCATAAACAAAAGGACAAGACACAAAATAGGTAGTATGAGCCCTACAGCATGAAACACAGATTTCTTGTGTGACTTGCTGATTCTGACATGAAGATAAGCGTCCTTCATGTCTAGAGAAACCATCCAATCCCCTTTTAGTAAGAGGGGGAGGAGACACTGCAGAGAAACCATCTGAAACTGCTTTGTATTCAAAGAACAGATTCATTTCTCAAAGGTCTAGTACTGGCCTTAGATCCCAGGTCCATTTTAGTATCAGAAAGCACCAGGAATAATAGCCCTGGTTCTGATTTGAAACCAGGAAGAGTTCTACAGCCCTGCTGAGGAAGGTTTGAACCTCCTCTAGAAGGAGGGCAAGATAAATAGATGTTGATGACAGATAAGGGCCACGGTCCACCTAGTCTGCCCATTTGTGCACCTTTGCTTCCTCGAACTTCTTCAGAACTTGGTTCCCCCTTCCCCTGATGCCTATCTCATGCATTCTTAAATCATGTAATCGTTTCAGCCCCCATGCCTCCTCTGACAGGGCATTCCATTTGTCCACCACCTTCTCAGTGAAGAAATACCTCCTCATGTTCCCACCGAATCTCCCTCCCTCCAGTTTCATCCCATGTCCCTAGTCCTAGGACCTTTTTTCAATGCAAAATTGCATTTTCCTGCACCTTGTTTCTTCCCATTAGGTACTTATAGGTCTCAATCATATCCCCCCCTCTCCCTCCTCTCCTCCAGGGAGTACACATTTAATTATTTTAGCCTGTCCTTGTAGGTCTTGTGATGTAATCTTTGCACCATGTTGGTTGCCCTCCTCTGAACTGCCTCAGCCCTGTCTATGTCTTTACGTAGGTAAGGCCTCCGAAACTGGACACTGTATTTGAGGTGTGGCCTCAATAATGTCCTGTATAGTGGCATCATGGCCTCCCTTTTCCTGCTGGTGATACCCCTGCCTATGCATCCCAGCATTTTGTTTGCTTTACCTGCTACCTTGTCACACTGACTCCCTACCTTGAGGTCATCAGAGATGATAACCCCCAGGTCCCTTTACTGCTTGGAGCATTCTACATCTCTTCCCTCCCCCCAGCTGATATGTTGTTCCAGGGTTTTGTGCCCCATGTGCATTATCTTGCATTTCTTTGCATTAAATCTCAACAGCCACTCCCTTGACCAGTCTTCAAGCTTCTGCAGATCTCTCCTCATTCTATCCACACCTTCCTGCGTGTCCACCCTGTTACAGAGCTTTGTGTCATCAGCAAACAGGCAAATTCTCCCTTCTAAGTCTTCTGTAATGCCACTGATATAGATGTTGAAGAGGACTGGACCCAGCACCGGTCCCTGTGGCACCCCACTGGTCACCCTTCCCTCTGTGGAGTGACAGCAATTAACCACCACCCTCTGTGTCTCACAATCCAGCCAGTTTCCCACCCACCGCACCACTTTCCTTCCCATTCCCATGTTCCCCAGCTTGTTTAATAGCCTTCTATGCGGCACAGCGTCAAAGGCCTCGCTGAAATCCAGGTAGGCCACGTTCACTGCCCACAGCCCCACCTCCCTAGTCACCCAGTTGAAAAATTCAATGAGGTTAGTCTGGTATGACCTGCCCCCAGTAAAATCATGCTGCCTTGGGCCCTGTAGACTGTTGGCAACCAGATGTTCCACTACTCTTTCCTTCAGTAATGCTGATCTTCCCCACTAATGAGGTCGGTGGGACAGGTGGCAGGGGTGCCAGCAATGGTCTGATCTTTTGTATGTTTGCTTGGGCAGTGGAAGGGTGAGGCCTCTGGGAACCATATCCCCAAAGGCCTACAAAGGGATCCGCTATCCCTTCCCCTGGCTTTAGGCTTCAAAGTATGTAGGGACCTGAAAGTCGTTTTTGAGTACTGTAAATCCCTCAATACATTTTCTACATCAGTGCCAAATAATTGCTTTCCTCTAAAGGGAGCATTCAGCACAGACTGTTGTACATCAGACGCAAAACCAGCTACCCTTAGCCAAGAGGGGCAATGAAGGCAAATACCAGAGGAAGTAGGCTTGGCAGCAGTATCTAAGGCATCACAGGCACACCTGAGCAGATGCCTTCCAGCTTCCTGTCCATTTGCAATAGTCTGCTGGGCCAATATTTTGTCCTCGCCCTCTGGCAGTTTATCTGCCAGGAAGGACATTGTTTTACACAGGTTATTCTGATATTTTTTTCATGTAATCCAGATAATTTGTAATCGTCAGACTAAGGGAAACACAGGCAAGTCTTCTTTACCATCACATCCAGCTTTCTTGACTCCTTAGGAAGAAAACGCATGTGTTTGGGTGCTTTTGATTTATCATAAGTAGTCACAATCATACTGAATCTGTTTCAGGCTGTGAGGAATAATATGGCTTTGCGGTGGGGGCTGGATATTGTATCAGCCTTTCTGGGAACTGCTGGCAACTGAGTTGGCCTATGCCAAGCAGCTAAGGTGGCATCCTCTGACACAGAATACACAGGAGGAAATATAACCACAGAGGAGGCAGAAACCGCCAAGAACTCAAGCAATTTCTCTTGGCGGAATCTTCCTCCTCCTCTGCAGGGGTCGAAATGACCACCTGTCTGCCTGTCCCAGATACCCAATTTTCCTCAGGGACAGCTAGTTTCATTTCTTTGCCTGTCCCTGGGACAGGCACCAAGTGAAAAAGCATTAGTGGGCATTAGGACCCAGGAAATGCTGCCACCTGTAAGTTTTGGCTTTGAGTGTCCCAACATCGTGATATCATGTGTTGAGAGATGCCCATTCAACCCAACATCCCATGATGGACTCTTCTGAGCAGCTGGTGGTTTCATCAAGCAGCAGAAATCAAAATTGTGCCACAGTAGGACTAGACTGCAGATGTGTTCCTTGTCATCAGGCTTTGTGCACTGCATACCTCAAATCTTTATGTGCTGTTTCTGCAGTAATAGACCAAGACTAGCTCTTGTTCAGAGGCAGCAGAGTTTTTGCAATGCAGATTAAAAACCCATTTCAGGGCTGTCTGCTAACAAAGAGGGCCCTTGATAAGGCTAATTAAAAGCCCTTGTAAGGGCTAGAAAATGGTATCTGAAAGCCCTTTTTAGGGCAATCAAGGCAGAAAGAGGGGAAGACTCAGTATTTAGAGATTAGGAGATGAACTTAAAAGGACTGAGTCAATCGCTAAAACCCCTGTCAGGACAGGAAGGGCTCTAGAGACAGGAGGTGGGGAAGCTGGTTAAACGCCTTTGTCAGAGCCGGCCCATCGGTGCAGTAGTACCACTACCACTTGTGACACCAGTGACCTGGTTTCGGGAATGAGTCTGGGTCCTTGGGGGCCGATTGGGGAGAGGAGAACTGAACATCCCAGGGGACACATCTTCTCCTCCAGGAAAGAAGGGCTGTCACTCCGCTTTGACGCTGCCACCTGTGGGGGCAGGGGTGGCAGTGCAAGGATAACAATGCAGGAAGGGAGACAATGTCATCAGGGGCTTGGCTGAGACGTGTCAGCATGTCACCAGTTTGGAGGCTAGACCTGGTCCCCAGATGGGTATATCTGCTGTCAACATCGGCAACAGAAGCAAAAACTATGTTTAAAAAAAAAAAAGCCTTTGTCAGGGTTACTAAGTAGGGGGAGTTGCATGGGGGCAGAGGAAGCTGATCAACTTGTCAGAGCAGAGCAGAAGGAAATTAATTAAAGGGCCATTGTCAGGGCTACTACTGAGCAAGTGGGGAAGTAAATTATCAGGGCAGTGAACTGGGAGCACACTTAAGTTCTTTTCAGGACCATGTACTAGCCGGTGGGTAATATTTAGTAGCCCTTTTCAGGGCACCTTACAATGGGTACCATCGGTTATTAAGCCCTTTTCAGGCACTGTGCCAGCCATGGGGCACACTTATTATTAGCTGGTGTCTGTAAACAGAAATTTCAAATCAGTAAACAAAATCAACAGGACAAGTACAAATTCTGTGGGACAGTCAAAATAAATATTGCACCTGTCCCTTGGACAGCCATCCACAAAAAAAAAAATATATATATATATTTCTAGCCCTCCTCCTCTGCCTGAAACCCCAGTACAAGGCCTGAAATAAGGCATTCTCAGGTGGAGATCTTGAAGTGTTTTTCCCCACTCTCCTTTGAGCAGGAAGAGACAGTAAAGCTTGAGCGTACTAAATCTATTACTTCCTTTTTCATCCATGGCACGCCTCTATGCTTCTGTGTATTCTGGATTATATTCCAGTTCTTTGTCAATGTCGATTGTCATCGGTAGAGGTTGACAGGGCGAGGACATAATGAAGGAGGGACTGTCAAGGGTAACCCATCAACAGACATTGCACAGGGCCCAGCATGATGATGGGGACCAAGAACTGAAGCACTGATGGCAAAATCAATGATAATATAGCCAAAGTCACCGATGCAGGCGGCAGACAACAACAGCTGTCACTGGAAAAGCTCCAACATCATCCAGTAAAGGAGCTGTGCATCAATAGGCCCTGAAGGGGTTGATGAAACTGTCAACGCAAACTATGCCTGATGGTGGAACAGGTTGCGAATCCCCTGGATACGGGAAGCGAGCCAGCACCAGAACCCAACCTTCATGTCTGAGAAATGATCAGAGGGGGCAGAAGGACCCACAGCCACAGCCTGGGATACATCTTTGTCAGTGGACCTGCCCCTTCTTAGAGGTGAACAAGAACATTCTGGGGAAGTGGGCGCGTCTCAACAACACTTCTCTTTCTCAGAGTGTCAGTGCTTTTCCACCAAGTTAGAGGATATGTCCTTTTTTCTTTGATGAATTAGCGACAGCTGCTTTTGACCATGGGCAGCAGCGACTCAAAGGTAAACTGGGAACAGATGCAACTGATGACGGTGAAGCCACCTTCGATGCAGCCTGTTTCTCCATTTCTTGTAGCTTTAGATGAACTTCCAGAGCTTTCTTGCAATGTCTCCTGGTTGTCGGATTAAAGCCTTGGAAGGCAGAGCAGGCTTTTTAATGCTGTGGTCTTTGCTGAGGCAAAGAATACACATGGAGTGGGTTGCCATCTTCATATATCTTCACAGCATACAGCGGCAACTGCAGAATAACAGTTCCTTGCCTGCTTACAATAACAATCTTGAGAGAGCACTGACAGTGAAACTTTCCAAGTTAGACAACATTCTTCAACAGCAGTGGACCAACGAGCAGTTGATGGCAGGAGAAAGAATTGAGGTTTGTTGGGGAGCCCATGTTGCACAGGTACCAAAGAGGCACGTCAACATGGGTGGCCCCAGTCAGTTGGTCCTGATGCAGAAAACTTACAGTTCCGTGGTATGGCTGAATGGAGGGAAAGATCTTCAAGGAAGATCTCTTTAATCACTGGATAAAAAAATTAGTTTTTGGTCTCAGTTAGGTTCGGGGCAGGCAGTTCCTTGCCACAGGCAAACAAAAAAAAAGAATTGTTAGCAGTTCATTAAAAACCAAATGCAATTAGTGGCGTGAAAGCTATCTAGCACAACTGACTAACCTAGTGACATGAAGGACCAGAGCAGGATAACCTTGAGAGGGAATTTAGGGCATTGAACTCTGTGAACACAGTAGACCAAACAAAGATCATCACGAGGGACAAGGAGGTGGGTAACTTCTACAGTACAGTGGGGTGGGCTGTGAGAGTCTAATCTATAGAGAATGGTTAAAATGAGATGTTTGTACATTGGAAGCAGGAATCCAGAAGCCACTTGAGAGGGAGGTCAGGTGGGTTGTGTGGATATGCACTGAATATCTTTAGGAGGACTACTGTTACAGCTGAGTAACTTATATTGCTACTAACAGTAATTCAGTGCATTACTACACTCTGGCAGACTCTTAGAAGTCCTCCGGAGAGGGGGCAAAGCGTGCACCTCTATTTGGGGAACAGAGACTGCAGGAATGAGGCCCCAAAAGCAGCATCATGACAAGTCAGCACGTTGACACGGTAGTAGGAGATGAAGGTGTGTGCTTTTGACCATGCTGCAGCCCTGCACATCTCCTCAATGGGGACATCCCTAGCAGCAGCCGCAGAGGCAGCAGTATCTCCACTGGAATGAGCCTTTAAGGGAAGGTCCACTCAGCCTTTTATTCTGCCAAGCTGTGTAGTTTTAGGCAGGAGCAAGGATTACTTCTACTGCACCCTTCTAATTTAATCAGGATTTAAATGTAAATGAAGATACTTAAGTCTGGTGTGAAAGCCTGCCTGACTCCATTGCAAAGGTCATTACCTGGCTCATGTAATGCATCCTGGAATGTTATGGTATTTGGGTGCTAAAGCCTGCAGTAGTTATACCGTGTCTGTCAGTGCTGTTGCTGTTCTCTGCAGTCCCTATCTTGTCTTCTGCTGGCCATGAAACTTTTCAAGGCATAGCAAGTGCCCTGCTATTTTCTGTAATTTTAAGTGCATCTGAGTTAGAAAAATGCTTTTAAAGAATACTGAGACTTCACAAGATATGTAACAGAACTGAATTAGAATATAACTTCTGCTGGCTTGTGCACGTATGCATCGTCAGCTCCCACGATACCTTGTATGAATAGGGTCACAACCTTTGCAAGGCAGAAAAAAGGTTTTCATACCAGGGAAAAACAGAGAAGCAAGCTCATTTATATTTAAATAAGGATGAAATTAGGGAAATGCAAGAGAGGTAATCACTGCTCATGGCTACAAACTACACAGGTATACAGAAATGAGGTTGAGTGGACTTTCCCTTTAACCCCTTTGGGTGACCCTCTAGCAGTCAACCTTTAGCAGTGGTCGATGCAGGATGTGATCCACCTGGCAATCTTACACTTGGCTGCTGGTTTGCCAGACACGGCTTCAGTGTATGTGACAAACAGCTGGCGAGCCTCACCAAAAATCCACGGTGTGTGCTATTTACAATAGGATAGTGCCTCTGCAGGTCCAGAGTATGGAAAGTACAGTTACGTAAGAACTTACCGTAACAGTAGATCTTCGAGAACAGCTCTTGCAGCAGGTTACACCATTAGGACCGAAGCCGCCAGGCGCCAGGACTCCACGGAAAAATTTTAGCTAGCTAACTACAGCGGGAACCGCCCCCGACGTCGGTCCCGCCTCCGACGTCAGGCGTGGTACAAAGGGGCGGTCCGCCAGATTCCCAGTTCTCCGCCAGAGACTCTTGCCGCAGGCTGACATCAAAATGGGACCTAGGATCGCCGGTCAGAAGACAGAAAGATAACAATTCCTGCTCAGAAAGACTGAGCCATGCTTCCTCCAAGGGGAAGGTGGCGGGAAGGTACCTGCTGCAAGAGCTGTTCTCGAAGATCTACTGTTACAGTAAGTTCTTACGTAACTGTACTATCTTACTCGAGACACAGCTCTTGCAACAGATACCCTCATAGGACTGATTCCCAAGCAGTAGCTGTCAGAAAATCCGGGAGGAGGAAAATAAAGGATAAAAACAGGTCCTGAACCTAGGACAGGAGACCTGAATGCTGACCAAACCAAACCAGCCCTTCATGGGGAGGCGTGTCCAGGCTATAATGCCTGATAAAGGTATGCACAGAACTCCAAGTGGCTGCAGCGCATATAGCAGAAGTGGAAACATTTTTGAGCGCTGCAAAGGAAGTAGCCACCCCTCTAGTGGAATGACCCCGGACTGTACCCGGGAGGGGCTTTTGTTTGATACCATAACAGTGAGAAATACACTGGACAAGCCAGCGAGAAAGGGACTGTTTGGATACTGATTGGCCCATCATTCTCTCAGAGAAGGAAATGAAAAGCTGCTCAGAACTACGAAAGGACTGAGTTCTGTTGAGGTAAAACCTCAGGCTGCGGTGAACATCCAGGGTATGGAGCAGAGCCTCTCCTCTATTAGAGTAGTTCGGGAAGTAGACCGGAAGGTCATATCCTGGTTCAGAGTGAGTGAAGAAACCACCTTAGGCAAGAATTTAGGGTTAGTCCTCAGGGATACTCTGTCCCGGTGGAAAACTAAATAAGGCTCTTTGCACATGAGAGCGTGAAGTTCAGAAATTCTTCTTGCCGAGGTAACAGCAACTAAAAACAACGTTTTCCACGACAGAAAACGTAGCTCTCAATCCGCGGCAGGTTCAAAGGGGGGAAGTGTGAGCTGTTCAAGGACAAAAAGTAAGTCCCATGGAGGCACAGGGTCTCTAATAGGAGGCCTAAGGTGCAACACTCCCCCAAGAAATTCCCGAGAGGCGTCCACCTGAGCCACTGTACGATTTCCCACCGGGAGGTGGTAAGCCAAAATAGCACAGAGGTGCACTTTAATAGAGTAGTAGGCTAGACCCGAATGAAAGAGGAGAGCAAATATTCTAATATACTCCTACAGGACAACCTAAAGGGGAAAGGTCGCGTGCTCGCGACCATACACAAGCAGAGCCATTTCATGGCGTCGTCTATCACGTTCCCGGCTTTCTGGCTGCAGAAAGGACTTCTGCAACCTCTTGCGAGACCCCGTGACGCAAAATGGCTATGTCTCTAGGAGCCAAGCATGCAGGTTCAAGGAACGTAGGTCCGGGTGGACAAGTGAACCCTTCTCCTGAGACAGTAAGTGGGAGCTGAGCGGCAACGGGAGCGGGGGTTCCCAAGATAGTTGAATCAACAAAGGGAACCAAATCTGTCTGGGCCAAAATGGGGCCACTAGGATCATTATTGCGTGCTCCCTGCGCAGTTTGAGAAGAACTCTCTGGATCAACGGGAAAGGAGGGAAAGCGTAGAGGAATCTGTTGGCCCAGGAGAGGGATCGGCGTCTCGCCAGAAAACACCAGGCCCTGGATCTAGCGAGCAAAAATTGGGCAGTTTATGCTGGATGGGAGATGCAACAAGTCTAGATCTGGAGTTCCCCATCAAGAAACAGATCCTCTGCTACCTCTTGAAGAGTTCCCATTCGTGGACTCTGGCCTGAGAACGACTCAGGCCGTCTGCAACCGTGTTGTCCACTCCGGGAACGTGCACAGTGATCAGATTCGCGCCGTGTCTGATTACCCAATCCCACACTCTCATGGCCTCCCTGCAAAGGGGGTAAGAGTGTGCGCCTCCTTGTTTGTTGAGGTAATACATCACCGCCGTGTTGTCTGTCTGAAGTAGAAGAGTACACGGTGGGATAACTGACTGAAAGGCCTGCAGGGCATAGAGGACCGCTCTCATTTCCAGCACGTTGATGTGAAGGTGAGCTTCCATCTGGGTCCACGTACCCTGGGACTTTACCCCGTCCAGGTGTGCCCCCCACCCAAGACCGGAAGCATCTGTGGTGAGGGTGACCTCCGGGGACGGCGCAATGAACGGGACGCCTGATGAGAGCGACCCTGGGGCTAGCCACCACTGCCAGTCTTGAATCACTGAATTCGTGAGTCTGACCGGATGCTGCAAGTGGTCTTGCCTTTGGTCCCATTGCACTTTGAGCATCCACTGAGTAATGCGCATGTGGAGTCTTGCGACAGGGACAGTAGGAATGGCCGCAGCCATGTGTCCGAGCAAGCAAAGGACCGACCTGGCAGGTACAACCTTGCTTAGTGATAGGTCCCTTATGAGGGATCTGATCGCTCCGCTCTGTCGGCGGAAGAAGGCTCTTCCCGAACAGTGTCCAGAACTGCTCCTATGAACTGCAGTTTCTCTGCGACGGTACCAGGAGAGACTTCTCGTAATTTATGAGGATGCCCAGGATCGGAACAGATCCTGGGTGCTCTTGATTGCAAGAAGCAACGTCTCTCTGGAGGCGGCCATGAGAAGCCAGTCGTCCAGGTACGGGAACACGTAGTGGCCCTGTCTCCTCAGAGACGCTGCCACGACTGCCATGCACTTGGTAAAGACCCTCGGTGCGGAAGACAGTCGGAAAGGAAGGGCTCGGAACTGAAGGTGGTGGTCGAGAAACTCGAAGCGCAGGAACCTCCTGTGCGCCTGAGCCATAGGGATGTGCAGGTAGGCATCCTGCATGTCTAGAGACGCTAAAAAGGCGTCCTGTTTGAGCATGGGGATAAGACCGGAAGGGTCACCATGCGGAATCTCTTGTAAGTGACCGACACATTGAGGTCGCTGAGGTCCAAGATTGGACGGAGGTCCCTGTTTTCTTGGGAACCAGGAAGAAGTGGGAATAGTATCCTAGTCCTCTCTGGTTCTCTGGGACGTACTCTATCGCTCCCTTTCGTAGTAGCGCGAGTACTTCTTGCCAGATCAAGGCTTTGTGCTGACCCTGATACCGGGAGAGCAAAGGAGGCCTCGAGGGTGGCTTTCCTGCGAATTCTATAAAGTGGCCTAGACTGACCAACTGAAGAACCCACCTGTCGGTGGTAATGGCCTGCCATCCCGGCAGGAAGTTCGCAATGCGACCCCCGACTATAAACTCCCGTTGATCCTGAGGGGCGGGGGCCGGAAAGGAGTCAGGCTGTGGCGGCAGATGGACCCGCTGGCTGGGCCTGCCTAGGAGAACGCTGGCCTCGGCTGGCGGGGTGTTTGCCCTGGGCTCTACGAAAACCAGAGCCCCTCTGAGGTGCAGCGAGGTGGGTCTGTTGCCTCTGCGTCCGCCCCGCAGGCTTTGGTTCCTCTGAAGGAACCAAGCTTAGAGTCGGTACATGGCCTGAACCGACCTTACCGCCTTCCCGCCTCTTGGAGTTTGGTAAGGATCTTTTCTGTAGGATTACCAAACAGTACTTCTCCCTCAAAAGGCGTCAAGATGTTCTTTTGGACGTCCGGGTAAAACGAGACAACGCAACCAAGAGTGTCTCCGGAGGCAAACGCCAGAAGCTGCTGCTCGGCCGATGAGTCCGCTGGAGTCACATGCTCTTAGCACTTGGGTCCCCACGTCTGAACCCGTACGGAGGAGCTGAAGCATCTCCTCCTTCTGCTCACCTTCGGGCATCTTTTCAGCCGCTTCCAGACCCTGTTCCCACAAAGTGTTCTGGAACTGAACCATGTGGGTTAAATAGTTCAGGGATCTGATGGCGCAGGTAGCGGAAGCTGTCGTCGCGCCTAATCGTCCAGTTGTTTGTACTCTGGGTCGGTGGCAGGGTGCTCAAATGTTGTGGCCTCTGTGACCGGTCATGTGAGGCTGTGATGACCAGAGAATCGGCCTGAGGATGCTGCGTCAAGTACTGGTCGTCCTTAGGAGCCTTGTACAAGCGATCAGCTTTCTTCGGTCTCGCCGGGAGGCGAGTGTGGGACGCTTCCACGCAGCCTTGGTGACGCTCCACGAAGTGTCAACCAAGGGTGGTACCACCACAGGCTTGGGGTCCTTTTCAAGATATTTGGCGAGTCGCACTCTTTCGGGTCCTAAGTCTTCAGCATCCCATCCCATGTTCTCTTGTATATGTCTCATAATATCAAGGAGCGAGGGATCATCCGGAGGAGATCTAGGCATCTCACGTGGGTCGAGAAGGGATGGAGAGTGGAGATGGGGATCTAGAGGTGGAGTAGTCTGATCCCGTGTCCTCCGTTGAAAGGAACGTCGGCGTCTCCTGGATCTCTTGGGGCTGGGTGATCCAGAGGAGGATTTCGACGGAGGTCTCCGTTTATCAGGTCTCCCCTGGGAAGGTTCTAGAGCTCCGGGGGAGGAACCGACCTGCCGACCCCGATGGCGGGGGGCAGGAACCGGAGTAGGAGGAGGAGGAGGAGGAGGAGTAGGAGGAGGGGGGGGAACCATGTCTTTTTTAATGGTATCCCACCAGTAGGTGAACAGATCTTTCACCTCCACTAGAGAGAGGCCCGACAACGGCCCGGGTGCCGGTGGGCGGTCGTCGGGTCCCGGCGTCGGCTCCACAGGGGGCTCTGGTAATGGCGAGGATCCCTGGGAGTACCTACGGGACCGGGGTCGCCCGTCTGGTCCTCGGGCTGCTCTAGGTCCTCCTCCGATAGAGGCTCCTGACCGATGTCGGTCGGAGGCAACAGGGCCTTCTTCTTTTCAGGAGGGGCGGGCGTCGGTCCCCCTACCGGCGTCCGCTGGGATGTAATGGCCGGCGTCGGTCGTCGGGCCGACGGCGGCTCCAGGGAAGAAGGGCGCACGGCTGACGGCTGTCGAGCCGGCGTCTGGGCTACAGGCCTTTTTAAAGGCGTGAGCTCCAACGTCTTGCGTGGAGGCACCGACGAAGACCTGACGTCGGGTACCGAGGAGCGGGAACCCGACTTGCGGTGGTGATGGTGTCGTTCCCCGGACTTCGCCAAGGCCCTGGAAGGGGAGGAAGGCCTGGCGGATTTCTCCTGAGATGAAGGTTTCTTGATTGCAGCCGGGGGAGATTTCGAACCGAACTCTGGGACTCGAACCCCTAGAAGGGAACCTGGAAGGGCCTCCCTTCTCTTCTCCGCGTGCTTGTGGACCCTGGAGCTTTCCCCTTGGAGGACATGGTCTTCAGTTGTTCCTCCAGAAGAAGCGCTGCAAAGCCCTCTGACGCCGGATCCGATGCAGCTATTGAACCCTTGGCAAGAAGGACAGGCCCGGTATCGTGGTCTGGGCCTAGGCACCGGACGTCAGCCGGTGGGGTCCTTGAACGGGATCTGCTTTCCAAGCCGCACTTCGAGGATGGCCCGTTGGTGATGACATCAAGATCTTGCTTGAAGAGGATTCTGAAGATTTTCGAAAATTTTATCAGAAAAGAACTATTCACGCGTCAGCGCTAGACTGGTAACCGAAGGGGTCAGGTAGCTAAGTCGACGGGCGGAAAACTTCAGAATCTAGCGGGACCGCCCCCACAGCCAATACCACGCCTGGACGTGGAGGCGGGACCGACGTCGGGGGCGGTCCCCGCTGTAGTTAGCTAGCTAGAATTTTTCCGTGGGGTCCTGGCGCCTGGCGGCTTCGGTCCTAATGGTGTAACCTGCTGCAAGAGCTGTGTCTCGAAGTAAGATCTTATGATCAGCATCCGAGGTTGGGTTAGTGAAGTATACCAGGAGGTTAATCACCTGTTTCAGGTGGAACTCCGGCACGTCCTTCAGATGGAATTTCACTTTGGGGCAAAGGACTACCCTGTCCTTGTGGAAGACCACATAGAGAGACTCCACCAAGAGCACATGGAGCTCGCCCACCCTTCTGGCTTATATGACGGCCACCAAGAAGGTAGTCTTCCACGACAAGTGTGAGAGCGCACTTGTTCACTGGCTCAAATGGCTTGCCTGTGAGCACTGTCTGCACCAGCAGTACGTCCCACAAATGCAGTGGTTAACGCACTGGAAGGGACAAGTGATTCAGGCTGCTGAAAAAGCACCCAACCATCTTCTCCTGTGCCACTATCAGCATATCAGCCCGCACCTGGTATGCAGAGACCGCAACCAAGTGCACTTTTAGAGTTGTGGCTCTCAGTCCCGATTGAGACAAGGACCAAAGGTAGTCAAGTTTGGTAGCTAATGGCCTGGAAAGTGGATCAAGCTGCTCCCTTTGCACCAAGTGAGAATCTCTACCTCTTTAACGCACACGCTCTGCAAGCAATTTCTTTTGGGAAGCCTCCTCAACGTGAAGGATGTCTTCTGAGACGTCCCAGGTCTGGAACTCTAGCTGCTCAGGTAATAGGCTGACAGGCACAGGGACTGAAGGTCTGAGTGCAGGACTGTTCCCTGTTTCATCAGCAGGTCGGGTGGAGAGGCAACTTCTACAGAGTACTGCTACTGAGGTAGAGGAGATCTGAGTACCAGAACGGTCTCAGCCAGGCTGGAGCTATCAGGCTCATCCAGGCCGTGTCCTTCGAGGCCTTGATCATAACTTTGTGAACTAAGGTGGAAGGGAGGAAGGCATACAGAAGGCCAAGGGTCCAGAGTCAAGAGAGGCATCCACCTGCAGAGTCTCAGTTTGGGTGGGGTGGGGACCATAGAAGAGGCCTCAGTCTTCTGTTCTCCCATGAGGCAAACAGATTCACCAGGGGGTGCCCAGTGGGAGAAAGAACAGTTAGGTAAGAACTTACCATAACAGTAGCTCTTCAAGGGGATGTCAGTCATCAGGTTACACCGTAGGAACTTTCGCCTTCAGTGAAGGGGAATCCACACAGAAGATTTTCAGCAGTACAACCGGGGCTACCCACACCATCGACATCAACAGACATCACCAGGCACAGGCGGCCCCACTCCCTCCTCAGTTCTTCCCCCCCAGGAGATGAAGCACAGTTGAAAGGCTTCCGGGCAGCCACCAGGCCGTCCGCCACCCTGTTAGAGACCCCGAACCTGGCAATGGCTACATTCTCAGGAGCCAGGCATGCAGATGAAGGGACCTGAGGCTGGGATGGACCAGGGTCCCCTGCTCCAGGGTCAGCATATTCCTGCAAAGAAGAGGAGGGACCAGAAGTTCCTCTGCCAGCTGTTGAAATAAAGGGAACCATATCTGGCGAGACCAGAATGGATCCACTTGAATCATGCTGGCGGCCTCTCCATCTACAGCTTGATCAGACTCTGGATCGGAGGAAATGGAGGGAATGCATACAGAAACCTATTGCTCCAGGAGAAGGACAACAGGTCTCACCAGAAAACTCCAGCCCCTGGATCCAGCAAGCAGAAACTGGGCAGTTTTGCACTGAGTGGGGATGCAAAAAGGTCCAATTCTGGACCACCCCATCTATTGAACAAGTCTGTGGCGGATGAGAGAAGCTCCCACTTGTGCATGCTGGACTGAGTCCTGCTGAGGCTGTTGGCCGGTGTTTAGCACTCCTGGAACGAGAACTGCAGAAAGTGTCAGACTGTGCTCCAGCGCCCAGTACCACACTCATGGCCTACCTGCACAGAGGGTATGAGTGAGCCCGCCTGCTTGTTGATGTAGTAGATTACACTCAAATTGTTCACTGTACCAACAGTTGGCCTGGAGCGAGGTGCTCCTGAAAAGTCTGCATGGCACAGAGCACCGCTTTCATCTCCAGGACACTGGTATGCAGGGCAGCTTACCACTGGGACCAAGAGCCCTGGGTTTGGAACGGACCTAGGTGTACTCCCCAGCCCAGACTTGAGGTATCTGCAGTTATTTATTTATAAAATTTCAGATAATACCTTTGAGCAAACAGTGCTCTTTTACAAAGGTTCCACGTCATGGACAATGGGACAGTATAGACAGAACAGGCAGGTAGATAACAGTTAATACAATTACAGTACATGAGTTAGGATCTGATGTGGTGAAGAAATCTGGAAGCGAACACCTTGAAGCAGATCCAAGGGCTCCACCCACCACTGCAGTACCTTGCGTACTGGAGAGGAGACCAGGACTAGTTGATTCAACTCGTTCGTGCGTTGGTCCCACTGTACCCTGAGGGTCCACTGAATGGTATGCATACGAAGCCTGGCCAGTGGAATGGTGGGAATGGCCGCTGCCATCAGGTCCAACATTCTGAGGTACACCCTGGTGGGGATGTACCGACTCAGAGACCTCCTGAGCTTGGGTGATGAGGCACTCCTCCCTGTTTTGAGATGGGACAGCCTTTCCCTGCTCAGAATCCAGAACTACCCCTACATATTACAGTCTTTGGGACAGAACTAGAACCAACTTGGGCAGGTTGACAGTAATGCCCTGGGAGTGGAATAGCTGGAGAGTACGCTCTGGATTCAGCAAAAGCTGTTCCCTGGATGGGACCTTGAGGAGCAAATCATCCAGATAAGGGAAGACATACAGTTCCTCTCTTCTGAGAGCTGCTGCAACCAGTGCTAAGTACTTGATAAAGACTTGCAGTGCAGAGATAAACCAAAGGGCAGCACTTTGAACAGATAATGCTCGCCCTGAAAGGCAAAACGAAGAAACCTCCTGTGAGGATGAAACACCAAGATGTGCAGGTAAGCATCCTGCATGTCGAGTGAACAGACCAGTCCCTGGTCCTGAGGAGGGGTATCAAGCCTGGCAAAGTTACCATCCGAAACATCTAGACAAAGAGATTGCATTCCTTTAGATCTAAGCAGGCCTCAGATTTCTGATCTTTCTGGGGACCAGGAAAAACCTGGAATAAAACCCCTGGTTCCTCTGGCGCCTGGGCACTAGTTCTATGGCCTGCTTGCGCTGGAGGATAACTGGAGGGTGGGGGACGGGTGTCTGGAGACTGCTGGATAAGCTCCAGGGTGTGACCCTTTCCTATGATTTGTAGTATCCATCCGTCTGAAGTTATGGTCCTCCACTAATTCAGATGAAGGAAGAACCAACCTCCGACCAGCACCTTCTGGGTCTGAACCAGAGGAGGGGGGGTCTGGCAAGGAGTCAAGCTGAGGTGAAGTCAGCCGCCGAGGCTGGTCCATAAATTCTGGGGCAATTGGCAACCGCTCCAGCACTGGAGGGGGTGGGCAAGGGAGCTTGGGCTCTATGCTTTCCTTGGGTAACGGGAGACAATCCGGGCCCACTGGTTTGTCTACGAAAAGTAGGCCACCCTCTGCCCCTCGGCTAAGTGTGGTAGAAGGAATGGACTGATTTAATGGCCGTACCCAAGGCCTACAGATCATTAATGAGATACTGAACATTAGAGCCGAATAGCTTAGTGCCACTGAAGGGGGCATTAAGCACCTCGTTCTGCACATCAGCTGCAAAGTCAGATACTCTAAGCCAGGAGTGCCACAAAGGCATATGCCAGCGTCAGCCACCCTGGCAACTATGTCGACCATGTTGTACAGTGCCCTGAGGAGGTGTCTGCTAACATGCTCAGCAGCCTGCAAATACTGAAGCAATTCCTGCTTCTGGGAGCCATCAAGAGGGGCCTGAGTGGCAGCTCTGCCCTTTCTCCAGTTGGCATTCTGGTATTTAACCATGTGTGACAGATAATTTGCAATCCTCAGGCCTAAGGTGGAGGAGGTATAAACACAGGTTACTCACCTGTAACAGTAGTTCTAGGAGTGGTATAAGATGTTCATTAACACATTCTGGCAGTTGCCTTTCCCTTTAAGATTTGCCAGAAACATCTTCAAGCTAGCTCCTCCACCCACCAGGTGGTAACTCCCTCAACTCTGCCCCAAGATGCCAGATCTTGCCCGCTGGAAGCAGGTGTGTGCGCCAAAGATGGGGAGGCCGGGTGGGTCCGTGTGGATGAGCATCATATACTGCTTATAGAACTACTGTTACAGGAAGTAACCTGTGTTTCTAAGCGTGGATATGATGTTCTATCCATACTTCTGGCAGACTCCTAGCAGTTCTCCAGGAGGAGGGAGGCAAGGCTCACACCCCCTACTTCGGGAACAGAGACTGGAGAACTGAGGCCCCAAAACCAGCATCCCAGCATGACTCCAGTTCAATGTGGTAATGGGACATGAAGGTATGTGCTGACTTCCAGGTAGCAGCCCTGCAGATTTCCTGGCTAGGAATGTCCCTAGAAGCAGCCACCATCGCAGCAGTATGGCGGGTAGAATGAACCCTTAGACCTCCGGGAGGCTCCCTACCAGCCAACCTATAGCAGAGATCAATGTAGGATGTGATCCACCTGCCAATCGTCCGCTTAGCTGCAGGTCTGCCAGGTGCTGTTTCAGCGTAGGTGACACAGCTGTGAGCGGGAACTGTGCGATTCAGAAGGGCCCTGCCCCTTGGTCGAGAGGGACTGGCACAGCTCCTTGAAGGAGGCCAAATAAGTGGAGCCCAACTAGAGCAGAACGAAGGCCGAGGCAGAAGAGAACTGAACGGCGGCCTGGACCACCTCCTCCTTGAAGGCCTTGAGTTGCTCCAACTGCTCACCGGACCTTGCAACTGTGGAGACCACCCAATGGGCATCCTTTGATTTGACCAGCAGACAACGTTCTCGGACAACCCAACTTCAGGCGGGCAGTGAGGTCCTCCAGGACCATCAGGTGAAACGACCAACAAAAGTCGCAGGCCTGAAGATCATGATCGTGGCCCAGACAGTAGATGCACGAGGTGTGGAGGTCAGTACATGACATCTTCTACCCCCGGGCACGGTGAAATCTGGGTAATGATTTAGCCTCCATCACAGTCGAAGATCGAGCTGAAGATTAAACTTGAATGAGTTTCAGTTCAAGTTTTGCAAGTATATCCGAAAATTTAAGCACCACGGCCTACTCAACGTGGGAGCGATAAGGAGGGAACCTACTTCTTCCAGCGGAAAGGAAGATCTGGTATGATGGGGCGGAGCCGAGGGAGTTACCACCCGGGTGGGTGGTAGGAGCCAGCTTGAAGTCTTAAAGGGAAAGGCAACTGCCAGAAAGTGTGAATATAACATCATATTCATGTCCCTAGAAACCCTTTTTCCCCTCAGAGGTCAATCCTACAGGATTCCTTGTCCGGGGGAAGGGAACCAAGGTGTTTAGGCACCTTAGATCGGTCATGAGCTGTCTTGATGACGACCAAGTCTGTTTCAGCCTGGGCAGTGAAGTAAGGGAGACCCCTGAGGGGCATTGTAAAGGTTTTCTGCCCTGCGTGTACATGGCTGGCACCATGTCTAGTCTGTACCAGGCTGCTGTGGTTGCACTTTTCAATGCTGGGAGCATTGGAGGAACGATCTTAGGGGAGACTCCGGGATCTCCAGGAAATCTACCAGGTCCTTTCTGGTGACATCCTCTTCCTCAGTCTGGAAGCCCACTGTGGAAAACAAATGCTTCATCACATTAAAATGTGGCATCCTCAGGAGGGGGTCTTGGAGCATGTTTCACAGAGCCCTCACTGACAGAGGCGGCAGTGGACTTGTCTGAGATAAGCATCTCCTCCTCTTCATTCTCCTCATCGTCAGGAATGAAATCAGGATGGTACTCCTCCCTGACGTCGACCTCTTCATCTGTGTTTGGCATCGGATTCACTGGCAGTAGCCTGTGGGGAGCCACTCAGGGTCGATGAACAGGTGTCGATGACGAAGCAGTCGTCAACGGCGCCTGCGAGGCTGACCTAATTCAAGGCACAAAGCTGCTGAACGAGTACATTCGTGTACTTTACAAGTACGTCATTCAGATCAATAGTGGAAATCGACAGAGGGGAGTTAGACGGCACAGGTGACGACGACCCTTCAGCTGTGTCCTGGGAACCAGACAAGCCTGTAGCCCTGGAGGGAGAAGAGGCAGGTCTCAATTGGGATAGTTATCAATGATGCGTCAGTCATCGACAACGGAGGAGACGATGACCCGGAGGTCGACAGCCAAGCACCCTGTGTGCTGGGCGGAGGTGCTGTCGGTATGGGTCTTGTAGGCACAGAGACCTGGACAGCTGGTCTCTTCATCCGAGCGGCTGCAGCTGATGAAGAGCAAGCTGAAGAAGAAGAAGATGCAGACAGGGAATGGGAGTGCCACTGGGGAAAGGGCGTGATCCCAGACATTTTTTTAGGCCTTATCCCCCAGGACTTGTCTCAGGCCTTGTAGGCCTGGGAGTGGGAAGAGCCAGTCAGCGACTGGGCAGCGGAGAGCCTCCAGGACCCTGCCTGGAGCTGGCTACCTGTTATTCCATTAATTTTCTGTCAGCCTTCTTGTGTCGCTAAGGGTTGCTTGGTTAAACTTCTGGCAGGCTCACAAGTCAGAGACACTGTGGTAAAGCCCAAGACAGCAGACACAGACTCGAGTGTTCGCTCTGTAGAGGAAATCTTTCCGCAGCTGACGGAAAAGAGTAGGGAAGGAATGACTCTCAACATAAACAAAAGAAAAATCTCTTAAAAAAGAGATTTAGTTTAGTACTGGAGAAAAAGGCGCAAACACTGCGATGAAGCTTCCGCAGAGACCCATGTAAGCAAGTCAACGGTGGGACAGAGCCGAGGAGGGAGTGGGCCGCCTACACCTATATCGGGCTGGTGACGCTGATTGACGTCGATGGCATGGGCAGCCCTAGTTGTACTGCTGAAAATATTCTGTGTGGATTCCCCTTCACTGATGGCGAAGGTTCCTATGGTGTCACCTGATGACTGAGATACCCCCCGAAGAACATCAGGTGGTCAACCACCTCTTGATGTAGAAACCACCGTGCTTTGTCTCTGTGATCTGGCTGAGCATCCACCAGCTGGTTGTTTTCTTCCATGACATGGACCACCAGAAGATCGGCCTGCAGGCTGCACTCCAGCGACCAGGTGCAGAGTGCCTCCTGACACAATGGAAAGGAATGCGTCCCACACTGCCTATTCAAGTAGAACATGGTGGTCTTGTTGTCTGTCTGAACCTGAACAACTTGGCCCTGAATCAATGCAGCAAACTCCACCAGAGCCAGATGCACTGGAAGGATCTACAGCAGGCTGATGTGGCAGCAGGACTCCCACGGTGATCAGAACTCATGCGCTCTACCAGAGATACATCTGTTGTCAGCATGAAAGACGATTGCAGGCAGACAAACAGGTCTTCTTCCTCTAAGTTCTGGGGACATACCCACCTTGCGATGGCATCCCACACCGACTAGATCACAAGGACTGGTGGGTTAGAGAATCTAGGCATTGAGACCAATGCTGGCCCAACTCCCACTGCAGGGGGCAAATCCACCAGCGAGCTCAATGGCCAAGCTGCCATGAACCCCGAAGCTGCAGGAAATCCCAGTCTGGGTGCAAGTGCCCAACAAGTTATAATCAGGCAAAGGATGCAACCGCGATGCCCATGGACATGGTGATAGCCACAGATTGGTGCAGGAAACTGTCCATGTCCAAGGTTGTATGGAGCTGGTGTTTTTTTTTTTTTTTTGCAGTTAATTTCTTTATCCTCCTCCCAGGTCGCTTACCATCATGCCTGATCCCCCAGCCCCATCCCCTGCTCACAGCTTACCTTCCACTTCCTCCACAGCTTGCCCCCCATTGTGGGGGATTCCTCAACCCGCCGGAACAGATCCGGTGTGGAGGTTACTACATGTTCGTGGGAGCGGGGCATGCGGGGTTCGGTTGTCATCCTACCGTGCCCAGGACACTTTCTTCCTCCATTTTCTCCCCTTAGGAGAGAAGAAAAAATTACTCACCTTAGTAATGTTGTTTCTTCTAATGGAGTCTTGCTATATTATGACATATGCAGTGAGCCCCAACCTTCGAACTACTCCGGAGGTGAAAGAGTTAACTTTCCATGCCAGGCATGGAACTTTGAGCATGAACTCGGTTGAAAGCTCTGTCTGTTGTTCTTCAAACTCAAACTGTCAGATCTTTACGAGCAAAACTCACTAAGGTTCTGTGTGGAAGCTGTAAATTTACACTAGCCAACTGGCTACTAAATATAAGAACACATTTTTTAGTCCCAAAACAAAGACTCAAGTCAGGGGATCCAAAAAATAAAAACACAACAGCCAAACACCCCAAAAAGGAGGGGTGAAAAACAAGGTAGGCATCTACTAAGTGCCAACACTGCACTGCCCACCCACATCCCAAAAAGCAGAGGTTCTGAGAGGGCAGGCGGGGGCTTCATAATATGAAGACTCCATTAAAGAAAACATTACTAAGGTGAGTAATTTTTCTTCAAACAACATGAAGTCTTGCTATATTATGACATATGCAGAACTACACAGCAGTACCTCCACGGAGGAGGGACAGGATCTACTTAGGAAATAGGCTCTGAAGCACAGCTGTGCCAAACCGAGCATCACTCCTAGCCTGGATGTCCAGGGTAATGCTTAGGTAAAAGTGTGAACTGTTTTCCAGGTAGCTGCTTGACATATTTCTAGGATAGGGATGTCCTGGCAGCAGCCAGAGAGCAGCTGTACCTCTGGTAGAGTGAGCCCTCAGGCCTGAGGGAGGAACCTTACCCAGTTTTTCATAGCAAAATTGGATACAAGAGACAATCCACCTGGTAATGGATCTTTTAGTGGCAGGTTTCCTTTACTAACCTCACTATAAGTGAGGAAAAGTTGGAGGAGTCAAACCTGTGACCCTTAGTGCATTCTATGTATTAACTAAGGGCTCTTTTGACATCTAAACTGTACAGTCTCCTCTTGCCAGAGGAGAATGGTCAGTGAAGTACACAGGAGAGACATAGATTGATTAAGGTGGAAGTCTGAAACCACCTTAGGCAAGAACTTTCTGTTAGTCCTGAGGACCACCTTATCTCTATGAAAGGAGATAAAATCAGGCTCCACTGACAATGCTTGTAATTCACTTATGCGCCTGGCAGAAGTGATAGCTATAAAAATACAGTTTTCCAAGTCAAGTACTTAAGCTCTGCTGAAGACAAAGGGCTCAAAGGGGTTGCATAAGCTGGGCAATGCAAATATTAAGATCCCAGGCAGGGGCAGGGTCCCTGAATGGAGGGTTGGTGTGAAGCAATCCCTTGAAAAACTTGGAGAATACAGGATGAGCTGAAAGAGAAGAGGGTTTACCTGCTGATAAGAAAGCAGACACGGCTGCCAGGTGCACCTTTAGGGTAGCTGGTCTCAGCCCCAAAGTATTCAAATGCACCATATAATCCAGGACTGTGGGTACATCAGCAGATTCTGGGAAATGTGCTTGCCAGAGCACCATATGGAAAACCTCTTCCATTTGGAATTATAAGTAGCCCTGGTGGAAGGCTTCCTAGAAACCTTCAAGATATCCAATACACCTTGGGAGAGGTGTAGGTCAGCAAACTCTAACTCTTCAAGAGCCAGGCCTTGAGGTTGAGAGATTTGAGATTTGGGTACCAAACTCTCCCCTGAGCACAGGTTAACAGGTTGTGATTCCTGGGAAGACACAGGGGAAGGTGGACTGCTAAGGACATAAGGAGTGGGTACCAGGGCTGTCTGGCCCAATCTGGAGCAATCAGGATCATCTTGCAGGGTTGAGATCAGATTTTGACTAGCACCTTGAACAGAAGAGGGAAGGTGGGGGGGAAGCATGAGAAACTTCCTTCCAACTGAGAAGGAAGGCATCCAGAGGACTGAGCCCAACACTGGGGCCTGCAACAAAAAGGAAGTTGGTGATTGTCTGGGGCTGCAAAAGATCTATCTCGGGGTGCCCATCTGGCAAATACTACCTCCAGTACTAGGGATCCAGTGACCATTCGTGATGGCCCTGGGAAATCCTGCTGAGGGCATCTGCCAGGACATTGTCCTTGCCTGGGAGGTGAACTGCCGTGAGGGAGGTGTTCAGGGAATAAGCCAGAGACCACAACTTCATTGCTTGGTGCACAAGGCCGTGAACCAGTGCCCCTTGCTTGTTGATGTACCACATTGTAGTGGTGCTGTCTGTTCTGACCTGTACAACTTTGTTCTGAACAGATATGGAAAAACTTGAAGTGCTAGAAAAACTGCTCTGAGTTCCAACAGGTTGATGTGGAGCAGAGATTCCTGAGGGGACCACAATCCCTGGGTAGTGAGGTCACTCATGTGAGCTCCCCACCCCAAGAGGGATGCATCTGTAGTAAGGATTAAGGAGTGAGACTGAGGGGTGAAGGGGATCCCTTGTCTCAGATTGCTCTGGTCCTGCCACCACTGAAGGGCTTGGATCAGGGTTGAGTCACTGGGATCAATTTGGTTAGAGGTCTCTCCTTTGAGACAAAAGGCTCTCAAATGGAACTGGATGTCCCTCATCTGAAATCTTGCTCCCTGCACCACTGCTGTAGAAGCAGCCATGTGCCCCAGGAGCTGCAGAAAATGCCTTGCTGGTCGAGAGACCTGCAGGGTGAAGGAGGAGGCCAGAGAGACCAGGGTCCTTGCTCTTTCCAGAGGAAGGAAGGCTCTAGCTTTTCTGTGTTCAGTTCTGCACCTATGAAGGTGAGAAGCTGGACAGGCTCTAGAACTGACTTTGGAAGACTGAGAGAAACCTAGAGATGTGAGCAGTTGCTGAGTTACCTGAAGGTGTAGTCTGACTTGGTCTGGAGACTGGTCTACTATGAGCCAGTCGTCCAGGTAAGGAAAGATGGCAATCTTTTGCCTTCTTAAGTGGGCAACTGCTACTGCCAGGCATTTTGTGAATACCCTCGGGGCAGAGGTGAGGCCGAAGGGCATTGCTCTGAACTGGTAATGGCCTGAGGGCAATTCGAATCTGAGGTACTTTCGATGGGAGCTTCTGATAAGAACATGGAAGTAGGCATCCTTGAGGTCCAGGGACTCTAGCCAGTCCCCTGGCCTTAGAGAGGGTAAAATAATTCCAAGTCACCATTTTGAATTTTGGTTTTAAAAGGTGCTTGTTTAGGTATCTGAGATCCAGGATGGGCCGCCATTCTCCTGTCTTTTTTGGGGTAAGGAAGTACCTGGAGTACAACCCTTTGCCCTGGTGTGGGGGTGGAACCCTTTCCACAGCTCTGAGAGCCAGGAGGTAGAAACTTTTGTTTCTCGGCAAGTGCCTCTGATGGATTTGCAGGTGAAAAGGCCCTGGTTCTCATCTTTGGAAATTTTTGAAGCTGAGAACCAGTCCTAACTACTACTTCCAGGACCCATTTGTCTGATGTTAAAGACTTCCAGTCCTGGACAAAGTAAGTAGCCAGCCTACATGGTAGTGGAGAATCGCCCTGGCCACCCCATCAGGGTGCCTGCTTGGCAGGGGCTTTAGGCTGAGGGGTGGAAGCAGGTCTGCTTGTACCCCGTCTGCCTCTCCCTCTAAAGAACCCCCTCTGGGCATAAGCTGAAGAGGAGGCCTGGGCTTGGTAAAAAGGCCTATGAAAAGGTCTGCCCTTGCCCCTGGAAGGCTGCCGTTGAGGAGTGGCCTGCCTTTCCTTGGCCTGTGCACTCCTATAGGTGGTCCTATACTCATCCATTTTCTTCATGCAATTCTCTGTCTGCTCCCCAAACAGAAAATTACCCACAACAGGAAAATCCATGGCCTTAGTCTGGGTATCCTGTGACAGGCTAGTACATCTGAGCCAAGCCATTCTGCGAAGTGCCACAGATGTAGCCATGACTCTTGATGACACATCATTAGAGTCCACTGCAGCATGGAATTGCACCTTGGATGCCTCAATACCATCAGCAGCCACCTGCTCCAGCTCCTTGGCAAGCTGGCCAGGGACCTGTTTTGCTAGAGCCATAACAGTATCCCATCTGATTTCTGATATCTAGCAACATAAGCCATATAATTTGCCTGTCTGAGTCCCAAGGATGCTGCCATGTACTGTTTCTTTGCCATAGCATCAATCCTCCTGGAGTCCTTGTCAGGGGGGTGTGAAGCCAAGGGAATATTAGCCTTGTCACAGGCTGCAGCCTGCACTACCCCAACATGGCTGCATTGTTGTGTAAGGAACTCCGTATTAGAGCCTGACAATGTGTACCTCTTGTCCATTCTTTTATCCACAGGAGGTATAGTGTGAGGAGTTTTTAGAATTTTTACTGTCTGTTTCCCAAAAGATTTATGCAAAAGAATAGACAGTCTCCTAGACTCTAGGATATCCATCATTTCTACATAGTCAGGCTCCTCTTGGTCATCCACAGCTTCCTCCACAGGAGCTGGAGGTTTCAGCCACTTTTGTGAAACATAAAATGAGAGGGGACTCAGAAAGCCTGGGGAGACACTCCTGAAGGTCTGTCTGGGAGATGTCCGGTTCAATGGGCACATCCAGACTCTCAAATCACATTCACTCTCTTCATACTCCTCTTCCCCCTCCTCCGGTTCATAAAATTCCTCTAAAACGTATTCTTGAACCAGTGGAACCGACCGAACCGTACGTTTACCTGATGGTGCCGGTTCGGTCGGAACCGGGGAAAGCGACTGGACAATTTTAATCGCTTTGGCTATTTCTTCAGCGGTTGGAGATGGAAATTTTTGCTCCACACCTGCTGATTTTCTAGTCCTTTTTGCTGGAACTGACTCCTCCGAGTCGGTTCTCCTTTTGCCCGAGGAATTCTCGCCCTGGTCAGAGGGCACTCCCTCCGGTTCGGTTACAACCGAACCGGGCTGGCCATCCGGATCAGCGGACTTCTTGGCCTCTCTTTCCCTGAGCCTACCAACTCTCTTATCCAGGGTAGCTGCAGGAAAAGTTTTGCAAATCTGGCAGTCTGCATTGAGGTGGTCAAACCCCAGACAATAAACACAGGTGGTGTGGGGGTCAGCCTTGGCAAAGGCTTCCCCACAAACACTGCAGTGTTGAAACCCAGTGGGCCCAGTTTTTTCTTTTGGGTTTTCTCAGACATAGTGCCAGCTAACCAAAACTTTCCGCTTATGGCAATCCGCCAAGCAAGACCCTCTTATCGGTTCCCAACCGTGTACGGGTTGTGGAAAACCGTAATGAAATCCGCTTTTTATAACCGATAAGAACCGGAACCGCACTCTAAAGACAGAATTCAATGAATTTCAACACCTGATCGGTTCAAACTGAACCGATAATACCGCTTACAAGTTCCACACAGAAATAAATGTAAAACCTATCTAGTACTTACGGTACCACAGACAGAGTTTGAACCGACCGTTGCGGTTTAAATTCGGTTAAAAATGAAAAATTAATACTTTAACTGACAAAATGAACCGAGCAGAAGGAGAAATCCGGAGCGACTGTTCAGTGAGGCGGAGTAAAGAATCTGACAGTTTGAGTTTGAAGAACAACAGACAGAGCTTTCAACCGAGCTCGTTGCTCAAAGTTCCATGCCTGGCATGGAAAGTTAACTCTTTCACCTCCGGAGCAGTTCGAAGGTTGGGACTCACTGCATGTGTCATAATATGGCAAGACTTCATGTTGTTTGAAGGTGTGCAAAGACGCCCTATGGAGAGAGTGTGCACATGTCCGCATGCACTCCTCCAAGCGTCTGCCTCCTCTACTCCCCTTTCTGAAGCATTGGTGCGCTGTCCCCCAGTCACCACAAGGGGCCAGTCGGCACCAACTGCTTGTGGCTCCCTTCCCTGGAAAAGGAGAGCAGTCCCTCGGACGCTCGATTCTTCTCCTCCTGCCAACTCCCGGTGGCCTGCTCATTCCCAAACACGGGTCGCTGGCATAGCCCAAGGTAAGGCATCCAGCGCCTCAGCCCTCAGCACCACTGGGCTGTCTATGAAGATGGTGTTTAGCCAGCATGCAGCCATGGTTTTGAATTTGCTGGGCAATGGCCCATTTGTCATCTGGAAGCAAAGGGGGGATGTAACCAACAATCAAAGCAGGGAATGGCCAAAGGTAACCATCATGATGGCATAACGTGCCAGCTTTAGACCAAGCGGGGAGGCCACATAGACCTTCTTGGCCACATATTCCAATTTCTTGGGATTCCTTACTGGGCAGCTTAGCTACATGCTCCTGGCCTTTTGACTTCTAAAAGGCCTGAGCTGAAAACAGACCTCCATCAAAGGGTGGTCTGAGAACCCCGAAAGTGTGCTTGTGGGGACCGCATACCTGTGGACCAACCAGGTGGTGGATGCCAGACAGGATACTGCCAAAGCTCCAGAGCCTGTTACAGGATGGTCTCAATCACTGGGAAGGCAACTCCAAGACAATCACCCTGTCTATGATGTTGGTGAACAGGTATCATCGAGTACCAGCTTGGGAACTAGAAGACTGCATGTTCAAACCCAGCTAGAGCCAAATACTCACTAAGCGACACTGGGAAAGCTCCTTCACTTCTCAATACTCTAGTCCACCCAGCTGCAGAAATGGGTAGAAGCAGGACCATACTGGAGACAAAATATTGCATCTCACCTGGGCTATACTGGATAAATTGTTTAGAACAAAAGGAATAGCAGAAGAATGATACAGTTAAGTGAGGCTTTATACCTACAGAACAGAGAGTGGAGGATGATTGGGGGAGGTGATGGGGGAATATCCAGACCACTTTGATGTGAAACCAGGAGGTCCTGGAAGAAGCAGCTTTTGATGGGGCACAGGAAATGGGGGTGCTGATAGGGAAGGGGGAGAGGTAACAGAACATGGGAGGGAAAGGAAGGAGAGGTGAAAGGGAAATAAAATGGGTAGGAGGGAGAGAGTCACAGGGACAGCAAGAAGTTTAAACCAAATACCTGGCAAAAGTGCAGCAAAACATTTGACCTTATCCTAACAGGTAGAAAGACTGCACTGATAAAAACAACACAATTTTACACTGGATGGGCATACAGCACATCCCAAGATGAGCAGAGTATAAATAAAGGCCATCTAGGCTGGAACAACATGTGTGGAAGGCAGCAGTACGACAGGAAAACAAATACTTGGAGCAACTACAGTACAGCACTGGAGGAACCTTTCAGGCAGCAGGTGCGTCAGGTGGACTGTGATGTCAGCGTAGCTATAAAAGGGTCGGTCCCCGCCCATCCTCCAGTTCTTTCCTGCCTTCACTCAGTTCATTTCACAAACGCGGTAGAACAGCATTCAGTTGCCTGCCATTTTAAGTGTATTTTCAGCGATTTCTTTAAAAAAGATCTCAGATATTTCTATCCATTGCCCGTTACGGTGTATGTCGTCTAGTCGGACCAAAAAGAAGTGCTCCAAGTGCAGCACGCAGATCCCGCACGGGGACGATCACTCTCAGTGCGTCCTCTGCCTGGGGCCTAGGCACAACTCGGTTGAGTGTACCACCTGCCATGGCTTCAACCAGGCCACGCGCACCTGCCGTAAGAGGACCCTCGAAGCCCATCTGCTAACTCAGAGGCAGGCTTCCATGGAAAAGGAGCTTCAGGGGCCGAGAGAAGATCATCGTCGCCGCCCCCAGAAAGAAAAAGAAGAAAGGACAAGGGAGACACGACAGCGGACCAGCCAGACAACCGCGCCGACCAGGGTGGGCCTCCACCTCAGTGAGTACCCCACCTGTAGGGCCTTCATCCGCTCCGACAGACGGACGCCTCCCTCCCACCGAGGTGAGCGGGCAGTTGGGGGTTGTCTCTTTGGAGGTTTCTGCTGGGCCTTCTGCTCCAGCACCGCCAATAGGTCACCCTCGGCTCCGCGGCCGGGCGTCCAGGCCCGATCAGCCTGACCTGGGTACTTATACTCTGGTCAGCCCGGCTGCATCCAGTAAGCCAGCTGACAGCTCCTAATCCGACTGCGTGGATGCCTCTTCTCTCCGGTCAGGCTCCCTTGTGGCCCCCGACGCCGGGACAAGTGTACTCGCAGGTACACTTTCATCCCCGTGGGTTCTTACCCCCTGGGATTCGTCACCAGTACCCAACCTTTCTCTCCAGTCAGATACCCTACTTGACCTGTCGTTGGGAGACCTGCCTGACCTCCCCCCTTCGCCAAGTTCTAAATGGCCACCGGATCCCCTCCTTACTGTGGATCCCTCAACGGACCTTCATGGGCAAGATATGGACCCTCCTTCCATGGGACCTTCGGACCCTCTGCTCTTCCTGTGGGCCCAGTGGGTAATGTTCTGGGGAATCCCTATGTCCCCCAATACCCGCTGCCAGGAGGTCCGTCACCAGGTTAAATCCAGTAAACGCAGGTTATCCCATGCCAGGATACCTGATGCCAGAATACCCTATACTGGGCTACCAGGGTCAGACCATCTACCAATATCCTTATTGGTACCAGATGCCCAGCTACGGCCCCCCCCCCTTCATGGGGTACCCGGGTTACCAACCCCCACCTCCTCCTCCTCCTCCACCACCACCACGCAGCCCGATCACAAATCCATCCCTGCGGCATGGAAGGACGTGAAAACTCAGTTTCTTTTAGAGCAGGGTCAACCTCCGGTCACAGTCGGGGCCACCTCTCCTGCCAGGGTGCCCCTCCTAGTCCTGTACCATCTAGCCAGGTTTCTGACAGGGACACAGGTGCTCTGCTCCCAAAGGGTCTCAGATCCCGGGACCAAGTTCTTGATTTGCCCAGCAGGCCGGAATCTTCAGAGTCGGATGAGGACTCGGATACAGACCAGTCCGAGCCTCACTCCCAGGTCGAACCTCAACCTAAGGCGTCCCCGAGTCTCCCCTGAGGATCCCTTCTTTGGGGAGCTACTTAGAACAATACAAAAATCTTGCAGATGGGCCTCCAAGGAGCTGGACCCCCAATGCAAGAGACCTGCAGAGCATCTCGACCTGGTCAGTGTGGATACCCTCCCCATTCTCCCTTGGATGGGACCACATGAGGATCTCATGTCCACTATTTGGCAACAGCCTTCTTCCATTCCGGCTGTGTCACGTAAAGCAGATCGAACTTATTTTCCCCTGGAAGGGGTCTCTCATTGTCTGCTCAACCCAGGCAGACTCCATGGTCATTACAGCTGCCCATGACAGATTGGCCCAACCTAAACACCTTAGTGCCTCTCAGCGGATAAGGACTCCGAACAGCTGGACCAGTGCGGTGAAAAATCTACGCCTTGTTCACCTGTACCATCAGGTCCCTGAACTATGTTGCACACACAGTGGACTTTCAGAAGTCCTCCTTAGCAGAGTTGAAGAAAGACCTTTAGGAGATTCCTGATGAACAGCTCAGGAATAAACTCTGGAAAAAGTCAGAATGAACAAGTCTTCCTGTCGCCATGCCCTCCGTGCTACATACGATTCTGTGGCTCGGGGAATGGCCACTGGCATTTGTCTCAGACGCTTAGCCTGTCTTTGTCTGGCGGGGTTGGCACAAGACGTTCAGTTGTCTCTTCTAGACACTTCTTTCAGGGGTCCAGTTCTGTTTGGCAGCGACGACCAAAGTCATTATAACTGAGCTGCAGGAGAGCGGCAAGTCTCTTTGGGACGTCCGCTCCATATACCATTCTGGTCAGAAACAACAGCAGCAGTCCTTTTCGCCACCAGCAGAAGTGGAACAAGAACCAGAGCAAGTGACAAAATAAACAACGTGCCCCAGGTTCCTGTGCCCAGACTCCTCAGGCCAAGTTTTCTAAAGCCGCCTCAGGAGGAAAGGCACCACTCCCCTCCACATCCTGACTCTCTCTTCCCCTCCTTCTGCTCCCTCCGAATCCCAGAGGAACCGGTAGGGGGGCAGTTTGGCCTCCACCTGGACGAGTGGAAGGCCATCACCGCAGATGCGTGCGTTCTTCAATTCATAGAAAGAGGTCACTCAATAAGAGTTCCTGGAGGGACCTCCTCCCAACCCTCCAGGAAGGTCCTTTTACCCGTTAGGCCAACTTCAACTGGTCAGGCAGGAAATACAGGCTCTGCTACAAAAGGCAGCTATAGAGTCTGTAGGAAGGGGTTTTACTCCCACTTCTTCCTGGTTCCAAAGAAGACAGGGGATTCAAGACCCATTTTAGATCTCTGCATGCTCAATCTCTTTGCGGAGTACAAGAGATTTTGCATGCTGACTTTCCAGGGATTGTTACCCCTGCTCCTACCAAACACTTGGCTGTGCTCTCTGGATATGCAGGATGCTTACCTCCATATCCCCATTCTACCATCCAACCGCCACTTCCTCAGATTCTCCTTTCTGAAGGATCATTTCCAGTTCACAGTCCTCCGTTTAGCCTCTCCTCAGCACTCTGGGTTTCACCAAGTGCTTAGCGGTGGTGTGATGTTTCTATGTCACAGGGGCATCTATGTGTTCCGTGCCTGGGCGACTGGCTCTTTTCAGCCCCTCGCGGACAGCCTGAAGGAATTCCTCTCCTTCACTCTGGGCCTCTTTTCCAGTCTGGGAATTTATATCAGTCTCCCAAATCCCAGCTAGTACCCTCTCAGCACTTCAATTTATTGGGCGGTGCTGGACACAGTCCAGATCAAGGCCTTTCTTCCAGCTGACTGAGTGGAGACTTTAATCTCACAAGCCACACTTGTAGCTTCTTCTCGATGGACCACAGCTCGGTCGGTCCTTCAGCAGTTGGATCTGATGGTGGCAGCCACATCCACAGATCCTTTGCCCAGGCTACACATGGGGTCACCCAATGGTCTCTCCAAGTCCAGCGGGATCAGCTTGGACGACATGGACCAGAGAGTCCTTGCCTCCAGCAGCCTTCAAAGGGATCTTCTCTGGTGGAAGGACCCTGCCAATCTATTGGTAGGGGACTCATTTCACCCTTCATCTCCCTCTCAAATCCTCACCTCGGATGCCTCGAACTCAGGATGGGGAGCGCATCTGGGGGACCACAGAACCCAAGGCTCCTGGTCTCCCATGGAGGAGAACCTGCACATCAATATTCTGGAGATGAGAGTGCTGCTCTATGCTCTCCAGGCATTCCAGTCACTTCCGACTCCGGGAACACACCTCATCCAGACAGACAACATGGTCACTGTCTGGTATCTAAACAAACAGGGAGGCATCTGATCATACCCTCTCTGCAGGGAGGTGATGGAGGTGTGGTACTCGGCAATTCAGTATGGCCTATCGTTGACAGCAGTCCATGTGCCGGGTGTTCACAATATTCTGGCAGACAGTCTCAGCTGATCAGTCACCAGGGCTCATGAGTGGGAACTAAAGCAGGTGGTAGTAGAAGATACATTTCTTCATTGGGGTTGACCAGACCTCTATCTGTTCGCCTCCCCATCCAATGCAAAACTACCCAACTTTTGCTCACTCGTTTCCGGGGCATGGTGCTTTCTGAAGAGACACACTGTCTCTATCCTGGATAGGGAAGTTTCTATACACTTTCCCTCCCTTTCCACTATTGCAGAAGATTTTGCTGAAGCTCCATGCAGAGGGCTCATGATCCTCACTGCCCCTCTGTCGCCTCCAGCAGATATGGTTTCCTCTGTTACAACTGGCTGTTGAGTCCCAGTACCTCTGCCTCTCTCTCACAACCTTCTGCCCCCAGATGCAGGGCATCCTGGTACATCGAGCCCCAAGTCTTTCCATCTTCATGCGTGGCACCTGTGGACATAGCGATTTCTAGTAATGGAGTCTCTGCAGGGGCAGCTCAGATCTTAGTGGAAGCTAGAAAGCTTTACACTAGATCCACCTACACCATGAAATGGAAGAGATTTTCTATTTGGGCCTCCGCAAAAAGCTTAGACCCCTTTTCTTGCTTGGCCTCCCAGTTGTTAGAGTACCTCTTGCATCTTTCAGAGTTGGGCCTCAGTTACTCCTCACTGAAGGTCCATCTCTCTGCGGTGTCGGCCTACCACCTTCTGGTGGAGGGCAAGACCCTAGCTCAGCTAGAGTTTTCCAAAACTTTTCTGAAGGGGATCCTTCATGTAAAACCTCCAGTCAGGAATCCTGTTCCTCCCTGGGATCTCAATTTTATGTTGGAAAAGCTTACTCTGCCCCCTTTTGAACCGGCAGCAAGGTATGATATGCATTTTTTAGCGTGGAAAATGCTCTTTTTAGTTGCAATTCTTCAGCTCGAAGAGCTTCAGAGCTTCAGGCTCTAGTTTGCAGAGAGCCTTATTTAATTTTCCATAGGGACCGAGTGGTCCTGCATACTAATCCTTTGTTCCTTCCGAAAGAGGTTTCGGAAATGACTATAAACCACAGTGTTGAATTGCCGGTATTTTTCCCCAGAGCACTCCAACAGGGGAGAATATCTCCTGCACACCCTTAATGTGCACAGGATCTTGAGGTACTATACCTCTCGGACTAAAAAGGTTCGAAAATCAAACCAGCTTTTTGTCGCCTTTGCCTCCCAGTGTCATGGCAAGGCGATCACGAAACAGACTGTCTAGGTGGCTGGCTAACTGCATTCATTACACTTACCAGAAGTACGAAAAAACCTTTTGAGGGCAGTCAAAGCCTCCACCGATGTAGCCACTTCTACTGCCTTTTCAGGAATGTGTCCACTGCGGACATCTGTGCAGTGGCCACTTGTGTTCCATCCACACCTTCACTAGGCATTACAGTCTGGACACTGCCTCTAGGCATCGAGCTGGCTTCAGCCTTGCAGTTCTCCAAGACCTTCTGTCTTGAACGGACCCTTAGTTGGCAAACATCTTCTTCCTCCGGAACCTCGTCTCAGACTCCTTTTCTTATGTTAGACTGCTTGGTATTCAGTCCTATATGTGAAGACCTACTGCAGGAACCCTCTCAGTAAGATATAGCGGTTACGTAAGAACTTACCATAACAGCAGATCTTCGAGAGAGGTTCCTGCAATAGTTTCCCACCCACCTTTCCCCCAGCTCCTGAGTTTTTACCTTGTTCCATGCCCAGGACTCTTGTCTATTCCAGGGCTCAGGGTAACAAGAGTCTATCACTCCTCTTTTCTGCTCTCTTTCTTCAGGTCTCCAGTGGAAAAGAACTGGAGGGTGGGTGGGGGACCGCCCCTTTTATAATCACACTGTTGTAGCATCACCTGACAACGGAGGTGATCCCGTCGATGCTAGCTACAAGTTTGCCATGTGGTCCTGATGCCAGGGGGTGCAGTCCAATATGTGAAAACCTACTGCATAAACCCTCTCAGTAAGATCACAATTTTACACTGGATGGGCAACAGCATCTTAAGACAAACAGAGTATAAATAAAGGCCGTCTAGGCTGGAACAACTTGTGTGCAAGGCAGTAGGTATGACAGGAAAAGCAAATACTTGGAGCAACTACAGTACAGCACTGGAGGAACCTTTCAGGCAGCAGGCAGACATAAACCATTAAGAGTCACTGAGGAGGGCATGTTTAGTTACACATGGGTGTGGATGGCAGAATGGCCTGCTGACTTGTCGACACTCCTTGATGACACCCGTGGACTTCACCCTCCTGCTAACTGCCCTCATGCTGGGGACTGCAAGTGCGGGTACCCACTGCGAGTAGTAGGGGGCACTGTCTGCGGAGCGCTGGAGCACTCCGATTGGCTCAGTCCTGATCTTGGATGCCCCCATAAAAGGAAGAAACGACAAGTGGGGCTGATGAGGAAGCCTTGACAGGCTCATGTATCCCATGGAGGAACACACAGGCAGCTTCAACTGCAGGCAAGCTCAGTTATTATCAGTGTTGTGAGGATCACTGGTAGTGCTCATGCCCGAGACATAAGGAAGAGTTCATGTCTCAAATGGAAACTCAGGATCATACTCAAAACTGACTCTGCAAAGCAGTACTGACTACACTATTAGAAGTTACTGTCCTTCAGAGGAGATGTTTAACAGGTGACCCTTCTGTCCATTTCTGATGGCTGCACATGTGGAAGTTAAAGATATCCAAGCCAAATGTGTTTCAAAAAGAGTGAGCAGTGAATTTGTTTTCCTGGCCAATATTCAGTATCACAATAAAAGAGGTTCTAATGCAATTGTCCAAGGCAGTGTGAGGGGATGTTGCTAATGGCATAATGGTTGCTCTGCTTGCACAGTTACCGTCTTTCAGATGAGACGTTAAACCGAGGTCCCATCTGCTTGGATTGGTGGTAGTTCAGGTGGATGTTAAAGATCCCATGGCACTTATCGAAAAGAGTAGGGGAATTTCCCCGGTGTCCTGGCCAAATGTCCCTCATTCACTAAAGGTACCACCAACAGCTTAATCTGGTTCAAGGGCAGTTGGCATTCATCTGTATCCCCTTCCCCCGGGTCATGCCTGAAAATAGGCAGGATTTGTCTAGTGCACTTACCCGGTCAACAAAAACTAAATAAATTACCAGTATTCTCATTACTGTACTTTTAAAGAGCTCCTGATGCCTCTAAGACAACTTTGAAAAACATAATAATTAGGTACAATTCAGCTTGCATTCCATATACTACACATCTCTTCCCCATTATTTATTACTGAGTACATCTGCACGACTACATGATCTTCGTCCCTTATGAGTTCCCTTAGAGTTCTTCTGCCTCTCTAGCTTACTCTCTACCTCAAGTCACAATTCTCTGTTGTGACATCACAATGTGTTGTTGTGAGAGTAACTGTGATGTCACAAGCAGGTATTATGACCTAGGGTAGAGAGAAAGTAACAGGGATAGACGAACTCTTCAGGAACAACGATTCTGTTTTATTGCAAATGACCTCAGTAATAATTAATGGGGATGAGGAATACAGAACTAACATGAAACACAAGCTGAACTGTATCTAAATACTATGGTTTGTTAAAGTTGTCCTGAAGGCATCAGCTGCTCTTTAAATTGCTTTGAATCAGTAGCAATATACCCCAACAGGGTGGGCGGTATTGGGCAATACCCAGACTGCCGGGCGTAAAATGAGGGCCAGGCGCGCAAGCGGAGTGCCTTATAGCCCCTGGAAGGTCGGTGATGCCCATACCCACTTCCCTGGAAGGTAGTATTGTGCTTGGAGAATGGATTATATGTAAATTTTTTTTGTAATATTTAACAGCAATAAATAACAGAAGATTACAAATGAACTTATAGCTACTTTGTTAGTAAAGTAGTCCCTCTACTGGTATCCTTATCAATATATACCAGTAGAGGGCAGTGCAATCCTTTACAGTTCTGTTTTTCTATTGCTGTGTACAGCATGTACCTTCTTGGCTCCTGAACCACTAATTTACTTGCGTTACTTTTTTTTTTTTTTTTTAATGTTTTGTTTCCCTTTCCTTTCTTTCTGTGACTGCAGCGTAACCCCCCTCATTAAGCTTACCGGTGGCGGGATCAGGCAATTGGGGAGATCAGCTGGCACTAGTAGTTTAAAAAACAAACCTTTCTATTTTTAAATTATTTATGAGGTGTGTTATAAGTGGCAGACTGCTAGGGGACGGAGCCGGACTGCAGTCTGGTCGAGTGGTGAAAGGTGGTTCTGATGGCGAGATAGTGGTAGAACATGGACTGGAGCACAAGAACAGCGTTGGAAATGTTTAATGCGGTATTTTTAAAGGGATCGGGCATGGCAGTTACAGTACAGGAATCGGGATTTGAATTGTGGTGCTGTGCAGTTAGGCGTGATGGGCTAGGAGATCTGAAGAAGGCAGCTATGTTATCAACAATCTAACTGGGGAACATTTATTTTGTGTCTTAAAGTTGTTTTTTTTTCAGTCAAGCGTGAGGCTGCAGTTAAGGCTAGCGGGTGTCTTCAAGTAGTGGTGAGCACAATTTTAATGTGGAAACAGACTTTTTTTTTTAAAATTAGTTAATGCTCAATTGTTCTCTCAAAAGCTGAGTGTATCTCTCTCTCTCTCTCTCTCTCTCTAGCAGTCAGCACTGAGAGGAGGAGAAATGAACAGCAGCAGACAGAAGTCAGCTTTGAGATGCGGGACAAATTCTCTCGCTAAGCGAGGGGAAAAATGGCTGGCATTCAAATTTTAAAATTCTATCGACACTATGATTTTTGTTGTGAAAGGACAGGCTGTGCTTGCACCGTTTTCACCCGGTCTCAGTTGTCTGATAAGACACCCACCTTGCCAGGGCAATCAGCCAATCAGAGCCCAGGATTTTCTTATCCCATTTTCTAATTCTGTATGAAAGACGCTATATAAAACCAAACTCTAGTCTTATGTCCCACACGTACACTGCTGCGGCACTGCAAATATGCAAAGTTAAAACCAGAAATTCAAATGTTGACCCCATAACACTGGACCTTATTATAAACATTTATCAATATGTGATCCAAGTACTGTTGTTTTATTGATATTTGCAATCACACTGAAGGTAAATTTGTTGTCATTTTAGTGTGGGTATGTCTAACTCCTCCAAGACTAGTGTGTGTGTGTGTGGGGGGTGGTAGTGGTGGAGTCACCTATGCTCGCTATCATTCTTGCATCCATGAACAACTGCTAAATAACAAGTCAAGCAGCAGAGAGAATGAATGTTATGAAGTGGAAGGGCCAAGCTTATTCTGTCCTGAGAATAACATAAAAAAGGTATATGACAAGCTGTCCAGTTTCAGAACTGGGGATAAAGAAGATCCCAATTGCTCGATTTGCCTTGATGGAGTACTGAGTTAACAGAGTAATTCTGAATGTAAGGGATCAGTCAGTAACTCCTAAAACGCCATCAGCCCCTGGAATACAATTTTATTATAAGAAAGGCTTTGCTGTTGCCTTTAACAGCCTTCTGAACAGACCACTGTGCATTGGAGCCTGAATGTTACCCTAGGTTCCTAAACGTGAACAAACAATACATAAATCCAATAGTAAGAGTCCCTAGCTGCTCTTACCTGTGTTTCTAATGTGCAGTTTAAAGGGTTACATGAAACATTTACCCACACAATACTGCATTAACTACATTTACTGTTGCCATTTTAGATGGGGCTACAGTCGAAAAGAGTAATATTTGTTCTGCGTTTCAAAAATGTACCTGTAAGCATGCCTCATAAATGTCCTTCGTTACAAGGATCCTCACTTGTCCCACACTGAGAAGATGCTTTGTTGCACAGCGAGATTTTAAAGCAACAATAACTTTATAAACATTAAATCACTAGTTCCCAAAGTGTTCTTCAGAGCTTGTGCCTTCATGACCTAATGGTGCTTTTCACATAATGTTTCTTTTCCCCCCTTACATTTTGGGGAACAGTGCCCAATAATCTGGGTGCTAAAAGGTTCTTCTTTACAAAGCATGTTGTCTATAAAACATTTTTAAAAGTAATTAAATGTTTTCATTTCAAGGGTAAACAATTGGAAAAAAATTCTCAGATCCTGCCCTACTGGAACTTGATGTCCTTGTCCAAGGGTCCGATCCAGAGCTGGATCTTGTAGGGTTCTTCACCTGAGGATTCAGTCGCACATGGCCAAATCCAGTCGCAGACCCTCTCTGTACAAAGGTGCACAGGACTGCACAAGTGAGTGGGATTACAGAGAGCAAACACTGGCAATTGGATACCTGGTTTGGGACAAAAGTTAACCACCTGCTCTGCTCAGGGTAAGGAACTATGGAATATGGCAGTCCTTCAAGGACTGCAGAGCCAGAGTCCCAGTATAGCACAATCAAATTTTTTTTTTTTTATTTTACCAGGAGAGGCACACAGCTGAAAGCTTGTTTACAGGTGTGACCTGGGAGCACAAGGAAGTTAAGTGACTTTCTCAGGGTCACACAGAACGCAAGTGGGGGCTGTGGGATTCAAACCCAGGTCTCCAGGTTTGCAAAAGTTATGCCCTCCATGTTGTCCTGGAATCTAGGGACAGCCTGTAGGGAAGAGGAAGAGAACCAACTTGGACCAATGAATGTTCGTGGCAGCTTTGTTCAGAGGGCACACAAGTGCTAATGCAGGGTATCCCTTGCATAGCCACCATGGTGCACATCACCAGGTGAGGGCAGCATGGAGCACAGACATGCCCCCATGCCCACCCCTTCAAGTAGATGTACAGGCTGGGTGGTATTAGAAGCCAGTGCAACCCCTTGCAAATGGGGTGCTTTCGCATGTGTTTGTGGGGGGGGGGGGAATCTGTGACTTGCCATCCCCCAGCTTCTGCATCACAGATCTGAACCTCTTTGTTGCTTGGGTTGGGTTTTTAGTCAACGGTAATGCAGAACAGCAATTTTAGGCTTGCCAACTGAAAATTGGCAAAGTCCCTCCACAGCATTAAATTCTCTTTAAATCAGAACAGTATGTTCTGCTATAACAGAAGTATCTTCCATAATCAAAAAAAGGTAGTTGCTGTTTACAAATAAAAGTACTGAGGAGACAGATGTCTAATTCATGGGGACCGTCACTTTTTTTGCTGGATTTCCTCCACAGGCCTAGACAGTACATCAGTCTCCAGCAACATCTGATCTCTAATGCTAATGCAGTGATGAAAGTAAGTTAATCCCAGGCTTATCCCCCATTCCTTTCTGTGGCCCTCTCTTTCCCCTGTAGCACATCCAGTGCTTCACCTGATGGTGGAGCAGAGGTAGCCATCAAATGCAGGCATGTTTTCTTCCTTACGTCCCCGTCCACCTATAGAGATGGTGAACCCCATTCTGTGCCCCCCGGGAAGTACTGCTGCTGCCACTGTGCCCCAGGGGTTGTCCAGCACAAGACATCCTTCCACCCATACTCCCCAAAGGACAGCATCGTGTTGGATGCTCAAACCTCCCTCACTTGGCACCGAGATGACCGGACTCTGGCGCGAATCCAGTTTGCTGGCACGGAAAGCAGCTTCCGAACCGCTATGCTACAGGACTGGTCCCTGTAAGTCATGTCGTGTTTAATCATAAAACAATACTGCTGCTTTCACTAACTAAAAAGAAAAACAGAACCATAGAAGTTGATAGCAGATAAGGACCACCAGGTCCATCTAGTCTGACCATTATTTCTACCTGATTAATATTGCCAAAAGTCTGTATTCTGAACACTGGCCTATGTTATTCTTACTCCTCTCTATTACTCCTTTGTGCCTAGCCCACGCTCTTTTGAAGTCTTGCACTGTATTCCTTTCCACTGCCTCCTTGGGTAGGCTGGTCCATGCATTTACTACCCTTTCTGTGAAAATAACTCTCACATTACCAGCACTCAACTTAGAGAAAACACAGTCCCTGTACTCAAAACTCCACAGAATCAGTTAACTGTAGCATCTCCAGATGAACAAATGAGCTGCAAAACAAACCGAGGGATGCACAGAATCATATCCTGAAACTTCAAGCCCACCTGGCAATAACATACTGGCCTGTTCTGCATGTGGTCCAAAGAGACAGCATAGTCAAAACCAGACAGCATGATGCTAGAAAGAAAGCTGGACTGCTTTTGAGTGTATGTTCCTTCTCAAAGACTCTCAAAGGGTGCAGGAGGGGACAGAAGTTCAAAGGGCACTGTACAAGAGAGAGTGCAGAGTGTATGTTTGGGAGAGGGATGGGTCCTGCCCCCACCCCTAAGCGACTGTATCGGGACACTTGCAACTGCTCATTTCTTTCTTTGGTTACATACAGGTTACAACTCACTTGGGACAGAATTACTTACACAGGCGAGTGCCATTATACATACTTTACACAGAACAAGACAGCTGAAAACAGCCAGCAGCCCATCTAGTCTGGCCACCTTGCCTGCTTCTCTGCAAGGCCCAGTGGACATACTTACCTTTACCTCTGCCCGTTCCTCTTATTCTGCGACAATGCGCCGTCCTACCCCTACCCGACCCTACCCTACACACCCCACTGACTTGGCTTTTCACCACCTCTTCAGGCACTCTATTCCACCTATCCACCAAGCTTTTAGTGTTTATGGGTCGCCTTTTTGAACCCTCCTCCTGCCAGTCTCATTGAATTCTCTTTCGCACCTGCGTTTGTGCTTACAGTGAATAGTCCTTTAAAATCCACCCTCTTTATCACATGGAGGTACTTCTAAGTTTCTGTCACATTCCTCCTCTCCCTCCTAGCCTCCAATATGTACATGTCAAGGTCCTGCAGCCTCTCCTCATACGCCTTCTCCCACATTCCATGAATCACTTAAATTGCTCTTCGCTGTACTGCCTCCACCCTCCTGCAGTCCTTACACAGGCATAGATTTCAGAACCTTGCGCACTACTTCAGGTGCAGTCCCTCCAGTGCTCTGCATAGTGGGAGGATCACTTTCTGGTTTCTGCTGCTGAATCCCCTCCCAGTGCACCCAAGCATCCTGTTTACCTTGCCCACCACCCTGCTGCACTGTGCTGCAGAAAGTACAGTTATGCAAGAACATACCATAACAGCAGATCTTCGAGTTGATGGCAGCCATCAGGTCACACCATAGGAACTTCACCGTCGATGAAGGGAATCTGCATGGAAGATTTTTAGCAGTACAACTGGGGCCACCCACACAGTCGACGTCATTAACCCTATAAAGGCAGGAGTGGCCCTGCTCCCTCCTCAGTCCCTTTCCCCCCACAGACTAAAGGGGCAAGGCTCGAGCCATGGGGACCAAGGAGAGAGAGAGAGAGAGAGGTGCCCAGGCCTATATGGAAGGCTGGATACACCAGATAGTCAGTCCCTAGACAGGAGCCCCAAAAAAGGGGGGATGGTGGGAGGGAAAGCAGACCTGATGACTGAGATCCCCTCGAAGATCCACTGTTATGGTAAGTTCTTACGTAACTGTTCCATCTTCATCGGAGTTATCAGGTCACACCATAGGAACGGGTCCCAAGCAGTTACAGGTGCAAACAGACAGTCTGGGAGGGCTCTTCATAAACTTAAGACAGGAGGCCACGGGGAATGGGAGAAAAAATGGTGGAAAATCCCTATAGCTGCAGGATGACCCCTGATCCTTTGCAGGCTCTGCACCTGGACCGGGCAGGAAGGTAAGTCCCAGTGATTCCGGAGTGACGGGGCTGGGAGAGTCGGTCAGAAGGGGGCAGCCGGAGATGAAGGAGCATAAAGTGTGTGTATATGTATATATCAATAAAAAAGACAGGAGACCCTGCAGCACAGCCCTACCAAAACCTGCACACGCTCTTGAGGCAATGTCCAGACTGTAGTTGTTAGTGAAAGTTATGAATGGTACTCCAGGTGACAGCTGCACAGATGTCAGCAGCTGAGACCCCTTGGAAACAGGCCACAGAGAGCCATGCCCTTGTGGAATGAGCTTTGACAGAACAGAGGCAGTTCCTTACTACACTTACTGTAGCAGAACACAATGCAATTTGCCAACCATTTGGATAAACATTGCTTAGAAACTGACTCTCTCTCTGCCTGGGGTGAAGGAAACAAACAATGGCTTTGACTTTCTACATTCCTTCGTGCGAAGCAAGCAGTACTGATTCTACACATCTAACATATGGAGCAGTGTTTCCCTGGATTGGCATGCTGGGAAAATAAAGGAAGGTGAACAGACTGGCTGACTGTAAACTCCGAGACCACCTTAGGGAGAAAACGTAGGATTAGTGTGCAAATACACTGTCTTTGTGAAAAATCAAATAAGGCTCCTTGCACCAGAGGGCCTGAAGCTCTGAAATTCTTCGAGCAGAAGTAATGGCAACTAAAAATAATGCCTTCCAACAGGGAAAGCGCAAATCTCAAGATGCGATAGGCTCAAAGGAGGCATGGTCAATTTCTCCAAAACAAAATTCCAAGTCCCAAGCCAGACTGGGGGTTTCAGATGCAGGATGCCCCTTTAAAAGGTACAGGAGACATCCAGCTGACTATTTTATACATTATGGTGAGTTGCAGACCAATGAAGGCAGCCGCTTGATTAACAAGGGCCTTGTTAGTCAAGCGGTGGCCTTCATTAAACTCCAGCTCACCACCATAATGGTATAAAATAGTAATAAAAAATACTCCCACTCATTTCAATGGGGCATGCCCCCGCGCTCTCCCTTACTGCACGTCAATGTGCCTGAGTGCCCAGGTGTGGAAATCAATAGGGTAGTGGAAGGGATCGGCTGACCACCTTGTCGAGGCCAAACTATGATCCCTTCCCGTTAAATAATGGCTGCACAAAAATAATAAAGATTTCCAAAAAGGGACCATCACCAGCATCAGTTGTAAGAAAAAATTACTTACCATAGTAATCTTGTTTCTTCCAAGTGATACTCAGGTATTCATAACTTCATGCAGTCGTCCTTGCAAGTAGAACTGCCCAGAGAGAATTTGGAACATATGCAAATGATAGAATCTTTTGCATGAGCCACTTTTCAAATGCTGCCTTATACTAACTGCCTTTGTTCTAAACCCCTCAGATTTCCTGGAAGCCTGGAAAGACAGGCCCATGGGGACTAAGTGTAATAATGACAATTACATAGTAACAGCACTATTAATTACAATAATAATAGAGGAACTTCCTTAACACCCAAAAAAGGGGCCTCCAACTGGAGGACATAACATCTGAAAGGATACCCTTCAATGTCCAGCTCGCCTAAAAAGGGGAGGAGACAACAGTAGTGATTAAAGTCACAACATGCGTGCTAGAAATAGCATTTCTACCCCTGTGAGCACAGTATTCAGGACTGCAGAGGCCAAAGGTTCCAGAAGGGAAGCAGGGAGGGAAAGTTATGAATACCTGAGTATCACTTGGAAGAAACAAGATTACTATGGTAAGTAATTTTTTCTTCTAACCCCAGTAATACTCAGGTATTCATAACTTTATGCAGACTACTATGCAGTACCTTTGGAGGTGGGCACAGAACCTTATTTTGGGAACAGACTTTGCAGGACTGCTGTGCCAAACCTAGCATCACCCGGGGAGAATTAATGCTTTGTAAAGGTGTGTACTGTTTCCAGGTAGCTGCTTTACAGATGCTGACTAGAGGATCATCGCAACAGCTGCTATAGTAGCAGCTGTGCTGTAATGGAATGGGCCCTCAACCCTGCTGGGGCTCTTTTCCAACCTTAGAATAACAAAAACTGAAAAAGCAGCACTATCCAACAAGAAATTGATCTTTTTGATGCTGGGTTACCCTTTCCACATTCTCATAGGTCAGGAACAGCTGTTTTCTGTCCTGCCTATGGACTTTAGTGGTTACCAAGTAATAGCTAAAAGCTTCTTTGACATCCAGACCATGAAGACTCTTTTCACCAAAACTAGTGTTCAGTGAAAAGATAGATAAGATGGGCAGACTGGGTGGACTGTAGGCCCTTATCTGCAGACACTGTCTATGTATTTAAGTATAATGGTTTGATTCAAATGGGAATCAGAAGTCATTTAAAGAAAACTTATTTGTTTCCAGAATAATTTTGTCTCTGTGGAATGAAATGCGGTCCTGTTCAATGCAAGAGACTTGAGGTCACTGATTGATTCATGTGGCAGAAATTACCACAAGCAAAAAGTATATAAGTATATATATGATGGTATGCGATAGTGCTACCATAGATAGAATTGAGGAGCCCTTTTAAGGTTAAAGGGTCAAATTTTGCACCTTAATAACTTTGCCACCGTTTAATGGATTTGTCTGAAATTTGGAATACCGATCAAGAACCATACATCTTGGGATTTGCCAACTTCAGTCCAGTCGGATATGGCTGCAGAGTTATTAGCGTGATCTCTTCGTCTTGTGTTCACGCTTTCTGGTGAATTCTTTGTTATTCGCGCCTACAGGTGCATACGGTTTGCGTGACTGGTCCGAAAACTTCAGGAAACATATGCCGGGCCCCAATGTGCCTTTCACAGATTTCATGAAAAATATTAACGGTTCAAAGTTACTTCGAAAAACAAGTTCCCATTATAAGTCAAAGAAAAGTTAACAAAAGTTAGACACTTTTGCAAATGCACTTTTAGTGTCACAAATGGCCCTGTAAGTATCGCATATCCTCCATTTTGTTTTCAGTTAGTGATCAGAAAAATGCTTGCCATTTAAATTTGGGACCCTCTAGTAACACAATTCTTTTTGTGTTCACCTAGTCAGACCCTGAGGATGCTAGCCATGTCTTTATTTTGGGGTGAAACACCCGGAAATATAGTTTTCAAATTTCTGTAAAAAGTAGTGTTGCATGAAGACACTCTTCAAATACTTGAGCTTTCACAAATCACGACACTACTTTTTCAGACTATGGCCAAAATGACAGCAGTTCTTTGCCACCCTGCTGCAAAAGAACGGTTTGGTCTTTTGAGATAAAATTTGGAGGGAACGCAGCCAACATCTCACAGATGTGCCTTTTGGTGGTTTGGTGGAAAAATATTGCATTGCTACAAAATTACGGTACTCTGAAGTTGGCGTTTTCTTCCCATAGACTAACATGGTGGCGTACACCGCGCCTTTTGGGGCTCGTATCTTGAAAACGATGCAAGATACAGATTTTTTGTTGTGAGCTGCAGGCTACGTAACAGCAGAAACCTAGCCAGGAAAATCATGATTTTTGTGAAATTTACATTTTTTTTCTACGTCATGCGGTTGCTGACATATTTCCAATTAAGTACTTCCAATGCTCGTTGTTCCACAGTGACAAAAGCAAGGAAATTCGGTGTTAGGGTTGAAACCTCCCTTGGACCCCTCCAGCCCACCCCCCCAACCGACATCGGGGTGCGCGCTGGGGTCATCGGTCCCAACTCTCGCCCCATTCTCCTATTCCTCAGCTTCTTTACACATGTGATGGGGTGAGAGTTACTGCTGACGACCCCAATGCGCACCCCAATGCTGGTGGGGGTGGGGGGTGGGCTGGAGGGGTCCAAGGGGGTTTTCAACCCCTAACACCAAATTCCCTACGCTTTGTCGCTGTAGAACAACCCAACTGATGCCTTAAACAGAGCTTTTGCCTCTAATATATACATATTTTAGATATTTGAAATAAGCTGAAAACACAGGCTCAAACTGAGCCTAACTATGCACACATCTAGGTCCCATGCTGGCACTGGTTCCCTGTGAGGGAGTGCAAATGGACCAGGCCTTAAAAGAACCCTTTGACGATAGGGTCTGAGGCTTGAAAAAACATTCTGTCCAACTGAGAAGTACATAAATACTGAGACCACGTGGACCTGTAAGGCACTGTTCTGCAAGCCCAGTGAAAGCAAATCGGTAAAATAGTCCAGCACAGCTGGAACACCAACCTATGCTGATATGTGTCAAACACATAAAAAACCTCTGTGAGGCTAGGATCTGGGGCCATTAAAACAGTTTGTCCAGCTAATATGGAAGCAGATACTGCAGCTAGATGGACTTTGAGGATGCTGGACTGCAAGCCCAATGAATACAAATAGGTAAGTTAGTTAAGCACTGCTTGGACCCAGCATGTGCTGGAAACTGTTTTCTGGCTGAACACCAATAGTAAACCTTTTCCCTTCTGAAGTGTACAGTTTCTTAATGGAGGGCTTCCTGTAACCACATACAATGTCTAGACACTGTGAAAAAGATGCAAGGCTGCATACTGTACCGTAGACCCTCAAGAGGCATGACTTGGGCTTGGTGACCGAAGGTTTAGATGCAAAGCCTCCTGGTTGGAGATTAGCTGGTTGTGCTCCTGAGAAAGGTGTATTGGTTTGGAACCAGACATGGAGAGTAGTAGAGAACCATGTCTGCCTGGACCAGTCTGGCGTTATCAAGACCACTGATGCCGACTGGGACCCGAGCTTGAGAAATGCACTGTATGCCAAAGGGAAGGAAGGAAGGCATACAGATACTTCCCTGGCCTACTCAGAACCAGAGAATCCAGGAGTTGGTCCTGGATCTCTGATTGACATTAATACTCGGCAGGTGGTAGTTGTGTGGGATGCGAACAAGCCTACCTCTATGCCCCACCTCCTTAAGATAACTTGCACCACCTGACTATTCAAGGCCCATTCCTGATGGGACTGGTTGATCTGTGTCAAGGTATCTGCCAAGGTAGTGTCCCTACCTAGCAATTGAACATCCTGCAGGGCCCATGGAGCATGCTAGACTCCATATTTTCATAAGTCCTGAGCAGGAGGGCTTAACCTTGTCCCTCCCTATTTATGGATGCAATACATTGTGGTGATATTGTCTGTTCTGACCTGTATCACCTTTGTAGTAGTTGTATGAAGACCTTTAGCGCAGTAACACTACTCTTTACCCTGCAAGTTTATGTGCAGGAGTAAATCTGCACTTGACCAAGTGTCTTGGGTGGTGTGAACCCCCGATGGGAACCTCACTCTAGTAGGGATGCATCTGTTGTCAGACAACTGATAGGGGCTCTTTGCTGAAAAGAAGAAGCCCCTGCCTTAGATTGGTTCCCTCTTTTTGCTCCACTGGAGGCCTGTAACAATGTCCTTGTTACTAGAATTAGTTTAAAAGAGGTCCTGTCTCTGACAACACTGAGTCATGAGGTTACACTGAATGGCCCTGATCTATAACCTGGATTTCAGAGAATGTGCCAGTGGCGAATTCTCTGCTCCTATGAACTGGAGTGTTTGAGCAGGCTGAAGGTCAGACTTCCTTTAGATTTATCAAGGACCCTAGAGAGTCCAGGAGACCTTAGGTGATTGCAGACTCACTTACTGGGCGATTCTACCACCATCAGCCAGTCATCTAGATAAGGGGAAAGTGTGACACCTTATCTTTGAAGGTGATCCAACCCCTGTGTACACCCCAGAGAGTGACCTGATAAGAGTCGGAACCTGAAGTACTTTCTGTGAGACTCCCTTATGGGAGTGTGGAAATAATTTGAGTACAGTATGCCAGGAACCCCTTTAGGTTTTCCTGGGGTTTGACATGCTTGACATGCTTTGTCTTTTGGTTTTCATGGAGGGACGGAGTAACAGCTGGACCACTCACCCACTTTTTTTTTTTTTAACTGAATCACCCTTCTCAGGGGTGTGTAAGTAAAAGTCAGCAGTTTCACATGCAGATTTGGAGGGTGTTGGTTGGTCAGAGCCTGAAAGCCCTTATTTGGTCTTTGCAACCTTTCTAGTCCTTTTTTCCACTGTTGTTAGTGGAAGGAATTTGAATTCGGAGACAATCACTCGCTACATCCAGGACTACTCGTCTGTGGTGACAGAAATACCCCTGCTGTGGGAACTGCTGATACTCAGGCACAGCCGCAGCCTAATAGAAAAAAAGGGGGCTTGCTGTGGTGTGTGTATATGTGTGTATATACAGTATATATCTCCACCCTTTTCATGTAAGCCTTTATCTTTCTCCAAAGAGGAATTACCTTCGACTGGAAAGTCTATAACCTTGGTTTGGGTATCCCGAGTGAGGTCTGTGACTTGGAGCCAGGCAAACCTCCTCTGAACCCCTGTACTTGCCATGCATTCTGGCAGCAGCTACTTGAACTGTTATTTGGCTGCTCTCAAACCAAATTTAGCTGTTTCAGCTGGATCATCTGACGCAGAGTCTGGGCCTTGGCTGACATAGCAGAGGCTGACTACCACATTGATTTTGGTATTGACATAGGCTTGAGATGTGTGCCTGCCTGATGGCCAAGGCACCTGATAAATATAAATATTTTTAAGCCATGTTGTCAATTTTTCCTAGAATCCTTGTTAAGAGGATAGGATGCCAGGGATATCTTTGCCTTGTCACAGGCTGTCACTTTGACCACTCCTTGGTGGACAGGGTGGGGAATAAATTTCAGTTCCCTCCCTGTCCAGCTGAAATTCTTATACATCCTCTTATCCAGAGGGGGACAGAGCTTGGAGTTTATAAAATCTTTAAAGGATCTTCCCTGAAAAATTTATTCACAGGAATGGGAAGCTTTTACTGGGTGTCAGCCCAATCTTGCTCACCAATGTGAAGAATGAGAATAATCCTCAGATGTTCTGTGAGAAGAGAAACTCATGTTCAGAGAAACCTCGGATCCAATAGGTTCTTCTTCATTTCATAATAATTACATATTCTTTCTTTTAAATATTAGGAAGACTGCTTTGCAAAGGTCTGCTGCTGAGAGACAGACAGCCCTTGTAAGCCTGAAAGTGTTTTCTTTAGCCATTTCAGGCATTTCTCCACCTCCACCCCCAGGAAAGTTTAGAGATTTCACAATATTCATTTAGGTGATCATAGCCAAGGGAAGCAATACACAACTGTGCTGACCAGTTTTGCAAATACTTCCCCAATCAGAACAGCCTGCAATTTCTGAAGGAATTGGCAGGCTTTATATGAACACAGAAGTCCCAAAATGCTGTCAGCAGGGGTTATGTGTGTAGTTTTCTTCAATTTCACTGAGGGAGCGAGAGCCAGCTGGTTCAACAAGCCTCTTAAAACTGCTTATATGCCCATCTCAGGGCAGCAGTTAAAGTATTTGCTGTGGAGTCACCCACAGTAACTTAGGAGTGTCAGCAGGTTAGAGCTGGAGGGACCCTTAGGTGGTTAAACTTTTTTTTTTTTTTTTTAAAGCCTTATCCAGGCATTTTAATAGTTTTTCAGGACATGTAAGAAAAATTACTCACCTTAGTAATGTTGTTTCTTCTAATGGAGTCTTGCTATATTATAGACATTAGCAGTTTGATCCAGCTCTAGAACTGCCCTGGGTGAAATGGTTAAAACCATTCCAAAATAGAATTTTGCACGAGCAGCTCTATCTGTGTCATTTCAAACTTGAACTGTCAGATCTTTCGAGCCAAACTCACTAAGGTCTGTGTGGAAGCTGTAACCTACACTAGCCAAATGGCTACCTAAATAATAACAACCATTGATGGTCCCAACACCCAAGACTCAAGTCAGGGGACCAGAAATACTAACACCATTCAATAATATGAAAATGGAACATAAGTATAATAAAACACACACCAGCGTACACATACACACCCCAAAGTCCCAAAGGGACAAAATGCTAACAGGACATAAGTAGTGCCCACACTAAGTTGCCCGCACCCACCAAGTAGAGGTTCTGAGAGGGGCAGGTTGGGGAGGTCTATAATATAGCAAGACTCCATTAGAAGAAACAACATTACTAAGGTGAGTAATTTTTCTTCAAACAACATGAAGTCTTGCTATATTATAGACATTAACAGAATACACAAGCAGTACCTCCATGGAGGAGGCAGAACCTACTTAGGGAATAGGCTCTGAAGAACAGCTGTGCCAAACCGAGCATCTCTCCTGGCCTGGACATCCAGGGAGTAATGCTTGGTAAAAGTGTGTACCATTTTCAAGTAGCAGCCTGGCAAATCTCTAATGGGTATATCTCTCTGGAAGCAGCCAGAGGCCTTGGCTGTACCCTGGTGGGAATGAGCCCTCAAACCGGGGGCTCTGCCCACTTTCTGATAACAAAATTGGATACAAGAGACAATCCACCTGGCTATTGATCTCTTAGTGGCAGGTTTGCCTTTCCCAACTTCACCATAGGTAAGGAAAAGTTGGAGGGATTCGAACCTATGACCTTTGGTACGCTCTATATAATAACTAAGAGCTCTCTTAACATCCAGGCTGTGCAACCTCCTCTCACCCGAAGAGGAGTGATCAGTGAAAAATACTGGAAGGGAGATAGATTGATTAAGATGGAAATCTGAAACCACCTTAGGCAAAACTTCCTATTAGTCCTAAGGACTACCTTATCCCTGTGGAAAGAAATAAAGTCAGTCTCCACTGACAAGGCTTGCAATTCACTTATCGTCTGGCAGAAGTGATAGCCACTAGAAAAACAGTTTTCCAAGTTAGGTACTTAAGCTCTGCAGAAGACAGAGGTTCAAAGGGGTTGCATTAACTGGGCAATGCAAACATTAAGGTCCCAAGCAGGGGCGGTTCCGAAAGGAGAGATTAGTATGGAGTAATCCCTTAAAAACTTGGAAAACACAGGATGAGAGGAAAGAGGGATGACTTTCCTGCTGACACAAAAAGCAGACACAGCTGCCAAATGAACTCTCAGGGTAGCTGGTCTGAGACCCAAGGAATTAAGATGTACCATGTAATCTAACAAAATGGGCAATTCAGCAGATTCTGGGAAATATTTTTCCCACACACCAAATGGAAAATCTTTTCCATTTAGAACTATAAGTAGCCCTAGTGGAAGGCTTTCTGGAAGCCTTTAGGATCTCAAGAACACCCTGAGAGGTGTAAATCAGCAAACTCTAACTCCTCAAGAGCCAGGCCTTGAGGTTGAGGATTTGAGATCCGGATACCAAACCCTTCCCTGGGCACAAGTCAACAGATTGTGATTCCTGGGAGGCACAGGGAAGATGGACTGTCAGAGACAGAAGGAGTGGGTACCAGGGTGCCTGGCCCAATCCGGGGCAATCAGAATCACCTGCAAGGCTGAGATCTGATTTTGACTAGTACTTTGAATAGGAGAGGAAAGGGGAAAGCAGAGGAACTTCCTCCCAATCCAGAAGAAGGGCATCCAGGGAACTGGGCCCAGCACTGGAGGCCTGCAACAGAACAGAGGAAGTTTGTGATTGTCTGGGGCTGCAAAAGATCTATCTGAGGGATGCCCCACCTAGCAAAAACTATCCCCAGCACTTGAGGATCCAGGACCATTCGTGATGGCCTGGGAAATCCTACTGAGGGCATCCGCTAGACATTGTCCTTCCCTAGAAGATGAACTGCTATGAGCGAAGTGTTCAGGAATAGGCCAGAGACCACAACTTCATTGCCTCGGTGCACAAGGCCGAAGACCAAGTGCCCCGTCTTGTTGATGTACCACATTGTTGTGGTGTTGTTTGTTCTGACTTGTATCACCTTGTCGTGGACAGATGCAGAAAAAGCTTGAAGAGCTAAAAAGACAGCTCTGAGTTCCAGCAAATTGATGTGGAGCAGAGATTCCTGGGGGGACCAAACTCCCTGAGTGGAAAGGTCGCCCATGTGGGCTCCCAACCCAGAAGGGAAGCATCTGTAGTGAGAGTCAAGTCGTGAGAAGGGAAATGAGGGACCCCGCTCTTAAATTGCTCTGATCCTGCCACCACTGGAGAGCTAGGATCAAGGTTAGAGTCACTGGGACCAACTTGGAAAGGGGTCTCTTCTCTGTGACCAAAGGTTCTCAAGTGAAACTGAATATCTCTCATCTGAAATCTGGCTCCCTGCACAACAGCTGTGGATGCAGCCATGTGCCCCAGGAGCTGCAGAAAGTGTCTTGCTGGTTGAGAGACCTGCAGAGTGAAGGAAGAGGCCAGAGCCACTAAATTCCTTACCCTTTCTGGGGAAGAAAGGCTCTGGCTAGCTTTGTGTCCAATTCTGCCCCTATAAAGGTGAGTACCTGGACTGGTTCCAGAACTGACTTTAGTAGGTTTAGCAGAAAACCCAGGGAGGTGAGAAGCTGCTGGGTGACCTGCAGGTGAGATTTTACCTGTTCTGGGGACTGGCCTACAATGAGCCAGTCATCTAGATAGGGAAAAACAGCAATCTTCTGCCTCCTTAAGTGGGCCACTGCCACTGCTAGACACTTTGTGAATACCCTTGGAGCAGAGGTAAGGCGTAAGGGTATTGCTCTGAACTGGTAATGACCTGAGGGCAGTTCGAATCTGAGGTACTTTCGATGGGATCTTCTGATTAGGACATGGAAATAGGCATCCTTGAGGTCCAGGGAGGCTAGCCAGTCCCTGGCCTTAGGGAAGGTAAATCATTGCCAGAGTTACCATTTTGAACTTTGGTTTCAAAGATGCTTGTTCAGATATCTGAGATCTAAAATGGGCCGCCATTCTCCTGTCTTTTTGGGGTAAGGAAGTATCTGGAATACAGACCCCTGCCCTGATGCAGGGGAGGAACCCTTTCTACTGCTCTGAGAGCTAACAGGGATGAGACCTCTGTTTCCAGAGCGAGGGTCTCTGAAGCACTTGCAGGTAGAAAAAGTCTGCTTCTCAACTTGGGAAACTTTTTGAAGCTGAGAACCAGACCCTGACTTACTACTTCCAGAACCCACTTGTCTGAGGTTAAAGAAGCCCAATTCTGACTGAAGTAAGCCAGCCTGCCCCCACTGGTACAGGAGAATCGGCCCTGGGCACCCCATCAGGGTGCCTGTTTCGCAGGAGCTTTAGGCTGGGGGGTGGGAGCAGGTCTACCCACCCCTCGTCTGCCCCTGCCTCTGAAGAAGCCCCTCTGAGCATAGGCAGAGGAGGCCTGAGTCTGGTGGAAAGGCCTGTGAAAAGGCCTACCCCTACCCCTGGGGGCATGCCTTTGAGGAGTGGCTTGCCGCTCCTTAGCCTGGGCACTCTTGTAAGTAGTCCTATATTCATCCATCTTCTTCATGTAATTCTCTGTCTGCTCTCCAAACAGAAATTTCCCTACCAAGGAAAATCCATAGCCTTAGTCTGGGTATCCTGTGACAAACTAGTACACCTGAGCCAGGCCAACCTACGAAAAGCTACAGATGTGGCCATGACCCTAGAGGAAACATTAACATCCACAGCAGCATGAAACTGAACCTTAGAGGCTTCAATGCCATCAGCAGCCACCTGTTCTAGTTCACTAGCCAGCTGGCCATGGGCCTGCTTGACCAATGCATAACAGTATCCCATCTAGATTTCTGATACCTAGCTACATAAGCCATATAATTTGCTTGCCTGAGTCCCAGGGAGGCTGCCATATACTGTTTTTTTGCCATGGCATCAATCTTCCTGGAATCCTTGTCAGGAGGATGTGAAGCAAAGGGAATATTAGCTTTATCACAGGCAGCAGCCTGAACTACTCCAACATGACTGCATTGCTGAGAAAGGAATTCTGTATCAGGGCCTGACAATGTATACCTTCTGTCCATCTTTTTATCTACAGGAGGCACAGAATAAGGAGCTTTTAAAATTTTAATTGTTTGTTTCCTAAAAGACTTATGTAAAGGAATAGACAATCTCCTAGACTCTGGAATATCCATCATTTCTACAAAATCAGGCTCCTCTTGCTCATCCACAGCCTCTTCTAAAGGAAGCTGGAGGGTTTCAGCAACTTTTTTATAAAACATAAAATGAGATGGGGACTCAGACAGCATAGGGAGATTCTAAAGGTCTGTCTGGGAGATGTCCGTTCAATGGGCACACCAGACCTTCCAGCCACATTCATACTGTTCATAATCCTCCTCCCCTCCTCTGGTTCATAAAATTCCTCAATATCATAATCCTGAACCACTGGGACCGGACGAACCGACCTTTTACCAGATAGTGGTGGTTCGGACGGACCCTGAGACAGTGACTGGACAATTTGTATGGCTTTGCTATCTCTGCAGCAGTTGGAGAAGGAATTTTGGACTCCAGACCTGCTGATTTTCTTGTTTTCTTTACTGGAATTGGTTCCTCAGAACCAGCTTTTCTTTGAGGAAGTATGGCCCTGGTCAGAGGCACTCCCTCTGGTTCGGTTGGCACGAACGGGCTGGCCATCGGGTCAGCGGACTTTTGGCCTCTCGTCCCTGAGCCTGCCCAATCTTTTTCCAGGGTGGCTGCAGGAAATTCTTATACCTGGCAGTCTGACGGAGGTGGTCAAACCCAGACAATAAACACATGGTGTGTGGGTCAGCCTTGGCAAGACTTCCCACAAACATCACAGTGTTGAAATCCAGTGGGCCGGATTTTCTTTTGGGTTTCTCAGACATAATGCCAGCCTAACCAAAACTTGCCCTTTTAGGCAGTGCCAGGCAAGACACCCTTATCGGTTCCTAACCGTGTCACGGGTATTGGAAAAAAAGGTAATAAATCCGTTTTTTTTAGAACCGATAAGAACCGGGAACCGCACTCTAAAATAGTAATTTTTAGTTTTAAATGAGTTTTAAACCCACTGATCGGTTCAAAACCGAACCGATAACTTACAAGTTCAGATAGAGCTTGAACCGAACGGTTTTGCGGTTAAAATAAAACTATTCTCGGTTAAATCCAACCGAGAAAACACTTTTTAAACCGAGAAATGAACCGAGCAGAAGGAGAAATCTCCGGAGCGACTGTTCACTGAGGCGGAGTAAAGAATCTGACAGCTCAAGTTTGAAATGACACAGATAGAGCTGCTCTCGTGCCAAAATTCTGTTTTGGAATGGTTTTAACCATTTCACTCCGGGGCAGTTCTAGAGCTGGATTAAACTGCTAATGTCTATAATATAGCAAGACTTCATGTTGTTTGAATGCAGATTTCACTCTGCTTTTAAATGTTCATGTCCAGATAGGCAAAACAAGAGAATGTTTGACTTAACAAACTTTCCCAACACTGAATACAATGTTTGAAACCGGGATCACCAGTTTCTTTTTATAACATTTTCAATGTAAAGCCAACAACAGTTTCAACCGCTAAAATTAAATATTTAAATTTAAGTTTATTTAGTAATTGCAGGTGGTTCCAGAACCACTGCACCCGAAACCGAGATAAAATGAACCGAGGCGACGGTTCTAGGAACCGTATAATGGTTCTAAAACAAATTAATTTAATAAAATTAAGCATAACTAATGGAGATTTTTAGTCAGAAAAGTCCGGTAAATATAAAATAAACCTCGATTTAACCCCCAGTTATACCGAACCGGGAGAAACCGAGAACTTACAATTTAAACACTAAAACTATGGGTTTACCTAAATAACAAAAATTAAAAGGCAGCAAATGAAATATAAGGAATACTTATAATATTTTATAAGGTTTCTTACTTCAGTACAAAAGATGAGGAGAGGATCTCTGAGCATCTAGACTTGACAGGCAGAGAGAGAAATCTGAGGGGTTTAGAACAAAGGCAGTTAGTATAAGGCAGCATTTGAAAAGTGGCTCATGCAAAAGATTCCATCATTTGCATATGTTCCAAATTCTCTCTGGGCAGTTCTACTTGCAAGAATGACTACATAAAGTTATGAATACCCGAGTATTACTGGGGTTAGAATTAGATGTAAGCAATCCATTTAATTTTGTAGTGCACAAAATCACTTTAAAATTATTTTTAAAGTTAGTGAAAATAAATTCTCTAAGTAATGTTGCTGGGGACAAACTGTTTATTATATTTTAATATTGTCTCAAAAATCCTTATTTGGTGCATGTATGTATGTACCTGAAATGATAAAATTACAATAAAAATATTACTACCAAAAAAAACTGATGAAATAAGCTCATGATGACAGAGTCCCCCAGACTAGCATCCCAATGAGAATGCAGGTCCATGAAAATATATGCAAATGACCCGGAGAAAATCTTTTCAAATTACAGTTTAAGATACTGAAGTGTCTACTTCTAAAGTAAACAGTCCTGTATTGTATGACCTCAGGGGAAGGCGAGAGCTAAAGGCAAAGGAATGAGAACTACAAGACTCTAAAATGCAACTGCTTAGAAGCTGATGGTCCTAAAAAGCTGCACTGAAGCTGTAATGTTTGCATATTACCTTTCTGAAGCTCACCTGACTGAAGTCACCTCTGTGTAAAAAAAAAAAAAAAATCGACGGGCTCTTAACATTCATACAGGTTGCTTTATCTCTGTTAGTAAGAGATCTGGGAGAAAAATACAGGTTACTCACCTGTAACAGGAGTTCTAGGAATGGTACTGTATATGTTGTTCATCCACACTGTCTGGCAGGTATCCTTGCCGCTTTAATTCTTGCTGGAAGGTCTTCAAGCTGGCTCCTCCCACCCACCGGGTGGTAAAACTCGGCTCCGCCCCATGGCGCACGATCTGGCCATTGGAAGCTCAGGTTGCGTCAAGCCAGGGAGGTCGGGAGGGTCGTAGGGATGAACAATATAACCATTCCTAGAACTCCAGTTACAGGTGAGTAACTGTATTTCTAGGACATGGATATGTTGTTCATCCACACTGTCTGGCAGACTCCTAGCAGTTCTCTGGGAGGAGGGAGGCAGACATCCAATACTTACTTGGGAAAGAGAGACTGAGAAAGGAGGCCCAAAACCAGCATCCTGGCATGACTCGAGGTCGATGTGGTAGTGGGTAATAAAGGTATGTGCTGACTTCCAGGTAGCAGCTCTGCAGATATCCTGGATAGGGACGTCCCTGGAAGCAGCTACCGATGCAGCGGTATGGCGGGTAGAATGAGCTCTTATCCCTCTGGGAGGCTCCATGCCCGCCAACCTGTAGCAGAGCTCTATGCAGCAGGTGATCCACCTGCCTATCGTCTGCTTTGCTGCAGGTCTGCCAGATGCGGCTTCAGCGTAGGTGACAAACAGCTGGCAAACCTCTCCCCGAACTTCAGCCATCCGCTCCTTGTAGTAAGCGACCGCTCGTCTAGGGTCCAAAGTATGGAGCCTATACTCGGCCTCCGAGGTGTGATTGGGGTAGAACACCGGCAGAGTCAACACCTGGTTAAGGTGAAACTGCAACACCACCTTTGGGAGGAATTTTGGGTGGGGGCGCAGGACAACCTTGTCCCTGTGGAAGACCAGGTAGGGAGACTCGATGGAAAGCGCCTGGAGCTCTCCCATCCTTCTGGCTGACGTGATAGCCACCAAGAAGGCGGTCTTCCATGACAGGTGTGAAAGATCACACCTGTGCATTGGTTCGAATGCCTTGTCCATGAGCTTAGCCAATACCAGCAGTAGATCCCACGGAGGTGGAGGTTCTCGCACCGGAGGGGAAATGTGGTCAAGGCCTTTGAAAAAGTGCCCGACCACCTTCTCCTGTGCCACTGACTGCTTGCCGGCCCATGCCCGGTAAGCAGAGATGGCTGCCAGGTGCACCTTAAGGGTCGTTGCCCGAAGCCCTTGCTGAGAAAGGGACCACAGGTAGTCCAGAATGCTTGCCAAGGGGAAGTCGGAAGGGGTCCAAGCCCTTCCCCTGACACCAAATGGAAAACCTCTTCCATTTGAAGGCATAGCATTTCCTGGTTGACTCCTTACGGGACGCCTCAACGACGTTGAGGACCTCGTCGGAAAGACCCAAAGCCTGGAACTCTAGTCACTCAGGAACCAGGCCATCAGGTGCAGGGTTTGAAGGTCCGGAATCCCCTGGTTGACTGAGATCAGGTCCGGGCAGGCTGGAAGCCGCTCGGGAGCCTGGAGCTGAGGCTGAGGAGATCTGGATACCAGAAACGGCGGGGCCAGTCTGGGGCTACCAGAATCACCTGCGCCTTGTCCCTCCTCACCTTGAGAAGCACCTTGTGGATCAAGGGAAATGGGGGAAAGGCGTAGAAGAGGCCTGGGGTCCACGGCCTCGAGAAGGCATCCCCCTGCAGCGAGCCCTGCTGAGGGCGGGCATGGAACAGACTCAGCTTCGCATTCTCCCTGGAGGCAAACAGGTCCACCTGAGGCGCCCCAGTGGGAGAAGAGATCTTGTACTACCTCCGGCAGGAGAGACCACTCGTGAGACGCAGCCCCTATCCGGCTTAGGGCATCGGCCAGGGTGTTGGAGGCTCCTGCCACGTGAATGGCTAGGAGATCTGCCTCCAGGCTGCGCACTAGGGACCAAATGCGGAGAGCTTCCTTGCATAACAGCAAGGAGCGCGTCCCGCCCTGGCGGTTCAGATAGTACATGGTCGTGGTGTTGTCCGTCTGGACCTGAACCACTTGACCCCGTAGAAGCGGAGCGAAGGCAGTGAGAGCTAGACAGACCGCTCGGAGCTCCAGCAGGTTGATGTGGCATCGGGACTCCCGAGGGGACCAGAGGCCGCGGCTCCGGTGTTCCCCAGATGGGCACCTAACCCATCAGAGATCGTCGGTCGAGAGAGACCGTCGGCTCGGGTGGACGACAGGGATACCCTCCTGCAGATGTGCTGGAATGATCCACCATTGGAGAGCGTTCCACATTTCCTGGGTCACTGTCACGGGCCAGTCCAACAGATCGCGGTGTTGTGACCATTGGCTGGCCAGTCCCCATTGAAGGGGATGCATGTACCAACGGGCCACGCTGGTGCAGGCCACCAGGAGGCGCAGGAAGTCCTGGGCAGGGTGCAATTGCCCAACCAGAAATGATTGGGCAAAGGAGGAAAGAACCTCGGCCCTGTCCGCCGGGAGCCGTGCTCTGGCTAGCAGAGAGTCGAGCTCTGCCCCGATGAACGGAATCACCTGCTTTGGCACGAGTTCCGACTTGGCCTCGTTGATGAGGAGGCCAACCTGAGAGCAAACCTGGAGGGCCAGATCTCTGGACCGCTCCGCCTCCGGTCTGGAGGGGGCTGCTATCAGCCAATCGTCCAGGTAAGGGTACACCCGGACCCCTCGGCACCGCAGGAATGCTGTCACCACTGCCATGCATTTGGTGAAGACCCTGGGAGCTAGGGAGAGGCCGAAGGGCATGGCCCGGAACTCGTATAGGGATCCCTCCGCTCTGAAGCGGAGGAACCTCTGATGGGACAGACGGATTGGGACGTGAAAGAACGCATCCTGGAGGTCCAGGGAGCAGAACCACATGCCTTGTTCCAAGGATGGGATTATCTGAGCCAGAGTGACCATCCTGAAGGTCCGAGACCTTAGGAACTTGTTCAGGTCATGCAGATCGAGAATGGGGCACCAGCCCCCATCCGTTTTGGGACCAGGAAGTACCTGGACACAAACCCCGGATCTGGAGGAGGATCCGCCACCTTCCTGATTACCTCTTTTTCGAGGAGCAGGGTAATATTGGCCCGGCGGGCCGACAGCAAGGCTGCGGACCCCGTGGCCCCCCGAGGGGTGACAGCTCGAAAAGGCGGAACCTACTCGAACTCCAGAGGCAGGCCTTTTCCTACCACCTCCAACACCCAGCGGTCCATGGTGATAGCGGACCAGGCAGAAAGGAAGTGGGAGCCATCCCCTCACGGGGGGATCCCAGGGGGGAGTGATGAAGTTGGGCGGCACCCCTCAACCCGTCACTGGGCAGACCTGGAGGAAGAACCGGCCGAGGGACCTCCCGGGCCTTTACCTCCTTGCTTCCTGTTGGAGGAAGCCGTCGGCATGGGCTTGGGCCAGCAAGCGCGAGCCTGCTGGCCCTGTTGCTGGTGCTGCTGGGCCAGTCGAGGAGCAGGGACCGAAGGACGAAAGGACTTCTGCTGCTGACGGTGGCCTTTGTCCCTCTGGGCGGAGGTGACCGAGTCCAGAGTGGCATTGGACTTCTCGATCCGCTGGAGGTGTCCCTCCACTCCAGCGCCGAAGAGGTCAGTCCCCAAGAAGGGGACGTCCGCCAACTTGTGCTGGGTATCCGCCGTGAAGGTGGAAATCCTCAGCCACGCCCTGCATCGCATGGCCACTGCGGCCGCTACTGACCTGGCACAGGAATTACCTATGTCCAGAGCAGTCTGGAGCTGCTGCTTCGCCACCGCCCTACCCTGGTCCCGCACCTGGCGGACCGTGGTCTGCAGGTCAGGTGGGAGATGAGGAACGACCTCATCCAGGGAGCCCATGAGGGCGTGAGAGAAGTGTGCCATCAGCATGGCCGAGCTGGCCTGTCGGAGGCCGAGGGAGGACGCAGCGTACACCTTGCGCCCGGCAAAGTCCAGCTTTTTGGACTCCTTGTTGGGGGGCTTGACCACATCCCGAGCGTTACCGGAACACCGGAAAACGCTGTCGGTAACTAGCCCCTCAGCAGAGGGGTGTTCCGAGCAGACAAAGAGCCGGTGAGGGACCGTGATACTTCCTGGCCATCCTGGCCGAGGGCGCAGGACAGGAAGCAGGCCGCTGCCAAAGCTCCAAGGCTGGACTGACAATGGCCTCAGCCACGGGAAAGGCCTCCGTGGGAGAATCCCCTCGGTCCAGAATCTCCGTCAGGGGATACTTGGCCCATTTGGATATGGGCTCGAGCTGCATCCCGGTGGACTCCGAGATGAGTCGAAGCAGACCCAAGAAGGACGATGGGCTATCATCCACTGACTGGCCCCGGAGGACTCCAGATCGCACTGCCTGGAGAACGGGAGGAATCGTCGCCAGTTCCGAAGAGTCTGCAAAGCTGCCTCGGCCGTGAGCCACCCTCCACCTGCCGAGGACAGTCAGGAGTGAGGGTGACCGACAACCTGTGGGGCAGGCCATGACCCGACCAAGAATTCTTGGTCAGTGCCCCCGACTTTGGTTGTCAAGGCGGAGGTTCCACCACATTCGGTGGACCAGCTGGTTTCGGCTTAGCAACCAGCCCTGGGGCGGGCAACTCGACTGGAATGAGTGGTTGCTTCGGCCGTTCCGACGACAGCCACTTGATGGCCGGGGTCGGCTTAGGCCCGGATAACAGCAACTGCCGCCATATAAGATCCTCGAGCACCGGGCGCAACTTAGCCGTAGCCTCTCCTCACCTGAGGAGAAGGGCCGAGCAGAATGGCATCGCCGCTACTTCGATGTGAGACGAGACCGCCAATGTCGTGAGGAACGGCTGGACCAGAAGAGGTCGAGACCGAGACCCTCGGGGGACAGAGGGTGGGTCTGGGAAGGGCGGGGATACCCGCTTCCCTCGGCTCGGGAACTTTAACGGGACTGCGGTCCCGCAGGAGCAGGCAGATCTTCGGTATCCACCGGGGGAACCGGTGAAGTAGGGTTGTCGACAGCCTGTCTAACAGATCGAGAAAAATCTCGACTTCGTCGATGGGAGTCTCAGCAGGCTGGCCTGACGGGGGCACCATGAAGCCAGTGGCCTCAGCCACAACCTTGACCGAAGTCGACGGTCGGCAGCCCGGGGTTGGGGGACCTATCCCGCTCCCACAAACGCTGACGATGGGACTTACCTTTCGATTCCCTTTTCTTGGACCAAGAAGAATGTCCCGAGGGCCCCTCTCCTTTCGTGAAAAGGAACCGGCAAAGCTCCTTGAACAAAGCTGTATACGAGGAACTCAGAGGCGGGATAAATGCGCGGCCGAGGAGGAAGAAGATGACCTGAGCCACACTCCTCCTCGAGGCGATCATCTGCTCGAGCTGCTCAGCCAGGCCAACCGCCGCGAAACCGCCCAACTAGCCTCTTTGGATTTAACCCGGCGGAAAGCGTTCTCGGGGCTCGAGGCTTCAAGCAGACATGCGATCATCCAGAACATTGGCCGAGAAAGAACGGCACAACTCGCAAGCCTGCGGGTCGTGGTCTAGGCCTAAGCAGTAGACACACGTGGAGTGCGGATCTGTCCTGGACATTTTCTGCCCGCAAGGGCACCTCCGAAAGCCGGGAACAGATTTGTCCATCGCAGCCGCGAGGGAAGAAGAAGACCGAAGTTTAGAAAACTTCAAAATCAATTTCGGACGAACCGAAGAATTAGGATCCAGTCTAAAACGCAGAGCACTAAGGAGGGAACCTGAGCTTCCAAGCGGTAAGGAAGATCTGGCGTCATGGGGCGGAGCCGAGAGTTTTACCACCCGGGTGGGTGGGAGGAGCCAGCTTGAAGACCTTCCGGCAAGAATTAAAGCGGCAAGGATACCTACCAGACAGTGTGGATGAACAACATATCCATGTCCCTAGAATGAAGAATTTCATACCTGAAACTGTGGTTTCCTGCTGTGATCACATATCCTTCCAATCTCAACAGCTGTAACTCTTGGGAACATCCATCTATGTTGGAACCAGAGGCACACCCTAAGGAGACTTGACAGGTAGGTGGGACTCTCCCAGTTTATAGCTTACTGTTCCTGCTTAAAACATCACATATCTATTGCTTAAGCAAACACGTAACCAAAAACTTCAGAAGGTATATTTAAAAATCTCAAAAAAAAAAAAATTTACTTTTTTTGAAAGTTAAGATCTGTACTAAACTGCATCCTACTAGAAAGTACAGTTACGTAAAAACTTACCGTAACAGTAGATCTTCGAGGAGTGTTTCTTGCATGAGGTAATACTTTGGGTATCCAGCAGAGGTTGCTGTGGCACATGGCAGCTCTTCTATCAGTCTTTTCAGGCACCCACACATGACATCAGCTTCCTGTTTCCTATATAAGTGTGGGTGGTCCCTGTATCCTCAGTTCCCCGCGGTTCAACTGCAGGAGGACTGAGAGAAGCCGAGTACCAAAGGAGTTCCAACCCACTGGACCAGAGTTTTCTCTCTTAGAGAAGGAGGGGGACGGAGGGCAGGAACAAAACCTACTACAAGAGACACTCCTCAAAGATCTACTGTTACAGTAAGTTTTTACGTAACTGTACTATCTTCCACAGAGAGGTCTCTTGCAGTAGGTAATACTTTTGGGATGAATCCCAAGCAGTAATGTCCATGTGGGAGGACAGTTATGATAGAAGATCTTGTAGGACTGCATGGCCAAAGGCCGTCCTACATTGTGAGGCAATATTCAAATTGTAATGCCTTGTGAATGTATGAATCATGAACCAAGGAGCTGCACTGCAGATATCTGAAATGGAGTCTCCTTTAAAGTAAGCCACAGTAGTGGCCATAGCTCTAGTGGAATGGGCTTGGACAGGTCCAGGTAAAGGCTTGTTGTATTTCTTGTAACAAAATGTAATACAATTTGCCAACCAGGATGAAGATGCGTTTATAATCGGGAGGCCATCATGACCCAGGGCAAAGAGATGAACAGTTGAGATGTCTTTCTAATCAACTGTGTCCGATTAGTATAGTAGTGTAGTATATGATGGACATCTAACATATGTAATAGATGTTCACCCTGAGTGGGAGTAGTCAGGATAGTAGACCGGAAGCTCCAAGAACTGATTTAAAGTATGTTCGGAGAATACTTTAGGAAGGAAGGAAGGGTTGGTACGAAGGACCAATCTGTCTTTGTGGAAAATTAAATAAGGTTCTTTACACATGAGGGCGTGAAGCTCAGAAATACATCAAGCGGAAATGACAGCCACGAGAAATAGGGTTTTCCATGAAAGAAAACAAAGTTCACAACTGGCCGCTGGCTCAAAGGGTTCAAGGGTCAATTTTTCTATCACAAAATTGAGATCCCACAGAAGAGTGGGTCTTCTAATAGGTGGTTTAATATGTAACATTCCTTTCAAAAACATCTTAGCTAGATGATGTTAGTACAGTAACCTGCCATCTAGTGGTTCATGGAAAGCCAAGATGGCGGCCAAGTGGACTCTGATGAAAGAGTAACTTAAATCAGACTCGGATAGTGGGGCCAGGTAGTCCAGAACCTTTGTCAGTAGACAAGAGTAAGGGTCCAAAGATCGAGAGGCAGACCATATGGAAAAGCGGTTCCATTTGAAGAAATATGTTTCCCTGGCTGCTGGCTCACGTGAGGCCAAGAGAATATTGGCAAGAGGAGAGGATACTTGTAATCTGGCCATGAACGCATTCTCAGGAGCCAAGTGTGAAGGTGAAGAGCCTTCAGGTTGGGATGTAACAGGGTACCTTAATTTTGAGTCAAGAGGTTGAAGACTGGAGCACCTCCTTGCTTGCTGAGGTAGAACACCACTGCAGTGTTGTCTGATTGGATCAGCAACGGTCTAGAGTCATAAGAGGTTGGAATGCCGGAAGGGCTAAGCAGAATGCCCTCAGTTCTAGGAGACTGATGTGAGGCTGAGGAAGAGAAGTGGTCCACTCACCCTGTGTCTGATAAGGACCCAGGTGTGCACTCCATCCTGCCAGAGAAGCATCTGTGGTGAACGTCTGTGTGGGAGGGAGGGACTCAAAAGGCATTCCTTGTCATAAACTGGTTTCGACTGACCATCAAGTCAGAGCTGACTTCAGAGAGGGAGCAACTCTGAACATGCCTTCAAATTTTCTTGTTCTTTGAGACCACTGATTCTGGAGGGTTCACTGAACAGGTTTCATATGAAGACAGGAGAGTGCTACCGTAGGAATGGCAGCGACCATGTGACCCAGCAGGTATAGCAGTTGTCTAGCTGTGACTACTTTCTGAGTCTGTATGCGTGATGCCAGAGACAAGGGTGTGGCCCGCCGGATGGATGGACGGTAAGTTCTGGCTGAGACTGTATCTAGGATGGCTCCAATGTATTGGAGACCGAGTCAGGGTCAGGTTGGACTTTGGCCAATTGACTGTGATCCCTAGGTGTGAAAATATATGCAGGGTAGCCTCTAGGTAAGAAAAGCTGTTCTGCTTTGATTGGTCAGCTATCTAGATATGGGAAGATAAAGTGCCCTTTCCTTCTTAAAGCTGCTGCAACTACCTCTAGGTATGTGGTGAACATACCGGGGCGAGGAGGCCAAACTGGAGTGTTTACAACTGGTAATGTTAACCTAGCAGGCAGAAACGAAGAAAACTGCAATGAGCAGGATGGATAGGGATATGCAGGTGGGCACCCTTCATATCTAGGATACAAAGCCAATCTCCCTGTTTCAGTACTGGCATGATGGAAGTCAAGGTTATCATGCGAAACTGTTTGTACTGGATGGAAAGGTTTCATTTTCTGAGGTCCAGTATCGGACCAAGAACACCAGTTTGTTTGGGTACCGGAAAGAAGTGGGAGTGGAATCCCTTTTGATGTTGTGAGGGGGATACTGGAGAAATGGCCTATGTCACCTGTAGAGCCCTCAAGTTCTCTTGAAGGATAGGTATATGATCTTTGGAGATAAATTCCAGAGTATGACCGCTCTGTATAATCTGGACTACCCATTCATCTGAAGTGATCGTTCATCCGGCCTCTAGAGGTCAAAATTACTGCCCACAGCCTCAGAGGCTGGTGTCACGAGGAGGGGTGGGAAAAGACCCTAGTGAGTCATTGGGTATTGGGCTGCCCAGCTCTCCTAGGAGGTAGGGGCGGGAGCCATGGGCAGCTGAGGTGTTGCCTTTTGTGGGTTGAGTAAGACTTCTATAGCCGCTTGTACTGATATCTCTATACTTCAGCCTCTTTCAGAGTAGGAAGAGGATTGAGTATAGACGGTTGTATGCGAAGTATGGTACATGCCATGAACCGTACGTAGAGTTCTACCTGATGCCTGTAAGTCATCCAGTAAAGTTTGAGTACCTGGCCCGAAATAACTTGGGACCCGTTAAAAGGGGCATTAGCTACTTTATGTTGTACAACAAGCGTAAAGCCTGAAAAGCAGAGCCAGGTGTGGCATCACAAATAAATTCCAATAGCTGACAGTCGGGCTGAGGTATCTATGGCATCATATTCTGACCTGGGTAGGTGATGGGAAGTAGCAATGCTAGTTGACATAACAGCAAATAATTACACCCATTCTGGTGACGGAGGGAAGTGACTGATGGTCTCAATGGCAGATGACCCAAGGGTGTGTTGGTATTTAATCATATGACCCATATAATATAGGATTCTGATATTCATGGTACTGGAGAAAAAGACCTGTTTTTCCAGAAAGATAAGTCTTTGGGATTCTTTATCAGGTGGTAAGGAGCTCATGCGATCATGAAAGGCAGGACAAAGTCCACTTCCGGGATAGCTTGAAGGAAAGGATGAACCAAAGGAGCTTGATAAATATGCTCCACCTTACAGGGAACAGTTGAAGATAGCCGGAGGCTGATGTCAAGCAGCCGGCATGGTATTCTAGTAAGTTTGACTTAGTGGGGAAACCACCAAGATGGGCTCCTCTGTCAGACCAAGGTATTCTGCCATATCCTTATTTTTTCATGTTTTTGTGGTAGAGAATCCCATGTCTTTCTGTATTTGTATCATCATTTCGTGAAATGAAGGGTCAGCAGGAGGGGGTGCTGCAGATGCGAGGCAGGCCCTTATCCAAAGAAGAGATTTCCGAAAAAAAAGGAGACTGAGGAAGAAATTTCAGCACCTGAAATCTTCTGTTCAAGGTCACTGGTGAGGTCAACTGGGAGCACTTGTTCATCTGAAAATAGTCTTCCATATAAGGAGGAAGTGACCAGGGTGGTAATGGATCCAGTCATCATGAAAATTCTTAGGCGGAAGAGTAGGAGATCGTGGAGGGTCACCTGCCCCTTGAATCGGAGGGCTGGGACTGCCATATGGCATGCAAGATGTGTCACTACAGTGGAGGCGTCCAGTTCCTTCTGTGAAGGAGGAGGAGTTGATGGAGGGAGTAGGCGTGCAGCCTGAGCAGGCCTTGCCCCTGGGTGGTAAAGTCCAGGGTTCCGATCTCTGTCCGCCTGACCCCTATGATTATCCACCTAAGATGGTGGAGGGTAGAACACATGGTATAAGCCACTGGATTTTTATGAAGCCCCATCTTACTAAGAAGGAGTATGAGGGTGTGCCATCGACCGAGGGACACCAGAAGCGGTGGCCGTTGATGAGGTGTGAAGTACAGAGGTTGAGGAGGATCTCTCCCACTCTGTGACTCAAATGGAACCCAGAAAGGGTTATTTATGTACTGCCTTTTTATAGTGTTGGTTGTTTTAAGCATTGTTGACGAGGGAGTGAAAATGTCCCATCAATGAGAAGGCAGAATAATGATGCACTGTCGACAGGGACAACTATCACGACGAGAAACAAGGGATGCATCATTGATGGGATGTCAGTCAATGAGAATATAGATGCACAGTCGGCGGATAAGGCCGTCGATGAGAATATGGATGCATGGATTGGTGGTGGGTGGCCGTCAATGATAATAGAGATGCACTGTCGATGGTGGTAGCCATCAATGAGGATACTGACGGGTATGACAGTCAATGAAAATATAGATGCATCATCGACGGTGGTAGCCAACGATGAGAATATGGACGGTTATGGCCATCGATGTGAATACAGATGCATCGTCGACGGTGGTAGTCGTCAATGAGCATGTTGACAGTTATGGGCAGTCAATGAAATTATAGATGCATAGTCGATGGTGGTAGCCGTCGAGGAAGACATTGACGGCTATGGCCGTCAATGAGGATACAGATGCATCGTCGATGGTGGTAGCCGTCGATGAGGATTTTGACAGTTATGGGCCGTCAATTAAATTACAGATGCATCGTCGAGGGTTTGGTGGCTGTCGATGAGGAAGAGGAGCATAGAGGGTGAGGAGAAGTACTCCTGCTCTATGTGTGTCCAGAAATGTAGATCAGTAGATGAGGGAGCTCTTGTTGAGCGAGCCCCTTGTTCGTAGAATCTTCTATGTTGTTTCTCATCAATGACTGCTGTTTTCAGAAGTTGTTCCAGCTGCTGCATGTGAGCTGAAGACGGCAAAAAAAGAATTGAGGATACCAGGGATCACCCACACTTATATAGGAAACAGGAAGCTGATGTCATGTGTGGGTGGTCCTGGAAAAGACTGCTAGAAGAGCTGCTGTGCACCACAGCAACATCTGTTGGATACCCAAAGTATTACCCACTGCAAGAGACCACTCTGTGGAAGATCTGCTATTATAGTAAGTAAATTCTCAGTAACAAACAAGGAGGGATGTGGATGAAATGATACAGGATACTCCAGGAAACCAAATTTCCAAGTATGAAATTCTCCATTCCCTGTCATACCAATATACTTCCATCTATAGCAGCTGTAACCCTTGGGACACACCAGGCAGAGAAACATTTTCATGACAGCTGTGAAACAGCAACCAAGGATGGGAGATTCAACATTGGCAAAAGCTGTAAAACGTAGTTATCCACATCTTGATGCACCTTAGACCTCTCTGGAGTACTGGAGCTTGCAAAACTTCTACCAAAAGTCTTGTCTACAGAAGCATGCAGGGTTAGCCAATAATGCTTTGTAAATGTGTACATCGAAGACCATGTGGCTGCTCCACAAATCTTTTCCTACACAGTAGCCCTAACCCTAGATGAATGACCTTACAGGGACTCTGGTGGTCGTCAGTCTGCAGACATGTACACCTTTGTAATCTCCTTTTTACTACTTAGGTACAGTGGAAGAAGAGGCCTTCTTACCTTCTGCTCTCTCCTAGAAAAGAACAAAGAGCTGAAAACGATGAAACTCTCTGTTCTGATCAAGTAATAATTGAGCATCCTTTGAAAATCCAAGGAATGCAATTCACCTCCTTTTCACCCTTGAGATTAGGGCAGAAACAGAGAAGGATCAGCTTCTGATAGATGTGAATAAATTCCAGATGGGTTCTTAGTACAACTCAGTCTGGCATAAAGACCAATATGATTCTCTACAGGAGACTACGCCGAGTCACTAAAATTTCTCCTTGATGAGACTGCCAACAGCAAAACACTTTTAAGGTAAGGAATGCGGGTCCACAGATACCAGTGCTCAAATAACAATTCTAGTAACCTGACAAAATCAGATTAAGAATCCAGGAGCAACTCTGTTTCACTCTTGGTCTATTCAGGGTCACCACCATCAGGCAGAGAATGAGAGGACGATGCCCCCCGATAGGCTCATTTATTATTTTAAGTAGCAAATTATGACAGAGCACAAGTCTGCCCTCAGCTATAAAGGGTGCCAAATTCTTGTCCATGCCATTCTGTAGGAACTCCAGAATCTCTGGAATTCCAGTCAATGGAGAGCCTTCACACTCTCAAAGTGGTGCCTTTCCTAGCTTGCAACAGGGAAGAAACCAACTCCTGAGAGTATTCCAGAGAGCTAAATTTGTCCTGTTAAACCTTTATGCACCAAGTTTGAGTCTGTCCAATGGCGAGTGTACTAGTGTACCTAAAATCAAGACATACTCCCTCTAAGTAATGACCATGAGGGTGGCTGGATACCTCTATGAGCTCCTAGAACCAGAGACATCTCAACCAGAAAGATGCTACCAGAATTATTTCTGCTCTACACAAACCTTTTTAAGAACTCAACCCAAAAGCTAGACTGGAAGAAAGGCATATAATCCCCAAACATGGGAATGACACTGTATCTATCTCCCACAACACTCAACTTCCTCATTCTTACATTATCATTCAGAATATTTCCAGGTGCAGCTATAATTCCTTTAGTGAGACTTCTCTCTGCAGAACCAGTCTATTACTTTTGTCCTTTCTGGGGAGGGGCAGAGCCTTAAGATCCAGAAGGTTCCGTTCTGCCCGCTGTAGTGAAAGCTTCATTCCCTTCATCACTGCTCAGATTCTCGTATCTCTCTAACAGTAAAAGAGCTTGCCAGTACAGCCTTCCAGATGCCCCAGTTTTACAGGATATTGATCCTTTGGACCTCTCTTGCCATAACCACTATCCTTCAGTTCATCTGGACCCTTGAGGATCATCAGCAGAGGCCTCACATCTGTCTGAATTATGATTTGATGCTGTTTCCAACAATCCTTTACAGAAATTCGACCTCAAAAGCTGCCACATTAGAGCTGAATGTATCTCCCCTCTGAGTCCCAGGCTCCCAGAATCGGGCCACTAAATCCACAACGATATTGGCAGAAACTCTCAGTGATTCCAGGCTGAAAGGGAGCACTCTGTACTGGAAATGCTCCCTTCCCCATGCAAATCTGAAGAACTTCCAGTGGCAAGGAAGAAAAAAAGGACTTGCCGTAGTAATGATGTTTTCTTCAAGTGGGTTTATTTGTGAGTCATACAAAAAGCAGCATCTCCGGCTTGATGCATTGCCCAGGAGGCTGAACTTAGGAATGTTAAAGATCGAACTGCAGTGTGGTCATGCTCCCTCTGACATTCCACTGGCAGATTTATAGCTAAAGAGCATTGATCATTTAACTAACTTACTCTGTGTAATAAGAAATATAAATACAACACGAAATGACAAATAACAATATGAAAAACTGCAAAAAGCTCTAGCAAAAATGTATCATTACTTGCGGATCCTGAATCATCTTGGTAACCCGTCTCTGCACTGCCTCAGACACATCACTGTCCCTCCTCAAATGTGAACTCCACTACTGCATGCAGTACTCCCTATTTAGCCACCCCAGGAATCTATTTAGGGTCAGAATCACCTCCCTTATTCTGCTGTTCTACCTATGCACCCAAATTACACTTCCCTCCTCTACTGCACTCATATTGTGCTGAATGTTTCATGTTGTCTGTAACTATCACACCAGGGACCCCATATTGGAAAAGGGACAGCATGAGCACAAATATTTGCAAAGTGCTTGCCCACAAACCCAGGATGCAATAGTCAGTCAGATGGCGCACCAGCACTATCTGACTGAATATAAGCCATCTCAGGGCAGCACAAAGTCGAAGTGCAACCTCGACATGGATCTGGTCTGTATGCAGCCCATACCAAAATACATGGAACTACACCCCACATCTGTTAGCACTAGGAGCCCTGGTACAGTATACAGCCGGCACCATGCAAATGAGCCCTTAGGGCATGCAGGCGCTAAGGGTTTGTGCCCTGCAACACCCCCTCCCCAACTCCAATCGCCCGTTCCAGTGCAGGAGTACCTAAGTCCCTAGTGTCCAGTGGTACCTCTACCCTTCAATCCCTGTTCCATATTATATTAAATATTCCCTGGTGTCCAGTGGCACCCCGCCCTCGATTCCACCCCATATTATATTAAATATTCCCTGGTGTCCAGTGGAACCCCGCCTCGATTCCATCCCATATCATATTAAATATTCCCTGGTGTCCAGTGGCACCCCGTCCTCGATTCCACCCATATTATATTAATTATTCCTGGTGTCCAGTGCCCCCCAGTCCTTTGCTCCCGGCCCTGAACTATATTAAATATTCCCTTGCATCTAGTGGCACCCCCACCCTCCAATCCCTATCCCTGTACAAGCGTAAGCTGTCCCTAGCATCTAGCAGCCCCCCATGCACCGCTGGCACCGAGCAACCCACCTTGCCACCCCCTCTCCGTACCAGTTTCACTGGTGCTGTAGATCATATACGGCAACCGGCACAGCCCTCCTCTCACCACTTTGGCTGGCCGCTGTATGGACCAACAGGAAGAGCATGTCCTCTGTACTATAAAGGGAGCATGCATAATGCACTTCATTTACAGTTCAGAGGATGCGTGCTTCCTGTCAGTCCATATGGTGGCTGGCCAAGAAGGTGAGAGGAGGGCTGTGCCACGCTCCACTTACAGTACAGAAGATGTGCTCTCCCTCTGAGTCCATACAGAGGCCAGCCAAGGTGGTAGAGGAGGGCTGTGCCAGTCACCGTGACTGGTTGTGACACCTGCAAAACTGGTAGGGGGGGCAGCAGGGTGGGTTGCTCCATGCCAGCAGTGCGGGGGCTGCTTGTCACCAGGGACAGCTGTTGCTTGTACGGGGATGAGGATCAGTGGGCAGGGGTGCAACTACATGCCAGGGAATATTTAATATATTACGGAGTCGAGGAGCAGAGGATGGAGAGTGCCACTTGACACCACGGAATATTTAGTATAACACAGAGATGGGGATGAGAGGGGTGCTATTAGACACCAGGGACTCATGTTTACTTAACGGGGACGGGGATTGGAGAGACTGATTTTTTTCCTAATGGGGGCAGGGATCAGAGGACGGAGGGTGCCACCGGACACCAGGGAATGCTTCTGCTTTTACAAGGATGGGATTCAGAGGGTGGGGGGTGCCACTAGACACCGCCACCAACTTAGTTGTTGGCTGCAGTGTCTCCGCCAGCCGCTAGGGTCAGCCGCTGGGGCTGGGACAGGACAAGGGGGAGGGTCAATGGAGGGGAAGGGTGGAAGGGATGGGCAGCTGCAGGATAAGGGTGCTAGCTGCACATTCAAGCAGACGATAGACGCTAGGACTTTATCTGCTGGCAAATTACGTATGTTCGTAGTATCGCCGCTTTTTTTCATGAAAACTGCACTGGCAATGTGGCTGGTGCTATTCTTTGCGCAGTGGTGACAGGCTGACTATTGCACTGTGCCCATGTTCATGTCCCCACCCTCATTTTCACACAAACCCTTGCACACGTGCTATCCTGTTTAGCATCCACTCCGACCCTTTGAATGCTGTGCACCAGTGCAAACCCAGGCAAAAGGTATGCAATCACTTTGCCCACAGAGCAAACTTTTGAATATTGGGCCTCAGGTATCTCCCCTCAGAAGTTTCTTCCACCCCCAATCATGTACTCTGTTCAGGGCTCCAATTTTACATTCATTTGGTGTTTTGAGCACACAAAACATGGGTGCGGAATACCAGTTTTAATTTGCTGGTATTCGGTTTTGAATATCAGATTCTGAGAAACATGTTAATGCAATGGATGCTAGAGCACAGCGAATGTTTCTTTAGTTTGATATGGTACGTCAGATTTGTGGATGGAATATCAACATTTAAATGATGTAATTCTGTACGAATCACAAGAGCCTGGTCCCAGTGTGCATTACCTTAGATTTTTTTCTTTAAATTTTAGCTGCCAGACCTTGGACCTTTTCTCCAACTTTTCCAACTCATTCTTCACTACCCCTACTCTCTTTATTGTCCACTCTTCAACAGATTTTCGTGTCATCTGCAAAGAGGCAGATCTTTCTCTGAATGCCCTCCCCAATGTCGCAGATGAAAATACTAAAAAGAACAAGGCCCAAAGCCAACCCCTGTGAAAGCCCACTACTGACCTTTCTATCCTCTGAAAATTCCTGTTTCGTGATAACTGTGTGTATTCTTCCTCTCAGCCAGCTTTTGACAACCCAGTAATTTTGTTTCCACCTCTGAGTCCATTCATTTTCTCATTAGCCTTTCACACGCGACAGACTACTTTACTAATGTCCAGATAAAATCCCAGGCAGTGGATGTGATGTATCAGTCACCTTCATGGCACCGTTGACAAATACTATCAGGTTCATATGAAACGACCCACCATTACCGAACCTATGCTGCCTTTTGCCCTGTAACTCATTTGCCTCCAGCAAATACACTAGTTGCTACTTTATAATGGGCTCCAGCATCTCACAAACAATGAATGTCAGACTTACAGGTCTACAGTTACTTGGCTCATCCCTCTTCTCATGTTTATTCAAGGGTACCACAGCTGCTGTTCCCCAATCCTCTGGCATTACCCAAGTGAGCTATTAAACAGATCCACGAAGGTGCTGCCAGCTCCTTCCATTTCCTATAGAATTCTAGAATACATCCCATCCAGATCCACTGATGTAAATATTTGTCAGACAGATTTTCCTCAGTGACTGGTTCCAGAGTTGATCCCAACGTCCCCTCTCTTTGGACCGTAATACACATTTTAGTAGACCGCCTTGTCCTCTACCACTAATGCGTAACAAAAACACCAAGTATTTCTTTTTTTTTTTCTATTTATTCTTTATACCCTACATGATGTGAACTTCTGCAGTCACGCTTCCACCCCCATGACCTCGCGCCTTCCGATACCCGTGCTTACCCCCAAGGTGGGGCTGCGGCACTGGGGACACATACCGCAGGCATCGGACTGAGTCGGAGGGCTGGCCTGAGGGCTAATTGAAAGCTGTGACCGGCTTCATCAAGGCGGCGGCATTTCTCTGCCCTTTTCAGGGCGGGGCCGTACACTGGCGGGCGTCCTGCCCCGCCTCGATACACACTGTTGAGGTCGGTAGTTGCGCACCTGGTCTCCACCAGGGTGCGCAGACCCAGCACTCATCTCCCCGGGAGGGAGAGCAGTCCATAGGACGCTCTATCCTTCTCCCCACGGCCGGCCCTCCAGCGACCCGAGTCCGTTCCCGAACCCGGGTCGCTGGCGTCCTAAGCGGAAATCCCACCGCTGCGCCGGCGGGCCGGCTTAAACACCAAGTATTTCTGCCTTCACCTTCTCCTCCTCTTCTCAATCTAACTATCCCATCCTTGGATTTGCATTTTTCTGTAATATAGTGAACACATGTCTTAAGCCCCCTCTTTATTCCCTCTGCTTTTCCTAACTCTGCCCCTGATTTTGCTCTTTTCATCCTTATGCTGGCCTCCCTCATTTTGTCTTGGCACACCTCCTTGTCTTCCTCTGTCTCTCCTTGCAGATTTTCAAGACATGCCTTTCTCTCGCTCTGCCTTTGCTAACCACAAGGGTCTTCTCCTATCTGTATCCACTGTCCTAACAGAGACTCGTAGCTTCCAATATCCTATGTTTAATTAGATCCCATCTACTACCAACCCCAATGCTTCCCTACCTCCCCAGCCTATTTCTGAGTATATATCACATCCTGTTAAAATCAACCCTCTTGCAGCCTACTACTTGTGTTACTGACGACTTTCTTTCCATCTTCAGACTTATTTTGAATCCGTGGTCTGGTGAGGTGATGGATCCCAAAGGTACACAAACTGAAACTTTCCCAGTGCTGTTACGGTTTATGAGTACTGAATCTGCAATCCTCACTCCAATGTAGGCTCCTCCATCATCTATGCGAAAGGCTTCTTGTAAGGACTCTTGCATTTGATTCTTTGCACTTGTTGCTGCTGCATGGTGGGACAAATCAGTTTGTGAGCTGGTGGGGAGTTTGGCCACTAGCTTTCGAAGTTTGGTAGCCAAATCAATAATTTTAGTAACCAGCATTATTAAGGGCCCAAAATAATTTCACGGGCAGGCAAGCAATCGGGCTCAAAAATAATTTCATGGACAGATACACAATCAGCCAATGACTTTCAAAATCTGGTAGCCAAGCCAGCCCAGTAGCACTGAGGGTTGAGGCGCTGGACGCCACACCTCGCTCCACAGCGGCGACCCGTGTTCGCGTTGCCAGGGTCAGGTGGGGGGGTGATGAATTAAGCGTCTGGAGGACTGCTCTCCTCACCCAGGTGGGAGGGTTGCTGTTCCCCACCGAACAACTGCTCCTAAGTGGAGGCCTGAGGAGTAGTGCAGGACAGGGGAGGGATACAAAGGGTGGGCTTTGTGGGTGGCAGTGTGTGTGTGTGCCTCCACACGCACATGTGCGCGCAGGCAATGGAGGGGAAGGGAAAACACAGGAACATTGGAGCTGGCAGGCTCCATGATGCCTGGCTCGACTTGCACCAACCACCCCGGATTGTGGATTTGTGTGTACTGGGAAGGGGAGAAAGTTGACGCACCTCACCCCAGCTCCACCGTGGGGGGGGGGGGCAGGCCAGAGTACAAGCCCTCCAAGGGAGGGTCGGAGCCACCTGCCAGCTCCACAGAAGAAGAAAAATACAACAGAAAAAACAAAACTGGTAGCCAAACCACTCATTTAGTGGTCACTGGCCACCTGATTACTTGATTTTTCCCACCTTGTAGTATTGCGGCACTCCAGTCCACACCAGGCACATTAAAGTCCACTACTATTAGCACCTCACCAACCTCAGTTACCCCCCACGATCTCCTCAGCCATAGTCTTGTCTGCCTCCTCATTCTGCAAAGGCTGTCTCACTCACACCTACCCCGATAACTCTCCCACTGATGGGACTAACTAAACCACAATACTTCCATATCATGAACTCCACCCCATCCTTATGTAATGTTTATGCTATCCTCACATATAAAACCACCCCCTTTCTTCCCCAACCCCTATCCTTCCTAAATAGTTAACAGCCAGGAATGATGGTTCCCAGTCACTGAGCAGCCATATGTCGGCTACATGTCAATTCGCTCCAGTCAGTGTGCTATGTGACAATTCGTGCCGTACTATGAGCTCTGGCATTAATCAACCCCAGTACAAACTGTTCCTGGACAATCCCCCCCCCACCCTTTATTAATTTAATAAAATAAATTCCAGGGGTGAATTCGAGAACAAACTGTGCAGGGGGCCAACAGTCCGGTGCGAGTTGTCATGGAGTGGATAGACCAGAACATCTTGACGTATCACCCCCATGTCTCTGTTAAAGCCATCAAACATAAGTTGGTTTCTGTTATTGCTGCTTGTAGGACCTTTTATTTTTGTCCACAGGCTCCTGGCATTAATGCACACTGCTTTCATGTTTCTAACCCATTGTGACTTGTGTTTGCTGTCCCAGACTTTTTGCCCCTTCTCCAACTGTGTGTCGAGGCCCTTTAGCCTCCTTGACTGACCCTGTGGTCTCCTTCATTCCCAAAATTATATTATTTTTGTTGAGTTACATGCAGCCTGTTGCTTACTTCCTCTGCTCCTGTACTATGCCTATTTTATTCTACCTCATCCCTTCTGTTAGGCACATTTCCCAAAATCCATTTTTTGTTTTAGTTTTAGCTTCCTTCTCTAGCAAAGTGTTGGTGTTCACCCCATAAATGTCTCCTTTTACACACGATGGTCCCACACCATCTACAATTCCTTACTGATTTTACCCTCTACCTTGATAACACTTGCCTTTTAATATTTAAGGTGGACTGCTCACTTGATCACCCTTGGCTAATAGTAATCCCAAATTTCAGCTCCCCCACCCTTTTAGTTGAAATGGCTATTGACGAAGGCATCAAACATTTGGGCCAAGGCCATGGTCCTCCCCAGCAGGGTTTAGGCCATTCCTCAGCAACAGCCTTTGGGCAATCTAGAAGTGCCTCCAGTCACCCACTAAACCAAATCCCTATTCCCTGTACTTCTTTAACCATTTATTAAAGCGAGTAAGAAGAAGAAATCTAGCCTCTCCTTTAAACCATATTGGTAGAACTTTAGAAAAAGCAACTGAGGTTGCAACCATACTGAGTTTCCTGCCTAGCTCCCTAAATGTCCTTCACCTTTTCTAAAATACTACTATCTAGACTGTTAGTATCTATATGTACAATTACATCTACCCCTCCACTACCCTTTATTCCCTTAACAACCCCCTCAATCCTACACATACCCCATCCTATCGAAGCCCTCGGGCGACATCCGATTCCCCCTACCACTCTGATCCACACACTACTCTCATCCACCTGACAATGGAGTCCCCTATTATTAGCATCCTTATTGTTTTCCCGGCCGTACACTTCAGTTTCATCGTAGGTGCCACTATAGGGGCTTTCCTAATTGCCTGTGAGGTAATAGATACAGTTTCCCTGTAGGGAGATATGGAGCAGATGGAATTATCCAGGGGAGTAAAACCATTTCCTGTTACTGTTACAGAATTTGCACCAGTTTCCACAGGGATACACTGTATCCCATCCCCCTTTCTGACTACTCTATATCCCTCAATTTGGATCATTGGTGTACTTTGCCCATTTGGCACTGCTACAAAACAGACTGAATTCAGTATTCATTCTAGCAAGCTCCTCAATGAGTGGTGCAAGTCTCCTGCAATTTGGGTAGTAATCGATCTTACACAGAGTTTCTCAGTAGACTGCCACCCCACAGCTGGTGCAGAACACTAGGCCCTTCCCATTCCCCAATTATCACACCACATTCCTGAATATCGTTCCCACCTTCTATTATCTTTTAAATCTTACAATTCACTGAATATCTCAGTTTGACACCTTACTTTTCAACTAGTACTGTCACATTTATTATTTATGTATTTATTTAAAGGAGATAGGAAATTATGTTTATATAGTTAACTGCCCTTCCATCTTCCTTTCTATGCCAGTTATGTATTCTGATAAACTTTAATGATTTTCTGATACATAAATAATCTAGCTTTGGGGTGCCATCAAACTTACATAGAGTTTCACTCTCCTTACCAGCTACTGCTCTTGATTTTCATATTTCTAAGACATTCTATGACATCAATAACTCCCATTCCATGCTATTCGTCTGAATGGCCTAGAATGGGAGTTTCTGATGTCACAGAATATTCAAGCAATATGAAAAGAGAAAGCAGCAACTGCTGAGGATAGAGGTATTCAGGGCAGTTAAAAAGGCAACAGAATTAGATTATTAATGTAACAAAAAAGGTCAAAAACACATCAGAATACTGGGTAGCCAATAAAAGAACAACTGGATGGCATCCAGTGGTGTAAAAACAGTTTCCTATCACCTTTAAGCATTTTACCAGGAAAGGCATACTGAGCAGTTTACTGCTCGATTTCAGATGCGTCCTGGGGAAGGGGGGAACATAGGTAGACAGTTAAAGACAGTATAGACAAGTGAATGCATAGTGGGAGAACAGTAAGAAAAAATTACTCACCTTATTAATCATGATTCTTCTATTGGAGTCTTGCTCTATTCTAACTAATGCAGTTAGCCCAAGCCTTTAAACTGCCTGGAGAACAAAGGGTTAACTTTCATGCAGAGCACAGAATGTTGAGCTCGAGCTCGTTGATGTCTCTGCCTGTTTCCTTTGAAATCTGTCAGATTCTTACGAGCAAAAACTCACTAGCTATTCTATGTGGAAATTGTAAACTTTTACTAGCCAACTGGAAAAAAGTTTTGGATTCCCAAGGGAAGACTCAAGTCAGGAAACCCAAAACAAAAATTCCTTTAAATAAGAATAATAACAAGAGAAACACCCAAACAAAAGCAAAGGGTGTAAGGATCACCCTTAGGTGCAACACTGCACCTGCCTATCCACTTCCAAAAACCAGATTCTGAGAGAGGAGGCGGGGGGTCTCAGAATACAGCAAGACTCCAATAGAAGAAACATAATTACTAAGGTGAGTAATTTTTCTTCAAACAACATGAAGTCTTGCTGTATTCTGACTAATACAGATCTACAAGCAGTACCTCCATGGAGGAGGACAGAACCTACTTTGGGAATAGGCTCTGAAGTACTGCTATGCCAAACCGAGCATCACTCCTAGCCTGGATATCCAGAGAGTAATGCTTGGTAAGGCATGGACTGTCTTCCAGCTGGCTGCTTGACAAATTTCTAAGAGAGGAATATCCCTGGCAGTAGATGTACCTCTTGTAGTGAGCCCTCAGGCCTGAGGGTGGAATCTTTCCCAATTTCTCATAGCAGAATTATATACAAGACACAATCCACCTGGCAATAGTTCTCTTGGTGGCAGGTTTGCCCTTTCCCACTTCTCCATAAGTGAGGAACAACTAGAGGGAGTCATATCTGTGACCCTTGGTGCGCTCTATGTAGTAGCTAAGGGCTCTTTAACATCTAAACTGTGTAGCCTCCTCTCTCCTGAGGAAGAATGATCAGTGAAGAAAACAGGAAGAGACAGACTGATTCAAGTGGAAGTCTGAAACCAATTTGAGCAAGAACCTTCTATTGGTTCTAAGGACCACTTTATCTCTTTGAAAGGAGATAAAATCAGGTTCCACTGACAGGGCTTGAAGTTCACAGATACGTCTGGCAGAGGTAATGGCTACCAAAAACACAGTTTTCCAAGTCAAGTACTTAGGCTCTGCTGAGGACACAGGTGTAAAAGGAGGTTGCATAAGTTGAGCAATGCAAACATTTAAATCCCAGGCAGGGGTAGGGTCTCTAAAGGGAGGACTGGTATGAAGCAATCGCTTAAAAAATTTACAGAATATAGGATGACATGATAGTGAGGAAGACTTCCCTACTGACAGAAAAGCAGAAACAGCTGACAAGTGCAACTTGAGAGTAGCTGGTCTGAGGCCTAGGCCATTAAGATGGACCATATAGTCCAGAACTGTAGGCAACTCAGCAGTGTCTGGAGAAATATGCTTCTTAGAACACCAAATGCTGAATCTCTTCCATTTGGAGTTATAAGTCTTTCTGGTGGAGGGCTTTCGAGAAGCTCTGAGAATATCCAGAACCCACTGAGACAAATGTAAATCTGCAAACTCTAACTCTTCAAGAGCCATGCCTTGAGATTGAGAGACTGAAGACTGGGGTATCAAATCCTTCCCTGAGAGGAGGTTAACAGGTTGTAATTCCTGGGAAGAGACAGGGGAAGATGGACTGCTAGGGACAGCAACAGGGGGTACCAGGGCTGTCTGGCCCAGTCTGGAGCAATCAGAATCACTTTGCAAGGTTGTGACCTTATCTTGACTAAAACTCTGAACAGAAAAGGGAAGGGAGGGAAAGCATACAGAAATTTCCCTTCCCAGTTCAGAACCAAAGCATCCAGGGGGACTAAGCCCAAGACTGGGGTCTGCAACAAAAGAGAGGAAGTTGGTGATTGTCTGGGGCTGCAAAAAGATCCATCTCTGGAGCGCCCCACCTTGAAAAAATCACCTTCAATACCAGAGGGTCCAGGGACCATTCGTGATGGCCCCCTGAGATCCTGCTCAGTGCATCTGCTAGCACAGTGTCCTCCCCTGGAAGATGAATTGCTATCAGACAGGTTTGTAGGGAATACGCCAGGGACCACAACTTCATGGCTTCTGTGCACAAGGCCGTAGACCAAGTGCCTCCCTGCTGGTTGATGTACCACATGGTGGTGGTGTTGTCTGTTCTGACCTGAACCACCTTGTTCTGTACTGACTGAGAGAAGGCTTGCAGGGCCAGAAAAACTGCCCTGAGTTCTAGGAGACTGATATGGAGAAGAGATTCCTGAGTGGACCACAGTCCCTGGGCAGTGAGGGCCCCCAGATGGGCTCCCCAGCCCACAAGAGAAGCATCCGTAGTAAGGACCACTGAATGAGACTGAGTGGCAAATGGAACCCCTTGCCTTAAACTGTCCTGTTCCTGCCACCATTGAAGGCCTTGGATCAGGGTCTGAGCCACTGGAATCAGTCTGGTAAGGGATCCTTCTTTTGGGACCAAAAGGCCCTCAGATGGAACTGAATGTCCCTCATCAGGAATCTTGCACCTTGGACCACTGCTGTAGAGGCTGCCATGTGGCCCAAGAGTTGAAGGAAATGCCTTGCTGGTCAGGACACCTGAAGGCAGAAGGAAGAAGCCAGCTCTATAAGAACTCTTGCCCTGTCCAGGGAAGAAAGACTCTTGCTTTGACCGTATCCAGCTCTGCCCCTATAAAGGTAGAAGCTGGACAGCCTCGAGAACTGACTTTGGAAGGCTGAGAAGAAATCCTAGAAAGTGAGCACTTGCTGGGTCACTTGCAGGTGAGACTTGACTTGGTCTGGAGACTGGCCCACTATTAGCCAATTGTCCAGATATGGAAAAATGGAAATCTTTTGCCTTCTTAGAAAGGCAACTACTACTGCCAGGCACTTTGTGAAAACCCTTGGGGCTGAGGTTAGACCAAAGGGCATTGCTTTGAACCGATAGTGGCCTGAGGGCAACTTGAACCTGTGGTACTTTCTGTGGGAGCACTTGAAGGAATGTGAAAGTAGGCATCTTTGAGGTCCAGGGAGGCTAACCAGTCCCCTGGCCTTAGAGAGGGAAGGATTATTCCCAGAGTTACCATCTTGAACTTTGGTTTTAAAAAGATGTTTGTTCAGATATCTTAGGTCTAGGATGGGTAACCACTCCCCTGTCTTTGTGGGGGTCAGAAGTACCTGGAGTACAGTCCTTTGCCCCAGTGTAGGGTAGGTACTCTCTCTCTCTATGGCTCTTAATGCTAGAAGACAAGAAACCTCTGCCTCTAGGACAAGGGTTTCCGAGAGATTTGCAGGTGGAAAAGATCTGGCTCTCATCTTTGGAAATTTTCTGAAGCTGAGAACCAGTCCCTGGCTTACTACTTCCAGGACCCACTTGTCTGATGTAATAGACATCCAGTCCTGGACAAAGTAAGCCAGCCTGCTCCCTACTGGAATAAGAGAGTCGACCTGGGCAGGCTCATCAGGGAGTCTGCTTGGCAGGGGCCTTTGGCCGAGGAGTGGATGCAGCCCTGCTCATTCCCCTTCTGCCTCTCCCTCTGAAGAACCCCCTCTGTGAAAAGGAAGAAGAGGCCTGTGCTTGGTAAAAGGGCCTTTGAAACGGCATGCCCCTGCCCCTAGACTGCTGCCTTTGAGGAGCTGCCTCCCTCTCCTTGGCCTGAGCACTCCTGTAAGTGGTCCTGTATTCATCCATTTTCTTCATGTAATTCTCTGTCTGCTCCCCAAACAGAGAATTACCCACTACAGGAAAATCCATGGCCTTAGCCTGGGTGTCCTGCGAGAGGCTAGTACATCTGAGCCAAGCCATTCTCCGAACAGTCACAGATATAGCCATGACTCTTGATGACACATCATTAGAGTCTACAGCAGCATGAAACTGAACTTTAGATGCCTCAATCCCATCTGCAGCCACCGCCTCCAGCTCCTTGGCTAGCTGGGGGGAGGCCTGTTTAGCCAGTGCCAGTACAGTGTCCCACCTGGACTTCTGGTACCTAGCTGTATAGGCCATATAATTTGCCTGTCTGAGTCCCAGGGAAAATGCCACGTACAGCTTTTTTGCCATGGCACCAACCTTCCTAGAGCCTTTGTCTGGGGGGTGTGAAGCCAAGAGAATGCTTGCCTTATCACAGGCAGCAGCCTGCACAACCCAACTTGGCTGCATTGCTGATATAAAAACTCTGTTTCTGAGCCTGAGAGTGTATACCTCTTGTCCATTCTTCTGTCCACAGGAGGTACAGAATTGGGAGACTTCAGAATTTTTTGTGTCTGTTTCCCAAAAGATTTGTGAAGGAGAACAGACAGTCTCCTGGACTCTGGGATGTCCATCATTTCTACATAATCAGGCTCCTCCTGATCCTCCATTGCCTCTTCATTAGGAAGCTGGAGGGTCTCAGCCACCTTCCTGTAGAACATAAAGTGGGAAGGGGACTCAGAAAGCCTAGGAGGGGATACACTTGAAGGTCTGTCTGGGGAGATGTCCAGTTCCACAGGCACATCTAGACTTTCATCATCACCATCATCATCTTCAAACTCCCCTTCCTCCTCAAACTCCGGGTTATAAAATTCTTCAAAAGTATAATCGTGAACCGGGGGAACCGACCAAACTGAGCCCCTGCCAGTACCAGATCGGTCGGAAGCAGACCCAGTGATTCACAATATGAATAAGCTCTGGCCATTTCTTCGGCCAGTTGGAACATGGACTTGTGGATCTAAACCAGATGTTTTTCTTGTACTTTCTTTAGTGAACCCGACCCTCAGGATAGCTCTCCTTTTGCCCGAAAAATGCTCGCCTGGTTAGAGGCACTCCTTCTGGTTGGGTCGGAACCGAACCAGGCTGGCCATCCGGGTCAGCGGACTTCTCAGCCTCCTTTTCCCTCAGTCTACCTAATCTCTTCTCAAGGGTAGATGTGGGAAAATTTTTGCAAATTTGGCAGTCTGAATCGAAGTGGTCAAACCCCAGACAATAAACACAGGTGGTGTGGGGATCGGCCTTAGCAAAGACCTCCCCACACTCACTGCAGTGCTGAAACACAGTGGGCCCGTTTTTTTTCTTGGGTTTCTCAGACATGGCCAACCTAACCAAACTTACCCTTTTTTCGGCAACCGACAGGCAAGACTCCCTTATCAGTTCCTAACCGTGTCACGGGTCTTGGAAAAAAAAAAAAGTTTCAAAACACGTTTTTTTTTTTGTTTTTTTTTTAAGAACCGATAAGAACCGGTAACCACACACTGAAGTTACACAAGAATTAAACAAATGATCGGTTCGGCTGAACCGATCCACACTTTTTTACAAGTTCCACATAGAAACACAGTACAAAACCTATCTAGTACTCACAGTACCACAGACAGAGACTGAATCGACTATGCGGGAAACTTTTTCGGTTAGAAACCGACGAAAAAGCCACATTTAAACCGACTTTCGAACCAAGCTGCAGGAGAAATCTCCGGAGCGACTGATCAGTGAGGCGGAGTAAAGAATCTGACAGTTAGCGTTCAAAGGAAACAGACAGGAGACATCAACCGAGCTCGAGCTCAGCATTCTATGCTCTGCATAGAAATGTTAACTCTTTGTTCTCCAGGACAATTTAAAGGCTGGGGCTAACTGCACTGGTCAGAATACAGCAAGACTTCAAGTTGTTTGAAAAAGGGTTCTTCCGGTACATTGGGAAGCGGAGAAAAACTAAGGGCCATCTCGACAGATTGAGATCAGAAGGAGGGTGGGTGGAAGAGGTGAGGGACCAGGCAGAGGTATTAAACGAGTACTTCAACTCCATGTTCACTAGGGAGGGGGACGGGACATCTACAAAGCAAGGCACGATGGGGATAGAAGCGGTAGTGAGTGGGATCAGGGGAGCAACAGAAAAGGAGCAAGAGGTACCCCAGGGGTGTCACATCAGGATAAGGACAAAAAGACCAGTAAGGTGGAGGGGACAGATAATGCTGTCTCCACCAAAAGAGTGTGGGTAGCCCTCAAGGCCCTAAAGAAAGATAAATCTCCTGGGTCGGATGGCATTCATCTGAGAGTACTACGGGAAATGGTGGGCATACTGGCTGCACCCCTGGTGGAGCTCTTCAACAGGTCGCTTAAGACAGGGAGGGTACTTAGGGATTGGCGATAGGCACATGTGGTGCCAATCCATAAAGGGGGGGATCGAGGGAAGTACCAGGTAACTGTAGACCCATCAGTTTGACCTCGGTGGTGGGAAAATTAATGGAGAGTACACTAAAGGAACGATTGGGGGTGTACTTGGAGGAGGTGGGAGGTCTGATAGTCAGCAACATGGGTTTGTGCCAGGTAGATTATGTCAAACCAATCTTGTGGATTTCACTGAATGGGTAACATCAGAACTGGACAGGGGAAAGCCTGTGGATGTATTTATTATTCTTGGACTTGGCAAGGTGTTTGACTCTGTCCCCCACAATGGTCTGGTGGAGAAACTGACGGGGTTGGGAGTAGGCCCTTTGATGGTTAGATGGATTGAAAACTGGCTAGCTGGACATACACAGAGAGTAGTGGTGGGTGGGAGCTCTAACCCTAGAGAGGTCGGTAGTGTGGTATCAAGAGAGTCACGGTCCTGGGTCCGATCCTGTTTAATGCATACATATCGGACATCAGCGAGGGTATGGGTGTGAAATGAGTCTCTTCGCTGATGACTCCAAGATGGGAGCAGTAGTTGAGGGGGAAGAGGGGAGGTTGGCCCTGCAACGGGACCTGGACACCCTGGAAAGCTGGGCTCACACATGGAAATCAAATTTCAATATCACCAAATGCAAGGTGTTACATCTTGGGCAGGGAAACCCTAAACACAGGTACACCCTGGGAGGGGAGGCACTGGAGGTCTCAACAGGGGAAAAAGACCTAGGGGTCATGATGGATGCATATATGAATAACTCTGAGCAGTGCAGGAGAGTGGCTAGCAAGGCAAACAGGATGTTGGGATGCATCGTAAGGGGGATCACCTCTAGGAGCAGGGAAGTGATTCTGCCACTGTACAATGGACTGGTTAGACCACACCTTGAGTACTGTGTACAGCACTGGAGATCACACTTGAAGAGGGACATACAGCTCCTGGAGAGGGTACAGAGGAGGGCAACTAAGATGATACGAGGACTAGGGGATTTGACGTATGAGGACAGATTTGAGGAGCTCTGCCTGTTTTCATTGGAGGAGAGGAGAGACAGGGGGGACATGATTGAGGTCTTCAAGTACGTCAAGGGAATAAATAGGGTAAACATGGAGGGGATCTTTAGACTAAAGCAGGGAGGTATCACCAGAGGGCATGGTTTGAAGTTGGAAGGTGGAAGGGTGAGGGGGAGAAGAGGAGGAGGTTTTTCACTGAGAGGGTGGTGGACCCTTGGAATGCGCTGCTGAGAGCTGGTTCAGAGATCCACAGTGGAGGGCTTCAAGAGAGGTGGGACAGACACAGAAAGCGGATGTATCAGATGATGGCCTGGCCCAGGGGTGGGGATGGATGATAGGGGTTTCTGGAACACGGGGTGGGGTGGGGGTGGGAGGGCCTCGGCACCCAACTAGGGATCTGAGGTTCGAGCAGACTCAATAGACTGTAAGGCTGCATCTGCTGGCAATTAGTATGTTATCACCTCCCTGCACAGGGGGTAGAGGCCCCCTGCTTGTTTATGTAATAAACCACGACATGTTGTCCATCTGAACCAAGAGCAGACCCGGGAGGAGATGAGTCTGGAAGGCCTGAAGAGCATAAAGAACTGCAAGCATTTCCAGGAAATTGATGTGGAGACCCTGTTCAATGTCTGTCCAGGTGCCCTGGGTCTGGTGAGCGCCCAGGTGAGCTCCCCAGCCTAGACCCAAGGTATCTGTCATGAGGATCCAACAAGAAGCCGAGATAGCAAAGGGAACGCCCCTGAAGCAGATTGGTCGGCTCCAGCCACCACAACAGGATTCTTTTGACTAGATTAGAGACCACGACCAGCTGGTCGAGGTTGCCCATGTGTTGGTCCCACAGGACCCTCAACTTCCACTGAGGTATCCTCATGTACAGCCGGGTGAGGGGGACCATGGCAATGGCTGCTGCCATGTGGCCCAGGAGGCGCAGGAACACCCTGGCTGGGACCTGTCGGCTGGAGGAAACCAGGCAGGTCTAATCCATCAGGTGTTCCGCTCTGTCCATGGGCAAGAAGGCCATGCATTGGGCCATGTCCAGGACCGCCCTAGATACTGGAGGCGCTAGCAGGGAATCAACCAGGACTTTGGTCTGTTGATGGTGACAACCAAAACCTGGAAAAGACAGAAGGTATGATCCAGAGTCTGGACAAGGCATTGTCGGGGCCGCCAGAGCCAACCGCCCAGGAAGGAACAAGTAAAGCCCTGCCACCTCAAGGCAGCCCACTACACTGCCAGACACTTGGTAAAGACACTGGGTGCTGAGGACTGGCCAAAGGGAAGAGCCCGAACTGGAAATGGGCCCTGGAAATGGAAGGGAGGAAGGCCAATGAAGAGGAAAAGTTTAATATGCAGATACGCATCCTGCATCTGCAAGGAACAGAGACAGTCTCCCCTCCCCATGAAGGAGGGCAACAAACATTGAAGGGTGACCAACTGGAAGCATTTGTTCTCTATGAACAGATTCAGGTTGCTCAGGTCCAGGATGGGCTGGAGATCCCCGTCTTCTTGGGGACCAGAAAGAAGTGGGAGTAGAATCCCCTGCCCACTGAGCCGGAGGGACAGGCTCTATGGCTTTTTTTTTTTTTTTTTTTGAAGGGCCTGAATTCCTCCCAGACAGGATGCACATGAGCTGGGGTAAAAGAAATGCCCGGAGAATTTGGGGCCACACTAGAGTTGCAGAGTGTGGCGGTGCTCTATGAGATGCAGTACCCAAGTGTCTGAGGTCATTCCTCACCACCCTCCAAGTTGGAGGGAGAACTGACCCCCGACTGCCTCCCCCAGAATCTCTTCTTGGGGGGGGGATGGGCAACAAGGAGTCAGGAGGTGGGAGCAGGCGCTGGGAGGGCAGTAGTGGCCGCTCAAGAAGCCCTGGTGGCGACTATAGCAGGGGCTGACATAGTTTTCATTTACCTTGACCAAGAGGAGCAGCGAAAGGGCAGCAGCTGACTAGATTTAGGCTGACTATGATATAAGGAGTGGATGGAGAGGAGAGGAGAACCCGGCCTGACTCCTGAAGAAGGAGGTCAAATCCCGGACATCTCCCACGAAAAGGACAGAACCCCAAAAGGGGACGTCCAAGATGATGGACTGCACATCAGATGCACATCCAGACACTCGGAGCCAAGAGTGGCGCTGGCAACTGATGCCAGCAGCTGCTCCTCTGCCCGAGGCATCAACCACATCACAGGCAGTCTTGGGAACCTGGGCTAGCTGTTTCTTAAAGGGGTCATCTGGCAAAGTCTGAACCAACTCCCTGACCTAGTACCAAAGGACATTCTGGTACTGTACCATATAGGCCACATAGTTAATGGCCCAGATGGCCAGGGTGGAAGAGGCAAAGACCCACCTGCCCAGGTGATCCAGCTGTCTAGACTCCTGTCAGGAGGAGGAGCTGAGTGTTTACATTTTGGTGCAGTCATGTGCCGCACTGATGACCAAAGAGCCAACTTTAGGTTGTCTCCCCTTAAAAATAGTTTACCAGTGGGGACGTGGTAAAGTCGACCAGCCTTCTTAGGTACTGCTGGCATCAAAGAAGGATGATTCCAGGCCGCCTTGGTGACATCCTCATAGGAGTCAACGAAAGGCAGAACCACCAAGGGGAGAGCAGTGGGCTGCAGCAAACAGACCGCCAGCTTGTTGCTCCGGGTCCTGTTCCTCAGTCTCCCAGCCCATGGTGGCCTGAATGTGCCTCTTAATGCCCATAAAAAGAGGGATCATCAGGATGGGACTTGAGAACCGCATTACTGGCTTCTTCATCCTCAGAGACGAATCCCCATGAAGAGAGGAAGACCCTGTGTAATCAGAGTCATCTTCATTCTCCTTATCTGGCTCACTCTGGCTGGCAGACACCGGTCCTGGTGACCACTGGAACTGGCGTCGGGCTTGTTCCTGGAGTCGTGGTTCACTAGGACTGGGTCCAGGATGGTGATCCGGGGCACCGAGGGATGCGAGGCTGGACACGCAGGGTGGGATTCTGCTTCTGCATGCAAGACCACCACAAAAGGTAAGGAGAGCATGATAATCCACCAGTGGAGGGTAGTTATAGAAGGACAGGGGTAGGCTGGTGCTGGGTATGGAAAAGGCAGTGTTGGGTCAGGCAGGGCCGGCTTTGGCCCGACAGGCATAGGCTGCAGGGCCAGCAGTGGGACCATGGGCTGTAGCTGAGGCAGTACAGGCACCGGCTAGAAAGCCTGGGAGAAGTATCCACTGGCACTGGGAGAGTAGAGACTGGAGTCGGAGGGGATAGAGACCTCCCTGGCGAAGGGTGAGGCAAAACCAGGCTTTGGGACAGACTATCAGCTGCACTGCCTACAAGGACTGGCGGCAGCCCCCGTAGAGAGGACTGATGCAGGCAGCACCAGGGCCAGCCATGGCAGAAGAGTCAGCACCCATCGCACCCACACCGGTCGAGGCTCCTGGCAGACAGTCTGCACAAGTCAGGGTTCTGAGCATCAGGAGCTGGGGTGCTGGAGAAAAGGTTCCCTGCCCTGAACAGTCACCGCCCACCACGGAGATAAGTGTGGTGGTGGGAGCCCTGTGGCCCTGGGGAGTAAGGGCTGGTGAGAGCTGAGAGGCCAACCTCCATAGGAGGAAGACTCAGATGCGGTCAAAGATTTATGAGGAGACTGCGAGCGGAAAGTGGACCAGCCTCAGTCCTGGTCTTTGACCCCATGCTTGTGCTTCCTGCTAGACTTTTCCTGGGACTGAGAGGAAGAGAAAGCCCCAGAAGTCTGGGCTGGCGAAGCCAAAGAGCTCCTGGCCTGCAGCTCCTGTTCCATTATGACGAGCTTCTGCTTGATGAGATGGCTATCCAGAATTTCCAGGCGCTGTCTCCATGTGGCCTGGTTAAATTTGTGGCAGACTTTGGTGTCACAGCTGGGCCTAAGCACAGGATGCAAGCTGGCTACCTGTCCTTTTCTGGAATTTGTTTGCCACTGGCACACTTAGTGGAGCAGTCAGAAGATGAGGCAGACTGAGAAGACATAAACCTTAATCTGGTAACACCGAAAACTTGATGTTAAAACTAAAGAGAGTCATGACTGCTGTTGTCTTACCAATATTCTCCAATACCTGATTTCATCATCAATGATTTTGTCTTCTTGTTCTCATCATGTATAACTGTATTATTCTGTGTTCCTTACCCTGGGTAGCACCTGGAAACGAGCCTCAGCTCAGCTCAGTGTGTCTTTCCCGGTTACCAAATTTTAAATAAATAAAATAAAAGAGAAGGTAAAAATAAGAAAGCGCGGCAAGCACCAGACATGGTGATCGACTGTAGCTCTGGCAGTTTCAGTGGTCTGACGTGTGTGGGTCGATATTGGGAAAGAACTGAGGAGGGTGTGGGGGCCGCCAGCCTTTAAAGGATAGGCTGACATCAGAGGGTGATGTCGGCGGTGGGTGGTCCCCCATGGTACACTGCTAGCTAGAAAGTTTCTGTGTGGTCCTGGCGCCTGACAGCTTAGTCTGATCGGTGTTGGCCTGCTGCAAGAGCCTCCCTCGAGTGTCAGCCTACATTCCACAATAACCCCCAGATTTCTTACCCTGTCCACAACTCCTAGCATGGTGTCATTCAAAGATAGCAGCATGACACCAATATCCCTCATTACTAAACCACACCAGCCTGGTTCCACCGACAGCACCTCCGTCTTTGTGGAATTCACATTAAGCCAGCTGGTGCCCATCCAGTCTTGACTTTCCTTAAAGGCACTCATTTTACCTAGGTATACCAACATGGAAAGGGGATCACTGTCAGCCACACTTCAATCTGCTCTGGATGCTGGCCTACAACTGATATCAGAGCCCTCTACTTGCTGGCACATCACAGTTAGTTGCTGCGGCAATGATTATGAAGTCATAAACAGAAGATTATTAGTTGTGTACAAGCAGCCAGACCTCCTGATGTCCAAGGGACAATAATCCTGTTTTCATGCTGATATGCAAAGTTGAAAATGAGAGAAGGGAAATACACAGAAATGTGTGAAATCTAAGCTGTAATGTGCCTAAACATTGTTTTTCCAAAGTCTCCCTGCGTGACATCCAAGGTTTTTTAACGGAGAATTGCACTGACCCAGTAAGTTATTTTTCCAGTAAAACCTTTCTATTTTAAGTATTGGTTCCACTTATGTTCTTCCATTGTTACTGATATTTTAGTAACCAGAGTTTGTGTATTTAGTTTACAATGTGTGGTAAGTACCATTTTAGTACACTATGATGTAGTTTATGTCCTTTTGTTCTACAGTAGAACACAGACGCATTGTGGCAACAATGCAAGATCTCAGAAAGGACATACATCATGTAATTCTAAAATGGCCCTTACCAACAGCATGAAAATCAGACACCCTTACTGAATTACCTGAAAAGCCAGTAAATTGTTATGAACAGAATGTGAACCAGGATTTGAAAATCATTTTTTTTTTTTTTTTTTACAAAATACAGACTTGCACATTAAATGTGGTTCTCCTTTAAAGAATGTTTTGAATAATAAACCAATAAACATTTTCAGTTTCATTTTGTATTTTAATCAGCCCCCCCACCACACACACACACACCACACCTGCAAGACTATTTCAGAATTACAATAAAACACAAAATTTCATGTGTCATTCTGAGATCCTCACACACCTCAGGTGGTTGAACAGACTGAATGGGTATCAATATCCAGAGCAGAGCACATGCTCTGACATCTGCTAATGCTTTATTACAAGCAAGGCAGAAACGTTTTATGTCATTCTGGGGGGAAAGGTTTCTATATCTGCTCCCATGGGAATCAAGACACCTTAAAAAACCTACAAACAGCTGGCCCCTCTGCACAGCAGAAGTGCTACCACTTGCGACACCGACGACCCGGGTTCGGAAGCAGACCCAGTGTTGCCAGAGGGCTGGCAAGGGGGTGCAGTCTGAGCATCCATTGGACTGCTCAACTTCTCCAGGGTGGGAGAGGATCTGGCACCCAACACCTACCTAGCAATGGCTGAGAGTAGGTGAGCCTGGGAGCAGTACTGAGGCCGGACTGGCAGAGGTGGCAGACACTTGCACATTGGGATAGGGGATGACGGAAGTTCACCTGGCCACGTGTGGATGTCACTGCGCCCACGCCTCTGTCAAGGTGGGGGGGCACAGGAAAACCACACGCAGAAAACAAAAAAAAAAACCTGGATGACTAGCAGCATGATGTCCAGGATCCTTGCAGGGACCAGCAAACCGATGTGGGGTATATTCCCTAGCTGCCCCGAGGAGAACAAACAGAGTTGATAAAAAAAAAAAACACTACAAACAAAAAACAATCGTGACAAAAATTTAACAAATAAAATGTGCACACAAAAGTACGCGTAGGCCCGTGACAAAGTTACTTGTACTGAAAGGATTTTCTGGTACGCATAATACAATTCACAGTTGGCTTCAGAAGAGATCAGATGCACAAAGTTCCCCAAAATCTCAATTTCTAAGCATTTAGTTTCTAATTACAGAACACATTCTGCAATAATAAAAGGCTCTTTGCCGATCAAAGTTTCTGTTCTGTTGCTATTTCTGCCTTGAAGTCACAGAGCATAAAAAACTTGTATTGGTTTTAGGTTAGTTGCAAAACCTGAAAAGGAAAAGGTCACGTGTACATGTCAATTATTCACTAAAAATACCACCAACAGCTTCATCTGGTTCAAGGTCAGTTGGCATTCATCTGTATCCCCTTCCCCCAGATCGTGCCTGAAAATAGGCAGGATTTGTCTAGAGCACTTACCGGTCAACAAAAACTTAAAAAAAAAAATAATTCCTGCCTACCTTTGAAGATCCATTGGAGTACATGTGGATCATGTTCTCCGCTCCCTGCTTCACCTTTAGTTCTATATCAAGCTGTTTTTTCATAGCCATCAACCTGCTGTTGTTTGCAGATGTTCGAGCTTCACTATTTGGGGTGTCAGGGGTCACAGGACAATCTGTGAATCACACATAACAGAAATATTTGCATGTTTTCATGTTTTTTGAGAGTTGAAGCCTACCCAGTACTCTACAAACTATTTCTAAGACTACATATCAGTTTCTTTGACAAAGACAAAAGTATCACCTGCAACCTGTAGTATTATGGTGTTTTATTGCTAATAAAATGGGTACGAAAATCCCTGCATTCCGATTGGTCCAGAGCCACCCTAAGCCATGTCCTTACAGAATGACAATTCTGTGACTGGAACGTCTTTTGGGGCATCAGGATGCAGCCCACCCCGACAGCCAAACCTCCCGGAAAGTTTAGAAAAGAAAAATGCAGACCGCCATGTCAGTTAATAAACTTTACATGCATTACGTAGAGAAACATTATTAGCACTTCTGAGCAACTCCACACCCATCAAACAGTAAATTTATGTAAAAATATTTGAAACCATCTCTTTTTTGTAGGCCTATGATCCACAGTTATAGAGTGAATCAGCTCCAATGCCAATCGCTGCTCATCCCAAGTCCATGGCACAGTGTCGCCTGTCCTTGCCACCCAGGCCACCTGCACACTCTCTGCTAACCCTCAAGCCATGAAAGCACTGTATAATAGCACCAGCGCTGTGTCACCCCCAAAATAAAACATTTCTCCCAGGATTTGTTTTTCAAAAATACAGCTTACATCATGCTCCTTCAGACACGCCAGCTCTATCACGACCCATTCGTGAAACCACAAGTCAACTGCCCAAAGCCGCTGAAAGCTCGTAATGAATGGAGGGAGTTTGTGATTAAAAATTTTTTTACATCAACAGCAAGCTATACTGGTGGTGCTGGGAAGGAGAGTACACAAAGATACAGTAGGGGTGGAGCTAACCTAATTTATGGGGATTTCTCTGCAACCTGCAAAATGACCACAGTACAGGTGCCCTGTGGTGGCAACCAAGCAGTTCTACACAACAAATACATAACATTCTAATAGACCAACTATTTTACATGAAAACCAATCAAAAACCCATTTTTACAAGCTTCTTGCATTTTTTTAACCATCTTTTTCCCTCCTGATCATCATCACCCAAGATTCCCTCAGACGTACAGCTTGTCCCACCCAGCCCGAGATCCTCCCATCCCAAGTCTCTCCCCCTCCCGTTGCTCCAAGCCCCCCGACCCTGTCTGCGGTATGCTGCCCCCTGGCTTGCACCCCCAAGGCGGGGCCACCACCATTACTCTGGTGGTCCTTGAATCTAGCGGCCACAGGCAGGCCAGAGGTCAGAGGATAGCAGGGACTGGGTGGGTGGGATCAAGCAGTGGGGTGGTGCAGTCATCTTCATCTACGCAGGAGGTCGAGTTATCCTCTTTTCATGTGTGAATGTGATTTCCCGGAGGTAATGACATGCAATGAAGTCCAGCGCGACGAGCGCACCTCAGACCCCTCTCATGAGCATTTGCTGTCACCTCTACCCCATACCTGAACGACCCTCCACTGGGAGTCACTGCTGCTGGGAGTCACTAGCCCACCCTCCCTATTCCGGATGCTCAATCCTCTTCTCCCCGGCTGACCCCCGACAAACAGAGCTCACTCCCGAGCCCAGGTCACCAGCATAGTGCGAGGTGTGGTGTCTGGCACCTCAACCCTCAGCACCACTGGGCCAGCCAGCTTCTTTTTTTGTTCTTTTTTAGTCTTAAAATATTAACTTGCGGGAATGATTTCATAAGAGCAATAAGACATTCCGGGGATGTGGGCTAATGTTTGATAAACACATTTCCCAGGTGCTCATGGCACCTGGCGCAATCACCTCTTACTCATTACACCCCTCGGGCGTGCATTTATCAAACAAACCATACCCTACACCCTGCTGTGTCTTACTGCTTACTTATCACAGCAAACAGAAACAGCGCATGTTGCTGTTCAGACTTACAGTGTGTGTCGAAACATGGCTCATGTGTTGAGCGTCCCAGTCGATGTTCTCTAGGGAATGTGGAAGCCTGCCCCTGCCACAGCCCCTGCCACCTTGTGACCACAGGTGAAAGTGCAGGCAGAGCAGGAGGGGAGGGCAGATACCTCTGACGGTTCTGTGTGGTTAATGGCAACTGTATGCATGCACACATGCACTGGAGCCCTAGCATGCATATGTTATTTGTTTCTGAGCGACTCCTTAGTTCATGAAGATATTCCCCTTCCCCGCTGCTACATATTCCCTACTCATTTCTACTCACTACTTTTATTTTGCAGTGCTCAGACTTCACTGTGAATATCTGTACCCTACTGCTTGAACTTGTTAGCTTCACTGAGCTAAGCTGTATCTTATGTGCTTCTGTAACATGGGGAAGAGAAAGGGTTGTGCTCGATTGGAGACACTCCATCAGGTGGCCATGGATTAATTCTCAAGTAATCCATGGTACAGTATGCACCACATCTCTTCCTCATTTTAGTTTCCTGTACATGATGGTTCCTTCTGAATTAATCCATGGTAGAGTGCTCACCATATGTGTTCCCATTTTACAATAGAGTATCCACCATATCTATTCCCCTGTCATAATATTTACCTGCAGTAGCTTGAAAATACAGGTTACTCACCTGTAACAGGAGTTCTAAGAGTGGTATATGTTGTTCATCCACACTTTCTGGCAGGTTCCTTGCCGCTTAAACCTTGCCAGAAGGTCTTCAAGCTGGTTCCTCCCACCCACCTACAGGTGAGTAACCTGTATTTCTAGGGACGTGGATATGTTGTTCAATCTACACCTTGTGGCAGACTTCTAGCAGTTCTCCGGGAGAAGGAGGCAAGGCACGCACCCCTACTTGGGAAATAAGGACTGGAGAACAAAGGTCCCAAAACCAGCATCCCAGCATGACTCTAAGTCAATGTGGTAATGGGAAATAAAGGTGTGTGCTGACTTCCAGGTAGCAGCCCTGCAGATTTCCTGGATAGGGACGTCCCTAGAAGCAGCCACCGAAGCAGCGGTATGGCGGGTAGAATGAGCTCTTATCCCTTTGGGAGGCTGCATGCCCACCAACCTATAGCAGAGATCTATGCAGGAGGTGACCCACCTGCTTATCATCCGCTTGGCTGCAGGTCTGCCAGGTGCGGCTTCAGCGTAGGTGACAAACAGCTGGCGAACCTCTCCCCGAACTTCAGCCGTCTGCTCCTTATAATAAGCGAGTGCCCTTCTAGGGTCCAAGGAATGGAACCTATATTCGGCCTCCGAGGTGTAATTGGGGTAAAACACCGGCAGAGTCAACACCTGGTTAAGGTGAAACTCCCACACCACCTTTGAAAGGAAATTCGGGTGGGGGCGAAGGACAACCTTGTCCCTGTGGAAGACCAGGTAGGGATGCTCGATGGAAAGCGCCTGAAGCTCTCCCATTCTTCTGGCTGACATAATAGCCACCAAGAAGGTGATCTTCCACGACAGGTGAGAGATGTCACACCCGTGCATCGGTTCGAATGGCTTGCCCATGAGCGTAGCCAATACCAGCAGTAGATCCCATGGAGGTGGAAGTTCTCGCACCAGAGGGGATATGTGGTCTAGGCCTTTGAAAAAGTGCCCGGCTACCTTCTCCTGTGCCACCGACTGCTTGCTGGCCCGTGCCCGCTAAGCAGAGATGGCTGCCAGGTGCACCTTAAGGGTCGTCGACTGAAGCCCTAACTGAGAAAGGGACCATAGGTAGTCCAAAATACTAGCCAATGGACAGGAAGAGGGTCCAACCCTTTGTCCTGACACCAAATGGAGAATCTCTTCCATTTGAAGGCATAGCATTACGGACGCCTCAACAACGTTGAGACCTCGTCGAAAGACCCAAGGCCTGGAACTCTAGCCGCTCAGGAACCAGGCCGTCAGGTGCAGAGATTAAAGGTCTGGGTGGAGAACCTTCCCCTTGTCAACTGAGATCAGGTCCAGGCGGGCTGGAAGCCGCCTCGGGAGCCTGGAGCTGAGGCTGAGAAGATTTGGGTCCCAGAACCAGTGAGGCCAGTCTGGGGCTACCAAAATCACCTGCACCTTGTCCCTCCTCACCTTGAGAAGCACCCTGCGGAACAAGGGAAATGGAGGGAAGGCATAAAAGAGGCCCGGGGTCCACGGCCTCGAGAAGGCATCCCCCCTGCAGCAAGCCCTGCTGAGGGGGGCGGGCATGAAACAGCCTCAGCTTCAGCATTCTCCTGGAGGTGAACAGGTCCACCTGAGGGTGCCCCAATGGGAGAACAGGTTCTGCACTACCTCCAGCAGGAGAGACCACTCGTGAGATGCAGCACCTATCCGGCTGAGGGCATCGGCCAGACTGTTGAAGGCTCCTGCCACATGGATGGCTAGGAGATCCGCCTCCAGGCTGATCAAAGAGACCAAATGCAGACAGCTTCCTTGCACAGAGGCAAGGAGTGCATCCTGCCCTGACGGTTGAGATAGTACATGGTTGTGGTGTTGTCCATCTGGACCTGAACCACCTGACCCTGTACAAATGGAGGAAGACAGTGAGTGCTAGTCAACCGCCGGGCTCTAGCAGGTTGATGTGGCATCAAGACTCCTGAGGAACAAGAGGCCATGGGCCCGGAGATCCAGATGGGCACCCCAACCCATCAGAGAGGCGCTGGTCATTAGAGTGACCATTGACTCGGAGTGGACAAACGGGATACCCTCCGGCAGATGACCTGGGACAAGCCACCACTGCAGGTCATCCCACATCTTCTGGGTTACTGTCACCGGCTGGTCCAAAGGACCAGAGCGCTGTGACCACTAGCTGGCCAGCCCCCATTGCAGGGGGTGCATATGCCAACAGGCCCAACAGACCACGCTGGTGCAGGTCGCCATGAGGCCCAGAAGGCGCAGGAAGTCCCAGGCAGGGCGTAACTGCCCAACCAGAAATGACTGGACAAAGGAGGAAAGCACCTCGGCCCTGTCTGCCGGGAACTGAGATCTGGCTCAAGAGAGTTGAGCTCTGCCCCTCATGAAATGAATCATCTTGGTGGCATGAGTTCTGATTTGGCCTCGCTGATCAGGAGGCCTAACTGAGAGCAGACCTGGAGGGACAGATCCCTGAACTGCTCCACCTCCAACCTGGAGTGGGTTGCAATCAGCCAGTCGTCCAGGTAAGCGGTCACCACTGCCATGCATTTGGTGAAGACCTTGGGAGCTGGAGAGAGGCCGAAGGGCATGGCCCAGAACGCGTAAAGAGATCCCTCTGCTCTGAAGCGAAGGAATCGCTGATGAGACGGACGGATTGGGACGTGAAAGAATGTGTCCTGGAGATCCAGGGAGCAGAACCCCATGCCTAGTTCCAAGGATGGAATGATCTGAGCCAGAGTGACCATCCTGAAGGTGCGCAGCCTTAGAACTTGTTCAGGTCGTGCAAGTCTAAAATGGGGCGCCAGCCCTCCATTCGCTTTGGGACCAGCAAGTACCTGGACTCAAACCCAGGGTCTGGAGGAGGATCGCCACCTCGCTGATCACCTCCTTCTGGAGGAGTAGAGCAATGTCGGCCTGACGAGCCAACGGAGAGGCTACGGAGCCCGAAGCCCCCCATGGGGCAATGGCCCAATAGGAAGGAGACTGCTCAAATTCCAGAGGCAGACCCCTGCCAACCACTTCCAGCACCCAACAGTACGTGGTGATAGCGGACCAGGCGGAAAGGAAGTGGCGGAGCTGTCCCCCCACAGGGGAAACCTGGGGAGGAGTGACTAGGTTGGGGGCGACACCCCTTAACCCATCACTGGGCAGGCTTGGAGGAAGGGCCGGCCGAGGGGCCGCCTGGACCCTTCCCTCCAGGCTTCTTACTGGAGGAAGTGGCAGACTTGGCCTTGGGGCACCAAGTGTAAGCCTGCTGGCCCTGTTGTGCCACAGGGGCGAAAGGGTTTATGCTGCTGCTGGCGGCCTTTGTCCTTCTGGGCAGATGTGACAGAGTCCAAAGTGGCACTGGACTTCTCGATCCTCTTGAGATGGCCTTCCACCCCTGGCCCAAACAAGTCATTGCCCAGGAAGGGAATGTCTGCCAGCTTCTTGAAGGTGGAGATCCGCAGCCAAACTCTGCGGCGCATGGCTACTGCGGCCGCTGCTGACCAGGCACAAGAGTCACTGATAGCCAAAGAAGTTTGGAGCTGTTGTTTGGCCACTGCCCTCCCCTGATCCCGCACCTGCTTGACCGTTGTCTGAAGGTCAGTAGGGAGATGAGGAATCACCTCATCCAGGGAACCCATAAGGGTGTCTGAAAAATGTGCCATCAGTACAGCCGAGCTAACCTGTCGAAGGCTTAGGGAGGAAGCAGCATAAACCTTCTGCCCAGAGTAGTCCAGCTTTCTGGATTCTTTATTGGGCGGTTTGTCCACATCCTAACGTTCCCGGGCGGAAAACACTATCGGTCACCAGTCCCTCTGCAGAAGGGTGCCCGAGAAACCGAAGAGTGAACCAGTGGGGACCGGATACTTATGAGCCATCCTGGGCCGAGGCACAGGACAAGATGAGGTTGCTGCCATAACTCCAGGGCCGGGCAACAATGGCTTCAGCCACAGGGAAGGCCTCCATAGGGGAATCTCCTCGGTCCAGTATCTCCATGAGGGGATACATGGCCCGTTTCTGTACGAGTTCGAGCTGCATCTCAGTGGACTCTGAGATGAGCTGAAGTATTTCCAAGAACGAGGATGGGCTCTCGTCCACCGACTGACCTCCTGCAGATTCCAGGTCAAGGGGCCTGGAGTACAGGGAGGAGTCGTCAGACTCTGAGGAGTCCGCGAACAGCTGCCGAGCGCCTGAGCCACCCTCCACCTGCCGAGGCCGATCGGGAGTGAGGGTGACCGACAACCTGTGAGGCAAGCCCTGACCTGACTGAGAATCCTTGGTCGGGGCCTCAGTCTTCGGTTGAGTAGGCGGTGGTTCCACCACAGTGGTCAGAGCAGCCGGTTTCGGAAGAACAACCGGTGCCGGGGTCGGCTCCTCAACTACTGTGAGGGGTTGCTTCGGTCGCTTGGGCAACAGCCACTTAATGGCCGAAGAAGGCGACGGAGTCGGCTTGTTACCGGCCAACAAGAGTTGTTACACATCATGTCCTCGTAGCGCCGGGCGTTACTACGTTGAGCCATCTCGAAGAGGACGAGCGATGCCGCTGCCTATGAGTGCCAGACCGCCAATGTCGGGGGATCTACCCAACATGAAAGAGGACCGAGACCTTCAGGGTAGCCGAGGTGGGTCAAAGAGGGACAGGGAAACCCGCCATCCCTCGGTTCAGGGTCCTTGACCAGGGACTTCAGCACAAGAGGCACGGCAAGTCCTCGGTTACCACAGGGGAACCGTGAAGAAGAAATACAGGTTACTCACCTGCAACAGGAGTTCTAGGAATGGTATATGTTGTTCATCCACACTTATTGGCAGGTATCCTTGCCGCTTTAAATCTTGCCGGAAGGTCTTCAGTTGGCCCTCCCACCCACCCGGTGGTAAACTCTCGTCCCGCCCCATGACGCCAGATCTGGCCCGCTGGAAGCTCAGGTTGTGCATCGGGCCGGGAGATCGAGAGTGTAGGATGAACAACATATACCATTCCTAGAACTCCTGTTACAGGTGAGTAACCTGTATTTCTAGGGACATGGATATGTTGTTCATCCACACTTATTGGCAGACTCCTAGCAGTTCTCCGGGAGGAGGGAGGCAAGACGACACCCCTACTTAGGGAAAAGAGACTGAGAACCGAGGCCCCAAAACCAGCATCCCGCGTGACTCAAGGTCGATGTGGTAGTGGGTGATGAAGGTGTGCTGACTTCCAGGTAGCAGCCCTGCAGATTTCTGGATAGGGACGTCCCTGGAAGCAGCCACCGATGCAGCAGTATGGCGGGTAGAATGAGCTCTTATCCCTCTGGGAGGCTCCATGCCTGCCAACCTATAGCAGAGATCTATGCAGGAGGTGACCCACCTGCTTATCGTCCACTTTGCTGCAGGTCTGCCAGGTGCGGCTTCAGCGTAGGTGACAAACAGGTGGTGAACCTCTCCCCGAATTTCAGCCATGCGCTCCTTATAGTAAGCGAGCGCCCTTCTAGGGTCCAGAGTATGGAGCCTATATTCTGCCTCCGAGGTGTGATTGGGGTAGAACACCGGCAGAGTCAACACCTGGTTAAGGTGAAACTCGACACCACCTTCGGAAGGAATTTCGGGTGAAGCAGGACAACCTTGTCCCTGTGGAAGACCAGGTAAGGAGACTCTATGAAAGCGCCTGGAGCTCTCCATCCTTCTGGCTGACGAATAGCCACCAAGAAGGCGGTCTTCCACGACAGGTGAGAGAGATCACACCTGTGCACTGGTTCAAATGGCTTGCCCATGAGCTTGCCAGTACCAGCAGTAGATCCCACAGAGGTGGAGGTTCGATCGAGGGAAATGTGATCAAGGCCTTTGAAAAAGCGCCAGACCACCTTCTCCTGCGCCACTGACTGCTTCCTGGCCCGCCACTGCAAGCAGAGATGGCTGCCAGGTGCAACCTTAGGTCGCCGACTCCAAGCCCTTGCTGAGAAAGGGTTCCATAAATAGTCCAAGATGCTTGCCAAGGAACAGGAGGAAGGGTCCAGGCCCTGCTCTGACACCAAATGGAAAACCTCTTCCATTTGAAGGCATAGCATTTCCTGTCGACTTACGGGACGCCTCAACTACATTGAGGACCTTGTCGGAAAGACCCAAGGCCTGGAACTCTAGCCGCTCAGGAACCAGGTTGTCAGGTGCAGGGATTGAAGGTCCGGATGGAACACCTTCCCCTGATTGACTGAAAGCAGGTCCGGGCGAGCTGGAAGCTGCCTCGGGAGCCTGGAGCTGAGGCTGAGGAGATCTGGATACCAGCATTGGCGGGGCCAGTCTGGGGCTACCAGAATCACCTGCGCCTTGTCCCTCCTCGCCTAGAGAAGCACCTTGTGGATCAAGGGAAATGGGGGAAAGGCGTAGAAGAGGCCCGGGGTCCACGGCCTTGAGAAGGCATCCCCCCTGCAGCGAGCCCTGCTGAGGGGGGCGGGCATGGAACAGCCTCAGCTTCGCGTTCTCCCTGGAGGCAAACAGATCCACCTGAGGTGTGCCCCAATGGGAGAACAGATCTTGTACTACCTCCGGCAGGAGAGACCACTCGTGGGACACAGCCCCTATCCAGCTTAGGGCATCGGCCAGGGTGTTGGAAGCTCCTGCCACATGAATGGCTAGGAGATCCGCCTCCAGGCTGCGCACGAGTGACCAAATGCGGAGAGCTTCCTTGCACAGAGGCATGGAGCGCGTCCCGCCCTGGCGGTTTAGGTAGTACATGGTCGTGGTATAGTCTGTCTGGACCTGAACCACTTGACCCCGTAGAAACGGAGCGAAGGCGGTGAGAGCTAGGCGAACCGCTTGGAGCCCCAGCAGGTTGATATGGCATCGGGACTCCCGCGGGGACCAGAGGCCGTGCACTCTGTGCTCCCCCAGATGGGCACCCCCAACCCATCAGAGAGGCGTTGGTCGATAGAGAGACCGTCGGCTCGGGGCGGACAAACGGGATGCCCTCCTGCAGATGAGCTGGAACGATCCACCACTGGAGAGCGTTCCACATCCCCTGGGTCACCGTCACTAGCTGGTCCAATGGATCGCAGCGCTGAGACCACTGGCTGGCCAACCCCATTGAAGGGGCGATGTTCCAGCTGGCCCAACGGACCACTGGTGCAGGCCGCCATGAGACCCAGGAGGCGAGGAAGTCCCGGCAGGACGCAATTGCCCAACCAGAAATGATCGGGCAAGGAGGAAAGAACCTCGGCCTGTCCGCCGGAGCCGTGCTCTGGCTCAAGAGAGTCAAGCTCTGCCCTGATGAAGAGAATCACATGCTTCGTTCGAGTTCCGACTTGGCCTCATTGATGAGGAGGCCGATCTGAGAGCAAACCTGAGGGCCAGATCTCTGGACCGCTCCACCTCTTGTCTGAGGGCTGCTATCAGCCAATCATCCAGGTAAGGGTACACCGGACCCTTTGGCGTCATAGGAGGATGCGGTCACCACTGCCATGCATTTGGTGAAGACCCTGGGAGCAAGAGACAGGCCAAGGGCATGGCTCGAACTCAGAAGGGATCCTTCCGGCCAAAGTTAAGGAATCTCTGGTGAGACGGACGGATAGGGACGTGAAAAAACGCGTCCTGCAGGTCCAGAGAGCAGAACCACATGCCGCGTTCCAAGGATGGTATTATCTGAGCCAGAGTGACCATCCTGAAGGTCCAAGACCTTAGGAACTTGTTTAGGTCGTGCAGGTCGAGAATGGGGCGCCAGCCCCCGTCCGTTTTGGAACCAGGAAGTACCTGGACACAAACCCCGGGTCTGAGGGAGGGTCCACCACCTCTCTGATCACCTCCTTCTCGAGAAGCAGAGCGATGTCGGCTCGGCGAGCCGACAGTGAGGCTGCGGACCCCGAGGCCCCCCGGGGCGCAATGGCTCTGAAGGGCGGGGCCTGCTCGAACTCCAGAGGCAGGCCCTTCCCCACCACTTCCAACACCCACCGGTCTGTGGTGATAGCGGACCAGTCGGAAAGAAAGTGGCGAAGCCGTCCCCCCCATGGGGGGAACCTGGGGTGATGTGACAAGGTTGGGGGTGGCACCCCTCAACCCGTCACTGAGCAGGCTTGGAGGAGGGACCGGCCGAGGGACCACCTGGGCCTTTACCTCCCTGCTTCCTGGAGGAGGAAGCCCGGGCTTGGTTTGGGATGCCAAGCGCGAGCCTGCTAGCCCTCATGGTGCTCGGCCGGACGTCCTGCGGGCGCAGACGGACGAAAGGGCTTAGGTTGCGGTCTTCGGCCCTTGTCCCTCTGAGCGGATGAGACAGAGTCCAGAGTGGCATTGGACTTTTCGATCCTCTGGAGGTGACCTTCCACCCAGGGTCAAGAGGTTGGTCCCAGGAAGGGACATCCACCAACTTGTGCTGGTATCCGCTGTGAAGGTGGACATCCTCAGCCATGCCCGACGGCGCATAGCCACTGCGGCCGCGACTGACCTGGCGCATGAGTCACCTATGTCCAAAGCAGTCTGAAGTTGCTGCTTGGCCACTGCCCTGCCTTGGTCCCGCACCTGCTTAACCGTGGTCTGCAGGTCAGCCGGGAGATGAGGGACTACCGCATCCAGGGAGCCCAACAGGGCGTGAGAGAAATGTGCCATCAGCACGGCCGAGCTGGCCTGACGAGGCCAAGGGAGGAAGCAGCATAGACTTGCCTCGCTTAGTCCAACTTCTTGGACTCGCTGTCGGAGGTTTGTCTACGTCCCTGGTATTTCCGCACGCGGAAGACACTGTCGGTAACCAACCCCCGGCTGAGGGTGTTCCGAGAACCGACAGGAACCGGTAGGGACCGCATACTTCCTCGCCATCCTGGCTGAAGGCGCAGGGCAGGAAGCAGGACCCTGCCAGAGCTCCAAGGCCGGGCCTACAATGGCCTCGGCCACCGGAAAGTCCTCCGTAGGAGAATCCCCTCTGTCCAATATTTCCATGAGGGGATACTTGGCCAGCTTGGATACGGGCTCGAGCTGCATCCCGGTGGATTCCGAGATGAGCCTAAGCAAACCTATGAAGGACGAAGGGCTATCGTCCAGTGACTGACCTCCTGAGGACTCCAAGTCGACCGCCTGGAGAACAGGGAGGAATCGTCCGTCGGATTCAGAGGAGTCCGCAAAAGCTGCTCTGGCCTGAGCCACCCTCCACCTGCCGAGGCGATCGGAGTGAGTGGTGACAGACAGCCTATGGGCAGACCCTGGGCCGACCGAGAATTCTTGGTCGGGGTCCCAAACAACGGCTGTGGAGGCGGAGGTTCCACCGGAATCGTTGGGGCAGCCGGTTTCGGCCGAGCAACAGGCCTGGAAGCAGGCACCTCGGCTAAGGCGAGGGGTTGCTTCGGCCGCTCCGGTGACAGCTACTTGATAGCCGGGAAGGCGGCGACATCGCTTGCTCCGGACAGAAGAAGCTGTTGCCACATGAGGTTCTCGTATCGTCATCGCAACTTGCGCCGAAGCCTCCCCTCGCCTGAGGAGGAGGACGAGCGGGCGCATGCCGCCAACGGTAATGCCCAGACCGAGACCGCTTTATGACGGCGGGATCGGCTGGACTGAGAAGAAGTCCAAGACCGAGACCGCGAACCTCGGCTTTTCCGAGGAGGGTTCAGAGGTAGGGCGGGGGAAACCCGCATTCCCCTCGGCTAGGAGGGCTCAACCATGTACTCCGGAACCGGAGGCACGGGCAAGTCCATGGACACCTCAACCACCGCGGGGGAACCGGGGAGTGAGGGTTTTCGGCTTCACCAGTCGACAGCCCGTCCGACGGGTCGAGAAAAATCTCGACTGCGTCGACAGGAGTCTCGGTCAACTGACCTGACGGGGACACCAGAAGCCAGTGGCCGAAGCCGAAGGATCAACTGAAGTCAATGGTCGACTACTCGATGAGAGAGACCGGACCTCTCCTGCTCCCAAGAGCATCGACGGAGGGACTTACCTTCGTGGTCCTTCTTTGACCGAGAGGAAGGCCCTGAAGATGTTGGTCCCTCTCCCTTAGTGGAGAGGGGCAGACAGAGCTCCTTAAAAGAAGCTGAATAGGAGGATCCCATGGAGAGCGGGATAAAGGCCGCGGCCAAGGAAGACGAAGATGCGGCCTGCGCCGCCTCCTCCTCGAGGGCGATCATCTGCTCAGCTGTTCCGCCCAGCTCACGCTGAAACCGCCAACCGGCCTCCTTCGACTTTTACCGAGGATAACGCTTTTTCGCCCTAAGTTGCAAACGGACGGCACGGTCTTCCAGGACGAGGGCTTAAAAGAAGAGCACAGGTCACAAGCTCATGGGTCGTGCTCAAGGCCCAAGCAGTAGACGACGTGGAGTGCGGATCCGTCCGAGACATCTTCTGCCCGCATGGGCACCTCCAAAAACTGGGAGTCGATTTGTCCATCACAGCCGCGAGGGAAATAAATGACCGAAGTCTTGAAAACCTTAAAAGTAATTTCGGGTAAACCGAAGAAGTAGGAACCAGTCTTATACGCAGAGCGTTAAGGAGGGAACCTGAGCTTCCAAGCGGTAAGGAAGATCTGGCGTCATGGGGCGGAGACGAGAGTTTGCCCACCCGGGTGGGTGGGAGGAGCCAGCTTGAAGACCTTCCGGCAAGATTTAAAGCGGCAAGGATATCTGCCAATAAGTGTGGATGAACAACATATCAATGTCCCTAGAACTGACGGCTTCTCCAGTCGACAACCCGTCCAACGGGTCGAGAAATATCTCGGCCGTGTCGACGGGTGTCTCAGCTGACTGACCTGACAGAGACACTGAAGCAGTGGCCTTAGCCACAACCTCGGCCAAAGTTGAGAGTCGACGGTACGGGGAAGGGGATCTTTCCCGCTCCCACGAATGTCGACGGTGGGACTTACCTTTTGGTTCTTTTTTCTTCAAACTACTCGAGTGTCCCAATGGTCCTTCTCCCTTCATGGAGAGGGACTGGCAAAGCTCCTTGAAAGAAGCAGTGTAGGAGGAGCCCAAGGAGAGCGGGCTAAACGCCAAGGAGGAAGATGATGCGGCCTGAGCTGCCTCCTCCTCGAGGGCAATCAACTGCTCCAGCTGCTCTGCGGAGCCCGCAGCCACAGACACCGCCCAACGGGCCTCCTTCAACTTCACCGGCGGGTACCGTTTCTCGGGATGTCCTAGTTGTAGTTGGGCAGCGAGGTCCTCCAGAACCAAAGCCGTGAAAGACTTGCAAAGATGCATGAGCCTGCGGATCATGAGCAAGACCCAGGCAATAAGCATGCGTGGAGTGCGGATCATTCGGGACATTCTGCCCTAAGGGACACTGACGGAAGCCGGATTGGATCTGTCCATCGCAGCTGTGAGGGAAGATGAAGACATAAGTCTAGAAAACTTTAAAATGATTTTTGGTACTTCTGAATTATGATCCAGGCCTTAAACAAGAGGAGGAACCTGCGCTTCCAAAGCGTAAGGAAGATCTGGTGTCATGGGCCAGAGCCGAGGTTTTACCACCTGTGGGTGGGTGGGAGGAGCCAGCCTGAAGACCTTCTGGCAAGATTTAAAATGGCAAGGAACCTGTCACAAAGTGTGGATTGAACAACATAGCCACGTCCCTATAAACGTCTATACGGCTATGTAATGTGGGCTTTTTTTTTTTAACTTGTTTTATTAAAGTTTTTTCAGATTGGCTCAATTCAGTACATTTGGAATATATCTGATAGATTCACTGTGATATTCTGCATTTTATTTGCATGACTTTGACAGTTACACTGTGTAGACCTGCATTATATTGCTTTCATTTTAAGATTATTGTGATAAGCCTGTTTCTCCCTTCCTTGCCAAGAAGTGCTCCTTGCTTAAATTGCTCTCTCCTGTATTTTTGCTTGTTTGCTCAGCTCCTGGTGAGCCTGCCTCTGTCACAACTTTGGTCTTCTGCTAAACCCTTTTTCTCACTGTCCTGCTCACCACACTCAGCACTTCTCACCCCGGCCTTACCTATTCTGTTCTCAGTCTCTTTCCAGGTGGCTCACATTTCCCCCTGCATCTCCATCTTTTAGGGTGTGACTTAGCCGTTTCTGGTAACCTGACCTTTGCTGTAATCCTCAGACTGCCCCTCACCTACCTTGTTTTATTCTGTCCTTCCTCAAATACCTCCACAGACCACTTCGCCCAGATCACTGGGAGGTCATGAAGGCACCATCTGCAGCCCCGGCCCGCCCGCCTGCCTATCGCTACTACAGAAGGATCTACAGGTGCCTTTAAACCACACTGTTTTTGGTGTTTGTCACCATTACTATACTCACAGACTCTCTGATTTGCCGGCTAACAGCCACTGACTGTTCTCACCACTACCAGCTAGGGTGCACAGTGGTGTAAGCCACCCACCCAGAGTCGCCCATCACCTTTATTCCTTCTCCCAGCTATTTCCCCCACCACACCAATCATCATCACCTGCTCCACCTATGGCATTTTATTTAATTAAATACTAAACACCGTCTTTCTCAGCTGCCCAGATCAAATTTCCCCTTTTTGCTCCTACCTTCTGTCCCCACTCAGAATCGGTGTAGAAGTTTCTGCCACCCTCAGCTGGTGTTGGTTACATAGAGACAGGGACCGTTTGTGAACCAATCAGTGGAGTTCCGTCCATGTGCTGTATTGCTACAATCCACCCCTCCCCCACCCTAATGACACATGGTAGCGTCCTCCACCAGCACACAAAATAGCTCTGACCAAGTTCAGCTGGGAACAATCACCTGTAGCACAACCATACTAGTTCCAACCTCACTATTAGGGTTACCACCTGTCCCTATTTTCGCAGGACAGTCCTGATTTGGACAGCTGTGTCCTGAGAAAAAACATGAAAAAATACTACCTGTCCTGACATTATAGTTGAAAAAATATTTTCAGACTTTCCTCTAAATGTTGCAAAAACTATAGTACCTTAACTAAAACACCTTAAATGGTAAGAAACACCAGGAACTCCTGAAAAACTGCAAACACTTAAGTCTTAAGTTTGATTATTTAGAGAAAAAAGTCTATTGCATTGGCTGAGGTTAAATATTGTCCTGCAAAAAATCATGTTTCGGTAAGAAATGTCCCACTTTGGGCTTCTTAAAAGGTGGTAACCCTACTCACTACTGCCTAACACAAAGCACAGGTGCTACAGTTATACCTGAATCAAAGTGAAGATGCCTGAATTAATACTGGAACTACCCACTTTATGCACCCTGTCCTGTTGGATCTATCCCCACACCACTTGTTCACTTGACTTGGGCATCTGATCTCAATACTCTCCCCAAAACCATCTCCCTCTAAACACAGCTCGATGATCCATCGTAACAAAATGAAACCTCACTTTCTACCAATGCTAAGTGCCCTACTAATTGGACTACTACAGGACATTGACCTCTGTGTCCAAGTCCTTGCCCATGATCAGGCAGCACTGTCCTATTTTAGACCCTCTCGTGAGCCCAACACCCATACAAGTATGACGCCTTCCTGAGGAGGTCATGGGGTCAAAAACAGTGGGGGAATTCAAGAATACATGGGACAGACATAAGGCAATTCTGGTGGGGGGGTAGGAAGAAGTAGGCTATTGGTTAACTAGGATCTGCAGCTTATTCAATAGGCAGAGAAATGGGCAGACTAGGTGAGCCAAGCGGTCCTCATCTGCTGTCAAAGTCTATGTTTCTATGACACCCCCCCCACGGTGGACCTACTGGTGAATTTCTGACATGACTCAATACCCCTAGCTTTTCTCTCCAAGAGAGAACTCCTCCTCATTGGATCCCTCTTCAACTCTGTCCCTCCCTTCTCCTCTTCCCCCAACCACCTGTTAGTGCTGCATGCCTCTGTTCACTCTACTGCTACTGGCAGGTGACATGGAGAGCAACCCTGTATCACAATCCTACCGATCGCTCACTCCAACACTACCTGAGCGGCTCATGGTCTCAAAGTTGCCCACCTAAATATCTGCAACCTCCCCTCCAAACTAAGTGAAGTGGAAGCCTGGGTCTCCCTCTACAAACCGGATATACTAGGGATCACAGAGTCCTGGCTTAAGCCCTCTACCCCAGACTCCAGCTACCACCTGCATGGCTACTAAATGCTAAGACACGACAGGAGCGGTACAAAGAAAGGCAGTGAGGTACTATTGTATTTTATGGACCCCCTGAGGGCAACCCTATCCCTCCACTCAGGTGATAATCTTGTTCAAGGTCAGTTGGTATTCATCTGTTTCTCCCTCCCCCGGGTCGTGCCTGAAAATAGGCAGGATTTGTCTAGTGCACTTACCCGGTCAGCAAAAACTAAATATATAAATAACTCCCCTAGTGAACAGCTACTCTCAGAGCTCACATTACTAACATACTAAAATGCCAGCAGAATAGGCCTAACGGTTCTTCGCGGTCTGTTGCTTGGTCAGCTCCCACCCTGGGAGCTGACCTTGCTGTCCCCTCCTCTAGCTTCTCCTTCCCAGTTCCGGATATTCTCGCTGCACTGATTTTGCTCCAGAACCCTTCCCTGTACCTGTCCCACCCTCTTGAACCCCTGCACCGCCTCTGCCTCCACCAGCCCCTGGGCAGCACCCATGGCTCCACCACCCTCTCAGTGAAGCAGCACCTCCTCCTTTCTCCCTGAATCTTCCCTCCAGCTTCCACCCATGCCCTCTAGTTGCCCCTCCTCCTTCCCTTCAAGCACCCTGACTGCTACTCCCATTTACCCCTTCATGTACCTGAAGACCTCTATCATGTCCCCTGTCCCTTCTCTCTTCCAATGTGTACTTATTTAGCTCTTCGAGCCTCTCCCCATAGGTCCTGTCCCCAAGCCCCAAATCATTTTGGTTGCCTCCTCTGACCCCTCCAGGAGTTTAATGTCCTCTTTAGTGTGGCTCCAAACTGCACGCAGTACCGAGTGTGGCCTCAGCAAGCAGTTATGTAGAGGCAGTATCACTTCCTCCTTCTGGAGGTGATCCCTTAGCGATGCACCCCAGCATCCTGTTGGCCTTGGCTGCTGCCCTCCTACAAGTCTCCAAGTTGTCTGCCTTGACATCCACCACCACCCCCAGGTCCTCTCTCAGCCATTGAGACTTGTAGCATCCCCCTCCTGTGTACACTTGACCCAGGTTTCTGGCCCCCAGGTGGAGTACCTTGCATTTCCTGCATTGAACCTCAGCTCCACTTTCCAGACCGCCTTCCAAAGTCTCCAGGCCCCTGCAGGGCCACCCTCCCCTCCCCATCCACCACCGCCTCCCAGTTTTGAGTCATCCGAAGAGACTCATCTACTCCTGATATCTGTCCTTATGTCAGAGACATAGGCGTTGAACAGGAGGGGCCCAAGGACTGATCCCTGTGGGACCCCACTAATGACCCACCTTGGGGATGAGACTATCCCGCCAACTACGACCCTCTGGGTCCGGTACTGGAGCCAACTGTCTATCCATCTGATCATCTGGTTCCTCACCCCCATTTCTCCCAGCTTATACAACAGGCCCTCATGAGGAACAGAGTCAAATGCCTTGCTGAAGTCTAGAAAGAGGATGTCCACTGGTCTACCCAGGTCCAGGGCACTCATCACCCAGTCATAGAACCCCAAGGTTTATCTGACACGATTTCCCTGGGACAAATCCATGCTGTCTATCGTCCAGGCACCCTGACTTTTCCAGGTCCCCCCCAGCCTCTCCTTGACAATGCCCTCCATCACCCTGCCCACCACCGATGTCAGGCTGACAGGCTCAGTTCTCTGCTACCTCCCTTGATCCCCCCTTGTGGATAGGCACTATATGCGCCACCTTCCAGTCCTGGGGCACCCACCCTGTCCTCAGAGAGATGGTGAAAAGCTCCGCCACGGGTTTCTCCAGGACATCCGCAAGTTCCTTCAGCCCTCTGGGATGTAATTTATCCAGCCCAGTGCTTTCTCCGCTCTTAAGGGACCTGAGGGCTTCCTCACTCTTCTGCTGTGATTTCCACCTCGCTACCTCTTCCCCACTTAGCCTTCCCTCTCCTGCAGTAATGCCTCCTCCTCTCCCCAGACCTGCCGATCTGTAAGGGCCCCTCAGTATCACTGTCTCTCCCATGTATGATGCAGCACCCCTATTTCCTTGGTGAAAACTGAGGTGAAGTACTCATTTAGTACCTCAGCCTGCTCCCGGGTCTTGTGCCCATCTCTCCCGTTTAATCCTGCTAATCTGCCCCTTCACCCTTCGTTTTTCCCCCAATGTAGCTAAAGAACCCCTTGTTCCCTCTACTAATTTCCCTGGCCAAGTTCTGCTCCTTCCTTGCCTTAGCCGCCCTCACCATCCTAGTGACCCTTCTAGCCATCAGTTCATACTCCCCTTGATCCCTTTCACTCCTTGAGCACCTGAATTGGATATAGGCTGCCTTCTTTCCCCGCACCACCTTCTGGACCTCCCTGGTCCACCAGCAGGTTTTTGAGCCCACCACTTTTCGTCTTACTCTGGCTGGGTGCTGTAGCATCCTGCACCCTCTCCTGATTATTTCCACCTACTGTCAGCGTCCACGTCTGACCCAATCCCAACAAATGCTCCTTGGATCCTTCCATTTCCTGAAAATCACTTGAAGTCAGTTACCTGGCCTTTGTGCAGCCTTCTACCCTCCTAGGTACCAGGCAGAACCAGACCGTGGCATGGTCACCCCGCCAACGGGTCCCTTTACCTCCAGGCTCAACTGGTCACTGTCTGCCAGGACCACATCCAGCATCCGCACCTTCCTGGCTAGTTCCCCCACCTGCTGAGTTAGGAACGGATCCTGAAAGACATCCAACAACCTCTGTTCCCTGGCCACTGAGGATGTCATAGTCTCCCAGTCTGTTCCTGGCATGTTTAAGTCCCCCAACACCACCACCCTTCCCCTGCCCAATCTGCAGTGTCTCCCAACATCTGCCACCAGACTCTCCTCCAGCTCCTCCGCCAGTGCAGAGGGGTCTATACACCACTCCTATTTTTACCCTCTTGCCCCCTCTTGTTATCAAGGTGACCCAATTCGCCTCCACGGTTCCCTCCGCCTCCTCTACTCCCCCATGCCAATGCAGTTTTTGACTATTATTGCTACCCCTCTTCCCCTTCCCTCCCCCCTGTCCTTCCTGAACATAGTGTAACCCTCCAGGTTCAGGTCCCAGTTGTGTCCTGTGGTGGCCTAGGTCTCAGTGACCGCCGCCACATCCACCGCTCCCTCAGTTAGCATCACCTGGAGCTCAGGCATTTTAGTGCCCAAGCTCCTGGCATTTAGCAGGACTACCTTCCACCCTTTCCCTATACTTCCATTTCCCCTGCTCGTGTTCCCATGGTAATTCTGTTTTCTCCTGGTCTGCACTTTACCAGTCAGCCTTTTCCCACATTCCTCCAGCTCCCCAAGGGGCTGGAGACAGAGTCCCTCCTTTATCGGACCCCCCTCGACAGCCTTTTCTCCCATCCCCCTTCACAAGTTTAAACCCCACTTTTCACCAATGAACCCCTCTATTTTCAACTTAAGGATTCCCCTCCCCTCCAAATTGAGATGGAGCCTATCTCTAGCATATAGCTCCTTCTCCTCCCAGGTCTCCCCAATCCCCATCAACCCATACCCTCTGGCCTCACACCACTCCCCTGAGCCACTGGTTTATCTCCCTGATCTTCCTTTTGTGTTCCCCACTAGCCCTTGGCACCGGCAGGATTTCTGAGAAGGAAATCGTGCACCCTATGTCATGACAGACCCTGGCAAGCTCCCTGAACCTTGCCTTATTTCTAGCTCGCTATTTCCCTCAATGTCATTTGTACCCAGGTGGACCAGTATGTCCGGGGAACCCCCACAATCCTTTGCCAGCTGATATACCTCGTGCTTGGCCATGTGCACCATTAGTCTAGGGAAGCATTTTGTTCTAACTGGCCAGGCTTCCCCCTCCCTATCCCATTTGATACCCTTGATCACAGAATCCCCCAACAGGAGCACTCTGACCGCTCCTTCTCCTCCATTTCCATGTCCCTCATCCTTTCTACTGGCCCCTCCACCCAGCCGGCTCCTTGTTCCTCCCCCTATCTGGGTGCCACATGCTGCCCCCTCATTTACCCTGGCCACCCCCTCCTCTCCGATCCTATGCCTCTCCTCCTCCCGAGTATCCTTCTGTGCCTCGCTAACTCCCCCCTCACTGCTCGTGACTGGTCCTTCTCCGCCATCCGCTAAACTAGCCTGGCTCGTCCTCCCTTGCTTCCTGTCTCCATTTAGTCCCTCCTTGTTTGTCGTGCTCCCCTGGCCTAAACCCTCAGCTCCCTTTACTGTATCCTCCTTGTACTTCTGGTCCTTCTCCTTGCGCTTTCCTCCCTCTTCCCCCTGCCCCTCCTGCTCTGATCCACTGCTCCCCCCATTTTCCTGCATTCCAGGTTACCCCCTGTTCCTCCTGCTATCCGGACCACGCCTCCTGCCCCCCACTCCCTTACCATCTCTAACCACCCCTGTCATGGCTACATTCACCCCCTCATCCTCAAGCAGAAGAAGAGAATTGAAGCGGTTACTGAGTATAAGGTCTGATCCACCTCCCCACCTTGATTCCTTCTGCCCAGCCCCAGCCATCTGCCTACTTTCCTGAGAATGTTGTCCCTCTGGCCCCCCTTTGTGAGGGTCCCCAGTTACCCTTGGTAGAGTCCTCCTTTGGGTCTCTCTGCCAGGGTCCCTATGACCCCAGAATATTCTCTGCACTCCTTTCCCATACCCCCGCCCCCCTAGTGCTTGGTGCAACCCCATGGGAGATCCCTGCCCTCTTCCCCAACCATACCTCTCCCCTTCCCCCAGCTGTCTCCTAATCCCCTAACCTCCTCCCTAAGCTGTGCAAGTTGGTAGCACACTGGGCAACCACCAAACTTCCAAGCCCAGTCCAGTATCATGGCTGCCCCACACCTTGTGCACCCCACCGCCTCCCAAAGATGTCAAGTTCTAATGACGTGGTGGTCCCATCCCTCCCAAGTAGGTTCCTTGGGTGAGCCCATCCCCTCTAGTCCAAGATACACCCCTACTGACTAATCAGGTCACCCACTAATCCTAGATACAGTCCCACAGTAAACCGGTAACCCTGTTACTAGGTGCAGTACAACATAGTAAACTTATAAGGGAAGCGAACAACTCCCTAAGCTCCTCTCTCCCAGCCTTTAAATCCAACCCCCAGTGGCTAGAACTACATGAGCTGCACCTGCAGCCTTTTCCTCCAACTGCAGGGCATGTGTTCCCCTATAAATAAGCAGAGCTCTGAGGAGGGAGGGATTAGGGCCTATACCCAGCTCTCAAGAGAGTGTATCAGCCCTGTGTCTGCCCCTCCAGGCCCTGCAACCAAAGAAACAGCCCCATGCAAATCCCACCAAATAGGTTTTAAATCAGAAAAAATAGGCCTCCACCAGCGCAGCCTGTTACACAGTGAAACATCCAACAAATGAGCCCACTTACAGCCACCAAACCAGTTTTCAAATTTCCAAGCCCCCAAAACAATACCCTGCTAGCCCTTAAAAGTAGTAAGAAAGAAAAGAAATAACCTTCTACCAAGTAAAATCCACAAGAAACCCTGTAAAAACAACAAGAAGCAGCTACTGTACTGAAACACATCTGATCCTGTCCCCTTCTAGTTCCTTCTGAGAAGCCAAAGCAACTAACACCACAAACCTGATTCAGCTCTGCCTCCAGTCAATTAGCTGAGTGAGACCTGGCCAGTCCATTAACACCCTTCCCCCACTATGCACTAACCTTTGCAGCTAGTGAAGTCAGCAAAAAGGAATCAAAATTCAACTCAAACCCCCAAAATATGTTTGCTACCAAAGGAAACAGGTCTCCAATTCAATCAGCTTCACTAACAACACATCAAAATAGGCTTGAAATTAACAGATATAGGTCTCCAATTCAAATAACCATCCCCAAGCAAATACCACCAAATAGGTTTTAAATCAGAAGAAATAGGCCTCCACCAGCCACCAGGATCGGACAAAAAGATCTGTATCAGCTGTTGTTATAACCCCCCCACAGAATGCATGCATGGGCTGAAACACCTGCCGGACGACCTGAGTCAGCTCTCCCCGTACCGAGAGACCAATATATTGGGAGACTTTTACCTAAACTGGCTGAGTTCCACCCAGTCAGAGTACAATGACCTCCATAAACAGCATAATCTTACCCAAATACTAACCTTAACCACCTGAATAAACAACAGATCTTCAAACCACTCCCTTCTGGACAGGATTCTAACATCAGGGAGGACAGACTCTCCCAAGCAGGGACCATGACTGATTCCATCACTGACCACTCCCCCACGTATTGCATCTGGTCCTCCAAGTCCAAGCATCCACACCCAAATATCTAACCTTCAGGGATTTTTCCAGCTTCAACCCCACCCACCTGTTCACCAACATTAGGACAGCAAATTTGGCATCCCTACTCTCCCTGCAAAATGTAAACTCAGCTGCTGGTTTCCTCGCTGATGCCCTTTTAAGCATACAGGACAGGCATTTCCCTTTACCTCTCATCAGATAAGAGAGGGGAATACACGTTGGCTCACAAAAAAAACATGCTCACTATGATAAAGGAGAGAGAGACATCAAATGGGCTGCTTCCAAAGCCTTCCCTTCCCCCACACGCTGGAACAACTAATCTGTGTAAACAACAGGTTAAAGCGCACACGGCGACCTATTTCAGCAAGCTCCAATGTGACAACCTTAGTAACCGCTGTCAGTTTTGTTCAACCATAGGCTCGATGGTCACCCCGAAAATCCCAGCAGTCTCTCATTCAACTGAACACCCCTGCTGACCCCTTGACTAACCCCACCGACGTGGCCAATGCCCTCAAAATCAAATTTACAGACTTGTCCACCCACCTCAGTAGGCTGCCCCACCTTGCATCTCCAACTGGCATGGACATGCCTCCATTCCACTTCTAAGTTATCTCCCCCCCCAAGAAACATATAAAGTGCTTTGCAGCCTCCCAAACAAGGGTAGCTCAGGGAGTGATAGGCTCTCCCCACACTTTGTAGCCCAGCATATAGCATACCATCTGACCACATTGTTTTACTTCTCCCTCTCCTCATCCTCAGTGCCAGAAATCTGGAAGAGCGCCAGGGTAGTGCCCATCTTCAAATATGGGGATCGACAACTACAGACCTATCTTCATCCTACCATACCTTAGCAAACTCCTAGAAAAGGCTGTACACCGACAACTCTCACAGCATGTCGTTAAAGTATGATCTTCTATGCCCCTCAGCAGCTCGATTTTAGGAAACATCACAGCACAAATTCTGCCCTTGCCCAACTCACCAACCAAATCTTCAGAAATATGGACACAGGGAACCTTACAGGTACTGTTTTTGTAGACTTAACAAAGGCCTTTGACCTGGTGGACCACAACACTCGCCACGGTAAACTGAGGAGCCTTGGCTGTACTACAGGGACCACCGCCTGGTTCCAGAGCTACCTCGCAGGACGCTCCGAAACCGTATGTGTTGGAAGAGCCACCTCCACAGCTCAGGCAGTACCGACAGATGTCCCCCAGGCTCTATCCTGGGCCCCCTCACGTTTTCTCTTTTAATAAACTCGCTCCTAAATGACAGTCTCACCTGTAACTCCATACTATATGTGGATGACCTGTTGTACCACAGTGACAAATCACTGGATAACATCTCCGTTACACTCCGCTCCAACTACGGTGCCGCCCATAAATGGTTCTTGAAGAACAGGCTCCTGGTCAACACTAACAAAATTAAGGACATGCTTCTAGGCTTCAAGCTTAATCTAGCTAGGTACACAAGTACCCTCTCCACCCTATGCGTATCTACCCCGGTGGTCTGCCTTTGGACACAGTACCCTCTTTCAAGTACCTGGGCATTACCCTAGACCCTGCACTAACTTTCTCTTAACATAAAGGCTCCACCATTTGGTGCATCTACCAAGAACTGGCAATGGGATACTGTTTAAAACAATTCCTGATTCCCGAGGCCCATCTTGCAATAGCCCAAGGCAATCTCCTCCCATTAACAGACTACTATGCCCCCATATATAAGCAAACCTCACCCCACGAACTCAATAGGTTAAATGCAACCTATAATAATATCTGCAGATTTGCACTAATGGTACAATACACTACCCACCACTGTACCCTATACCTGTCCCTTGGTTTGTCCCCCAAGGCTCTGAGAGACTACGGCCTCAGCTGCACCATCAACAAGGCCATTACAGACATGGACAAATCACCCCTATTCCCCCTGTTCAAACCAAAACTCTGCCCCAGAACCCTCAGAAACTCCTCCAGCCTCCTGTTGGACACCCCTGCCCCCAGATCAATACCTGCTCAGAGCAAAGCCTTTCCACAGCCACCCCAAACTGTGTAAAGCCTACCCCCCCGCCACTGGACTCTCACCTCTCACTTAAATCCCACTACAAATCAGTCCTAATGGCTAATGCCACCTGTGCCTGCTCCCCAGGGTGACCCCCCGCAAACCCAGGTTTCACCTAGGCTCTTAAGGAATCGCTGAGGTTATTCCGGAAACCTAGCTTACCCAAATGTGATTGCACTCTTACCTCTGATCCTCCAATGTAATTAGACATTGCTACACAAATGCACTGTGTCCTGTGCACTTCCATGCATACAATGTTCAAGCTATGTACTGTTGTTTTTACACTATCCTGCATTGTTTTGCATATAATGTTTAACTACGTATTTTTTTTTTTTTTTACACTATACTGCATTGTTCTATGCACGCTACCATATCTACTGTACTGTATTCTCCATGCTGTCATATTTGTTCCAATGGCATTACTGTCTGTATTATGTACCTGCCTCTTATCTACAGTACTGCACTCACACTGTTGTACTTGTTTCTAATAACATTACTGTTATGTAATAACTGGCTTATGTTTTTCTATGGGAAGGAGCAGGTTATAATTTGCTGTTATAACCCGTGGGTTATAACGGCAAGCATGCGCCACCTGCTCCTTCTGTTGGCTTACGCTGCACCTCCGCGCTCCACTAACAGTGACCAAAAAAGCTGCGTCACAGGCACCTTCACAGGTACTGAAAGTAGCAGCTCGCCCCCACAGAAAAAAATAGTTAACCGTCGTTCAGTAAAATAAAGCATTACTTACAGCGTTCTCCCCCCCCCATTCCCATAGAAACGGCAGCTCCCTGTGAGGTCACGACCCTCATTTGAATACTCCGAGGAAATTGATGACTAATTTACATATTACCAAGGCAACAGCATTTCGGAGACTTCGACAGACATACAGAATCGTATAAAACCACTAAAAGATAGCAAAAATAAGTACAAAAGCCACATTTTACTAAGACTGCCACTCTATAACATACTGGCTTAAACAATTAAATGTACTGCTACCGAATGAATTTCCTTCCTCGCTCCTCTTAGAAGGTGCCATGTTTTAACCAAATAAATTACAAAAAAGTCACAAAAATCTTTTTAAACATTTAATTATTTACTGTTACTGGTTACTACAAGTTTCTTCACATTACAAGAGTTAATGTTGGCTCAACTGTAATAAATATCTTAACAAAAAGCATGGGCACAGAATTTTTTTTTCTAAGTAGAGAAAAAAAAAAAACATCAGTCTGCAATTACATAAAACAATACATGGAGTAGAGTGCATAAACAAGAATTTAAAGCCCACCCTCGTGTGGGATGCTTTAATAAACCCCTCGGGGTTTATGTAGCATCCCACACCTCGGCCGGGCACTAAATTCTCATTATGCACTCCACCCCATGCATTATTGTATATGTATTATGTACCTGCACCTTATCATTGTGCCATTTTCATGGCCTGCGTTGTGCCTGAAAACGGTCCACTCCACCAGTGCACCTACCTGGTAAACAAATGCATAAATAAAAATAAATAAATGTCAGCAGAGGAGGGACAAAAGAGAAATAAAATGATTTGGCCTACAGCATGTCGCCCAGTAGACTTAGGCCCCACAGAGCTCACGCCACCCCTCACTACCATAAGGTGCTCCAATGAAGGGGGACCTGCCCCAATCATAAGCTGGGGGGGTGGGGTTGAAAAGTAAGGACCGCAGTTAGAGGCAGCAGGGCTGGATATTCACCTGGGGCACATGGGGAGCAGGATCACAATGGAAAGTACAAAAGAAAAAAGGCACATTACATATGGTTCCACTAAGTGCTGTTGAATAGAGCCTTAGCTTTAATGAGCAGTACACTAGCTAATCACAAACAAAATAGAAACATAGACAACGATGGTAGAAAAGAAAAAATTACTCACCATAGTAATTTTGTTTCTTCAAAGGGATCACTCATTATGATTAAACTAAATGCAGTCAACCTCCTGTGTTGAACTTCCCGGAGAGATGGAATTATATGCAAATTACGGAACTCTCATGTGGCTCATGCCACTTTCAAACTGCTGCCTTAGCAACTGCTGCACTCTTGAGTGCTTCAGATTCTTACATAGCCTAACTGGGTGTAAGACCCACTAATTAACAACTAACATTCTAATAAAAATAACATAAAATAAAATAAAGTAAAATAAAGCTGTTTGCCCTTTCAGGTCAAAAATGCCCCATATCAACAAATCTAAGAAACTTGAGACCACAAGGAAACCAACTGGTTACACACAAAAGTGAGTCTCTAACTTAAGCCTTATAGGCCAAAACTTCCTACAGCAGGGAAACAGAATAAACTTTATAGGTTCTAGTAGTGGAGGCAGGGAGGGAGCTTTAATCATAATGAGTGATCCCTTTGAAGAAACAAGATTACTATGGTGAGCAATTTTTTCTTCTAACCCCAGGAATCACTCATTATGATTAAACTAAATGCAGACTACCAAGCAGTACCTTTGGAGATTGGACCGAGAACCTATCTTAAAAGCAGGTTCTGCAGCACTGCTGTACCAAATCGAGCATCACTTCTGGGTTCAGTGTATCGGCTGAAATGGTTTGTGAAGGTGTGTACTGTTTTCCATGTAGCTGCTTTGCAGATTTCCAGTAGTGGAATTTCTCTTAAAACTGCTGTTGACGTGGCTGTGACCCTGGTGTAATGTGCCCTCAAACCCAGGGGTGCCTGTTTATTCAACTTAGCGTAGCAGAATTGTATACATGCCACTCTCCAGTGAGCAACTGCACATTTTGTGGCAGGCCTACCTCTACCTACTTCACCACAGGCAAGGAAGAGTTGTGATTGACTTGATCTGTAAGGCTTGGTTTGTCAATATATTGGCTAAGTGCCCTTTTGACCTCCAGTGAGTGAAGCTTTATTTCCGGAGAACTAAGTTCTCTGAAAAGAAAAGGGGGTAGGGTGATAGACTGATTTTAAATGGAAAAAATGAGATACCACTTTAAGAAGGAATTTCTATTGTTCCTGAGGACCATCTTACACCTGTGGAACAACATATAGTGTTCAACTGTGTACATGGCCTGTAAGTCACTGATCCTTCTGGGTATAGTGATAGACAGCAGAAACAGATTTCCAAGTGCCATATTTCAAATCTATAGTTTCCATAGGCTCGAATGGTGTGTCCATGAGCTTGGCAGTACAGATATTCAGAATCCAGACTGGAACTGGTTCCCTCAGTGGAGGGAGTCAAAGGATGAAGGCCTTTAAATATTTTCTGAAGACCAGATGAGAGGCCATGGTTCTCTCTTTACCAGCAGAAAAGTAAACAGAGACTGTAAGTGTGTGAGACAGTCTAGGCAAAAAAAAACAAGCCAGCCTTGAAGGGGTCAATACCTTTACCTGCAAACCACATATATAAGAAACCCCTTCCATTTAGAAGAATATGTTTTCTTAGTGAAAAAAGGTTTCCTGGAACCCCTAAGCACTGGCAATACCGGATCTAGCAGTCTAAGGTTAGCAACTTCTAATTCCTCAAGAGCCAGGCTTTGAGCCCCAGTGATTCGAGGTTGGAATACAGGATCCTGCCTTGAGATGAGGTCAGCAAATTGCTTCCTACTAGGCAAGTGACTTGGAGGAACTACTGACAGAGTTAAGAGAAGCCAGTACTCATGTTGTCTCGGCCAATCCGGTGAAACTAATATCATTGTTGCTGGTTAGTATCTCAATTTCAGCAGGGTCCTGAATACCAATGGGAAAAGAAGGGAAGGCATATAGAAAAAAACTCCCCCGTCCAATCAAGGGCCCACACCTCAGGAGGAATCTGACCCTGAGAAGAGGCCTGCAACAGTACATTGATCACTGGTGGTTTTCTACCAAGGCAAAAAAAGATCCACCTTTGGAGTGCCCCACCCCCTGAAGATTGTACTGAGCATCTGAGTGTTCAGGCACTACTAGTGGTGGTCCTGACTTATCCTGCTGAGGGAAGCTGACAATACATTGTCTTATACTGCAGGTGCATGGCTAATTAGGATACTTCCATACAGTATGCCATGGATCACAGCCCCGTTGCTCCTGTGCACACTGGGGCTGACCTGGTTCCTACCTGTTTGTTTATGTAGTACGTAATTGTAGTGTGTAATAGGAACTCTCGGCGAGATCATGTGCCACTTGCTGCATCAAACTTGTGTGCTTCCCATCTAAAAATGAAGCATTTTATGTGAGAACTAAAGAAAAAAATGTTCCCTTGTAAACGAAACACACCTATTCGAAGGTTTTGTTTGTCCAGCCACCGCTGCAGTAGCTATACGAGGATGTGGGTGACTGGAGCCATCCTGGACAGAATCTGTTCTCTGTAACTAGCACTGTCCTAGGCAAACCTGGATGTTTCTCTATGAAACCTGGTAACCAGAGTCACTGTGCGGGGGCAGCTACCTTGTGCCCAGTAGCCTGAGGAATTCTCTGGCTGATTTGGGTTTCTCTGGTACAACAAGTTTGCCTAGGGTATTATTCACTTCTGCTCCAATAAACTCCAGTACTTGTAGTGTTTTTCTGCTGAGACCTCTGGTTGTTTGTGAGAAAACAGGGATTTTATTAGAGCCAGGAAGTGCTCTGTATGTTGCAGAGACTGACCCACTATCAACCGGTTGTCCAGGTAGGGGAAACAAAAATTGTTTTTTTTTTTTGAAGGCCTTGAAACAGAGACTAGGCTGAAAAAAGTGCTGTCAATTGATACTGGCCTGAGGCCAGCCTGTGGGAATGATTAATGTCAGAGTGGCATTCTGAAGTTTTTTGGGTTTTTTGGCTTCGAAAATGTGTCTTAACATCCTGAGATCCAAAATAGGTTTCTTATGAAGGAGTATGTGGATATAACCCTCTGCCCCTTTGGTTTAGGGGCACTGTTCCACTGTTTTGATTGAACAAAGGTGTCTGACCTCTGTGTCCAGTAAAATCCTGTCTGCAGGGGTGACTGGGGTGAAAGCTCCTGCTCCCAGCTTGGGAAATGAAATGAGATGAAGTGGTGATAATATGCCACCCTTGGAGGTAGTGAGCCAAACTGCTGCCCACTAGTAGTTCCACAAAGGGGAGATGCAACCTGAAGCAGCCCATCAGGTGTTCTGTGAGGGTTGTGTCTGAGGCTGAGGAGAAAGAGAAGCTCTTCTCATCGCTCTCCTGCCCCTTCCTCTGAAATAGCCTCTCGCTTGCTGTTGTGGCTGAGAGGCCTGTGTCTGAAAAGAGAGTTTGGGATAAAAACCCCTACCCCTGTCTCCCCTATTCTGGGATCTATAGAAAGTAGAAGGTCTGTCCTTCGAGCTGCTATGAAAAGGAGACTTGTATTCCTCTACTTTTTTCATATATGCTTCAGTTTTATCGCCAAACAATGATTTATCCTCCACAGGGAAATCCATTGCCTTGGCCTGTGCATCTGCGGTAAGGTTTGTGGCCCTTAGCCATGCAAATCTCCTAAGGAAGACAGCTATTGCCATTAGCCTGGCAGTTGTGTCACTGGCATCCACTGCCATATGGAATTGATATTTAGTGACATCAAGTGCAGCCCTTGCCATTTCTTGCAGATCCACTGCCACCTCACCTGGAACCTTGTCAGCAAGGGCTAAAACTGTGTTCCAGAGTGCCTTTTGGTACTGTACCTCATATGCCATGTAGTTGGCTTGTCTGACTAACAAGGAAGCAGCCATGTAGCCCTTTTTTCCCATGGCATCCATTTTTCGTGAGTCCTTATCCGGAGGGTGGGTAGCCAGTGGTATTCTGGCTTTGTTACAGTAGCAGTGCCTGAACCACCCTTTCTGGTCGGGATGGTGAAACAAAAATTCAGCAGTCGATCTGTCTAGCTGATACTTTTTGTCAGCTTTTTTTATCTACCCAAGGGACAGAAGTTGGGGTCTGCAGTATCTGCGATGCAGCCTTTTTTAAAGACTTATGCATTGGCAAAAGAAGTCGTTTTGTTGGAGTTAAACCCATCATATTGAGGAATTCTGCTTCCTCCACCTCCTCTTCAGTCTCCTGAAGAGGGAGATTAAGTGTCTCCACCCTGCTTTTTACAAAAGCATAATTGGAGGAATACTCTTCTGGGCCCCTTGGAGAGGACTCAAACTCCTGCTTAGGGGAAACTTCAGGGCATATTGGTTCCCCTTCAAAATCCTCCTCATCCTCCTCACCATAAGTAATTTCAGGTTCCTGTGAAACAGGAACCGAAGGAGGAACCAATGCAGCTGGTGTAGGAACCGGGGCTGCAGCCTGCAGGGCTTGTAGGACCTGTAATGCTTTAGTAATGTCCTCAGCCGAGGGCATATTATGTTTGTCTGCTGGGAGATCCTTAGCCTTCTCAGCCGGAGGCGCAGCGACATGCTTCTCTTTGCACTTTTTCTTAAGAGGGACAGCCACGGTCTCCACAGTCCTCTTTGTCTTACCTTGGTCAGGTTTCTCAGAACTTTTGTCTGTGTCCTTAGCCTTGCCTCCATCCCTTTTAAGGACTGAGGTAAATGCACTAGTATCAGCAGCAGAAGCCATTTCCTCTAGCTTTTTTGCCCTCTTTCTTAATGTTTTCGGACAGAAAGATTTGCAAATCTAACAACTGGCAAAAATATTACTGGTGCCCAAACAGGAAATACAAAGAGAATGTCTATCTGCCTTTGCTATAATCAGACCACAGGACTCACAATATTTAAACCCAGTGGGTCCTGTGCATTTCTTAGGCTTATCTAAGTGGGTTTCTGACATTGAATAAGCCGAACAATTACTAATCTCAGGACAATATATACATATATATATAGTGGCCAAAAATATTGGCGCCCTTGCAGTTTTTTCTAATAATGCACCATTCCTTCCAGAAAATTGTTGAAATTAAAAAATATTTTGGTATCCACATATGTATTTCTTTGGTTAGCAGTGGAATAAAACACAAAACGCAGAAAAATTTATTAAGTCTTAGCTTATTCCACACACAAATCCTTAAATGGCCCAGACAAAATTATTGGCACCTTTTAGAAGTAGTTAGAAATAATTAGTTTTCAAGCAGGTGATTCTCCTTCACTTTGGAATTGAACTCACCTGTGGTGAGTTGCAGGTGCCTGCAATATAAAAATCACTCATTCAACCAGTTTGAATAGAGAAAATGACTCATTCTCCTGTTTTGTGTCACTGTGTGTACAGCAGTGAGCATGGAGAAAAGAAAGACAGCCAGAGAATTGTCTGAGGAGGTCAAACAGAAGATTGTAGCCAAGCATGGACAATCTCAAGGCTACAAATCAATCTCCAGAGACCTTGATGTTCCTGTTTCCACCGTACGTAATGTTATCAGGATGTTTAAGGCCCATGGCACTGTAGCCAACCTCCCTGGGCGTGCATAAGAGAAAACTTGATCGAAGATTGCAAGCGCAGGATTGTTCAATGGTGGAGAAAGCACCCCATCAACTGCCAGATCTTAAGCTGACCTCGGACAAGGTGCGACAGTTTCAACTCGCACCATCCGCTGCCAACTCAATGAAAGGGGTTATATGGCAGGGAGGCCCAGGAGGACCCCACTGCTGAGAGAGAGAGATATAAGAAAGCCCAACTGGGGTTTGCCAAAACACACCTGAACAAGCCAAAATCCTTCTGGGAGAATGTCCTGTGGACAGATGAGACCAAATTAGAGCTTTTTGGTAAAGCACATCATCTCTGTTTACAGAAAACAAAATGAAGCCTCCAAAGAAAAGAACACCTTCCCTACAGTCAAACATGGAGGAGGTTCAGTGATGTTTTGGGGTTGCTGTGCTGCCTCTGGCACTGGGTGCCTTGAACATGTGCATGGCATCATGAAATCTGGAGATTACCAGGCCATTTTGGAGCGCAATGTTGAACCCAGTGTCAGAAAGCTGGGTCTCCGTCGAAGGTCATGGGTCTTCCAGCAGGACAATGACCCCAAACACACTTCAAAAAGCACCCAGAAATGGTTCAAGACAAGACGCTGGACTGTTCTGAAGTGGCCAGCAATGAGTCCAGACCTAAATCCCATTGAAAACCTGTGGAGAGATCTGAAAACAGCAGTTGGGAGACGGTACCCTTAAAATCTGGGAGAACTGGAGCAGTCTGCACAAGAAGAGTGGGCCAAACTGCCAGTAGAGAGGTGCAGGAAGCTCATCCATGGCTATAGGAAGCGGCTGATTGCAGTTATTTTGACCAAAGGCTGTGCTACCAAATATTAAGTCTAGGGTGTCAATAATTTTGTCAATGCCATTTCTTTTCATTTTCTGATTTAAAAGGATATATTTAAATTTTGAATCAAAAACAAAGGTTCTATAATATGAACAGAGAAATAAAGAATTGTGGAGACCAAATACTGTACTGTTAATTTCAACCTATGTTTAGAGGAAATTGTGAGTTATTTGAAAAAGTGCAAGGGCGCCAATATTTTTGCCTACGACTGTATATATATAGGAACCGGGATTTTTAAATATAAACAAACACTAACAGTTCTTGGAACCGAGCGCTATTCGGTTCCCTATTCGGTTCCTTAAGAAAAACGGAACCAAAAAAATACTTAAAAGTTAATTAAAATAAAGCGGTCAAAGGAACCTACCGTAGATAGGAAACTAAACAAAAAAACGAATGAAATCTAGACAGACGGAGCGGAACCCTCGGTTCCAGGGAACCACTAAAAAAACAAAACTAGACTACAATTATTAAAAACTAAACTTCCAAGGCAGCAATCTGAAATAAAACTCAAAATGAGTACTTATACACACAGATAATGACTTCTGAAGACAGTTCAAGGAGAGCTCTCCGGGACATCCTTACTAGGCAGGCGGAGTAAAGAATCTGAAGCACTCACAGTGCAGCAGTTGCTAAGGCAGCAGTTTGAAAGTGGCATGAGCCACATGAGAGTTCCATAATTTGCATATAATTCCATCTCTCTCCGGGCAGTTCAACACAGGAGGTTGACTGCATTTAGTATAATCATAACGAGTGATTCCTGGGGTTAGAAAGGCCAAAAGTACATCTAGTTCTGCCCGGAGTTCCCTGTCTGCCCTGGGACTTACTGTCCAAACAGGGCTTTATCCTTCCCGGTCCACCCCTCCCCCATTGCTACCAAACTGAGCAACCATCGAACCCTTCACTCTGTTAAAGCCATGCTTGAAACCATTTACTCTTCGACTCTAATCGACTATGCCGACGTAGTCTATAGGTCTACCTCAGTCCTTTTTAACACTTTGTCATTTCCCACCTCGCTGCTCACTATACGTTGACTGCCTTGCAAAAAAAAACAAAAAAAAAAAACATGTAAACAACATTTACAAATCCCAACACTGTACTGCTGCACTTTGAAAAATGCTACCTCAACCATGTAACTTCATTTGATTGTTTGCTATTTATTATTATACAATGGCAAAAAATTTCCTGAACTCTGATTGGTCACTTTGGGACTGGACCCGTGATATTATCCCAGTACAACATCACGGGTCTAGTCCCAGTAACACAGAAGACCGCATCAAGTAAAAATCATTACACGCAGCCCGCTTTGCTGCTTCCCGCTCTGCACTTCACTTCACTCGCTCTGGAGCCACCAGCCGCCTCTCCAAAAAAAAAAGGCAGAAACAAAAACAACAACCTATTTCACACTCCCCACCACAGTCTTTTTCTCCTATTTAAAAAAAGAAACCTGCAGCTGAAACCATGATAAGACGAAATTCAACAATCACAGTCGGACCGAGTGCACCCAGTGAGCGAGTGAGCGAGCAACTGACTGTTTAAACAGTCGCCTCGAGGCTGTCTGTAATGCTCGCTGGCTCAACACACTGTCTTTTTTTTTTTTTTTATTTAACTTCACCATAAAAATGCAGTCCAAAAAATCCTCCCTACCTCCTCCTTCTAGCTCTTTCAGACGGCAGCGAGTGGCACACTGTAAGACAGATTGGTAGGGGATGGGGGCACGGCAGTCCCGATTCTCATTCAGAACCACAATTAAAATTCAGTCATGGAAACACAGAGGAAAACAACGTAAATACCATCCCAAAAGGCCAAAACACAGCATAAACAAAGAATCAAAGGGCATATTAACAACAAGTGGCACCAGCAAAGGTTGCTATGGGACTGTACAGCCACTGAAAAGCACGTCAGCTCCACCTGCTGGCTAAAGCAGCACTACTTTTTCATAATGTAACCCTACACATGCAAAAAATGACAAAAAATGTACTTAAAAGGCACTTTTTTTTCTTTTTTTTTTTAAATGAGCCATTGTATAATAGCAATAATGCACTCCAGGGTGTGTGTAGTGCTGGATAACGTCACTTCTGGGGTGACGTTATCCCAGCACAACACACACCCTGGAGTGCATTATTGCTTAATTGTACTTTTTTGCATCCATGAGTGCTTAAATAATTGTATTTCTCTCTGACTTTTGTATTATCCCTCTACCCTCTCCTCCAGGTCACACCTGGAAACGAGCCTCGGCTCAGTGTGCCTTTCCTGGTTACCAAAATTTTAAATAAATAAAATAAAATAAAAATTTCACCTTGAACGACCCCCTCAGAACTTACCACTAATCCCTCTACTCTTCACTATCACTGCCCTCCCTTTCCTTTCACCGAAGCCAGCACACCGTCCATCATTTCTGCCAAATTCTGGTTTGGCTTGCTTCCCCCTACCTTGCCTCCTTCCTATACCCCTCTTCCCTCACACATCCTACAGCTTCCACACACATGACCCTTGTTTCTTTGCCCTCCCCACCCACACTCGTACTCATGCAAGGCTGCTTTCTCCTTTTTTCTTCCCCCACTTGTGGAACTCCCTTCCTACTTTGCTGGGTTTGCTATCCTCACTAAAACGGACACTCTACCGTTCCAACTCCCGTCCCCCCGCCATCCACCTGACTAAATCTCCTTGTAAAGCCAGAGTTATTTTAAGACAGCTTCTAGTTCATTTTCAAGTCTTTAATGTACCATGTCAGCGATATGTCTTTACTTCTGTACCTGTGTTCACCCTTGTATCTCTTGCATTATAATATGTAATTTTGTAACCTAAAATAGAGTTGTATATTTTTATACTTTTGCCAGTTAATTAAATTTTTGTTGTATTACTGCTACCTCCTCAGGCACCATTATAACCTGCCTGAGTCTCTGCACTAGTGTACTTGCCTTCTTACCCAGGCTCTATTGTAACCTGCCTGAGACATCCTTGTTACATACATACATGCACGATATGCAGCCAGGTATGTTTGTATGTATGTATGTTATTTTGCCTCCTCTTACCCCTTCCCTTGGGTTGCACCTGGAAATGAGCTTCGGCTCAGTGTGCTTCTCCCGGTTACCAGCTTTTAAATAAATAGATACTCCTGGTTCCCACCCCCTCTGCTGGCAGACTGCTCCATGGCTCCACCACCCTTTCTGTAAAATAGAACTTCCTCACATCCCTCTTAAACCTTTCCCCCTATATTTCTACTCGTGACTTCAAGTAATTGACTGTACTCCTGCTAAACAGTTCTGCACAGTTCACCATGTTTATTTTCTTCAAGAACTTGAAGGTCTCTTATCATATTCCCCCTCTCTCTCGTCTGTTCTCCAGTGAGTACATGTTCAATGCCTTCAGAGAAGCTTCATAACATCTGCCCTGTTGGCCCTGAATCTTCTTGCTCCCCCTGCACTGCACAGTATCTAGCCTGTCCCTCTCCTTCCTTACGTGAGGACTCCAGAATTAAGCACAGTATACCAGATGCAACCTCACCAGTGACCTATACAGAGGTAGTGGTACCTCTTTTTCCTGCTGTCAGTACTCCTTTCGATACACCCCTGCATCCTGTTAGCCTTACTATAGGCCTTGTTACACTGGCTTTACTGTCTGAGGCAGTCACTAATGATGCCTCCCAGGTCCCTTTCCTCTGCTGTTGTCCTCAGTTTAACTCTTCCCATCCAGTACTCTGTCCTGCCCCCCCCACCCCCACACACACACACACTTTACCCTCCTGTACATAATCTTGTATTTTTGGGCATTGAATTTCATCTGCTAATCCTTACAGCACCTCTCTAGCCTTTATAGATCTCTCTGCATCTCACTGATCTTGTCACTGCTATCTACCTTACAACAGAGTTTCGTGTCATCTGCGAAGAGACAAAACTTGCTCAGGATGCCCTCTCAAACGTCACTGATGAACAAACTGAAGAGGACAGGACCCAGGGCAGATCCCAGCGGCACCCCACTCGTGACCTCCTTCTCTTCAGATCTGACCCCCCATTTACCACCACCGTCTGCTGTCGTTTCTACAACTAGTTTCCTACCTGTCTATGTCCCTAGCTGCATCCAGGTCCTCCAGCTTCTTCAGTATTCTTCAGTGTGACACTGAGTCAAAAACCTTGCTAAAATTGAAGCAGAGTAAATCCACAGCATGGTCCTAACTACATTTCTTGCCCAGTCAAAGAAAACTATTAGGTTGGTCTGACAAGATTTCCCTGCCACAAACCCATGCCGTTTACTATCTTGTGTACTGTTGCTCTGTAGGTAGTCCATAAGGTCCTCTTTGATCAGTGACTCCATCGGTTTACCCACTACAGAAGTAAGGCTGACAGGTCTGTAACTCCTCAGTTGCTCCTTGTGCCACCCCACCCCCCCCGGGTGTAGTGGGACTACATCGGCTATCCTCCAGTTTTCCGGAACCACCCCTGTCTGAACTGAGCTACTGAACAGCCCTACTAGGGTTTCAGTCTATTCCGCAGCCAGTTACTTGAGCACCCTTCAGTTCATCCCACCTGGCCCTAGGGCTTTATCTACTTTTAAGGCTCCAAGCCCCTTCGGGACACTTTCTCTGGTAAGTACTGGCTGCCTCATTTCAGGAATGCTCCTGACAGCTGCCTTGACACCACTTTCAGGCGGGGCCCTGTTACGTTCGAATACTGGCTTCAATTTGTACCAAAAGTCGAATTAAAATTGGGAAAACAGCTTTTAAAATGAGCTCCATAGACTTGCATGGAGCATGCCCCCACACTGGTCCTATAGTGATATCACATAACGTCGGAGTGCAGGGGCGGATCCGAGAGTCAGGAAGTGGAAGGGATCAGGTGGCTAGCCCCTCAGGGGCAAAATACATTCACTTCCCTTCCTTAGGGGGCTAAACATAATGTCTTAAATCTGCAATGGAGGAGAGCCTCCTGTCTGTTTTGTAGTGCACAGAGAAAGGTGCTCTTTAAAGACTTCAAGTCTTTTATCAGTCTCCAGCCTCTTATTCTTTTACTGTCAGAAAATATCTATAGGCCTACAGCCTTACCACCTTGCAGCCTGATCTTGTCAGATACTTGAAGCAAAGAATGGGAGGGCCTGTTCTGCAGTCAGAGGAGACATATCTAATGAACACCAGATGCTGCATGAAGTGGTATTACATAGAAACAAATCTGACAGCAGATAAGAACAGTTTGGCCCAGCCAGTCTGCCCATTTTTCCCTAGCTACACTATCACCGCAGACCTTACTTGATCTACAACTCTTTATCCCCACTTTCTATTATGATTTCCTTGTGCCTATATCCCATGCAGTCGTATTCTTGAACCCCACCAGTTTTCGCCCCACCACCTCCACTGGAAGGCTGTTCCAGGAATCCACCACTCTTTCTGTGAAGTACTTCCTTGCATCTCTCCTGAAACTACTCCCTTCCAGCTTCATAGAATGTCCCCGTTTTCTTGAACACCTTTCTTTCAGAAAAAATACTTCCCCCTCCTGTACCTTATTTGGTCCCGTGAGGTATTTAAAGGTCTCAATCATATCCCCCCTCCCTCCCCTCTTCCAGGGTGTACATATTGAAGTCCATTAGTCTCTCCTCATAGGGTTTTTGATGCAGACCCTGCACCATTTTAACTGCCCTCCTCTGGGATCGCTTCCACTCTATGTCCTTCCAGAGATGTGGTCTCCAGAACTGGACACAGTACTCTAGGTGGGATCTTACCAGCAATTTAAACAGAGGCAACACAACCTCCCTCTTTCTGCTCGTGATACCCCTCCCTATCCACCCCAGCATCCCAATAGCTTTCCCAACTGCCCTGTCTCACTGCCCATCAGATATGATTACACCCAGGGCTCTTTCCTGCTTGGTAGTAGTCAATACCACTCCACATAGTTGGTACTATTCTCCTGGGTTTCTGTGCCCCAAGTGCATTATTTTGCACTTTTTTGCATTGAAACCCAGCTGCCATACCCATGACCACTCCTCTAGTTTTCTCAAGTTCTCTGCTCATCCTTTCCACTCCCCCAACCCCACCACAAATGTCCATCCTATTGCAGATTTTGGTATCATCCGCAAAGAGGGAGACCTTTCCTTCCAGCTCCTCTGCAATGTCAATTAAAGATATTAATGAGGGCTGGTCCAGCACTGATCCCTGAGGCACCCTGCTAGTCACCCCCTTTGTCAGAGGGAACTCTGCTTACAGTCACCTTCCATTGCCTATCTCCTAACCAATTTCTTATCCAGTTTACCACCTTTGGACACACTCCTAAATTACCCAGCTTGCATACTATTCTCCTACATGGAACAGTGTTGAAAGCCTTAACTGAAATCTTGGTAGGCCATGTCCACCGCTCCATCCGGATCCAATTCCTCTGTCACCCAGTCAAAGAAATGTATCAGATTTGTTTGACATGCCCCTCCACCCCCCCAAACCCATGCTGTCTCAGGTCTTGTAACCCAGTGGATTCAAAATATTCTACAAGCCTTTCCTTCAGCAGTGATTCCATTACCTTTCCCACTATCAATGTCCAGGGACACTGGTTTACCATGACCAAAAAAGGGCAAAATCCATTTTGCAGAACAGTAAAACCAGTACAATCAATAGTGTCTGCCATGTCAAATTCCATTTTTACTACTGTTGTGTTTAACTTCTTTTAGCCAGTTATCGCCAATATGATTTTAAATATTTCTGCAAGATACTACTATTCATTGAGACTTCATCTTCCAAGAGATGGCAGCAGTGCTCCACAATGCCCATCCTCCAAGTATGACATCAGCAGTATACGACCTCCATCCTTAAGATGCAACAGCGGCACTGCCAGCACTACAGCCCCCATCTCTAGGGTGTGATGGCAGCAGCAGCACTATGGCTCCCATCCCTCAGGTGTGATGGCAGCACCACTACAGCCCCCATTCCTTAGGTGTGATGGCAGCAGCAGCACTACGGCCCATCCCTCACGTGTGAAGGCAGCACCACTACAGCCCCCATCCCTCAGGTGTGAAGGCAGCAGCACTACAGCCCCCATCCCTCAGGTGTGATAGCAGCAGCAGCACTATGGTTCCCATCCCTCAGCTGTGACTGCAGCACCACTACAACCCCCATCCCTCAGGTGTGATGGCAGTAGCAGCATTACGGCCCACCCCTCAGGTGTGAAGGAGGCACCATTACAGCCCCCATCCCTCAGGTGTGATGGCAGCAGCAGCACATTGGCCCACCCTCAGGTGTGAAGGCAGCAGCAACAGTACTCTGGCCCAATCCCAAGGTGTGAAGGCGGCAGCAATATGGCACCCATCCCTCAACTGTGACTGCAGCAGCAGGACTACAGCCCCTTTCCCTCAGGTGTGATGGCAGTTGCTACAGACCCCCACCCATAAGGTGTGATGGCAGCAGCACTACTACAGCCCCAATCCATAAGCTATAATGGCAGCAGCACTACAGCCCGCATCCCTCAGCTGTGACAGCAGTAGCATTAATACAGCCCCCATCCCTCAGGTGTGATGGAAGCAGCATTACTACAGCCCCAATCCTTCAGGTGTGACGGCAGCAGCATTACTACAGCCCTCATCCCTCCGCTATGATGGCTGCAGCATTACTACAGCCCCCATCCCTCAGGTGTGATGGAAGCAGCATCACTACAGCCCCAATCCTTCAGGTGTGACGGCAGCAGCATTACTATGGCCCCCATCCCTCCGGTATGATGGCAGCAGCATTACTACAGTCCCCATCCCTCTGGTGTGATGGCAGCAGTATTACTACAGCCCCCATCCCTCTGGTGTGACAGCAGCGGCATTACTACAGCCCCCATCCCTCTGGTATGATGGCAGCAGTATTACTACAACCCCCCCCTCCCTCTGGTGTGATGGCAGCAGTATTACTACAGCCCCCATCCCTCTGGTATGATGGCAGCAGCATTACTACAGCCCCCATCCCTCCGGTATGATGGCAGCAGCATTACTACAGCCCCCATCCCTCTGGTGTGATGGCAGCAGTATTACTACAGTCCCCATCTCTCTGGTATGATGGCAGCAGCATTACTATGGCCCCCATCCCTCCGGTATGATGGCAGCAGCATTACTACAGCCCCCATCCCTCTGGTATGATGGCAGCAGTATTACTGCAGCCCCCATCCCTCTGGTGTGATGGCAGCAGTATTACTACAGCCCCTATCCATAAGGTGTGATAGCAGCAGCACTACAGCCCCCATCCCTCAGCTGTGACAGCAGTAGCATTACTATGGCCCCCATCCCTGCAGTGTGACGGCAATAGAATTACTACGGCCCCCATCCCTCAGTTATGACAGCAGCAGCATTACTACAGCTAGAATCCTTCAGGTGTGACAGCAGCTGCATTACTATGACCCCAATCCTTCAGGTGTGATGGCAGCAGCATTACTACAGCCCCTACCCCTCAGGTGTGATGGCAGCAGCATTATTGCAGCCTCCATCCATCAGCTGTGACGGCAGCAGTATTACTATGGCTCCCATCCCTCAACTGTGACAGCAGTAGCATTACTACAGCTCCAATCCTTCAGGTGTGTCAGCAACAGCATTATTGCAGCCCCCATCCCTCCGGTGTGACAGCATCAGTATTACTGCAGCCCCCATCCCTCCGGTGTGACAGCGGCATTACTGCAGCCCCCATCCCTCAGGTGTGACAGCAGCAGCTCTACAGCTGCCATTCATTAGCTGTGACTGCATCACTTTAGTCCCCATCCCTCGACGTCCATGCCCCACATGCCCAAGTCAGTTTGTAAGAGCTCAGACGTGAATTAAGCTGAACCAGATGCCAAAGTGGAGTCCCTCGGTTCAGTCCCATCTAACACCTGACTGCAAGACTTGGATTATTTGAAAATAAAGTGCATCCTCCTTAAAATCCACAAGTGAATAGCGGGAAGCCTGCTAAAGGAGAGCGACACATCAGATGGCAAGCTCAAACCGCCTGTCACTCACAAATGTTCTGATCACATTTCTCAGGGGTGTTACTGGACAGAACAAGTGAACAGAATCCAGTGCACTACCAATCTTTACTGCAAACATTAAAGTTTTAAAATTTCTTTCTGCCTAACTAGCTACTTTCTTAGTCTCCATGAAAATTTAGTTTTCATGCTGGAGCTCGGACACAAATAAAACTCACCGCTGCAAGTCCACCCACCCAAGTGAACACAGCTCCTTTCTCACTGGCCCCAGCACACAGGCCCCGTGGAATCACTTCATTTCCACCACCCCACCCATGGAACACTAGGCAGCTACCATACCTCCCAGCTCCCCCAGCCAAGTGCCTAGCTCCCCATCCAAGAAAGACACGGACAGGTTAGTATCGGTGCAGCAAAGGGTCACCAAGATTATCCACGGCCAGCAGGGCAGATCCTATGATGAGGATCAGCTGAAAGCCCCAAATATGCATGTGCCGGAGGCTGGGGGGGGGCAGGTGGGACACACATGACTGAAACCTACAAGTTTATCAGGGGTATAAACAAAGTGAATAGTGAGGACCTATTTGTAAGAAATATGGATGCAGTCACCAAGGGTCATCACTTTTCACTGCTGCCTTAAGACATCAACACAGAGCTTCCAATGGCTCCCTGGCCTGGCCCCCCATCCCCCCAACAAAACACAGCCAGCTCCACATATATACACAGCCCCTCCCATTGCCAATACAATACAGAAAGAGTGAGCATATATCTCTCATTTTCTTTTTTACTTTCTCTTTATGCCCCCTTCCTCGCTGTGCTGGGTTCCTTTCTTCAGGGATCTCCTAGGCTGTGAGTTCCCGTAGTCCTGCCCCAGATACCTCCCTCCGGGTGCTTGGCTAGCCTCCCCCATCCTGCCACGGTTTACCCCCCCGGGCGGGGAGGAGAGGGACCCCACCCTTAGTCCCTCTCTCACACCTTGACACTGTGTCGGAAGGCCTCGCGAGCCCCATCTATGGAGCCTGGTTAAGGGTTTTCTCGGGACAGCCGGGTCCCGTCTACAGGAGCCCAGTGCAGGGTTCTTTTCCTTTTTCTGGTCCCGACCCTCCAGGCGCCTGCACGCAGGAGGCCGGGGTGGCCTTGCGTCTCGGCGTGCTAACGCCTCGGCTCCGGCAGACGTCCGCCCTCTCTTTATGCTGTCTCGCTGCACCTCCACCCGTGATCACCCAGGTGGCGGTATCGCAGCGGGACTCGTGATCCCACCCCCCACCCTCGAGGGAGGAGAGCAGCCCCTGCGCCAACTCCTCCCCCAGCCGGCTCCCTCCAGCCGCCCGAGTCCGCTCCCGAACCCAGGTCGCTGGCACATCTCTCATTTTCGAAGTGAGGTGAGTAAAGCCAAATCCGGATGCGTACGAATGACAAAAATCTTCAGAGTAAGTGAGACCTTTTATGTTACATTATTTGTGGTAATTAAACAAAAACACAGAAAATAACTAATTTGTCTCTGTCTTGCACACACGTGCACACATACACATCCTATTAACTAATAAAGGAATTTTTAAAGTGAACTGCTTTCTTGCGTTCTGAGTTGACTGCCACACAGTCTCCCACACACAACACAGACAGTCCTTGCACCAACACTGCCCTATTTAAGTGAACTCAGTCAACCCCAGAAACAAAACTGCCAGCCCCCAACCCAAAACAAACAGACGGCTCTCCCACCTTGCAGATAAGACCACTCCCGACCATACTACCAGCATGCATGACTACCCACACCCAAAAACACAGCCAGTGCCCCCCCCCCAACACGGCCATTCAACCCACCAAATCCAAGCAGACAATGCCAGCTCCTCCACCCTTTGCATCAACACAGCCTACCCCTTGCATCAACACAGCCAGTCCCCCTTCACAACACCCAAGGGGAAACAGACTGCTCTCCTACCATAGCAACATGACCAGTCCAACCATACTGCCAGCATGGCCACCCTCCAACCACTGCACCAACACTGCTATTCCACTGCCAGTCCCCAAAAACACTAAAATGGACAACCCCATACCATGACCCAAAAAAAACACAGTCCACTCTACCACCTCACCAACATGGTCAGCACCACACTAGTATGGCTCCCAATAAACACAGCCAGCTTCTCCATTCCACACAGCCAACACACACACACTTACTTTTTAACCTTATAATCCCACCCCTGGTCTTTCTCTTTTCACTTACATACCTAAAAAAATGTCTTGTCCCCTTTCGTTACGTCTCTTCACTTTGCACCTTGCTCTCCTTCCTGCTTTCCCTGCTTCCCTCCGTTTCCCCTGATACACCTCCCTATCTTCCTCCCTCTGCATCTCCTTACACCTTCTGAATGCAACCCCTTTTAGCCTATACCTTTTCAGCCACCCTTTGGGAACCACAGCAGTCTCTTTTTCCTCTTACTTTTGCTCACTTGTTTGACGTAGGGGTGTGTTACCTTTACTATGCTCCCTTTTAGCTTTGTCCCCCACCCACTCAGGTCATCCCTGGGGTATTCACCCATCTTTTTAAAATCTGCCCTCCTGAAGTCCAGGACCCTCACCTTTGTGTGGTTCGATTCCACAGCCATCCTTATATTGAACCACACTGCACAGTTATCACTGGCCCCCAGATGGCCTCCTGCCTTGATGTCTGCAACACTGTCCCATTTAGTAAGTAGGAGGTCCAGCATTGCCCCATCATGAGTGGGTTCGCTGACTAGTTGCCTGAGGAATGCCCCTTGCAGAGAGTCCAAAATGTCCCTGTTTCTAGCTGAAGCCGCTGCTGGGAGGTTCCAATCCATGTCCATCAGGTTGAAGTCCCCACCAGCGGCACCCCCCCCTTTTCTGCCATCCCACCAATGACTTCCACTAGTACCTTATCTAATTCCTCCCTCTGTGCTGGAGGTCTATAGATCACTCCACTATGAATAGTGGCTCCATTCCCTGACTCCATGGTGCCCACAATTCCTCTGCCTCCAACTGTATTCCCTGTATCTCCATTGCTTTTAAGCTTTCCCTCACTTAAGGCACAACACCCCCTCCTTTCCTTCTCACCCTGTTCTTCCCAAACAGAGTACAGCCTGGTATGGGTACAGCTATGTCTCAGTCATGGTTTTCAGTGCACCATGGCTTGGTAATGGCCACAACATCCAGGTCAGCCTCTGCCATGATGGCCTCTAGGTTCAAAATCTTATTTCCTACACTTCTAGCTTTCGCACACTTGGCCTTCCAGATTTTTGTTGCCACACTGCTTGTTACCCCTTTTTTCCTTTTTGCCCTCCTTCCTTCCCCTCTCTCTCACCAATGCTCCAGTTCCCTTCCCCCTTTGTCTCTACTACCCTGCTTCCTTTATTAATTTGCACCCTGGGGGATTCATATCCCATCTGGTTCTCCCCACTCTCTACTTCAGCCTTTGGGAGAGGGGCATTTTCCGCCTCACTGATTCCTTCCACCATCACCCTCGGCTAATTAAAATGTTCATCGAAGTAACATTTAAACTGTCCACTTAGGACTGCGGTTCCCCTCCTGGATGGATGTAGGCCATCACCCCTGTATAGGCCCTTATCCCTGCCAGGTCACTCTCCAGTCTCCAATGTAGCCAAACCCAACCTCTCTGCACCATTCCTTCAGCCATGAGCTGAAGCTCCTGGTGCAGAGAGCCCTCTCCTCCCACACGTCGTAGACAGGCAGGACCTCAGCGAAAGCCTCTGAGCGCACTACCTAAGACCCCTCCCCAGCTCCCTAAACCCTGCCCCCCAACACTATTCTAGCCCTGTCTCTAGGTAGGTCATTAGTTGTTAGGTGGACATTGACATCCAGCTGTCCCTCCCATCCAACTTCCCTAGCAATCCTCAGGATCCACTTCCCATCCCTCCAGGCCATGATGCTATGTAGGCATCTAACCTCCTTCCCTCTCTCCTCCTTTCTATTCCCAAATCTATGCCCCCCAACAATCGAGACCCCCCCCCCCCAAGAAGTTGCTTTCTCCTCCACTGGAGTCCTCTACCACCCTCCTTGAGTCTCCACTATAGAGGGCCCAGACATTCTCCCTGGTAACTACCACAGGTGCTTCCTCCCAGGAGTCCCACCCCGCCAGAGCAGCAAAGGAATTATGTAGTGGTACCAGTTAAGGAATGTTCCTTTGTCCCACCACCCCCATCCTTCCAAAGCCCACCACAGTCTAACCATTCCTCCTTCCTGGCATAGAATCCTCTTCCCTCAACCCAAAGAGGTGTGTGCAGATGGGTCAACACTGCTGTCTCCAGAAGTTCTCTCTGAAAGCTGCCACTCCACAGCCACTGCAGTGCACCACTCTCTGCGTTCCCAAAGTACAGTTATGTAAGAACTTACTGTAATAGTAGATCTTCGAGAGAGGCTCCTGCAGTGGGTCATAACATATAGGACTGAGCCCACTGGGATCAGGACCACGCAGCAACCTTTTGCTAACAATGTTTGGCGGGGGACCGCCCACCCGATGTCATGTGATTGATGTCGGCGTGACCCTATATAGTGGGCAGTCCCCATGCCCGCCTTCTAGTTCTCCTGTCAGAGACCCAAAAGGGTATGACAGGAGAAAGGATGGATAACCTGGAGCTCAATTCAGAAGAGCCTGTAAGAACATGCAGAAAGCTGGGGGAAGGAGGGAGGGAAAGTGTGACCTACCGCAGGAACCTCTCGCAAAGATCTACTGTTACGGTAAGTTTTTACATAACTGTACTATCTCACTTCGAGAGGGTTCCTGCAGTAGGTCATAACATATAGGACTGAATTCCAAGCAGACACCCTCAGTGAGACCACTAAAACAAGGGAGAAGGAAGGATAACAGATCGACCAGAGCAGGTCTAAGACAGCAGACCCTGTAGAACAGCTAGGCCAAATCCGGCCCTATGCCTAGAGGCAATGTCCAAACTGTAATGCTTCGTGAAGGCGTGGACTTAACTCCAGGTTGCTGCAGCACAAATCTCAGCTACAGAAACATTTTTCAGGAAAGCTGCAGAAGCAGCCATCCCCCTAGTGGAGTGACCTCTGACCTCCCTGGAAGAAGTTCATCGTACTTCTGATAACAGAAACGAATGCAGTTAGCCAACCATTTGGACAAGCACTGCTTAGAAACTGCCAACCCCAGGGTTCTGGGGGAAAAGGAGACAAACAATTGATCTGATTTGCGGGTATCTTTGGTCCTGTCGACATAGTAATGCAGAATCCTATGTACATCCAATGCATATAGAAGAGCCTCACCCTTATTTGAATGAATAGGGTAGTACACCGGCAGCTCAACAGTCTGGTTCAAGGTGAACTCAGAAACCACCTTGGGAGGAAACTTAGGATTTGTTCTGTGAAAAATTAAATAAGGCTCCTTACACAACAGGACCTGTGGCAGCAATCCTTTGAGCAGAAGTAACCGCAACTAAAAAGGGCGCTTTCCAAGACAGGTAGCACATCTCACAGCTTATAACCAATTCAAAAGGAGGCAGTGTAAGCTTTTCTAAAATAAAATTCAAATCATAAGGCAGGGTAGGGTTGCGGATAGGGAGCTTCAAGTGGAGGATCCCTTTCAAAAAGGTTTTGGAGCTCTCCAGTTGTGCAACAGTTTTCCCGTCCACCAAAGTATGATGGGCAGAAATAGCAGACAGGTGGACCTTCAGTGAGAAATAGCTTAGACCAGAGTCAGACAGGTGCAAAAGGTTGTCCATAACCTGGGGCACCAAGCAGGAAAAGGGGTCCCAATCTTTGGCGGCAGCCCAAATGGAAAAACGCTTCCATTTTATACCGTAAGTAGACCTAGTTGAAGGTTTTCTAGCTTCCACTAGGACCTGAGCGACCCTCTGGGAGACCTAAAACGCAACATAATTATGTCTGAAGGAGCCACGCATAAAGATGTAGGGACCTGAGTCCTGGATGCACTAGTCTGCCCTGTTCCTGTGTCAACAGATCGTGTTGAAGCGGGAGGGGTACTGGGGGTTCCACGGCCAGCTGTTGCAGGAGTGGAAACCAAATCTGCCTGGGCCGGAGGGGGACTATCAGGAGCATCTGAGTACCCTCTGCCTGAAGCTTCAGTAGGACACGCTGTAGAATGAGAAAGGGAGGGGAAAGCGTACAAGTACTTCCCTGTCCAGCAGAGAGACAACGCATCTTGCCAGATAACACCAGGCTCTTGAACGAGCGAGCAAAAACTGGGTAGTTTTGCATTGGATGGGGAGGTGAAGAGATCTATTCCTGACCATCCCCAACGATGGAACAGAAATTCTACTACGTGATGATGAAGTTCCCATTCGTGAGCTTGTGTCGTTGCTCGGCTGAGGCTGTCCGCCAGGATGTTGTGGATGCCAGGGACGTGTATGGCCATGAGGAACAGGTCGTGCTGGATTGCCCAGTACCACACCCGCATCGCCTCCCTGCAAAGGGGGTACAACCGGGTGTCTCCCTGCTTACTGATGTACCAGACCACTGACATGTTGTCTGACTGTACTAGCAGTGTTCCTGCAGACAGGAGGGGCTGAAAGGCCTGAATGACGTAAAGAACCGCCCTCATCTCTAGGATGTTTATATGGAGAGATGCTTCCAGCTGGGACCACGTCCCTTGTGTCTGATGATCCCCAGGTGGGCCCCCAACCCAGATCTGAAGCATCTGTGGTGAGGGTCCAGGAGGGAGGGGGTGTTCTGAAAGGCAACCCCAAGACAGGTTTTGAGGATCCCGACACCATAAGAGGTCTTTTTTTGAGTGCGCTGGACACCAAGACAGGATGATTTAGATCATCCGAACACTGATCCAATTGGTCTCAAAGTCCACTGGGCGACCCTCATATGTAACCTGGCCAAGGGGACCATAGAAATGGTCACTGCCATCAAACCAAGAAAGCGTTAAGAATGCCCTGGCAGGAATATGCCTGGAGGAGACTAACAGTTCGACTCCTGCAGAGTATCTGCTCTGTCCACCGGTAAAAAGGCCCTGCCCTGGACTGTGTCCAATACCAACCCAATGAATTGGCGGCGATGAGAGGGAACCAGTGACGACTTGGGGTAGTTGACCGTAATCCCCAGTCGAGTAAAAAGATCCCGGGTGAAGGACAGGGGATTCCTCTAGGCTGCTTCTGAACGAAGCTGCCAAGAGCCAATCATCCAAATATGGGAACACTGCAATGCCCAGATGGCGAAGAGCTGCTGCTAACACCACTAGGCACTTGGTGAAGAGCCTGGGTGCAGAGGAAAGGCCAAAAGGGAGGGTTTTGAATTGGAAGTGCTCCCCCTGGAAAAGGAAACACAGGAAACGGAGGTGGCCAGGGAACACTGGGATATACAGGTAGGTATCCTGCATGTCCAGTGCACAGAGCCAATGGCCTGTAGCAAGGGCAGAAGACCCTGTACTGTCAGCATGCGGAACCTTTTGTATTCCACGAAAAGGTTCAGTTGGCCAAGGTCAAGGATGGGCATGAGGTTGCCTGTCTTTTTGGGGACGAGAAAGAAATGGTAGCAAAACCCTTTCCCCCTCTGTGTCCAAGGGACTGGCTCTATTGCAGACTGTCGAAGTAGAGCCAGTATCTCTTCCTTGATCAGAGATGCCTGGTTCAGGGAGTAGCAGGATCGACCTGGAGGCAAGCCTGGAGGTCCTTCCAGAAACTCGGTGTGGCCTCAACACTAGTTGCAAGACCCATGAATCTGACATGATGCCCTGCCATTCCTCAAGGTGAAGGGCAAACCTTCCTCCCACTGCTCCATGGTGATGGGAGGTGGAGGAGGGGGAGATGTGAATGAGTCAGGAGGCAAAGGGATGGGAGGGGAGGGATCCCCCAGCTGTCCTCTGGGTTTTGGAGGCAGGGGGTGAAGTGACAGCTGACCCCAGTGCTCTCCTTTTGTTCTGACGCCTAGCAAAGGGTTGCTTACGTTGCCGCTTGTGCTAGTGCTGAAAGGGCTATTTTGGTTTGAAGCCCACCTTGTACAAGGATTTTACGGATCTTAGGGCTTGTCCACTGTCCTGAAGAGCGGTAATGATGTCCTTAGTGCCTCCTCTGAAGAGAACTGATCCTCAAAAGGGGGCATCCTGGATGGCTGCCTGTACGTCAGGGGAAAGCCCGGAGATATGAAGCCAAGCAGGACGCTGGAGGCATACGGCCGTGGCAGAAGAACGAGCTACTGCATCCACTGAGTCACAAGTGGCTCTAAACGCATGCCTGCAAGATATCTTGGATTAACGCAGGTCTTTAGTAAGTTCCGCACTGAGGTCCGAGTCCTCCACAGTCTGAAGATGAGCTTCCAGTTTAGCCATAGTGGCCTTCTGGAAGGAGACTATGAGTGCTATGTAGTTGAGCGAATGAAGAGCACAGGTGGAGGAGGCATAGAGTTTTCGATCAAACTGGTCTAGCTGCCTAGATTCTTTATCGGGGGGGTACTCATGTGTTTTGTCTTGGCAGTATGGTCATGAACTGCAGCCATTACGATGTGATCTGCCTTGGGTTGGGAAACTAGAAAGGAAACGCCATCTGACGTATGGTAAATCCGGTCTGCCTTTTTCAGGACGGCCAAAACAGAATGGGGCAACTGTCAAATGGTGGTAGTGAAATCCTCATGGGGAGCAGTCCAAGGAGGAATAGGAATTGGAAATACCTCCTTCTAGGTCTAGGGGTTCAGCTAGACGCTTATGTTTGGGATCTTATTCTTCTGCATTCCATCCATTAGCTTGCTGGATGATGCAGAGAAGTTCTGTAAAGGAGGGGTCTTGAGGAGGCGATTTTGGTGACTCCTTGCCCTTAGCTCCTGTGGTTCTGAACAGTCCAAAAAAAGAATCAGAGGATTCCTCCTCAGAGTCTGAAGGCTCTTCACTATCAGAGGTTTTATCAACTGGCAAGGTGACCTCCTGAGTGGCACCTCCAGATATGTGCATTGTGGTCGACTGAAAGAACCCACGGGTGACAAGGAGCGGTGGGGGTGACTGAGCCGGCATCCTTTTATCCAGGTCAGAAACCAGCTGAGAGCTGGGTTCCTGCCACCAGGATTGAATCATAGACAGAAAGTCCTGTTGTGGTGGAGGAGGAGGCTGATAGTAGTGGGAGCTCATCTCTGGGTACTGAGGGGGAGGGTATCCGGGTGGTTGGTAAAAAGGTGGGAGTATAGCCTTGATACCCAGGATAATACCCCTGGGAGAAAGGGCCATCGTTGGGCCTGATGGCAGAAAACCAGACGTCAAAAAACCCGGATAAGGGCAGTACTCTGATGAATGGCCTTCATCCAAAGGAGGCCACAAAGCACCTGGAAGATTATCTGGCTCCAGGAAAGTCGGCATCAGAGGGTTTCGGCTGTCAGGTGGGGGTCGTAAGAGCCCTGACGGTAACTCTGCCGGTAGGTTAGCAAAAGGGTCCAGCAGTACACCAGGCGTTAGGCGCACAGTGCCCGGAGGGACCTCTGGCGACGGGCCTAACGAAAGGCCCATCGGAAGCGAGCGGTTCCCTTGAGCCAGAGTCAGAACCGGTTCCGACATCAGAGTCCCAGACAGAGTATCCAAGGGAGTGACAGGTGGTATCACCACTGGAGTGGGAGAAAGGGGAGCCACATCCAGGGGACCCTCTTCTCTCTCCGTCCCAGTCGTAATGTCTGGGGTTGAAGGTTCCACTGGGGAGGGTGGAGGGGAAGACTCCTGCCCAGGGGGGGCCTGGGAGGAAGGCTGGCCAGCAGAGGTCAATGAGCTCAACCAGACGTTGGGTGTGAAAGCCCCCCTGACAGGTGAGCTTCGATCGGGCAGTTGCCAGAGATCCTGGCAGGCCGACTTATCGGTCAAAGGAGCAGCCAGGCGGATGGGGGGTGGACCCAACCAGCTTACCGGCAGGCGTCATGCGGATTCCCTCTTGGCGGGAATGTGTCTTACTGACTACCGGGCCTTACCGGTAATAACCAGGCACTCACCAGAGGAGTCAGCAGGCAGCTTATCGATTTATGTGCCAGGTTTGGGGCCCATTTTAATGTGCCTAAAAGAAGAAGTACCTGGAGGACTCTTGGAAGCAGCCTGGACAATCACCAGGGAAGGCGGTGGGGAAATGGTCTTCCTCGACATGGGGGCCATGGTCTTGGGCCCAGCAACCTTACTGGAGGAAACCTGGTCCTGGTCCTCCAAACGTTCCCTCTCCCTATGCTTCTCTTCATCTTTCTTTTTCTTCTTGAGCTCCGAAGAAGGAGAAGAAGCGGATTCCCTCCACCTTTGCATTTCTTTTTCCAAGGAGGCCATTCTGGATTTTAGAAGATGGGCTTCCAGGACTTGCTGCATGCACTTGTGCGTGGCCTGGTTGAAAGGTTTGCAATCAGGACAGGCGCCGGTATCGTGACCCGGGCCTAGGCAGAAAAGGCAGCGCCAGTGGCCATCTTTGTGAGGGATCTGTGCACTGCGTGTTTCGCACTTCTTCTTGAACTTCGAAGTCGGAGGTGAAGAAGACACAAAAATTAACGAAAACAGACTTTAAATTCGAGAAATAAGTAGGAATACTTATACAAAATGATGATCGACTGGAGCAACTTTCACTGCGAGGTCCTTGCGCAGGTCAACGGTGGGAAGGAACTGGAAGGCAAGCATGGGGAACACTCACTATATTGGGTCACACTGACGTTAGTCACGTGATGTTGGGTAGGCAGTCCCCCGCCAGACATTGCTAGCAAAAACTTGCCGTGTGGTCCTGACGCCAGGGGGTGCAGTCCCATATGTTACGACCTACTGCAGGAACCCTCTCGAAGTAAGATCTCCCCCTGTGTTACCTGGAAATACTTCTGTATTTAAATGTAGGCCACTCTGGCTGGTCTCAAATTTATCCTTCACTCAATAATAAATACACCAATTTAAGCATGTTTCACCACAGCTTACCCCACACCTATGCTGTCTTCCAAAAAACACAAGCCTTTTTTGTCCCTCCGGTGGCAATTGCAGGCAGACTCTGCTTAAGTAAGCATTTGCAGGAAAATGGAGCTTACATAAGAAAGACACAACCAACCTGCAATCAGAAATCTGATTCAGCCCTCCTTCAATTATTAAGTAGCTGATGCCCCAGGCCAGACAACTGCACCCCTCTCCCAAAAGACAGGGCTAGAAATAGTTCTCATAATATGGCCCTGTATGTGGGCTACTTTGGCTGGTCTCAAAATTACCTTTCACTCAGTAATAAATACACCACTTCAAACAAGTTTCACCACAACTTACCCCACCTATGTCCTCTCCAAAAAACACACAAAAGCCTTTTTGTCCCCCCGCAGCAAAAGTAGGTAGGCTCTGCTTAAGGCCATGTTGGTAGCCATGCAGCAGGCACCTTCCCCTTGGTTATAAGTAACAGCACTCGTCTGTCTCTGGTGACAGACACTCACATGACAACATAAGACAGGATGTGAGAAGACAAGAAACATGGTCCAGTATTTGGTAGCTGGGGGGGGGGAGGGGAAATTGTTCAACCAGGAAAGGCACACTAAGCCGAAGCTTGTTTCCAGGTGTGACCTGGGAGCACAAGGAAGTTGAGTGACTTGCTCAGGGTCACACAGTATGAAAGTGGGGGCTGTGGGATTCAAACTCTGGTCTGATCTGCTGGATGTCATCAGATTTGCAGCTCAGAGCCTTAAACCACTGCGCCATACTGCCTCCTTAGCTGAAATCTAATACAAAAACATGGGGTAAAGAATCCGGGGACAGCTTACTGTATTGATGGGATTCCAGTACAGTGCATGGAGGAGGTGAGAGGCTTATGGGTGATAACATATAACCTAAAATCATCTTCTCCATGCAGCAAGTTTATTTACTCTGAGAAAAGAACGATTATTTACCGGTAACAGTAGATCTTCAAGAGAATCTCCCCCATTGGGTCACACATTTCATAGCTCGGCCTAGGAATGCCCAATTTACAATTCCAAGGTGTCATTTTCTACATTTATTGCTATGCCAAGTTGGAAGGAACAACTTAGACAATCCAAAATGGCCACCCAAATCCAATACGGCACCATATCGCTAGTAAATACTTGATTCACTAATAATTTCCAAATCCCTAGCTTCCAAGATACCGATTATCAATGATTCATGAAGGGGGAGTTTATTATTATTACGTTTAATATAAACACATATTAAATTAATATAACAGAACATAAATATAAATAAACAATGCATAACGCAGCAATCTGCTTGTTTGTGCCGTTGACCCAAAACTGCTTCCACTCTGTGAGAATTTGCCACTTTGTTCACAGGATTGCATGGCGTGTTCATGTACATTGTATGCCTGTTTAGTTTGTGTTTCTAGTTTTAATTTTAGTTTCTGCTTCCGTTTCTGTTTCAGAAACATGGATAGCCCTCTAGCAGTACCTGTTGGATTGGTCAATTCATCCGATTTGCCTACCTGTGTTCTTTGCGGGAACCAAATTAGAGATACGGAACTGTAACAAATATTAGGAGAGAATGGGCTGTATACCATCAAGGCTTTTGCAGAGAAATGGTCAGTCACAAAACCAACTTCAGAGTACGCCAGAAACTTCCACTTCATATGGAATAAAATCTGTGACCAACTTCCCCCCAGCCCTGGAGAAACAGGCCTACCTTTTATACAAGGTGTCGCCACAATTCCACCAGTGAAGGAAATTAAACACCAACTCAACGAAACAACTTTCTTCGGATTAATCCTCTGAAGCTGAATTCTCCGGCATACCCGACCCACAGATGTCCAGTAGCAGTGAAGCGGTCCATGTAACTCGATGTAAAAGGAAATAGTTGGAATTTAAGAAGGATGAGACCTGCTTCGTCTGTCATAAGAAAAGGAAAAAGAGAGGAAATACGGAAGAAAAACTCCAAAGAGTTGAACTTGAAGATGGAAACATTACATTGCACGAAAGCATGTTACACAATGAAAATTCCGATGATGCTCTTTTGTCTGGTGGAAGCCAAAAGTTTGAAGGTCGCTACCGCCAATGTTGACATCTTTGCTGCGGATGTCAAATACCATCAGCGTTGTTACAACACTTTCGTCTACATTGGCAAACGAGAGAAAGAAACACCAGGTGGATTGGAAAGCATTCACACAGAGTGCTGAAACAGAGTTTCTTCAAATCTTGAGAAGGAAGGTTATTGAGCAGAAATGTTGCTACTTACTCCCAGAGTTACTGGAGGATCTTCATAACCTCTGCGAGTTCCATGGATGCGAACAAGATGCTGGAATAAATCACACATTTCAGTTGAAGAATCTTATCAGCAATGAATTCGGAGATGAGATAGGTTTTACCACAGGGAAGGGGATACACGGGAATCCTTTCATTCTTCACTTGACAAAAGTAAACCCACTTGATTATTCTTTGGCAACCGTGAGAGGAGGTGGGCTCAGAGATAGTAACATCACCAAGGCATTTGCTAAGATGATCAAATCGGAAATTAAAAGATAGACAAATTCAGTCACCGCAGTTTCCTATGGCATACGAAAACTTGCTTTCTGAGCTTGATAATTATGAACCCATTCCGGGAAATCTTCAATGCGATAGCTCGCTCTATAAGCCCTTCTAAGAAGATTAATGCTTTAGGTTATGTGACCATCCCAACAGAAATTCAAGCTACCAAGATATGGTCCATTGCTAGTGACTGACAACGCCTTATTACCAGAGAACATTCTCCAAAATCGATAGTTCTATCCATGGTCATTCATCGTCTCACCGGAAGTAAAGAAGCAGTCAATCTTCTACATCGTTCAGGGGCTGGTATTTCTTACACAGACGTCAGAAGACAATACAAGAAATTGGCCCATGATAGTAAATCTGAGAAAAAAAAAATTGATAACTCAGATGATAAGCAACAGACATTAACAGGAGTCTCAACAACACATGACACTAACTCAATGATTTATGTACCCCGAATTTCGTGTCCTGCTGTCATCTGTGATTTGCCAGTACAAGAACAGAATATTCCAAACAGCTCAACAAGAGAAGTCCAGGAAACCTTTGAGAGCTGAGAACCTACTGACTATGGGGATTATAAAATAGGAAAGAGAAAACACCCCTACCAATTGTCACATCCTACGATGAGGATGAAAGAAGGACTGAGCTTGATCTTCATTTGAGCAAAGACTGTATTTATGCTCTGGCAGCAAGCACAGAATCTTACAGAGAAGATGAATCTCTTCCAGTCCTAGGATCACGGACAGCTTTCAATAAAAAAGCAACATCGACCACTACTTTCAAATCCGAAATGGATTTCCTGCCCATTATACCACGTGAACCAGATGATGCAGTTTGCAGATATTACCTTGACTTTCTCATGGATCTAATGGATGACCTACAAATTGACCACATCTTCAGCCATAGCTATCATGGAGTTTTCTACAAGAGTGTACAGATAATGTGGAAAGAAGAAAAATATACAAAAGTGGTTAATCTGATTGGAGGATTTCACGAACTGATGATGAGGCAGAAGATCCTCTACAAGCGATACGGTGCTATGGGACTTTGTGACTGGTAGGTTCAGGCGGGGATAATAGCAAATGGATCTGTTCACCAGGCCTTGGAAGGACGCCACTATTCTATATCGATGAGGTTACATAAACAGTGCCTTGAGACTCTCCTACGATTCATGGGATCCAAGATTCGCTGCTCACTAACCAACGGACTACGAGAAAAGCTCAGCAACATGAGAATATCTGTATCAGCAGAATCCTTGAATCTTGTCCTCTTGGATGAATCTTTCCCTGAAGTGCAGTCACAAATGCTGAAAACCTCTGGCACCATTGGACAGTGGTTGACAGGCTACATTGGTGACGTCAGCTCTCTCTTCTCAGCCAGGTCGCCACATACAGAGACAAGAACTTGCATCTGCAGGCTCAATGAGATATTTTACCTTTACTGGTTGCATTCAGCCATCAAAACTACTCTCGGTATTTGACATGGCATCATGTAGACCTCATCAGTGAGAATGCATACAATGAACTGTAGGAATATGGCACTGGGGCTAGTCTGTCCAGTGAGCCGTTCTCCACGATACCTGGTGACCAAGTGACTGAGGTCTCAATCAACAGAGAGGTCAAGGTGAGGGATGGACCCATGAGAGGCTGTTACAGTACATCTGAGGGGACTTAGTTTTGAATTCCCACAAGCTTGCTAAAATTCGTTTGTCGCTGAAGGAGAAGATGCTTCTGAAAACATCAGGCATACACAATGAGTTGACATATGGTGCTATGAAGAAACATTATGGTCAAGTGGGAAAGTTAGTGAAGAAACTTCACGCATATTCAGATTCATGTCAGAGTGTAGCACAACACATTGCAATGGGCACTGAAATACCGCCGGAAATACTAGAGGGTCTTTTGAAGGCAAGGGCTACAGGGGAAATTATGTTAAGTGCATTTATAAACGACCGCCTCCTATCAAGGAAAGTTGGTTTCTTCAAACCCATTAAATGCAGCAGAATTTCCACAGGAATGCACAAGAAGAAAATGAAACCCAAAGCAGAATCAATCTTGAAAGAAGACAGTCAGGCTCTCAGTATCATTGTTGCAAAGTGCCCCGACAAGAAAGATGCGTTTTTCCATCCACTCACAATATATCCTCTTGCAATAGCAACTCCAGACGGAAACCTCTACAAACCTAATACCAAACATGTCTTAAGAAATTATCTCAGCGATGAAGCAGAAGCTCGAAGTTCTTCCCCCTCCTCCGTTACGCTCAGTGTACATATACAACGCCTTGGCGATGGTCAGAGCAGTTCCTGCACAGCGTACATGGGACAGCCTTTGGAAAGCACTTCTTGACGCATTCACACCTCCATCTACAGCAAACCCTGTGGAAGTCATCATCGTTTTTGATAATTATAAGGATGATCAGGCGTTCTCGGTGAAACAGCAAGAACGAGTTGAGCGAGTGGTAGGAACAGGAGGAATGCAATTTCACATGGGATCAGATTCCCAAGAGATGCCAAAGGGAAAGGTGTATCAGCAGTACCTTCACAACAACGACAACAAAACAGATCTCATATAGCGCTTCAATGAGTACGTTAGACAAGAGGATGTCAGAAGAAACTTACTATACCCGCTTACTATCAGCAATAGCAGAAGCACGTACACTATATACCCAGATTCAGAAGAATTCCTGTTTTCCTGCAACCATGAGGAGGCAGATACGAGGACAGTGCTGCATTGTGCTCTTACGAAAGGCCCAGTTGTTGTCCGAGCCAAAGATACAGACATCCTCATCCTGCTGGTTTACACTTTCGCAAAGACCCTTCCAGATTCACCATGGATGCTCCAATTCGACCCCGATGTATTTGTAAACATAGGATCTATATATGATCACACTGGACACGCTGCAAGTCTCAACTTACCAGCATACCACACTGTCTCTGGATGCGATACAGCGAGTTACTTCTACAAGGTATCAAAGAAATTAGTCTTTCAACGTTCGCACAGGGTCGAAGAAAGACTAAATCTCCTTTTAGGGCTTGGGGAAAGCACATATACTTCACAAGACACTGAGCAAAATGTCAAGAACTTCATTCAACACTGCGTGTACAATGGTATCGGAGGAGAGGATCTGACAGACAAACGAGTACGGCAATACAATAACCCGAAAGTGAAGACTACGCAAACAATTCTACAAGACCCAGCGAGTCTATATCAGCACATAAAGAGAGCAAATCTCGTAACCTACTATTGGTGCCACTGCACAGAGCAGGAAACCCTGAAAGTTGACCCTTGTTTGTCAGGATGGAAACGAAAGGATGAAACGCTGAAACCTGTGTGGTTCACTGGGTTTGTTACCCGATGTCCTACGTCATAAAAGAAAGGGCAGAAGGTTAGCTGGCCAACGATGTGCAACTGACGGAGATGAGTCAACACCTCAAAGACACACACAGATGACCAAACAAAAACCTTCTAGTACAACGCCAATAACTGATTGTACAGGAGATGATGACACTGAAAATGACACATCGGCAGCCAATGAACAAACTTTTATGGACAAATCTTCAAGCTTCGGGAGTGAATGTGACAGTTCAGATCCAGAGTGTACTCCAATATAATGACTTCAAAACTGGACATTACAAACAAGGTATACTGTTGACCCAAAATATTCATAGTGTTGGGTCAAACCATTGATAAAATGAAATTCTAAACAACAATTCAGCACATACAACATTTAGATTTTAAGCATTACTGTACGTACTTCAAACTATTTTATCAGTAAATTGGCTTGTGAATTCAATTGTTTTATGTAGTATTAATGTGTGCATTTGGTCCTGTGTCTAACAGGGAGCCTCAAAGCAATATATAGATGTCATAAATGTTCATGAATAAATGTTCAATATACAGATGTTCATAAATCATTGATTATCGATATCTTGGAAGCTAGGGATTTAGAAATTATTAGCGAATCAAGTATTTACCAGCGATATGGCGTCCATATTAGATTTTGGCAGCCATTTTGGATTTTCTAAGTTGTTCCATCCAACTTGGTATGGCAAAAAATGTAGAAAATTACACCTTGGAATTGTAAATCGGGCATTCCTAGGCCGAGCTATGGGGCCTGGAGAGTCCACAACATCCAAAATCAGAAATAGGCCCCCTGAGGGGCCATCCACCAATTTTCTCGGGGGTAACAAGCAAATTCTGGAAGGTGAGGTCTATCTACACAGGAATCTGCAGAGATACCAACCTCTGCTTCGTAAATCGAAAGATTAGGCTGGTACACCCATCTATGTAGGCACAGTATGAAAGCACACCACAGAAGTGGCCATGCTACAAGTAAAGTGACCACTGAAAGAACCAGGAAGCTCCTTACTGTGTTTCCAATAAACAGAAGGTAATACCGTTTTCCAACCAAGTAGAAAGGTTCTGTTTAGATACAGGGAACCCTACTTACCAGAGGGAAATGAAACAAAGAGCTGAAAGGACTTTCTAGCAAGCTTAGTAAAGTATACAGAAGGTGCATGGTCTGATTCAAAGTGAAAGCAAAGATCACCTTAGGAAGAAAATGACTGGTTCATTAAAAAAAAAAAAACCCTATTCTGGTGAAAAATCAAATATGGAGGCTCAATCAGAACCCAAAGCCTGTAGCTCCGAAATTCTTCAAGCAGAAATAATGGCAATAATAAAAAGTGTTTTCTAGCACAGCAAATACATATCACACGTATCAGTGGGCTCCGATAGAGCCCCTGGCAGTTTTTCAAAACAAAATTAAGGTCCCAAGACAGAACCAGCTCATGGACAGTACTACATGTGCAGAATGCCTTAAGAAATCTACAGCACACTTCTTACTGTGCCACCATTTCCCCATCAATAAAGGCACGAAAGGCCAAACGGCTTCCAAATATAAAATACTGGAGACCAGAGTCTGAGAAAGATAACCGGCAATCCAGCACAGAATTTACAGGACACGTATAAAGATCCACAGAATGTGAAGCACACCATACAGAAACATTTTTCCATCTTAAGGAATACACACGTCTGGTGGACAGCTTTCGAGCCACAAGCAGGACATCAGCCACCTTAGGAGATGCCATTTTTTATACTTGCATTTTATTTATTTACAAGTTTTACCAGGAAGGCATCCTTTTATAATAAAAGCTGCACAAAATAAAGACATACCATGTAAGGAACATCTACAGAGTTGAGCAACGATTGAATAATATATCCATATATAATCAGGTTAACAGTATTCCTTACTTATACCCAAATCAGGAGGCAACCTATAATTACAAAGTCCATTTAAAGCTATAAAACATCGCTATGGAACTGTAGCCCAGAACTCATGGCAATAAAAGCTATACGAAAAGTCCATAATGTTCAGCAGACAGCCCAGAGCCCTAAAAAAGGTTTAAGGCGCCATGCTTAAAACGACATGTATGATGTCTAAACTATATAATCAGTTGCCATCCCATAACTTCAGCTTATCATAGGGAAGTAGCAAAAAAGAAAATGTTAACAGGCACAGTTACACCTGAGGGACCCCCTATGTTGAACACAGACCTTGCAATTCCCAAAAGTAGCTATGGAGGGACGTATAAAATCAGAATTTCCACCAGTAAGAGAAACTTTTATTAATAAAGATACTCACCCCTCCAAGACCATCTCTGTGTACTGTTAAACAGTAAACAACATGAATCCCACTTAATAAAGGACCCAAACTATAACCCAACAAGCCCTCAAACTAAAAAACACTCTACAGAGAGAGGATATCATTTATACTACAAAATGGAGAGAAACAAGAAAATGTCATTTCTTCAGGTTTCATTATCTGAATCCTCAGCACTCGGTTTGTTCTTACCAGCAGCAGCCATCTTCGCAGCCCACTTTGCGGCATCTCCTGGGTCTATAAAGAGACAGACTTTGGCATCATGAATAATTCTCAGCTTCGCTGGAAATTGTATGGTGTGTGAAATATTAAGCTCCTGAAGGACATCAAATTTTTTTCCGTCTGAGCCAAGTCGCATACGATATGTCTGGAAATATATGCACAGTTTTACCTTCTACATTTAGTGGCCCAAAACGTTTGGCCAAGTTCAGGATAGTGTCCCGGGTCCCCATGCTGTCTTGGATAACTATCATAACTCGTGGAAGCTCAACTGGTAGCTTACCTCTATGTGGTCTCCTTGGCTCGTTGCGTCAGGGCACTTTTACAAACTTCCGAATGCCACTTATCATCATCCCTCTCCCCCTGCAGTAATTCCAACTGTTTGTTCCACTGTAGTTATACGGCCAGTCAGAAGATCCAGCTTGTGATTCACAAGGGTCGATGATGCAAGCAGCTGTTTCATTTTGACCCCCAGAGACTGGAGGGTTTCTTCTGAACTTTCTCCTTCCACCACATCATGTTGTGTGGACCCGGTGTTTGGGTCTGCCACCAGACTTTTACCAGAGTCCTTTTGACTGTCCACAGATGGTCAATTTTTATGAGTTTTCTCCATCTTGTAGCTGGAGGCGTCAGCTGACCAAGAAGGCAGGTTAGATCACTCACTTAGGCTTAGAAATTATATATTTTGTTGTTTAAAGCTTATCGATTACGGAGCCGAAGTTTCAGGTGACCGTACAGCTTGAGCTCCACAGCGCCCCCCAGGGTATACCCTAATGCGGGCTATGGCAAAGTCCTCAGGAGTCATGCATGCAGATGCAGGGATTTCAGATCCGGATGGACGAGAGACCCTCCATCCTATGACAGAAGCCCTCAACAGAGTAAGACTGCCAGATGCTGTAGAAGTAAACCTGATGGGGCCAACAGGGTGCCACTAGTATTAGAGTGGCATGTTCCGCTCATAGCTTGAGCAGTACAGGCTGAATGAGAGGTACTGGATGAAAGGCATAAAGATACCTTTTCTTCCAGAAGGGGCACAATGCATCGCTCCAAAACACTCCATGTCCTGGAATGAACAAACAGAAATGCAGCAGTTTTGCATTCTGTGGGGATGCTAAAAGATCCAAATTTGGACAACCCCATCTTGTGAACAGGACTTTTGTACAGGCAAGCGTTCCCATTCGCAAGTCAGGTACTGAGACCTGCTTGGCCCGTTTACTGAGAATGTTCTGGACACCTGGGAGAAACACAGTTGACAGCTGGATGCCATGAGACATGACCCACAACCATACTTTCATTGCTTCTTCTGCACAATGTATAAGAGTGCATACTCCCTTGTTTGCGTAGTGCATCACACTTACTTACACTGCCCATGCGAATCAGAAGGGATGCTGCACTGAGGTGAGCTTGAAAGGCCTGCAGGCCAAGTACAGTAGCCCTGATCTCTAGAATGTTGATATAAGGACAACTGTCCAGCCAGGTCCAAATACATTGAGTCTGGAGGGAGCCCAGATGAGCACCCCAACCAGTCCCAGACGTGTCCGTGGTTAATATTTGTGTGTGTGTGTGGGGGGGGGGGGGACAGAGTAAAAGAAAGGAACACTCATCATCAGAAGTGATCCATCCACCACAACAGGGCCTGCCTGAAGGGTGCCAGGACCATCTGTTCTAGGTAGTCTGTCAACTGATCCCACTACACCCAAAGTGTCCAGCGTGGAATGCCATATGCAGGTGGGCATAAGGGACACATATGATGGCAGCAGCCATCAGGCCTATAAGTCTCAGCACTGATTTTGCAGACAAATGATGGCTGCTGGTACACCAGAAGAGCCTGCAGGCTATTAAGGCATCTGCTCTGTCCTCTGACAAGAATCTGCTCCTACGTACTAGAGACAATGTCATGGGATCAGAACCAGTTTTAGTTTGCTGACTATGATATCTAGATCTTTGAACAACTGCTTGTCCTCAGCAGAGTGTAAACAATAGCTTCCTTGGACAAAGCCTTGAGAAGTCAATCCTACAGATAAGGGAAGATAAGGACTTCTCCTCCTCAGAGCTGCTGCTACTGCTCCTAAGCATCTGGTGAATATCCCCAGTTCCTAGAACAAACCAAAGGGCAAGACATGAAACTGGTAATGCTTCCTTTCCAGCATGAACCTGAAGTTACTGTCTGTGGCACGTGTGAATTATGATATGGAGATATGCATCCTTCATACTCGGTGCACACAGTCAGTCCCTTTTTTGTAACAAGGGTATAAGGGCCTGAAGGGACACCATCCAAACTGTCCTGTATTTGATACATTCGTTCAGACTCCTGAAGTCTAACACAGGTCACAGGTTTCCTGTTCACGTTGCGACTAGGCAGTAACAGGAATAAAACCCTGTTTTCAGAGGAACAGGCTCTATGGCCGTTTTCTGAATCAAGGACTGTACTTCTGTTTCCAGAAAAGATAAGTGGCCTGGAGGGCAATGACAGGGCTGTGGAGAATGTACTGGAGGGGTAGACAGAAGCTCCAGAGTCTGGCCCTGTTCTATAATTTCCAGAACCCGCTTATCCGTAGTGATTGCCCTTCATTTTGACAAAATCAGGGAGATCTTGCCCCCATCTGTATTCACAGAACTTTTGGTGGAGGGGAAGGCAGTGGTGAGTCGGAATGTACCAGGGACAGCGGGAACACTACCTGTACTGATACCATCGGGGGCTTTGGAATGTGCATGTGGGGGAACTGGTCCTGGAAGAGGGCTTCTACCTTGTCCACGGAGCTGCTGGCGAGAGGTATGGGCACCCATAGCAACTGGCCTATGAAAGGTACCCCTGTCACAACTCCTAGAGGGTTGCAGGGTCAGTGTCTTCAAGGATCTCAGAGTCATCTTAGACTGGAGCTGCCTCAAGGTCATTTCCACATCACTGCCAGTTTCTGCCCCCTAAAGGGTCACTGGACAGACTGTTGCATGTCAATAGCAAGACCCACTACCGTAAGCCAAGAATAGCAATGCAGGCAAATTCCTGAAGCTGAAGCCCTAGCAAAAGCATGAGAGGCATTATATGCTGACTTGAACAAATGCTTCCCAGTCCCAGGTCCCACTGCAGGAGTCTTGACAAGGTCAGATTTAATGGAACCAACAAGCAATGCAACAATGCTGGATCAAACTGACTTCCATAAGCGATTCTGATATTTTATCAAGTAAACTTGGTAACTGGCAAGTCTAAGACCCATGGAGGCTATTCCCCATGATGTCTAGCCTTCTGGATTCCTCATCTGGGGGCCAAGAATTCATGTGTCTTGGGACCTGGACCTATCATGTGTAGCCATAATGATTACAGTGTCCTTTTCAGGGGGACAGACATAATATGGTTTTGATTATCTGCCTGTCTAGGCACTGCAGGCAAGGTGGTCTGAGCCTTTAGTGCAGGAAACACAAGAGGAATCACAATTGAAGGAGTAGTGGGAACCTCCAAAAATTAAAACAGGATGTGCTTAGTAGAGTCTTCCTCCTCTGCAGCAAAGCCCATTATATCCTGCATCTGTCTTAGCAGGGCTTGAAAAGAAGCATCTTCAGTAGGGGATCTTGGATTGTGAACAGTGTCCTCACTTCAAGAAGATAATGTGGAGCTGGATTCAAAACCTTCCTGGAAGGAAACTACATTCCATTCTCCTTAATCCTAGTCCATATTCAGAAGGTCAGGACCATACCCATCCTCTTCGGATACTATGAGAGCAGTCTCCTCAGAAGCCAGCGTCAGTGGTGGCTGAGAGGGAGGAATAACAAGTGTGCCCCAAGAGCTAGATGCCAACGTCAAGGGATTTGATTGTCTGGGACCTGTTGAGAAGGCTATTATCGACAACGGCAACCATGCCAGAAGGTACCAAAGTAACGTGGACACTGTGCCAAGCACCACTTGTGGGTTAAGATGCCTTGTAACTGGGTCACAGCAACTATTACAAAAGGGTTAGTACCCAACAACGGGACCTCCAAACTGCCATTGTTATCAGCAGACAAGCCCCAACCTTAGTGTCTCCTGGACAGTCAACGGGACTGCTGGAGTGGAGACTACAGCTGCGGATGACGTCAGGGGCGTACCCTCTGTACAGAGTGCAGAACTGGACCTCACCAGCATTGTGTACAACTTCTACATGTGTCTGGAGTGGTAATGGGCAGAACAGGAAAACTTTGTTGATTTGTCCTTGTCTGGGAAAGATTTCAATGACCACAATGTCAGTACTGTCACCAAACACCCAGGCAATGACTGTTGTTGACTTGTATGCCGGTACAGAACCTACTGCTTTCTTGGTCAAATCCACTGCATTCTTAGTAATAAAGGTTTCCTGAAACTTCTAACGTGGTCTGATTGAATCTCAAACAAATCTCACAGGCCTTGACACTGTGGAATAGGTCCATACAACAAACACAGACAGAATCGGCTGCAGGTGCAAACCCTAAACAAAGGTTCTATTAACAGCATCATGCAATGCCAACGAAAATAATTTAAACATATAAAGTCAATAAATGATGCCATTTCTCAGCGCGATCCTATGAGCAGCTGACTTCGGGAAAAAGAACCAAGGAATGATGGGGCCGCCCACGTTATATAAGTGGGGCCATCACTGTGGGCACCCTTCAGATAGCAAAAGTTTCTGAGTGGTCCTGGCATCAATGGCTTACAGTTCCAAAAATGTGGCCCAATGGAAGAGATGTCCTTGTTGAAGATGCGGTAGGTTCACGAAGGGGTCATGTGCTTAAGCTGTAAGGGGCAGGGTCACAAAAGGCATTAGAAAGTATCACGGAAAGGCCAGCCCATCGGCACAGCGGTTGGATTTCTGCTCGCAACACCGGCGACCCGGGTTCGGGAATGGACCTGGATCGCTGGAGGGCTGGCCGGGGGAGAAGGCTCGAGCGTCCGACGACTACTTGCCTTCTCCCAGGGAGAGGGTGGTGTTGCGGCTCACTGTGTGCAGACTCCTGGCAGAAGCCGGGAATGCAGCACTTCAGCGAGCTCGCAGTAAGAAGGGGGGCGTGGTGGATGTCGGCATTCGCCTTGACGTCAGTGGCACACCACAGCCCTGGGGAGAAAACGGGAAATAGCAGCTTCCCAACCAGCCGGATGACAGCTGCTAGCTCTCACTGCAACCGAGAAACCCTGGTCTTCATCTACACCTCAGCAGCACCCAGGGACCGAACTAAGAGTGCGCTGGTTGTCCCCCCTGGCGCCTTCCCCCTTGGAGGAGAGGGACCGATCTGGAGAAGAGTGACACCGGACTACCCCTGAGGTGGCTGCAATCTGGGGTGGAGGGGACAGGGTGAGGGTGGGGCCTAGGCTGGCCCACAGGAGAGGTGGGCCGGGGAGCCGAAGGAGCAAAAAAAAAGAGAAAGTATCATGGAAAGGGTGGTGGATGGGCCAAACAAACTTGCAGACAAGGTTGTGGAGGTAGAGACACTATTAGCATTCAGAAGAAGTTGAGATGCACTGAAAGTAGTTATAATTTATTTATTTTTATTTATTTAGTTATTCAGATACAACCTTTGAGCAAGAGCTCTTTTACAAAGGCTCCATGTCAAGAACATATACAAAGGTACAAAACACATTGTCAAGTAACAGTTACAATAACACAGTACTAGTAATTACTAACATACTAAAAGCCAGCAGAATAGGCCTAATGGTCTGTCATGTCTGCTTGGTAGCCTGCCACCTAGTGGGTGCTCGCCTTCCCACCCCCCACAGCCCCGAGAGGGTCCTCTTTGGCTTCAGTTTCCCCTTGTACCTGTCCCACCCCTTCTTGAAGCCCTCCACTGTGCCCTCCTCCACCAGCCTCCCAGGCAGCGCATTCCACGGCTCCACCACCCTCTCAGTGAAATAATGTCCCATACGTTCCCACCTGTAATTTCCCCCCTCCAGCTTCCACTCATGCCCCCTGGTTGTTCCCCCCTTCTTTAGCCTGAACATCTCCTTGGTTCCACTCTTTGTTATTCCTTTTACATACTTGAAGACCCTTATGTCTCCCCTGTCTCTCCTCTCCTCTCCTCCAGTGTGTACAGCCCATGCTCTTCCAATCTCTCCTCATAGGGCCTTCCCCCCATGCCCTAAATCATCCTGGTCGCTCTCCTCTGGACCCCCTCCTGCAGTGCTATGTCCTTCCTCAGATGAGGTCTCCAGAACTGTACACAGTACTTGAGCTGCGGCCTGAATAAGGCATTATATAGAGGGAGGATCACCTCCCTCCTCCTGGACGTAATACCCCTGGCTATGCAGCCCAATATCCTGTTTGCTTTTACTGCGGTTCTTCTACAATTTTCAGAGTTATTCATTTTGACGTCTACCACCACCCCTAGATCCCTCTCACCCAATGTGGCTTGGGGTGTGACCCCCCCAGGGTGTATATATGGCCCGGGTTTCTGACCCCCAAATGAAGTACCTTACATTTCCCAGCATTAAAATTCAATCCCCATCTCCTTGACCACACCTCCAGGGTATTCAGGTCCCCCTGGACTGTCTCTCTCACTTCTTCCCTATCCATCAGTGCTCCCAGTTTGGAGTCATCCGCAAAGAGACTACACACGAAAGTTAATTACATCAGGCAGCACCTTAGGGGACTGCCAGTGCAATAACAATTAAATGTTTACAATATCGTTCTAAGATACACACAGAAGAGCTGCAAGGGGAAATACTTCGGCTAGGCTCAAGAGAGGACCACATCAGAGGGGAATGGGAGGAAGACGAGAGGTGGGGAGGTGCGCGGAACAGGGGGAGGGGATAGCTAGAGATTAGAGTAGGGCAGAGGGGAGGCACTACTGGAGTAGACCAAGAGGGTAGGGAGAAATAGGACAGACAGAGGTTGGGTGACGGGGTGAGAACATCACGAAGGGTGTCAATCCGGTTGGAGGACAAATTGAGGTTAGCGATAATGTAGAAAGGAGTGGCAGAGATGAGGGAAATAACTAACTTTAGTAAGATTCTGAGAAGGGAATCTTGAGACAGACTAGATGGACCCCCCCTTTATCTTTCCTATACTTCTTATGGTTTTAACCAACTTAGAAGTGAGGTTGGTGCAGCATAAATGCGTACTATAAAGTGTGTTGTATTATGCTTATAAAATGGTGAAAAAACATCCCAAGAGCTAAAAAGAAAAGACATTTCTCCCCATCATCTATTTCTTCCCCTACTGCCCAAGCAGTCTCCTTCAGATGGTATTCCCCAGTCCTGTCACCTGCCTCCTCAGGACTTGCCCACCATTTACCCAGTACTACTATGTGGTGGCTGAGTGCCTCAGTTGGCAGTGCGGAGCCTGCAGGTTGTCAATGCCTCCTGCTGGTCAAGTTATTCTGCTCCAGTTTTTGTCTCTTTGTCCTCTGAGGTCTGAGTAACGTGCAGTGACAAACGCTGACGTCCAAGGCAGTGCCCTCTGAGTGGGGCTCCTGCTGCTGTACCATCTAGCCTCTGCTGGGTGGCAGGCAAGCAGAGGGACGTGCTATCCTACCTCCCCAAAGCAGGAGGAGAGCTGTCCATGGGATGCTCAATCCTCTTTCCCATGATGGGCCCCCAAGTGACAGAGTCCATTTCTGAACCCGGGTCACCCAGCAATAAGCAGTAGTGCCACCCCTGTGTTAATGGGCCTGCAAAAGAAAAGGCATTTTTAATTACCTGTATGGTTATAGTGTGATGACCAGAGAATCATAAACAGTACAAGTCGCATTAAACTGTTCCTCCAACTAACTGCTCTCATTTTTTTTTTTGTTATGATAATGCAGTGCCAATTCTAACGTCTTTAAATGTACAGTTTTGCAACCAATCAGCAACTCACATGCAATGCATGTTCAACATTTTTTGAAATTTCCTTCGGCTCTCTCCCAATGTTTATTCAATGCATTTGCAATTCAGTGCTTAGTTTCTATGGTGTTATTCCTTAATGCTAGGATTTTACAGTATCGTACAGTAGAAAAGCGGTCTTGTCATAAAGTACCTGTACATATAATTGAGCAAAACTGATTGACCCAGTGTCTAAATAAATGAAAATCAACATGAATGGGTCATGGAAAGCAAAGTGAGACTGCATCAGTTTGTGATATTCATCCACAAAACCTCCCCCCTTCCCCATGGCACAGGACAGTCAAGCATGCCATGTACTGTAATAAGCTTGTGTAGATAAATATTTTAATTGGCTTCATATAAATAATCTGCCTCCCACTTAGTACTGTATATCTGTTTATTACAGTACCTGTACTTTCGGTAATGTAGAATTTCCCCCAATATCAGAAAACACTCGCAGCACTCCCAAACTCGTTACGGTACCGATATACTGTAGAGATGGGTCGGGAACCTGAAAATGTTAATAAACAGTACTGCACTGTATGGGACATCACTGGTACAGAAACTGGAGGGCAGGGGGGTGACTGACAAATGCCGAAAATTTAATACCAGGCTGACTACAAACAGGACCACAAGTGCACTCTGTACAGTACTTCCGGTAGCATTAGTACAGTACAGTAATACAAAAGAAATAAGAAAACGAACTCCTGTAGAGCTAAAAGTCAATTTTTTTTAGTTCATGTACAGTACTGTAAAAGGGTTGCTACAGATTCTTTAGCCTAAATATAGTACTGTACATTGCATAACAACAGTAAAATACTGTTTAGGATGAGCCTGGGATGCGCTTCTGAGCTACCTTGCATAATGGTACTGTACAGGACGGAAATGTTATTTACGCTAACATCTTGCAGGATATACAATAAAATGAACCCATCCATGTGTAGATAGCAGAAAGCTTCATTTTACAAGAAAATAAAATGTAAATGTGAGGCTGATGTTATACTGTACAGGAAGGTTGACAAAAGGGTGCTGTACAGTGCTGTGCAACCTTTATGAAACTCTTGTGCAACATTTTTTAAAATGCATTTCTAAATAAGCTGTAGCTAAATACAAGTTGCTAGCAATCCACAGTGAAACGTTTAATAATCAATGTGTCTCCCCTTTTTGCCATAGGGAGACCGTGCTGTAATCTGCCATTATAAAGGGGCATTTATAACAGCAAACATGAGCACAGTTCCCATTGCTCTGCACATGCACCCGCCGCAGTATGTCCCTTCCTGGCTCGCCGCTTCCTTCCCACCCACAACCCAGCCGCCAGAGAAACTCGGCGGTAAGTTACCAAAATAAAAAAAAAAGTGTTATTTTCTACAAATTGCAAAACATTATAAAAAAACTAACTGTAAAACCTCCGAAACTGAAAATCTGTTGACTGGCTGAAAACTGAACTGGAGCGCGACAGCATGGGAACAGATGCTATTTTATATAATTGCTGTGACCAAAAAGGGGAGACTCAGCAATTATATAAACTAAAATATGGGGTGGTTTGTGTAAACTTGAAGTTTGCACACACCCACAGGGTTAGATGCTTTGCACAAACCCCTCGAGTGTTTATGTAGCATCTAACCCCTCAGGTGTGTGTATAAACTTCTCATTCCACACACCACCCCATACTTTATTCTATTTATAATTCATTCCAATGAATCATGCAGCTTTTAAGCAACCAGTTGCAAAATGCTACCCCAGTGAGCTAAGAGGAACAGTTTACTGTAACTGGACAAAATCTATCTTACCTATTTGGAGGTGGGGAAGGTTCACAATTTATACCTCTCACCTAGGTGCAACTCCAATTATCTGGCTGCTCTTGCACCCACTGTCCCTAACCTACTGCTGGCTCACTCTGCCAAGCTCCTAGCCCAGACCTTTCAAAAGGAACCCTGCAAGTTTACCTGCTCTTGGTGGGGGTGAAAACTGGGCCCAGTTATCAGCTCATGATTCAATTTGTAGAAGCACCAGGTGACGGGGGAGAGGCAGCCAGTACAAGGCTGTGAACATGAGACAGGGGACTAACTGGAGTTGGAACAGATTATTAAAGGTATGAGGCGCTGGGCGCTGTATTATCTCCACAAAGGGGGAGAGCACTGTCTGCATGTCGATGGTGGCCTGCACTGCATGGGAGCCTTGTGACACTGACTCGGAAGACTGGAGCCCCAATGTCAACAGGTCATCGCCGGTCATAGTAGGTCCAGCAAACTCACTGCCAGTCAAACTTGAGGGTTCTGAGGTCTGACCAGCAGGACTTATGACTTCGACGGGGGTGTCGGCAGTCCCAACATCGGTAGGCCTTCTCCGGCCATGGGAGGTCCGGTGGAACTCACTGCCAGAGCCATCCTTGTAGGTTTCAAAGATCTGAGTGGCAGGATGTGCCACCGCCGAGGCAGTCGATGACGCTGCAGCAGTCTGCGTCAAGTGTAGCAGTTACTGGGTGCATACTGGGAAGGGGGGTGGAGATTTATCCTTAATCCGCTCCCTCTCCTGGAGTTTGTGCTTTCCTGAAGACTTCTCTCGGGCCTTGGAGGACTGGAAGCCTGAGGAATGAGCCGGCAACACAGTTGAGCTCCTCGCCTGGAGCTCTCTCTCCATTTTGGCTATCTGCTGCTCAAGGAGAAGTTCTGCAGGGCTTTTAGACAGCATTACCGGGTAGCTTGGTTAAACTTCAGGCAGAGCTTGCAGGCCTTAACATCATGGGCCTCTCAGAGACAGTGCACACAGACATTGTGGACATCACTGGGGAAGATTTTACCACCGCACTCACAGTAACAAAAGAGTTTACTGGAATCTTTCGTCTACATACATGACGACAGCAATCACCTTGAAATAAAGTGATAGTTACTAGGGTGAGAAAAAGAATAAAACTTAAGAATATCAAAGATTTAGCAGTCAACTATAGCGGTTTGTCTCCATGGTGTCCAGCAACTATGGCTGACGGCAGTAAAAGAACTGAGGAGGGAGAGGGGTCACCCACGTTTATATATGGAGGATGTCGACATCGTCATGAGCGGCACCTGGTAGATTGCTTGCAAAAAGTTTCTGTGTGGTCCTAGTACCTGGCGCTATAGTCCTGTAGGTGTGGCCTGATGAAAGAGATATCCCTGAAGAAGATTCCATGTGCCAGCTGCCATGGGAGGTCGGGTGGGTTGTGTGGATGCGAACCAAATACCACTCCTAGAAAGTACAGTTACGTAAAAACTTACCATAACAGTAGATCTTTGAGGAGTGTCTCTTGCAGTAGGTAATACTTTTGAGTATCCAGCAGAGGTCGCTGTGGTGCACAGCAGCTCTTCTTGCAGTTTTTCAGCAGGGACCGCCCACACATGACATCAGCTTCCTGTTTCCTATATAAGTGTGGGCGGTCCCTGGTATCCACAGTTCCCCTGCCAGATTCAGCTCGCAAAGCGAAGACCGAGAGGAAGCCAAGATACCAAAGGAGTCCCAACCCTAGTCATTGGACCAGAACTTGCTCTCTTAGAGAAGGAGGGGGATGGAGGACGGGAACAAACCTACTGCAAGATACACTCCTCAAAGATCTACTGTTACGGTAAGTTTTTACATAACTGTACTATCTTCCATGGAGTGGTCTCTTGCAGTAGGTAATACTTTTGGGATGAATCTCAAGCAGTAATGCCCATGTGGGAGGACAGTTACGATAGGAGACCTTGTAGGACTGCACGGTCTAAGGCCGTCCTACATCGTGAGGCAATATCCAGATTGTAGTGCCTTGTGAATATATGGTTCGTGGAGCAGGTAGCTGCACTGCAGATATCTGAAATGAAGACTCCTTTAAAGCAAGCCGCAGTGGTGACCATAGCTCTAGTAGAGTGAGCTTGGACAGGTCCAGGTAAAGGCTTGTTGTATTTTTTTGTAACAAAATGAAATACAAAGAGCCAACCAGGATGAAAAAGTACATTTAGCAACTGGGAGGCCATTGTGACCCAGGGCAAAAAGAGAAGAACAGCTGAGACAACTTTCTAATGGATTTTGTCAGATTAGTATAGTAGCGCAATATACGATGGACATCTAAAGTATGCAATAGATGTTCACCCTGATTGGAGTAGTCAGGATAGTAGACCGGAAGCTCCAAGGACTGATTTAAAGTATGTTCGGAGAATACTTTAGGAAGGAAGGAAAGGTTAGTACAAAGGACCACCCTGTCTTTGTGGAAAATAAAGTAAGGTTCCTTACACACGAGGGCATGAAGCTCAGAATTACGTCAAGTGGAAGTGACAGCCACCAGGAATAGGGTTTCCATGAAAGAAAATGGAGTTCTCAAGTGGCTGCTGGCTCAAAAGGCTCAAGGGTCAATTTTTCTATCATAAAATTTATATCCCACAGAGGAGTGGGTCTTCTAATAGGAGGTTTAATATGTAACATTCCTTTCAAAAACATCTTAGCTAGATAATGTTGGTACAGTAACCTGCCATCCAGAGGTGCATGGAAAGTTGAGATGGTGGCGAAGTGGACTTTGATGGAAGAATAACTTACACCGGACTCTCAGATAGTGAGGCCAGGTAGTCCAGAATCTTCATCAGTGGACAAGAGTAAGGGTCCAAAGATCGAGAGGCTGACCATATGGAAAATAGTTTCCTTTGGAACTGTATGTTGCTCTTGTTGTTGGCTTAAAAGAGGCCAAGAGAACACTGGCAACAGGAGAGGACACTCATAATCGAGTTATGAAAGCGTCCTCAGGAGTCAAGCGGGAAAGTGTAGAGCTACTGCCTCTACCAACTGCGGTGTTCTAACCTCTTCAGATTTTTCTCTCCACCTGAAAGTCTGGTCGCTTGGAGTGGTCGTCTTACTCTTTCGCGTGAAAGAAGATTCAAAACCTTAAAAAACGTAAGTATTTTCTATTTCTTTTATTGCCTCTACTGATTGTTAGTGTAAATCTTGTTTACTGCTTAAATTATACATTTTTTCTGGTTCCTCGCAGTTCAGGATAATCGTGAGGGAACCGGGTTAGTTGTTTAAGTCATCGGGGTTCTCGGATTAAAGAGCTTTGTATTTTGTCTATTATTAGCTTTGTTTTTTACTGTATTTCATTGTTTATGTAACCGCTTTCTATCGGTTACAGAACCGCTGAACCGGTTCATCTGTCATCTCCTGGGTTCGGTTCCTCTGGTTCCGGAACCGACTGCAAAAAAGTATAATAATTAAATAACTGCATTTACTCTTTTATTAGTAGTTACTGTTTTTCTCGTTTTTAGAAATTACCATGTCAGAGAAACCCAAAAAGACAACCGGAGAGCCCGGTTTTAAAAACTGTTTAAAATGTGGAGATATATTTGCAAAGGCAGACAAGCACACCTTATGTGTGGCTTGTCTGGGATTCGAATATCTGGATCAGGATTGAGAAGTATGTAAAACTTTCCCGGAAAAAAACATGGAAAAATGCCTTGAAAGGCTAAACAAGAGATTTCCTAGGGGTCCCTCCGGCTCTGACCAGCTGACACCCCAATCTGCTGTGGCTCACCCCTGCCCCTGATACGGGCGAAAAAGGGTCAAAAAGAGGAAAAGAACTGGCTGATTCTCCGGTTCCCTCAAAGAAACTCAAAAAAACTAAGCATGCAGAATCTTCCCCTGCTAAACCAGGGACTTCTGCGCAGGTGCCTGCTATGCCTTCGACTCAAGGGATAGCCCAAACTTAAAATTATCCAGACACTGCAGAATATCGTTCCCCAGCAGCCTGCCCCTACCCAGGGTCACCAGGCTAGCAGTGGTGTGTTGCCCTCTTTACAGGAGGAACAACAGTATGAGGAGGAAGATGATCCTTTTCAAGATGATGAACCAATTCCCCCAGAGGTATCTCCTGAGCAGGATTTTGGTTGTCCTCCCAGGGTGTCAGAGGATTATTCCTCACATTTCACATTTGTAAGGAGAATGGCAGATCCTCTTGATATTGCTACCACAGAGCAGATTGAGGATGAGGAGGAAACTGAATATTTAAATATGATGGGTTTAACACCCACAAAAGCCCTCCTCTTGCCAGTATACAAATTTTCAAAAAAGACACCCTAAAACTTCTACAGACCCCTAATTCTGTTCTCATATTGACAGGAGAATAGATTAAAAAAAAATCAGTTGGACAGTACGGGAGCAGATTTTCTTTTCTCCCATTCTGACCATCAAGGGGGTTATACAGCAGGCAGCCTGTGACAAAGCCAGTGTCCCTCTGTCCTCCCATCCTCCAGACAAGGACTCCAGGAAAATGGACAGCATGGCCAAAAAAGGCTATTTATCTGCTTCTTTGGCCATGAGACAGGCTATTTTTCAAGCTTATGCAGCCCAGTACCAAAAATCCTTGTGGCAGTCGGTACTGGACATGTCCATGAAAGCCCCCTCACCCTTGTCTGAAGACCTGGCTGAAACTGCCAGGTTTGGGCTACAGGCGGCTAAGTACCAGTTCCAGATGGCTGCTGATTCCAATGACACTGCAGCCAGATGGATGGCTAACACCGTGGCACAGAGAAGGTTTGCTTGGCTCAGGGCCACTAACCTTACTCAGGATACTCAATCCAAGGCCCTGGATTTTCCTTTAGAGGGAAACTCTCTTTTTGGGGAATCTATGGTTGCATACATGGAAAAAGTGGATGAGTATAAGGCAACCAATAGTAGCAACTCTGTGAAGGAGTGTGCTTCTCATTCCACTAGGCCCTATTGGGGGGGGCGCAGAGGAAGGTTATTTATGACCAAACCCTTTTTTCAGCCAGTAGCTGTGCCCCAGAACCAGCAGTAGCCACAACAGGGATACTCTAGGGGTAGGGGTAGAAGGGGCTCCAGGAGGGGCTGTCAGACCCAACCTCAGCCCCAACCAAAGAAAAACCCCTGAGGCTCAGGCCGCCTCCTCCCTCCCTGTAGGAAGCAGACTCTCCCATTTCCTCAAGGCTTGGCTAAGCATCACCGCAGACAAGTGGGTGCTGGAGGTAGTGGGTCAGGGTCTGTCTCTGGACTTCAAAACTTTTCCTCCCTCCTCTAGCAGAGAGGACATTACTAGAAGCAGAGGTTCAGAAATTGTTACAACTCAGAGCAGTGGAATTAGTCCCTACCACCCTGAGAGGAAAGGGTTTTTACTCCAGATACTTCCTAACAACAAAGAAAAACGGGGAGTGGTGGCCAATATTAGATCTCAGAGCTTTGAACAAGCATCTGAAAAAAAAAAAAAAACAAAGTTCAAAATGGTAACTTTAGCTCGGATATTGGCAACAATCCAAAAAAGGGGACTGGTTGGCATCATTGGACTTGAAAGACACCCATTTCCACATCCCCATAAAGGAATCTTACAGAAAATATCTCAGATTCAGACTCTCTTCAGGCCACTATCAGTTTTCAACTCTTCCTTTCGGCCTCTCCTCAGCACCAAGGGTATTCACAAAGTGCCTAGTTGTTGTAGTGGCATATCTACGAAGACAGGGAGTGACTGTCTTCCCTTACCTAGACGACTGGCTGGTGGTGGGAAACTCAACAGACCAAGTAAGGAATTCCCTAAGAATCACCCAAGCCCCTCTTAGTGTCTCTGGGTTTTATAATAAACCAAAAGAAATCAGTTGTAACTCCTGCTCAAACTTTGCAGTTTATAGGGGCAGAAATCAACACACTTCAGGGCAGAGTCTTTTTACCCTTAGACAGGGTGCAAAGTCTTCAGTCAATAGCAAATTCCTTCATACTGAACAGGCCAAAACTGCAAGACAGTTTCTGCAGCTACTAGGCCACATGGCTGCATCCAAAGGCACAGTGCAGGATCCAGGTTCCATATGCGAGACATCCAGTTTCACCTCAGGGCTCGCTGGAGTCAGAAAAAAGATCCCTTTTCAAAGCTTATACCAGTGACAAGGGCACTATTAAGGGCACTCTTGTGGTGGAAACAGGAATCCAATTTAAGGCAGGGAGTGCCTTTTCAGAGAGAAAACCCCTCTCTGGTACTCACAACAGATGTATTCCTATTGGGCTGGGACACCCATTTAGGAAAGCACCCGACTCAGGGCACCTGGTCAGCAGCAGAATCCCTTCAGCACATAAACTTACTGGAGCCAAGAGCAGTGTTCCTAGCCCTAAAGGCTTTTTCTTCGCTGATACTGGGCAGGGTGGTACAGATCAGAACTGACAATACCACCATAATGTATTACATAAACAACAAGGCACCAGGTCAGGCCTCCTCTGCACAGAGTCCATGAAAATTTCGACACTTGCGTACTCTCTGAAGGTGTCTTTATAGGCAACTCACTTGCCAGGAAAGGACAATACCTTGGCAGATGCACTAAACTGCATCAACCAGGCCCATCACAAATGGACTCTGAACAAGCAGGTGGTACAAGCTGTTATCAGACGGTGGGGCACTCCAGAGATAGACTTGTTCGCATCCCACCAGAACGACCAGCTACCTCAATATTGCTGCAGACCACCAGCACAGGGCACAGTTCCTCTGGATGCCCTGGTTCTGGATTGGACAAGCAAGCACCTGTATGCTTCCCCCTTTTCCCTCTGGTTTTCATGGAGTTACTAAAGCTAAAATCCTTCTCAGCATCTGTGATCTTGATAGCTCCAGACTGGCCCCGGCAGCCATGGTACTCTTCTGCTCTCCATGTCTGTCAGTAAACCGATACAATTGCCCCTCAGACACAATCTCCTGACTTCCAATCAGGGGAACACTGTTGTACCCGAATCTCAAGTCCCTTCATCTCAAAGCATGGCTCTTGAGGAATTAAAGTATGCAGATTTAAATCTTTCAGAAGCGGTCCTAAATATTTTAAAGGGTTATAGAAAACCCTCCACACAGAAAACTTATTCTTCCAAATGGAAGAGATTTTCTCTCTGGTGTTCCAGCATGAACCATATGCCACAAAAGGCTGGAGTTTCGGTTGTCCTGGACTCTTACTCATTTGCACTCACAAGATTTGCAACCCAGTTCCCTTAAGGTTCATTTGGCAGCTGTATCTGCCTACCTTTCTGTGGGGACCAAGTTGTCAGTAGCATCTGATAAACTTTTCAAAAGATTTTTTAAAGGACTGATGCATTTACACCCACCTCACAGAGTACCAGTTCCTGCTTGGGATTTGAATGTGTCTATAGCCAAGCTCATGGGCCCTCCTTTTGAGCCCATGGCTACTGCCCACTTGAAATACCTTACTTGGAAAATAGTCTTCCTAGTGGTTATTGCTTCTGCAAGGAGAATTAGCGAGCTCCAGGCTCTCTGCATTGACCAAGACTATATCTCATTTCACAGATATAAGGTAGTCCTCAGAAATAATACAGTTTCTTCCTAAAGTGGTTTCAGACTTTCATCTGAACCAATCAATCACTCTACCTGTCTCTTTCACAGACCATACCAGTTCTGGTGAAAGAAGATTATACAGTCTGGATGTGAAAAGGGCTATCAGCTATTACATGACAGTCACTAAAGACCATAGGAAGAATGGAAAACAACTTTTCCTTACATATGGGGACGTAGGAAAGGGTAAACCAGCCTCAAAAAGAACCATTTCTCGGTGGATAGTCCAGTGTATTCAGTTCTGCTACACTAAGGCAGGTAAAGAACCCACAACTGGACTGAGGGCGCATTCTACAAGAGGAACTGCTGCTACCCTTGCAGCTGCCAGGGAGGTTCCCTTGGTGGACATCTGCAAAGCAGCTACCTGGAAAACAGTACACACCTTTACAAAACACTATAACTTGGATATTTTATCCAGGGGCAATGCTAGGTTTGGCACAGCAGTCCTGCAGAGCCTGTTTCCAAAATAAGTTCTGTGCCCACTGTGACACATGGACAGCCAGTTCTGAGTACTCTATAATTTTTTGAAATATAAAAATGGGTTATTGCTTGTCTCTGCTGATAAATCTGCTGCTCTTGGAATAACCTCATTCACCCCAGTTCTCAGCAAAAAGATGAAAGCCATGAGATAATTACAGACTAGAACAGGGCTTAATCAAGGATCTCCTGTTTATGTAAGTTAATTATAGCTGTAATTGCTAAGAGGGAAATCATAAACTTTTATGGCATTAAGGGGAAGAGCACAGGTTATGTGACACTGGTGCGAAGTCATAAATGCTTTGATGTCTGTATGAGAGAGGATACTGCTCACAGATGAAAGGAAATTTACAGACTTGATTGGGGAAGTCACATGGGGAAAGGAGTTTCTGCTGATGTAACCTTACTTACCTTCTAAAATGCTAAAACATCCTGGGTGTATGATTTTTAACAAACAGGAGGAGCAGCTAGGTGACCTCACGCAAAGGGGTTGGCAAAGTCAGTTTTTTTAAACAGTATTCTGTTTTCCTTCAGAGACGCACACTTCTATCTACACTCTGAGAATGACACATCTTTGAGCAATTTAAGCAGGTATTTAGAGAGAGAGAGAGAGAGACAAATCTAAGTACAGTAGTAGGAACTGCACTGTTAAAACCTTGTTCTTTTAAAAGATTGTATGGTTCTTGTAATATATGGTTCTGTATTTTTTGTTTTACATATTTTTATCTATTTTAGTAAAACTCTATTTTTGGAGCCTACTTGGTCTGTTTTTGAATTTCTTTCTTTATCAAGTGAAGTATATATGGTGAAAGTTGACACTATGCATAAGTTTGAATGGTGATACCAAACAGAAAAAAATAGTTTAATCTGAGGTCTTTTATGAGAGTTTTTAAGGGTTCATTTTTGTACACCTGGTTAGATGCCCATCGGCAAAGATATCTGGCTCCCTGAAGACAGAATTATCTGAGCCTGTGCATTGGGTACGCTAGCAAGAGGTTCACAGTTTGAATCCCTCCAGAACTTGAGACCAAAGGTTGATTCGAACCCACAAAACAGACAGGAGGGTTACCCTGTTTCTCTTAACTGTTCACAAGACTGCACTTGGAGGTTGGCACTGTGGGAGCAGAGGGCCTGACCTGCTGAGTGGGTTTGACACACCCACCTCCAGTGATACTGCTTGGTAGTCTGCACAAAGTTATGAATATCCTGAGCATTACTGGGGTTAGAAGAAAAATTACTTACTAAAGTAATCTTATTTCTTCCCAGTGATGCTCAGGTATTCATAACTTCCCTCCCTTCCTCCCCTACCACAACTTCAGCCTCTGCACTCCACATGCTGGTGCCATCAAGCCATATTGATTTTGTTGCATTTCTCTGTTTTAATCATTTTTAAACTGGAGTTTTTCAATGTTCTCCGTTTGGAGTTTTATTTGATGTGGTTTTATCAAGAGTAAGTCGGTCGGCTAACTGGTTGCAATGTCCCAGTAGGTGCTGTTAGCGTCATTTGTTGCCATATGGCTTCTTGCCAAACTGCAAGGGTCTCGCTGCATAGGGTGCAAGATTTCATACTCCCTTGCTTGTTGAGGTAGAACACTACTGCAGTGTTTGATTGGATCAGTAATGATCCTGGCTCGAGGCAGGGCTAGAACACCTGGAGGGTGAGACGGACCGCTTTCATCTCTAAGAGACTGATATGAGACAGATGGGGAGAAACAGGCCATAGTCCTTGGGTCTGATAAAGAACGAAGTACACTCCCCATCCCTGTAGGGAAGCATCCGTGGTCAATGTTTGCATATTGGGGGCCAGAAAGGCATTCCTTCATTCAGATTGATTCTGATTGTCCATCATGGCAGGGTAGACTTCAGAGAGGACGTGACCCTGATTTTGTCTTCGAAGTGTCCTGATTTTTGGGACTACTGATTCTGGAGGGTCCACTGGACAGGTCTCACGTGGAGACTGGCGAATGCCACCAAAGGGATGGCAGCAGACATGTGACCAAGAAGGCACACCATCTGTCTGGCTGTGACTATTTTCTGAGTCTGTTTGTGTAACTCCAGTGCTATAAGTGTGTCCTGCTGGGAAGGTGGGAGGTAAGCCCTGGCTGTAACTATCTAGAACAGCTCCAATGTAATAATAATAATAGCTGGTGAGCTGCTGCTGGTGTGCTTGTTGGTGCTGTGGGGAGACGGGGCAGGCAATTTCAGGGCCACATCGGTGGCGGGAAGGAACGCAACACCATCGGTGGTCAGAGAAGGGGCCTGTGGACTGGAGGCCGAACGGAGCCACATCGGAGGAAGGGGAGAGATCGAGATGACCACCGCCCGGCTGCAGGAGCAAGGAAGCGGTGGGGCCAATCTGCGCTAAGGGCACAAACTTTGACTGTGCAACTGGGCTATAAAGGCCATTAGCCCAGTCAAAACTAGGAAGAGCTGCTGGTGTTCGTCCCACACCCCCCACCCCGGCCCCGACCTCTATTAAATGGTCGGTGGGGGTGGAGCCTTGCACAGGGGCAAGCTGTGAGTGGGTGTCCTGGACTGCTGCTGATTGGGGGGAAAAGGGAGCTGCACACTGTGACTGCACGGGCACCACTGACTAACTGCAAAGGGCAAGCTAAGAGAGGGTGATCTGGATTGTTGCTGACTGAAGGAAAGGGAGACTGTATGCTGTGCCTGCTTGGGCACCATTGACTACCTGCTATATACAGCTGCGGGACAGGATAACGGTAATCTGATTAATACTACGCTTGGTGTACTGGTTGCAGCTGATTGGGGGACAAGGGTCCTATATGCTGGATTGCAAGGCCAACACTGTCTACTACTATCAGAGGGAGGCACATTATAGCAGACTGTATATCTGTGTATGTTGAATTGTCTGTTGCTACTGATCTTTGTGGGGTGGGCAAAAATTATTCCTCCAATTGTTTAAATAGGTGAGACACACTAAGCTGAAAGCTTTTTTACAGGTGCAACCTGGGAGCACAGGGAAGTTAAGTGACTTGCTCAGGGTCACACAGTATATGCAAGTGGGGGCTGTGGGATTCAGACCCAGGTCTCCAGATTTGCAGCTCAGGGCCTTAAACCACTGCGCTATACTGTCTATTCTGCTTGATAACTGGGGCTGGAAAACAAGCTGTTGTAGGGAAGGAGGAAGAAGTGTTAAAATCTGAGTTCTGCTGGGGGAGGGGACAAACTGCTAGTGTCCTTGTGTGCTACTGCCTAATTGATTCTGCAAGCGGTTGGTACTGCTCACACCAAAATGAGGGTGGATTTGGGGCTGGCCAGAGCGGGCATCTTCGGTAAGGTGATTGGGTGTACGGGGTGCAGGGCAGCAATAATCTTAAACTGAGCATGGAGGTTCGGAGGGTGTCCAGTGTGTTTTCAGCTGACAGGACTTAGGGAGGCGGTTGAGGGGATTAGAAGAGAGCTGGAAGGCATGAGTGGGGAGGAAAGGAGTGGAAAAGGTCCCATGGGAGGAGGCAAGGCCACTACAGTATACCCCAGGGAACAGGTAGACATGGTCCCTATGGAAACTCCGGAGGGGTGGGGCACAATACAAGCTACGGATGGAAAACACTTCACAGGAGGGGGCCGATCAGTAAGAGCAAAGGAGGGAGGGAGGTAGGAGAAAACGAGTCGGGGCAAGCATCACACTTAGTAATAGATACACCATGTTGTACCCAGGAGAGGAGGTAAGAGAGGCTGGCAGGAGGGGGAGTAGGCGGACAGAGGGTTTGTGTCGAGCCGAGGGTAGGACAGGTTGTGGAACAGTAGGGGCAGGCAGGCAGCAAGGGTGTGACTAGCAGCGGGGGATGGAGACAGGGAGGTGACAAGGCCAAGGGGAGGGAGAACTGGAGTCGGGTGGGCAGGCAGTCAGGCTGGGGAAGTCAGCCAAGGAGAGGGGTAGAAGGGTTACTCTAGAAAGGTCAGCATAGGGTGGGAGAAATCTGATGGGGCGGGGAGGTAGGGAGAAATATGGCAGACGGATGGGGAGACAAGACCGGGGGTTGGAGGCAGTAGAAGGGTGTCTGGGCGGGGGACCCTGTGGATTCTGGCCACAAAGTGAGCCCGGGGGAGATCGGGGGGGGGTGCAATCAGTGCCTCCCAGGAGACTGGGAAGGCGAGGAGTAAACTGGGAGCCACAAGCAGAAGAGCGAACATGGTAGGACACGCACAAACTAGTGATCCCCGGACTGAAGCGGGTGAGAGGAGTAAGCTGGGGGTCGATGAAAGAAGGAAGAGCCTGGAAGGGATCAAAAGGGCCAGTAAGTTGGGAGGAGGGTGAAGGTGATCCTGCTGGGAGACTCCATGACCAGGGGCATCCAGTGGAAGGGCGTAGAGGAGAGGGAAAAAGCAGCCCGGTCAGGGTTAAATGTATCCCAGGCCTATCCGTTCACAACGCCAAATTCCAGGTACAGTATACTCATTAGCATTCGAATGTGGGGGATCCCTAGATTTCCTAGTATATCTGGGCACAAACGATTTGGAGCAGAACAGCGATCTGGAAATCCAGGTGAGGTTTCAGGAACTGGCCAGAGTCTGCCACTCTATAGGAAGTTCATTCTCCTTCTGGGAAATTTTACCAGTACCTAGGGTATCCGAGGAGACCAAGCACAAATTCAGAGGGATGAAGCAGTGGCTCAGGGACTGGTGCAGGGCAGAAGGGTATGGGCTGGTGGGGGACAGGGGGGACACATGGGATAACAAGGGGTTATATGCTAGGGATAGAATACATCTTAACCTAGAGGGGAAGGAGATCTTAAAACTAAAACTCACTGGATTCATAAACGAGAAGAAAAAATTACTCACCTTAGTAATGTTGTTTCTTCTAATGGAGTCTTGATGTATTCTGACTATTGCAGTGATCTCCAACCTTTGAACTGCCCCGGAGAACAAAGAGTTAACTCTCCATGCAAGGCATGGAGCAGCTGAGCTCGAGCTCGGTTGAAGCCTCTGTCTGCTGTTGTTTGAACCCCAACTGTCAGATCTTCTGAGCTATACTCACTGGGAGTTCTGTGTGAAACTGTAAACTCACATAGCCAACTGGCACCTAAATTTGATAAAAGGGTTTTTTGGTTTCAAAGCAAAGACTCAAGTCAGGAAACCCAAAACAAAACACAACACACACCCAAAATAAAGGGGTGAGAAAGGGGGCACCTCTAGGTGCCAACACTGCTCCTGCCCACCCACATCCCAAAACCAGGTTCTGAGAGGGAGGCGGGGAGGTCAGAATACATCAAGACTCCATTAGAAGAAACAACATTACTAAGGTGAGTAATTTTTCTTCAAACAACAGAAGTCTTGATGCATTCTGACTATACGAAACTACAAGCAGTACCTCCATGGAGGAGGGACAGAACCTACTTTGAGAATAGGCTCTGCAGTACTGCTGTGAAACCGAGCATCACTCCTAGCCTGGATATCCAGAGAGTAATGCTTGGTGAAAGTATGGACTGTTTTCCAGGTGGCTGCTTGACAATCTCTAAGACAGGAATATCCCTGGCAGCAGCCAGGAAGCAGCTATACCTCTAGTGAGAGTGAGCCTCAGGCCTGAGGTGGGATTCTACCCAATTTTTCATAGCAGAATTGTATACAAGAGACAATCCACCTGGCAACAGATCTTTTAGTGGCAGGTTTTCCCTTACCGACCTCTCCATAAGTGAGGAACAACTGGAGGGAGTCAAACCTGTGACCCTTGGTGCGCTCTATGTAGTAGCTAAGGGCCCTTTTTACGTCCAGGCTGTGCAGCCTCCTCTCTCCAGAGGAGGAATGGTCAGTGAAGAAAACAGGAACAGACATAGACTGATTAAGGTGGAAATCTGAAACCACCTTAGGCAAAAACTTCCTGTTAGTTCTGAGGACCACTTTATCTCTATGGAAAGAGATGAAATCAGGCTCCACTGACAGGGCTTGCAATTCACTGATCGCCTGGCAGAGGTAATGGCTACCAAAAACACAGTTTTCCAAGCCAAGTACTTAAGCTCTGCAGAGGACAAAGGCTCAAAAGGGGGTTGCATAAGCTGAGCAATGCAAACATTAAGGTCCTAAGCAGGAGCAGGGTTCCTGAATGGAGGATTGGTGTGCAACAGTCCCTTGAAGAATTTGCAAAATACAGGATGGGCTGAAAGAGAAGAGGGCTTGCCTACTAACAAAAAAGAAGAAACAGCTGCCAAATGTACTTTGAGTGTAGCTGGTCTGAGTCCCAAGCCATTGAGACGAACCATATAGTCCAGGACTGTAGGCAACCCAGCAGATTCTGGAGAAATATGCTTACCAGAGCACCAAATAGTGAACCTTTTCCATTTGGAGTTGTAAGTCTTTCTGGTGGAAGGTTTTTGAGAAGCCTTTAAAATATCCAGGACACCTTGAGAGAGGTGCAGATCAGCAAACTCCAACTCTTCAAGAGCCAAGCCTTGAGACTGAGAGATTTGAGATTCGGATACCAAACCCTCCCCTGAGAGGATGTCAACAGGTTGTAATTCCTGGGAAGAGACAGGGGAAGGTGGATTGCTAAGGACAGCAACAGTGGGTACCAGGGCTGTCTAGCCCAGTCTGGAGCGATCAGAATCACTTTGCAGGGTTGAGACCTGATCTTGACTAGTACCTTTAACAGGAGAGGGAAGTGGGGGAAAGCATACAGGAACTTCCCCTCCCAATTGAGTACCAGAGCATCCAGTGGGACTGAGCCCAATACTGGGGGTCTGCAGCAAAAAAGAGGAAGTTGGTGATTGTCTGGGGCTGCAAAAAGATCTATCTGAGGAGTGCCCCATCTGGAGAAAATCACTTTCAAAACTAGGGGATCTAGGGACCATTCGTGGTGGCCCTGAAATATCCTGCTGAGAGCATCTGCCAGGAGATTGTCCTTCCCTGGGAGGTGAACTGCTGTTAGAGAAGTTTGCAGGGAATAGGCCAGAGACCACAACTTCATTGCTTCTGTGCACAAGGCCGTAGACCGAGTGCCCCCTTGCTTGTTGATGTACCACATTGTGGTGGTACTGTCTGTTCTGATCTGGACTACTTTGTTCTGAACAGACTTGGAAAAAGCTTGTAGTGCCAGAAACACTGCTCTGAGTTCCAAGAGATTGATGTGAAGCAGAGATTCTTGAGGTGACCACAAGCCCTTGGGTGGTAAGATCCCCAAGTGGGCTCCCAGCCCAAGAGGGAGGCGTCTGTGGTGAGGATTAGAGAATGAGACTGAGTGACAAAAGGAACTCCTTGCCTTAATTGTCCTGATCCTGCCACCACTGCAAAGCCTGGATCAGGGTTCGAATCACTGGGACTAGTTTGGTCAGGGAATCCTTTCTCTGGGACCAGAAGGTTCTCAAGTGGAACTGAATGTCCCTCATCTGAAATCTTGCCCCCTGGACCACTGCTGTAGAGGCTGCCATGTGGTCCAGGAGCTGCAGGAAGTGCCTTGCTGGTCGAGACACCTGAAGGGTGAAAGAAAAGGCCAGTTCTATTAGTGTCCTTGCCCTGTCCAGGGGAAGGAAGGCCTTTGCTCCTATTGTATCCAGCTCCGCCCCTATGAAGTTGAGGAGCTGCACTGGCTCTAGAACTGACTTTGGAAGGTTTAGGAGGAACCCTAAGGAAGTGAGCAGTTGCTGAGTTATCTGAAGTTAGAGAAGTGTTTTTTTTTTTTTTTTTATACACAAACCTGATCGGTTCAAACCAAACCGATCCAATGTTTACAAGTTCCACACAGAAAACTAATACAGAAAACCTATCTAGTACTCACGGTACCACAGACAGAGACTTAAACTGACAGGTTAGAGCAGAAATTCGGTTGAAACCGAGTGAAAAAAACGACACTTTAACCGACTTTTTTGAACCGAGCGAAGGAGAAATCTCCGGAGCGACTGTTCAGTGAGGCAGAATAAAGAATCTGACGGTTGGGGTTCAAACAACAGCAGACAGAGGCTTCAACCGAGCTCGAGCTCAGCGTTCCATGCCTTGCATGGAAAGTTAACTCTCTCTTCTCCGGGGCAGTTCAAAGGTTGGAGATCACTGCAATAGTCAGAATACATCAAGACTTCATGTTGTTTGAAGTGGGGTTTAAACTTGTAAAGGGGGAAGCGATAAGTGAAGAAATGGAATCAGGAGGGCTGACCGTGGTCCCAGGTCTGGGGAGAAAAACAGGGGTCAGGGGACTGCGATGTAAACAAAGCAAGAGCTGCGCAGGAAAGGGCAAACAGGTGTTGTGCAGGGCCGAGATAATAGGGTAGGGGGGGGATGGGGTGGAGGACGGTCCTCATCAATGCCAGCCGCATGGGCAACAAAATGCCCGAGCTCCAGGCGACGCTGGCAGAGTGATCAGCAGAGGTGGTGGTGATTACGGAAACATGGGCCACACAGAAGAATGACTGGGACCTAAACCTGGAGGGCTACACGATATTCAGGAGGGATACAAAAGAGGGTAAAGGAAGGGGTGTAGCGCTGATAATCAAGAATGGCATAGTGGTTAGTGGAGTGGAGGAGGCTGATGGGGTAGTGGAAGTGATTTGGGTAACCCTGCAATCGAGGGGAGGCAAAAGATTGAAAATAGGAGTGGTGTACAGACCCCCCCTGCAATGGATGAGGCCCTGGAGGAAAAATTAGCTGAGAACATCAAGAGGCACTGTGACCGTGGTAAGGGTAGGGTGGTGGTCATGGGGGACCTAAATATGCCGGGGGCAGACTGGGACACTATGACATCAGCGGTGGCCGGGGAGCAGAGACTGATGGATGTGTTTCAGGATGCTTTCCTGGTCCAACAGGTGGGAGAACGTACTAGGGAGGGGAGGATACTGGATGTTGTCCTTGCAGACAGCGACCAGATAAGGGGTTTGGAGGTGTGTAGCCCACTGGCAGGTAGAGACCATGCCACAGTCTGGTTTCTGCTGCGTCTGGGGGGGGAGGGGAGGACAACCACTCAAACAGTAGTGGACTTCAGGGGGGCAGACTTTGTCGACATGGGCAGGATTCCAAGGGGGAGCTTGAACAAGATTGGGCTAGACATGGATGTTAGCTTGTGGGCGACCATTAAAAAAGGGGTGCAGGAGGCTACTAGCTCATGTACACGGGTAAGGTGTAAAAATGGTCGAGCCAACAAGCCGTGCTGGTGTACCAGGGAGGTGCAAGAGGCAGTGAGGGATAAAAAGGCTGCCTATGCATGTTTTAAGTGCTCAAGGGGGACAAGGTAGGGAGGAGACTACGAGATGACAGCAAGGAGAGTCACCAGAGTGGTGAGGGGAGCCAAGGTGAGGATGGAGCATAACTTGGCTAGGGATATCTGGAGGGTTGGAAAGGGATTTTATAGATACATAGGGGAGAAAAGAAAAGGGAGAGCACAGATCTCCAGGATTAGGCTTGGGAAGGGATGGGATCAAGAGTCGGGGGAGCAGGCAGAGGTATTAAATGAGTACTTTGCCTCGGTACCCTCGGTACTTATGGAAGGAGACAGGGGATCCATTCAGCCAGAAGGGAGGAAGGGGGAGACAGCTGAGCGGAGAGGTCAGATGGAGATGAGAGGACCAGAAGAGGCTGGGGCACCGGGTGGGCCATGCCTAGAAGGGGATGGGTGCTTTGTTGAGGGGGAGGTTAGGGAGGGAGAAATCACAGAGGAGAGCGTGAGGGAGGCCCTTCGGGTGCCGAAAACTGATAAGGCACCGGGACCGGATGGGCTGCATCCAAGAGTTCTGAAGGAACTGGCAGACGAACTAGCAGCTCCCCTAGCTACACTTTTCAACGCCTCGCTGCAGAAAGGATGGGTGCCTCAAGAGTGGAGGGTGGCTCATGTGGTGCCTATCCACAAAGGGGGGTCTAGGGAGGAGATGGGAAATTACAGGCCTGTCAGCCTAACATCGGTGGCAGGCAAACTAATGGAGGGCTTTATCCAGGATAAGCTCGGGAGGCAACAGGAAAGGTTGGCCTACACGGATGACGAACAGTACGGTTTTGTCCCGGGAAGATCGTACCAGACCAACCTCATAGATTTTTACAACTGGGCGATGGGGAACCTGGACCGACAAAGACCGGTCGACATCCTATATCTGGATTGCAGTAAGGCGTTTGACTCGGTACCCCACATCGGGTTGTTGACAAAGTTGGGGGGATGGGGGTGGGAGGACAGTTGCTGAGATGGGTAGAAAATTGGATAACGGAAAGAAAACAGAGGGTAGTGGTTGGTGGGATAGTCTCCTCTCCTAGGAAGGTCTTCAGTAGGGTTCCCCAAGGTTCGGTACTGGGGCCACTCCTGTTCAATGCCTATGTCTCTGATATAGGGAGGGGGGTTAGGAGTAGGATGACCCTCTTTGTGGATGACTCAAAACTAGGAGCACTAGCAGACGGGGAGAAAATGAGAAAGAGAGTCCAGAGGGATCTGGATACCCTGGAGGGTTGGTCAAGAAGGTGTGGACTGAGGTTTAATCCCAGGAAGTGCAGGGTGCTGCATCTGGAGGTCAGAAACCCAGGTCATGTATACACCCTGGGAGGGGTCTCACTGCAAGCCACAATGAGTGAAAGGGACCTGGGGGTGGTGGTAGACACCAAAGTGAATAACACAAAACTGCAGAAGATCTGTGGCAAAGGCAAACAAGATTCTGGGCTGCATAGCCTGGGGAATTACATCCAGTAGTAGGGGGGTGATCCTCCCTCTCTGTATAATGCCTTGATCACGCCGCATCTTGAGTACTGCATGCAGTTCTAGAGACCTCACCTTAGGAAGGACGTAGCATTGCTGGAGAGGCTTCAGAGGAGGGCAACCAGGATGATCCAGGGAATGAGTGAAAGGACCTATGAGGAAAGGCTGAAAGTCCTTGAGCTGTACTCACTGGAAGAGAAGAGAGACAGGGGGAACATGATTGAGGTCTTCAAATATGTGAAAGGGATTAACAGGGGCAGAGCCAATGAAATGTTCAGGCCAAAGAAAGAGGGCACAACCAGGGGGCATGAGTGGAAGTTGATGGGGGAAACTACAGGGGAGAACGTAAAAGGCATTATTTCACTGAGAGGGTGGTGGGGCCATGGAATGCACTGCCTGGGAGTCTAGTGGAAGTGGGCACAGTGGAAGGCTTTAAGAGGGGGTGGGACAGGTGCATGGGTATACTGAAGCCGAAGCTGACCCTCTTGGGGGCTGGGGGGGTGGAGGAGCTAGCGCCCAATAGGGGCCAACTACCGACCAGACATGAAAGACCATTAGGCCTATTCTGCTGGCTTTTAGTATGTTAGTAATAATATTCTTTGTTTTTATGGTACCTTTCAAAAACCAAGGCACCTAACAAATATAAAATAACATATCAAACAGTCCAAACATTTTAAAAATAAAACAAGTAATACAGTTGAAAAAGAAATCGGTCACAAAAGCCTGGTACCACAAGTATGTCTTTAATGCCTGCTTGAATACCTCCACGGTCATGCACTCCCATAACTGACGGGGTAGAGAATTCCAAAGGGTTGGGGCCACATGCATAAATGCATGGGCCCCAGAAGATTTCAGGCAAACCCTAGGAATCTCTAGCAACCCCTCATCGGCTGAGCGGAGTGATCGCTCAGGGCAGTAAGGAACCAGGAGCTCTTTTAGGCAGTTCACACCCAGTCCGTATAGAGCTTTAAAAGTCAATAAATCACCTTTAAAGGTGATCCGCCACTGTACTAGCAGCCAGTGCAGTCCGCGTAGCACCGGCCAAATATGACAGACTGGGAAGTCCCTGTCAAAAGCCAGGCCGCAGCACTCTGCACTAGCTGCAAGAGGCATATTTCCACCCCAGGAAGCCCTAGGTAAAGGGAGTTGCAACAGTCCAGGCGCGAGGTCACAAAGGCATGGACCAGCGTAGGAAGGTCACCGGATGGAACAAGGTGCTTAATCCTGGAGATACTCCTCAGGTGGTAAAAAGAGGACTTGACGACAGCCAACACCTGCGAACGCTGAGTCAGCACTTCGTCAAAAATTACCCCCAGGCTTCGCTCCCATTCAGAGGTCGGGAGTGGTAAGCCCCCAAGGAAAAGCCTGGAGGGTAAGCCAACCCCCGTCCCCCCCATCTCTTTTCCGAGTTCAACCTCAGCCAACTCGAGTCCATCCAGTCCTGGATTTCTGCGAGGCAGTTGTTGAAGACCAAGAGAGCTCCATCCTGGTCAGGTGCAAAAGAAAGGTAGAGCTGGGTATCTTCAGCATAGCAGTGAAACCTCAGCCCATACCTTCTTACAATGTCTCTGAGGGGCAGCATGTACACTGCAAACAACATGTGGGACAATACTGAACCCTGAGGAACCCCACATGACAGAGAAACTGGGTCCGAAGAATGAACCAGACTATCTGTGCTAGGACCGGACCGATGGAATCAATACAACCCAAAATCAGGGAAGTTGGTCCTGGGTCCAAACTACAGCACATAGGGCACACACCCAGACAATCCGCATAACATCCATGAACTCCGGTCGGTTGAAGGTACTCCAGGAAAGCTGAGGGTCAGTGACCATGCGCTGGTCAAACGCAACACCCATAGACTGTGCCGGTTGGAGTACCGCCCTGATGTCAGCCACCTTAGCCATAAAGAATCGAGCAAGTTCATCGCACTCTATCTGCGAAAAAGCTTTTCGAACTTGTAGACCCACTGGGCTGCTCAGTCTGTCCACAGTGCAAAAAGGCTGAGCTGGTCGATTCTGAGCAGCTGCAATCTCCCCGGACAGGAACTCTGCCTTCTTGCGGGTGATTGCAGATTGAGAGACAAGATAATGATCCATCAATTTAAGGTGGTCGGCATCAAGGGTGGATTTCCGCCAGCAACGCTCTAACCTTCGTCCTAGTCTCCCTCAGAGTCCTGTCAAACCATGGAGATCGAGGGAGAAAGGACGAATGTGGACCGGAGCAACGATATCCAAGGCTGCCAAAATGGCTGTATTATAGGCCACCACGAGGGCCTCTGGGTCATTGTTTGCCTCTGTAAAGGACAAAAGGTCAAGTACTGCCACCAGGCCTTCAGAGCTAATATCTCGCAAAAGGTGATACCAGACCATCTCCACAGGGGTAGGCCTGCGAAGGGGGCAGCTAAAACTAAATCCCACGGTGCAATGATCAGACCATCCAACTGGTTCTGCCCCCAAGTCGGAGGCTTCGATCCCCAGGAGGAAGACTAAGTCAAGAGAGTGACCATGTTTATGGGTAGCAGAGGTGACCATCTGTGTAAGGCCCAGAGATGACATCAACTGGAGGAAGTGTTGTCCAAATTAAGAGAATTCGTCATTGACCCAGGTGTTGAAGTCGCCTAGAACCATCAGTCTGGGCGACTCAAACGACATGTTTTTTTTTTTTTTTAATTTAAGTTTATTAGTATTCATCGGGTACAATTAAAATGAACCAACCAGACAAAATCAGTTCCATTTACAAATATACAGTCCATTTAGAGATGTGAACAATGAGAAGTACAGAATAAAGGAAGTGACCTACATCAATCTATTTCAGATGGCAGGATAACATCTGCAGGCTCATTGGGGACAAGCCCACTAAGCTCTCACACAGCAAGTAGGCCATTCCCTGAGCAGCTGTCCCACATGAGATTGCTTTGGAGGTGTTTCTATTTAATTTTAACCTTGGCGGTGTTGGTCCCTGAGCAGAGACCTAGGAGGGACTGGACTGGGAAACTCTCCCTCAACCCCGCCAGATCTCCCATCTTGTCCATCTCCGAACATAAACCGCAACCTATAGTTTATCTTGTAGGTTATTTCCTCCATACTCAGCCTCCTGCACCAACCCCAATACAATCACCCAGGCCAGAGGATCTTTTTCAGCCACAGCCTAGTGATTGACTTATGGGCCGCCAAGAGGAGGGACCAGAGATACAACGTGTCTGCTCCAGCCAGGTTTTGGGAGGATCTCCCAGAATGAGATTTGTCCAGTCCAGGGGAAGTCCAGGGCAAACAGCTCCATGAGTGCCTGAGCCACCACTCCCAGAGGGCCCAAGCAGGACAGGACCACAGGACATGCAGGTAGTTATGCCAGACCTCTCACAAATTCTCTAGCAGCCTCGGTCTCTATCAGAGAATCCTCTGCTCAGGGACAAAGAGGAGTGGAAGTAACGTATCCTCACCTTCCAACTAAATTCCTGCCAGAAGGGTGAACAGGTAGTTCTGGAGGCCAGTTTAAATACTGGCTCCCAGTTAATTCCCCGTGGACCCACCTGCCCCTCCTCTAGCCATTTCTCAGGGCTTTGTACAACATGGAAATGAGACCCGATGATTTCTGTGAAGTCAATATTTTATGGAGAGTCTCTACAAAGGGGGCCGCCCTTTCCCCTAAGAGATCCCCTCTTCGACAATGAAGGATATAATCCCTCACCTGCAGGTATCTAAAATGGTCTGTATTACGCAGTCCATATTCTCTGCTTAGGGTTCTAAAGTCCGTCACCTCTCCTCCTATCGTAAACTGCCTGATATAGATTAAACCTCTCTTCTCCCAGGTCCTGAAGGTGTGGTCAAGGCGGGATGGTGTAAAGTCGACGTCCCATGATAGCCTATGCAGTGGCCATAGGGAAGTTTTTAGCTTGTATTTCTGCCAGGCCCTATGGGTGGCTTTCAGAGTGTCCCTGACAGCCATTAGTGAGGGGGTGGGATGAGCTCTATCCGTGCTCAGCTGTATGGCGCGGGATCCTAACATTGGGCTGCTGCCTCTTCCTCCGAGTGTTTCCATCTCCTTCCAATTGGCTGCATATGTAGGGACAGACCACTGTAACGCCCTCTTAACCTGTGTGGCGAGGTAGTAATCTTCAAGATCTGGCAAGGATTTACCCCCTTTTATCTTGGGCAGTTGGAGGATCTGAATGTTTATTCTAGGTTTTTTGTTATTCCATATAAACTTTGTGATCATTCTTTGCCAGTCACAGAAATGGATTCTGGGTATAAAGGTCGGAGGACATTGAAACAAATACAAAAACTTGGGTAGGATATTCATGGTGATGGAGTGGATTCTCGAGTAAAAGGGGAGGTTCAGCAGGGACCATCTGTCTAGGTCTCTTTGCACTTGGCTAGAGAGGGACGAATTTGCCTTGAAAAGATGGGAGTTATGTTTAGTCAGGATAGCTCCTAGGTATTTCATCTTTTCCGACCTGCCAGTTAAGTGGCAGGAATTCCCTCAGTCTATGAGAGGGGAGAAATAGAAGCAAAGCACTTGGTTTGGTTTTATTAAGGACATAACCCGAGTATTCGCCGAACTCAGATAAAATTGACCATACCTGTGGGATTGCAGCCTCTGCATGCGACAAACAGAGCAGAACATCATCTGCATACAATGATATTCTCTGCTGCTGTCCCCCCACCTCAATTCCCTGTACTCCAGGGGAAATACGGATTGCCTCCGCCAGAGGCTCTATGTAGAGGGCGAACAACAATGGGGACAGGGGACAGACCTGTCGGGTGCCCCTACCAAGTGAAAATCTATCCGAGAGACCCCTATTTACCCTGACGCACGCTTATGGGCCAGTATATAGAGACTTCAAGCTATTACTAAAGGATTGTGGGAATCCCATCTGATCTAGAACCGCAAATAGAAATAGCCAGGAGACCTTATCAAAGGCCTTTTCCGCGTCTAAACTCATGAGACATGCAGGGAGGCATGTGCGGCGGATGATATCAATTATATTGATCGCTGACCTGACCCCATCCGGGGCCTGTCGACCCTGGACAAATCCTGACTGGTCCGGGTTGATAAGTTCTTGGAGGATTGGATTCAATCTCGATGCGAGAATTGAGGTAAAGATCTTATAATCCGAGTTCAAAAGAAATTGGCGGAATGATTAGCGAGAGGGTCTTTGTTTTCTTTTGGTATGCAAATGTGTGGCATATTGCCATGATGGGGGAATTAGCGTGCCTCCTGCCATACCCCGAGAAGACCTCTGCCAGTATGGGAGCCGTTCTGTGCAAAGGCCTCATACAATCGGCTCCAAAGCCGCCTGGCCCCGGACACTTCCCATTCTTCAGGCCCTTTATAATTTTTAGTATTTCTGCCTGTGCAATTGGCCTGGTTAACACCTGGCCTTTTTCCTTTGTGAGCTTAGGAAGGGGTAGGGTCCCCAGATAGTCCACAATCGCCTGGGTGGATGTCTGCGCCTGTGGGGTGTAAAGCTTGGAAAAATAGGAGACAAAAGCCTCTACAATCTCCTTCGCCTTATTAGTCATCTGGCCTGTAGTTGGAGATGCAATTTTAGTTATTGTAGCCCTATCTCTATAGTGTCTCAGATGGGCCGCTAATAATCTGGTGCCTCTGGGGCCTCCCTCATAGTAATTTTGTTTGAGAAAAAAGAGATTCCTCTCTATCTCCTCCCTTTGTAATCTCTGGTGTTCTGTCCTCAGGGATCTAAGTTCTCGGTCTCTCTGCATGTCCCATTTCATTTTTTGTTTAGCCTCCAGCTCCTTTATACCCGTCAGCAGGTTTTGTTGCTTAAGGAGGCGTTCCTTTTTTTTCTGGGAGGCTATGCGTATAAGTTGTCCTCTGACAATGGCTTTCACTGTGTCCCAGATAATCTGTGGGGACATCCCCGGGGTAGTATTTTCCTGTAGTGTATCTGCGATCAACTGCTTAATTTTTTCTAGGGTCTCTTTATCTCTGAGTAAGGAGGTGTTGAGCCTAAAATGAGTTGTTTTCTTGGGTAGGGAAAGGGCCACCTCTAGAAAGATGGGATTATGATCCGACAGGGAGGCAGTGCCCACCCACATCGATGGGAAGCCGTCCACTCCATCTCTAAAGGTGAAGAATGTATCAATTCGGGAAAAACCTTATATGGAGGGAATAACAAGTATAATCTCTCCCTATTGGATATCTTTCTCGCAGATATCCACCAGTCCCACCTGATGCAGAGCGTGTTTGATCTTCCTGACCTTCTGCTGATCATAAAGGCTGAGCCCTCGATGTTGTATCTAGTTTTCTGTCATATCAAATTCCAGTCCCCCCCATGATCAACATGCCCTAGACCTCTCCATGACCAGTCCGGCAATCGATGTGTAGAATGCTGTGGGGGAGCCGGAGGGGCATAAACATTGACTACAGTTACCGGAGTATCCTGTACCCTACCCACCACCAGGACGTATCTGGCACCAGGGTCCATCACCATCTCCTCATGCTCGAATGGGAACGTGGCGGCAAGCATGATGGCTACCCCCCTCTTATGGCCCGCATCAAGGGACGAAAAAAACATATGGGGATATGCCTTGGTCTTCAACTTTAATGTTTCAGGTGGTGACAGGTGGGTCTCCTGTAAGAATACCACCTCACAGTTTTGTCTGGTGATGTACCTCTGAATTTGCTTTCTCTTAACTGGGCTGGAGCAGCCATTGATGTTGTAGGAGAGCACTTTCACATTTCCGTTACTCATTTGTATTCGTCTTAACTATCATGCTTAAGCAAAAAAGGACTGATATCACTTTGTCTGAGAAATGCATCATAACCCAACTACATGTGTACCCATTTAACTTTTCTAACCAAAACATATTATAACCAAAGAACAGCAGTGTCAGTAACTCCCAACCGTGGGAACGGAAAACCTGCGCAGGGCATTCCTCAGCTGAGGGCCTGTGCAAAGTGATGGCACAGCAAGTGAGTCCTTTAACACTCTCCTGCTCATGCTAACCAAAACTGATGGTGTACTTCCAAGGAGGGCTGGCAGTATGTCCCCAGCCGTAGGGGTAATTCAATCAATATTCAGAAGGGGCTCCAGTCTAGGATGATTTCACCCTTCCTTCCCGGGGGGGAAACCCCTGTGCGGGACACCCTACAGACAGCGACTTGTAGGCTTCGTAGACTCCCTCCTCAGTCTAGGATCTAAACAGATCAACGTTATGGCATTTAGCATCACTCTATGTAATTTCTAAGTAAACGACATGTTAATGATGAAGTCCGCCACTTCCTGAAGGAACCGCTTCTCATCGCTGGGTGGACGGTAGATGAGAGCGATCCTACAGCCTACACCTGCTACCACAGTACACTCAAATGACTCAGTCTCCTCAACTGGTACACTTGTGAGATTAAGTTCGGTCTTGAAACAGACCGCACCCCCCGCCCCGGTGATCCAATCTTGGGTGGTGGATCACCAAGTACACGGCTGGAGTTAGAGCCTCCAATATGGGGCCAGAATTTTCATCCAGCCAGGTCTCAGTGATGCAAGTCAGGTCCACTGTTCCCACAAGATCTGCAATAACTGAAGTCTTGTTTTTAATGGACCTGGCATTGCATAACACCGCCCGAGTTGGATGAACCTCCAGAGCCGCCCAAGCCACCTGCCTACTAAAATTGGTAATGCCCTTGGGTATGGAAACCAGACACGGCAGACCACGATCTTGGTTCCATTTCGCCCCACAGAAACATAGAATTTGACGAAAGATAAGGACTGCTTGGCCCACCTAGTCTGCCCACTTCCCTACCTGATGGATAAACTGCAGATTCTATTTAATTAACAGCTTACTTCCTCCTAACCCCCCACTAGAATTGCCTTATGCCTGTCCCATGCATTACTGAATTCTCCCACTGTTCCTGACTCCACAACCTCCTCAGGAAGGCTATTCCATGCATCCACAACCCTCTCTGTGAAAAAATACTTTCTAACATTACCTCTGAGCCGTCCCCCTCTATCTTCAAATTGTGCCCCCTTGTTCTTGCACATCTCTTCTTCTGAAAGATAGTACCCTCTTGTACTTTGTTAATTCCCTTGAGATACTTGAAAGTTTCTGTCATGTCCCCCTCTCCCTCCTTTCCTCAAGGGTATACATATTAAGCTGCCTCAGTCTCTCCTTGTACGTCTTCTGGTGCAGACCCTGCACCATTTTGGTTGCCCTCCTCTGAACAGCCTCAACTCTGTCTATATCTTTGCGGAGATGGGGTCTCCAGAATTGCACGCAGTACTCCAGATGGGGTCTCACCAACTGTCTGTATGGAAGGATAACAACTTCCTGTTTTCTACTGTTGATGCCTCTCCCTATGCATCCCAGTATCCCCCCAGCCCTCCTTACTGCCTTCTCACATTGTTTGCCCACCTTTAGGTCATCTAATTACCCCAGGTCTCTTTCGATTTTTGTTGTTGTTATTAACTCACCCCCACTGTGTACTCTTCCCTTGGGTTTTTGTTTCCCAGATGCATTACCTTGCACTTCTTTGCATTGAATCTGAGCTGCCACATATTTGACCATTCCTCCAACCTTGCCAAGTCCCTTTTCATTCTTTCCACTCCACCTTGTGCATCAACCCTGTTGCAGATCTTTGTGTCATCTGCAAAGAGACATACCTTTCCTTCCATGTGCTCTCCAATGTCACTTATAAAGACATTAAAGAGGACCAGTCCCAGTACTCAACCTCATGTACCTCAAGAATACCTTCCTTCCTCTTCACTGTGGACTCTGTTTACTATTACCCTTTGCTCCTGTTGTCCAGCCAGTTTTTATCAGGCTACAACCTTGGGACCCACTCCAAGGCTGGCTAACTTGTATATTAATCTTTTGTGTGAGACTTTGTCAAATGCCTTGCTAAAATCTAGGTAGGCCATATCCACAGCCCCTCCCTGGTCTACTACTTTGATCACCCAGTCAAAGAAATCTATTAGGTTTGTCTGACATGACCTTCCTGCTGTGATACCATGCTGCCTTGTGGCCTGTGCCCCACTGGCCTCTAGGTACTCAATCATTCTTTCCTTCAGAAGTGATTCCATCATTTTCCCTACCACTGAAGTCAAACTAACTGGTCTGTAGTTTCCTGCTTCTACTCTGCTCCCACTTTTGTAAAGTGGAATCACATTTGTCCTCCTCCAGTCCTCAGGTACCACCCCATCCTCCCATGATTTATTAAAGAGAGTAGTCAGTGGTGTTACTAGTTCTACCTTTAGTTCTTTTAGAATTCTTGGGTGAATCCCATCAAGCCCCATTGTTTTGTCCACCCTCAGTTTCAAGAGTTCTTTAAAAACCCTTTCTTCTGTGAATGGACTGGTATCGACCCCCCCTATTCAGTGTTTCTCCCTTGTTTGGTTTAGGTACCTCCTCCTCCACTTCTGCTGTGAATACTGAGCAGAAATATTCATTCAGTATCCCTGCTTTTTCACTGTCACCCTCTGCCCACATGCCTTCCTCTTTATTAAGTCTCTGTATCCCTCCTTCCCTTGGTCTTTCTTCGCTCCCTAATGTACCTATAAAAGGTTTTATCCCCCTCCTTAACAGAGTGGGCTATCTTTTCCTCAGTTTGTGCCTTTGCTATTCTGACTGCCTTCCCTGCCTCCTTGTGCTTTAACTGATAAAGTTCTCTGTCCTGCTCCTTCTGTGTTTCCTTATATTTCCTGAATGCTATCTTTTTCTCCTTAACCATCCCTGCCACCTCTTTTGAGAACCATAGTGGTTTTTTCCTTCATCTTGTTTTGTTGATTTGCTTCACACAAAGGCTTGTTGCCTCTGTGATGGCTGTTTTGATTATTCCCATTGTTCCTCCACTCCTCCTTCTTGCCCTTTTGCTAGTGCTTTTCTGAGGCACTCTCTCAGTTTCCCAAAGTCAGCCTTCCTAAAGTACTCTTGTTTTTGTATGGCTTGACTCTATGGCTGTTTATTGTGAACCACAATGTTTGGTGGTCACTTGTTCCCAGATGGCTACCCACTTCTAAATCTGAGATCCTTTCTCTTTCCCCATTTGAGAGTACCAAGTCTAAGACTGCTCCCTCCCGAGTGGGTTCCAACACTAGCTGTCTGAGGCATGCCCCTTGAAGGGCATCAAGAATGACCCTACTCTTGGATGTGCCTGCAGCAAAGGTACTCCAGTTAACATCTGGCATATCCAGGTCCCCATCAACAATATCTCCTTTTCTGCCATTTTAAGGATTCCTTCTATCATTTCCTTGTCCATTTCCTCCCCCTGAGATGGGGGTCTGTACACAACCCCCACGTGGATTGTGGTGCCATTTCCTGTCTCCAGGGTGACCCATAGTGACTCATCAACTTCCTGTTTACTCTTTAGTTCTGTTGCTTTAATCCCTTCCCTTATATAGAGAGCTACTCCTCCTCCTCTTTTACCCACCCTGTCCCTCATGTAGACTGTGTATCCTGGTATGCTGACATCCCAGTCATGGTTCTCTGTGTACCATGTTTCAGTGACTGCCACAATATCCAGGCATCCCTCTTCCATCAATGCCACTAGTACAGGGAGGTTGTTGCACAGACTGTGGGCATTGGTACTCATCACCTTCCATGTATTTTTTATGGCCTTACCCCTACCGCCTTTTTCTGCATTTGTCCCTGTTCTGCTCCACACTGACTTCTCTACCTTGTTGTTTACCTCTCTAACTACTGTGTTTTGTGGGAGGAGGCTGGGATTTCTCCGCCCCTTTTCAGTGCCTCCCCCCTTGGCTAGTTTAAATGCTTGCCAATGAAGCATTTAAACCTGTCACCTAGGATCCTGGTTCCCCCACTGGACAGATGCAGACCATCGCGCCAGTATAAGCCTGCATCCCTCCAGGTGGCTCCTCAGTACCGAATGAAGCCAAAACCCTGAGCTCCACACCAGTTTTTCAACCATTCACTGAATCTCATGGTGCGGAATACCCTAGCATCATCCTTGCCATAGACAGGCAGCACCTCCAAGAAGGTTACCGTACATGCTACTTGTCTAAGGCCCCTCCCCAACTCCACAAACTCCTCTTGCAGTGCTCTGATCCCATTAACAGCCAGGTCATTTGTCCCTAGGTGGACAATGACATCCAGCTCCCTCCCTCGTGCAGCTGCTCCCGCGATCCTGAGGATTTGCTCCTGTCCCTACGAGCCGTGGTGCCAGGCAGGCCCCTTACCTCCCTATCACCTTCATCCCCACTTCTACCCCTAATGAACGAGTCCCCACCAGCAGTTGTTTCTTCTCCTGTGGGGTCTCGTGCCACCCTTCTGTGGGTCTCTTTGTGGAGGTTCCCAGCATCCTCCTTGGTCTCCACTACAGGTGCCTCTATAGAGGAACCACTTTGCCAGAAAAGCATATGAATTGTGGAGAGGTACAACTGGAAGGATGCACATCTGTTCCACCACCCTCTCCCTCCCTGAGCCCACCTTTGGTCCAACTGGCCTCTTTTCTTGGCAACCTCTGAGGTAACAGTGGTGGCCCTGGGTGGAGAAGAGGTTTCACGAATCCTAGCCAGGTCAGCCTGGAGACGGGCAACCCCGTCCCTCAGACCAGAGAGGTGCCTGCAAACAGGGCAGCATCGCAGCCTCCAGAATGTCTCCTGGAACACTGCTGCACCACAGCCATTGCACTGCACCACTCCCATCTTTACTTATTTTGTGTCCCCTCTCCTGTTGCTTTGTATGCTTACTGTCTCCTCCCTCTATGTATTCTACACTTTTCCTACTGCCTATGTGCCCTTACAACTTTCACCCTTCCTGTTCTGGGACAGGAACTTTCTGTAGTCTTCAGTAGTCTCCTTCTTCCGTGCTTGGATTCTGACCTCCAGCAGCCGGGGGGGGAGTTATTTTTTTTTTTTTTAGATTCCTTCAAGGTTGATTAAACTAATGTGTCTCAGTGATCCTTCCCTTCCTACTGCCAAACAGGAAGTTCCTGTTGTCAGTCAAATCCAGTGGCTATAAAAGTAGAACTGGCTTTGGGTGGGTGGAGGGGTGGGAAGGAGACCAATTAGTAAAAAATCTGTAGTTCTAGACTGCTGTATCTTGCTCTGGAACCAAAGTGTTCTGTCAAAAACAGCAGGACATCCAGGGCCGCCAAAATGGCTGTATTATAGGCCACCATGAGGGCCTCTAGGTCGTTGTTTGCCTCTGGAAAGGATGATAGGTCAAGTACTGCCGCCAGGCCTTCGGAGCTAATATCTCGCAAAGGGAGATACCTGACCATCTCCACAGGGGTAGGCCTGCAGCCCAGGGCGTCTCCTGGATCTTACGACCCTGATGCGGTGGCCCTGCTCATTCACCCTCCATTGTTCGCACCCCCAGTCCTCCTCCCTCTCCCACGAGCAATACCCAGCGCCCTACAGTGCTGATATTTTGTAAACTGCAATGGGGGGGGGCAGGAGGGCGCAGAGAGCAGAGGGTGAATAGCACACAACCATGGGGGCAGGCCTCCAACACATTCTGGTGACCAATTTATTGGAGCGGCCCTTACTTAACTAGACCAACAATACCCCCAAGATATTTAAAAGAGTCAAACAAAAAATAAAACAAAGTTACAATGAAATATAACCCTTAACACTTACTTACGGGAAATAACCCTCAACATCCATCCCCTATAATAAAATAAATAAATATCCCTCAATTACCCCACCCCAGCATAAAATTCTAAAATAAGTTAAATATCACAACTCAAGAGTCTTGGACACGAATAAATTAACTTGGAAATAATTCAGTCACAGATGAATGTTAGACCTGCTGTAAATTAAATCCTGGATGAAAGAAAAATAAGTCCCCAAGGCCCTCTCACTGCCTCGGGAGAATTAACAGGGCACAGGCACTCTCACCGTCTGTCCAAGCCAGAAAATAATACAGGATGATGAATACTTTCAGCCCCCATGCCTTATCACTACCTGGGGGACTGACAAGAAGCACAGGCACTCTCACTGCCTGAAAATAACAGTAAATAATCAAACAGTACAAGGAAAATAAAAATCTGACCAGGTGCAGGCAGAGGGTCTTCAGAACACACATATTGGAGAGACTGTGTTGGATTTGGACTAGACTTTGGCCAGGTGACAGTGATTCCCAGATCTGCGGAACAGTTTCAAGGTAGCATCTAGGGTGGCAAGCAGAGCTACTCTGGAGTCTGCATTTTATTAGGCAATTGTCTAGATATGGAAAGATGAAGTGCCCTTCTCTTCGTAAGGCTGCTGCTACCACTGCTAGGCACTTAGTGAACACTCTGAGGGCTGATGAGAGGCCGAAAGGGAGTGTTCAAAACTGGTAATTCTGACCCAGTAGGTGGAAGCGCAAAAATTTGTTTTGAGCAGGGTGGATGGGGATATGAAGGTAGGCATCCCTCATGTCTAGGGTACAAAGCCAATCACCCTGTTTCAGGATCGGCATAATGTAAGGTAAGGTGATCATGCAGAAACGTTTGCACTGAATGTAAAGATTCAGTTGTCTGAGATCCAGTATTGGTCTGAGATCTCCTGTTCGTTTGGGCACCAGAAAGAAGTGGGAGTGCAATCCTCTCTGATGTTCCAGAAGGGGCACCGGTACAACGGCCTGTTTAGTCAAAAGGGCCGTCAATTCCTCCTGTAAGATGAGTATATGATCTGGAGGATAATGAATCTTCAGTGGAGGGCAAGGGTGTGGGATGGAGAGAAACTCCAGAGTACGACCCTTCTGTATAATCTGAAGTATCCAACTGTCGGAAGTGATCATTTGCCAGGCCTCCAGATGGAGAGCAAAAATGACCCCGACAGCCTCCAAGGCCTGGTCGAGGAGGCAGGGGGAAAGCTCTAGTGGGTCACTGGGAGGTGGGCTGTGCAGCTCCACCTGAAGAGTGGGAGTGGGCACCCTGGGCGGTAGAGGTGTTGCCTCTGGTGGATTGAGCATGACCTCTGAAGCCGCCTTTATTATTACCTCTGTATCTTCCACCTCTTTTGGAATAAGAGGAGTGCTGAATATGGTAGATTGTAGCTAGAGTATGTGGTACATGCCATGGACCATACAGAGGGTTCTGTCTGATGCCTGTAAGTCATCCAGTAAAGTTTGAGTACCTGGCCCGAATAGCTTGAACCTATTAAAGGGGGCATTAGCTACTTTATGTTGTATATCAGGTGCAAAGCTTAAACGCGAAGCCAGGCATGGTGACGCAGTGTGATACCAGTGGTTGATAGTTGGGCTGAGGTATCTGTGGCATCATATTCTGACCTGCAAAGGTGACGGGAGATAGAATTACTAGTTGTCACTGTAGCCACTAATTTATCCCTGTCCTGTGAGAGAAGGAGTACACTGATAAGCTCAATGGCAGAGGACACCAAGTACGCTGATATTTAATCATATGACCCATATAGTTCAAGATTCTGATATTCATAGCACCAGAGGAAAATATCTTTTTCCCCAGATAGTCAATTCTTCGGGACTCCTCATCAGGGGGTAAGGAACTCATGTGCTTGGGTTTTTTGGTATGGTCATGAGCGGCAGTAATGACCACAGAATCTACCTCTGGAATACTAGACAGAAAGGGGTGGTCCAGAGGAGCCTGATACAGACGATCAGCTTTGCAGAGAACAGCTGTAATAGCTGAAGGCTGATGCCAAGCAGCCAGCATGGCATTCTGGTAGGTTGGTATTAGTGGGGGAACTACTAAAACAGGCTCCTAAGGTAATTCAAGGTATTCTGCCATATCCTTACGTTGTTTATCATGTTCAGTACTGGAGAATCCCATGACCTTTTGGATTTGAGCCAACAGTTCACTAAAGGTTGGGTCATCTGGGGGAGAGGCTGCCGAAGGCAGAGGCAGATACTCATCAAGAGAGAAGAGATTTCTGAATAGGAGGATTCAGGATTAGGAAAATCCAAATCTTGGAACCCTTCATCCTCAAGATCACTGGCGAAATCAGGCGGCAAATCTTGGTCATCTGACAAATAGTCCTCTATAAATGGAGAGAGACCAGGGTGGCATGATATCCCTGTCACTAAGAAATCTTTTAGGCGGAGGAGGGAGAGGAGATCAGGTAGGATCACCCAGCTCTTCAGAAGGCTGAGAATGCTGCATGGCATGTAAGACCTGTCGGACTACGTTGGTGAGGTCCCTTTCCTGGGAAGGAGGGGGTGAGAAGGGGGGGCATGTTGGCGAAACAAGAGGGGTGATAGAGGGAATGGGACATGTAGTATGAGCAGGTCTTGCCCCTGGGTGGTAAGGACCAGGGTCCCGATCTCTGTCCGCCTGACCCTTACAAGAAGCCACCTATGTAGGCGGAGGGACAGTCAATAAGGCATAAGTCATAAGTCATAGGTTTCCCCTGAAGAATGCGGGGTCTTGTCAATGGGCCCGCAGGGGAAAAAGTGTTATTTTCACTTAAATTGTCAGATGCCGTTGACAGGAGAGGAGCCCCTGTCGACAGTGTAGCAGTATGCTTAACTGCATGTAAAGTGCTGGAAAGAGTCATTGACAAGAGGGTACAAGTCTCCGTCGACGGAGCAGTTACTATTTGAACAGCATTTAAAGTGCTGGAGAGCACCATTGATGAGATGGTATGAGCCCCTGTTGACCAAGAAGTGTTTAAAGGATGCCCCATCAATGGAGGGACACCAAAAACGGTGGCCGTCTACGAGTGATGAGGCAGGGAGTGTGAGGAGGGTTTCTCCTTCTCCTTTTTCTGCCTGGAACGAGAACCAGTAGAGGGGAAGCCCTTGGTACGAGCCCCCTGGTTTTCATTTTCTGCTCCATCAAAAGGTGTTGAATTTCAAGCAACCGTTGTCAATGAGCTGCCTGATTAAAGTCCTGACATAAACTGCAGGAACTGGTGTTGTGTGTGGGTCCCAGACACCTTACACAAAGTGCGTGATTGTCAAAGCGGTATATCTTCCTACCACAATGGCAGGAATTAAATAAAGATTGTTTCTTTGAAGAACCTGTAGACATTTGTCTTAGTTCCAAATTTCTCGTCAATGACTGCTACACAGAAGTTGCAATAGCTGCTGCGCGAGCCGAAGACGGCGGGAAAATAAACTGAGGATACCAGGGACTGCCCACACATACAGGAAACAGGAAGCTGATGTCATGTGTGGGTGGTCCCTGGTGAAAAACTGCTACAAGAGCTGCCGAGCACCACAGCGACCTCTGCTGGATACCCAAAAGTATTACCTACTGCAAGAGACCACTCCGTGAAAGATCTACGGTTACAGGTGAGTAACTTATTTTTCTAGGGATATGGATATGTTTCACTATGCCAGCAGTTCCCCTGGAGGAGAAGGCACACACCCCTACTTGGCGAACAGAGACTGGGGAACCAAGGTCCTAAAACCAGCATCCTGGCATGACTCAAGGTCGATGCAGTAGTGGGAGATGAAGGTGTGTGTGCTGACTTCCAGGTAGCAGCCCTGCAGATTTCCTGGATAGGGATGTCCCTGGATGCAGCTGCCAAGGCAGAAGTATGTCTAGTGGAATGAGTCCTAGGCCCTATGGAAGCTCCCTACCAACCAACATATAGCATAGGTCGATGCAGGATGTGATCCACCTGCCAATCATACACTTTGCTTCCAGTTTGTCATGTGCAGTTTCAGGATGACAAACAGCTGGCAAGCCTGTCCCCAAACTCCAGCCATTCGCTCCACATAATAAGTGAGCACTCTCCGCAGCTCCAGGGTATGGAGCCTGCGGTTGGCCTCTGAAGAAGGGTTAGTAAAGTATACCGGTAAGTTATCCAGCCCGGTGGCGCTGAGGGTCGAGGTGCTGGACACCACACCTCATGCTACGATGGCATCCTAGGTTCGGAAGCGAACTCGGGTCGCCGGGGATCGGCAGGGGGAGGAGAGAATGGAGCATCTAGAGGACTGCTCTGCTGGGGATTCCCCATGGGGTAGCAGCTCCCAGTGGAGACTGGGAGCACACCACCTCCATGGGGCAGTGAATGGGGCATGGTAGCAGACATCTGCAGGAGGGGGCAGGGGCATGCCCTCCACATGCCGACATCACTGCACGTCCGCGCCTTGGGGAAAACCTAAGGAGGAAAAACCCTGGCTGCCAGGAGGGTGATGGCAGACCCAAGTGACCGGCCTGCACGCCACCGCCAGCCCCGACCCAACCTGACTACCCGTAATCACCTCCCCGTAAGGGCCCGTGGTTGGGAGGGGATCCAGCACCTGATTCCTTGGTCGGGAAGGGGTTCAGGCCAGGCAGTAAAAAGGCCGGTTGAGAGAGTCTCGCCAGAGAGGTGCCCTGGCAACCAGTAACCAGAATGAAACAGAACTGGAAAAAAAAAAAGTATACTGGTAAGTTTATTGCCTGGTTGAGGTGAGACTCTGACACCACCTTCGTGAGGAACTTTGAGTTGGGGTAAAGGACGATTTTGTCCCTGTGGAAGATGAGGTAGGAAGGCTCCACTAATAGCATCTGGAGCTCCCCAATCCTTCTGGCCAACGTGGTGTCCACCAGGAAGGCCATCCTCCATCACATGTGTGCACTGGCTCAAAAAAGCTTGCCCATGAGCACAGCCAACACCAGCAGAAGGTTCCACGGGGAGGTGCTTCATGCACCAGAGGGGACAGGTGGTCCAGGCCCTTAAAAGGCACCTGCCCAAATTTTCCTGAGCCACTGTCGGCATACCACCCCCTTCCTAGTAAGCAGAGATCACTGCCAGGTGCACCTTAAGGGTCGCACTTGCAATCCCAACTGGGAAAGTAGACCAGAGGTAGTCTAGGATGCTAGCCACAGGACAGGCAAGGGGATCAAGCTCCCCATCCAGACACCAAATGGAAAATCTCTTCCATTTAAAGTAATAGCATCTATGAGCCGACTCCTTACAGGAGACCTGCACAACAGGTAGCCCCTCATCCGAAAGATCCAAGGGCTGGATCTCTAGCTGCTCAAGAACCAGGCTGTGGGGTACAGGGACTGCAGGTCTGGGCGCAGGACCATTCCCTGAAGTCTGGTCAGCAAATCTGGATGGCGAGGCAGTTGCCGTGGAGGTTTGCTGTTGAGGCTGTGGAGATCTGGGTACCAGAATTGCCTCAGCCAGTCTGAAGCTATCAGGATCATCTATGCCTTGTCCTTCAAGGCCTTGACCTTGACCTTGTGGATCAAGGGGAAGGGAAGGAAGGCATACACAAGGTCTGAGGTCCAGTGCTCGTGAAAGCTTCTCCAACAGTGTCCCAGACTGTGGAGGGCATGCACGAAACAGCCTCAGTTTTTTTCATTCTGCCAAGAGGCAAACATCTAGTAGAGGAGTACCCCATCAGAACAGATGGTGCACCACCTCCTGATGCAGGGACCACTCGTGCGATGTCTCTCCAACCCAGCTGAGAGTGTCTGCAGCTGACTGTTTTCTTCTGCGACATGAATCACCACAAGATCTGCACCCAGGCTACTCACAAGAGTCTAAGTGCAGAGGGCCTCCCAAAACAAGGGAAGGGAGTGATTTCCACCCTGCCTGTTCGGGTAGAACATGGTATTTGCTTTGTGTTGTCTGTCTGGACCCAACTTGCCTGACCCCTGAATAGAAGTGTGAATTCTGTCAGTATCAGCTGGACTGCACAGAGTTCTAGCAGGTTTATACGGTAACGGGACTAACTGCGTGACCAGAACCCATGGGCTCAGTGGTTCCCCAGGTGTGCTCTCCATCCCAACCAGAGACGCACCCATTGTGAGCGTAATGGTCGGTTCTGGGCAGACAAACGAGAATTCTTCTTCTAGGTGTTCTGGGATCAGCCACCACTGGATGGCACCCCATATTGGCTGCGTCACAGTAACTGGCTGGTCCAAGTGTCCTAGGTGCTGAGACCATTGATGGCACAACTCCCACTGGAGGTGGTGCATCCCCAGTGGGTCCAATGGAGCATGATGGTGCAGGATGCCATATACTCCTCAGGAAATCCCAGCAATGGTGCGAAAGCCCAACATGAAATTATCGGGCAAAAGAGGTACGATCCAGAAAGCAGTACGCAGGGAGGCGCCTCATGGCCTGCAGGGAGTTGGGTTCTGCCCTGATGAGCTTGTTCACCTGCTTCAGTACTAGTTCAGATTTGTCCGGGTTGACCAACAGGCACAAGTCTGAAAAGCCAGATGTCTGGACCTCTCCACGGCCTCCTTGGATGGACTGGCTAACAGACAGTCATACAAGTAGGGGGCAACCCTTGACCCATAGGCACTGCAGGTGGGCCACCATCACCGTCATGCACTTGGTGAAGACCCTGGGTGCTAAAGAGAAGCCAAAGGGCATGACCTGAATGGTACAGAACCCTTTCCATTATGAACCAGAGGTACATGCAGTGGGATTGACACATTGGGATGTGGAAAAATGCATCCTGGAGGTCTAGGGAGCAGAACCACATGTTCTGCTCCAGCGATGGCATGATCTGATTCAGAGTGACCATCCTGAACTTGTGTTTCCACATGAACTGGTTCAGTTCGTACAACTCAATTATGGGGCGCCAGTCCCCCTTAATCCATTTTGGGACCAGGAAGTAAATGAACATGTAACCCTGACCGGTAAGCCCATCTGGGACATGTGCTATTACCCCTTTTGCAAGGGGATCAGCACCTGGACTTCGGTTTGGGGTGTCAGGCCTGGTTCTACCCTTGCTGAGGCTGCTGCTTAGGAGGTTGTGGCTGAAAGGACCAGAACAGAAAAGCCTGTTTCTTAGGCTTCTTTTTTGGGTCCTTCTGGGACAATGCCACAGAATCCAAGGTGGTACTGGACTTCTCGATACAGTGAGATGTTCTTTCACCCCATGGCCAAACAGGCTGGTGCCCAAGAAAGGGACATCAGCCAGCTTATGCTGGATGTCCACTGTGAAAGAGAACAGATGTAGCCAGACCCTGTGATGCATGGAGACAGCCACTGCCATGGCACTGACACACGATTCACCCATGTCCAAGACCATCTGGAGCTGGTGTTTAGCCAGTCATTTAACCTGGTCTTTGATGATCATCACCGCCATCTGCTGATCAGCTGGGAGGATTGCATCAAAGACCTCCATCAGGGAGTGACTGAAGTTGGTCATCATCAAGGCACAGCTAGCCTGAAACTGGACTTCCGGTTTGGCCATTAGCAGTTTGACCACTTGAAGAACTGGCTCACTACCTTGGGTGATAATTTTGGAAAAACCTAAATTTTACAACTGAAAAATCTGCAATTCCAACTGTGGATTATGTAAAGACACTGTTTTTTTGAGAAAAATGCAATCAGAAAGTGAAAATTAAGTTTTGGTCAGTGACAGCTATGTCGGCTGGAACAGAAAACAGAGCGAGTGCAGAAGATCCAGCCATATGCCAAATGTTTTGAAAAAAATCATACAAGAGGTTTCTGGAGTAAAACCTGCTGTTTCAACTTTGGAGAACAAAATGGAAGACCTCCAAATCCACGTGTTTGATAATGAGAGCTCCCCGAGGCACACTAATATGCAGGGGCACTGAACTACATTCTCTGCAACATGGTATACAGCTGCTGTGGGGGGGGGGAACAATCAATGATCTTGAGTGTAGGGGATGACAGAATAATCTCAAGATCTCAGGAGTATCAGAAGGGGCAGAAAGAAAAAGTGTTGAAGATTTTGTGCAGCAGCTGTTATCAAAGTGCTGCAGTTAAAGAACGTACTACTGGAAGTGCAGCGAGCCCACCATACATTGGCAGTGTGGCTCAGCTGGTAGCCCACCCACCTCTGGACCAGAAGGTTGTGGGTTCTTGTCCCACACCAGGATTGGACTCATATCTAAAACACTGGCATCCGAGTGCAGTATTAGGGGGGTGCTGTACTGCTGGGGTGTGCCGTCCTTCGGATGACACATTAAACCAAGGTTCCTTCTACCCATCCTGGTGCTGTCCTGGTGGGTGTCCAGGTGGAAGTAAAAGAACCCAGGGCACTCTTCACAAAGGAGTAGGGGACATTCCCAGTGTCCTGGCCAACATTCCGTTTCCCATAAACCAGATCATGCAATTGTCCAGGCTGTGTGTGGGTGTTGATGTGCGATATAGCCGCCACTACACATTCAGTCACTTCACTACCAGTCTAGCACTGCTTGTAAAATGCTTTGGGATACACTATGTATAAAAAGCACTATATAAATAATGATGATTCTTCTTCTCCCAGATCGAAGGTGGGAGAGAGACATCCCCCCCCAATTCTGGCCCTATTCCTTTGCTAGTCAAAAGAGGAAAGATTGCTTAAAATGGCAAAGGAAAAAGGCCTTTGCTCTGGCATGGCCATTGTTTCTCGCTGTACCAGGACTACTTGAAATAGTTAAACCAAAGAGGACGACCTTTACAGTGGTACGGCGCTCCCTGCAGCAGCTGGGTGTCAAATACTGAATGGTCTACCCCGCTACTTTTAAGCTAGAATGCTAAGGTATTTTCCACAAGTTTACAGAGCCTACACTGAGGCTGCCAACTTCATACACAGAACCTATGGCAACCACCAGGACAAAGGGCCGTGAACCAACAAACAATCATACACAGAACCTCAGGGCCACCGGGACCAGGACTGTCAAATAATGGAAACAGGTGTTCTCCCCGGCACCCTCAACCAACCAAGCACCCCCAGACCAGTGGCAGAGATGACATGGGAAAAAAACTAAAATCCGGAGCTGCTATCTCAAGCCACAGCCACTCGGTGACTGAACCACACAGGGGCAGAAGTAGGGAATCTCAGGGTTCGCCTAGTTACTCCTTTCCTGTTGAATCCAGCAAGGTCAGCCCTCCCCTCACTCTGTCTAGATAGCAGAAACTCACAGTCCAATGTGGGACTGACAGTTTCAGGACAAGATCAGCTGGAACTAGCACTTCTGTGGACCGATGTGCCCAGAAACAGCTGCACTGGGACCCTAAAACCGCAGAGACGCAACAAGAAGCAGTGGTCCAGTCTACTCCCCTAAAAATGGATTTTTTCATTTTTCTTTATTTCACACATTTCTAATGCTGCAAAACTAAAAGTAATACACTGCTTTGCTGGGCGGCTGACATAACAGGTAAGAAGAGGTAACTGTGTATGTTATAGTAATGAGCGTGGTTTAGCAGGCAACATTATGTAAATCCAACAGACAGCATGCTATCCACTATTTAAGTAGCTTAACAGAGCTTATTCATACGTGCTGACATAACTGGTAACTGAGTCAATCCTCCCCCCATCACTGTTGGGCAACTGCCAAATTAGCTCTGTCCCGAGTGGGGAAGGGACAAGCTCCCTCTCATCACAAAGAACAAGGTCCACATAGACAGATTCCAAATTAAGCACCACAGGATTCCATAAATTTCCCCCAAGTTGCCTATTCCAGTATGCTGTAATTTACAAATTGTTTATTATACACAGCATTTCCATAGTAGCAACAACCCTGCTATGTTATGTCACAGTACTCCAGTGGTCTGGGACATCAGCACAACCAGATTTATTTTACTTTTTCCTCCACAGACAGTGCATAAATTGGCAGCTGGTCAACATAAATACTCCCTTGTGATTTAAGCTTCGAGCAGTAACTGTGTCACATGTTAATAAAGCGCTATGTTCGGAATCCTTCACTGCCCCACACTTCACTATCACTAGTACGGCATATACTTGAGAACTGCAAGACTCCCACATTCCCTCTGTACCCCGATGTTAGAACCCAGCTACTCTCTACCACAGTACTCTGGTGCTAAGGAACATCCAGATGCTTTTATATTTCCCTCCCTCAATCCTGTAGGAATGGGGAACTGGCTGACATAAATGCATCATTGTGTTTTAAGCATCGGGCCTTGGGGAAAATACCGTGTGCACTTACTGAAGCATGTGTGGGTAAGCCGCTGTGTTCTAAACCTTCTACACTGCCCTAATGTTTCCTATCACTAGCACAGTACACACTTGAGAAGCACAAGGCCCTCACTTTCTCTAAAGCCCCCACCTTGTGTGCACTAACCTTTGCAACTGCAGAGACAAGGTAGGGCTCTCTCTTTAGCTCTTGAAATGGCCACAGGAGACATTCACTTCCTGACAGAACTTTCCAGAGGTACTCAGATGTGCCCCACATGGTCAGATACCCCAATGTTACAGGATGGCATCCTGCCTGAAGTGTGAGTGTGAGCAGACGGTGGTATCCCCATATATTAGACAACACAGTGGGTTTGCAGTCCCCCAGGTTTCAGAACCCTTGCTGGGGGAGGCTGGTTCAGGCACTGGGATTTCTTCTTTAAGCCTAGCAAATAGTCCTGCACAGCACGATCTAGGTGTTACAATGGGAGGGGGGGGAGACTGACGCACAGATGACTTTCTGCTAAATCAACCTCTACTCACTCGCTAGCAGTAGATAGCGGCTCTCACCTGGGAGGGGGTTTGACTGACCTGAACCAGGCAGTGAGCTTGGACAGTTGTTGCAGTCAAGGGAGCCTCCAACAGGCACATGGCAATCTTGTAATTTTTATAGATGCCCTCCTAAAGCCACGGGTGTGTGAGGATGGAAATGGTAAGATTTACTTACCTTGTAATGATACCATTTCTCCTCATTGTCAGTAATAATAAATGGTAAGAGAGGCCTTCACATGGCATTTGCCCAGACATCATAGAGTGTTGACAGCCATAAATAAGGGGCTCTAGGTCAGAACTGCACCAGCACTGCATAAATCTACCCCTTCTTACGGCCATAAGACCTTTCCTAATCCTATAATTCAAACAGTCAAGTGATAACTGCACAGGCCAATGCACCCTTCACATAATCCCCCCCGCTCATGCTAATGTGCCAGGAGGTGCGCCCAGTTAACATACACAGCCTAATACTAATGCCAGTAGGAGGGAAATGGGTACTCCTAATTTCAGGGCATCACTGGTTGCCGGAAGGGGTGGATTTTGAGCAATAAGATTTCACGAGTCATAGTATTATAAGGCTTCCTTGCACACAAAGGGCAGCTAGACTGACAACTCCCTCTAAAATGTGCTCCTACCTCTTCTATCTGCCTTGCATTCAGATTATTAAATCAGGGAAACTGTGCCTGCATGCAACTGGGCCTCTCTGCCTTCGCCTGGCCTTCTACAGGCACCCAAGTTCTTGATCTGATGTATCCCTATTCACCCTCAGGAGGGGAGATCTTAATCCCTGCAGCATCTCACATCCTCAAAAGGGTAAAGAAAACTTGTCCAGCAGCACTGCATTTATATAATCTGCCTTCCACCCCCACCTCATATTTTTCCTGAACGTCTACTGAAAGTCGCTAAAATGAGCCACTTTGGAGTTGTAAAATATCACCATTAAAACCCACTCAAAGCAAGCCCTCTTAGCTAAGGAGGGACTACTTTTTTATCAGCGAGCCTTAGGAGCTATTGGCTGCAGTTGGGACCTGTAACTGGTGTCCTTTTGGCACTGGTTATTAGCCCCACCTATAGAGTGTTGGTTTATTACATCACTGTACTAGTTTTAGATAATTTTTCTAACATACGAACTTGCCAGCAGAAACAGGCCTTTTCAACAAGATTAGACTACTGTCCTACAACTAAGGTGCTGTTTGCTTATACTAGCCATGATGTCTCATTACTATTTTGTTTCTCAGAGTGATGAACAATGCAAGGATTCTTTTTTTAAAGTTAAAGTGCAAACTCTATTAAAACTTACTGGTCATCTTATGGATTCTAAGGTTTATTCAAACAAAAAGTAAACACCCAAACCCAGGACCAATATGAATAAATATTTTATTTAAAAAGTGCAAGTGCAAACATATACTGCTGGCTCACATACCATAATGGAGTGAAAAAGTGAGCAAAACCGCAACAAACTTGTACGTTACACTCGGCATACTGCCAAGCTTCATCAGAGATCTCTCTAAGTGAAATATAAGAGTTTGCTGTGGTTCTGCTCACGTTTTCACTCGATTACGGTACGTAAGCCAGTAGCGTATGTTTGCACTTGCACTCTGTTAATATTTATTCATACTGGTCCCGAGTTTGGCTGCTTACTTTTTGTTTTAATAGTTTGTTTCTGTATACAGCACCAAATGAGTCTCAGTACGACTGTCCTGCACCTTTGTGGATTCTAAGGTTACAGCGGCCAACATATAGGCAGCTTAAAGCAAGGCGTGAACTAGGTAAACGCCCAATTTGTGGGGCAGCAAATATACTCATTTGGTTATATTTAACCTCTACTACACAAAGCTGGATTAGGTAGCTTACTGATGAGAAGTGCTTGAATGTGGGGCCACTACATATTTATTTTTTATTTCATTAAATACTAGAATTAGAAATACCTTTGAGCAGGAACCACTCATTTACAAAGGTTCCACGTCAAAGGATGTAGGGTAACATACATACAAAGGTCAACAATGGTTACAGTCTTCAAAACACAAAGATGTCTAAGCATTTATTATACAGCCAAAAATGGAAAGAAACAACATAAGCCAGCTTCAGACAAGTTTCAGGGTGAACAGTATATAGTTAGCATAGGGTAGGAGGGAGTCAGGAAAAAGTAGGCACGTTAAAGGGCCATTGTCGGCGGGCACAGGTGGGTGGCAAAGTGCAAGGTGGATGGGCTGAGGCCCCATATCTGAAAGTGTCATTGAGAGGGGAGGGTGGGTGAGGCAGTGTGGTGTAGGGGTTAATGGGCGAGAGTGGGGGAAACTGGTGCCAAAAAAGTGGCGCTCTAAGGGAGGTTACAGGTCACCTTTGACTAGGGTAAAATGAGGAGGCAGTTACTTAGGAGAGGCAGTCACATTGAGTGGTATAGGCAAGGAATAGTTGGGGCTGCCTTTTAAAGGGACCAAGCATCGCAGATGTAAGTGTTTCTTTGTTAAGGGTATTGTACCACTGAGGAGCCCTGTGCGTGAACAAACTCTGACCCATTGTGGTCCGGCATCTGGGGACCCGGAAGGTTTCATACGGAGCACTGTGTGTAAGCTGGGTACTGCTGTTGGCAGTAAGGAGCTTTTCCACTCCTGATGGCATGAGGCCGAGGAGAACTTTTCTGGTTAACAAGCAGGTCTGGTATTGCATTCTACTAAGGAGTGGTAGCCATCCGGCCTGGGCGTACAGGTCACAGGTGTGTGTTAGGCAGGCGGCACCTGTTAGAAGCCTACAGGCATTGTTGAGTGTCACCAATATCCTCCAGAGGGCAGTAGGGGAAGCAGAGCCATAGATGACTAGACCATAGTAGAAGATGGAGGTGACGAAGCTGTAGATGGCCAGTCTAAGGGCATCAGTGGTCATGCAGTGTTTGTGCTTGTGAAGCAGGCTGATCCATACGTTGGCGGCCTTAGCTACACTGCCAATGTGCCCGTGTGTAAGAAAGAGAACTGTCCAAGGTGATGCCAAGATATTTAAACTCAGGAACATGTTCAAGTGAAGTCCCCATGTGGTTCTTGATGGTGAGGGACAGAGGTTTATAATTGCTCCGTGCGTTGCAGAATGTCATGAACTTAGTTTTGCCATATAGTACCTGCTAGATTGTCCTGCACCATACATTACTCAGATGAGGACCAAAAAGGGAAGTGAGCTGCTTCAGATGGTATCCTGGAATGTCAAGTGTCTGAACTCCCCTATAATGTGAAAGCAGGTGCTCTCCCACCTAAAGAAGCAGCACTGTGACATGGCTTTCCTGCAGGAGACTCGTCTCCTCCCAGCGGAAACACAGAAACTTAAATGAGAATGGGTAAAGCAAGTAGTGGGCAGCTCCTTTACTACAAAAGCTAGGGGAGTGGCCCTACAAGTTTGAGAATCTGCACTTTCAAGCATTTAGTAGAGAGTCGCATTCACGGGAAGACAGACGGGTGTTGGTTAAGATGCTCCTAAATTATACTTCAATGAAGTCTGTAACCCCCAACTGACAAGTTCAGGGGAGCCAATAATGTGCCCACCAAGGTCAGAGAAGGGCTTCAGGCTCCAGTAGCCAAATTCCATCTAGCTGATACATACTAACATACTAAAATGCCAGTACAGGAGGCCTACTGATCTTTTGTGTCTGCTCGATAGTCAGCACCCATACTGGGCACAGATTCTGCTGCCCCCACCCTCAGATTTCTCTGTCCTCAGTCCAAGATGTTCCCCTTGTACTGGACTTTGTCAGCTTCACCCTCTCTCTATACCTGTCCCAGCCCCTCTTAAACCCCTCCACAGTCTCTGCCTCCACCAGTCCCTTGGGCAGTGCATTCCATGGTTTCACCACCCTCTCCGTGAAGTAACACCTCCTCCTCTCCCCCCTGAGCCTCCCCCTCCAGCTTCCACCCATGCCCTCTATCCCTCTCTGATCCCTGGAGAACTTTAAATCCCACTGGAAGGGATTTTACTTTCCACTCAGCACCTCATAATATAAGCAGCAGGATAGTCTACTTCTTAGTTTCATCATAAACATTGCAGGAGTCATGTCAGGCGTCCATTGGGCTGATTATAATATCTGATCACGTCTGTATGAATCAGATGTTACAGTTAGGGCCTTGGGATCCAAAGTCCACCAGGTGGCATCTGGATACTTTCTAGCTTTCATGAAAAGACTTTAGAGTGTGGCTCACAAAGGAAATAAGATTTTTTCTCTTCTCCACTAATGAGTCTGCAGACATTTTATATGCCACCTTATGGGACACATTCAAGGCCTATAACAGGTAGAGTTATTAGCCACACTACGTGTCTCAAAAGAAAATGAGCTGAGGTGCTAGAAAAACTGCTTAAACAAAAGGAATCAAAATATAATAGCCTTCCTGAGCACTCCCAGCAGCTATACAGGGAGATGCTTCAACTGGGTACCGTATACATATGCTCTCATCTGCTGCCCAAAGAGCAGTCATTAGAACAACTCAGAAGTACTGAGAGTCTGAAGGGAAAATGGTGCAGCTTTTGGCCTTCAGAAGAAAACTGCAGCAAGCCACAGAACATACTGGAGGGATCGACTTCACTTGGGTCAATTAACCTGCAAGGCACAAGATATAACAAAGGCCTTTCTTGACTTCTCTACAGACCTTTACTTATGCAAAAGAGAGCAGAACCTCCCACACCTTTGAGATTTTCTACAGGGGGTGAACCCTCACACCAAGCTTGAAGCCCACCAAACTGAAGCTGTGGACACACCCTTTACCTTGACAGAACTTCAAACAGCAATCTGCTTCCTTCCCAAAAAGAAGTTGCTAGGGCTGGATGGGTTACCAGCTGACCTTTAACAGACCTTTCTGCCACAGGTGGCGCACAGACTATGGTCTACCCTCAGGGAGGCCTTTGATAAAGGATCCCTTCCAGGCTCCACGTCGGAAACCCGGACTACTGTTCTGCCCAACCAAGGGAAGGACTCACAACTGACCTCAAGTTACTGCCTGATCTCTTTGCTTAATGTGGATGTTAAGCTCCTAGCAAAAGCACTGGCGGTGAGACTAGGAAAAGTGCTCCCCCACATCATAGGGGCTTATCAGATGGGTGTTGTCAAAGGCAGAATGGCCATGGACAACATTAGGGCAGCACTACTGTGATGTAGGGAGTGCCACATAAGAAAGTGCCAGGACTGTCAGTGAGTGTGGACACAGAAAAAGCGTTTGATTCTATGGAATGGGAATACCTGTATCAGGCAATGCAGGAGTTGGGCAAAGACCCTGTCTTCTCCAGGTGGATACACACTTTGTACCACGCCTCCACAGCCCGTGTCCTAGCCAATGGACAGATCTCTCAAACTTCCTGCCTTCAGCAAGGTACAAGGCAGGGTTGCCCCTCCACCCTTTCTATACCTAACTGCAATGGAGCTATTACTACACAAAATCAAGTACTTCTTTGTGATACAGAATATCCAGTGTATTAGAGGTGATATTATTAATAATATTAATTCCCTTTTTTTGTAGGAGTTGAAGATGTTTACATGGCTTTTGTGTAATGTGACTTTTTTAGTTAAAGAGGAAGATTCTGTGCAAGAATGACGGTTAGTTCTGGGACAGTGGAAATTCAGCTTTCATATCTGTTAATTGTTTAATATTGATATTTTTATTTATTTATTGTAATAATCGGATAACACCTTTGAGCCCACAGGGCTAGTTTACAAAGGTTCCACGTCAGAATGGAGATTACAAAACTATACAATTAAGTATTTAAGCAAAATCATACCAACAAGACCACAGGGTGCTTAAATAATACATACGCGTAATCGACAGGAGAACAGTTAGGCAGAGTTCCACACCTGAAGGAGCGTGCAAAACTCTACAGTAAAGGATTGAAGCAAAAAGAAACAGCAAGAATTTCGAGTGTATGTATAGTACATAGGGGCAATAGTCAGGGGAATAGAGAGCCTGTGAAGGTTAGGAGAGATGGAGAAGGTTGAAATTAGGGTAGGGTATAGGTAGAAAGGGTAGGTTTTGAGTGGGGAAGGGGAGGGCAGTATAGCAGCTTCAAGAGCCTTGTCCAGAGGGGGAGTGGGGAGGTGAGGCGGAATCAATGACAACAACAGGATTCAGTGTGATATGATATGTGTGCTCACCGTTACTCATTGCCAACCAATGTTTTATGTTTCTTTAAATTCAAAAAAAGAAAAAGAATCCCAACACACACACACACCCACGGTATAACTAGCCTGATGGAGACCCAATGATGCTCAAGTGTGAAACTTTTAGCGGCATGGCTAATCCTGCCAGAGTCCTTGTCCGGAGGCTTGTCCACGAATCTGTGACCAACCACTCCAAGGAGGGGTGGTCACAGAACCTAGAAAGGGATCCCATAGGGACCGCATACTTGTGGACTATACATGCAGTGGATGCCGGGCAGGATGCTGGGGGCTACCAAAGCACCAGGGCCAGTCAAAATGGCCTCAGCGACAGAGAAGGCAATCCCTGAGGATTCATCCCAGTCCAAAATGTCCATAATGGGATACTTAGCCCTTTTGTTTGGACTGGCTCATGTGGGACAGACATGGACACCAAGATGAGTTGGAGAAGTGCCACAAAGGACAATGGGCCATGCTCGGTGGTCAGCTCAGCAGAAGTCCCAGAGCAGGCCATGGCCACATGATCTGAGTCAACCAAGGACTCCTCGAAGATGGCCCACAACCAGTTTTTGCCATGGACCTTCCAGCTATTGTCTCCTGGGGTGATACTCACCGACAATCAGCCTGGCAAGCTAGAGGCTGAATGGGCCTCCTTGGTTGGAGTGTCCACTGTTGGCTGTGGTGGTAGCAGCTCCACCTGAAGAGGTGGATGGAGAAGCAGATGCAGCAGGCACCTGCATGTTGAGGACCGGTGGTTGTGCCACTGGTAGCGGCCAGAGGTCCAGAGGGTACAGCCCTACACTGCCCAGCGATGGCCCACTATTGCCAGAAGAGCTCCTCAAAGCACTGTTGCAGCTTGCGATGGTGCCTCTCCTCTCCTGAGGATGAGGAGGTTCAAGGAGTATCCCAGTCAAGTGGGATCAAGAGCAGGAATGCCACAATGCAAATCTTGACCGCAACCTTGACTGTCGAAGAAACCCCCCAGCTGATCATGGTAAATCAAATGCCAGCCCATGTTAAGCAGCATTTGAGTGGAAGGCTTGGCCACTGGTAAAGGCTGCTCCCACCGATGACTGAATGGAGACACCACCCAACCAACGTCCTCTTGGGTGAGGACCGGGAGCCCTGGAGTCTGCAAGATCAAGTTCTCGTCCTCATCCAACAACTGGTCCACATGCTCAAGAAATCTTGACAAGTCGACTGGCTAGACAGGGGAACCGAAGAGCCCTTGACCTGTCTGACCTGCCACACAGCCGATGAGTGCTCCGCAGCCATCGAGTGGTCAGACAAGTCAAGGGACTGGGATCTCTCCTGGTCCCACGACCAGTGCCAACAGCACTTGTGCTTTCCACCACGGTGCGAAGGGCTCTCCCCAAGGGTCTGAAGGGCCAAAAACATGTCCCAGAATCCTCCGGTGAATGATCCTCTGATGCTGGTCCCAGCTGGGAGCAACACCAAGACTGAGAAGGTGCTCACCACGGCAGCTGCCACTGCCACTTAAGGGGCCACAAGTTACTGAGTAGACACAGCTGCAGCCAAGGACTTCTTGCAGTCCCATTTTGAAAGCTGACCTGGTGAGAATCAGAGCTTCCTGTGCTCGAGTGACTCAGGAAGCATGCTTAAACAAAGGCCGCACCCAGCCACATCATGCTGCTCGCCCAGGCAGTACACAAACGTGACATGTGGGTTGGTGGCTGACATTTTCTGCCAGCAAAGAATGCAGAATTTGAATCCCAGCTTCCGCTGCAATACTGTAGATCAATGAGAGGAGTCAAAGGAACAGAGGGAATAAGGTAATTAAATAAAAAAACTTTGAAGATCGAGTTCGCCTATGGCGCACTAAACCTAAGTGGAATCTTGAAGGAGGTGACCCGTTCTTCCAGCGTACAGAAAGATCTGACATTACGGGGTGGAGCTGGGGGATATATTGGCCAGGTGGTCAGAGGAGCTCTGCTTAAAGGCGTCTGGTCAATCAGATCACTCAAGTGGAACTGCCAGAGTGTGGCTAGTGAACCATATGGACACCCCAGAAACAATTCTTTAGATATAAGGAAAAAAGGAAGCAAGGAGTGAGTACTGTTAGGCTACGTTGGTTGGGGAGAGAATACTAGAGGAAGATGAAGAAACAGCATCTTTACTTAACAATTATTTCTGCTCTGTCTTCACAAGGGAAGACACTGGGCCCCTGCCTGAAGGTGGTACTAAGGTGGCTATCAGGAGCAATCCTGAAATGAGGCAGCCAGTATTTACCAGAGAAAGAGTTACGAAGGAGCTTGAAGCCACAAAGGTAGATAAAGCCCCACGGCTAGATGGGATGCACTGAAGGGTGCTCAAGGAATTGGCTGCGTAACTGGCTGACCCCCTAGTAAGGCTATTCCATAGCTCAGTTCAGACAAGGGTAATTCTGAAAGACGGGAGGGTAGCAGGCATGGTCCCGCTACACAAGTGGGGGGGAGGAGACAAGGAGCAACCGGGGAACTGCAGACCTGTCAGCCTTACCTCTGTAGTGGAAAAACTGATGAAGTCACTTATCAATGAGGACCTTTTGGACTACCTAGAGAGCAACAGCCTACAAGACAGTAAACAGCATGCGTATGTGGCAGGGAGGTCTTATCAGACCAACCTTCGACTGGGTAACAAAGGTAGTAGATAAGAGCCATGATGTGCTTTACTCAGCAAGACTTAACGTGGTGCCACACAGAATACTGCTGAAGATGCTGGAGGACTTGGACGCAACTAGGCACATAGTTGGGTAGGAAACAGGTTGAAGGAAAAACAGCAGAGGGTGGTGGTAAACGGGGTCAAAATGGAAGAGAGGGAAGTCACAAGTGGGCTGCTGTAGGGATCTGCCCCATGTCCTGTCCTCTTCAATATGTTCATCAGAGACACTGGAGAGGGCATCTGGGGCAAGTTTTGTCTCTTCACAGATGACGAGAAGCTAGAAAGGGCAATGAGGAAGGAAACGAGTCAGGGAAGAATTCAGCTCCTGGGACAGTTCAAATTCCCAGACACAGACTAGGACACACTGAAGGAAAGGAGCCAAAAAGGCCAAAACATGGCAGAGGTTACATAGGACTTTTTTCTCATCCAGTGGATGCAAGAGGCAATCCAGGGGTGGGAGAACTGAACTGGACCCCATACTGTAGAGCATGACATTTTCTGAGTAATTACGACTTGTAAGACAGTAGGACAGAGCGGCCACAACACTGAAGTTCAGCACTGTACTGCAGTCCCATCACCAGCCGGTGGGCACAACAACAGAGCTACTCTATCACTTGTGAGGCTGGCGAACCCAAGTCATTAGGGGCCGGTGGGGGAGAGGATCAAGTGTCCCAGAAGATGCTGTCCTTTGGGGAGTGAGGGCAATCAGCCTCGTGCAACCTGGATGACAACATGTGGCATGCCCTCGAGGCAGCTCATCAAGAGTGACGGATGTTGGTAAGTGACATGCACTGCACTCTATCGTGTGTGAGCTTGCAACAACCTAACATCAGCATCCCACATGGGTGGGGGAATACTGGGCAGCGCTGAATAAGGAGTTTGACTAGTCGCAGGTTCCACACTGGCAACAGGGCCCTCTTCGGTGCACCAGATCCTTTGTCTGCAGTGGGGGTCTTGCTGGCTCTGCTCCTAAAGGTAACCCACTGAGGAAGCATGAGGACTGAGCTAAGCCAAGAGGCTGGTGATAGAGCCGGGGTGGGGGAGATCTGATTGGGAGATCAGGCCTGCACCATAGGAAGTAAGAAGAAATGAAGTCCAGCACTATGGAACATTTGAATGACAAAATTATATAATTAATCGGTGATCATTTGAGGAATGGACCAAAACAGTGGGTAGCAATAAAAGGGGCTGTATTACAGGAAGCCCATGAGTGCACTGAATTATGAGAAGGGTGCAGTCCAAGAGGGGAGCAAAATAGGACGAACAGAGAGGTATATAAGAAAAAGCTAGAAACGGGGCAGCTCACTAGGAGGACAAAAGCAAGCACAGAGCTAAGGATAGCAGAGGGGCAAAGACAAAAGATTGTACTTTAGATACATTAGGGGAAAATGACAAACGATAGCATGCAAATGATAGAGAGTGAGACTGTGAAGGAGGACATGGGAACACACATACAGCCAGTAAGGTAAAATTTGAGTGTACAGCTAGTCACAAACTGGAGATGGGACTTGTATCTAAAGATAGAGTACTTAAGAGTTTGTAGCACCTAAAGGTAAACAAGTCCCCAGAAGCAGATAGGATGCGTCCAAGGGTGCTGAGGGAGACAAGACTGGCCTTGTATCATCCTGGGGTGCTTCAGACATGCATGGGATAAACATGAGGGAATACTGGTAAATAGGCAGGGAAGGGAAAGGGTTGACAAAAGACTAGGTAGAGTCTGTGGAGACGGAATAAGCAGTGGAAATTTGGGCAGACTGGGTGAGCCAAGCGATCCTTTGCTGCTGACAGTTTCTATGTTTCAAGTCCCAGGAATCCCTCACTATGCTTAACTGCAAATTATTCCTCAGGAATGAGCTGCCCCTGAGCCTAAAATTTTATGCTAATTATGGAATTTTAGAATGAAATTCAAAACTCCGCACTACAGTCATGATCGCATCCACTCTCCAACATCAGCTTTATTTCTCTGCCAGAGGAAGAACTCGCCCCGTAGTTGTCTCCAGCACTTCAGCACTTATTGGTTATTTTCTCTTATTACTGAGTTTTTAGTGTTTCAGTTTCTTTTTTTTTTTTCCCTTTAAAGTTTCTATTTGGTTGTTGTAAAAAAAAAAAAAATACATCAAGTTGGAACATACAGAGAAAAGAACAGACTATAATAATAATAAAAAAAACATGCTTATGTAAATTCAGTTAGTTTCTTGATTACTCTACATTAGTTAGGATGTTTTTATTGGGCTCTGGTGATTTTTTCTTGTTTTTCCTCCGGTTCCTCCTCGGTTCCCAGGAAACTGAGAAAAGGCCTCTGAGTTGTGGTTCCCGCTTTCAGAGAACCGCGTTAGTTAAAAAAAGTGAAACTGCTTTACTTTGTTACCCGCTTTGTGATTCTCTCTTCTCATCCTGGTAAAGCTAACAACAGTCCCTATTTTCCCAGGACAGTCCCTATTTTAGGCAGCATATCCCAGCTGTCCCCACAAGTTTTGCAAAATGTCACTTTTGTCCAGGTTTTTGCTTACTTGTCCCAGTTTTGTCCCTTTTTTTTTTTTGACTGCTAATCCGTGAGTGACAGTTATTTCGGCACCACTGTGGCACTGCTCAAGCTGGACAACAGTTTGCAACTTCAACCCCTGCGCCTATGTTGCATCGCAAGCATGTCAGCAAGAGCACGGTAAAGCATGTTGCTTCCTGCTAGGTTAAATTGGGTGGTAGTGCAAACAAGTGCATGTGGACGTCTGTCTGCCTGCAGCAGAGAGGGATTCCAGGCAGAAGAGACCAGCAGCAGTGAACTAAGGTACCTGAACCTGATCAGCTGCAGGGAAGTGTGTGAAAACAATCTGGCGTGGTGGTGGGAGTCACTGAAGTGATGTTTGCTCAGCAAATGAGGGGAGTGTAAGCAGGCTGGGATGGAACTGTCAGTAGGAGCAATACATGCAGCTCGAATGTCTGATCACAATTTAACGCAGGTTTGCTTCTAATGAACTTTCTGTACATCATGATTTGGAACTTGCTGCAGCAGAATGATGTATTATCCTAATCTGGATGTTTGCTACTGGTGTTACTGTGGGGCTGCATGGCCAGAGCAAGCAGCAAAATGTAACTGATTATGTGCAGTGCTGTCTGTGGCAGTACCCGTGGGAATGACACGGGGAGGGGGCTATGGGCAGGATGAAACTTGTCCCAGTTTAAGGCCTTGGAAAGTTGGTAGCTTTACATCCCGGTTTCCCTTTTTTTTTTTTTTTTAAACTGTCTTTTTATATTATTCAATTACACTCATGAGAATACATCAGTACCATTACACAGTGGCCCCAATATTCAAAATGAGCCCAGCAATGGCACAAGTGGTGGCACAGCACAACCGAGGTGCGCCATAGCAAGTAAGGGAGATATTCAAAGGAGATGTGCCATGGCGCATTACCTCCGAATATAGCACAGAATGCACAGGGCACATATACAATGCGTCAGCGCATCCCCCAGACAGGTAGGACTGGGAATGCTCCAGCACAACTGTAGCTGCGTTGGGTGCAAGTCCCAGATATTCAGACCTGGACATGCAAATGGAGCCATAATGTATGCAAGGCGCAGACGGGGTCATTTGCATGTCATTATACCCATTAGAAGCTGCCAGCAGGGCGGCCATGAATGCACCTGGCGCCTGCGATAACATGTGAGCGGACAGAGGGGTCCTGAGGCAACCCCCAGCCTATATATCGGCGATCGCCCGTGACAACTCTGGCCCCAAACATCCCTGGCAGTCTAGTGGCACCTTCCCTCCCATAGCCCCGATCGTGGTACAACGAACAGGTACAGCTGCCCTGGTAGTCCAGTGCCACTCCCCACCTGCCCGTAACCTCGCCGCCCATACAATAAAATGTACCAATCCCTGGTAGTCTAGCGGTACCCCCCACCCTCCCCATAACCTGTTCGCCTAGGCTATAATAATACATGAACCCTGGTAGTCCATTGGGAACCACCTCACCCCCCCAATGCGGTGATCCCTGTAAGTGTACAAGTCTGTACAGCCCTGGTAGTCTAGTGGTCCCCCCACCCCAACCATATCCATAAGCACTGACCGTCCAGTATGGGTCCCCACCTGTGGTGGTCCACTGGGCCCCCCACCCTCACAGGCCCCCTGCCCACCCAGCAACCCCCTCCCCAATCACTGGCGGGCAGCTGCAGCCACCACGCATACCGTCTGGCCGCCCGGCCAAATTACATGCGTCAACATGAGTTGTAAGCCCATTGCTCCACACTGTGGACCAATGGGCGGCAGAAAGTATACTGTACATGTTACCACTAAAATATGTAAATGAATGACCTTCATTCACATATCTCCGTGGGGGTGCTGGATGGGCAGTGGGCCTGTGAAGGTGGGAGGGCCTATACTGGACGATTGGCACTCAGGGATAAGGTTGGGTGTGGGGACCACTAGACTACCTGGCTGTACAGACCTGTACACTTGAGGGATCGCCACGCATCGGGGGGAGTTGGGTCCCAATGGACAACCAGGTTTAATGTATTATTATAATCTAGGCGATCAGGCTGTGGGGAGGGTGTGGGGGTACCGCTAGACTACCAGGGACTGGTACATTGTACAGGCGGCGCGGCTACGGGTGGGAGGGGGTATCACTGGACCACTAGGTAATGGAATTATACATTTTAACGGTGATCAGGGTCACGGGCGGGGAGGGAAGTACCACTAGACCACCAGGGTACGTATGGGTGCTTGTGGATGGTGTTCTGGGTGCACGGGCGACCACCCACAGCTGGCTGTTGCTGTGCTGTGCCATGCAGTACTGCAGCCCACCTGTGGGTGGCCAGCATTTGCGCCTTTTTTTTTTTTTCCCGGGATCAACTGTGTGCCCCAGTATACGGCACATCTGAGGGTTGTGCTAGCATATGCGCCACACATCCCTATCTCGGCCAGTGTGTATAAAACTATACACATGGCTAAGCACTGAGGTTTCATTACGTGTTACACCTTCACACGTCCACTTCTCTATTTTCACTAATAAGATTATGACTCTTCTGAGCCACACAACTACATAGTAAAAATAAATTAATTCTCACTGCTAAATGAAGGTGCTGGGATCCCGAATGCCCTTATACTGGAACTGAAACGCTATTGGCTTGTTTTTTCTTAAAAATATATTATTTTTGTTAAGTGGTTTTCCTTTGTTCTAGGAACTGAACCTCAATCTTTTGCTTTTGGTAACCAAAGCGTTTGGGATTGTCACAGATTGGCATGACTGACACTCCCAAAAAAAGAACAGGACCTACAGGCTTTAAAAATTGTAAAATTTATTTTCAGCTCCTGGTTAAGGCAAACTGCCATGCACATTGTTTGAGGAGCTTGGGTCCAGATCATGACTTTGTCAATTGTGAACTCTGTATTAAGTTTTGCCCCAAAACACTAGACGATATGATGGCTTCTCAGGCTGTCTCTGTGTCACCTAAAAGCTCTGAAGATCCAGCCCCTCAAAGTAAGCAGAAGGACAAGGCTACTAAGGATGGTTCAGAGGTCAGGGTGTCTGAACGGGGAACCCCGATTCCAGCAAGAGTAAGAGAGCCTCTGAGTAGACACCGAAGACGGTCGGTGCCTGCCAAGGAAAAAAAAAAAAAACAAAAAATAAAAACATGTCACTGCCCCTCCTCCTGAAGAAGGAAAAGAGATGTCAGTAGACAGAACTAAGATGCCCACAACAGAGGACATGGCTAAGGCATGGCAGTTCCTGCAGGCCTTAGGGAGGCCCCTTCAGTAGAAGTGTTCAAGGCCTTGTTATTCAATCAAGCTTTCACTTACTCTGTCTTTTAAATACTGCCTCGGCACTGATGCACTATGAAACAGCTTCTGTCCCAGGCTGCTTCTTTATTTATGTATTTTTCTATTTTATCATAGTTGTATATTTAATATTGTTGTATTCATTTTTCTTGGGGTTGTGTAAGCGCCTAGAGCCCCAGGGACTGGGCATCTTTAGATAAAATTTGCCTTGTCTTGGATTTCCTTCCAGGCTGTGAGGACCATCATGGCATGCATGTCCCCCCAGGCTTCAGTGTTCTGTTCTAGTGATACTCATGGAGCAGGAGGTGGAGTTTTATTATGAGGAGAAGGAGAAGGAGGAAGAGGAAGAGGAACCCATAGAACCTGGCTGTTCCCCTGAGCAGGAATTTGTGTCCCCTCATCATGCAACTGATTAGTTTACCTCACACTACTCTTTTGTGAGGCCAGTGGTCAATATCCTTAACCTCTCTACACAAGAGACTGTCAATGATGAGGACGAGGTAGAATTCCTAGACATAATGGGCTTAGCTCCCACTAAGAGATTTATCACGGTATCCAGTGAAGATGGTGACGCATGAAAACGGTGACTGAAACACAGCGCCAACACTTTTGGGCGACCACCGCTCCCTCCTCATCCCTGACTCTCGGAGTTAGTATCTAAATTAAGGGAGTGGGGGGCAAAGTCCCACAAGGGGAGTGGGGCAAGGCCAAAACACTTTGCCAAGATGTGGTCGCAAGGTGGGTTCGGCGTTGTTATCACATGTCGCTGTTCCACAGTCGCTATTATGACATGGAACTGATTATCACTGCCCAACCACAAATCTTTGGAAAAAGCTAAGTGCAACATTTTGGCAGCACCCACTTCAACTGCTGAGGCTGACAACAAAACACAAAAGAAATATCAGGTGGACAAGCTGGGTGCAGAGTACCTCTATCCCCACCTTGACCATAAGGGAGTTGTCCAGACTTCAGCCTGTGACAAGGCCACAGTCCCCCTCTCTTCTCAGCCACCAGCGGACTCCAAGAAGCTTGACAGTAAGGGCAAGAAGGTCTATACTGCAGCCTCCCTGCTTTTAAGGCAGGTGACTTACATGGTTTACACTGCTAAGTACCAAAAGGCCCTCTGGAACTGTTTTGGCTAGGAGTGCAAAAGACTTGGTGACTTGGCTCAGGACTTAGCCACCAAGTACCAGTTCCACATGGCACTGGATGCTAGTGACACTGCTTCAAAGGTCATGGCACATGTATCCCTGAAGAGGTTTGTATGGGGCTACGTACCATGAACCTCTCTCAGGACAAAGACAAAGGCTATGGATTTCCCTTTTGAGGGAAATTCCCTTTTTGGTGACAAAACAGAGTCTTACATGAAGAAGGTGGATGAATACAAGGCCAACTACAAGAGCGACACGAGAAGGAGAAAGCCACCACTTACAGAAGCCTTATGGAAGGGAAGGGAAGATAGAAGTAGGGGATATTTTTCCCTGAGCCTACTTTACCTTTGACTGTTCCCAACAGAGGGGATTATTCAGAAGCAGAACAGGTCCCAGGCATGCGGACTCTGCTGCAGCACCCAAGGGCCAAGCGAAACAGAACCCTGACAAGTTTGTTCAGGTTGCCCAACCACTGCCAGTGGGAGGAAGGTTGGTTCACTATTTCCAGGAACGGAATAAAAAATTAACAAATAGTAAGTCAGGGTTTGACTCTACAGTTCAAAAATTTCCCAAAGCTGCAGCCTCACAGCCTCTTAACTCCTCCTACACCAACAGAAAATCTCCTGTTGGAGTTAGTTGTAAAGAAGCTGGATGCCGACACGAATCATGTCGACCGCAAGTTGCGGTCAATATGATTCCTGTGCGTCTCCCGTCCTGTTTTTTTTTTTTTAACCAAGCTCTGACCCCAATTACGGGACTCTGCCCCTGCCCATCTTTTGGATTCTCAACTCCAGTCAGAGTTGAGTCAGGGCAGGGGTGCAGGACCGGGAGACAGCATGCCCCTGTCTCTGGCACACCAACACAGCGACCTGTCGGCAAAGTGTCGATTCTGCCGACAGGTGTGTATTTCGCTGTGTTGGTGTCGCCGTAAGGGGGGCATACCCAATTTCAGATGTGAGATATCTGAATAAACATTTAAAAAGGAAAATTTCAGTTCAAGATGATAACACTGGAATCAGCAATTCCATCACTGCAGCAAAGGGATCGGCTGGGGTCACTGGATCTGGAGGATGCTTACTTTCACATACAAGTCAGGCCCATGCAGAGAAAGTACCACAGATTCAGAGTAAGGAGTTGCCATTACCAGTTCGCAGCCCTACCCTTTGGCCTATCCTCAGCTCCTAGAGTGTTCATGGAGTACCTGGCCAAAGTGGCAGCCCATCTAAGAAGACAAGGGGTGGTGTTTTTTTTCCTACCCAGACTGGTTGTTTTCAGGAAAAAAAAAAAAAAACACCAGAAAGCCAAGGTCTCCCTCCTTCTCACCTAGCATACTCTGGAAGGCTTAGGGTTTCTAATAAACTCCCAAAAGTCCCAGACAGAACCGGTACAGGTTCTGGACTTTATAGGTGCATATTTGGATACCTACCAGGGGAGGGCATTCCTTCCTTAGGAAAAAGTAGCAAGCCTGATTTTGGTTGCAGAGTCTTTCAAGGTGGGGCAACCCAGGCCTGCAACAGACTTCCTTCAGCTGCTGGGGCACATGGCCTCGTCCACAGCAGTAGTCCCAGAGGCAAGGCTCCAAATGAGGGCCATCCAATACTACTTGGGGTCACACTAGTCCCAAAGATAGAACCCACTGTCAAAACTGGTGCACATCACAAAGCCCTTGTTAGGGGGACTAGAATGGTGGAAGGAGGAAAGCAATCTCAGAGTGGGGGGTTCCCTTCCTCCAGCAACCTCTCTCAGTGGTGCTTAGCACAGATGCCTCCCTCCTGGGCTGGGGTTCCCATCTGGAGGATTTAACTGTAAGTGGGGTGTGGACCTCTCCAGTCACAGGGGCATATAAACCTCCTGGAGCTCAGGACCATTTATCTCGCTATGCAGGCTTTTTTTCTTCCACCATCAGGGGTTAGTCCATTCAGATCAGAACAGGCAACACCACTACAATGTATTACATCATCAAACTGGTGGAACAAGATCTTCAAAGCTATGCAGAGATGCAATGAAGATCTGAAATCTGGCATGGTCCCTAGGGGTGCAGCTGTCAACAGTTCACCTGACAGGGAAGGACAATGTGTTAGCAGACTCCCAGAGTAGAATTAGCCAGGGGATTCACAAATGGACCCTGAACAAGCAGGTGCTGGCCACAGTATACAGAAGGTGGGGTACTCCCAGAGATAGATCTCTTTGCATTGAGAGAACCACCAGCTTCCCCTGTTCTGCTGTAGACCTTCTTTGGGTAGGGACAGTCCCAATGGATGCCCTCATCCTCATTTGGATGGAGAAGTTTCTTTATGCCTTGCCCCATTTCCACTTTTAGTGAGGGTATTGCTGAAGCTAATGGGAGAGTCAGAACCATGATCCTGACAGCGACAGACTGGGCCAGGCAGATTCGGTATTCGCTGCTCCTGCCCCTCTCCATCAAGCACCTTATCCGTCTTGCCCTGTGGTACAACCTGCCGACCTTGTCTCAGGGCAAGATAACATTCCCAGATCTGAGATCCCTTCATCTCAGGGCATGGTGCTTGAACAGCTAGAGTACTCTGGGCTGAATCTTTCTGAAAACATTTTGGAGGTGCTTAAGGTGTCCAGAAAACAGACAACAAGAAAAACCTATGCCCCCAAGTGTTAAATGTTTTCACTGTGGTGTTTTCAGGCAGCTCAGTCCACACCAGGCAGACCTTCCTGCGATTCTGGATTATCTGGTCCACCTTCAGTCCCTGGGGCTCAGGCCTACAACTCTGAAGGTACATCTGGCAGCAGTGTCAGCTAATGCCTCGGCTGATAAGGACAGGTCACTGGCCTCAGCCATTTTCAAAAAATTCTTTAAGTGACTTAACCACCTGTATCCCTTGGTCAGGGATCCAGTTCCACCATGAGATCTGAACCTGTGCATTGCCCAGCTCACCGAGCCCCCTTTTAAGCCACTGGAGTCTGCCAATTTAAAATAAGTCACCTGAAAAACAGTGTTTCTGGTAGCCATGACTTCTCCCACGAGACTGAGCGAGTGAGCTGCAAGCTCTCTGCACAGATCCCAACTATCTCATTTTCCACAGAGACAAAGTAATCTTGAGAACTAACAGAAAATTCCTCTCTATGGTGGTGGTGTCTGAATTTCACCTGAATCAGTCAGTCATGCTACCCGTGTTCTTACAGCACAATCCAGTGCAGGTGAGCAGAAATGCCACAGTCTGGATGTTAACAGGCCACTGAGCTCCTACTCAGACCACACAAAGGAGATGAGGTCCACCAATACTCAGCTGTTTGTCACCTATTGTGAAATGGGTAAAGATAAGCTAGCATCCAACAGAACAATCTCCCACTGGATAGTCTATTGCATACAGCTCTGCTATATTGAGGCTGGGAGATCATTCAACCATTGCGGAGACTTGTAGGAGAAGGAGCATTGCCCCAGGGGTGTTCTTCTGAAAGGTACCTTGAAAGCACAATGTGAAGTCCCATGGGTACTGTGCTGGGAACTAACTGTCTGGATCATTTGTGGAATGCAAGGTGGTACAAGAGCTAGCAGTGCTTTTTTGCCTCGGATGCAGGTCTGGAATTTTATTCTGTCCCTAAGGTTGAGCCAGTTTGTGTGATTATACAGCAGGCACGTGTGTAGTTAGTTGTCAGCCCCTAGGACAAGCCTGCAGGCCTTATTTAGCACAGTGGAAATCCTTTTTAAGGCAGTGTCAGAGCTGCGCTGTATATCACTAGGTCATAAACAATCACTTGTGACCGACAGTCACAGGCATCGGGCATGAGGTATTTCCTGTGTCTATACACGATTCCAAGCTTAGCGTTGATGCTTTTCACCATGTGATCGATGTGATAGGAGAAAATGAAGGATTCGTCGATGTGAATACCCAGGCTAATTGTGTGGAGTACTGTCCTATACCGCTCGTAAGCGGCAGCATATTGTGAGCGTGGCTTCTGGTCGAGTGCCGCTCGTTAGCAGCTGGAACTTTATCAGCTGGCAGATAAGATTTCAATTTGCCCCTACCTGTTGTTGATTACCCTCTCCCCTATTCGCTCTAATCCTGGTGAAATCACAGCGTGAGAGGCTGTGTTGAATTGCCTGGTTTCGGCTGATACTGGAGGAGTGGGAGGGAACTTTGTTTACTGTGAGGGTTGGGGAGGAGTGTCTGCATATATAGAGCGCTGGCTACATCAAGCCTTGAGCTTTGTGAGTGCTACTCGGTGCCAGAATTATTCTGGTCTGAAATGAGAGTTGGGAAGTAGAGCTGCCTATTGAGGGTTTTAGACTGTGTTAGCCTTCTAAATTAGGAACGTTTTAAATTTGATGAATTAGTCTTAATTAAAGCCTATTTTGTTGTTTTTATTTTCAAACTAGGAATGTGTAGGGGGTCTGAAGGGCAACCTGTGGGGTGAGGATTATCTATGGAAGGCACAGCTGCATGCTTTGGTCCCTTTGTCCCTCTCCTGTGCCTGAATGCCATTGGCGCAGGCGCCAGTAGGAGGTGTGGGGACTGTAAGGACCGTTTGGCTTGCGAGCTGTGGGCTGACCAGGAGCGGGTTGAAGGTAGGATAGAGGTGGTTGGATCGAGGAGACGCCCTGGTTTATTTAGGGCACCTAGGCGATGCCAGACGTGGTTGGTGCCCATTTCCAGGGAAACCACCAGACCAAGTGGTCAGGTAACCCGAGGGGTTACACCACCTGCTATACCTCTGTCGGCAGTGCTGTGAAATGCCAGGTCGATTAGAAACAAGATGGCAATTATTGCCGCCTTGGTTTCTTCAGTCGACCTGGCTTGCATAACAGAGACCTGGGTGGGAGATGATGCTGGCCCTGTTTTTGAGGCTGCAGTCCCCCCAGGTTATACCGTTGTGCACTGCCCCAGAGGAAATCGCAGGGGTGGCGGTGTAGCCATCTGTTTTAAATCTAGCCTGACCTTCACCGTGCACCCGGTGGGAACCCCGGATTCATTTGAGTGTATGGCCATCCATGGAGGACTCGGCATTGGCTGCAGGATCCTCCTCATCTATCGCCCTCCTGGCCCGGTGGGGGGGGGTTCCTGCAGGAATTTGCCGAGTTTGTTGCCAGCGAGACATTGGACTCCCCTAGATGTGTTTTTCTGGGGGGACTTCAATGTCTGGGCCGAGGATAAAACTCAGAGATGTATTGGCGAATTTCTGCAGAATATGTCCTTATTAGGGCTTTTGCAGTTCGTTGATGCACCTACCCATCGGGACGGCCACACACTGGACCTGGTGTTCTCACTGGGGATTGAGATCTTGGATCTCATGATTGATCAAGTATTTTGGTCTGACCATAGCACGGTGAGGTTCATGCTTGGGGCTCCCGCCGTAAGTTTCTCCCCTGCTGAGATGATCCGCTGCCGCCCTTTAGGAGATCTTACCCCTGAGGGTTTTATGGCGGCTGCTGATCTATCTAGTTTAGGTGGTGTATGCGTCAGAGCTGTTGGTGTCAGTGTGGATACCTATAATAAGGTGCTATCCGACGCCATCAACTCCCTCGCACCCATCCGCACGACCCAGAATTGCATCTGGAGGTCTCCATGGTTTGATGGAAGATCTCAGGAAATGAAGAAGATGGGTCGGAGATTGGAGCGCTGCTGGAGGAAATCCCGCCTGGAGACGAACAAACTGGTCCTGCGTGCACATTATTGTGCATATCAGGAGGCAGTCGACTGAAAGAAGACATTGTTTTTGTCTCAGGAGATTGCTGCTGGGAGAAACTGACCAGCCTCTCTCTTCCGGACTGTCGACAGACTTCTCCATCCTTTCTGTCTTCAGCCCGGAAGAGTTTCCTCCAATGAGGATTGTGAGGATTTTGTTCGGTTTTTCTCGGACAGGGTGTCTTTGATCCGACGGGAGGTTTCTTCAGCCAGCAATACCACTGCTGTCAGTGGTCGCCAGTCGTGTACTGAGTGCACTCCGCCTAACTGGGGTGAGTTTAGGCCAGTGGAGGACCGTGAGGTAATTGAGGTGGCGGTCAACTTGAAGCATACCTTTTGTGAACTGGACCCAGTGCCAACGCGTTTCTTAATGAGATGCACTGACTCTGTTGGCCCGGTGTTTGCCCTGATTGTCCGGTGCTCCTTAAGTCAGAGTGTCTTCCCGGATGCCTCGAAGGAGGCTCTGGTTAGACCCTTTTAAAGAAATCTTCTCTGGACCCGGAGGTCAGGGCAAATTACCGTCCTATCTCGAATCTCCCATTTTTGGGGAAGATTGTTGAGAAGGTGGTATCGCTTCAGTTGGAGGAACATCTCATGACTCACGAGTTGTACGATCCTTTCCAGTCGGCTTTTCGGGCCAGGTATATCACGGAAACTGCGTTAGTTCGAGTGCAAAATGACCTCCTCAGGGCTAGAGACCGAGGAGACAAGACAATTCTTGTTCTCCTTGATCTCTCTTCAGCATTTGATACTGTGGACCATTGTGTGTTGCTTCTCCGCCTGAGGGAGCTATGTGGACTCACCGGTACTGTCATCAAGTGGTTTGAGTCCTTTCTCACAAATAGGAGACAGTGGGTTGTGATGGGAAATTTCTCATCAACACCCAGTCTCCTTTTGTGTGGAGTCCCTCAGGGTTCGGTGTTGGCCCCAATGTTGTTCGCAGTATACATGCTGCCCCTGGGGGGGATCATTAGAAAGTATGGTCTGAGTTTTCATTGCTATGCTGATGATACTCAGCTATACTTATCTTTTGCCCCAGGAACACCCAACGCAGTAGATGTGTTGAACATCTGTCTGGCTGAGATTAGCGACTGGATGGCCTCCAGCTGTCTTCGACTGAACCCTGATAAGACTGAGGTATTGGTAGTGGAGTCGAACAGAGTTCGTGATGGGATGGCCTCTGACTCTGCAACTGGCCTTGTGCTAGGGGCTGCGTCATTGATGGCCTCCCCTTGGGTGCGAAATCTTGGCGTGATGTTTGACAGGAATTTGTCCATGGAGGTTCAGATTTCTTCCGTGGTTCATTCCTGTTTTTTCCATCTTTGAAACATTGCCAGGATTAAGCCCCTTGTTCTGCCTCTGGACCTCCCTACCTTGATACATGCTTAGTCACTTCTAGGCTTGACTACTGTAATGCCCTCTATCTCGGGATCTCTGGGGGTTCTCTCCGCAGACTGCAGCTCGTGCAGAACGCTGCTGCCCGGCTTCTAACTGGGCAGAGTAAATTCTGTCACATTACACCTGTGTTGCGCGAACTGCACTGGCTGCCTGTCAGGTGGAGAGTGCTCTTCAAGGTGGGGTTTCTCACCTATAAGGCCCTACATGGACAGGGCCCTGGTTACCTGTCAGCTCTCCTGATACCCTCCTCCTCTTCCCCGCAATCTCCGCTCTTTTGGTGCTGACCTCCTAACTGTCCCAAGAGCGAGGTTAAAATCTGCGGGTGATCAAGCATTTAGTGTTGCCGCCCCCGCTTTCTGGAATTCTTTGCCAGCTGCAGTTAGGGAGGCCCTTAACTACCTTTAAGGTTTGCCTTAAGACCTATTTATTTCTACATGCTTTTGGGGTTTGATTTTGACTATGTATATGTGTTTTATTCTTCTATGTATTTATACAGTATGAAATGCTATAAATTTCTTCTTTTATTGTGCGGCGCCCAGAGCCTTTGGGATTGGGCGTCTTTTTTAAATAAACATGACTTGACTTGACTATGTGAATACCTGCACCTGCACAAGTGGGGCGTTCTTATTGGTGATGGTCAACATGGGATTCTTTTTCCTAAGGTGGGGCCTTGTTAGTAACATCACCATGGTTTTTATAGCTGTGGAGAAGTTTGTAGTTTGTAAACCAGTCCTCCAACAAGTTGAAGGCAGTTTGCAGTTTACTTGCCAGTTCACTTATATTTGGGTTTTGACTCAGAATTACTGCGTCATCTGCATAAAGGATGATTCTACTGGGGCATGATGCAGGAAGTCTGTTTATAAAGAGATTGAACAATAGAGGGCCTAGGATGGATCCTTGAGGGGACATCTAGGGAGACCTCTCTGGCAGTAGATACAGTAAGACTGATTAATATATAAAACTGAAAATTTAATAAGGGACTGTAAGAAAGGGAAGGACAGAAGAGCAGGGAGCAAAGTGAGATGCACACTATTTTTTCCCACTGATTCAGTCGGGAAAGTGGTACCAATTTTCCTCCCCGAAAACAGATTTACATTGGCTCTAAGCAATAATGGACACTACTGGGCAAAGGACCCCTCCATACATTTCAATTACTCTGTGGTTTACAGTCGCATGCTCTCTTTCCTCATCCTCTTAATCTCTCACTGGTGTCCAGTGGCAACCCTCCCCTGAAGCCCTCTGTGGTGTCCGGTGGCACCTCTCCTCCCCTTCCCCCTAAGTTCTCCCTGGTGTTCAGTGACAACCCCTTCCCATCACCAAGCACCCCAACCTCACAACCGTGGTCCCAGACGGCAGCCGACACAGACCCTCCACTCACCTCCTGGGCCGACCGCCATCTAACTTGTGCAACTGCAATATAGCAAATAAAAGAGAAAAACTACAGAATTACCCATCCCCCACCAATCTCAGCCTCACCCATATCCTCTTTGTCAAAAGCTCACCCACAAAGTGACAAGAATTAGTATTAAAAAGTGCACCACTGCTTCTGTCTCAACAGTTTCACCACAGATACTGAATGCCAGCAATCTCTTCCAGGAGTGCTTTGCGATATTGTGTGAGAGAAAGACTGCCGCATTCAGGCCTGATGGTGAGACTGTCAAGACAGGATCGGCAGTGTACTGCTTCAGGACTTTTTTTTTCTCCTAATACTTGTCACTTTGTGGGTCAGTTTTTTGACTAAGGTGACATGGGTGAAGGGTCTGAGACGGATAGTTTTTTTTGTTTGTCATCTTTTTAACACTAGCTCAAACAGGAATATTACGGGAGAGTCACACTGGCCCCAGGTAGTTTTGCACTATGCCCTGGACCAGTAAATTAATGTTGAAATCTACCCCTGCCAAGGTTAGTTACAGCATAGAGGAGCAAGTGTCCTCACTTGCATGCAAGCCAATATGAGAAGTGCAGCCAACAAAATGGGTGAGCTTTAGAGCATGATGCCCTTCAAAGCCAGGACTTAGCGGTACTCAGAGATTTAGTGTGGGGGAGGAGGGAATGACAGGAACATCAGACTTGAGGGATACAGACTAATCCGAAGGGATACACCTGATAGGAAAGGGGTTGGGGCGACTCTTCATAAGGGAGGGAGTCACTGTGGAGGATATCGGGGGGGTGGACAGAATCTGTGATTTCATATTTTTATTTATTTATTGAAACGTTTCATCAGGAAGGGCATGCTGAACAACAAGTTGCTCATCTCACGGTGCATCCTGGGGAAGGCTATGCAGGAGGAACAGCATATGCAAGATTTCAAATTTAAACAATCAAAATGTCTAAACAGTGACGTGAGGCAATATACAGCAATATAGAAAAGGTTACATAATGCACAGGGTGTAAGCAATGAACAATAATAAAAGTATGTGTAATCCAATAAGCCATTAACACAGAATATACGCAGAATCAGGACATAGTAACCTATTAATAGGTCTGAATAAGCACTGAGTGTATTATAGATCACAATAAGTGCAAGTGTAAGTATATCCGTTGGCACTTAAGAGGGCAGCCAGAGCAATCCTAAAGAGCCAGCTTATTTGATGAGTTATGGTAGATTGAAAGAAGGGTAGGTGAGGGCAGTGAGGTTGAGCATAGGGAAGAGAGTGGCAGAGCAGAGAATGGTAGTGTGCTTATCAGCAGGTACAGTTTATCGAGAGGTAGTTGTTTAGGGTTAAAGACAGGGAATGGGAGAGGAAGATAAGCGGTTGGGGACACTCCCAAAGCCTGGGGAAATGGTGCATGAAGGCCGATTGACCTACTGTAGTCGAGCGACGAGGAATTATCCGTTGGCGAGTCATAGGATCTTAGACAATGATCTGGAGGAGGTAGAGCGGATATTAAGGAAGAAAGATAAGGGGGGGAGGGACCCAAACCAGAATTTAGACACAAATCTGGCACAGTGGAGAAGACAGTGATTTTCTAGGGAAGTAAGGGATAGAGTGGTAGAGGTTGCAGTGATGGGTGAGAGGGGGAAGTTGAGAGGCGAAACAACAGAAGGAGTTGTAGGGTGTCCAATCTGGCTAGAGAGAACTTGGGTGTGGCACTGTAGACTACATCGCAGTAGTCAAAAATAGGTAGTATCATCTTCTGGACAAGCTCACACCTTGCCAAACGAGGGAGGCAACTCCAGTTCCTGTATAGTGCGCCAGGCTTGGGGCTCAGTTTTTTCAGGATGGCATCCACATGTCCAGGGAAGTTGAGGTGTCGGTCTAGCCAACCCCCTCCCCCCAAGTACCTAAAGGATGAGGTATCCACGATGTCTGCCCCATCAAGGGTGTGGAAGGAGGGCAGTGAGGGGAGCCTTGAGAGTCTCTGCCTGGTGCCAAAGGTCATGGAGATGGTCTTCTTGGCATTGAGGGAGAGATGGTTGGAGCTGAACATTATTGAAATCAAGCTGCAATCTGGATTCAACATCCACTTGGGGATTGGCCTGATGTGAAGATGACAGTGTCATCGGCATACATATGGATTGAAGAGGATGAGCAGGCTAAGGGTAGGTTGTTTAGGAATATGGAAAATAAGACTGGACCTAATACAGACCCCTGGGGTATGCCAGTGGAGATGGGAAGCAGGGGGGGAAGTAGAGTTGGCAATTCTGACTGACTGGGTCCAGCAAGCTTTGAACCAGTTTATGGCAGATTTGGTTAGGCCAGCCAAGGAGAGGGCATCAAAGAGGAGGGGATGGGAGACGGTGTCGAAGGCCTTTGCTAGGTCGACAAAAATGGCTGATGTGATTGGCCACTGTCCATCCCTGAGAAGATGGGAGTCGGTGAGCCTAATCAGGGAGGTGGTGGTGGTGGAGTGGTTCTTCCAGATCCCAGACTGGAAAGGAGTGAAAAAACTGGAATCGTAGAGATGAAAAGAGTTGAGATAGGACCAGATGTTCCTGAAGCTTAGCAAGGGTTGGTAGGAGGGAGTTTGGGCGATAGTTAGAAGGAAGAGAGGGGTCACCACCCTTGGGCAGCAGGAGTACTGTGGCGTGCTTCCACACAGAAGGGATAGTTCCAGTAGCGAAGGAATGGTTGAGGAGAAGAGTTAGTGGAGTTGCGATAGCTGGGGCTGACAGGTACAGTACCATCAGGTGAGCTGCCTTTAGTGGGATTAAGAGCAAGAAAAGACTGCAAGGTGTCAAGAGGGTGAGATAGCAGAGAAGCTGAAGGAGTGCGACGAGGCTGGTTGACTACTAGGAGAGGGGGAGTCAGCTTGGGGAGGAAGACGGTAAGCAGGAAAGGAGGGCCGAGGCAGAGGAGGTAAAGTATGAATTAAACTCGCTGGCAACAATAAGATGCTCAGCGATCTGGGAGTTGTTTATCTGGGGGGAGAAGCGAGTGGATCACTTTCCATAAATTGGAAGGACTATTAATATTGGTCTGGAAGGTTGAGAAGTACTCTGATTTAGCTAGTCAGTTGCCTTTGGTACACTTATTATGCAGCATGCAGCAGATGACAATCACGTGGGAGAGCTGAAGCTTTATGTGTTTTCCAGGTGTGATCACAGGCCCTATGGCATGCTACGAGTTCACGGGTGATCCATGGGGGGTGGTTGCCTCTGACCCTAGAGCGCCACAGAGGGGCATGTTTGTTCCAACACTCCAAACATTTTGCATGGAAATAGCCGTAGGCTTTCTCAGTGGTATTGGCCAAGACAATGGGGTCCCAATTAGTTTGGGACGTTCTACCAATAGAGGATCAAGGTTCAATGATTTGTAGGAACGGTAATGGACAATTTCTTTGGGGGGGAGGGGCCATAGTTCTGTGAGCTCTGCAATCCCTATATGTCATGCAGTGATCACTCAGGGCGTCAGGTAATAGTCCAGATTCTATAACTCTGTGTGGGTGGGAGGTGAGGGCCCAATCGATTAGGGACTGATTCCCCATTTTCAGATTTAAACAAGCTGGCTCAATGATGAGCTGAGATAAGTTTTGGGTGCTGATGTCATTACGTGGTTTATTTACGTAAGGGGAGAGTCAATTATGGTTGAAATCGCCCAATATGTATATTTCACCCAAGAGAGAGAGCGAGACTATGCAGCTAATGAGCTCATTGACAGAGGAGGAAAGGAGGCCACAACAGCAGTAGGTACCAGTGATACAGACTGGAGCAGAGAAAGGGAGAGTTAATTTAATGATGAGGGCCTCGTATGCTTTAGGTACTGACATGGCGAGGATGCAGGTGTACTGGATTTTTGAAGAGACATAAGATAGTCACTCCAGCCTCTCTAGTGGTTCCGTCTTGCCTGCACATAGTGAACCCAGGAATAGAAAGGGTATGGTCATCTACCTTGTCGTTGAACCATGTTTTGGAGAGAATAATAATATCTGGAGTAAGAGAGAGAGAGAGAGAGAGAGAGAGAGCTGGAGAAGGTCTAATTTAGGAAGGAGACTGAATATTCAGGTGTATTATTTTTAAGCCACGGAGTAAGGCACTGGGGTTAGGTACGGATGGATCAGCTATGGTAGGCATAGATGTGGAGGTATTCAGAGGGCTAGGCCCTGGGTTTGGGTTGATGTCACCCGAGGATAACAGCAAAAGTGCAATGATTAGGAGGTGAATTTTAACACTCTTGGACCAGGGCTGGGAGCTCATGGAGGTATTGATGTGGGGGTGGGAGGGAGGACATTGAAAGTTTAGTAAATGTATAAGAGTGAGGAAGGAAGGACGGCATAGACAGGAGGGTGGCACAGGGCCAGAAAGGGTAGTGCTTCCAAGTAGAGAGGGCAGGAGAAGGGGTCACTGTGAAGTTAAGTACGGGGGGAGGGGAGCCAGAAGAGGGAAAGTGGGGCAGGCGTAGTAGGAAACAAGAGTAGGCATGAGGAGGGGGAGGTTTAGTACAATGAGAAATGCCATAGAGAGCCTAGGAGGGATTATAAAAGAAGACATGGCTGGGAGTGACAGATATGAGCAGAGGCTAGGGTAGGTAGAATTTGGAGGCAGCCAAAGAAGGGAAGAGAGCCTAACAGCATGGGATGCACATTCCAGTAATTTATAGTTTAGGAGGAGATAACACATGGGGGTTGTAGTGTGAGACAGCAGTGGCCAGAGTGAATCAATAAAAGGCAGAGTCGCTGGCCCGGTGGCACTGAGGGTTGAAGTGCTGGACGCCACACCTCACTCCACGCCGGCGACCCGGCTCGGGAACGAACCCGGGCCGTCGGGGGTCGGCAGGGCAGGGAGAAGACTGAGCATCCAGAGGACAGCTCTCCTCTCCCAGGAAGTAGGGAGGCCCCTACTCGACGCTTGACCAGCCTCTGGCGGAGGCCTGAGGCATGGCAAGTGTGGAGCTGATGCTGGGGGAGGGGGGGAGTGGCAACATCGGTGGTGATGCATTGGCGTCTGGCATACACCACTCCTACAAAGAACAGGGAAAAGAACTCACTGAGCTCCGGGCAGACGGATCACCAAGGCACACCCCTAATGGCTCCTGCCTGCCTGGTCCCAAGGTCTCCTGATGAAAGTTGATTAGTTCGGGGTGTTCAGCCCCACCTCGTCCCCGCTTGAGGGGAAGATCCGCGGCTCCATGGGGGATCGATCATGAGACCAGATAGGTGAAGGAGCAGGGGCAGTCTTTGGAGCTCCTGAAGAAGTGGAGCTTGGAGAGTAGGCAGGACAAAAAGATATTTAAAATAAAAAGGCAGAGTCAAGAGAGAATCTTACTTAAGAATTACAGCTCTGCAAGGATAAACATATACAGCCAGAGGGGAGGGGTGGAGTGGTTTGCCTTGTCAGGGGAGGGGTAAGTGAAGCAAACGATTGGGTGGTAGTGTTCTAGGGGGCGGAGTGCTGGGTTGGAAAGAGGATTTAAAGAGTGTCGGGGGAGTGCGGTCAGGCAAAACATTTGCGTTAATAAACACAGTCAAGTAAATTAGCAATTAAATTAGCAAAAGCAGTCGATGGGCAGCCAAGAACAGCTGGAGCAAGCGTCAAACAGAGAGGATCAAGAGCGAACCAATCCGCTGGGTAACCTAGGGGAAGAGCATCACCTTGGAGGTGTGCAAAAGGCTCCCTAACAGCTCAGCAGTGCATGAAGCCAAGTTCTTCAGGGTAATGACGAGAAAGGAAAATTACGTACCTACCGTAATTCTTGATCTTCTTGGACGAGTCTCCACCACTCATTCACACTAGTGGGATTGGCGCCGGAGGCACTAAGACTCATCGGGAGCAAACTTTGCTGGAGAATTCGTATGAGAGAGCAGCGCCCGCGGACCTGGCCTTGTGAGCAGTGGCTCAGCAGTATGACCATCTCGGGCGACCCTCCAACCACCTCAGTACCTTTTTACCAAGGAGGTGCAGCGCAACTAACGTAAAGAGTAAACCCAACATTAAAAAACGGACATAAGATAGTCCGTATGACCCGTGTAAGAAGGGTCAGCAAAGAAGTCCTCACGGCCTAAAGATTTGAGGGAGTGAAGACCAATACAGCGGTGAGCTCGGGGGATGGAGGGTGGAGTGTGAATGAGTGGTGGAGCTGGTCAAGAAGATCAAGAATTACGGTAGATGCGTAATTTTCCTATCTTCCTGGACATAAGTCTCACCACTCACTCCACTAGTGAGAATACCAAGCTGATAATCCCCAAAGGGCGGCAGGAGAGCCAGAGCTCACGCGTCTAAGATAGAAGCCCATTAAGGATAGTTCTGCCGAATGCAGAATGTCGCCTGGCATGAACATCCAGTGCATAGTGCTTATCGAAAGTATGCACTGAGCTCCAGGTGGCGGCGTTGCATATATCTGCAACTGGAACATTGCGAATTTCCGCTAGGGATGCCGCGACCACCCTAGTAGAGTGAGCGTACACTCTACCTTCTAATTTAACTTGAGCCATGGAATAGCAATGACAAAGGCATGCCACTAACCATGAAGAGATGCATCTAATAGCGACAGGTTGACCCAGCCGGGTGTCGCTGAAAGAAACGAACAGTTGCTGAGTCTGCGAACATCCTTGGTTCTATCAAATAGAACCGCAAGGCTCTCTTAACATCCAAGGAATGAAGAGCTCGTTCCCTTCATTTTGGAAATTAGCGAAATGCGAAGTACCAGAGGTTGGTTCAGATGGAATTCTGACACAACCTTGGGAAGAAATTTAGGATGAGTGGAGAACTACCTTGTCCTTATGGAATACAGTATACGGAGGGTCCGTAACCAGGGCATGTATCTCAGAGACCCTCGGGCTGAGGTAATGGCCACCAGGAAAGCAGTCTTCCAGGTAAGAATTTTAGCTCACAGGTAGCTAAGGGTTGAAAGGCTTCCGAGTGAGCATGTCCAGCACCAGGTTAATGTCCCAGGCTGCAACTGGACGCCAACAGGGGTCTGGTATGGAGAATCCCTAAGAAATCTCTTCACCATAGGTAACTGAGCCAGAGTTAAGGAAGAAACCGGCTCATGGAGCGCTGAGATGGCACTAAGGTGAACTTTAACTGTGGTACTGAAGACCTAAGTTTGATAGGTCAAAAGATACTCCAGAACCTTGCCAGGAGGACAGGAAAAGGGATTCAAGAGGATTTTGCACACCAGAGAAACGTTTCCATTTGGAAGCGTCGTTTTAGGTGGCTGGCTTCGAGCAGCCAGAAGGATGTCTGAGACTCTACGAGAGGCGTTGAACCGATTCACTTCTATCTCTTCAGGAGCCAAGCATGAAGGTGAAGTGATTTCAGGTTGGATGGACCAACGAACCCTGAATCAAAAGACTGATTTGCAAAGAAGTGGTCTCGGAGGCTGCCAACATACTGTTGAGTAGAGGAAACCATAGTTGCCGAGGCCAGGAAGGAGCAATGAGAATCATCTTGGTCCGACTCGAACTGGAGGTACTCTCTGGATTAGAGGAAGTGGTGGAAAGGCGTAAAAGCGTTTTGTCCACTAGCCTGAGCATCCTGACAGAAAATGCCAGGCCCTGGATTTCTGGAGCAGAAGAGAGCAGTTTTGCGTTGAGTGGGGATGCAAAGGTCCAGGTCTGAGTCCCCACTCTTTGAACAGGGACCAAGCTACGGCTGGATCGAGAGACCACTCGTGAGGGTCTGCCTCCGTTCTGCTGAGGTGATCTGCTAGGTCGTTTTGTATATCTGGCAGATAAACCGCTTGAATCAGAGACTTGTGCTCCAAGCACCACTCCCACATCCTCATTGCTTCCCTGCAAAGGGATAAGAATAGCACCGCCTTGCTTGTTGATGTAATACATCACTGCTTTGTTGTCCGTTTGAAGGAGAATGTTCTTGTGACAAGGACATCCTTCAGAGCTCGGACTGCATAGAGGACCGCTCTCATCTCCAGGACATTTATGTGGAGATGAGTTTCAAACTGAGTCCATACACCTTGAGTGTGGAGGGAGAGACAGTGAGCTCCCCATCCCATTAGCGATGCATCTGTGGTGATGGAGATCTGATGATCCGGGGAGCAAAGGGAATCCTTCCAGGAGATTGCTCTCTTGAGACCACCAGGTGAGAGACCTGAAGGGCTCCGTCACCTTGATGGGATAAGACTGGGGTGAGAGGTCGAGGGACCACTGAGTGGAGAGCATCCATTGGGTGGTTCTCATGTGCAGTCGGGCCAGAGGGACAGTGAAGACCGAGGGCCCATGAGACCCAACATGCGTTGCATCGAGAGAGCTGTAACCGATTGGTTCTCCCTGATGTAACAGGCCATCTGAAGGATGTCGAGTCTTCTGTCCTCTGGAAGGAAAGCCTTCGCTGAAGAGGTGTCTAGAAGTGTCCCTATGAAAAGGAGCCTCTGGGAGGTTGCAGTTGAGATTTTTCAAATTCAGCAGAACTCCCATGGATGAGAAGGCGAAAAGTCGTTTGCACGGCTTCCAAAGTCCCTTGGCGGAAGGGCTTGCTAGAAGCCAATCGTCCAGGTAGGGAAACACTCGAGTCCGACTTTCCTGAGATCGCCCGGCAGAACTGCACAACACTTTGTAAAACTTCATGGCCGAGGATAGCCCAAAGGGCAGGACTCTGAACTGATAATGCTGACCCAAAGCTACAAACCTGAGGAATTTGCGGTGGGTCGGGTGGGGCGAGATATGCTGGTAAGCATCCTGCATATCCAGAGAGGCCAGCCAGTCGTGCTGATGCAGCAAGGGTAACAGGGTACCTAGGGAAATCATCTTGAATTTCTCCCTGGGGAGGAATTTGTTTAACTTTCTGAGGTCTAGAATGGGGCGCATCCCCCCAGATTTCTTTGGAACCAGAAAGTAATGGGAGTAGAACCCTGTGTTTCAGAGATGCGGGGCACCAGTTCTATTGCCCTGTTGTTCAGAAGGCCCTGGATCTCCGCGGTGAGGAGGTCTGACTGAGAGGCCGACAACCTGGGTTGTCGTATGGGAGGACAATTCGGGGGGGTTTCCAAGAAATTGAGAGAATAACCCTCGCGAATTATCCGAAGGACCCATTTGTCTGAGGTTATGGACTTCCACTGGTTGTAAGTACATCAGGCGACCTCCACGGAGGAGAAAGTTCCACCTCGGGCAGAGTGGATGGAACTTGGGCCAGCGACTCATAAGGTGGCGCTGGGAGCTTTAGGTCCCTGCGCTTTCTGCAGCGTCTTCTTTTGAGGTTGGGCAGGTTGGCTTTTATGGAAGCTTCCTGCCTCTGCCTCGAAAGGACTGACGACTATGAAACTGGCGATCTGTTCACATGCCCCGAGAGGGGGAGGCGGAGGTCTGGCCAACTAATGGCGATCTAGTCTTCTGAGTGGCCTCTAAGGCTTGCTCACCACGCAGGGGCCAAAAAGAAGGAGCCATCAAAGGCAGCGCCATCACCTGCTGCTGAGCATCATTCGTGAAGCCAAGTACATGCAGCCAGGAATGGCGCCGAGTACAAATCCTGGCTGCTGAGCGGAAGCAGTGTCAAAAGCGTCCATGGCGGCTTTGACCTGTTGGTTATGGACTCAATACCTCTAATAACGGTCAGAAGAAGCTCTGACTTGGAATCCGAATCTGGAAGAGCTTCAACCATTCTTTTCATAGAGTGCCACAGGATATACTCATACTGAGAAAAATAGCCTTGATAACTGGCAATACGCTACTTAGAGTGGAGGCAGCAAAGACTCTCTTACCTAATGTATCAATCTTACAAGACTCTTTGTTAATAGGTCGAGCTGTAGTAGTTTGAGGAAGAACGACCTTGTCATTCTCTGCCAGGACTACAATAGGATCATAAAGGCTTGGGATGCCAAAATGGGACGATCCTTGGGAGCTGAATACTTCTTATCAATGGATTTAGCCACTGAGGGAATAAGAGCAGGGTTATTCCATACCATTTGAGACAGCGTCTCGAAGGAAGGCTGAATCGGAGAAGTCAAATCCGTAGGGATCTCCGAAGCATGAAGATACTGGGTCTTAATATCTTCCAGGATCGATGTCTGTAGTCTGGAGAGAAGAGTGGATCCCAGGTTCTTCAACAGAGACTTAAGGACAGGTCCTCGACCACAGGCTCTGTAGCAAAGAAAGATCCTGTTTCCTCCACTTCATCACCCAACCAAGGTCTGGGTCAGGCTCAACATCATCTCCTGATGGTCCAGAAAGGACTGTTTGGACAGGAAAGGAGTGAAAATTGGGAGAGGAGGAAATGGCAGAAAAACAGGAGAGTCCCAAGGGCTGCGGCGAGGCGGCAGAGCGGGCTGAGCGGCACGAGGCGCCACGGCGCGAAAGACGCAGCGGCCCCTTAACACCCCGGCGGCGCCGCGGCGACACCGCGCCCGCGGCGCGAGCGATGCAGTGACGGCGCCGCCCGATCCAACGGCACCACCGTCAGCGCCGCGAGACCACGGCGCCGCCAACTGCGCCGAGACCACGCGGGCGCCGCCAGCGGCGCCGCAAGCTCAGCGGCCCAGCAGCGCCCGACAAGGCCACAGAACCCTGCAGAAGGCGGAAAAGCCCGGGAACCTGGAAAGCAAGAAGAAAAAAACCAGGAGATAAGGGCATCGGTGAGGCCCCCTCGCGCCCAGCCATGTGAGGAAACACCTAAGCACAGAGTAGCTAGCACCGAAGAAGGCGCGCGCGACTGGAAGGTCAACCACCCTACCTGATCGCGGAGGCCCGAGGGCTCCGGTAACCGAGCCAGGCAGAAGAACCAACCTCCGAGCCCATCGTTCCATAGGCGGCCCACTGATGAAACTGCTCATCTGGAGCCCTACCTATAGGCGGGGAGGGCTCCGATGTCGAGGCGGCGATTATTGGAAGTTAGCGACTCGAGAAGGAGACCGGCAACCAGCAGCGATAACCGACCGTCGGCGCAGACATACCAGAGGCGACCTCAGTGATGCCTTCTCTTTTGACCTGTGGGCGAAGAAGAGCTCGAGGCGAGCAGCGCCGAGAATCGACCGTTTATTTTATGCGGTGAGGACCGCCCATCCCAGACATCGGACTGACCGTAGTCAGAACCCGCTGAGGAGAGAGGCTGACGGACCCAGCCCGGCTGACTGAACAGCTTTCATACGAAGTCTCCCTACCGTCACCTGACCTGCTCATGGTCGACTCCGTCCAATAGGCCGAGACTTCTTCAAGTAAGTTAAATTTAAATATTAGAAAAATTTTACGAAAAATAGAATAAAACTAAGCGATACTACTATCGTGATAATGTTACAAAAAAACAAACTGAAAACTATGCGCTAGTTTGAAGTTTGACTCCCGACAGGCGAGCGATGTCGTCACTGAAGCGCACTCGGCGGGCGGGAAAAAAGAACTAAAGGCGGTTGGAGGGTCGTCGCCGAGATGGTCATTACCGCTCGAGCTGCTTCAGGGCGTGTCTCATGGCGCCGTCTCTGTGACCCTCCAGCAAAAAGTTTGCTCCCGATGGGTCTTAGTGCCTCCAGCGCCAATCCCACTAGTGTGAATGAGTGGTGGAGACTTATGTTCAGGAAGATCAGCCAAATCAAGAGGCAGTGGTGGATTCCGTGGAACTTCCAATCTCCAGGACATAGACTGGCATCTTGGAAATGCCAATATCACAGAATATCTAAATGTGGTGGTAGGGTGCCAAACAGGGAAGTGAAGCAGATCAGATTTAGACTATATGGAACCAAAATATGATCACTTCCCTTGCTTTCCTGATTATATGAAAAATAATGACACTAAACCAAGCTGCTTTACCAGCAGGCAAGACGCTTATGTCCATGTAATTCAGTACATAATTTTTATAAGGGCGTAAATCCAATTTCAATGGTTGTCTGTTCTTAAAAAATAAACTTCTGATTTAAAAAAAGTATTGCAAATGATTACATGTATCTGATGACAGGTTCGGCACAGGCAGTCACACTGCAAAATTCCCACACCGCCCCACCAACTTACTTCAAGCCTATAAATAAAAGTCCACCTCTAGAGCAAGAGGGTATTTTGGATTCCAGATCCATGCCATTCACTCCTGGATGTGTCATGTTAGACTGCAAACAAACCAGGGTCCCAATCAGCACAAACTACGATGGCTTTGTGATGACCACAGTCCACTGGTCACTGGATTCAGAATACAACTCACGTTACACAGGCCACCAATCAGCCTCAGATCATAATGTGTTTTGTTCGATACTAACCTGGAACAGATCTGAGCCAGTGACCTAGAGGTGACAGACTCCTTCTCAAATCTTAGACATGATAGACTCCTTATAAAATGGGCCATGAAAATCCTGTAACCTCAGTGGGGGACACAAGGGTCATGATAACACAATGTGATTACATATACCGATAATTATCATTAATGATAACTTTGTGTTGTTAAAAAAAACAATATCACGATTATCATGTAGCATGAAATACTGCAAAATACCATGTTAAAGCATCTTAACTTGCTGCTGTGGCAGCGTGTCACTCTCCAGGTGCAACCATGATTCCCAACTCTCCACCGTCCTCCAGTCAGTTCTCTACAATTTTTTCTAAAATTAGAAATGCTGCAGATTACCGTGATAATCAATATATCATGATATTTTTATACAAATATCATGATACTAAAAATTTGATATGACATTTCTGGTCAATTGTCCATTGATTATTTTGTGACAACCAAACACCTCACCTGAAAGGGGAACAGTCAGCACCAGGAGCTCCACACCCAAGTGTGAGCTGGTTCCAATTTGTACTTTGCATGCAAACACTTTGTATTTTTTTTTGTTTACTTACCGTTTACTGCAGTATAGAAATTGTACCAGGCTGATTTTGTTGACTTAGAAGCTGACATTTTCTATAACTACAAATCCCAGAAGCCCCAGCAGCCAACATCAGAGGAGGGCTACAGAAGTGGGAGATTCAACAGCCTGCAATGCAAGTTAGAGCTTTTGTAAGCTCCGATCAGATGTTTTCTGCTCCCGCTGATCTTCCTGGACTAAGTCTCCATCACTCATTCGCACTAGTGGGATAGCGCCAGAGGTGCTAGGACCAAGCGGGAGCCTAAAATTTTCAGAAGGGTCGGCACCGAGACAGGACCACACATGCACAGCACCGCGAGACTAGCTCGCACCTGTGTAGGCTATCTCGGCGTCGACATCCAACCACTTCTGTTCCTTTTCTCCCGCCATCGAGTGCGTTTGGATGTCGACGTCGCTCATCTGCCGGAGTCTAAGGTTTCGTCTACACAACAGCAGCTTTTAACGTTTAATTTAATATTTTACGAACAAGAAAAGAAGATTATGAAGAAGAAGAAAAATACATTCTTTCCTGCCATCAACGGAATCTTCCTTAGACAGTAGCGGTGACGGTAGGAGGACTTCGTTTGAAAGTTTTTATGGCAGAGGAGCTGCGTCCGGTCCGCCGCCCTTAATTAACAAAGGCGACTACAGGCGGTCCTGTGCTTTGGGGAGACAGTCCACTGGAGCACAAATCTATCTGTTCCGGGGATCGGCTCCGCTTAACCTCAAGCTCTTCTTCCTCATTGGGGGAAGAAGAATCAGTGCCGCTTGAGGTTGCCCTCTGGTACGCCTGCATGAGGATGGTTCATCGGAAGGGGCGATGGGCCTGAACCGACTTTGGTGGGTTCCTCTTGGCCCCGCTCCTAATGGCTGCATTCTTGACTCCGAGCTCCATCTCTGTTCTCGTTGGAGCCCTGGTGGGCAGTTTCACCTCTGGGCCGCTCCTGTGGAGCAGGGGGTTTGACTTTCAGTTTTCCTGGCTCTGTTCCTGATTTCGGGACCTCCGAGCCTCGGAATCATTGGACCGGTGCCGGGCCAATTGGATCACGATGGACGAGGTGCCCTCTTGGTGCCTTTGCCATCGTGTCAACCCCTCATGCCTACCCCCTCTCCCTTTTCCATGCAGGGGCTGTCACGGGTACCACCTTTTTCCTTCTCCCCTTCTCAGGATTTACACTGACATTTCCATCAGTGCCGTGGCTCGGTGCCTTGGTCAGCGCCATTGCTCTTTGTGGCACCAAGGGTGCTGTTGTTGCTACCGTTGATTGTCGGTGCTGTCGTAGTGCGTCTTGGTGTCTAGGTGGCGCCGTGCACCACGTAGGGCGCCCGAGCACCACAGGAGGTGCATGCCCATGGGTGCCATGGGTGGTGCTGGGAGCATCCGTGGGTGCCACGGGTGGTGCCATGAGCGGCCACAGTTTCCATGGGTGCCACTGGTGCCATGGGTGCCGGAGGTGGCATTGCGGGCACCCATGGGTGCCGCTGGTGCACTCTGGTGCCATGAGTGCCACTGGTGCCCTCGGGTGCCATTCCTGCTATGGGTGTCATGGGTTCCATGGTACGATGGGTGTCGGGGTGCCCTCGGGTGCCACTGCTACATGGGTGCCAGGGGTACCTGTGGGTACTGTCGCAGGTGCCTTCGGGTATCGCCCAGATTGGCATAGGCACAGCTTGGTGCCCTCCTGTGCCACGAGTGATGGTGGTGCAGGAGGGGTGCTAGTGGGTGCTGTATGGCAGAATTAGTGACATTTTTCCTTTTCGGACTTCCTTTCCACAGAACTTGTGGCAGGATGTTTTCTGCAGAATTAACTCCTGTTCTGCGGATTATTTTTTTCCACACATCTTAGTGAGTGGTGGTCTACGTGGCATCTTGTGTCATCCAGCAGTTTTCTGCTGATGGAACTCTGCTGTACTGCTCTGCCAGCGGAATCTCATTCTGCTCAGCACTTTCTTGGCCCCCTATGTGGTACCAAGCTCCTCGACATCCTTCCTGATAGTGGAGTCTCTAGTGGCTCTGACCTAGACCTTTCTTAGAGGTCCTTCTGGGGTAGAAGGGCATCTAGATGGGTCTTTCCCTGTCCTTCTGGTCAGTAATACAGCAGACGACTCATTTTATATACTGAAGGGCACGTCCTCTCTATCGTAGGAGTCCGTGATGGAAAATCTTTTCAGTAGTTCCTCAGTAATGGGGCCCACAGTAGTGTTTCACACGGCGTCTGTGGACCATACACTAGACGTTTTCAATCGTCAAGACAGTTACACTCTGTGGAACATTCTAATTTAATGGTCAGGAGCCGCTCAGGCTCCTCCGCTCCTTTGATAGGGGTATATAGCCCCCTTGTGATATCGCCTCTTCGGTGGCTTCTTCGGCACAGGTGGTTACCATCTCTCCAGCTGTGATTATTAGTCTGGTCATTATTTCAGTATGGATGCTCAGGCTCCTTCTGCACTCAGATGGAAAACATCTTCGTCATTTTGTACCAAGACAATCCTTGCGAAATAGCAGCCTGAAAGCCTTGTTAGGCTTGGACTAAAAAAAAAAAAAAAATATTTTATCACAGCACAGGGCCTAGCCGAAATTACCCAATAACACCCCTTTTTTTTTTTTTGGGGGTGGAGATCTGGTCAGGTTCGCCTCAGCCCCTGAGAGCGTCGTCTCCACAAGTGCAGTAAAGTCGTGACTTCTTCTTCCCCCTAGGGGGGAGTCCAAACCAGCGGCGGTATGGGTCATCTCTTTCTCTAAGAGAGATTTCTCTCATTCAGAGACATTTCCTGGACCTAGGTGACTTCCCAGTCTGTTAATTTCCCTTTCTTTTTATCAGGCTTTCTTCTCTTGAGCAAAGCCTTGCAGCACCAGAAGCGACTCTCCACCAAGTCAGAACTCACGTTCCTATTTCCTTGCTTGCTTTAACTTACCAGGTGATTTACTCCTTCTTGATGGAAGGTCAAGTAGGTCTTTTTTCTGACATAGCTTCTCAAATATTCACACCTTCGGTTCCTGCGCACTGGTCCATGCCAGTCACTCACAAAGCTATCCTCTCCAAGTGTGTGATGGAGTTGTGCTGTTTGTTTTTCAGCAAACAAACTAGAATCCTTTCCTACTCCCTTCTGGGAGGCCAGAGTGGGTAGTGTCTCACCGCATTGAGTCACTGCCTCTTTCCGTCACTTTCAACAAATGGGTTAGCCCTAACTTGGTCCTGTTGTGTCCCTCCTCGATGCACATCTGCCTCTATTTGCCTTAGAAATCCAGACCCTATTTTTTTCTGTCGGAATGTTTTGTTCCGCAGTGGACACGTCCTGTACAGTTTTTCCCTTCTTCCCCGAGTTCAGAGACTGCTACTACAGTTGTACACACAGGGGCAGGATGATTCCTTTCGGAATATGCAGTGGGTAGGATCTGGTTCTACTACACCACCACAAGAGGCTTCTAAGTCGTGCTTGGCCTTCCATCAGGAAGGTGCCCGTCACTAAGTGGAGACCATTCTCCTTGATGGGCTAACCCCACCTGGACCCCCTTGCTCACCAAGTAAGGGGTTCAAGTGCTCCTGGACCTGTTGTTTACAGGTCAGCCATACTTGATAGTGGGGGGTTTCCATGTGCACTTTCCGGTCTACCCTGAACCAGCAGACTTTAACTTCCAACTCTTTCAGTTCCTGAGGCCCCTTTACATTACATTAGTGCATGTCTTTGACACTATTAATTTTGGTCCTAGACCAAACTGTGAGGCCAGGTTGTTGCCGTTCTCCTAGAGTGGTTGCGGCTTCCTGGCAGACTTTCATTTTGTGCCCACTGCAGTCGTCTGCAAAGTGGTGAGTTACAACTCGAGCGCTTATCTTGTAAGCACTATGTTCTAGATGCTCCTTACAAGATAGCTCTTTTTATTAGCAGGACAGTCCTTGGCTGTCCTTTCTGAGTGAACCTTATCTCCTAGCACCCTACTCAGGGTTATTGGTTTTAGCTCGGTACTCTCCCACTAGTGTGAATGAGTGATGGAGACTTAGTCCAAGAAGATATGGAAATTACGTACTTACCGTAATTACTGATCTTCTTGGACAGTCTCCATCAGTCATTCACATGCCCTCCCACGATCCCCTGGGTTCACTCGTTTTCTTCCTTGGTCTTCATGGTCCTATGGTTCAGACTGTGAGGACATTATTCTTTGACCTTTCTTGCAAAGGCCATCTGGACCCTCTCAGGCCCAGAAACTCAGGATGAGTTATTCTCATTAGTTACGCTGCACCTCCTCGGTCGAAAAGGTACTGAGGCGGTTGGAGGGTCGGCACAGAGATAGCCTACATAGGCGCGAGCTAGTCTCACGGTGCCACGCATGCGTGGTCCTGTCTCATCGCCGACCCTCCTGAAAATTTTAGGCTCCCGCTAGGTCCTAGTGCCTCTGGCGCCATCCCACTAGTGTGAATGAGTGATGGAGACTGTCCAAGAAGATCAATAATTACAGTAAGTACGTAATTTCCATTTCTCTCCAGCAGGACCAGCAAACAAAAGATCAGAGTATTTAAAACTCTAACATGCTCTGCAGGCTACTGAATTTCCTACTGCTGCATTCCTCCTTGGATGTCAGCTGCTGGGGCTTCTGGGATTTGTAGTTGCAGAAAATGTCATCTTACAAGTCAACAAAAATCAGCCTGATACAATCTATATTGCAGTAAATAGTACATTAAAAAAGGAGACATTCCTTCATACTTACTGTAATTTCCTTTCCTGTTAGCTCCAACGTTGTCAATGGGGCCCAAGTGGGAGTGCCCATTATCCCATATGTACCAACTCCCCACTGACAGCATGGAGCGATATAGAATATATGCTTGTACACAAAGTGCAAACTGGGAACATACCCACACTTGGGTGTAGGGCTCTTAAAGCTGACTGCTCCCCCTTTCTTTAAGCAAATAAAATCCAATTTTATCAGTGGGATTACACACTCTAGAGTATGCGATAATGAAGGAATAATACACTTCTGAGGTGGTTGCGGTACTCGGCTACACCTCGTGACTAACAACCACCTGAGGTGTGCATTATTTCTTTATAACCGCATACCGTGTCATGAGTCATCCCTTGCGTAATCTACTGTGCTATCCACTCCTATCGCTTGATATGTTTTTAATGTAGGGGATGTTTCTTCTGATATTAAGAATGTCTCCTCTTGTATGCTCTTAGGCTTGTTCACCCAAAGAAAATGTAAGACGAGGCTCTTACAACCATGAAATATTATTAATATGTAAGCTGCACTAAGCAAAAGGAAGTAAGCAATAAGACACGACAGGGTGGTGGTTGTTATGTGATAACCGCACACCTAGGTGCATGGTGAGGCACAAGGCCGAAGGCCGAGTATCCTTCCGCACCTAGGTGTGCGGTTATCACATAACAACCACCACCCTGGAGTGTCTTATTGCGCTTATAAAATGGGAAATAACTATGGAAAAATGGACACTGACAAGGTGTTTATATTTTGAAAACTTTGTAACATTTATTTAAATACAGAATTAATTGAAACACTGAGATAAAATAGTCCCTTGGTAAACTTTTTTGAATGGTAAAAAATAGCAATTACCAACAACATTAGCAAACAGTCTACTTGTTGTAGTTTATGAATTGCACTTTATTTCATTGTGATTTTCTTAATCTGTCCTGAGCATTGATTTCGCACACCAACTGCGCCATTGTGCACTACATGTGTGAAAACACATTTCGGGTGAGATGTGAAAAAAGATAGTTGTACTGTTCATAAGGAGGTGTGGCAAATGGCAATACTGAAAATCTGGAGTGAAAATATTAAAAATGCTCAAAGTTACGAGCGTGCGTTGGAACTGCACAACGCACGCTCGTAAAAAACAGTCGTTTTGGGGAATATTTCCCCCAAATTTTCAACATAGCCAGTTTAAGACCACTGCTTATGAACAGTGTCACTGTGATTTCATTAGTCTGTCTGGAACATTGATTTTGCACACCGACCGTGCCATTGTGGGCTACATGGGCGAAAACACATTTTGGGTGAGATGTAAAAAATGACAGTTGTACTGTTCATAAGGAAGTGTGGTAAAATGGCAATACTGAAAATCTGGAGTGAAAATATTAAAAATGCTCAAAGTTACGAGCGTGCGTAGGAACTGCGCAACGCACGCTCATAAAACTGTCGTTTTGGAGAATATTTCACCAAATTTTCCACATAGGGTTTTTGGGAGCCTACATCATGAACTGTGACACTGTCATTTCATTAATCATTCTGGAAAGGTGGTTCCGCGCAGTGACTGCGGAACCACCTTTCGGGACTGATTAACGAAATAACAGTGTCACAGTTCATGAGGTGGGGCCCCAAAACCCCATGTTGAAAATTTGGTGAAAATATTCCCAGAAATGGCTGAGATATGCACTAAAGTTGAAAAAAATCCATTTATGCCATTATACAGCTTACCAGCATTTCTTCAGTTCGCAGTCGGCTTTGAAGAGTGCAGACGTGTTCCCAGTCCACGAAGATCGTCGCACGGGCTCCGGAGAAGTATGGGTTGAGGTGGGGAGGTGGGTATACAGAGGTGGGTGCGGGTTGGGGAGGGGTCAAAAGAATCAATGAGGAAGGTTTTTTTTGTTTGTTTTTTATTTGCACACAAGGAACTTTTGCCATGCTGGGGTGGGCTCCCAGTGTGGCTTAGAGGGCAGTGAAGCCGACGGGGATTGGGCACCCCCCCGTCGGCTAAGGAAGTTTTTGCCACGTTGGGGTGGACTTCTTTAACTTTTTGGTGCCTACCATCATGCACCGTGCACTTCCATCTCGGGAAGAAATCAGCTTTTTTTTTTCAATGCCTCTCTGCATTCGTGTTGCGCTGTATGTTTGAGTTAACTGATAGCCCGTGTCACGGTTCCGATTACCTCTATGGGTCGCGAGTTACATCAGTGCCATGATAAGTATCAGTTTCTTTTTTTTACTGCTGCTGCGGCGATTCACCTATACACCCAGACTACGAATGTGAGCTGTATGTCGCAGTGGGGACTGGTGTGTGGTATGACAGGGATGAAGCTAGGGCTGGATTGCACTACGATTCCTACATTTTATCATGTGTATGCTGAGGGGGAAAGTACTCAGCGAATGTGGGAGAGAAGCAGTTTCAATTATTTGTCAGTGCTTTGGGGGAGAAGGGTGAAATTGAGCGTGCAATCAGTTGTTAGGACAGTTTCTCGAAGCTGAGATTGGATGCACAGGTTGTTCATCTACTGCGAACAGCGGGATGTGTGGCCTACTCAGAAAAACGCTGCAGTTCAGTTTAGGAGAGGGACAGTGATGCAGCTAGCAATGGCCACTAAGGTTTACTTAATTTATTGTGTGAAATTTTGTTCTCGTTTGTGTTATGGGATCATAGCATTTTTAAAATTTTGATGATTTCTCATGCCAGTCAGATTCTTTACTAACACGGAGGTCGGGCATTCCATTACAGAATGTGGGGAAAGCATTTATTTCTGGGTGGCCTTTGCACAGCTGACTGGAAAATGTTCCCAACCCAGGGGTTGTTATTCCTTATACCACTGGATTCCAAGCCCTGTCAACCAATCAGGAGACATGATTTTTCTTGACCATTTTATAATACATTACACCTCTAAAACATCTAAAAACTGAAAAAAGGAGTGCCTATTAATGCATAAAATAGGATATGTCAGCAATAGGTTAACTAGTACAGTACTTTGCAGTAAAAGTATTTATTAGTAGAGTTGGTTGAAAATAATTTCTCTGTCACATGTAAATTTTATCATATAAATACACGAACATTTGTAAATTTGTAAGACATAAGCTGTGTTTAAAACTTAATTTTCATTACACTGTACTGTAGTTACACAGTCTCATTGAAGGCAACCTGTTTATTTTTGTTTTTTACTTATGTGCTGTGGTCTACTACGTAAAAGAAAAACTGCTATAGGATTAAGGTGAAAGGTTAGTAAGGGAAAAAAAAAAACCTTTAAACCTGCCAGGTTGCCTTTTTTGGTGGGCAAGGAGGGTAGATTTCACCTGAAAACTCCGCTATATAAGATTCAAATGTACGTGCTTTTATTAACATTAGCAATGTATTTGGGCACTTTGGGTCTGCCTCTGCCTATTTAACTGTGTTTTCCCACCTTTTCTTTTTGTTTATAAAGTATTACTGTATTGCCTACTTTCTTCATCCTGTTTTTTGTTTTCTGTTTTTCCCCACACTCAAGACATAGAATGTTTATCATGGAATGTTTACCATGGAATACAGGGATTCAAAATTCTGCTCAATTCCACTTGTAGAATGTTACTCTCCTGACATTCTGTACACACAGACAACAAAGGCCTGTTTTAGAGCCAGAGGCTCAATTATATCACTGTCAAGGCAAGCATAAGAGATTCCCTGATGAGCAGATAAAGACAGAAGGGGGATTTTCACTGTTAGTAAACAAACAGTTGTAATTAAAACTATAAACAATACTTAATGTTTCTAATTTGTTTATGTGTGTAAGGAGAGTGTGATGATCAGGGAAACAACATTTAATTCATTTATTTTATTTTTAATTTAAGATAGTTTTATTTTTAGGGCCCAGTTGAAGGTTTTCTTACAGTGTAAAGGCAGCAGCCATGTTTATAATGGAAGATCAGTTCTGGTTGAAGGGGGACTGATGAAAGATAGTTCTGGTTGTATGAGGACTGATTTGCTCATTGTGTGATGTGGTTCAGGACCAGGATGACTGTGCGTATATAGAGATTTAACATACAGTCAGCTGATGTCTCTTGGCCAATGAGATTTCTAGATTTTTTCTTGCCATTTTATAACACAATGTAATGAACTGTTATCTTTATTATGTCATCGTGCCTTACTGTTATGAGATGTTTTGCATTACAGTATGTCCCGGGTCACTCCTGCAAATAGAACCTAAGTCCAATGAGTTCTTACCTGGTTAACAAATTAATGAATTAATAATAAACAAACAACAACTAATGCTCTCAACATATTAACTTCTGAATGCATCTAGATGTTACTTGTCTATCTAGAGCATTTTCTGTCTTTTTCCCAAACATTTTGTCACTATCTAGTAACATATCAGGCACAATCTGTTGTAATATTGAGAGGTTAACTATTATAAGAAAACATATTTATAACTAATGTTCCTTACAGCAACGCAATGCAATGTATAAAAACCTGGCAGAGGTCTGTCACTCGTACAAGCCAGATGTCTAGTGCATCATGCTAGGTTTCATAGTGTGGCTACAAAACCACTGGAAATTACCCTCTTTCTTCTCTGACTTGACTTTTGTGAATGACTAGCTAGGGGGCTTTGTTTTACGTACAAAACCCTAGAGGAAGAGTTTTCAATTTGCTATACCATACCAGAAACTTCTTCTGGATCCTTTACAACAATATGGGCATTTAACTCCTGCAATTCTTGATGCAGTTCTTCCAATTTTTTATTAGATTTTTTCAACATGTTGTCCACATAAGCCAAGTTTTTCTTATCTGTTGTGACCCTCCTGAGGTTTTCTGCTCCCTCCTTGATTTTGAGCTCTTTCCGAATTTCTCTCTTGATTTGGTCCTTGATCTCGTCCAGCCTCTGTTGTACCATTGTGTCAGAAAGGTCCAGATTCTGCCCCAGGGCCAGCCGATCGTAAGCCTGTAGACTTCGGGCATCACCCTGCAAAACAGAAACAGAGAGAGAGAGATTAAAGAAGACGGTTTTTACTTTAAATAACTATGCACCTCACTTGATCATATCAATGTTATGAATTAAAAATACAGGTCACTCACCTGTAACAGGAGTTCTAGGAGTGGTATATGTTGTTCATCCACACGTATTGGCAGGTTCCTTGCCGCTTTAAATGTTGCCGGAAGGTCTTCAAGCTGGCTCCTCCCACCCACCGGGGGGGTAAAACCCTCGGCTCCGCCCCATGATGCCAGATCTAGCCCACTGGAAGCCAGGTTACGCGGCCGGGAGGTTGGTGGTGGTGTGGATGAACAACATATACCTCCTAGAACTCCTGTTGAGCAACCTGTATTTCTAGGGACGGGTTATGTTGTTCAATCCACACTTATTGGCAGACTCCTAGCAGTTCTCCGGGAGGAGGGAGGCAAGGCACGCACCCCCTACTTAGGTAATAAGGACTGGAGAACCGAGGTCCCCAAACCAGCATCCCAGGCGTGACTCTAGGTCAATGTGGTAATGGGAAATAAAGGTATGTGCTGACTTCCAGGTAGCAGCCCTGCAGATTTCCTGGATAGGGATGTCCCTAGAAGCAGCCACCGAAGCAGTGGTATGGTGGGTAGAATGAGCTCTTATACCTTTGGGATGCTCCATGCCTGCCAACCTATAGCAGAGATCTATGCAGGAGGTGACCCACCTGCCTATCGTCCGCTTGGCTGAAGGTCTGCCAGGTGCAGCTTCAGTGTAGGTAACAAACAGCTGGCGAACCTCTCCCCGAACTTCAGACATCCGCTCCTTATAATAAGACAGCGCTCTTCTAGAGTCCAAAGTATGGAGCCTATATTCGGCCTCCGAGGTGTGACTGGGGTAGAACACTGGCAGAGTCAACACCTGGTTAAGGTGAAACTCCGACACCACCTTCGGAAGGAATTTCGGGTGGGGGTGCAGGACAACCTTGTCCCTATGGAAGACCAGATAAGGAAACTCGATGGAAAGCGCCTGGAGCTCTCCCATCCTTCTGGCTGACGTAATAGCCACCAAGAAGGCGGTCTTCCATGACAGGTGAGAGATGTCACACCTGTGCATCGGTTTGAATGGCTTGCCCATGAGCTTAGCCAATACCAGCAGTAGATCCCACAGAGGTGGAGGTTCTTGCACCAGAGGGGATATGTGAACATGGCCTTTGAAAAAGCACCCGACCACCTTCTCCTCTTGCGCCACCGACTGCTTACCGGCCTATGTCTGGTAAGCAGAGATGGCTGCCAGGTGTACCTTAAGGGTCGTCGACCGAAGCCCTAGCTGAGAAAGGGACCACAGGTAGTCCAGAATGCTAGCCAAGGAACAGGAATAAGGGTCCAACCCCTTGCCCTGACACCAAATGGAGAATCTCTTCCATTTGAAGTCACGGCATTTTCTGGTCGACTCCTTACGGGACACCTCAACGACGTTGAGGACCTTGTCGGAAAGACCCAAGGCCTGGAACTCTAGCCATTCAGGAACCAGACCGTCAGGTGCAGGGACTGAAGGTCTGGATGGAGTACCTTCCTCTTGTTGACTGAGAACAGGTCTGGGTGGGCTGGAAGCCGCCTCACAAGCCTGGAGCTGAGGCTGAGGAGATCTGGATACCAGAACTGGCAGAGCCAGTCTGGGGCTACCAGAATCACCTGCACCTTGTCCTTCTTCACCTTGAGAAGCACCTTGTGGATCAAGGGAAATGGAGGGAAGGTGCAGAAGAGGCCCAGGGTCCACGGCCTCAAGAAGGTATCCCACTGCAGCGAGCCCTGCTGAGGGGGGCGGGCATGAAACAGCCTCAGCTTCACATTCTCCCTGGAGGAGAATAGGTCCACCTGAGGGGTGCCCCAGTTGGAGAACAGATCTTGTACTACCTCTGGCAGGAGAGACCACTCGTGAGATGCAGCGCCTATCCGGCTGAGGGCATCGGCCAGACTGTTGGAGGCTCCTGCCACATGAATGGCTAGGAGATCCACCTCCAGGCTGATCACAAGAGACCAAATCCGGAGCACTTCCTTGCACAGGGGCAAGGAGTGCGTCCCGCCCTGTCGGTTGAGGTAGTACATCGTCGTGGTGTTGTCTGTCTGGACCTGGACCACTTGACCCCATACAAACGGAGCGAAGGCAGTGAGGGCTAGTCGGACCGCTCAAAGCTCCAGCAGGTTGATGTGGCATCGAGACTCCTGAGGGAACCAGAGGCCGTGGGCTCTGAGCTCCCCCAGATGGGCACCCCAACCCATCAGAGAGGAGTCAGTTGTCAGAGTGACCGTCTGCTCGGGGCGGACAAACAGGATACCCTCCTGCAGATAAGCTGCAACGAGCCACCACTGTAGGCCATCCCACATCTCCTGGGTCACCGCCACTGGCTGGTCCAGAGGACCAGAGTGCTGTGACCACTGGCGGGTCAGCCCCCATTGTAGGAGACACATACGTCAGCGGAACCAAGGGACCACGCTGGTGCAGGCCGCCATGAGGACCAGGAGGCGCAGAAAGTCCCAGGCAGGGCGCAATTGCCCAACCAGAAATGACTGGGCAAAGGAGGAAAGGACCTTGGCCCTGTCCGCCAGGCTCTGGCTCGAACAGAGTCGAGCTCTGCCCCGATAAACTGACTCACCTGCGATGGCACGAGTTCCGACTTGGCCTTGTTGATGAGAAGGCCAATCTGAGAGCAGACCTGGAGGGCCAGATCCCTGGATCGCTCCATCTCCAACCTGGAGGGGGCTGCAATCAGCCAGTCGTCCAGGTAAGCGTACACCCAGACCCCTGGGCACCGCAGGAATGCTGTCACCACTGCCATGCGTTTGGTGAAGACTCTGGGAGCTGGAGAGAGGCCGAAGGGCAAGGCCCAGAACTCGTAAAGAAATCCCTCTGCTCAAAAGCGGAGGAATCGCTGATGAGACGGACGGATTGGGACGTGAAAGAACGCATCCTGAAGGTCCAGAGAACAAAACCACATGCCTAGTTCCAAGGATGGAGTGATCTGAGCCAGAGTGACCATCCTGAAGGTGCGCTGCCCTAGGAACTTGTTCAGGTCGTGAATGGGGTGCCAGCCCCCCGTCCATTTTGGGACCAGGAAGTACCTGGACACAAACCTTGGGTCTGGAGGAGGATCCACCACCTCACTGATCACCTCCTTCTGGAAGAGCAAGGCCATGTCGGCTCAACGAGCCGACAGAGAGGCTTCGGACCCCGCTGCCCCCCATGGGGTGATGACTCGATAGAGGGGGAACTGCTCGAATTCCAGAGGCAGACCCCTGCCCACCACTTCTAGCACCCAGCGGTCCATGGTGAAATCAGACCAGGCGGAAAGAAAGAGACGGAGCCGTCCCCCCACGGGGGGAACCCAGGGAGGAGTGACGAGGTTGGGGGCGACACCCCTCTACCCGTCACTGGTCAGGCTTGGAGGAAGGGCTCGCTGAGGGACTTCCTGGACCCTTGCCTCCAGGCTTCCTACTGGAGGAAGCGGCAGACTTGGCCTTAGGCCGCCAAGTGTGTGCCTACTGGCCCTGGTGCTGGTGCTGCTGGGCCGGACGTGCCTCAGGGGCAGAAGGGCGAAAGGACTTACGCTGCTGCTGGCGGCCTTTGTCCTTCTGGGCAGACGTGGCCGAGTCCAAGGTGGCACTGGACTTCTCAATCCTCTGGAGATGGCCTTCCACCCCCGGCCCAAACAAGTCGGTGCCCAGGAAGGGAACGTCTGCCAGCTTGTGCTGGGTGTCCGCCATGAAGGTGGAGAACTGCAGCCAAGCTCTGCGTGCAAGAATCACCAATGTCCAATGAAGTTTGGAGCTGTTGTTTTGCCACCGCCCTTCCCTGATCCCGCACCTGCTTGACCGTCGTTTGAAGGTCAGCCAAGAGATGAGGAATCACCTCATCCAGGGAGCCCATGAGGGCATGTGAGAAATGTGCCATCAGAAGAACAGAGCTAGCCTGACGAAGGCCTAGGGAGAAAGCAGTGTAAACCTTCCACCCCACGTAATCCAGCTTCTTGGATTCCTTATCGGGCGGTTTGTCCACATCCCGAGCATTCCTGGAGCACTGGAAAACACTGTCAGTCACTAACCCCTCTGCAAAGGGGTGCTCCGAGAAACCAGAGAGTGAGCCGGTAGGGACCGCGTACTTTCGGGCCATCCTGGCCGAAGGCGCAGGACAAGATGCTGGCCACTGCCACAACTCCAGGGCTGGGCCAACAATGGCTACGGCCACAAGAAAGTCCTCTGTAGGGGAATCCCCTCAGTCTTGTATCTCCGTGAGAGGATACTTGGCCCATTTCGAAATGGGTTTGAGCTGCATCTCGGTGGATGAGCCAAAGCAAACCTAAAAACGAGGATGGACTCTCGTCCACCAACTGACCCCGCGCAGACTCCAGGTCAAGCGGCCTGGAGAACAGGGAGGAGTCGTCACCAGATTCAGAGGAGTCTGCAAACAGCTGCCGGGTGCCTGAGCCACCCTCCACCTGCCGAGGTCGATCGGGAGTGAGTGTGACTGACAACCTGTGGGGCAAGCCCTGACCCGACCGAGAATCCTTGGTCGGGGCCCCAGTTTTCAGTTGTGGAGGTGGGAGTTCCACCACAATGGTCGGACAGCTGGCTTTGGCCAAACAACCGGTGCCAGAGTTGGCTCCTCGACCACTATGAGGGGTTGTTTCGGCCACTCCAGTGACAGCCACTTAATGGCAGAGAAGGAGATGGAGTCGGATTATTCCAGGACAATAAGAGCTGCTGCCACATTAAATCCTCGTAGTGCCGACGCAACTTGCGTCGGCACTAAGAGGACAACGAGGATGAGCGGCGATGCCACTTTCCACGGTGCCAAGACAGAGACCGCTGACGTTGGCGGGACCGGCTGGACCTGGAAGAGGACAGAGACCGAGACCTTCGGGGTTTCCGAGGGTGGGTCAGAGAGAGAACGGAGGAAACCCACCCTTCCTTCGGATCAGGGACCTTAACCGAGGACTCCGGCACAGGAAAGTCCTCGGTAATCACCAGGGGAACCGGTGAAGTAGGGTTGTCGGCATCATCAGTCAACAAACCATCAGACGGGTCGAGAAAAATCTTGACCGCGTCGACGGTTGTCTCGGCCTGCTGACCTGACAGGGACACCTCGAAGCCAGCGGCCTTAGCCTCAACCTTGACCGAAGTTGAAAGTCGACAGTCTGGTGAAGGGGATCTCTCCCGCTCCACGAACGTCGACGGTGGGACTTACTTTTTGAGTCCTTCTTCTTGGACCAACTGGAATGTCCCAGTGGCCCTTCTCCCTTGGTGGAGAGGGACTGGAAAAGCTCCTTATACGAAGCCATGTAGGAGGAGCCCAAAGAGAGAGCGGGATAAATGCCGCAGCCAATAAGGAAGAAGCGGCGGCCTGGGCCGCCTCCTCCTTGAGGGCGATCATCTGCTCCAACTGTTCCGTGGAGCCCACCACTGCAGACACCGCCCAACGGTCCTCCTTTGACTTGACCAGCAGATACCGCTTTTCAGGGCACCCAAGAAGAAGTCGAGCTGCGCGGTGCCCCAAGACCGAAGCAGAGAAGGAGCTGCACAATTCGCAAGCCTGCGAATCGTGACCAAGCTCCAGGCAGTAGATGCACATGGGCACCGACGAAAGCCAGGAGTCGATTTGTCCATCGCAGCCATGAGGGAAGACGAAGACCGAAGTCTTTTGAACTTGAACATTAGTTTTAGGTTAACCAAAGAGTTTGGATCCAGGCCTAAAACGCAGGGCACTAAGGAGGGAACCTGAGCTTCCAAGCGGTAAGGAAGATCTGGCATCATGGGGCGGAGCCGAGGGTTTTACCACCCCGGTGAGTGGGAGGAGCCAGCTTGAAGACCTTCCGACAACATTCAAAGTGGCAAAGAACCTGCCAATAAGTGTGGATTGAACATATCCATGTCCCTAGAATAACATTTGACTGAAGAAAAGGAAATTTGTTCATTATCTAAACCAGTAACATCATCCAATTAGTACCCAAATGGGTTGAAATCAGAATCTGTGACAATGCAAATGTCGTCAATGCAAAATATATTACAGTCATACTGTGTTATTAAGGGGATAAGCAGGCAGAGGCTATCTTTAGAGAATGCCCCCTGCTACCTCAGCAGATAATTATTTGGAAGTAACTACTATCCATATACTTATTGAGTTTATCCTCAAAACTTTCAAAAGAAGCAGATACCACCACGTTTGCTATTACTATTGGGCCATTGTGTAAGTGTATTAAGATTTTGTTGAAGTGAAAGTATTTCAGGTTCTGGGCGACATCAATGCCTGGATCAACGATGAACTCTCGCAATTTGGTCAAGACTTCCTCCAACTAATGTGCTTGTTGGGCCTGACACGGGTTGTTGCCTCTGCCACTCATATACACGGCCATTTGTTGGACCTCATCTTCCTGCTGGGAATGGAGGTCTTTGACCTTATGGTGGAACCGGTTGCATGGTCGGACCACCATACTCCCCCCTCCCCCGGGTCGTGCCTGAAAATAGGCAGGATTTGTCTAGTGCACTTACCCGGTCAAGGAAAACTACATAAAATAAATACTGTGAAGTTCTCATTCGAAGTCGCCTTCAAACGGACCCTCCCTTATGGAGATGGTCCAGTACCGCCCTTTAAGGGGTTTGACCCCACAGGGTCTGATGGCAGTGCTAGATCTATCAGACCCAATGAGTGCATGTGAGGAGCCGGGGGAATTGGTTTTGACCTATAATAGGGTGATTGCCGAGACGTGACCATCACACCTGTCCATGTTTGACCCCTCACCTCACACCAGAGGTCCCCTTGGTTTGATGGGACTATCAGGGAGATGAGAAGGAGGGGACTCTCAGGGATATGAGTAGGAGGGGTCAAAGGTTAGAGCGGCACTGGCGGAGGTCCGGTTAGGAGGAGGACAAACTTATATTGATGGTGCATTATCAGGACTATCAATCAGCAATTTCCTGTAAGAAAACAGAGTTCCTGTCCAAGGAGATTGCTGCAGCAATAAACAGACCGGCTCAGCTCTTCCACACTGTGGACAGGCTTTGTAATCCTGCCTGTCTTCGGTCCGGGGGGAGCCTTTTCACAGTCAAGATGTGATGAGTTTGCTCTGTTCTTTGCCGATGAGATTGCCACCATCAGATTGGAAATCCAGTCGGCACCCTCGAATGGGCATTGTGGTGAAGGACGTGATGTTGCAGGCACTCAGTCTGTCTGGTCTGACTTCAACCAGGTTGCTGTAGTAGATGCTGTGAGGGTCATCCAGGAGTTACGGCCAACCTACTGTAGTCTGGACCCTTAAGGGGTGTGTTGATGCCACTGGCCCAGTCCTAGCCAACATAGTCTGATGTTCACTGGTGTCAGGGTTATTTCCAGAGCCCCTGAAGAAGGCAGTTGTAAAGCCCCTCCTTAAAAAATCTTCACTATACGCGGACTCAGACCAACCCCCTGAGGAAGGCCCGCTGCAGGGTTGAAGTGCTGGAGCTATTGGGTGCACGCCAGGCAACTTGCCTAATAAAACTTGCACTTTGCATTTAAAAACTTAACTAGAGTGCAGAGCGTCCTTTCTTTTTATTCCTTTTTCACTAGACGCAGACTGTCTGGCAAACTATACAGACATGTCTCTAATCTTCCTTTTGTGGGGAAGGTTATCGAGAAGGTGGTGGCTGTTAAACTGGAGACCTAACAGCCCACGACATCTATGAGCCTCTCCAGTCTGGATTTAGGAAAAGGCATAGTATGGAAATTGCTCTGGTTGAGGTGCTGAATGATCTCCTGGTGGAACGGGATCGTGGGAAACATTCCATTCTTGTTCCCCTCAATCTCTCAGCAGCATTTGACACCGTGGACCATGGGGTGTTGATGAAGCGTCTGCAGGTGTGCTGTTGACTGGTAGGTATAGTCCACAATTGGTTTAGATCATACCTCACCAGCAGGTCGCAGCGTCTGCTGTCTGGGGTTTATTCCTCAACTCCCATGTCCCTGCCATGTGGGGTACCACAAGGCTCCATTTTGTCCCTCATGTTGTTTGCGGTGTACATGTTACTGCTTGGGGACATTATAAGGCAGTATGGACTGAGTTTTCATTGTTATGCAGATGATACTCAACTCTACATGTCCTCGGCACCCGAGCAGCAGGAGACTGCCTCAGTATTGAACACCTGCCTGAATGAGATCCAAGACTGGATGAGGTCGAATCCAGATAATACTCATGTACTGGTGCTGGAACCTGGTCACCAGGGGATGAGGGTGCAGCCTGGTCGAGCCTCAGGGGTTAGGCTTGGGGACTCCCAGCAGCTCACCTCTGATCGGGTGGAGAACCTTGGTGTTGTTTTGGACTGCGGTCTGACACTGAAATCACAGGTGTCGACCGTGGTCAAGACCTCATTTTATCATCTGAGGAACATCGCCAGGGTTAAACATCCGATATCCCAGCTGACCTGCCGGCATTAGTTCATGCCTTTGTGACATCTCACCTGGATTACTGCAATGTCCTGTACCTGCCCTGTACCTGGGGCAAGCAGGAGTAGATCTGCATTGCCTGCAGCTAGTGAAGAATGTGGTGGCCAGGTTGTTGACCGGTCTACTTAGATCGTGTCATACCACACCTGTGCTGCGCTCTCTGCACTGGCTGCCGGTTAGGTGGCGGATCTCCATCAAGGTCGGTTTGCTGACCCATGAGGCCCTACATGGACAGGGGCCTGGTTACCTGCAACATCTCCTGTATCCCTATCAGCCCACCTGCTCCCTGCACTCTGCAGATGAGGGTCTTCCAGGAGTTCCCAGGATTCATTTAAAGACATCGGGGCTGGAGCCTTTTCTTCTGCTGCCCCAATCCTGTGGAACTCCCTCCCTCATCATATTCGACAGAACCAAACAGCTGAAATCTTCAAATGGGAGCTCAAGACCTTTTTATTTAACCAAGCTTTTATGACTAGTTAATGTTTTAGTGTGACTTATTATTTATATGTATGTTTTGTTTGATTTGTACTATATTTTTAAAGTTTTAAAATTATGTAAAGCGCATTGAGTCGCAATCGAGAAATGCACTTAATCAAATAAAACTTGACTGACTGATGAAGAACTGCTCCTCCGAGTGTATTGTCATCTGCAAATCTGATGACCTGTTTATGGATATTAATTTACAGGTCAGAGATAAATATGGAAAATAGAGTGGGGTCCAACACAAAGCCCTGTGGCACGCCACTTGTAACCTCTGATTCATCTAACAGTGCCCCATGTATACTTACCCTCTGGGTTCTACCATAAAGGCAGTTTATTACCCACACAACAGAAACATTTATGTATTTAGTTTTTGCTGACTAGGAAAGGAGGATTAGACAATTCTGCCTCGTCGCTACCAATTCAAATTGACCCACTGACTCAGATTAAGTGTTTGTGGTATTTTTAGTGAAGGGGAAAATCTGGCCAGGATATCAGGGAAATTCTCCTACTCTTTTTGATAAGTGCCATGGGATCTTCAACGCCCACCTGAACAACCACCAGAATGAGTACACGGGACCTTAGTTTTAACGTCTTATTCGAAAGATGGCAAGTCAGAAGTGCAGCCCCCACACGCACGCACGCACACACACACACACACACACACACACACCATGATGCCCTACAGTATCAGTTCCTGGTGGGGGATTTGAACCTACAACCTTCTGATCTTTCCAGCCTCAGAGGTGAGTGTGCCACCTACTGAGTCCCTGACACTGCTTTTAGTGATGTCATTTTGTTTAGTAATATATCATGGGCAACCATATCAAATGCTTTACTTAAATCTATATACAACACGTCTACTGGTGTTCCATTGTCCAGAATGGTACTAACTGGCTCAATGAAGGTAAGAAAATTGGACAAGTGTAATCCATCTTACTTAAAAGTGATAGGAACAGAGTTTTACATTTTCCTTTCCATGCAAGTTAGGTGGGCCTCAGACATTTTGATACCACTCATATGCACCAGAAACATTACCATACTGAATCCTCGATACCTGTATTAATGGTATTTGGCTGGGCTTTTCATGTGGGTGGGGGTACCTACCCTATTGTGCTGTTAACATCCTAGGCTAAGGGTCTCAGTTCATTTTTGTTTTATTAACCTAAATTTTACTGAAGTTTTCCTGAGCACTCAGAAGGCATTACAGAACATTCGTTCTGAAGTTCGAGCTAAAGCAAACATGATCTTCCATGATACAAGTATGCCACATTGAGTGCAATAAACTTTAATGACAAGTGAGTCAGGTATGACTGAGGTATGCCCGCACCCCAGTAGATCCCCCCCCCCGCCACATGTCCATTATGGTCATTCCCCCTCCCTCTCACCCCTTCTGGTTTCAGGTGGTCAGAGTTTGTAAGCTGCTGGGATGACCCATCTTCTCTGACTCTTCAGGAATAATGTCTGGTCTCCTCTTCATGATATTCTATGTGTTCTGATGCTGTGAGTCCCTTTTAAGGGCTGTGGGCAGAGCCTACAGCCCTTTTGCGATCGTAGCTCTGAAAACATCTGATCGTGGAACTTCCATTGGACTTTTGGAAGTATCTTTCTGAAAGTCCAATGGAGCTTAAAACACTCCGCCACAATCGGCCGCTACGGAATAACAGCTGCACTATTTCAGCTGTTACTTCCGTGTTCCGTGGCATGAACTGCACACATGTGAATCGTGCGCATGCGCAGTTCTGCTGGTGCTGTCATGTGAATGGCAAAATGCCATTCGCTGCAACTGCGCAATGCACAAATTCCATGCATGTGCAGTTGCATCACCGTCACCGCCAGCACCGGCAACAAAGAAAAGGTGTCGAAACCGGCACAGTCCAAGGCAGGGAGCAGTGTCCTCATCCCCATGGTAACCACCAGATGATTGCTGGTGCGTTACTCGGTGCGCCGCCAGCAGAGGGCTCCTCTCACTATCACCCAGGAAACCAACAGCTGACTCCTCAGCTAGCTCAGGTGTTCTGGCATGCTGGTTTGTTGACTTCCTTGTCAGCCCTGACCCTGTGCTGACACTGGTGGGAGTAACTAGTCAGAGTCACTGGTCAGTGAGAGAGAATTAGCTGTGTGCCAGTGTGGTGGGTGGGTGGAAGATTGTCAGTCAGTGCCGGAGGGATTATTGTCAACTAGTGACAGTGTACAAAAGTGAGAGCAAGTCGTGCTGCGGGGCGACCCATTTTGTCACTGTCGAGACACCAGACCTGCGGCTGTGTCTCAGTCGTCCTCCACTCTAGTGCCAGTTCTTGTGTGGTGGTCCCAATCCCACCTGCCCCCAGCTGAAGGCTGCTACTATCAAAAAAAATACATCTGTGACGGCACTTTACTAGTGCGTGAGCAAGCTGAAACAGGTTAAGGAGTCGGCGCCCAGAGTGCGTACGGGCAGCGAAGGTCAGTCTAGCTTGTTGAGATGCAGACTCGTCTCAGCGGTCCATCTCTTTCTTTTTATCGCCCGACCTGCATGTGGCACACTGGGAGCCCACCAAGTGTGCCTCAAATGTTCTACTTTTTTGTTTACCCATAAACAAAGAAAACAGTCCTCCAACGTGTTTTCCAATCTTTTTATCTATAAAAGAAAAAAATCCTAGTCGTCACCCCAGTCCCCTTCCCCTCACCACCCTCCCACCTCCCGCCCTCCACCCCATACATACCTTCAGAGGTCGGTGCTGTAATCTTCTCTGTACCGGGACAAGTCTGCACTCTTCAAAGCCGAACCACAAACTGAAGAATCAAAGGTGCTATAATACCATTCAATGGGGTTTTCAACTTATTTTGTTAAGCCATTTTTGTGAATTTTGACCCCAAATTTTCAACATGGGCTTCTTGGGACCCCACCTCATGAAAACTTTCACTGTTACTTTATTACTCGGTCTCGAAAGGTGATTTTGCGGTCGCACGTGGAATGGCCTTTCGGGACCAATTCACGAAATGACAGTGGCACTGTTCATGAGGTAGGGTCCCAAAAAGCCCATGCTGCAAATTTGGTGAAAAAATTCCAAAAAACACTGCTACTATTGCATACCTCCTTTTAAACAGTACAGCTGTCATTCATCACATCCTGCCCGAGATGTGTTTTTGTACCTGTGGCACAGAATGGTGCAGTCACTCTGCGAAATCACCTTTCAGAACAAGTGAACAAAATGACACTGGCACTCTTCATGAGGAGGGGTCCCAAAAAGGCCATACTGAAAATCTGGTGGAACACCTCCAAAAAATGGCAAAGTTACACCTGGCCGTTCAATAATTTCTGTGCACATGTGTAACTTTGCTCATTTAGCAGCTCGTCACAGCCCTATCGGCTCTGGCCAGACCTTGTTTTTGTAGCTGTACAGTGAGCTTTTCCATCTTGTACACATTCCACACTGTATATTCCCACTGTGCTATGTTTGAAGAATCTGTTTTAAGCCATAATCCTGTAATGACTTTTTTCCCCCAGCAGCCAGAAGGATGCCTAGCAAATACAAATGTATTCTGTTCCTAATGTGTGGCGGATAATGTAAACGTATGACCGCTTCAGGTGTCAGAGTCCCGTAATTCTGAATCATAGCATTTGTTTCTGATTCCAGTGTTCTCCAAAATGTGATGAGTACCGGGCAGGACCAAAATATGTAAATATATGCTGCAACTTCACAACCACAACCTCTCCAGAATGAATCTAGAGTGGTCAGAAAGTTAACTGTCGTTTGTTGCGTATGAAAAAAAAAAAAAAAAGAAAAGAGTACTGCCAATATCCGGCTAGACTCCCTTCACTGTAAGGAGCTGGTAACCTTATGTTGTCAATGCCAAATACACGTCTATTGTGATGCGGTGGGAGCTATGGTGAGTTCAACCTCCCATGTATTTTGCTTCTACAGACTGGACGCCCTGAAGCTTCTGATAACATAGGGAAATAAAATGAGCCAGCCCTCCCCCATTAAGAACTAGCGAGATAAATAGAGAATAATGGATGGGGATGGGTTTGATATGATAATTTAATGCACACCCGAGTTGTGGGATGTTACATAAACTCCGAGGGTGAAGCCCGAGGGGTTTATCAAAGCATCCCACAATGAGGGTGTGCATTAAATTCTCATATGAAAAACCCTCCCCATCTTTTATTTTTTATAATAACAGACCAGCAATTTTTCTCCAGCAGTTTGTGAGACTGTTTGGCCCAGCCCACATACAGAATGTTGGCCAGTGAGGCAGCAGCATAGTTTGACTGGCATGGCTCATGAATGTCATAACAACCAGCTGGTTGTTCTGGAAAATATCAACCTGGTCAGTACATTGAGAGAAATTGCTGACCAGTTATTATAGGGTATTAAAGGAGGTCATTTTGTCTCGTCCATGTGTAAATCTATGGTAGCAATAAGGTAATGTCTTATTTGCAGAGCTCTGTAATGGTCCGTTATTTAACGGACGTATTTCCCTTTAGCTTTTCAAAAGTTTGTATCGGGCCCATCTCACAGAACTGAAAGGAATGTGCTAGGCCCCTATTTGTTCAGTTCCTAAGCTTGTGATCTACTGTGGCCAGGGAAAAATCAGCACTGAAGGCAGGGATACTGAACCAGAAAGAGCCTATGGAATAGGATTGCTGCCAAAAGAAAGTGTGCAAAAAACGTATTAATGTATTGGTTGTAATCCCTTTAATCACCACGCTGGAGGAGGGGTCTGGGATGCCAAATAATACAGAGTCAGGGGACCTGCCCAGCATATCCAGTTCCAAGTCTACCCATCCAGGTCTAAGGGAAGTCATCTTCCAGCACGGGATATGACCAAATGGTGCCGCCTGAGCGATCTCCCCACTCCTCTTTACCCTTCAGGAGCTGTGATTTACCATATGATTGACATGGCCATCCCCCTCCAGATGAAGCGAGACAACCATTTGTTTCATTTGCAAAAAGTGCTTCAGTCTGGGAGAAAGGGCAAAGTCTGGTACAAATACAGGAACAGAAGCAGAATGTTCATGCAAATGGAATCAATTCTTTGAAATAAAGTAAAGGGGATTTGGGTCCATCACTGAAAATCTGCTTGTACTGCCTGCTCTAATCGGCAGGTAATTAAATGTCAAATAGGGAGGTGGTTTAGGATCCTATGCAGACTCCTAAATATTTCATTTGTGTTCTGCCCCATTTTATTTATTTATTTAAAATATCGGATTTACAGACCTTTGAGTCAGAGATTCATTTACAAAGGCACCTCGTAATGGTGAGACAGACACAGAACAATAAAACAACAGTTCCAGGTACAAATTAACAAATCTAACAAATCACAGCAGTAGTTCCAAGTAATGATAGACAGTAATAACAATCCTTCACTGGAGTTACATGTGTGGAGTCAGTCAACAGTATACATAGTTTAGATACCAACGGTACCTCGTCAAATGGAGACAAACTGACAGTATTACAAAACACAAAAGCTAATGGCAGAGTAGTAGCAGGTATTGGTAACAACAGCAGTTACAGATTTCCCAGAATGTTCACAAAGGGGCTACAAGCAATCCAAAGGACCTTGTCATGTCAGTCCAGGGGGGATTACGTACATTTGCAGCAACGGGAGCCAAGCAGGTGGCTTCTGAGGGTAGCCTTGAAGGGACCTAATTTAGTGGTGTTAGCTATGTTGGCTGGGAGGGAATTGAACCAGGTGGGTGCTCTATAGCTGAAAGATCTCTGGGCAATAGACGTCCTGGCTCTGGGGACTAGAAGTGAGGTCTTGACAGTGCTGTGGGTGGATACCATGGGGAGGCCGGTGGAGGAGGCGGTAACCCTGGGGGTGGGAGAGCCTGAGAAGTGTTTTTTTGACTAAAAGGCAGGTTTGGAAGCGGAGTCTCTCCTCGAGGTTGAGCAGATTGGTGGTGGAGTATAGCAGACAGGTGTGAGTGCACCTTGGGGCGCCAGTCGGGAGCCTGCAAGCCTTGTTTATGGACAGCTGGATTTTGGCAAGGGCAGTATTAGCAGCAGCATAGATGGGCAGACCATAATCCACTAGAGACAGGACAGATGAGGTGAGGGCCAACCTGAGAGCCTCAGGGGGGAGGCAATCCCTGTAGTGGCATAGGAGTCCGATCCAGACGTTGGTGGTGGCAGAGAGGGCGCTGATGTGGGGGTGAAAGGTGAGGGCCAAGTCAAAGGTAATACCTGGGTACTTACAAGAAGATGCTTGCTTGATGGGGTGTAGTGTGCTGGGTAGTATCACAAGGGTGGCATTTCTGGCTTTGCTTTGGTGATGCGAGAGGAGCATAGTCTTGGTCTTTTTTAGGTTCAGAACCAGTCTGTGGGCAGTAAACCACTGTTCAGCTTGATGGAATACATGCTGAAGGGTAGTTTGCAGTGAGATGGGGTTGCGATCTGAGGCGAAAAGCACTGCGTCATTCGCATAGAGGAGTATCCTACTAGAACAGGCTGAGGAGAGAGTATTAAGACAGCGGCTGAAGATGAGGGGTCCCAGGATAGAGCCCTGGCGCACACCGGAGCGGACAGGACTGGTGCCAGATAAGGTGCAGTTAATTTTTATGCACTGTGCTCTGGATGAGAGGTAGCTGTTGAACCATGCAAGGGGAACAGTGGAAAAGCCCAGGCACCTGAGGGAGTCATGCAGGAGGGGATGGCAGACCTTGTCAAAGGCCTTGGAGAGGTCGATGAACACAGCCCCGGAGAGGTTGCCGACGTCAAGGGTAGAGTGCAGGAAGTTAGAGAATTCAAGTAGGGCAGTAGTGATGCTGTGGCCAGCATGAAAGTCGTGCTGCTCTGGGCACTGAATAACATGCTTTGCCAAGTACTCCATGAGTTGGTTGGCTACCACTTTTTCCAGTGCTTTAGAGAGTGGGGGGAGGATGGAGATCGGACGGTAGTTACTGGGGAGGGACCGATCCCCAATCTCAAGAATGGGCGTGATGACGGCAGTCTTCCAAGCACTGGGGAACTGACCCAGACACAGTGAGCAGTTTAGCAGGTCAGTGAGGTGGACCAAGACAATATCCAGGACCTGGCATAGGATCCTAGTGTCCAAGGGGTCATTACTGGGGCACTTACTATTGACAACTTTTAGGAGATAGGGTCTGGCTTCAAGCAGGGTGATGGTGCGAAGGTAGAATGGTGAGCAAGGGGGGATGGGTGGTTAAGAGGCTGAGATGGAGTCAAAGAAATTGCTGGCTAGTATGGTGATAAGATGCTGAAGGGGGGTAAACAGGGGGTGAGATACATGCATGCCCCCATTGCTCACTCTTTTCCTCATTCCGGCCCCTGACCATAGTCCGTACTGGAACCTGAGGTGGGTAAATACCCTTAAATAACACCTCTCACCACATGATGAAAAGGGGATCGCAGGGAGTCAAGGGCATGGCTTAGGTCCGTCACCTAACCACTTTACCCTTTCCCAAATAGCACATAGTGCTAAAGCCCAGAGATACTGGGCAATCGGTAAGATCTCTTACCACTGGGTCGGGACTTTCTGACTCTTGGAAGTACCAGTTAGCAAGTTATGAAAAATGTAAAGTTTCAAAGTATTGTTAAATGTTTGATAATGTTTTATGGTCGTTATGTACTGTTATGTATTGATGTTGTGGTCACCAGATCAAAGCAAAAATGTGAAGTGGGGGTATACTCCGGGAGCGGTAGACCAGGGACCCTAAGGTGGGGTGGGAGGATTATACGAGGGAGATGGATACATCCAACATAATGGATACAGCGAAAGTGAAATTACTCTCCCTAAACATTAATGGCCTGGCATCACCTATAAAGCGGTCCAGAACCTTGGCTTTTATTAGGCAAGCCAAAGTGGACCTGACATACCTGCAGGAGACGCACATGAATGCGATGGAACATGTGAAGCTAGCCACACTGAGCAGAGGACAGGTGTTCTGTTCCTCTGCAGGGGTTGGGAGACGTAGAGGAGTAGCAATAATTATTTACCCTAACACCCCATTTAAACATGAATTTACCTGGGCCGACCGAGAGGGTCGCATGGTATTGGTGCAAGGTACACTAAATGATAAGCCGGTAACTTTAGTCAATGTGTATTTTCCCCCGGGTACCCATGTGACCCATCTTAAACCCTTGCTGGATAAAATAGTCCAAAAAACAAAGGGAATCCTCATGATGGCGGGAGACCTTAACTTTATAAACAGACTCCAACCTAGACTCTACCAATGTAAAACCACCCAAACAGACGGCCACCCAAAGATACTTTAAGAATTTTACACAAGAAGCCGGATGGTGTGATGCTTGGAGGAAGCTCCATCCTCTCTCTAGAAATTACACATATTACTCTGCGGTACACCAAACCTACTCACATATCGATCAGATATACACACAGGTAGAAAACCTGGGGTCGATACACGATATACAAATAGGAGACATCTCCCTATTGGACCATGCCCCCAAATCTCAGTGTGGGACTTTGGTATGAGGCCCAGGCAGACACTCTGGAGGCTTAACCCATACTACTTACGTTGCAAGAGGTTTCGTGAGTTCATAATAGAGAAAATACAAGAGATAAAAGTTGACAACCCAACAGGGGACACCACACCTGCCATGTATTGGGACACGATAAAAGCGGTGCTGAGGGAACATATAATAAAATATACTTCTGAAAGAGAAAGACAGCGCAAATCGCAAAGACTTAAGCTGGAGGACACATTCCATTTCTTACAAATGGCACATAAACAAGGGGATACATCGGTGCTCCCCCAGCTACGGCAAACAAAGCTTGAGCTAGGCGGGCTAATTCAACAACAAACCGAGACAGCCCTGACATTCCTACGACAGAAATACTATGAAGTGGGACCAAGGGCCTCTCGATTACTGGCATACCAAATTAGGAAGCAAAAAAAAATAGCCACAATACTGTCGGTATGTCATCCTACTGAAAGCAGAAATCTCACTAAAACGCATGAAATAGCAGAGGCCTTTACGACGTACTATAGATCCCTATACACCCCAGAATATGCCACCTCCCCGCAGCAAGTAGCAGAGTTTCTGCAATCTATTACCCTCCCGAAGCTGACAGAAGACCAGAACCTTGCACTGACCAACCCGATTACGGAGGGAGAAACAAGGGCGGTCATAGCGAGCGCCAAGGTACAGAAGTCGCCTGGGCCGGACAGATATGGGCCGGAATTCTACAAAGCGGTAGAAGCTCAGATTCGTCCCAACCTGCTTGCTGTATTTAACGCAGTACTGGAAGGAGACCCATCCCCTCCGTCATGGTCCTATGCCACAATATCAGTAATCCCCAAGCCAGGTAAAAACCCACAATTTTGTGCCTCCTACAGACCCATATCGGTACTTAACCAAGACTATAAGCTATTTATGGCAATACCGGCCCATCGGATAGATCAGGTACTCACACTCCTAGTCCACAAAGACCAGACCAGCTTTGTCCGGTCCCGTAACACCACGGACAATATTAGACGAACCCTACATGTGGTGTACCGGATGCAAACTGGAGGGACACCATCTGTACTTGTAAGCTTGGACGCCGAAAAGGCGTTTGACAGGGTGGCTTGGTCATTTCTTTATGCAACCCTACATAAATTTGGTTTCTCCTCCTCTTTAATAAAGGTTTTACAAAATATCTACGCCTCTCCGCAGGCGAGTGTTAAGGTGAATGGCCACCACTCATCATACTTCCCCCTGCACAGAAGGACAAGGCAAGGTTGCCCCCCTCTCCCCTCTGCTATTTGCAGCTTTCAAAGAACCGCTGGCCCAAAAGATCAGAGAAGCACCAGGAGTGGAAGGGATAAAACTGAGCGTTGGGGAGCACCGAATAGCCCTATATGCGGATGACGTTCTCCTGTATCTGCAAAATCCAGAAAAATCGCTCCCTACGATTAAGCGCATACTAGAGTCCTTTGGTACGGTATCGGGGTACAAATTGAACCTACCGAAGACAGAGATGCTCACTTTTCATTATTCCCCAACGCAAAATATCCAGAGAGATATCCCGGGTAGATGGGATCTGGGGAAGTTAAAATATTTGGGAGTGCATATCCCTAGATTCCCCCAGGAATTTTATAAATACAACTATGCCCCTTTTATGACACAACTCAAAGTGGACTTAACCTCCTGGACGGTTCTCCCCTTGGGACTGGCACAGAGGATTGACTTAATAAGAATGGTGGTCTTACCGAGAGCATTATACTTATTCCAAAATATACCTATACACCTTCCCCTAACAACGTTTAAAGAAATAAATCGCTACGTTACCAAGTTTATTTGGAATAATAAGAGGCCCCAGGCACGCTTAAAAATCCTAACTCTGTCTCGGGATGAGGGAGGTATGGGACTCCCAGACCTGAAGCTCTATCAGTAGGCAGTAATCATGACAAGTCTGATGGCTAGACAAAACAAAACAAATATCCCACACTGGCTGGACATTGAGCGAGGCATTTTAGATGATCGCGCTTACTGTAAGATGCTCTATCAACACAATGACAATGGTTCCTTAGATGGGCTTGCAAATCCCTGGTTGAGGGCCTCCATAAGAGAATGGCGGAAAATAAAAAAAAGTATAATTTGACTGCGTTCTTGCCACTCATCAGTCCAATTTCGAGCCTGACTAATTTTCCCCCAAACAATCTAGACAGTGGCTTCAGGCAGTGGGACAGTGCTGGGCTAAGATTTTTGGGACAAATAATGTCACAGAACACAATGTGGACCTATGCGGAAATTCAAGGGAAATTCAAACTACCAAATCGGGACTTTTATAGGTATCTGCAGCTGAGACACTATGTAAGCTTCCTACCCACTATGATTTGGGACCAAGAGCAATGGCCATCGCTGCTGCAAACCCAATATGTCATTAATAAAACATTAAAGCAAGACCGTCTAATATCACTGTATTATCGTGCCTTAAGAGAACAAAATCTTTCATGTATAGATAATATCCGCCTGCAATGGAGCCAAGAATCCAGCTACCCAATAACATCTGAGGAGTGGCAACGAGCATGGAGACGCTCGGCCAGGGTGACCAGCTCACACATGTGAAGAGAATACACATGGAAATGTCTAATTCGGTATTTCAGAACCCCGGTCATTACCAGCCACTATAAACCAGAGTTTCAGGCGGCTTGCTGGCGCCTTTGTGGCAATATGCAGGAAAACCATATCCACATAATGTGGGAGTGCCCGCTATTGAAACCTTACCTAAGGCTCCTGCAAACCCACTTCCGTGAGATCTTTAACCCCCACTTTCACATGACAATGGAGGTGTTTCTGTTCTCAGTGTTGCCTCGTGGCCTACGAGATACAGCCTCCTCCTACCTACTTCTTATTCTGATAGCAGCGGCAAATACATCCATTACAAAGAATTGGCTGTCACCTAAGATACCCACAATACAAGAATGGTGGGATATAACCTGACAAATATACACTATGGAAAAAATAACACATGGCCTAAATAACCAAGAAGAAAAGTTTACCATTAGGTGGGTCCGGTGGCAGATATACTATATGTTAAAGGACCCTGCCTTCGTGCCGTGAAGGTAGGGGAGGTGCCCGATGCGGGTGTCTCTCTTGCTGTCGCCCTCCCTATCGGGTGGAGAGGGGGCGAGAGGCTAATAACCCTGTGGGCCACTGGTCTGCCACTTGGGGGATTGCTCAAGGGGGTCAAGTTCAAGTTTATTGCAGGAAAACTCCATTAAGCAAGCTCATTCACAAGGAGGTCCTGTGACATAAACACTTAAAGTACAAACACAGATAGGTAATAACAGTATATACATGAAATGCACGTTACATGATACAGGCTGGATATACATACAAGGGTACCACATAGGGTGACCGCAGGTGGTAAACATTGATATGAAACAGGAAGCGACTTACAGATTGCATACTGATAAATGAAACATGATGACTGGTGTGTGCAATACATATATTTTGGCAGCTAGAACAAACAACAGACTACAACTGATATGGGGGGGAGGAGTGATTTGATAGAGTAGCAGTGGAGCGTAAGCATAGATAAAGCCAGGAGTAGAAGGGGAAGGGAAAGCAGTTAATATGACAAATCAATTATACCTTGGGGCATGTGTCAGTGTGCTGGACCCCCAGGATGTGAATCTGATGTGGAGGTCTACGGGTGTGCAGAAAAGTAACCAAGAGGAAACGTCTATTGAATGATTAACTTAAGAAGAAATTAAAATGGTCAAAGGTCATGGAAACCCAATAATTTTTCTGCTGATCAAGTAAGCCAGGATGGACTACTGATGATGGCCTCCCACTGGAACCGAGATTAACATGGACTTTTAATCCATAGAACTCATACCCACCATTAACTTGTAGTGTGCCACCCACACTGTAATAATTAATGTATACTTAAATGAAGTTATCTATGCTGATCTGGTTGACATGTATGTACATAAGTTATAAAAAGATAATAAAAAAGATAATTACAAAAAAAAAAAAAAAACAGTATGGTGATAAGGTCAGAGAAATACAGGTTACTCACCTGTAACAGGAGTTCAAGGAATGGTATATGTTGTTCATCCACACTTATTGGCAGGTTCCTTGCCGCTTTAAATCTTGCCAGAAGGTCTTCAAGCTGGCTCCTCCCACCCACCCATGTGGTAAAACTCTCAGCTCCGCCCCATGACGCCAGATCTGGCCCGCTGGAAGCTCAGCTTGTGCGTCGAAGCCGGGGAGGTCGGATGGGTCGTATGGATGAACAACATATACCATTCCTAGAACTCCTGTTACAGGTGAGTAACCTGTATTTCTAGGGACATGGATATGTTGTTCATCCACACTTACTGGCAGACTCCTAGCAGTTCTCCGGGAGGAGGGAGGCAAGGCGCACACCCCCTACTTAGGGAAAAGAGAATGGAGAACAGAGGCCCCAAAACCAGCATCCCGGCGTGACTCAAGGTCGATGTGGTAATGGGTGATGAAGGTGCCCTGCAGATTTCCTGGATCGGGACGTCCCTGGAAGCAGCCACCAATGCAGCAGTATGGCGGGTAGAATGAGCTCTTATCCCTCTGGGAGGCTCCATGCCCACCAACTTATAGCAGAGATCTATGCAGGAGGTGACCCACCTGCCTATCGTCCGCTTGGCTGCAGGTCTGCCAGGTGCGGCTTCAGCGTAGATGACAATCAGCTGGCGAACCTCTCCCTGAATTTCAGCCGTGCGCTCCTTATAGTAAGCGAGCGCCCTTCTAGGGTCCAAAGTATGGAGCCTATCTATATTCGGCCTCCAAGGTGTGACTGGGGTAGAACACCGGCAGAGTCAACCACCTGGATTAGGTGAAACTCCGACACCACCTTCGGAAGAATTTGGTGGGAAGCATGGGACAACTGTGTCCTGTGGAAGACCAAGTAAGGAGACTCAATGGGCGCCTGGAGCTCTCCCATCCTTCTGGCTGACGTAATAGCCACCAAGAAGGCGGTCTTCCATGACAGGTGGGAGATATCGCACCTGTGCATCAGTTCAAATGGCTTGCCCATGAGCTTAGCCAGTACCAGCAGTAGATCCCACGGAGGTGGAGGTTCTGCACGGAGGAAATGTGATCAAGGCCTTTGAAGCATGACACCACCTTCTCCTGCGCCACTGACTGCTTCCTGGCCGCGCCCGTGAAGCAGAGATGGCTGCGGGTGCACCCTTAGGGTCGTCCGACCTAAGCCCTAGCTGAGAAAGGAGCAAAATAGTCCAAGATGCTTGCCAAGGAACAGGAGGAAGGGTCCAGGCCCTTGCTCGACACCAAATGGAAAACCTTTTCCATTTGAAGGCATAACATTTTCTGGTGGAACTCCTTATGGGGCTCCTCAACTACATTGAGGACCTTCGTCGGAAAAAGGCCAAGGCTGGAACTCTGGCAGCTCCAGGAACCAGGCCGCGGGTGCAGGGATTGAAGGTCCAGATGGAACACCTTCCCTGATTGACTGAAAGCAGGTCCGGGCGAGCTGGAAGCTGCCTCAGGAGCCTGGAGCTGAGGCTGAGGAGATCTGGATACCAGCATTGGCAGGGCCAGTCTGGGGCTACCAGAATCACCTGCGCCTTGTCCCTCCTCGCCTTGAGAAGCACCTTGTGGATCAAGGGAAATGGAGGAAAAGGTAGAGGCCGGGGTCCACGGCCTCGAGAAGGCATCCCCTGCAGCGAGCCCTGCTGAGGGGTGGGCATGGAACAGCCTCAGCTGCGATTCTCCCTGAGGCAAACAGATCCACCTGAGGTGTGCCCCAATGGGAGAACAGATCTTGTACTACCTCCGGCAGGAGAGACCACTGTGGGATACAGCCCCTATCCGGCTTAGGGCATCGGACAGGGTGTTGGAGGCTCCTGCCACATGAATGGCTAGGAGATCCGCCTCCAGGCTGCGCACGAGTGACCAAATGTGGAGAGCTTCCTTGCACAGAGGCATGGAGCGCGTCCCGCCCTGGCAGTTTAGGTAGTACATGGTCATGGTATTGTCCGTCTGGACCCGAACCACTTGACCCCGTAGAAACAGAGCGAAGGCAGTGAGAGTTAGGCGGACCGCTCGGAGCTCCAGCAGGTTGATATGGCATCGGGACTCCCACAGGGACCAGAGGCCGTGTGCTCTGTGCTCCCCCAGATGGGCACCCCAACCCATCAGAGAGGCGTCGTCGACAGAGAGACCGTCGGCTCGGGGCGGACAAACGGGATGCCCTCCTGCAGATGAGCTGGAACGATCCACCACTGGAGAGCATTCCACATCCCCTGGGTCACCATCACTAGCTGGTCCAATGGATCACAGCGTTGAGACCACTGGCTGGCCAGTCCCCATTGAAGGGGGCGCATGTTCCAGCGGGCCCAATGGACCACGCTGGTGCAGGCCGCCATGAGACCCAGGAGGCTCAGGAAGTCCCGGGCAGGCGCAATGCCCAACCAGAAATGATCAGACAAAGGAGGAAGAACTCCTGCCCTGTCCGCGGGAGCCGTGTCTGGCTGAAGAGGCTGATTTCCGCCCCGGTCGAAGAGAATCACCTGCTTCGGGTTTGAGTTCGACTTGGCCTCGTTGATGAGGAGGCCAATTTGAGAGCAAACCTGGAGGGCCAGATCTCTGGACCACTCCACCTCCTGTCTGGAGGGGGCTGCTATCAGCCAATCGTCCAAGTAAGGGTACACCTGGACCCCTCGGCGCCGCAGGAATGCTGTCACCACTGCCATGCATTTGGTGAAGACCCTGGGTGCAGGAGACAGGCCGAAGGGCATGGCTCGGAACTCAAAAAGGGATCCTTCCACTGGAAAGCGAAGGAATCTTTGGTGAGACGGACGGATAGGGACATGAATAAATGCTTCCTGCAGGTCCAGAGTGCAGAACCACATGCCGCGTTCCAAGGATGGTATTATCTGAGCCAGAGTGACCATCCTGAAGGTCCGAGACCTTAGGAACTTGTTTAGGTCGTGTAGGTCGAGAATGGGGCGCCAGCCCCTCGTCCATTTTGGGACCAGGAAGTACCTGGACACAAACCCCGGGTCTGAGGGAGGGTCTGCCACCTCTCTGATCACCTCCTTCTCGAGGAGCAGAGCGATGTCGGGTCGGCGAGCCAACAGCGAGGCTGCGGACCCGAGGCCCCCCTGGGGCGGCGGCTCTGAAAGAGCAGAGCCTGCTCGAACTCAGAGGCAGGCCCTTTCCTACCACTTCCAACACCCACGGTCTGTGGTGATAGCAGACCGAAATGGAAAGGAATACGGGCAATCCCTCCACCGGGGAACCTGGGGTGAGGTGACAGGTTGAAGCGACACCCCTCAACCCGTCACTGTGCAGGCTTGGAGGAGGAACCGGCGAGGACCTCCTGGACCGCCCCTACCTCCTGCTTCCTGGAGGAGGACAGCAGGCTTAGGTTTGGGGCCATAGCGCAAGCCTGCTCGGCCTGATGTTACTGGGCGGGCGTGCAGGCGCAGGCAGACGAAAAGAGCCTGGGTTGCGGTCTCGGCCCTTGTCCCTCTGGCCGGATGAGACCCGAGTCCAAAGTGGCATTGGACTTTTCGATCCTCTGGAGGTGGCCTTCCACCCAGGACGAAGAGGTCTGTCCCAGGAAGGGGACATCCTGCCAATTTGTGCTGGGTATCAGCTGTGAAGGTGGATATCCTCAGCCATGCTCGACGGCACATAGCCACTGCGGCCGTGACTGACCTGGCGCATGAGTCTCCAATGTCCAAGCAGTCTGAAGTTGCTGCTTTGCCACCGCCCTGCCCTGGTCCCGCACCTGCCTAACCATAATCTGCAGGTCAGCCGGGAGATGAGGGACTACCTCGTCCAGGAAGCCCAACAGGGCATGGGAGAAATGTGCCATAAGCACGGCCGAGCTGGCCTGACGAAGGCCAAGGGAGGACGCAGTGTAGACTTTTCGCCCGGCATAGTCCAATTTCTTGGATTCCTTGTCGGGAGGTTTGTCCATCGTCCTAGCATTTCGAAGCCTTCGAGAAGCTGTCGGTAACTAACCCCTCGGCTGAGGGATGTTCGAAACGGACAGGGAACGGTAGGGACGCATACTTCTAGCCATCCTGGCCGGGCGCAGGGCAGGAAGCAGGGCGCTGCCAGGCTCAAGGCGGCCCCACAATGGCTTGACCACAGGAAAGGCCTCCGTGGGGAATCCCCGGTCCAATATCTCCGTGGCGGATACTTGGCCCGTTTGGATAAGGGCTCGAGCTGCATCCCGGTGGACTCCGAGAAGAGCCTAAGCAAACCCAGCGACTGACCCCCAGAGGACTCCAAGTCCACTCGCCTGGAGAAAAGGGAGGAATCGTCGGAGGACTCGGAAGAATCCGCAAAGAGCTGCCTCGGGCCTGAGCCACCCTCCACCTGCCGAGGGCGATCGGGAGTGAGGGTGACTGACAGCCTATACGGTAAACCCTGAGCCGACCAAGAGTTCTTGGTCGGAGCCCCAAACAACCGCTGTGGAGGCGGAGGTCTCCACCCATAATCGGTGGAGCAGCTGGTCTGGCTGAGCAACAGGCCTGAAACGGCGCCTGGCTAAGCGAGGTTGCTTGGCCGCTCCGGTGACAGCCACTTAATGGCGAGGAAGGCGGCTCGTCGGCTTATTCCCGACCAACAGAAGCTGTTGCCACGCGAGGGTCCTCGTGTCGTCGGCGCAACTGGCGTCGAAGCCCTCTCGATCGAGGAAGAGGGGGGTGGTAGCGCCGCCTAGCCGCAGATGCTGAGACCGCCCTATGGTGGCAGAATCGGCTGGACCGCGAAGAAGTCCGAGACCCGGGGAACCCGCGAACCCTCGGATTTTCGAGGAGGTGCAAAAAGGGCGAAACTCGTCACTCTCGGCTTCGGAAGGAACACCCAAGGGCTCCGGAACCGGAGGCACTGGCAAGCCCACGAGATCCTCAACCGCCACCGGGGGAACTGGGGGGAGAGAGGATTTTCGGCTTCTCCGGTCGACAACCCGTCCAACGGGTCGAGAAAAATCTCGACTGCGTCGACAGGAGTCTCGGTCAACTGATCTGACAGGGACACTGTGAAGCCAGTGGCCGAAGCCGAAGGACTGACCGAAGTTGATGGTCGACCGCTTGGGAAGGGGGACCTCTCCCAAGAGCGTCGACAGACGGACTTACCCTTGTCCTTCTTCTTTTTGGACCGAGAGGAAGGTCCCGAAGATGAAGGTCCCTCTCCCTTGGTGGAGAGAGACAGACAAAGCTCCTTAAAGGAAGCAGAATATGAGGATCCCAGGGAGAGCGGGATAAATGCCACGGCCGAGGAAGATGCGGTCCGCCACCTCCTCTTCGAGGCGATCATCTGCTCTAGCTGATCCGCCCGAATCGCCACCGCAGGAAATCGCCAACCGGCCTCTTTAGACTTTTACCGAGGGTGACGCTTTTCGGTCGCCTGTTGCAGACACAGGCAGCACGGTCTTCCAGGACATAGGCCGAGAAAGAAGAGCACAGGTCGCAAGCCTGCGGTGCGTGCTCAAGACCTAACAGTAGGCATGACGTGGAGTGCGGATCCGTCGAACATTCTTCTGCCCACATGTGCATCTCCAGTAAACGGAAGTCGATGTCCATCGTGAGCCGCGAGGAAAGTTGACCAAGTCTAGAAAACCTAGGAGTTTAATTTCGGAAAACCAAAAGTTAGGAACCAGTCTTATACGCAGAGCGTTAAGGAGGGAACCTGAGCTCAAGCGGTAAGGAAGATCTGGCATCATGGGGCGGAGCCGAGAGTTTTACCACCGGGTGGGTGGGAGGAGCCAGCGAGGGACCTTCCGCAAGATTTAAAGCGGCAAGGAACCTGCCAATAAGTGTGGATGAACAACATATCCATGTCCCTAGAACGAGGAGTTTAGGCAGTCTGCAATGCCAAGGGGATCGGAGTAGATGGTGCCACTAAGGGAAAGTTGGGGGGGGGGTGAGATTTCCTGTTCGGCTCTTTCATGTTGTTCCAAAAGTTTCTGGCAGACCACCATGAGGAGGCAAGGGTGGACTGGTAGTACTGAGTTTTAGCCTGCCGGATGGCCCAGGTACACTTATTGCGCTTGGCGTTATACGCTTGCCTGTTGGCTGGCTTGCTGGATTCCATGGCAATGTACCAGAGGTTATCCCTCACTTTAAGTTTCTGGAGGAGGGAAGCGGTGACCGATGGCGCATTATGTTTTTTGGTACGCATCCTGGCGATGGGGGCAAAGAGGTCACAGGCTTTGCTAAAGGAGAGCGTAAAGAAGTAGAGGACCACATCGATGTTTGGGGAACGGCTGATGGGGAACCGGTCCAGTTGGGCAAGGTACAGTTTGAGGTTTCGGAGGCCACCAGGGTGGAGGCGCTGGCGCAGGATGGTTCTTGGGGCAGGTTTACTGGTGGTAGAGGACCATGAGAATACGACAGGGGAGTGTTCACTTAGCAAACTGGAGAGGATGTTGATATCAAGGACTTTATGGGGGTGGTTGGTAATAATGACATCCAAGAGGGTGCTGGTTCCGTTAGAAGGGTTAAGCCTTGTTGGGTGGGACACTTGCTGGGTCATGTCGAGGGCGGCAAAGGAGTCTCTGGATTGGGAAGCTGTGTCTGAGAACCAACTGATAGTGAGGTCTCCAGTGATTACTTGATCTGCTTTGGGGAGGTAGGCCTGTGAGGTAGTCAGTGAGAGACAGGACTGCAGGGTTTTGATTTCTTGGGGGAATATAGGCAACAGTGAAGAAGAGTGGGCCCTGGCGGGATCGGGGGAGATTTTTAGTGTAAGAGCTTATGCCCCGCTGTCAAGCTGGGGAGGTGGCAACGCATGTCCAAGAAGGGTGTCATGCATGTAACTAACACATCCACCACCGCACTTGCCAACCCGGTCTTCCCTGAAGAGGGTGTACCCTGGGAGAGAGACGAATGAGTCGGGGGTGGATTTGGTTAACCAGGTCTCCACGAGGGCAATAATGTCTGGCTAGTGCTAAGTGACCCAGCACTGGAGCACTGCGGGCTGCAAATGTTCAAGGAGGTGATGCGGAGACCTCGCGCTGGTACAGGCTTGTTTAGGTTGGTGGGCATAGGACCTGGGTTTGGGTGAATGTTCCCAGACAGTAGCAGTAGTAGGATGATTACTCTGACCAGGAGAGGGTAGTGACTGGTGCTCCTCACAGGGCGTCTGGATGAGGGGCTAGACGCAGGAGTGCAGGGGGTGGGTAAGGTACGGAAGGTGGGAATGGCGAGGAAAAGCGTGGTCCAGGGTGGGCAAGGGAAGGATGCGGTGGCTGGAGAGTCAGTAAGCGGGTGGTGTGGTGGGGTCAGGGAGTGTCAAGTGTTTGGGGGGTCGGGGCAGGGTGGTTGAGATAAGTGGAGCAGTACTATGTGAGAGGGGTGTTTGCCCTAACTGTGGAGGGGCTGGCATCAGGAGGATTAAGATGGTCATTGGTAGTGGGGGGGGTATGAGTACCCATCGTGCATGCTGCTTTGAGCATTGATGTGGATAGGAGTTGCGTCCTGCTGTGCTTGAGTGTGACTGCCACTATGGAGTAGTGGTAGGGCTCCGGACTTTGGCGACAAAGGTGCCAGATTCCAGGAGAACTTTGTATTCCTGTGGGCATGGGTTCCAGGAGAGCTTTATGTTTCTGTGGAAACGTGTTCACCAGTATCCAAACCCTTTCCCCAGTCGGCTCTGGCCTCCCAGGCTACTAGCCAATATAGCACTAAGTGTACTTACTGCTGGGCTGCGAGACCCTCAGCCGTCTTGTGCTATCTGTAGCTCAGTGACAGTTTCTGGGAATGTGGTAGGTTTTAGAGATATTTTTGCATCTGTGCCTTAAGGGCGGTCTCTGGTGGTAGCTGTTGATAAGCTGCAAATGGGAATGTAGGCTGATTGGCTCAGAGACAACGCGTGACCTTGCCTATTTAAGGCACGGTCCACCAAGTGTGGTGGTGGGGGCAGTGGGGCAGCAGAGGCGTAGCATTGGCGGGGCTCCTCTGCTGCGCGTCTGTGTCTCTGGAGCCTAGAGGACCAGCCGAACCTTGTACCTGCAAACAAAAACTACCAGAATACTGGATAGACAATAAAAGGAAAACAAGAGGGCATCTAAAGGAGTAAGAAAAAAAATGGTTTCCTATCACATCCAAAGCCATTACGAAAGTAGTCCTCAATTCCCAATAGAGTGGTCTGTTTAAAGAGCACATCTAGAGAAACAGTCACTCCATTGGCAATTGAGTACCACTTTCAGCATTGCATTTAAAAAAGGCAGATCGTGCTTTTCCAATCTTCTCACCTTCTGTGAGCCAGTTAGTTTTATGCCGGACAATAAAACACCAAACGTTTTATTTGGATTAAAGTAAAACATTTGATATTGTTTCCCATGAAAATTTGTTCTCAGACTCCAGAACTGGGGTAACAAAACACTGTGTTACCAGCAACATTTTTGCAGCATTAAAGTACAAGTGTTCAAAGTCAACATTCAGTAAGATCATACATTTTCAATGTTTCACCTGTAGCAATATGCAACCACTATCATTTCAAACTTGAGAATTTTCAGACGGAGCCTACCAGGTACCTCCCCTCACTATGTTTGGTCAACATTATGTTTCTGACACAGAGCTCTCAGGGATGTGGGGCTTTGCATCCCTGCCATGCTAGCAGTCCACTGAAATGAGTATCCATCAGTGTGGTGGGTCCTGGTATGCACTGCCGCCCACACTGTTGAGGGTCAAGCCAAAGCGGCTCCACAGACACACTGCTGGACTCCCACAATTTGATCTGGGCTCACCAATTTATTAATCTGGAGCCCCAGACCCACAAGAAGCAAAAGTTACTGAAAGCCCTATTGGCAGTCTTGATATGATAATTCCTTCTACATCAGGAATTACTGCTAAAGCAAATCAGCTGGATAGGCTCTGGCAAATACAAGGTTTCCTTATTCCTGCTAGAACCACGTTTTTTCTTTCCTATGTGTACGTCCGTCACTGAATCACCAGGAAATTATATAACAGAAAACAGTGAGCTACACTATAAGCAGGTTTGATCACCAACCATGCAAGGTGGCTGTGTCTAGACAGAGGCAGCAAAAGTAGAAATTGGGCTTTAGATTTTTAATCAGTACTTACTGGGCTAGAAGACTGCAAAATCAGACTAGAATAATCCTTCTGCCTAGCAGCCTGGGACAATGAAACCTTACTGCCTGGCAAAGAGTGACCTACATATAACTGCTGTGCTTAAATGTATGTATTTTAATTTGTACGTTTCTTTTTCATGTTCCAAGTTATCCATGACAATAGGAACTCTTTGTTCTGGGATCAGCTTAATTACCAATTAAATGATGATGAAGTTAAGCTGATTCTTAGGCTACTCATGATAACCAGGCACTGCTTGGCTATCAATTTACTCTCTATCCTTGTGCGTACAGAAATGCCTTGCTGCACTGCATGCTAGCGTAGGTGCTCCGTGACACAAAGAGCAGTACTGAACATGCAAGAACAGCTGAAATTACAATTTTTTTTGTTTTACTGAGTGAAGCAAACTGCATCATAGCTGGGGTAGAACGGAGCAGACAGCTGCAAATATGTGAGGCTCTTAAGTGGACACAAATTGGTATGGAGGGGGATGTGTTCTTCTGGCAAGCCTGCATCCAATAATGATGCAGTCCTCTCAGCTGCTGTCCCCATCCCAATAGGAAAATATCATGTGTGCCTCCTCTGCCATGCACTGCAATCTCTGGTGGTCGTGCAGTGAGGTTGCTGGCACAATGCAGAGGGCCAAGGAGAAAAGAACAGTTATGTAAAAGCTTACTGTAACAGCAGATCTTCCGAGACTAATCCACTGGGCCACACTTTGGAAATGTAAGCTGTCAGTGCCTGGACCATTAGAAACTTTTGCTAGCCAGGGGCCACTCATAATGTCATGCAGTATCGCCACCTATGTAACGTGGGCAGCTCCAGCACTCCTCAGTTCCCCACCGGACATGGGCCTCTTACCATAAGGAATCAGGGGACCAAAACCAGTACCAAGCAAACAAGGAGAGGTACAGGACTGGAAACAGAATGCATGGAATAAGGCCTTAGGCACAGCATCTGGATTATCCCTTAGAAGAAAAGGGGGGGGGGGGGGGAGGAGTGAGGGTATGCAATGGCCCAATGGAATAGATTATCTCGAAGATCTACTATTACAGTAAGCTCTTGTGTAACTGTTTTATCTTCACCAAGGATATCTCCTCCATTGGGCCACATCTTTGGAATGATTCCCAAGCAGTACACAGTACCCAGGAAGGATGGCATAGCCTGATATAAGATTAGAACAGAAGGCCTTTCAGATCACCAAGACCAAAGTCAGCATGTCTGTGAAAGACGTCTAGACTGTAGTGCTTTAGTGAAAATATGCTCAGTACTCCGTGTGGCTGCAGCACATATGTCAGTAGCAGCGACATTCTGGAAGCAAACAACAGAAAAGGTCATACACCTTGTGGTCTGCCCACAAACAGCAGCAGTAAGTTCCTTACTGTACTTCCTATAACAAAACAAAAAAAAACATACACTTAGCAAGCCACTTGGACAGGCACTGTTTAGATAGAGGTGCACGCTCTTTCCAAGGGTCAAATGCAACAAAAAGCTGAGAAGCCTTTCTGCAGCTCTTAGTGCAAGTAACACAGTATCCCAGTGTTCTATGCACGTCCAGAGTATGGAGCAATGCCTCATCCTTATTAGTATGCTCAGTGTAAATAACAGGAAGGTGCATCGTTTGCTTCAGTGTAAATTCTGATACTACCTTCAGTAAGAACGTAGGATTTGTACGCAGAGAGACCATGAAAAATCAAAAAAGAAGGCCCATTCATTAGAGCCTGGAGCTCTGAAATTCTCTGAGCAGAGGTCATGTCAACTAAAAAATAAAGTTTTCCATGAATGGAAACATAGGTCACAAGTCACAGCAGGCTCAAAAGGAGTCAATGTCAATTTTTCAAGTATTAAATTCAAGTCCAAAGGGGGGGGCCTTGATTACAGATGGGAGGTTTCATATGCAGAGCACAATCAAAAAAAGAACGAGACACTGCTAGTTGCGCAACCGTACCGCCATCAATAAGGGCATGAAATGCTGATACAGCAATCCAATGTACCATAACAGAGAAATACTGCATACCTGAATCAGATAATGAAAGCAAGTATTCCAGAACAGAATTCACTGGACACACAAAAGGGTCCATATTCCGGGAAGCAGACCACAAAGTGAAATGCTTGAACTTCAAGGAATAAGTATGCCTGGTAGAAGGCTTTCTAGATGCAAGCAAGATCAGCAACATCAGGTGACACCCCAAAACAGGCAATGGCCATGTTTCCAACAGCCAGGCATACAAATGCAGGGACTTTAGAGACAGATGGTCCAGAGACCCCCAGCCCTCTGAAAACCGACCCGGACACTGGGGCAGTGGAAAAGGGCTATCGCTAGATGACGAAGGAGGGGAAACCATATCTGGCAAGGCCATAGAGAAGCTATGAGACTGAAAGTGGCACTCTCCTCTCTTAACTTGAGCAGAACCCTTTGTATTAGTGGAATGCTGGGAAATGCAGACAGGAATTTCCCTTTCTAAGAGAGGGACAATGCATCTCACCAAAAAAGCTCCAAACTCTGGAGCAACTGAGCAAAAACACAGCAGTTTTGGGTTGTGTGGGAATGCAAAAAGGTCCACCTCTGGATTACCCAAGCTCGTGAAGAGGTCACTAATAATGGAGGTCAGCAGTTCCTATTCATAAATTGTGGACTGTGACCTGCTTTGGCTGCCAAGACATTTCGGAGACTTAGAAGTAACACAGCCAACAGCAGAAGGTTGTGCAACACAGTTCAGTACCACACTCTTAACTGCTTCCCTGACACAGTTCAATACCACACTCTCACTGCTTCCCTGCATAGGGGATAAGAGTGAGTGCCCCCTCGTTTGTTTATGTAGTGCGTGACACAGAACCTGTCCATCTTGATTAACACAGGATTGGAGCAGAGATTACTCTGAAATGCCTGAAGGCTGCACAGGACAGCTCTTATTTCCAAGACATTTATGTGCAGTTCGGCTTCCACTCTATTCCAAGACCCTTGTATCAGCAGAGATGAGCACCCCAACTGGAGTCCAAGGCATCCACGGTGATTATCTGTAAAGGAGCTGGTGAAAGGAATAGAACATCCATGAGTAACTTGCTGCAGTCCATTCACCAGTACTGCTCGACAAAGCGGGGACAAGACAAGAGTCATTTGTTCCAATTCATCTGCCAAATGGTTCCATTGTACCCTGAGTGTCCACTGTAGGATTCCCATATGGAGTCAGACAGAGACAGATGGCACTGTTACTACGGCAGCAGCCATCAGGCCCAGGAGATGCAACATTGTCCTAGCAGATACATAGTTGCTCCTGTGCATCAAGTGTGCCCGAACAATAAGGGTATCCGCTCTGTCCTGTGGCAGAAAGGCACATTCCTGGTCTGTGTCAAGTACCACCCTAATGTACTGCAGGCATTGTCACTGGCTCAGAATTGACTCTGGCACATTCGCTGTTATCCCCAGTGCCTCGAACAGTTGCAGTGCTCAGGAAAGTGCGCAAAGAAGAGTTTCCCTGAAATTGGCCATCAGTAGCCAATCAATCAGTCAGATAAGGGAAGGTGTAAAGCACTTCCTCGCGAAGTGCTGTCGCAACCACTGCCAAGTATTTTGTAAATACTCATGGTGCAGAGGATAAGCCAAAAGGCAATACTTAGAACTGATAGTGCCTGCCCTCCAGCGTGAAGTTGAGGTACTGTCTGTGGCACTGTCTGATCTTGATATGAAGGTATGCATCCTTCATGTCCAGGGAACAGAGCCCGTTCCTTTTTTGCAAGAGGGAACCGGGGCCTGCAGAGACACCATTTAAAACTTCTTATATCTGATGTACAGATTGAGGTCTCTGAAGTCCAACACTGGGATGTAGATCGCCTGTCCACTATGGAACCAGGAAGAATCTGGAATAAAACCCTTTGTTCCTGTCTTCCGGGGGAACAGGTTTGATAGCATGTTTCTGAAACACCGTCTGGACTTCATCGTTTAGAAGGGACAACTGGCCTGGAGGGTAACAGGAATAGGACAGAAGCTGACTCTGGAGGAACACGTCAATTCGTCCTAGTTATTTCACTCCACAACAACTAGCCCCTGACTATTATCTCCAGTGTCAATCAGCTCCTACGTCAATTCGTTCCTGGACAATTTGCTCCACTACATATCGTACTGTACTCCAACAACAATTACAGTAGGACTTCCACTTGTACAACCCTCCAGCACACTGCCTCATCTGGTAGGCAAACTGCATCAACCTGGAGTTTATTTTATAATATTTACCCTGGAGTGAATTGTTCAAGAACGAACTGATGGAGGAGCCAACTGACACTGGAGCCAACAGTCTGAGGCAAGTTGTCATGCAGTGAAATGACTGGGGCGAACTGTGACGGAGCCATGATCTGGAGGGGTTTCTATCAACTGCAGCATGCCCGTTTTCTATTATTTCCAGTACCCACTCATCTGTACTGATCTACCTTCACTGCTTGAGATGCAAGGCGATCCTTCCCCCCACTCTCACTCCTGGAGGCAATAGCTGGGGGGGGTAGATGGAAGAGAGTCAGGCAGAACCGGGGCGCAGGGCCACCAGAAGAAATTCCTTTGCGTGCTTTCGTATGAGCACCACGGGAAGGGCAGGAGGGTACCATCACCTCTACCACAGGGCTGCTGACAGTATGTATTATCTCTAGCAGCAGGCCCACAAAAAGATCCCTTACCACACCCACTGGTTGGTGTAGGGTAAAGGTAATTCACAGCCTTAAAGTCACTTTGGAGGACTGAAGGTGACGAACTGCAACTTCAACATAACTTTCAAATAGTCTGGAGCCCTTAAAAGTCGCAGTCAAAACAGCCTGATGCATATCACAGGGTTTTAAATAATTGATTAGCAGTTTTTTTCTTGGGACAATACGAACTGTACAGAAAGTATTTATATAGGTTTTCTAGAAGTGTTATGTTTGTTAAACACAGTGAGGCAAGTGCTATGCGTTTTCACAATGTTTTAGCACTTTTACGAGCAAAACGCTAATCAATTTTTAGAGTTAAATAAAACCCTGCATCAGTAGCAAATCCAGCTACTCTGAGGCAGGCATAACGCCTAATGCAGATACCAGAGGCTGCGGCCCTGGCAGAGGCAAACGACACATCACATACTAGGCAAAGCAGATGTCTGCCAACTTCAGAACCAGCTGACGTAGTTTTAAGAGAGTCAGCCTTGGCAGGATCATCAGGTAAAGCTTGTGCTGCAGTATGTGCAGCCTTCCATAGGCTATTCTTATAATTATTATATAGGCCTAGTAAGCTAATGAATGCTGTAGCTGAAGTAGGTTTGCCCATTACATCCAGCCTCCTGAATTCTTGATCAGAAGGCAAAAGTACTCATGTGCAGAGAGGCCCTAGAGCTATCATTATTAGCCATAATGATTACAGAGTCAGTTTCACACTGTGCAGCATAATAAGGCTTCCCAGCAGCTTTCTTAGAGTTCCACCCCTTCAGCCCTCTATACTCTTAACACTGCATCCTAAGCTTTTCTAAGCAAAAATAAGGCCATACGCATCATACCATAAACAAATGCAAATACCTCATGAACCCTAAGTGTTACATAAAAAGTCCAAGTGGCAAAGTTGTTCAACAAAAAAATTACCTTTCTAACAGTGGTATGCATCGAATTCCACGCAATTCGTGTATTTTTTTCATACTAGTCGAAATACAAAAAAAACTAATTTTTAAAATAAAAAAGGCAATGTAAACGATTTATTTCTACACCAAATTATGCATCCATACATGATAAACAAGTAGCAAACTAATTCTGTACTAAAAGGTAAGCTTTCTAATACTGAACATGTATTTTTATCCTTTTTATTCAAGGTGCTTTTTTGAGACTTGACGGACAAAAGTCAACCATATACACCATACCATAAGCAAATGCAATACCTCATGAACCATAACTGCTACATAAAGTACGGGTGGCAAAGTTGTTCAGCACAAAATTACCTTTCTAACAATGATATGCAATCAATTCTAAGCAGTTCGGATTTTCTTATACTAGCCGAAAATACCCCCCAAAAATGATTTTTTTTAAAATAAATACAATGTAAATCCTTTTTTGTGGAAAATGTAACATATCAGCACCAAATTATGCATCCATACATGATAAGCAGGTAGTGAAGTACCCCTAGAAATACTTGAATAAGCACAAAGTTGATTGGCTGGCTAAATATATACATCCAAACTGGTCCCGGAGGGACTGTAAGTTGCTGCCAACTACAGATGTCTACTGGAGGGAAGGGGGGATGCTTTCTACTGCCACCTACAGACATTTACTGGAGGGAATGAGTTTTTAACAGACAGAGCACGTCAGCCATCCTTGGGACTGTAGGCAGGGTACTGGACATATGCCAAGCAGCAAAGGTAGCATCCTCTAGTGCAGGATATACAGAAGGAATAATAATGGAAAGTGTGCAAGGAACCTCCAAAAATGTCTTAAGATTCCTTTTAATGGCATCTCCCTCCTCAAAAGCAAAGCCCATGGTAGATTGCATTTACTTAAGCATAGCCTGAAAAGATGGATCCTAAGGGGAGACCTGGGTGTATAAATCAAGAGTCCTTACTGCAGGATGATAGGGAGGAGCTAGAAGGCAGATTACATTCTTCATACTGCTCCTCACCCCTGTATATCACCTTCCATATCCTCAACATCCATGAGGTCAAGATCATATTCTACTTTGTCGTCATCATGAGGAATGACGACAGGGCAGCAGCCACAGGGGAAGCTGGAAATATAGGCGTCGGCTGAGAAGGGGGAATTGCTCACATGCTTCTGGAATCTGTCGACAAGGGCCCTGGTTCAGGCCACCTTGTCAGCGGCTAAACTATCGGTGGTGGCATTAATGGTAAAAGGCAACATATCGTTTCTGAAAACATTGCCAGTACAGCCTGGGAGTTGTCAGGGCCCTGAAAAGACTCAGGGACGACCTGCATTGATGGACCACAGTGCTACAACCGTCTACATAGGTACAGCAGTGCCTGAGCCAAGCTCTGACCTTGGTGTGTCAGCGATGGTCACAGGGCTGTAGTCAATGATACCTGAATGTGTGATGACGAGCACAAACCCGATTTCAAAGGCGACCTGGGCCTCACCGGTGAAACAGCCTTATATTTCTGCTGATCATAACAGGAGGAAACCCTTAACAACAATCTTTCTTTTTCTTTTGATTACGAAGACCCTCTTCTCAGTGAAGGGCAATGGAGAAGCAGGAGCAGAACCCTCAGCCTTTTCCATGGCTTTCAACATTTCATAGGCAAGAAAGGTTTCTAAGGCCTTCCATCGGTATTGCCTGGTAGCCTGGTTGAAACTCTGGCAGATCCTGTGTAGGCACTCATGTTGTAATACAGGCCCACATACACACACTGTGTGATTGTCGTCCTTGTAGAATCTGTAGCCACAGGAACAGTATCAGAACAAAGGTTCTTTGTCCTTCGGTGGCATACAGAGACAACTTGAAAAATAACAAACAAAACAGCAACTGCTATTTCAACATCGTTTCTCTGCAGGTCCAACAAGGGTGATCATCAGACAGAAAAGAACTGAGGAGTGTTGGGGCTGCCCACGTTACATAGGCAGCGAATCTGCACATCACTGTGGGTGGTCCCCAGCTAGCGAAAGTTTCCAAGTGATCCTGACGCTGACAGCTTACAGTTCCAAACATGTGGCCCAATGGAGGCAGTATCCTCAATGAAGATCTCCATATTCTATATAAACTTTTTAAGAGCTATTTTTTGAAGAAGAAAAGTATTTTAAGAAGAGAATACCTGTTAAGCAAACAAGTCCACCACCCCAGCAGATAAACTCCCGATTTGAGGTTTCACATGAAAAAAGTTTTTTACTACCTTTTATCTGCTTTATTCAGCTTGTGTTAATTCTCCGGTTTGTAAACTACCACTGCATTGCACACCGCCATTTAAAGAATAGAGCATTTATTTTATTTTATTTATTTAGTTCATTTACCAGGTGGGTGTGCTAGCCATAGGAATGACTACTTTTAGACATGACCCGGGAGGTTACAAGCAAGACAGTACAGTCACAGATCCCAAGATGGGATTTACAGTAGCAAGGGTACAGTTTAAAAGTACCAGGTACAATTAATGGTTTACAATAGTAAGATATAGCTTTTGTCAGTGAGACAATCGAATTACAACAGCAAGGTTACAGGTTCACAGCAGAAAACATGGTTCAACTAGAGTATGAGGTAGACAGCAATTTAGCGCCTGTCATACAAGAAGGATAGTACAGTGCCAGGGTAAGTGCCTGCAGTAAAAACAAGGACATAAGAGCTAGTAGCAATCAGCATAGATCGGCACAACTCATTTGTATTAATCAGTACAACGGAGCCGCACAAAGTGGCGTTCCATACTTGAAATGGTGCCACACGGCCAGAGTTTATAAACAAGAGGATTAACACAAGGTGAATAAAGCAGCTAAAATGTAGCAAAAGAAAAAAATAATTTCCACACAAAACCCCAAGGATTTAGCAGTTTTGGGGGTGGGGTGGGGGGCTTCTTTGCTTATCAGGTGTTCTCCTTTAAAAGAGTACGGTAGTAATGGCATATGGCAGGCAGACAGTTTTGTGCAGACTAATCATTCCAACAGTGTGTGGCACAGTGACAGGTAGAACTAGCCAGTTCACAGCTGGGTTATCCCTGCAGTCAGAGAGGGTGAGAGGATACGTTTCCTAAGCACAAACAAAATTTCTAAAAAGAAGTTAAGGGCTACAAACTGTATAGATCGTATTACCTGCTAGCTAGTGTCGCCACCAACAGATCTATCAGTCACTTTAAAATTAGAACTTACTGTGTTACAGACTAATAGATAGCGGAGGCAGAGCAGAGCACAGAGGGCCTAGCTATACTGCACTGCTGTCAGCGCTCACTCTCAAGCAGAGCTAAATGTTTTGGCTTTGTGCATCTCTCCAAACCATACACATACTGTACTCTCAAGCCAGTAGCACTATTTAACAAACAAAAAGACTTGGCTTAAGAGTGCTAGCTAGATTCACCACAAGTCAGTCCAAATTAGCCTCTGGACTGCTGTCTGTATGACTCAGGCAGGTGAGTCACAGAGGGACTGCAGTGATCTGAAAGGAGAGGATTGAGCTCTTAACAACAAACAAAACAGCTGAAACTAGACTAGCTCCCCATCAGATAGTCTACAAATTAAAGTTTAAATCAGTCCTGGTAGGCCAGTCCAAAGGTGCTGGCGGAGCACTTCGTGCTCATATGTGGGTGACCCAGGTTTGCAGCCCAGGTTCAATGAAGCACTAGACTCTGAAGCTCTGGGGAGAAAGGGATGCTAGATCAGCAGTTCAAGCGCAGTGGTTAGATTTCTGCCTGCAACGCCAACAATCCAGGTTAGGATGTAAGCCCAGGGAGTCGGAGGGTCAGCTGGGGGAAGAGGATCAAGTGTCCAACGGTCTGCTCCCCTCCTCCAGGGGGGATGGTGGGGGCAGCATTCTGTGCTTGATACACACCAGGCAGAGGCCAGGGATGTGGCGGCTGAGGCTTGTAGCTTCCGGGAGGTGTGCCAGACATTAGCATCTCTATGTGTCACTGCACACCACACCCACCAATAACGGGGGAAAGAAACAGAGGCATGGAGGACATCTGCCTCCCTCACTGAACTCCATGCAGCTGAAAGAGGCACTCTGCCGCTGGATCACCACGTGCCACCGTTCGGGGAGTAGCAAAGAGGGAGGTACCCGATGGCCCCGCCCTGGAGGGGGTTAATCTAGGGTGTACTCCGGTATGGCAATAGGCAAGTCCCAAGGGATGGCATGAGGTGGCAGAGATAGTGGCCGATCAGGATACAACAAAACAAAAAAAAGGAGTTTGAGTGCAACCTGTGGTCAGAGATGGGCTTTAACACCATGCGTGACCAAGTAGCATCAGCATCCCCCCAACCATCCGGGACACAGTTGTACAATACACTGATGCACAAGATGGGGCTGGAAGAAACATGGGACAAGAATTACTTCCTCTCCACCAATGACGGCAAGCTCCCAACCCCATGTCACTATCCTGAAGGTTGCCCATGCCTCCCTCTCAGCACCGACTACAGACGCTTTTCATAAGCTGATTCCCCACAGCCTGGGCCCCTCTGCGAGGCAAAGGGTGTAAGCTCATAGCGCTTTCATCAGTGACCGAGGATGGTGCCTGGTTATGGTTCATAGCTAGCTAGGAAGATAAAGTGGCTGCTGGCAGGACCGTGGTAAGCAGCAAGAGACATCAGTTACTACAATGATTTTGCTCGATAAAATAAATTAAACAAGATAAAATGGTCTACAAAACTGTGGTCTGTTGTTGACCAACATGCATGCATCAGTCCCCACATATGACTGACTCTATTAACAAAACTTCTTTATCTTAGCAATGCAAACAGTAATAATCAAAAAAAGTTATAAATATGGTAGCAATACAATTCCATTCTAAAATGATAAATCATTACAATGTGAATAAACCTCTATCAAACATATTTTTGAAAGTATTCTGCTTTTTCTAAACATTCTCAAAAAGGTTTTTTTTAATAACTTTATTAAGCATCTTCACAGTGGGCACTGTGGGAAACTGATGTACTGCCTGATGGGTTAAGGTACTCAGTGCTGCCCCCTACCTCACAACACATCCAGGGTATGCACAGATTCCACACAATGCCCACTGTGTGGCAGCTCCTATGGGCAGCCGGTAGAATGGTTGGGGCTGTCTTCGTCAGAGCAGATAGAAAAGTTTGAGAGCACGAGGACTACAGAAGAACATCTATCTGTTCTGACCCTGGATAGCAGCCAGATCTAGAGTAGTTGGCTGAAACAGGTTCTGGGTCATTGCCATCCTGCATGCATGCTCCCTGTTGCCAACAGAGATCCTCTGGCTGAAGTAGGAAAGGAGCCTAGATTTAAAAAAAAAAAAAAAAAAAAAATGCATTAAGAAAAACTAAAAATGGCTGCTGTGCTCTACAGTGCACCAAACACAGCCATGCACAAGATGGCCAAGATGGTCCAAGGCACATGAACATCCACGAGGAAAATGGCCTCCAAGTGTCTGGAAAGCAGTTGGAGCCTCTAGAATGGTATGATCTGAAGCACAGGCATCCTGACTCTTTAATGGCATGATCGCGTGGCACAAGACAAGTGCTGACCCTCGTGCAACCAGACTCTGGGGCCCTGCCTTTCCATCACCACAAAGCATAAAGGCAAGTAACAAAATGCACAGCTCCTTCTTGAGCCATAGATGGGAGCATGTGCCCCCTAGCACAAAGAGAGGGGGGCTCTAGTGGTCCTCCAGGATGTATAATCAAGCTTATCAAGTGTCTGCATAGACTGCTGGACTTAAAAATGCCAGCCAGAAGTCCCGCCTTCCAGCTGAGTCTAGAAATGGTTAGCACTGCCCCCTGTTTTGTGTAGCATTTTGCTATGCTATACCAACTATTTAATACCCTGTTAAACTAAACTGGGGCACCTGAAAGCTGTCTACAGATGCCTTTTTTTTGTAAACTTTATTTAACTTTCAGCAAGCTTACAGGATTTCATAATTATAAAATACATAGCAATTTCCATCAGTAGGGAGAAGAGACAATTCTAGTATACCAGTACTTGTCTTGGTGTTCATTCAAAACCATAATTTGTACAGGGTATCCTAAATAACAGTATCAGTTCCTCTTACTGTTTCCATAATATTTCCGCTGGCGGGGTTCGAAGGCCCCCCCCCAACAAATGAAGGTAGGACTCTGGGTTCCCACGATACAAGGTATGGTAGCAGCCATGGCCCGTGGGAGTTATTCGTGTTTCCCCAACATAACCCCCACCCACCCACCCCAAGGCGCTCACATCATGGGTCCATATTACCCACCCTTCCCTAAATTACAGGAACTATGTGGTTACCCAATTTGCAAGTTACACTGTCTAGAATAAGGGGAACCAGGGTGCTTGCAATGCCAACTTGAGGGGTCCCCAAATCTTTTGGTACTTCTCACGTTGATTCTGAGCAGTATATTGTATATGCTCTTTTTTCATACAGTGCAAGAGTAGTTTGGCCCAGAGAGCCACTGTGGGGGGTAGTTTCTAACCACCAATGTTGTGCTATCACCTGTTTCCATACGACTATCCCTAAACTCCAGAGGGAGTGGATGGATCCAGCTCAGGCAGGGCCACCACTGGTTATCCCTAGTAAAACTTCCTTGGGTGTAGTCACTTTGTGCATATTCAGTACGCAATTTAACCAAGTGTTAATAGCCTGCCAAAGACCTTTGTACATGACCACATCATGTGGAAGAATGTTCCATCTTCTATTTTACATTTTGGACAATTCTTCGGTTTCTCTAGATCTATCCTATGGGCCAACATTGGGGTAAAATATGTTCTATGGAGAATATTATAGTGGATCGTGCTAAGTCTGTTATTAACCGAGCAAGACATCCCCCCCCCCAGGGCCTCCTCCCATTCCTTCGTAGTAATGGGTGATCCTCCCAGATCTTCCTCCCAGCGGGCTCGAAGTTTTGTAAGAGAATCCAGTAGTGCCTCTAGGAGAATTTTATAACTTTTAGTAAGGGGTCCTGGCTCCTGTGCTCGGGGACAGCCTATTAGCATCTCCTCCAATAAGGATCTCTTGGGAGGACTAAAGCCGCCATTCTCCCTGCCCCCAAAGTTTGGCCTGCACTTGAAGATAGACAAAAAAATTGTAAGCTTGCAAATTATTCTTTTGTCCTAACTGTTGATATGATAACATACTGCCCCCATCGAAGAGCTGTGAAACTGAAGATAACCCCTTGTTCTCCCATTCTCTCATAATTTTACTAACTGGGCCAGGTACTGAAGTTTGTTTCCAAAGGGTATTTCTAATATTTGCTTCTGGAGAAAAATTGGGGGGTGCTGAATTACCATGTGAGCTGCGGTCCATGCTCTCAAAGAGGCCCTTGTAAATGAGTTTTTAAGCCCTTTACTCTGGATCCCTGCTAGGGCAGGGGCGAAAAGGGAATTATAAAGAGAAGGCTCGTCCGGTAAGTTTTCCAGTTTCAGCCAAGCTCTTAGTATACCCTTTTGGGGGATCAAATCCTTAAAAAAGGCCAGTTGTGATGCTAAGTAGTACAGACGAAAGTTAGGTAAACCTAGACCTCCTCTTTCCACAGGTTGCCACAACACTTCTTGTCTGATGCGAGATATAGTAGGATAGTAATACAACCTTGGAGGGTCTTAAAATACTTGTTGGGGATATGGACAGGCAATGTCTAACAGAGATAAGACATTGGGATAGGATACACATTTTAGGCAGATTCACTTTACCCAAGAGGGTCAAGGGCAATGAACCCCATCTCTTAGAATCCAGGAGAATCTTTTGAATTAGAGGTTTTTAATTTAGCTCCCCCACTGCCGATAATTTTCTGGGTAAGACTGATCCCTAGATATTTATGTTCCATAGATGGGCGAATACCAAAGTTATTAATTGTTATAGGAGTGTTTGTTCATCTCATTGGCATCCATTCACATTTCACCCAGTTAATTTTATGGCCTGATAGGGGACCATATACCTGGAATAGGTTGGTTAAAGCAGGGAGAGCTCTGTCAAGATTAGCTATGAACAACACATCACCCTCGAAAAGAGAGATGACATGCTGTTCTCCATTATGCTCATAACCCTGGATATCGGGGTGCCAACGTACATGGCTGTGGCTAAAACCTCTATAGTTAGGATATACAAAAGCGGGTAGAGGGGACAACCCTGTTTACATTAAGAATCAGTCTATCTGCTTGCCTCTTTTTGACCTGCAAGGCTAGACATTTCCAAGTCTTGCCCCCGTCAAAATATGTTCCTACCCTAGCCAGGAGGTTTCTTTCTATACATTTTGATGATGTCTGATTCATCTTTCCTTTAAGAAGTTTTAATTCTGCAATAGACACACCCCAACCCCCCCGTCATCACTCTCTTCTCCAGAGCCTCCATCTGCCTCTCCAAGTCTTTCTCTGCCTGGGTTTCTGTTCTACACAGATGAGCGGCGTAGGAAATGGCCTCCCCTCTGACAAAAGCCTTCATGGCTTCCCAGGTCGTAGTTGCCAAGGTGTACCCCACCTTATTAAACAACAAGAATTCTGTTAGTGCCTTAGACATTTGATTTGGAAGGTCTGGTCAGTTAATAATGTGAGGGCCAAACCCCACTGTCTAGCTACAGTCTCACCCATGTCCACCCCCAAGACAGCCCCCAGGGGGGCATGGCTGGAGATACATAAAGGTCCATATTCAGCTCTAGCCCTCCCCCCTTGCATCAAAACCGGTGAGAATAACAAGTAATCTATTCTTGTGTACAGACAGTGGGCATGAGAGAAAAATAAATATTCTTGCCCTCGAGGATGTAAGTGGCGTCATATTTCAGTTAGGACTCTTTCCTGGCCAGGGACCGTAAGGCCGCCACACTTTTTGGGGGCAGTCGCGTTCAGGTCCAGGAATCAGCCCTAACAGGGTCCCAGAGGTACTGAAATCTCCCCGTATAATTATATTATCTGGAAAAGGTGCTAGGGTCAAAGTCATGTGATGGAATAATTCCAGATTATCATAATTTGGGCCATGTAAAGATACCAGGGTAAGTCAGGTCCCCTCTACTGTGGCATCCACCACCACATAACGGCACGGAGGGTCAGATATCAAGGTGTGTATAGCAACCCTCAACCCAGGGTGGAACCAGATCGCGACACCTCTGGCTTTGGATGTGAATAGCGCCACCAGTTTTTCCTGCCGTGAATTTTCCAATTTATCCGACTCCTCCTTAGTCATGTGGGTCTCTTGTAGAAGGAGTATATCCCCTTTTTCTTTTTAAAATAAGCCCACACCCTTTTTCTCTTCACCACTGTCTTCAGGCCATTGACGTTCCACGTAACAAACTTTAAAGATCCCACAGTGTAATTAAAAACAATATACCCAACACCAGGTTCACACATTAATACATAACATCTCCCTCTACTATCATCTTTGCTGCTTGCTGAGCTTTTAAACTTTTTTAAAACAAAAACTGCCTCCATACAACCCCGCCTCCCTCTCCCCACCACACAGCCCCCCCTCACAAATCCTCATCCCCAACACCCTCCCTTTCCCAAAGTCCTTAATTAACTCATTGCTTCAAATAACTCACATTTACCCCCACTACCTGCATGGCATAATCCACAAACAAGCACATCCCCAGGCTCATGAACCATGCTGGTACACACCACCCTACCCTCCGGTACTTCTCGAGTAAACAAAGTACTCCTAGTGCCCACTACTTTTCGTGGAAAGAGCCATTTTGCAGTGCCCGTCACCTATGGACACTGGATTTTCCAAGGAATATAAGGTAACCATCCTAGCAAGGTTCTTCCCAGTGGACAGGGAAGAGGACTGAGGCCGGGATCAGGGGGCTTCACCCAATATCTTACTGCAGACTAACTGCTCAATAAGGAGAAAGAAAAAGGGGCTCCTTTGGGCAGAGGCTGGAAGTCAGAGTGCCGCCTCTTGGAAAACACCCAGAATGGCAGCCGCCATCGGCGCTCTCACTCCCCACTATGCGTTGTGCAGATTGTCGTCAACTGCTCAGCCAATCAGGAGCTAAAACCTCTGATCCCGGTTTGTGTAAAAAAAACATTCAAGGGAGCGCTACCTCCTCCTTATGCGGTCCGCCAATAATGGCTAACATCAAACCCCTCGGGCCCCCCTAACGGTTAACCAGCAGCCATCATAGAAAGTATGAGATCCCACTCCCCGACTCCAAACTAGTAGAAACAGCAAAACTTTAGTTTAAACACAACTGAAAATTTTGTAATACAGAACATGCAAAATGTTGCAAATTTAATAAATTCCTCAAATTGGTCAGCAGCACTTGCAGGGGGATAGCCATTGTAAAGTCACTTGTATATTCTGTGAGTTTTAACACCTCCTCTGCTTCACTACACTTTCACAACTGTGTACAGATTACAAACATTAAAGAGCACACTGACCAGAGTGGAAGAATAGAGAGTACCCCACGGGAGACAAGTACTAGCCCCCCCACCGTCTTGTAATGTGCTGAAAACAAAAGGTTTTAGACCGAGCTGTTTCCTAGGGTAGAGAGTACTTCAGGTAAGCAGGCTAGTTTATCACAAAAGCTAATGAACTTCAGGTTCTGTGGAGTATCTCAAGTTTGTCATTGTATTGTTTAATAATAGCGACTTCATAGTACTGATGATAACCATCTGTAACCTTAAATGATATGATGGGATTTTTATTCCTTTGTATAAAGCATACTGATGATGGATGGAGAGGTGTGTACAGAAGGTGAGGGTTGGGGAGGAGGTTTCACCCCCCCAGGAGAGTCATTAGCAGGGTCCCACAGGGGTCAGTACTGGGCCCACTCCTGTTTAACGCCTATATCTCAGACATCAGAAGTGGTATCAGGAGCGGGATGAGCCTCTTTGCCGATGACTTGAAGCTGTGGGTGGTGGTGGAGGGGGAGGAGGGGAAGCTGGCTCTCTGGGAGGACCTGGGGACTCTGGGAGGTGGTTACGAGCCTGGAAGCTAAAGTTTAATGCTGGGAAGTGCAGAGTTCTGCACCTAGGCGCCAAAACCCAGCTCATGTACACACCATGGGGGGACCTGTAGGTTTCTAGGGGGAGAAGGACCTCAGGGTGGTGATGCATGCCAAATTAATAACTCGGAACAGTGTAGGAGGGCTGCGGCCCAAGCAAATAAATTGCTGGGCTGCACGGCCAGGGGGATAACCTCAAGGAGTCAAGAAGTGTTCATTCCGCTGTACAACTGCCTGGTTAGACCACACCTCGAATACTGCATGCAGTTTTGGCATCCCTACTTAAAGAGGGACACTGCTCTTCTCGAGAGGGTCCAGAGGAGGGTGACCAGGATGATACTGGGACCAAGGGAAAAGCTCTATGAGGAGAGACTGGAAGAGCTCAACCTGTACTTGCTGGAGGAGAGAAGGAACAGGGGGGATATGACAGAGGTCTTCAAATGTCTGAAAGGAATGAATAGGGTAAGCCTTGAGGGGGTGCTTCAGCTGAGGGAGGTAGGAGGCCACCAGACGACACTCAATGAGGCTGATGGGGGAGACTGAGGGGGGAAACAAGGAGACACTACTTCACTGAGAGGGTGGTGGAGCCCTGGAATGCACTGCCCGGGGAGTTGGTGGCTGCTACAACAGTGGAGGGGTTCAAGAAAGGCTGGGATAGGTATAGGGAGGGTGCATCCCAGAGCCACACTGGGGGGTGGGGGACCTTGTAGGGATGGAGGGGTCAAAACGGTGCCCTGGGAAGGCACCGATCATCGAGCAGACGCGATAGATCATAGGGTCTAATCTGCTGGCTTCATAGTATGTTAGTATGGATATCTGAATATGCTTCATTCAATAAAAATTAAATTAAAAAAAAAAAAAAAAGGCAAATGAACTCTCACCTCCCGATCGGCAGGGGTGGTCTCTCTCCACAAGTGGTAGCCCAGTCTCTAGGGAGGACTCCCAATTCGGGTAAATAAGTCTTCTGAAATTATTAAGAGAACAGTACTTACTTTTGTGTTTTAAGGGTCACGGTTACTGGGTGCTGTCTCGAAGGCAGTTATAAACTGCACTTCAAAGTCTTGCTGACCCATTCAGGAGTCGGTCCATTAAACAGTGTACCAGGAGCCGCTCAGCTGAAGAGGACGGGCCTGGGCCACATACATTGGGAATTAGATCCCAGTCCTAAAGTTCAGCACCCCACCACACCACCTCCAGACTCCAGAGAGACAGCATGCCATTCTACAGTACCCTGTTCAGCAGTGTAGAGCATTCAGGTCGACTGGGCATCATTCCGACCAATGGAATGATCCTCCTGGGCCGCAGATTCAGACTTGATGTATTCCAGTGCTGCAGTCAGGTTTGTGAAGAAAAAATTACTCACCCTAGTAATGTTGTTTCTTCTAATGGAGTCTTCCTATATTATAGACATTAGCAGTTTGTTCCAGCTCTAGAACTGCCACGGAGTGAAATGGTTAAAACCATTCCAAAATAGAATTTTGGCACGACAGCAGCTCTATCTGTGTCATTTTGAACTTGAACTGTCAGATCTTTACGAGCCAAACTCACTGAGGTCTGTGTGGAAGCTGTAACCTACACTAGCCAAATGGCTACCTAAATAATAACAACCATTGATGGTCCCAACACCCAAGACTCAAGTCAGGGGACCAGAAATACTAACACCATTCTAATAATATGAAAATGGAACATAAGTATAATAAAACACACACACGCATACACATACACACCCCCAAAGTCCCACAGGAGACAAAATGCTAACAGGACATAAGTAGTGCCCACACTAAGTTGCCCGCACCCCACCAAGTAGAGGTTCTGAGAGGGGCAGGTTGGGGGGGAGGTCTATAATATAGCAAGACTCCATTAGAAGAAACAACATTACTAAGGTGAGTAATTTTTTCTTCAAACAACATGAAGTCTTGCTATATTATACACATTAGCAGAATACACAGCAGTACCTCCATGGAGAAGGGGCAGAACCTACTTGGGGAATAGGCTCTGAAGAACAGCTTGTGCTAAACCGAGAACTCTCCTGGCCTGGACATCCAGGGAGTAATGCTTATAAAAGTGTGTACCGCTTTCCAAGTAGCAGCCTGGCAAATCTCTAATAAAGGGATATCTCTGGCAGCAGCTAGAGGCGAGCTGTACCCCTGGTAGAATGAGCCCTCAAACCGGGGGCTCTGCCCACTCTCTGATAACAAAATTGGATACAAGAGACAATCCACCTGGCTATTGATCTCTTGGTGGCAGGTTTGCCTTTCCCAACTTCACCATAGGTAAGGAAAGTTGGAGGATTCGAACCTGTGACCTTTGGTATGCTCTATATAATAACTAAGAGCTCTCTTAACATCCAGGCTGTGCAACCTCCTCTCACCCGAAGAGGAGTGATCAGTGAAAAACACTGGAAGGGAGATAGATTGATTAAGATGGAAATCTGAAACCACCTTAGGCAAAAACTTCCTATTAGTCCTAAGGACTACCTTATCCCTGTGGAAAGAAATAAAGTCAGTCTCCACTGACAAGGCTTGCAATTCACTTATGCGTCTGGCAGAAGTGATAGCCACTAGAAAAACAGTTTTCCAAGTTAGGTACTTAAGCTCTGCAGAAGACAGAGGTTCAAAAGGGGGTTGCATTAACTGGGCAATGCAAACATTAAGGTCCCAAGCAGGGGCCGGTTCCCGAAAGGGAGGATCAGTATGGAGTAATCCCTTAAAAAACTTGGAAAACACAGGATGAGAGGAAAGAGGAGATGACTTTCCTGCTGACACAAAAGCAGACACAGCTGCCAAATGAACTCTCAGGGTAGCTGGTCTGAGACCCAAGGAATTAAGATGTACCATGTAATCTAACAAATGGGCAATTCAGCAGATTCTGGGAAATATTTTCCCAGCACACCAAATGGAAAACCTTTTCCATTTAGAACTATAAGTAGCTCTAGTGAAGGCTTTCTGGAAGCCTTTAGGATCTCAAGAACACCCTGAGAGAGCGTGTAAATCAGCAAACTCTAACTCCTCAAGAGCCAGGCCTTGAGGTTGAGGGATTTGAGGTCGGATACCAAACCCTTCCCTGGGCACAAGTCAACAGATTGTGATTCCTGGGAGGCACAGGGAAGATGGACTGTCAGAGACAGAAGGAGTGGGTACCAGGGCTGCCTGGCCAATCCGGGGCAATCAGAATCACCCTCAAGGCCGAGATCTGATTTTGACTAGTACTTTAAATAGGAGAGGAAAGGGGAAAGCATAGAGGAACTTCCTCCCAATCCAGAAGAAGGGCATCCAGGGAACTGAGCCCAGCACTGGAGGCCTGCAACAGAACAGAGGAAGTTTGTGATTGTCTGGGGCTGCAAAAGATCTATCTGAGGATGCCCCACCTGGCAAAACTATCCCAGCACTTGAGGATCCAGGGACCATTCGTGATGGCCCTGGGAAATCCTAGCTGAGGGCATCCGCTAGGACATTGTCCTTCCTGGAAGATGAACTGCTATGAGGGAAGTGTTCAGGGAATAGGCCAGAGACCACAACTTCATTGCCTCGGTGCACAAGGCGAAGACAGAGTGCCCGTTTGTTGATGTACCACACTGTTGTGGTGTTGTCTGTTCTGACTTGTATCACCTTGTCGTGGACAGATGCAGAAAAAGCTTGAATAGCTAAAAGACAGCTCTGAGTTCCAGCAAATTGATGTGGAGCAGAGATTCCTGGGAGCCAAACTCCTGAGTGGAAAGGTCGCCCATGTGGGCTCCCAACCCAGAAGGGAAGCATCTGTAGTGAGAGTCAAGTCGTGAGAAGGGGAAATGAAGGGACCCCGCTCTTAATTGCTCTGATCCTGCCACCACTGGAGAGCTAGGATCAAGGTTCAGTCACTGGGACCAACTTGGAAAGGGGTCTCTTCTCTGTGACCAAAAGGTTCTCAAGTGAAACTGAATATCTCTCATCTGAAATCTGGCTCCCTGCACAACAGCTGTGGATGCAGCCATGTGCCCAGGAGCTGCAGAAAGTGTCTTGCTGGTTGAGAGACCTGCAGAGTGAAGGAAGAGGCCAGAGCCACTAAATTCCTTACCCTTTCTGGGGAAGAAGGCTCTGGCTAGCTTTGTGTCCATTCTGCCCCTATAAAGGTGAGTACCTGGACTGGTTCCAGAACTGACTTTGGTAGGTTTAGCAGAAAACCCAGGGAGGTGAGAAGCTGCTGGGTGACCTGCAGGTGAGATTTTACCTGTTCTGGGGACTGGCCTACAATGAGCCAGTCATCTAGATAGGGAAAAACAGCAATCTTCTGCCTCCTTAAGTGGGCCACTGCCACTGCTAGACACTTTGTGAATACCCTTGGAGCAGAGGTAAGGCCGAAGTATTGCTCTGAACTGGTAATGACCTGAGGGCAGTTCGAATCTGAGGTACTTTCGATGGGATCTTCTGATTAGGACATGGAAATAGGCATCCTTGAGGTCCAGGGAGGCTAGCCAGTCCCTGGCCTTAGGGAAGGTAAAATCATTGCCAGAGTTACCATTTTGAACTTTGGTTTCAAAAGATGCTTGTTCAGATATCTGAGATCTAAAATGGCCGCCATTCTCCTGTCTTTTTGGGGTAAGGAGTATCTGAATACAGACCCCTGCCCTGATGCAGGGGAGGAACCTTTCTACTGCTCTGAGAGCTAACAGGGATGAGACCTCTGTTTCCAAAGCGAGGGTCTCTGAAGCACTTGCAGGTAGAAAAGTCTGCTTCTCAACTTGGGAACTTTTGAAGCTGAGAACCAGACCCTGACTTACTACTTCCAGAACCCACTTGTCTGAGGTTAAGAAGCCCAATTCTGACTGAAGTAAGCCAGCCTGCCCCCCACTGGTACAGGAGAATCGGCCCTGGGCACCCCATCAGGGTGCCTGTTTCGCAGGAGCTTTAGGCTGGGGGGTGGGAGCAGGTCTACCCACCCCTCGTCTGCCCCTGCCTCTGAAGAAGCCCCTCTGAGCATAGGCAGAGGAGGCCTGAGTCTGGTGGAAAGGCCTGTGAAAAGGCCTACCCCTACCCCTGGGGGCATGCCTTTGAGGAGTGGCTTGCCGCTCCTTAGCCTGGGCACTCTTGTAAGTAGTCCTATATTCATCCATCTTCTTCATGTAATTCTCTGTCTGCTCTCCAAACAGAGAATTTCCCACCACAGGAAAATCCATAGCCTTAGTCTGGGTATCCTGTGACAAACTAGTACACCTGAGCCAGGCCAACCTATGAAAAGCTACAGATGTGGCCATGACCCTAGAGGAAACATTAACATCCACAGCAGCATGAAACTGAACCTTAGAGGCTTCAATGCCATCAGCAGCCACCTGTTCTAGTTCACTAGCCAGCTGGCCATGGGCCTGCTTGGCCAATTGCATAACAGTATCCCATCTAGATTTCTGATACCTAGCTACATAAGCCATATAATTTGCTTGCCTGAGTCCCAGAGAGGCTGCCATATACTGTTTTTTTTTTTTTTGCCATGGCATCAATCTTCCTGGAATCCTTGTCAGGAGGATGTGAAGCCAAGGGAACATTAGCTTTATCACAGGCAGCAGCCTGAACTACTCCAACATGACTGCATTGCTGAGAAAGGAATTCTGTATCAGGGCCTGACAATGTATACCTTCTGTCCATCTTTTTATCTACAGGAGGCACAGAATTAGGAGCTTTTAAAATTGTAATTGTTTGTTTCCTAAAAGACTTATGTAAAGGAATAGACAATCTCCTAGACTCTGGAATATCCATCATTTCTACAAAATCAGGCTCCTCTTGCTCATCCACAGCCTCTTCTAAAGGAAGCTGGAGGGTTTCAGCAACTTTTTTATAAAACATAAAATGAGATGGGGACTCAGACAGCATAGGGGGAGATTCTAAAGGTCTGTCTGGGAAGATGTCCGGTTCAATGGGCACACCCAGACCTTCCCAGCCACATTCATACTGTTCATAATCCTCCTCCCCCTCCTCTGGTTCATAAAATTCCTCAATATCAAAATCCTGAACCACTGGGACCGGACGAACCGACCTTTTACCAGACAGTGGTGGTTCGGACGGACCCTGAGACAGTGACTGGACAATTTGTATGGCTTTTGCTATCTCTGCAGCAGTTGGAGAAGGAATTTTGGACTCCAGACCTGCTGATTTTCTTGTTTTCTTTACTGGAATTGGTTCCTCAGAACCAGCTTTTCTTTGCCGAGGAAGTCTGGCCCTGGTCAGAGGGCACTCTCTCTGGTTCGGTTGGCACGAACCGGGCTGGCCATCTGGGTCAGCGGACTTTTTGGCCTCTCGTTCCCTGAGCCTGCCCAATCTTTTTCCAGGGTGGCTGCAGGAAATTCTCACATACCTGGCAGTCTGACTGGAGGTGGTCAAACCCCAGACAATAACACATGTGGTGTGTGGGTCAGCCTTGGCAAAGACTTCCCACAAACATCACAGTGTTGAAACCAGTGGGCCGGTTTTCTTTTGGGTTTCTCAGACATAATGCCAGCCTAACCAAAACTTGCCCTTTTAACGGCAGTGCTAGGCAAGACACCCTTATCGGTTCCTAACCGTGTCACGGGTATTGGAAAAACCGTAATAAATCCGTTTTTAGAACCGATAAGAACGGGAACCGCACTCTAAAATAGTAACTTTTAGTTTTAAATGAGTTTTAAACCCACTGATCGGTTCAAACCGAACCGATAACCACAAATTCCACCTGAACAAAACCTTCATTTACTTCGGTTACCACAGATGAAGCTTGAACCGAACGGTTTTGCGGTTAAAATAAAACTATTCTCGGTTAAATCCAACCGAGAAAACACTTTTTAAACCGAGAAATGAACCGAGCAGAAGGAGAAATCTCCGGAGCGACTGTTCACTGAGGTGGAGTAAAGAATCTGACAGTTCAAGTTTGAAATGACACAGATAGAGCTGCTCTCGTGCCAAAATTCTATTTTGGAATGGTTTTAACCATTTCACTCCGGGGCAGTTCTAGAGCTGGAACAAACTGCTAATGTCTATAATATAGCAAGACTTCATGTTGTTTGAAGGATTTTGATTCCACACCTTGCCTCCTGATGATTAGACAGGTTGGGAATACACCAGAGCAAATGGCCAGTTCAGCTCATGCAGTTTTTTTTTGTTTTTTTTTACCTCCTGGAAGGCCTGCCACTGCACTTGCAATTTATGTTAGTCTGGAAATATACTGACTCTGGAAATATAACGACTCTGGCCTGTTGTACCCTAATAGAGCCAAGCTTCCTTGCAGACTCCAGTACTGTCTGGCAGTCTTGATACCGCAGGAATTCCACCAGTAAATGCCTCAGTCTTTCGTCGGGGCCTGGGAATTGTCCCAGTGACCGGTGTGCCCCTTGGATTTCTAATAGGGTTTCGTCAGGAAGTTTCAATGTGTTAACTAGCCAGCTGCCAATGAATTTTGCACGACCCCTCCGGCAGATCGACAGTACAGATACTGCATCTTCTTTATCTGTTCTCGTTGTCGTCGAGGATATTTTTTAGCTGTTTTATCTCTTTTAAGGCCACTTGCAGCGAGGGCTCCACCTTTGCAATTTTATCCTCTTGATCGCTGACCCGGTATTCCACCTCAGTTAATTGAGCTCCATGCTTCTCGATGGTGTCCCCCATACTATTCACAGTTTGTTGCAAATGAGAAAGCTGAGCATTGATATTTTTCAAAGCCAGCCCGCATCCGAGTTGTCAACTCATATTTTAGTTCTTCTAACATTTCAGCCAGTGTTGATATTGGAGCTGCGGGAGACTGATCCAGGGTTAGAGCGGCCGTCCGGGTGTCTTCAAGCCCCGACTTTGCTGCAGCGCGGGTGGGCGGTGGATTGGGGTCTATTGCTTTTGACACCTAACCCGCCATTTTAAAGTTTGTTTGATCCTGCTTTTTGGAAGATTTTGTTGCTGATGCCATGAATGAATATTAAGCTGCCGTTTCATACAGAAAATAACCTATGTAATGCTAGAATGGCAGAAATTTGCGGTGGATGGGCAAGGAGCTCCCAGCTTGCGTTCAGCTTGGCCCCCGTCTACAGATGTCTTGAGGGGCCCTGATGCCCTAACAGCCTCACCATGGGGACACAGCCTTGGGGCCGAAGCAGGCAAGGGACAGGTCCCAGGGAAGATGGGTGATGGAGCTGGGAGGCAGCATCACAGAAGGCCAGTCAGAGCAGAAGGGGGCATAAACAGAAAGTTAATGACAAAAATACTTTTATACAGAACAGATTTAATGTTTTCTGATTTACTATGGTGGCGTCAGTTTCTCCCTGTGCAAAAATGAGATCAATCCTTTTCTATCAGTTCAAAAGGTCATAATGTTTACACTAAGAACCCCCCGTCTCTTCACTCAGGAAAGATCAACAGGAAAAAGAACTGCCAGAGTTCACACATACTTTCAACAACACAGCACACTTTTTTTTTTTTTTTTTATTTAAATGAAGATGCATATAGAAGCATGGAATGTGACAGCAGATATGGGCAGTTAGCCCACCTGGTCTGCACCCCCCTTCATTTTTGCTGCAGACTTTACTTGATCTACGGCACAATTTCTTCCCTGCCTTTCTTACCTCTACAATTCCTTTTTGCCTGTCCCAAGCATTTCTGAACCCCATCGCTGTGTTCGCCTCGACTACCTCTGCTGGAAGGCCATTCCAAGCATCCACCACCCTTTCTGTGAACATACAAACAAGCCAGCAGAAGGAGGCCATTTGGTCCATCTAGTCTCTGTACTGTACTGAAGTAGTACTTCCTCACATCCCTCCTCAATTTACCCCCTCCAGCTTCATAGCATGCCCCCTTGTTTTAGATCACCTTTTTCTCTGAAAGATACCACTTTCTTGTACCTTATTAACCCCCATGAGGTATATAAAGATTTCTATCATATCCCCTTCCTCCCTCCTCTCCTCCAGGGTGTACATATTCAGCTCCTTTAGTGTTTCCTTATACAGCCTTTGATGCAGACCCTGTACCATTTTGGCAGCCCTCTTCTGAACCGCCTCCACTCTGTCCGTCTTTCCTGACATGTGATCTCCAGAACTGGACACAGTACTCAAGGTAGGGTCTTACCAGCAATCTATATAGGGGCAGCAGCACTACCTCCCTCTTCCTGCTAGCGATACCTTCCTATGCAACCCAGCATCACATTAGCCTTTCCAACTGCCTTGTCACACTGGCCAGCCACCTACCTACTTGGTCTTTGTCAGTATCACTCTACCCATTTTGTACTGTGCTACTAGGTTTCTAAGGCCCAGGTGCATTACTTTGTGCTTTTTTTTTTTTTTGCATTAAAACCCAGGTGCCATACCCTTGACCACTCTCCCACTCTCTCCAGTCTTTTCAGATTCCTGCCCATTCTTTCCAACACCAACCTCCCCCCCGCCCCCGGAGTGTCCACTCTGTTGCAAATCTTGGTGTCATCTGCTAAGAGGCAGGCCTTCCCTTCCAGCTCCTCAGCTACGTCACTTATAAAGACATTGACGAGGACCAGTCCTAGCTCTGTTCCGTGAGGTATCCCACTTGTCACCCTCCCTTCCTCGGACGGCACTCTGTTTCCCACTGCCCACTGTGTCCTATTACCAACCAGTTTCTTACCCATTACCACCTTATTACTCACCCCCCCAAGTTACCTAACTCGCTTACCAGCCTCCTATGTGGAACGGTGTTGAAAGCCTTGCTGAAATCCAGGTAGGCCACTCCCAGATCTTTGACAAAGCAGAGTAATTTTTTAAGGTTTTATTTCTAAGTAAATACAGTATGTGCAGAGATTTGGCAATCAAGCATTATTTATATGCCTGCAAGATCAGCATGTTCTGCTCAGCTTAGTGATCCCAGTGTTGTTCATGGAATTAAGTTAAAGGCACACCAACATGTTACTGAATACGGAAATTTTTTGAAGAGAAGAGTAATATTTGTTTTTCTCCCCCTGTGTTTAAAAGGCCCCTATTAAAGGCTAGAGGAACAAATTAGTTCCTTTAAAACTAGCCAGCACATTGTTTGCTGCACTCACAAGCCCACAGCACTGACAGTAAAATAATTCACTCGGGAATCATACTGACCAATGTGTATACTGTAAATACTAGACAGAAACTCCTTGGTAACCTGAATATTTGAGTCAGTGGGTCAACTCTGGATCACTAACTTGCATTCTGTGTCATTTCTAGTTGACTTGACTACAGCTGCTCTAACAGTACTCGGGTTAGGTGTTAAAGGTATAATTATATTACTTTGTGTGTTACTCCTGTAATTCCCCCAGCAGAAGCAGTCTGTAGGCCATGCATCCCAGAGATTATGTTATGCACAGTGCAACAAGACAGGCTGCAATTTCATTTCAGGCAACAGATGTCTAGCTGCATCATGCGGAGTACTATTTGACAAATGATCAGTTCCAGTAGTCAAGTCAGGGTTGAGCAGGAGCTTCTATGTTAAAATACCAAAATTTGCACTTTAATAACTTTGCAACTGTTCAACAGATCTGCACAAAATTTTCAGCGCAGTCTTGGGGGGGCAAGATCTCTTGATGTTCCAAGTTTCATTTCGGGTTGGATGTGCCGATTCCAAGAGCTGGACAGTGAAAAAATTAAAACAAATCAGGCTTTTTTGTTGTTTTTTGTCATCGCCCAGACGGCTTGGAATTTTTTATGAAATTTCAGGGTACAAAGTGCTTGGAACATAGTGGTGCCTTTCAACAGTTTGGCAAAAAATATTAATCCGTTACAAAGTTATAAGAATTTGAAATTTCAGTTCTGAGTATGCTCAGTACAGTTCTTTGGATAGCTGCTCGGAATGAAAAAAAAAATTCAGTCCATACGAAAAAAGATCTTTTTTTATGGGGTAATCCTTTTTGTGAGAAAAAAATTATTCCTTTTTTGTATGGCCTTTTTTTTTTTTTTTTTTTCTTCCTTTCCCCAAAAAAATATTTTTTGAAAACACAAAAATGAGATCCTGCAGAGACACCAACACGTGTAACTTGCTAGTCACGACCCCATTAGGTGGATTCTGGAGTTGTTGTTTTGTTTTTGGAAAAATAACCCAGAAAGGTATTTTTTATACATTCAAAGTCTTTTTTCGTGACTTGATTTTCTTTTTCACATGGCCATATGAAAAAGGAATTGGGCCATATGAAAACGGATCCCTTCATATGAAAAAAGAATTTAGACAGCTTTTTTTTTTTTTCAGATTATTTTTTGTATCAAGGCATCCTTTTTCGTATGAATGAGAAAAAAACTCACAAAAGAGGATCTCTTCATACAAAAAAAGAATGTGAAAAAAAATTAAGTCCAAATTATTTTTTCGTATGAAGGGATCCTTTCCATGAGTTGTTTTTTTTCCATTCATATGAAAAAGGATGCCTTCATACGAATAAAAGAATTTGGACTTTTTTTTTTCACATTTCAACTTCAGCAAGTCATAGCTCCCTCAATATTTGCACTTAAGCACTAGTAGCTCTTGTACCACCTTGCATCCAACAAATGTTCCAGACAACTAGTTCCCGGCACAATATCCGTGGGATTTTACCTTGCGCTTTTAAGGTACCTTTCAGAAGAACATCCCTGGGGCAACGCTCCTTCTCCTATGAGGCTCCACAATGGTTGAATGATCTCCCAGTCTGCACAACTGGCTTACAGAGCCCGAGAGGATCTTTAAAAACACAACTTATACAGCACCTCACCAACTTATCCACTTGCAACTGCTTCAAGTAATAACTACTTCCCTATGGGAGATCCATCCCTTCACTTAGTAGCAACACTTAGCCTCTCACCCCGGCCACCGCTACCTACTGTAACAACCCTTACTCACAGCACTTACCTTGTGAGTCTCTAATCCCCCCACCCCCATCCCTTCATGTATCTGAGGACCCCCCCCGCAGTCCGGCCTAGGGCCTCACCACCTATGCCTGTGAGGCTGCTCCTCCCACTACCCTCTCCATCCAATTCACCCCATTTTCCCCTGAATACTTCCCGTCCCACCACACTGCAGACTCTCCTTCCCCCCCAATCCCATTTAGCTACATCACTAACTAAGCTCTGACAAAGCCTTCCTCTGGCGGCACAGGGTTTCTCTTTCTATCTCTACAATCCTTTCAATTCTTTCCTATTTTTTCTTTAATTAAGATCATATAGAAGTCTAAACTCAATACATATTATGTCTCTGCTCTTTATACTAGAATGTATAAACAACTCTAAATTCTGTAAGTAAGTGAAATTATTGTTTAGAACCTTGCCAAGTGACCTTGTAGCTGATTCTTGTGGCATTGCTATTTTTCTGTATTGTATGTCCTGTCTAGATATGGAACCTTTATAAAAACATACTAAAATGCCACCAGAGTAGGCCTAACGGTCTTTCGAGTCTGCTTGCTTGTCAGCACTCGCACTGGGGGCCGATTTCGGTGTCCCCTCCTCCCCCTTGGATTATACTGTCCCCAGTCCCAGATGTTACACCTGTATTGGTGCTGGTCAGATTTACCCTCCCCCTGTACCTGTCCCAACCCTTCTTAAACCCACCCACAGTCTCCACCTTCACTAGCTCCCTGGGCAGCACATTCCATGGCTCCACCACCCTTTCAGTGAAATAACACCTCCTCCTCTCCCCTCTGAGTCTGCCCCTTTCCAGCTTACACCCGTGTCCTCTCATTGCCCCCACCTCCTTCCTTTGGAGCACCCTGACTGGACCCCCCTTACTAACCCCTTTTATGTACTTTAAGATCTCTATCATGTCTCCCCCCCCCCCCGTCTCCCCTCTCCTCCAGGGTGTACATGTCGAGCTCCTTGAGCCTCTCCTCATAGGTCCTCTCCCCCAGGCCCCAGATCATTTTGGTTGCCCTCCTTTGGACCCTCTCTAGGAGTGCAATGTCCCTCTTTTAGTGTGGTCTCCAAGACTGCACACAATACTCAAGGTGTGGCCTAACCAAGCAGTTGTACAGGGGAAGATCACTTCCGCCTTTCTGGAGGTAATACCCCTGGCGATGCATCCCAGCATCCTATTTGCCCTTGCCACTGCTCTCCTACAGGTCTCTGAGTTGTTCATTTTGACATCTACCACTACCCCCAGAAGCCTCTAACCCTCCGTGACTTGTATTGTGTCTCCTCCCAGGATATACCCCTGGCCTGGATTTCTGACACCCAGGTGCAGAACCTTGCATTTCCCTGCATTGAAATTTAGTCTCCATGTTCCCAACCACCTTTCTAGAGCCTCCAGGTCCTCCTGCAGGGCCACCTTCCCCTCCTCCTCATCCACTGCTGCACCCAGCTTCGACTCATCTGCAAAGAGACTAAGTTCACTCCTGATCCCCTTCCTTATGTCCAAGACATAGCCGCTGAACAGGAGTGGCCCCAGCACGGACCCCTGGAGCACCCCACTAGTTACCCACCTTGGGGATGAGGCTAGCCCCCCAACCACCACATTCTGAGTATGCTCAGGCAGCCAATTCCCTATCCATCTTATCGACTGCCTCCCTACTCCCATTTCCTTCAGCTTAGCCAGCAGGCCATTGTAGGGTACCGAATCAAACGCCTTGCTGAAATCTAGAAAGAGGATATCCACCAGCCTACCCTGGTCCAGGGCCTTCGTCACCCAGTCACAGAACTCCATAAGGTTTGTCTGACACAATCTTCCCAGGACAAAGCCGTGCTGCCTATCGTCCAGATACCCAGTTTGCTCCAGTAACCCCCCCTAGTCTTTCCTTGACAATACCCTCCATCACTTGCCCACCACCGACATCAGGCTAACAGGCCTGTAATTTCCCGCCTCCTCTCTTGATCCCCCCTTGTGGATCGGCACAACATGGGCCATCCTCCAGTCTTGGTGCACCCACCCCGTCTTCAGAGCGATGTTGAAAAGCTCCACCGGAGGGCCACCAGGACATCCACCAGTTCCCTCAGCACCCTGGGATGTATCTCATCTGGCCCAGGTGCTTTCTCTGTCCGAAGGGACCTGAGGGCTTCCCTCACTCTCTCTAACGGGATTTCAGCCTCCACGTCTTCCCCCTTTGCACCCTGTACTTTTAGCACCCCACCTGTCTGTGATGGCCACTCCCTTTCCCCAGACCTGTCAGGGGTCCCGATCTCTACCAGTCCCACCCCTTCCTCTGGTTCACCCACTTTCCCCCTGCAAGACATAGCCCCTCCATCTCCCTGGTAAAAACTGAGGCAAAGTACTTGTTTAGGACTTCTGCCTGTTCCCCCGCCTCCTGTGCCCATCCCTCCCATCCATATCCTGCTGATCTGCCTCCTTACCTTCCTTTTTCCCCCTATGTATGTAAAGAACCCCTTGTCCCCCGGATCACCTTGGCCAAGGACTGCTCCTTTCTCGCCTTGGCCGCTCTTACCAACCTGGTGACTCTCTTGGCTGTCAGCTCATATTCCCTCTGATCCCTTTCACTCCTTGAGCACTTGAAGCACCTATAGGCCACCTTCTTCTCCCTCACCACCTCCTGAACCTGCAGAGTCCACCAGCAGGGTTTCCTGGCCTTACCAAACATACGACTTTCCCTTGCACAGGATCTGGTAACCTCCTGTACTCCCTTCCTAATGATCTCCCACCTGCTGTCAGCATCCATATCCGGCCTTATCCTGACCAAAGGATCTTTAAGGATCCTTCCCATCTCCCTGAAGTCTTCACCCTTAAAGTCAGTTACTACTGTCCTTGTTTGGCCTTCCTCCCCTTCCCCCAGGTCCAGGAAGAACAAAACTGTGGCATGATCACTCCCCTCTAGGCCCCTAATCTGATCGCTGTCTTCAAGGACTACATCCAGTGTCCTGGCCTCTTTAGTTGCCTCACCCACCTGCTGGGACAGGAAAGCGTCCTGAAAGACATCCAGCAACCTCTGCTCCCTGGCCACTGGTGACATCATACTCCCCTAGTCTGTCCCGGCATGTTTAGGTCCCTCATTACCACTACCCTTCCCTTTCCCAATCTACAGTGTCCCTCGAGATTTGCCACCAAACTTTCTTCCAGAGCCTCCGCCAGTGCAGGAGGTCTGTATACAACTCTGACCTTTACTCTGTTACCCCCCCTTGCGTCAGCAGGGTGATCCAAATAGTCTCCACATTCAAAAGTTGTTTCCGAATCAATAAACTTGAAACTTAAGACACAATCTATATATCCAGACAAAGGTCTTCACGGGTACAAGAATAACATATAATACCCCCAAAAAATGTAGGGGCCATATAAAAAAAACATAAAAATCGAAACAATCAAATTCTCATAGGATAACAATGGAAGTTTAAATATTACAGTGTTAACTCTATTTGTACTACTTTTGATGTTTCCTGAACTAAATGACTATGTTTTGTCATTTTACAATGAATAAAATACAAGTTAAAAAAAAAAAAAAAAACACGCAACCAAGCAAATAAATTGCTTTTTGGGAGAAATGTAAGTGCATAGCCCAGAGGACCCTGCGCTTCCACACCAACATGGATGTATGTGTGCTTCCATAGGGAATTGGATATGTTCATGAAGGTCCCAAAGGGACCTATGTAAATGAAGATACAATTCTACCGCCTCAAAAAGTAACAAAATTCTTCGCAAAAAAACCACGTTAATGAACCAGTTAGGATTCAGAATAAAGCAACAGAAGTAGGGAAATATGGTGTTAGAGTTCCCAACCCTAAAACCCAACTATCCCACCCCACCCTACAGACAACAAAAGAAAAAACATTCCAGTTTCAGCTCTCTTGAGTCTTTGCAAATCAGGCCAGGGGATGTTCCTTGGGATTGTCAATCCTAACACTCACCCGATTATCACTGCAAATCTCAACTTCTTTACTGATGGATTAGGGTGAGCATTTTAGGGTCAACAACCCCAAGGAACATCACAGGCCTGATCTGTGAAGACTCAGGAGAGATGAAACTGTAATGGTTTTCCCTTTTGCTGCCTGCAGGGTGGGGCTGGGGCGTTAGGGTTGGGAACCTTAACACCACATTTCCGTACTTTTGTCACTTTAATCTGAACCCTAACTGGCGCATTAACAAAGTTTATTGGAAAAGAATATTTACACAACCTGGGATCCATCAATGCAATGTACCCGCTATAATGAAAAATAGGTATTCTGATATGCCTAGTGTTCTTAGCTTGTTAACAAAAACTAAACAAAATAAAAACATTATTTTCAGAAACTATACTAACTCAAAGACTATTACTTACAAAAAAAAAGTGGCCAGTTCTTCTTCCCAGCTTTATAGAACGACAGTACATTATGTGACACTCACTCTCGTTCAATCACATCATTCTCTTTACGTACGTGTGAAACACCTATCTTGTTAAGAGCATCTCAGACACAGCTAAATGGCAATGGATGACTGCTCACAGACAAACAGGTCTGTACTTTGTTTTTTTTTTTGTTTTTTTTTTTAAATTAAAAAGGTACTTTTTAAAATAAAAAAATCCTGATCTTTTTTGTATTGTCATGTCCCTTTCACCATTTGACACAGGATAAGCATGGGTTCACTTACAGTTGTCGCATGTTAGAAGACCTCAGTTTTGCATCTCTATTCTCTCACACAATGAATGCGTATGAAATTACTCATCATGCAACGAGTGGCTCTGGGGGACATACTGAAACCTGCTCACATGGGGCAGGTTATCAGGGTATGACCCATAACTCAAGGATATATTATTACCTACAGGTCACCATGCAAATAGCACCCCCATGAAAGAGTCATTATGCAAATTAAACAAAACACATAATAGCCCCCACCTGCCCTGAGCAGAAAAGAAATTTAAAGCTTCACATTATCATTCAGCACAGAGCACACAGGTTTCCTCGGATAACAGGAAACTGAATTGCTCTTGGTTCAGTGGTGTCCTGCCTTAATATTAACTCTAGCAGCTGGCCCATGGGTATAGCGGTAGGGCTGCTACTCACGACCAGGGATCAGACGGGGGGGGGGGGATTGCGCATCCCAGAGGATGCTCCCCTTTAGGGAGGGAGGGTCACCATCCTCACTGCCATACTGCCACCTCGGTGTCCACAGGTGGCAGTGCAGTCAAGAGCACTGTGGGTGGATCAGATACAGGCCAGGGACTGAAGCAACAGCACGCCTTGCATGCTGATGCATCTAGATCTCCCTTGTGAACCTGCGCCTGGGGATAGGAGCAACAAGGAAAAATGGCCCTGCTACGTAGGACGATGGGCCCTGGTGCTTCCAGTACGCTCAAGCCACCCAGTGTCTCTTGATGAAAGCTGAGCAGCTCATTCGAGGGTATACCCCCTTCATAGCAACCTGCCTGGGGGAGAAACCAAGGCACCATGGAGGGTGGTGCTGCGGATTAGGTATGGTGCCAGAGGGAGGTCAGCAGCAGAGAACAGTAACGGGGCATAAACAGAGAATAAAAAATAATACTAACTACAGCAAAGGAAAGAAAGCAAGACAGCATTCACCACCTCTACAGTGCAAAAAAATGAACCACTGTTTGGGGTGCGAGCCGTTAGGTCTTATGACATTCAAGTGTCTTGGAATGCCAACCACAGTTTGCACCACAGCACTGTATGCACTTAATAAAAATAAAAATTCATGGTTCAGAGAGTTTTTTATGCATGCAGCAGGTAGGTGAATGCAGTCTTCCTTCATAAAAACACAACTCCTTCCCCATCTACCTTGCACAGAAAACACATTTACTCAAAGCCTCACATACAGCACTTGCATAACAAAGGCAGTACTAGGGGTTGAAATTAAGTTTGCAGCCACTAGCCAGGAGGGCTAATGAAACCACTACTCTAACTGACTTTTTTTCTGGCTCAGTTAGTGTACTTACTGAAATATTACCTTCTCCAGTACAAGCCCACAGGATTACTGAAATATTACCTTCTCCAGTACAAGCCCACAGGACTACTTTAAAACATTTTTTTTTTTTTTTTTTTTTAACTACCAGCATTCGACTAATGGGCTGGTGCCAATTTCGACCCCGGAGTACCCTCCCCATCTGCCCTGCACAGAAGGAGAACTTAAAGCTTCACATAAAACAACAAAATATACAGTGAACAAAACCTAAACCTGCCAGCAACACAAAACTGCAGTAGCAAAGATTCTGCAACATAAAGCCGGACCGTCATCTACCACCAATGTACACGCCACAAACAGGTCTGGAAAAAATTAATATTATTAATCTTTACTGGATATACCAAAGTTAAAAAACAAGCACAGTGAACCACCAAACCAAAGATTTCAATACGTAAGCAAAGATTTTAATACATATCCCAGGACAGCGAGGCACAGAACTGCAGGTTGAGTTTCCTTATGCCTCTGGTAAGAGCATCAAATCTTTCAATGCACTTATAAAATGGCTTGCTGCTTTTATGTTATTTTATGTAAAGTGAACATTTAATATGATTGTTTACAAAAATCATTTGTTTTAATAGACTGTAAATGGCAAACTTTGGACCTTGTTCCTGATTTTATAAGAAATTAAGACTTTCTTGCCTTGGTAATGAGATCAGACACCTGACCATGCACCGGTAGCTTTGTAATGCACTGACCTATGATGTCTCTTAGCCAGTGAGGTTTCACGATTTTTTTCCCAGCCATTTTATATGCATCTGTTGTATCTCTGCCATCTGTATACACTGCTGCTCCAAACACACCTTTTTGAAATGCAGAATATATAGGTTGCTCACCTGTAACCACAGTTCTAGGTGTGGTATACCATTCACACCCACACCCACACTGTTAGTTCCACTGGAATGCTGATATCAGTTGGATATCTTTATGCTACACTCCTCCCAACACTCAGGTGAATATCTCCACTCAAGTGGCTCCCGAACCCCTGAGCAGCATGGCTTCCGTAAGTACCACGGCACGGGAACGTCCTTGGCCAGGTTCACGTACCACATCAGTGGAGCTATGGATGAGGGGTTGCTCACCGGTGCTGTGTTCGTGGACCTGTCCAAGGCCTTTGATCTGGTGAACCATCGCCTGCTGCTCTGGAGGTTGGGTGACATTGGACTTGCAGATTCCCCATGTGAGTGCTTCAACAGTTATCTCACAGGACGACCTCTGAGGGTGTGCTGTGGTGGAAATTTATCCAGCAGCAGGATAATGGAACAGGGAGTTCCCCGGGGCTCTATCCTGGGGCCTCTCCTATTCACACTGTTTATTGATATAATACCGTTTATACAGAAAAATCCAAATAAAATAACGTACGCAGATGATATACTATTGTACAGCAGCTCATCTTCGGTGGAAACTTTAAATCATACATTGAATGAAGACGTTTGTGAATTGGAGAACTGGTTAAAGAAACATCATTTGTCTTTAAATTGCAAAAAAACAAAAAGCATGCTTTTTGGCTCTAGACCTAGACTTGCTAAATCTGCAGAACTTGAAATAACTGATTCCTTAGTAAATAGGTTGGAACAGGTTACCCAATTCTAATATTTGGGAATCCTGTTGAACCCTAATTTTACTTTTTCCTATCCATATCAAATCCATAAGTCAGCAGGTTAATCAGAAATTGGGTGTACTATTTCAATTACAACATTCACTTACCTTACAGGCCAGAATGTCTGTACCTAAAAACGTACTTCTCTCCATTTTGAATTATAATTCCTTTCTTTTTTCAGACCTATCTAAACAGGACTTGTCATTTTTGACTTCAACGTTTCATGGTATTTGTAGGTTTGCATTTAAATTCCCTTATCATACCCACCATTATACACTTTATCAGCATACGGGTTGGCTTCCACCGAGGCTTAGCAGCTCGTATAACCTAAACTATCTTATAAATGTCTTAAGACAAAAGAACAACTCTCTTCTTTATTCATTATTCCACCTTGAAAAAGATGAGAGAACCACGCTCTAATGGAATTAACAGGTTTGCTATTCCGAATACAAAAACCAAATGGGAGAGCGTGGTTTTGCTAACAGGGCAGCAAAAAACTGGAAGAATCTTCCTGAGTCACTTCAAGGTGGTATAAGTCATGAAGTTTTTTAAATTAAACTTGAGGAAACATCTTAGATTAATTAAGTTAAGTAATTGTATTGTCTATCTAATTTTGTGTTTATGCATTATTAACATGTAACATCTTGACTGTATATTTATGGTCCCGGTTCGTGCATGAAAAAGGGCCACCAGCTCACTGCACTTCCCTGGTAAACGAAAGTTTAAAATAAATAAAAAAATTAAATATCCTGTGGTTCCGCTGTCTGACGTCAGATCTTTGCACGCTTGAAGCAGAGATCTGGGTGCCACACTGCCTGGGGAGGACAGGTGGGTTGTGAACTACATACTACCCCTAGAACCAAGATTACAGGTAAGTAACCCATATTTCTAAGGGTGTGGATACAGTTCACTAAACACACTCTGGCAGACTCCCAGCAGTCCTCTAGGATTAGGGTGCAAGACACGCACCCCTATTTAGCAAATAGAAACTGGAGAACTGAGGTCCCAAAAGCAGCATCCCAACGTGACTCAAGGTCAGTGATGTAATGGGAAATGAAGGTGTGTATTTTTCTCTAGGTAGCAAGATTTCCTGTATTGGGGTGTCTCTGGAGGCAGCCACTGAGGCAGTGATGATATGTCTAGTTGAATGAACCCTAAAGCCCTCTGGGAGATTCCCTACCAGCCAGCCTATAGCAGAGGGCGATGCAGGACGTTATCCACCTGCCATTCATCCACTTTGCTGCCAAACTGGCAGGCACAGTTTTAGCGTATGTTACAAACAGCTGGCAAGCCTCACACTGAACTCCAGCCATGCGCTCCTTCTAATAAGGGACAGCCCTCTGCAGGTCTAGTGGATGAAGAGTGCGATCATCCTCCGAGGTCGGGTCAGTGAAATATACCAGTAAGTTAATCACCTGGTTAAGATGAAAGTCTGATACGACCTTCCGAATGAACTTCAGGTGGGGGGACAAGAAAGACCTTATCCTTGTGGAAGACCAGATGAGGAGACTCCAATGAAAAGTGCCGACAGCTCACTGATCCTTCCGGCTGACATGATGGCCACCAAGGCAATCGTCCACGACATTCACACCTGTGCATAGGCTCACATGGCTGGCCCATGAGCACAGACAGAAGCAGCAGTAGGACTTAAGGTGGCGGAGGTTCATGCCCCGGAGTGGACAGGTGGTCCAGGCCCTTGAAAAAATATGCAACCACTTTCTCCTGGGCCACCATCCACGTACCTGCCTGTGGCTGGTATGCAAAGATGGCTGTCAGGGTCACTTTGAAGGTCGTAGTTTGTAGTCCCAACTGAGAGACAGACCAAAAGTATTCCAGAATGCTTACCACAAGGCAATCAAGCTCCTCGTCCTGGCAATAAATGGAAAACCCTTTATGGGAGGCCTCCACAAAGTGGAACACAGCTTCCTAAAGACCCAAGGCCTGGACCTCTAGCCGCTCAGGAACCAGGCTATGAGGTGTAGGGAGTGAAGGTCCAGGTGCAGGACCGTCCCCTGTTGTCTGATCAGCAGGTCCGAGTGAAGAGGCAACCACCATGAAGGCCTGCTGCTGAGGCTGAGGAGATCCAGATACCACAACTGTCTGGACCAGTCTGGAGCTATCAATATTATCCACGCCTTGTCCTTCCAGGCCCTGACCACCACCTTGTGGATCAAGGGGAGAGAAGAAAGGTGTACAATGAGGCTGGGAGTCCAGGGCCTCACGAAAGCATTCCAACAGTGTCCCAGACCATGCTGGGGGTGGCACAAAACAGCCTCAGCTTTCTCTACTCCCAGGAGGCAAATAGGTCAACCCGAGTGATGCCCCACCAGGAGAACCACCTATTTTTGCAAGGACTACTCATGTGACTTCTCTCCCACCCAGCTGAGAGCGTTAACCAGCTGACTGTTCACTCCGGTGACATGCATTTCCAGGAGATCTGCACCCAGGTTGCACATGAGGGTCCAGGTGCGGAGGCCTCTGACACAAGAGGAAAGGGGAAGAGTCCCACCCTGTCTGTTCAGGTAAAACATGCTTGTGGTGTTGTCCATCTGGACCTGCACAACCTGACCTTTGACCACAGGAGCAAATTCCGTGAGAGCCAAATACACTGCACAGAGCTCTAGCATGCTGATGTGGTGCCAGGACTCAATGGTTCCCTAAGTGCACCCCCCACCCCACCAGAGATGCGTCCGTTATGAGCATGATGGTCGGCTCTGGTCAGACAAATGGGATCCCTTCCTCTAGATGTTGAGGGACTAGCCACCACTGGAAGGCATCCAACATCAGCTGGGTCACTAAGACCGGGTGGTCCAGATGACCTAGGTGCTGGGACTACTGGCAGCCCAGCTCCCACTGCAGGTGGTGCATCCACCAGCATGCCCAATGGACCACGATTGTGGTGGATGCCATGCAGCTGCAGGAAATACAGGGCAGAACATGAGCGCCCAACATGAAATGATTGGGCAAAGGAGGTAAGGTCATAAGCGCAGTTCAAAGGCAGAAAGGCCTTGGCTCCCAGGGAGTCTTGTTCTGCCCCGATGAACTCAATTACCTGTGAGGGCATCAGTTCAGCCTTGGAGTTGACCATCAGGCCCAGGTACTTACAGATCTGGAGTACCAGATCCCTCTGCTGCTTCAATACATCCTTGGACAGCCCGGCTATCATCCAGTCATCCAGGCAGGGATACACCCTGACGCTGCAGGAAGGCTGCCACCACTGCCATGCACTTGGTGAAGACCCTGGGTGTAGACGAGAGGCTCAAGGGCAAGTTTTGTAATGGACGCAGAACACTTTCTATGTGGAACTAAAAGTACTGCCCGTAAAATGGAAGGACTAAGATGTGAAAGAACGCATCCTGGAGATCCAGGGAGCAGAAACACATGCCCTTTTCCAGAGTGGTATAATGATTATATTTAAAATATGATTATTGTAAAGCACAGCAAAAGGATATCCATAATGATCCAAACAAGTTGTGGGCTAATATAAATGAAGTGCTGGGTAGAAACAAAACTCCTAATACCTGTGTACTGAATACTGACAGAATATTAATGATTTGGGAGCTATTGCTAATCACTTTTTTTTGTTAATGTTGGCAAGAACTTGTCTTTGGGAAAGATCCTATCTGATTTAGAGATCAGGGGAGTTCCTGATTTGCATAGGCCTATTTTTAACTTTAAATATTTGACACCTCAAGCTGTTAAAAGATATTTGGTCAAGTCGTCTTCTAAGACTACATTAGGGCCAGATCAACTAGATGTGTTTTTTTTTTTAATTGACTACTGATGCATGGAGGGCTGAGGCATCGATGCCTTACCTCCTGCCATACTGGCGACGTGTGCAAGCAGTGTGTGGGGGTCGCTGGGGGTTGACTGGGGAGGGAGAGGATCGAATGTCCACAGGACAGCTCTCCTCTCCCGGGGAGAGTGGCATGGCAGTCCTGCCGAATGACTGCCCCCAGGCGAAGGCCTTAAGGCAGAATGGGTCAAGGACGCCAACGAAGAGAGGGTGCTGCGGACTCGGCAGTGTGCGTGAGTCTCCACGCATGCACGCTGATGTGTCATGCCCCATAACACGGATGCAAAAAAATTGAAAAACAGAGGTCGACCAACAGGATGACACTGGCTCCCCCCATAGACCCTGCACCCAGCCAGCTGGGCACCTTGTGCCATCAAGGTAAGTCCTGGTGGACACCGGGGTGACGGGGCTAGGGGGACTGGTGGAAGGGGGCCATTCGACAGGCAGATAAAATACATATCACAAAAAAATTAATGCGCTAATAACACCTACACATAAATTGTTTAATGTTTCACTGCAATTTAGTGCACTCCCTGATATCTGGAAACAGTCTAATCTCATGCCAGTTTTTAAGTCTGGGAACCATGCTGCTGTTTCAAACTACAGGCCCATCTCCATCTTGTCCCCCGTCCAAGACTCTGGAAAAGGTCATAAGTGACCAACTGCAGGAATATATGACTAAGTATGGTTTGTTTACCAACGAACAACATGACTTTCAGAAACTGCAGAATACTACTACCGCTCTGACTGAGCCGAGGATCTTCGTAGCGCCTCAGACAGGGGTGGGTATGCTGGAGCAGCCTTCTTTGATTTATCAAAGGCCTTTGATCTTGCTGATCGCAGAATATTAGCATCAAAACTTTGGGAGATGGGACTATCAGTTGATGCAGTGGCGTGGTTCTTGGACTACTTGGCTAATCGATCCCATAGAATACTTGTTTTCTTCTGTCCTGCCTCTGGACATGGGGGTCCCACAAGGGTCTGTTTTGGGACCCTTATTGTTCAGTCTTTTTATTAATACAGTGTCAAATATTGCCAAGTAGTCCCATACAATTGAATATGCTGCTGATACTGTTCTTTTTACGTCTGAATTAAATTTTGATGAGATGCAGAAGCGTTTGCAATCTGATTTTAAGTTAATTTGGGATTGATTTGAACAAAATGGTTTGGTTATTAATTTAAAAAAAAAAAAAAAACTATGTTATTTGGGAGTAGACATGGTCTTGGTAAATGCCCAACTTTGGCTATTACCACCCCTAGTGGCGAGAGTACTGAGCAGGTGCAAACATTTACCTTTTTTTTTTTTTGGGGGCCTTTTCAGAACCATTGTTGTCTTTCACATGCCGTGTTGACTATATTGTTAAAAGTATCAACGGAAGTATTGGTCTTCCTTACCGAAATAAGAATAATTTTACTGCTGAAGTTAACAAACTACTGGTCAACAGTTTGATTCTTTCTATTGTTGACTATGGACTGGTTGTTTATTCAGCAGCTTGTAATTCTACTTTGGAAAAAACAAATGTTGCTGTGAACAATGCTTGTAGATGTGCTCTGAATTGAAAAGGGGAGAGTCATAGGTGTTACTTATATACTGCACTTAACTGGCTGCCACTTTACTCCCGAACTGATTTTAACCTTGCATTTATGTGTAAAAAGTCACTTTTGGGGCATACACTTGGGGTTCAAACACAGTTGAAATTAAATTACCCTTTAGCAAAACAGTAATCGTAGCATGGGTTTATAAACCGCCAAGAACTGATGTCAATGTTTTTAATGTTTTACAAGACTTTTTACAAGATTGTAAAGATTTATATGAAATTTTATTATTGAAGACTTCAACGTTAACTGGGCCACAGCTGACACTACTCATAGCTTCAAGTGCAAGTTTATTGCAGGAATAACTCCACTGAGCAAGCTCATTCACAAGGAGGTCCTGAGACATTTACACAGACAGGAGGAGATTACAAGAGGGATTCACAGGCTATAAGTAAATAAATAAAAGTGCATACATAGAACATAAAAAGCATTTCATGGTAAGGTGCAATCTAACAGCGCTAGGTCCAGATAAAACATTGTTACTCCTTACAAGGCTCAACATGGGTTGAGATTTAATACATTGCATAGATATGAAGCATAATTAAAGATAATATGAGAGGTCAGGTGAGAAGGGAAGATAAGACGTGCTGTAATTGACAGTATCGTACCTGGCAAGGAGAGGTCGAGGACATTCGGTGAAAATCTGACTGTCTCAGAGTAGGGGGTATGCTTAGTGGCAGCTGCAAAGATCTTTCAATTTGGAAGCTACTAATGATTTGTAGAAGTTAACAGATACGAGGCTGGTTAATTTCAGTACGGATTGGATGTTGTTCCACATAGTAGGCAGGGAATGTAAAATAGCACATTGGCCAAAAGTAGTATGGGACCTAGAGACAGCTAGCAGGATGTAGTCCGAGTTCCTAAAGGAGTAGGCACTGTGGATGATGTGGATAAGGGACGTTAAGTATCTCGGTAGTTTGTGGAGAAGTATCTTAAGGGTCCAGATACCAGCATGGAGCAGGTGTCGGGTGGCGAGTGAGGCCCAACCAACAGCTTCGTAGAGATCACAGTGGTGGGTTCAGTAAGGGGAGCTAGTGATGAACAGAGGGGCATGATGGTAGAGAACGTCCAACTTACTTAGGTTTGAGAATGCAGCGGAGGAATATATTAAATCTCCATAATCAAGTAATGGAAGGAATGTGGCCTGGACAAAACGACACGGGCTTTAAGAGGAAGACACTCTATTCCTGAAACAAAATCCCAGGCGTGCTTTGAGCCTCTTAGATAAGTCCTCGATACGTTCATGGAATGAGAGCTTGCTGTCTAACCAGATGCCAAGATATTTAAATTTGGGTACAATTTCTAGGGGTTCGCCTAGGGAGGTGACAATAAAGTCCTTCGGAAGGGCACGGAGAGACCCAAGGAAGGCACTGCGTGAAAAAATCATAGCCTTAGTTTTTCTGGCATTTAGGAGAAGTTTGGCTTTTATGAGATTGCTTTCGAGCTGGGCAAAGTCAGCTTGCAGTGCTTCACTAACTTCAGATATGGTTGTTCCTGCAGTGTACAATACAGTGTCGTCCACGAAGAAATGGAGACTGGAGTTCATTATGTGTGAGTCGAGCTCGCTGATATACAAGGAAAAGAGTATCGGTCCTAGAATGGAGCCTTGTGGGACTCCCCTGACGAAAAAATTACTCACCTTAGTAATTGCTTTTCTTCTCATGGAGTCTTGCTATATTATAACAATAGCAGTCAGCCACTGCAGCTGAACTGCCCCGGAGAGGAAGGAGTTAACTCCAGAAGATCTGAGTTCTACAGTATGCAGTCTAAAGTTTCATCTGGCAGTTTCCAAATGAAACTGTCAGATCTTTACGGCCAACATCAAAGGACGGAAAAGTCTGTGTGGAAAAACTACACTAGCCTATGGCTACCTACTAGTAGTAATAACAACAATATAAACAAAAAAGAAACACCCAGAACCATAATAACAAGATTGATGGTATTATGGTCTGCTTTTACCACCCTTGACAAGCACATATGAACCCCTTCCCCAAGACTCAAGTCCAAGAAGGGGCAATAAAAAATAACCTAAAAGAAATATCTAGATCCCTAACCCAAAGGAAAACAGGGTTAGGGGAAAACTAAAATGGCATGACACAGTGCTTGCACCAATTTGCCACCTCTACCCAAGTAGGAGTTCTGAGAGGCAGGAGGGAGGGTTGTCCTAATATGGCAAGACTCCATGAGAAGAAAAGCAATTACTAAGGTGAGTAATTTTTTCTTCAAACACCATGAAGTCTTGCTATATTATAACAATAGCAGATTACCCAGCAGTACCTCCATGGAGGAGGGTCAGAAACATACTTAGGAATAGGGCTCTGAAGCACAGCTGTGCCAAACCGAGCATCTCTCCTAGACTGGATATCCAGGGAATAATGCTTGGTAAAGGTGTGAACTGTCTTCAGGTAGCAGCTGACAAATCTCCAGAATAGGAATGTCTCTAGCAGCCGCTAGAGACGCAGCTGTACCTCCCCAGGGAGGGGCCCTCAATCCTGAGGGGGTACTCTACCCAGTTTCTGATAACAAAATTGGATACAAGAGACAATCCACCTTGCAATTGTTCTCTTAGTGGCAGGTTTCCTTGCCAACCTCGCCATAGGTAAGAAACAGTTGGAGGATTCAACCTATGACCTCTGGTGCGCCTAGATAGTAACTTAATGCCCTTTTGACATCCAAGCTGTGCAGTCTCCTCTCACCTGAGGAAGAATGCTCAGTGAAAAATACTGGGAGGAGATAGATTGATTCAGGTGGAAATCAGAAACCACCTTAGGCAAAAACTTTCTATTAGTCCTAAGGACTACTCATCTCTGTGGAAAGAGATAAAATCTTCTTCCACTGACAGGGCCTGTAACTCACTTACGCGTCTGGCAGAGGTGATAGCTACTAGAAAAAGCGGTTTCCAAGTTAAATACTTGAGCTCTGCTGAAGACAGAGGCTCAAAGGAGGTTGCATTAACTGAGCAATGCAAATATTCAGGTCCCAGGCGGGAGCTGGTTCCCAAAGGAGGGTTAGTGAAGTAACCCTTAAAAACTTGGAGAACACAGGGTGAGAAGAAAGGAGGCAGGCTTCCTGCTGACACAAAAAGCAGAGACAGCTGCCAGATGAACCTTCAGGGTAGCTGGTCTAAGGCCTAAGGAATTCAGATGGACCAAATAGACCAAAAGAATGGGAAGATCAGCAGATTCTGGGGTAATCTGCCTCAGAGCACCAGATGGAAAACCTCTTCCACTTAGAATTATAAGTGGCTCCCAGTGGAAGGCTTCCTGAAGCCTTTAAATATCCATAACACCTTGAGAAAGGTGTAATCAGCAAATTCTAGCTCCTCAAGAGCCAAGCCTTGAGGTGGAGGGACTTGAGGTCCGATACCACACTCTCCCTGTGCACAGGCCAGTAAGTCGTGAACTCTGGGCAGGCTCAGGGCAGGGTGGACTGCCAGGGACAGGAGCAGAGGGTACCAGGGCTGTCTGGCCCAATCTGGGGCAATCAGAATCACTCTGCAAGGTTGAGATCTGATTTTCACTAGTACCCTGAAAAGGAGAGGAAAGGGGGGAAAGCATACAGGAACTTCCCTTTCCAATCCAACAGAAAGGCATCCAGAGGGACTGAGCCCAGTACTGGAGGCCTGCAGCAAAAAAGAGGAAGTTGGTGGTTGTCTGGGGCCGCGAAAAGATCTATCTGAGGAGTGCCCCAACTGGCAAAGACGGACCCCAGTACTTGTGGATTCAGAGCCCATTCGTGATGGCCCTGAGAAATTCTGCTGAGGGCGTCCGCCAGCACATTGTCCTTCCCTGGGAGATGAACCGCTATCAGGGAGGTGTTCAGGGAATAAGCCAGAGACCATAACTTCATTGCTTCGTGCACAAGGCTGAAGACCGAAAGTGCCCCTTGTTTGTTGATGTACCACATTGTGGTGGTATGTCTGTCCTGACTTGAACCACTTTGTTCTGGACAGAATCTGAAAAGATCCGAAGAGCTAAAAAGACAGCTCTGAGTTCCAGAAGATTGATGTGGAGCAGAGATTCCTGAGGAGACCACACTCCCTGAGTGGTAAGGTCGCCCAGGTGAGCCCCCCACCCTAACAGGGAGGCATCCGTGGTGAGGGTGAGGGAGGGAGAAATGGGAATGAAGGGAACCCCTTGTTTCAGATTGCTTTGATCCTGCCACCAGTGTAGGGCCAGGATCAGGATTGAGTAACTGGGACCAATTTGGTAAGGGGGTCCTTCCTCTGAGACCAACAGGCCCTCAAATGGAACTGAATGTCCCTCATCTGGAATCTTGCTCCCTGCACAACAGCTGTGGAAGCAGCCATGTGTCCGAGGAGTTGCAGGAAATGCCTTGCTGGTCGAGAGACCCGCAGGGTAAAGGAGGATGCCAGGGCGATGAGTCTGTCCACCCTTTCCGAGGGAAGAAAGGCCCTGGCTAACCTTGTGTTCAATTCTGCGCCTATGAAAGTTAGGGCCTGAACTGGTTCCAGAACTGACTTTGGTAAGTTTAGTAGAAATCCCAGAGAAGTGAGAAGCTGCTGGGTGACTTGTAGGTGGGATTTCACCTGACCTGGAGACTGACCCACAATGAGCCAGTCGGTCCAGGTGAGGGAAACTACACAACCCCTGCCTTCTTAAATGAGCCACTACTACAGCGAGACATTTGTGAATACCCTGGCGAGAGGTAAGGGCCGAAGGGCATTGCCCTGAACTGGTAGTGGCCTGAGGGCAGTTTGAACCTGAGGTACTTTCGTGGAAGGCCTGATCAGAACATGAAAATAGGCATCCTTGAGGTCCAGGGAAGCTAGCCAGTCCCCTGGCCTTAGGGAAGGCAATATCATTGCCAGGGTTAACATTTTGAACTTTGGTTTCAACAGATGCTTGTTCAAGTATCTTAAATCCAGAATGGGCCGCCATTCTCCTGTCTTTTTTGGGGTAAGAAAGTATCTTGAATAAAGCCCCTTGCCCTGATGGCAAGGAGGAACCCTTTCCACTGCTTTGCAGACCAGAAGAGAAGAAACCTCTGCTTCCAAAGCAAGGGCTTCTGAAGGACTTGCAGGTGAAATGCCTGGCTCTCATCTTTGGAAAATATTTGAAGCTGAGAACCAGACCCTGGCCTATTACCTCCAGAACCCATCTGTCCGAAGTTAGAGACAGCCAGCTCTGGCTGAAATAGGCCAACCTGTCCCCCCACTGGTACAGGAGAATCGGCCCTGGGCACCCCATCAGGGTGCCTGCTTAGCAGCAGCCTTAGGCTGAGGGGAGGGAGACGGTCTACTAGCGCCACGTCTACCCCTGCCTCTGAAGAAACCCCTCTGCGAGACAGCAGAGGAGGCTTGAAATTGGTAAAAAGGCCTGGAAAAGGGTCTGCCCCTACCTCTGGGAGCATGCCTTTGTGGCATGGCATGCTTCTCCTTAGCCTGGGCACTTTTGTAGGTAGTTCTGTATTCATCCATCTTTTTCATATAATTTTCTGTTTGCTCCCCAAACAGAGAATTTCCCACTACAGGAAAATCCATAGCCTTTGACTGAGTATCTTGGGACAGATTAGTGCATCTGAGCCATGCCAACCTCGGAAGCTACAGAAGTGGCCATGACCCTAGAGGAACATCATTAACATCAACAGCAGTATGAAATTGAACTTTAGAGGCTTCAATGCCATCAGCAGCCACCTGTTCCAACTCACTAGCCAGTTGGCCATGGGCCTGCTTAGCTAACTGCAATACTGTGTCCCACCTAGATTTCTGATATCTAGCCACATAAGCCATATAATTTGCCTGCCTGAGTCCCAAAGAAGCTGCCATATACTGTTTCTTCGCCATGGCATCAATCTTCCTAGAATCCTTATCAGGAGGATGTGAGGCCAGAGGAATATTAGCCTTGTCACAGGCTGCAGCTTGTACCACACCTACATGACTACACTGCTCAATAAGGAAGTCTGTATCCGAGCCTGACAAAGTATACCTTCTGTCCATTTTTTATCTACAGGAGGGACAGAATGAGGATTTTTAAAATCTTTGTTGTTTGCTTCCTAAATGACTTATGCAAAGGAATAGACAACCTCCTAGACTCTGGAATATCCATCATTTCCACATAATCAGGCTCCTCTTGCTCATCCACAGCCTCCTCTAAAGGAAGCTGGAGGGTTTCTGCAACCTTTGTAAAAATAAAGAAAGAAGGGACTCAGACAGAATAGGGAGATTCTAAAGGTCTGTCTGGAGAAATGCCCGTTCGATGGGCACGTCCAGACCTCCCAGCCACACATATATTGATCAAATTCCTCCTCCCCCTCCTGTGGTTCATAAAAATCCTCAACTTCAAAATCCTGAACCACTGGGACTGAACGAACCAACCTTTTACCAACTGTTGGTGGTTCTACAGATCCCTGAGACAGTGACTGGACAATCTGAATGGCTTTAGCTATCTCTGCAGCAGTTGGAGACACAATTCTGGACTCCAAACCTCCTGATTTCTTTGTCTTTTTACTTGGGACTGGTTCCTCTGAACCAGTCTTCCTTTTGCCCGAGGAAGTCTCGCCCTGGTCAGAGGGCACTCCCTCTGGTCCAGTGGGTACTGAACCGGGCTGGCCATCCGGGTCAGCGGACTTTTTGGCCTCTCGTTCCCTGAGCCGGCCCAATCTCTTCTCCAGGGTGGCTGCAGGGAAATTTTTACACACCTGGCAGTCTGACAGGAGGTGGTCAGCCCCAGACAATAGACACAAGTGGTGTGTGGTCAGCCTTGGCGTCCCCACAGATATCACAGTGTTGAAACCCAGTGGGCCCAAGGTTTTTCTTTTGGGTTTCTCAGACATAATGCCAGCCTAACTAAAAAACTTGCCTTTGATGGCAGTGCCAGGCAAGACACCTTATCGGTTCCTAACCGTGTCACGGTATTTGAAAACCGTAATAATTTTGGTTTTAGAACCGATAAGAACCGGGAACCGCACTCTAAAACCCACAGTACAGTTTTAAAAGGCAGAAAAATCAAGCGATCGGTTCAAACCGAACCGATAATTAATTTTCCACACAGACTTGAATTTTTGTACTTACGGTTACCAGATAGAGCTTTAGAACCTAAATGCGGTAAAATAATGACTTTTGCCGTTCAAATGAACCGAAAACTACTCTTTAAACCGAGAATGAACCGAGCTGAAGGAGCTGATCTCCGGAGCGACTGTTCAGTGAAGCGGAGTAAAGAATCTGACAGTTTCATTTGAAACTGCCAGATAGAGCTTTGGGCACAGCGCCCTCACGCTGTAGAACTCCAGATCTTCTGGAGTTAACTCCTTCCTCTCCGGGGCAGTTCAGCTGCAGTGGCTGACTGCTATTGTTATAATATAGCAAGACTTCATGGTGTTTGAAAAGCTTGATAGATCTACTAGTTAATTTCGGACTTACTCAATTGATAAATGAGCCTACAAGAATGAATAATAAAGTCAGTAACAAATCTATATTAGACCTCATTTTTACCAACCTCCAAATTTATATTCTTCATACCTTTTCAGAACATCAACTAATTTTTGTAATACGTAATAAAAGGCGCAATAACAGTAACAGGCCAGCTACTATATACCAAAGAAACTTTAGGCACTTTGACTACATTAAATTTATGATGGAGGTGGAAGACATAGAAAACAGACTGGGATGGGTTAGATTTAACACCATATGCCTCCGATTCCTGGAGCTATTTCTGTCAAGAATTTGAGGGTATGTGACAAGTAGGCCCCAATAATAAAAAGAAGGGTAAAAGATACAGAGATAAAATGGAATAACTCAGATTTACACAAGTTAAAAAGGCAGAGGGATAGAAACCGGCATAGGGCAAAATAGACAGCTACCAAAAGTGACAGGCAAGCTTATAAACAAACCCAAAACAGGTATAGTCAAGCCATCAGAAAAGATGAGCAAGATTATTTTAAAGATAAGCTGGATGATAAGAGCATAGTCCCAGATCCTTATTTATTTATTTATTTATTTGGTATTCGGAAAATAACCTTTGAGCCAAGGCTGTTTTACAAAGGTTCCACGTCATTTGAACAGAGTATAGACATTCAATCAACACAGTTACAGAGTTTTAGGACATTTGAAACACTGAACAGCACAACAATCAGGAAAAGGTTACAGAGTCTCAGACATTTAAAGCACTATACAGCATATGCACATCAACTTTAGTTGATTACAAGTGCAGGTAAGGTGCAGAGGCACTAGAGGTTAGGCTGGGTTGGGCAGGGAGGTCTAGTAAAAGTGGTCAAGGAGGCAGGGACCCATCCTAGCATGGAGACGGGGGGACAGGAACAGCCCCTTAGAGTGGTTCAGAGGCACTGTCAAGGAGCATGTGGGAGGGTGGCTTCTGTCTTGTGCTGAGAATAGTTGCTGTTAGCAGAGCCAGGCCTGGTCATCCAGAGTCTATGAGCTGCTGGAGAAGCAGGTGCACACAGAGCTGGAGGTCAGATGGTGCTTAAGGTCTGATTTGAAGCCGTACAGGCAAGTGGAGTTCTGAATGGACTCGGGTACCTCGTTAAGCCAAAGAGGGGCTCTGTAGCAGAAGCCTTGGAATATTTGGATTATACAGTAGCTGGACTAACAGGAGGTAATTAAACGAAGTATACAAGTAGCTTCCAAATCAATGGTCAGCAGATCCCAGTAGGGACTGAGGCTACAGGAGCATTTAGTGATTACTTTAGCAGAGTGGGGGTTGCTGGGGCAGGATCTAATACCCCCAGTCATGAGGCAGACAAGGGTGAGGTAGTACTAGTTGGAGACTTCAATATTCCAGACGTGGACTGGAACATCCCAGCAGCAGCATCAACTAGGAGCAGATTTATCCTGGACTCCCTTCAGGGTGCCTTCCTCAAGCAACTGGTCATGGAACCAACTCGGCAGAAGGCAATACTGGACCTTGTGCTCACAAACAGGGACAGTGTGATGGGGGTAACAGTGGGGGAGCACCTGGGGAACAGTGACCACCAGTCATTGCGGTCTGAAATCACAGAAAGAGCAGAACCAAACCACACAAAAACACGTATCCTGGATTTTAGGGGGGCAGACTTTGGGAAAATGGGGAGATACTTGAAAGAGGCATTAAGGGGAATGGGACAGGAATCAGGGGTTGAGGAACAGTGGGCAGTATTTAAAATGGGGATTACAAGAACAACAGAATTATGCATTAAGCAGGTTAGCGAAAGGAAAAGAGGAGACCATTATGGTTTTCCAAAGAGGTAGCAAAGAAAGTGAAAGCCAAAAAAGATTGCATTCAGGCAATACAAAAAGACACAGGCAGAAAGGGATAGGGAGAAGTACCAGGAGAAGCAAAGGGAGGCAGGGAGGTCAGTAAGGGAAGCCAAAGCTCAGACAGAAGAACACATTGCAAAATCAGTGGGTAGAGGGGACAAAACTTTTTACAGGTACATAAGTGAAAAAAGAAAGACAAAGGGAGGGGATAGTGAGACTGAAGGGGGAGGATGGGGGCCACGTGGAGGATGACAACTGTAAAGCTGACAAATTTAACAGGTATTTCTGCTCAGTCTTTACTGAGGAAGAGGAGGGTAATGAGTCTGAAGGGAGTACAAGGGGTGAGAATGGTGCAGAAACGGACACAAGTCCCTTTACACGAGAAAGGGTCCTGAAGGAACTGGAAGTAATAAGAGTTGATAAAGCAATGGGGCCAGATGGGGTGCACCCCAGGATCTTTAAAGAACTAAGAGAGGTGGTGGCTGAACCTCTGGCTATCCTGTTTAGCCGATCACCGGAAACAGGGGAGGTACCCAAAGACTGGAGGACAGCAGATGTAGTCCCCTTATACAAAAGTGGGAACAAAGAGGAAGCAGGGAACTACAGACCAGTCAGCCTCACCTCGGTAGTGGGGACGATTATGGAAGCACTATTGAAGGAGCGATTGGTGGAACATCTGGTTGTCAATGGACTACAGGACCCAAGGCAGCATGGTTTCACCAGGGGGAGGTCATGTCAGACCAACCTCATTGAATTCTTTTCTGGGTGACTAGGGAGGTGGATCACGGGAGGGCAGTGGACATGGCCTATTTGGACTTCAGCAAAGCCTTTGACACTGTGCCACAATGAAGACTATTACACAAATTAGGGAATATGGGTGTGGGCAGGACAGTAGTGTGGTGGGTAGGTAACTGGCTGGGTGGCAGGACACAGAGGGTGGTGGTAAATGGTTGTCACTCCACAGAGGGAAGAGTGACCAGTGGGGTACCACAGGGATCAGTGCTGGGACCGGTCCTAGTCAACATCTTGGTCAGTGACATTGCACAGGACCTAGAAGGCAGAATTTCACTGTTTGCTGATGACACAAAGCTCTGTAACAGAGTAGACACACCAGAGGGTATAGACAGAATGAGAAGGGACCTGCAGAAACTTGAAGAATGGTCAGGGGTTTGGCAACTGAAATTCAATGCAAAGAAGTGCAAGATAATGCATATGGGGCACAAAAACCCTGGCACAATACATCAGTTGGGGGGTGAGGATACAGCATGCACCAAGCAGGAAAGGGATCTTGGGGTTATCATCTCTGATGACCTCAAGGTAGGGAAACAGTGTGACAAGGCAGCAGGTAAAGCAAATAGGATGCTGGGATGTATAGGCAGGGGCATCACCAGCAGGAAAAGGGAGGTCATAAATCCGCCATACAAGACACTAATGAGGCCCCAACGGAGTACAGTGTACAGTTCTGAGACCATACCTATGTAAGGACATAGGGTAGAGAAGGTTCAGAGGAGGGCAAACAAAGATGGTGCATGGATTGCATCACAAGTCCTATGAAGACAGGTTGAAGGAACTGGAACATGTACTCCCTGGAGGAGAGGAGGGAGAGAGGGGATATGATAGAGACATACAAGTATCTCACAGGGAGGAACAGGGTGCAGGAATACACTATTTTTAAGCGAAAAAGATGTTCCAGGACTAGAGGGCATGGGATGAAGTTGGAGGGAGGACGATTCAGAGGAAACATGAGGAAGAATTTCTTCACAGAACGGGTGGTGGACAAGTGGAACACCCTGCCAGAGGAAATGGTGGGGGCTGAAACAATCACGGGATTTAAGAATGCATGGGATAGACATAAAGGAATTCTGGAGGTCAGGGTTAAAGGGCAACAGACTTCTAGGAAAACATAAACTGAACTTACAAGCTTAAATGGGCAGACTGGGTGGGTCATAGGCCCTTATCTGCCGACACTGTCTATGTATCTATGTATCCATGTACCCAAGGTACTAAGGATATAGAACAAGATGAGGTTCTGGTAGAGTTTGACATGCTGAATGCTGGGCTGGCTAATGATTTTAAATTTTAAAACATCTCAGTGGCATAAGTTAGAAAAGAACTGCTAAAACTTGATGTAACCAAAGCTGAAGGTTTTGATGGAGTTCCATCAAGATTACTTAGATATGCGGGCTCTTACATTGCCTATCCTTTATCACTTATCTTCAATTTGTCCCTCTCCAGTGGAGAATTTCCCACACAATGGTAAACCGCTAAGGTTATTCCTATCCATAAATCAGGCCAGAAACAAGATGTTGGCAATTATCGTCCAATTCCCTTATTGCCCCAAAAATCTAAGATTTTTAAGAGGCTGCTATCATGTCAACTTTTAGTGTACCTGGAAGGAAGGGACAAACTGAATGCATATTAATCTGGGTTTAGATCCCGCCACAGCACCCAAACTGCTCTAGTAAAGGTAGTGAGTGATCTTCAGAAGGGCCTGGACAGGGGAATGATGATTAGTGCTATTTTTTATAGATCTGTCAAAAGTGTTGGACATGCTGAACCATCACGTTCTCCTGCCCAGGCTGACTGCCCTTGGTCTATCTAGTCCTGCACTGAAATGGTTTAGGTCATATTTGCAGGACCAAAGCCAACTTGTGGCACTGGGACCATACAGCTGTTCCCCAGCTTATATGAACTTAGGAGTGCCCCAGGGCTCCATTTTGGGGCCCTTACTTTTAACGTCTATGTCAATGGACTTGGTTTCAAACACGTAGATGTTGAATATCACTTTTACGCTGATAACACGATGATATATGTTATGGGGAGATCTGTTGAGCATATACAAATTAAACTTCAGTCTGCATTTGATTATATTCAAAAACATTTTAAGGTTCATCTTATGAAGCTTAATGTTGGGAAAACTCAAACTGTATTATTCAATAGGGTCACCAAAACGGATAGCAATCACCTTTTGGGAATTAAGACATCTGATGGGAATGTAATCAAACAGGTCTTAAGTTACAAGCATCTTGGAATGTGGCTGGACAGTTCGCTAAAATGGGACTAACATATAAACATGATCTTAAGCAATACCAGTAAAAAATTAGGGGCTCTCCATCGGGTGAAAAATCACGTCACAGGAAGTTAGAATGGTAAACCCTGCAATTATTCCGATGCTAGACTATGGGGACATATTGTATTCTGGGACATCTAAAATGTAGCTTGATAAAATAGACGTACTGTATAACAGACTATCTTGATATGTAGTGGACGCCCCCTTAAGGGCACATCATTGACATCTTTATAGGATCTTAAATTGGTCCAGACTTCAACTAAGGAGAGATCTGCACATATCATTGTTTATGCTTAAAGTTCTTAAGGGAGAAGCACCCAAATACATCCAGGATTTGTCTGACATTAGACTGGTCAAACAGTGCCTGAGATCGACTGGGGCCATAGAATTCCATGTTAATAAATGTAGGTTGGAAACTGGGACGTCCTCAATTTTATATATGGGTGCTGTATGGAATTCAATCCCACTGGGATTGCAGGGTACCAACAACAGAACCAAGAAAAGTCAGCTAAAAAAGTGGTACAGCAAATTGGGTAAAATCCCTCTGCCATGTTGCCATATTGGAGTTATCTGATTGAGTTGTCTTTTGCCGTTATTTACATTATAAATATTAAATACTGTATTTATCATTTCAGCTAGTACTTCTCTGATGTATAGGTCCTTAACTTTGTGTATACTGTATATATAGTATAAGCTGTGATGATGGAAACTGAGTGTATGTATATGGGACCTCTTTGAAAATGAGCAAAACACAATGGAGTAATTGCCCTTTCATGTTTTTTTAATAAAATATTCTACTACCTTTTAATCATATCTCGAATAGACTCCTCACTAGGAATATGGTATGTGACAGACTACATATACCCTATGGGAGAACAAACTTGGGACAAAGTTTTTTCTCTACTAGAGCAGCAAAGGTCTGCAATTTGCTCCCACTTGAGAACTGTTTAAGCACTTTTTAAATACTTTTAAAATTAATGTATTGCATTGGTTCTCAAACAAGACTATTTTGAGATTGTAAATGATGACGTTCTTTTTATGGTCTGTATTGTCCGATTGTGTATAATGTGGACGCCTTTGAAAAAGGGCCATTTTAGCTCAAAGGTTTTCCAAATATAATAAACATAAACATGAACGTAATCTGACTCAGAGTGACCATGAACTGGTTCAGATCATGAAGCCACCCCCCACCATCCTGTTCTGAAACCAGGAAGTTTACCTAGATGCATCCCCTTGACTTGTCAGGGCATATTCGACACGGTCTATGGCTCCTTTTCCAAGGAGCTGAGCAATGCCTCCCTTACCATGGACAATGTGCCCTGTGACACCGAGGACTCCCGAGCAGTGTGGAATCGGTAAGGCAGCAGAGCCTCAAAGTCGAGAGGCAACCCTCTGCATACCACCTCCAGTACCCACTTGTCTGTAGTGATGACAGACCAGTGTGGTCAGAAGTGGTATAACCAACCTCCCACAGGGATCTGGGTCAGGGACTGGACATGTGGAAAGAGGACACCCCCCCCACCTGTCACTGGACAGCTTTGGAGGGTCATCAGCCGGAGGGTGTCATCGAGGCACAGGTCAGGAAGCATAGGAAAAACCAGGAGCAGTTGTAAAATTCGCTACAAGTTTTATTATGAATAACAATAAAAAAATATATAATTATTCAGAATAACTGTTCACAAGGACAGAATAAACAGAGAAGGTCCATCTGAGTTTTTCTTCAATCTCTGTGTCTCCCAAAACACTGTAGCGCACTCTCTCTCATAAGTCTTTGCAACCCCCTACTTAACAAGCATCCTGTTTTTTTTTCTGAAATGTTCTTGTAAATATCAGGCAGGTGTAGCTAGAACACAATATCCCAGAACTGAGGCCCCTTTTCCACAGCTTCTGAAAAATGGCTTAAAAAGTGCATTTCACGTTAACCTCTTGAATTCCCAATAGCTTTTTTCAATCATCTCAAACTATAATTATATACATTTCAACAGTAACACTACATAATTTCTAAACAAAGGGATCCCAATATCAGTTACATTTCCACATAATTATTTACATGTATTTTTGTACCAGCAGATATGCAAGGGAAGAAAAGAGACAGAACAGCAAAGTGAGGGTAGAGAGATAGCAAGAGGCAAAGAACTGCGAGACTGTCAGGGTAATCAAGTCCTAGGTCTCACCAGAAAATATGGTTACGCAACCAGACAGACAAGAGACAGAAAAGGAAAGAACAGAAGAGATCCCTGCATTCAAACTCTCCATAACAACTGGGGCAGGGTCCTATTCTACCTTGTCACAGAGGGTCACCACTTTCCCTACACCAGCCTCTTTTGGCCCCGGTCACAGAACTTGACCTTCAGGCACCAGTCTTGGTATTGCCCCTGCTGGAGCTGTGGCAAGGGCTGATGTGGCTGAAAGGACAGATACTGGAAGGTCTTCTTTTTAGGCATCTGAACTTTAAGGTCCCTCTGGGGCGAAGCCACAGAATCCAGGGCAGCACTGGACTTCTCTACCCTGATGAAGTGTCCTTCCACCCCAGGACCAAAGAGGTCAGTGCCCAAGAAGAGGAAATAAGCCAGTCTGTGCCGAGTATCCACCATGAAGGTGGAGAGCCTCAGTCAGGCCCTGCAACCCACTGTGGTCGCTGTCATGGCATAGGCACAAAAACTGCTCATGTCCAAGGCAGTCTGGAGATGCTGTTTAGCCAGTGCTTGACCCTGGTACCTGACCAACTTCACGGCAACTGCTTATCAGTAAGGAGGTGAGGGAGGACGTCATCCAGCACTCCCAACAAGGAGTGACCAAAGCTGGCCATCAAGACAACATAGCCAGCCTGATGTAGACCCAAGGAGGAAGCAGCGTAGACCTTTATGGCAGCATGGCCCACCACTGCTCACTCTGCTCTGCCCTTTCACTCCCCTCTCTTGATGCTGGGCACCTTTCCCACAGTGCTTCCTTTATATCTGAATTCTGGTTTGGTTCCCTTCCCTCAGCTTCCTACTACCCGCTACACAATAATACTTCCCACCCACACTATTCATTCAAGAAAATGTACTGTTGGTTAATCTGCTTTCTCTTATCACTTTTCTAAACTCTGGTCCTCCCTTCGTTTGTCAATTCGCTCTGTCTTTTCTGCTTTCTTCTTAAAATATCTCTTTCATGACTATTCTCCTCCTGCAACTGTCCTTGACCTCCATCCCCCCAACAGTTTTGCTCCTGGCAATCCATTTCTTTCATTACCTGGTCATTGTTCTGTAAGTGTAGTTCCATCACCTAAATTCTTCTTTTTTTTTTCTCTTTTACATGTATCTGTCATACTGATTTGCTTTAAATGTTTGATTATATGCTCCTTGATATACTGGATGCTGGGAAAGCTTCAGGACCAGTCCCAGAATGGCCTCAGCCATGGGAAAGACAACTCCCGGGCAATCATCCTTGTCCAGGATATATCAGCAAAGGGGTATTTAGCTGGCTTGTGGACTGGTTCCAAGGACAAATTCATTGACTCTGACAAAAGGTGGACAGCCCAAATGACACCAGCCCATGGTCGGTGGACAGTTTCTCAGCTAAAGCCCGTTCAAAAGTACTGGTCCTCAAGGATAACATGGATGAAACATCTGAGCCATCCAAGAACTCTTTGAAAATGGCCCTCGACCGTTTGCCAATGTGGACCACCCTAGTGTCTTCTGACTGGGTGATTTCCTCCAAAGGCTGGCCTTGCAAACCGGCTGCAGCATAGGAGTCCTTAGTCAGGTCTCCCACAAAGGGCTGTGGTGGAGGTGCCTTCAGCTGCAAGGGTGGTGAGGAGGCAGATGCCAGAGACCTCTGCTGTGGGTGGACTGGCATGAGCATTACTGGCAGCTGCCAAATGACTGAAAGCCCAGGGGGCAGAACCCCACCCCACAATGGTCCACTGCTGCCAGAGGAGATCGTAGCACCTCTGCATCCTGCAGCTATGCCATTCTTCGTTCAAGGCTGAAGAGGTTAAAAAGCATCGACAGTGGTGCCTCCTGGTCAAGTGGGATCGACAGAACAACTGGCACCTCAACCTTGACCACCAACCCAAGCGCTGACATAGAGGAGAAGCCTCCAGAGGGTCAGTGTACACCACAATGTGAGCCATATTTAGAAGCACCGACTTTGGAGGGACAACCACCAGTAGAGACTGGTCCCAAGAGGACCCGTTCGGGGACACTAACCTGGGCCACATTCTTCTGGGTGATGACCACGAGAACTGGGGGTCAGGGAGATCAACACCTCATTGATCTAGCTCTTCTGACAACTGTTAAACAGACTTTAGAAAAATCCTGACGGCATGCTCAACAAGTGTCAAGGTTGACAAGCCCAATGAAGACACTAAGGAGTTGTCGACCAAACCCTCAACCCAAGTGAGCTCAACCAGAGTTCAGCATTCAAGAGAGTCAGGGGAAAAGGAGGACTGCGATCTCTCCCGTTCCCGTGACCGACACAAGCGGCACTTTTGCTTTTTACAATAAGAAGGGCTCGCCCTGAAGGCCTAGAGGGCCCAACACATATCACTGAACTTGTCCACAAAGAACCCTCCGACACTGGCCCCAACCAGGAGCAACACTGGGGCAGAGGTGGTACTCACTATGCTGTTGTCTCCTCATAAGCTGCCACATGTCCTGTAGGCCTTTATGTGACTTTTTGGTTGAAGCCTTCAGTCCTTTTCGGCCAGTCGCCCTAGGAGAAGCCTGGCCGTGTGATCCTCCAGCGATGCTGGATGCATGAAAAGCCACATCCCTCCACATAGTGCTGTGGGCCAAGGCAACAGAGGCAGGACACATGGGGGTCAGTGTTTGGCATCTTCTTCCAACATGTGATACAAAATCTGAAGCCACCAGATAGCTTTGCTTCCTCTGTTTTCTGAAGTGAATCGTCAGTCAATGAGGCAGAGACAGAATGAAGACACAAATGATTGCAACTGAAATATTTGAGAAAGTTTTCTAAGACATTTTTCTCCAAAGTGCTATGGGAAACTTTGAATGCTACAGAGCTGCGAAGAGGGAGACCTGTCCCTTTCACTGGAAAGAAAGACTTGACGTCACGGGGCACAAGATATACCACTCGAGTGATGGCAAGAGCTTAGCTTAAAGACATCAGACTGATATTACTAGTATGTATGTATGGACAAAAGAAGGCCATGGCCCATTGAGATTAACCCCCCACAATCGTGGGAATTTAAACCCTTTGTTGATTCTCAGTAAGCCAGATATCGATCCCTACTTTAAATGTGTTAACAGTCTTAGTGGCAAGTAGTTCCTGCGGAGGTATATTCCAAAGTCTTGGTGTTCTTATAGAAAAGAAAAGCAACCTTCTGTTGGTTCTTGCTTGGCTAATAAATAATTGTTTATTGTGAAGCCTTGGCGTTGTTTTCCTTTGACTTATATGGATGCCACACTGGGCCATAAGAGAGGGTGATTTAAATACCTTATACAAAAAAATAAGATCCCCTCTACATCTCCTGAACTTTAGTGAATGTAATCCTGTTTTTTTTAATCTCTCTGGATAGGGTAATCAACGTGCCAGTGGAACTGCCAGAGTGTGGCTAGTAAACTGTATCCATGCCCCTAGAAATTGTATTACATAATCAAATATGTTGCCATCTGTAACTTCATTACCACATACAAGTCTTTTAAAGAAACACTATCCCTTCTATTCACATACTATGGATGTCATGGGCAAAAACTTAAAAAAAAAAAAAATGTATAAGTAGAATAAGATACTCAAGAGAAAGGTTTAAATATTATACCGTCAACATCCCTCCTGGTGAGATATAAAAACATAAATCCTTTGAGATGTTAATGGGGTGTACAGTAAACCATCTTCGCTCATGCCTTATTCCTTACATACTTCAAAGGGCACTGTACCCCATTCCCCCAGTACCCTTCAGGCTGCCTCTAGCAGTCTCCCAGCCACAACCCAGCTCATCTGCTATCCTGTCCTCCCTCCTTAGCATGGGGCCCTTGTGTTTGCCCCCCCCCCCAATGAGTTACTTCATACGTAGAGCTGGATGGGGCCAGACAGCACCAGTGCATTCGCTTGATCATTCTAATGAAGCAGAGTTCTTCCTCCTCGTAGTCTTGGCACCATGTGCATTCCACCCCACGTGCTGTGTAACATTACTTAGACCTTATGTACACACAGCACAACCCCTCATGAAGGAGCAACTCTCTTTGCCCACCACAGGGTTTGCTGCAGCAGAAACGGGGTATGGTGCCATCCCTCCAAATGGCTGGGAACTCTTTCCCAGCGCAGACTGTCCAGCTACACATCACCCAAGTCTGCTCCCAAACCTGGGCGGCCCACATCAGACGGCCCCTTTGCAGTGTACTTTTTTTCCACTTTTCTTCCATGCAAGTGCTGTAAATAAATAACTTTACTACCATGCTACCATGTAAAACAAAGAAATATATGCTAAGCAAGGACCAGAAATAGTTTTTTTTTTTATTAAACTATCCCCTGGACTGCAAGTGCTGCGTGTTCTCCCCTCCATGCTACTTTCCAAACCCAACCTCTCCAACTCAGCCACTTCCAATCCTCCTGGTTGTCCCCCCCCCCCAATGTCAGGACATTTGGGTCACAATCCCCCTTGAGTGACCCACACGCTGGGAGGACAGTCAGAGAGGTGGGGCCCAGGAGTGCTCTAATGACATCCTGCTGCACAATGGAATAGTATATTTCCTCTGAAGATGCGAGCCAGGCCATTTACATTTCCAGGAGAATGTTCACATATGCCCTGCTATCGAGACAAACCCACATCATAATGCAGCTGCATACCGATAGATAATATAGCCTGTAAATAAAGTATTTAAAAATAAAACATGTTAAAAATTGTTTTTGTTGGTTTCTGCTACCTTTTGGCTTTCTGGCATTGTTCTAATTTTGTTTCTCTCGTACTTTTGTTAATTTTTTACTAGGCTTTATACTCAGTCCTCATCCCACAATAACATTTGTATCAAAAATATATGCAGCTAATGAAAAAGTCTCTAGTGCCCATTTTTACTTTTTCTCCCAGTCTCCTCCCCCTTCCCCCTTCTTGTACTGCAGTTGGCATTTTCTTCCTTACTCTTGTTATTTTACGCTTTCTTTTACACTACATACCGTTTTTCCTTTTTCCATCTCCTCTCATACAAATTGTGCTTATCCATGTCTTTTACTGATATCCTCTCACATCTCTAGTTTAAAAAACTCTTCACCTTTCTTACGTTGGCTATCTTTTCCCTTATTCTTTTGTTTTCTTACATCATACTCATTACTTCTCTCTTAACTTACCCATTCCAGCCCTTGATATTCTGTTATAAATGTTATTATGTTCATGTTTATTTTTCCTTTTCAATGGTCGAATCAAAAGCCCAACACAGAGCGGCTCCTCACACTGAAACGATATTGTGCTCCCTACCACTGTCAATTATTTGCTGTTTCCTCCCGCATCCTGTCTTCATCTGGCCCTGAACTTGCAAAGTGAATGAAGTGAGTCTATGCAAGCACTTCATCCAGGCAACCAAGTTCATGGTACTGCATTCGATGCAGAGTTTTGCAGAAGGACACAAATCCTGAAGTCATCGGACTTACTGCCTTAACTGCACTAGGGGCACTCTTTCTCCACAAGCCTCTTCCAGTGCTGTGCTTATTTCCAGTACTGGAGGATTATAACTATCTGCATTTCCATGCCAAAAGTGCTTTTCCACAGAAATACAGAAACGTGATCCTTTGAGCCCTGGGGTATAGTTTCACCCCGCCCTAGGACACAACCTGGCAATATCAGTTCCAGCACGCCCATAAGTGTAGCTGGCTGCCAACGTCCTTCCTCCCCACTAGAGACACGTATGCTGCACTGCCATCTAGGTGGCAACACAAACAGCTTTTCCTATCCACCTTCCCCAGAGAAAGAGGGCGTTACTTGATGCCCCCACTCCCCCAACAAGCCCTCAGGGATCATTCCTAAAACTGGGTTATTAACATCACAAGCAGCAAGGCTGCTGCTGTACCAATGGGCCAGCGATAAATATTTAAAAAAAATATTACATTTAAATACTTCAATAGAAATTAATCATAAAAAAGGAAACAATTAAAACTAAACTACTTAAAGAGGACCTTCCTCCCCTGACTAACCTTTTATGTCCCCAACTACGCCCCTCCCCTAGGGAGATCATCACAAACTCATATACTACTAGAGAAACCCTTATACACTGGGTCAAGCTTCAATCCCGTCCATCACTGGTGAATAAGAGATTTTTACTGACACCATTCGCCCAGAATTCCTTTGTACTTGCCTACCTAGATGACACCCATCTTTGGTGGGAGTGGACAGTCCTGAGTATGCCATATCAGTTTTTGCAAGGGAAAAAAAATAATTCCATTTGTAGAGCTGCAAAACAGATACAATTAAGGCAGGTAGACCACTTTCGATATCTTCAGGTAACTACATTTATCAAGGCCTCTTTAGCATCCTGCCTCAAGGTGGCAGATATTCCACTGTTTCACCAGTTGGTTCTTCAGTCTTGAGGCGCGAACACCCCATGGTACTCATTTCACAAATATACAAAGCATTACTGCAACTAATGGGCTGGAACATGGATAAGATGTGACAGAAATGGAAGAAAGATGTGGGCAGCTCAACAGCACAAACCCACTGGGACAGATACCTGGCAAACATATACGTGGTGAGATCCTCCCATGTCTGGAGGGACTTCTCCTGGAAGATGACACTACGTCTTTTGTTTTTTTCTATGCCCTAAACTGTGGCTAATTTTCATCCCACAAAGAATGCACAATGTTGGAGGGGCTGCGTGTTTCTCCCGCAACTCACGGCATATTTTCTGGACCTGGATCCCTTTTGGGCCCATCTTACAGTAACCCTACAAGCTATTTTGGGGATACCTTCCAACAATCTCACTGCACCATCTAATTTCTGGATTCCCCTGCGGCATTTCATGGTCCCAATACCAGGAAACTGCTCTATGTTTCTCTAGTGGGGGGCCAAAAAGGTGATCACAAAACAATGGTTGGCAGCACAGGTGACTACAATATTTTAATGGCAAGATATTATGTTACGTGCATATGATGTAAAAAAAGATGACAGCCGAACTAAAGCATGTAGTATCCAAATATGATACAGTGTGGAGCAGATGGTTCCATATATGCTGGAACAGAGGCTGAAGACTGTACCTTGACCTATAGTAAAGTTTGTTCCATATGATTAATAAAAAGACTTGTATGTGATTAGTACTGCATGTGCAGTACTCAGCCTGGTGTATATAATCTGACCTGCAGCTGTGTGTTGTGTTGTTATCTGTCCTGTTGTGTAACAAAAATCCTTCAATGAATTAAGGAAGGGGAGAAGGACTTCTGGTACATTAAGGAGAGAAGCAGCAGAAGGGATGGGATAGTCAGGATAAAGAGGAAGGGAGGATGGGGAGAAAAGGGGGAGGAGCAAGCGGAGGCACTAAACGAGTACTTTTGCTCAGTCTTCACCAAGGAAGCAGCCTATGCCACAGGGGAAGATTGGGAGGATCCTTGAAGGGGGGAAGGAGTATGAGGGGGAGATTTGGGTAGACAGGGTCTTAAAAGGGCTAAGAGAACTGAGGGTGGACAAGGCACTTGGCCCAGATGGGGGTACACCCGAGGGTCGTGAAGAAATTGGCGAGGGTATTGGCAACCCCACTGGCAGACCTATTTAACACCTCGCTGGAGAAAGGGTGCATGTCACAGGGCTGGAGGACAGCTCATGCGATACCACTCCACAAGAGTGGACCCAGGGCCGAGCCAGGTGACTACAGGCCAGTTAGCCTAACCTCCATAGCAGGGAAGTTAATGGAGGCCATTCTAAAAGAGAGACTGGTGTCCTTCCTTGAAGAGTATGAGCTCCAGGATGATAGGCAGCATGGGTTTGTCACGGGAAGTTCTTGTTAAACTAACATGATAGGCTTCTTCGACTGGGTGATGAGATCTCTGGATAGGGGGACAGGTGGTAAGACATTCTGTACCTGGACTTCAGCAAGGCATTTGACTCAGTGCCACATGGAGGCTGATCAGCAAGATGGGTGACCTGGGAGTGGGGTAGAAAATGCTGGGGTGGGTCAAGAGCTGGCTAAGAGACAGGCACCAGAGAGTGGTGGTAGGGGGAGAACTGTTCAAACCTAGGCCTGTAACCAGTGGGGTACCACAGGACTCAGTCCTGTGCTGTTCAACATATTTACTAGTGACAAAGCAAATGGGGTAAAAAGCAAGATCTCCCTTTTTGCAGATGATACCAAGCTCTGTGAGAGGGTGGACACGGAAGAGGGGACACAGGACTTAAGGGAGAACCTGGCTAAGCTAGAGAAATGGTCGGGCATATAGCAGCTGGGTTTTAATGCTAAGAAATGTAAGGTAATGCACATGGGAACCAGAAACCCAAAAGGTCAGTTACTGGTTGGGGGGAATACAGGTGACAGAAATCAGAAAAGGAAAAAGACCTGGGAGTTATGGTCAGGGGTGATATGAAGCACACAGCATAGTGCCAAAAGCCTGCAGCCAAAGCAAATAAAATGCTGGGCTACATTACCAGGGGAATCACCTCTAGGAGGGAGGAAGTTATACTGCCACTGCACAGGTCGCTGGTGAGACCACACCTGAATACTGTGTTCAGTTCTGATACCCTTACCTGAAGAAGGATATCAAGCTACTAGAGGGGGTCCAGCGGAGGACAACCAAAATGATCATTGGCATGGGGAACAGAGTGTATGAGGACAGGGGTCGAAACTGGCACTGGCCCGCTAGCCAAATGCTGCTAGATTTTATATCGGGCTAGTAAGATTTTCATTTAACGAGTCCCACTGGCTTGTACTGGAGAAGGCAACACTTCAGTATATACACCAGCTGGGCCAGTGAAAATGTCGGTAAGGCCAGTGGATTTTCCCAGTCACTAGCCCCACTGGCTAGTGCGTAAAAAAACTTAATTTTGACCCATGTGAGGAGAGGCTGAGGATGCTGAACATGTACTCCCTAGAGGACAGAAGGGGGGATATGATTGAGACCTTCAAGTACCTTAGGGGCATACATAGGTCTAGGGTGGGCACAGAGGGTATGTTTAATCTAAGAAAGGAGAGAACAACAAGGCACAGTCTGAAATTGGTGGGGGGGGTAGATTCAAGAAGGAAATGAGGAGGCACTTTTTCACTGAAAGGGTGATGAAGGGGTGTATTGAGTTACCGGAGGAAATGGTGGCAGCAAAGACAGTGGCCAGCTTCAAGGGAGGTGGGACAGGGTGAAGAAGAGGATTAGGACTAAAGGAGGCTGTACTGGGAAACGGATAGAGGAGGGGAACGGGATGGTGGGAGATGACTCCAGGAGGAGTTGGGAAGGGGGGCAGCTCAAGGGAACTAACTGAGTTGCAGACACAAGCAGACCCGATAGACCATTATGGACTGTTTCCGCTGTCAGTTTCATATAGAAACATAGAAACACAGACTTTGACGGCAGATAAGGACCACTTGGCCCACCCAGTCTGCCCATTTCCCTACCTACTGGGTAAGCTGCAGATTCTAGTTAACCAACAGCCTACTTCCTGTAACCCCCCACTATAATTGCCCTATGTCTGTTCCATGCATGTTTGAATTCCCCCACTGTTTTAGACCCAACAACCTCCTCAGGAAGGCGGTTCCATGTATCCACCACTCTCTCCATGAAAAAAAATGTCCTCACATTACCCCTGAGCCGTCCCCCCTCCATCTTTAAATTGTGCCCCCTTGTTCTTACACATCTCTTTTTCTGAAAGATGCTACCCTCCTGGACTTTGTTGAGTCCCTTGAGGTACTTGAAAGTTTCTATCATGTCCCCCCGTCCCTCCTTTCATCAAGAGTATACATATTAAGCTCTCTCAGTCTCTCTTCATATGGTTTCTGCCGCAGACCCTGCACCATTTTAGTTGCCCTCCTCTGGACTGGATATGTTCGTATGTAATGAAGAGAAATAAAAAAAAAAAATGGGTAACAGACCCCACTTCATTCACCTACCAAAGGATGACAACTTATAGCTCTTCATAGTTCTGTTTAGTACATGACAAAACACATTCCTGCTTTGTCTGCCTTGCCATAATAGTCCTGCCATAAATCAGTTCAGACATATTTTTCCAAGATGTCTTCAATTTTCTTTCAAAGGCATTAAATAACTACAAAATAACAAGACGCCCACTAATACCAACATAATGACAGCAGCAAGCTTCACTAGATGTCACCTTTGTTTGACAACACACATCAGAACACTGCATAATCAGTTTGGAAAGGACAAATCCTGCTTAGTCTAATGCTAGATGGCAGGGACAGATAGCTACAGTACTTGCGTGTACAGAACCTAATCTGACTCTTGGAGAAGCCTGGCCTGTCTGAGTCTTAAAATAAACTTAACCAAAGCCCACGATGTTCGTGGTCTAGCACTGACAGCATCTGAGGGTCACAAATGGGAAGAACCTGATTATAAGATAACCACATCTTAAAATGTTTACTCCCATAACCACAAGAAAAAAAAAAAAGTGCTGCAGCTATCTCACACTGTACATGCTGCATTAGTAGCTTTCTACCCACAATTTAAAAAAGGTAAGCAATTTAGGAAATATATTACACAGAGTTTCATCCAAGAATATATTCAACGATTGTGCTTCAACTGTTCTCATTCCCTTAGTTTTGACAACATTTCCCATTTAATGGTATTCAACTGTTGGCATCGTAGAGTCCACCTGAGATTACTGGAGAGTCTGTAATTTCTCTGTATCTTGGTCCAGAATTCAACTGGCTGTATAGAGCAGACCCCCAAACGGGAGATAACACTGGTCATATCAAGACAGCACTATAAATAAAACTACTCGCCAAAAGAAAAAAAAAAAAAGACACCCAGACGTAGACACCACCACTCTTTTTATTTATTTATGTATGTTTTTGTTTGCACTGGGCTGTCGTGGCCTATTTTCAGGCTTGACCCTGTTACATTACAATTTCCACTAACTGTGTGGTAACTGGGCAGGTTAAGCAATAATACAGCACAGCAGTACAGCACAATGTGTAACAGCAGTGAGGCAACTGGACAGTTTATATCACAATACAGTACAATTTATGCAGGAATGTGGCACAGGTTAAGTACAGGATGGTAAATTATGGATTTCCTTCCTAAGTATCTTTTCAGCCCTGACTAATAATAATACTATAGATCAAGGGAGTGCTCCTGACCCTTTCTTCTGCGTGTGAAACATTCACTGAAGTGCGTCTCGCATGCAGCTTCCCTGAAAATGGGCACATTCCAGTACGATTGTTTTTAAATTAATGTTACCGATTGATCTCAATTAATATAGTAATACCACTGCCAAGACCACTCTTAGGATTGTGACAGTGGTCTCACATTCTTGGGGTGTCAGAACTGCTCCCATTCGGTTCACGTCTCTCATACCCTAAGAATGCTCGCTCGTGAGACCACCCTTACAATCATAAGAGTGGTCTTAGTGGCAGTATTAATATGCAATACATGCAATTTTTGAAACACCTTTAAAGATTTTCATGGCACTGTACCAGCACATTAACATAATTGGAATACACAAAGATCAGGAGATAATAAATGCTAGTCAATAGAGAAGTTTTAAGTTTGTTACCTTGATCAGAGCTACCAGCTTTACAACTTTTGCTCCTATGTGTTCATTTAAATAAGCACTTTTCAAACAGATTCAGGCATTCTGAGTACGTCTTCTTTTCCATTGTGACATTTCAATTTCACTGCCACCAGTTTCTTGAAAACTCACCACTACGTTGTTCCTTTCTCATCTCACTTAAGCACTTGCCCACACCGTACAAAGCCTGGACAGCTAAATCCTTATTCATTTCAAACACTCAATCAAGTTTTGTTTATTATGGAGGGTTACAATTAAAAGAGGAAACAAGGGAGGGCGACTCCGATTGGCGGGGGGGGCTCCTAACAGGAAAGGAAAGAGGGAGCAGACTCCTCAGTAATCACTGTGGAATCTGTAATACAAGCAGGCAAGATAAACCTTCTGGCCTTTTTCTGTTGGCATGTTTCATATGTTCGTATTTCTGGCCCTACTTCTGTACTCAAAGTGACCTCACTTTGTTTTGGTACCATGTTCCAAGAGATGGAACACAAATTTCCCCGTACATAAAAATACTGTACCTTCTTAAAACAGATTAGTTTAATGGATTATACATAAAATATTTCATCTTGGCTACAAAAAGTATATGATATACGGGTCACATATGGGGACAATCGATATACTCTAAAGATATTAAAATGCAGTAAACCAGTGGCGCTGAGGGTTGAGGCACTGGATGCCACACCTGGCACCATGCCAGCGACCCAGGTTCGGGAGCGGATGCAGGTCGTCGGGGGTCGGCCAGGGGGAGAAGGACTGAGCGTCCCTGGAACTGCTCTCCTTCTCCGGAGAGGGTGGGAAGAGATTCCTGTGAGGGTGCTGGCTCCTGGCAGTGGGTGGGGGATAGTGCTGGTTGCGGAGCAAAAGAGAGAAGACGGCATCGGTGGACATCTGACGTGCAATGCGCAGGAGCACGTATCGCAGCGCCCTTGGCGCCCCTGCACGCCAGCGCCATAGGGAGAAAACTTGGGACTTGGCCAAATCCTCCAATGCTTGTGAGGATCTGCCTGTGGCGCTGCACTGGATGCTCCAGGAGCTTCCTCTGGCCCTGACTCCTTGGTCTTCCACGATGGGGCCCTCGATGTGACCTATACAGAAGTAGACGGGAGGAGGTCGAGACTTGGGCTCGGCGCCCGGTGCAGATGATGTTGGCGGGATCTGAAAGGGGGACCATAGGACCAGCCCTGCCTAGGAGGTAAGGCATATAAATAAAAAGCAGTAAACAACAGAAATACATAAACAGAAAAGCCTAAATTTAACTGAACTTCAGATTGTTTACAACAAGGCCTTTTGAGGAAAAAAAAAAAAAAAACTTCTGACGCAGGCAAAATTTCCCACTGGTCACTAGGCACACCAAGTAGTTGGTGATGTTGTCTTTCTTGGTTGCAGGACTACAGAGCTCTCTGCTAATTCACCAAGAGAATAAGAGGGCAATTTTATGTTCTTCATACAATATCATACTCTGAAGTTTCCCAACATTCCCCCAGGGTTGGCAGGTACCATTCCAATACAAGTCCCCCTGTCCCAAAGAGGTTGTTTGTTCGTCCCAGATTTCATGTTTTTTCTGCCTCTGGAAAACCCTTCCCAGATTACAGAGAAATGCACTTCTCTTTAAACCAGCCATATACTGGTCCCCATTTTCATTTAAAATAAGAGAATTCTCTCTTGACTGATCTTTTCCCAAGGTCTATGCCGGCTGGGGCACCACAGGATACTCATTCTGCCATTATTTTTTTCTTCCCCATTGAAATTTGTGCCCTTCTGTCACCACCCTTGCCTGCCATTAGGCCCTATACTTGGGGGTTTCAAGTCCCATCTGCTACTCCCCCTGCCGTCACACTGGCAGGGATCCCCACAGTGCAGGACCCTAGTGTCCCCAAGGGCCATCACATGTGGAGACAGGGGACATGGTACTTTTTCCCTGGGTATCTCCCCTTACTCCCGGGGCCTCAGTGTCACGGTCGTGCGTGCACATGGCAGGTGCACATACGCACTGGAACTGGCAACCTTGCTCCACCCACTCGGCCTAGCACCAGCTCCCATCTGCTTATATTGCCACCGAATCTTCACTCGGTGTTGGCCAACAGCCGGGTAGACTCACCTCCACTACCCAGGAGAAGATACCCTGCCCCCCAGGCCAACCCCTGACGGCCCAAGCTCATTCCCAAACCCAGGTCGCCAGTGTTGGAGACGTAAAGCACTCGAGGTGCTTCAGCCCTCTACACCACAGAGCCAGCCTTATTCTGCTATCATTTGATGTTACTAGATGCTACTCAAGAGTCCTGAACTCAGTCCCAGAAAATCTACTTCTTCACTGTCTTAGTAGGCTACTTTAATGATCCCACACTGTTACGCACTCTCAGGTCCATTTACTGGATGTTTACAGCAACCTGTCCCACCCATAGCTACAAAGCCATGTGGGCTTTCCAATCGGTTAAGTAGAAATAGCTATTCTGACTTGGCTCACAAAACAAATATATATTATGGTAGCACGGTAGTGCTACCATAGTTAGGGTTGAGGAGCCATTTACATGTTAAACCCAAAATTTTGCACCTTAATAACTTTGCAACCGTTTGACGGATTTGCCTGAAATTAGGGATACACGATCAAGACCCCATACGCCTTGGGATCTGCCAAGTTTTGTACCGGTCGGACACACGGCTGCGGAGTTATTAAGCGTGATCTGCGCATGCGTTTATGCTTTTTCTGGAATTCTACGGTCGCTACTTACAGGTCACACGGTTTATGTTGACTGGCCCAAATCTTCTAGGGAACGTGGCGTCGGGTCCCTCATGTGCCTTTTGAAGATTTCGTGAAAAAATATTAAACGGTTCAAAAGTTATTCAAAAAACAATTTCCCATTATAAGTCAATGGGAAAAGTTAACAAAAAGTTCGACAGTGTCGCAAATGCATTTTTACTTTCGCAAATGGCCCTCTTACTTTCGCAAATCTGCCATCTTGTTTTCAGTTAGTAATCAGAAAAATGCTTGGCATTTAAATTTGGGACCCTCTAGCAACCTAATTATTTTTGTATTCATCTAGTCGGACCCTGAGGATGCTAGCCATGTCTATTTTGGGGAAAAAACACCCCAGAAATATATGTTTTTCAAATTTCTGGAAAAAGTCCTTTCGCAAAGTACTTTCGTGCTCACGAAAGTGTTGCAAATTTTTGTGAAAGCTTTCGCAAATTGCGACAGTACTTTTCTAGTCTGTGGGAAAATGACAGCAATTCTTTGGCACTCCGCTGCAAAAGAACGGTTTGGAGTTTTGGGCTGAAATTTGAGGAATCGCAGTACATCTCACAGATGTGCCTTTCAGTGTTTCATTGAAAAATATTACACAGCGGCAAAGTTACGGTACTCCAAAGTTGACGCTTTTTCCCATAGGATAACATTACGGCGCACGTATGCATTGCAGCAATTGTTTGGCGCCCTGCTGCAAAATAACGGTTTGGTCTTTTGGGCTGAAATTTGCAGGGAACACAGCCAACATCCCACAGATGTGCCTTTCAGTGGTTTGGTGAAAAAATATTACAGGGAGGCAAAGTTATGGCAGTCCGAACTTCTGTTTTTTTCCCCATAGGATAACATTACGGCATTCACCGCGCCTTTCAGGGTCCGCATCTTGAAGACGGTGCGAGATATGGACTTTTTGTCGAAAAATTTCTTAGCCCCACATACAAAACTAGCCAGGAAAGTGATAATTCATATGACTTTTACATTTTTTTTTCTGTGTCATATGGTTACTGAGATATAAGCAATTTACTATTCCAAGTCCTCATTTTTGTGTTCTGAGAGTCATTATTTTGCATACGTTCTTTCTACTCACTGTCTTTCTCTATACAGCTTTTGGGGAAAACCAGCCTGTGCGCTTACATTACTGTTACCATTACCGTTTCTGCTTGTGGTTCCGTACCCGTTTCACTTACCATTCACGTTTACGCCACCATATGCGTTACCCTTTGCGTTTTCATTTGCGGTTGCGTTTGCGTTGTTTTTAACATTTCTGTCTACAGTACTCTTTCGGTTTCGCTCTGCGTCACCATGCGCATTACAATTTGCATTTGCGGGCACAATGTTACTATGTGACAAGACATCACGTGGCGGGAGCGCGGGTACATTCACTATTTCTCATTATCATTCTCAAAAAGAAGGGAAATTAGAGGCAAAAAAATCCGTTTAATGCATCAGTTCCGCAGCGACAAAAGCGAGGAAATTCGATGTTAGGGTTGAAACTCCCTTTGCACCCCTCCAGCCCACCCCCCCAACTGGAATCGGGGTGCGCACTGGGGTCATCAGTCCTGTCAACCCATTCTCCTATTCCTCAGCTTCTTTCCACATGTGATGGGGTGACAGTTGGGGCCGATGACCCAACTCACTGATTCCAGTTGGGGGTGGGATGGAGGGTGCAAGGGGGTTAAACCCTAACATCGACTCCTCACTTTTGTCACTGTGGAACAACCCTAACTGATGCATTAAACGGATTTTTTGCCTCTAATATATATATATATATATATATTATCAAAGACAAACAGTCTGTTTACATCCAAGTGCAGTTCTTTAATCCGTAAGCACTCATTTCTCACACACTGCACACGGATGTAAAGGCAACTATGTAGTCCACCTTACAAGGCAGCATCTTAAGAGAAACATCCTGAAGCGGCTCAAATGGAGGCTTTGTAAGCATCTTAAGAATCAAGGCACACTCATGGACAGAATTTTTCATGGTATCAGTGGTTTCACCAGCTGACAACACTCTTAGCGTCGCAGGACTGAGACCTATTTTAGAACCTGCCATCAAATGGTCCTGTCTAGGACATCACAGTGGGGACTACAGGTTGCCCAAGAAAGGAACTGCAGCCAAGGGTTCTACCCCTGCAGACTGAGCCCAACACAGTGACAAAATGCTGCTGATAAAGGTCACGGTTTTATATAATTGATTAGCAGTTTTTTTTCTTTGGATGATACCAACTGTTCAGAAAGTATTTATGTAGGTTTTCTAGAAGTGTTATGTTTGCTAAACACAGTGAGGCAGGTGCTATGCATTTTCACAATGTTTTAGCACTTTTATGAGCAAAACACTAATCAATTTTTAAGAGTTAACTAAAACCCTGAAGGTTTCTTGTTTGCTGCTGCAAACTATCGAGAGGATGAAAAGAGCAACAGCAAGACTAGATGCCAAGCAGAACATCAAGAAAATTCACTTGCAATAGAGAAATTTATTTCTGCAGTCTGGGAAGGGACAGTTAAAACTTGTTCCAGCTAGCAGAGGAGGACAACCCATACCATCTGACTGCCTTCTGTGGTAGCAAACACACAACTACACTTTTTTTATGCTTTCCAGAGAGGATGCAGTTCAATTCCCTGGGACTCCACTGTCACTCGGAAGAAATGTAATTGCTCAGGAGCATCGAGGGAGACAGCGAGAAAGACAGAGAGAGAGAGAGAGAGAGAGAGAAGTGGTATACATGACTTGGAGTCTCGCTAAAGCAAAGATACAGTTTGGTGGAGGCCACAGACAACCTTAGCACTACAATCTGGGAGGCATACTTCTCAACCTTTTGCCACTGAATGCGAACATTGACACTGAAAATGTGGGACACTAAAAACGTGGAACACTGGGACACAATGTGAGATACAGCCGTGGAGATGCAAGCTCAGAATACTGTAGAAACTAGTGTCTTTTTCTATACAAAGTCTAATTGTAATTTAGCATCAACAGAGCATTATGAATTTAGATCTTAATGTCTAAGTTTACTGCGCCTTCTCAGCGTGGGCAGTATCATCTCTGTGTGGGACAGAGTAACCCAGAGGGGTTCAATGAGGAATGTCCCTTGTGGATTAGTTGAGGGATTTGCTGAGAGGAGCACTCCCTGCAGTACTCCATCTTACACAGGGGTAGAGCTTCCCCTATGTCTGATTACAGTAGGCTGTAAGCCAAATAAATAAACATACAAAAGAATAAAGCCTTCATAATTCATACTATTTTGGATAGTTTGCAGTAACTGCTAACTACTAACCACAAAATGACATCACTGAAACTGTAAAGTACTATAAAACTTAAGTATTCTGTAAATGGAAGTGAATTAAATTACAGAGAATATTATTTTTTATTTCATTTAATTTTCATCTATTCTCTGCAGCCATCCACATATACACAGATGACACAGTTCCTTTTGCTTCTGATGCCTCAATCCCCAAGCATGAATTCACTTTACAGTGCAGTGTTCACAATGGTCCATAGCTGGTTAGGGGTCTAACCAACTCTCGCTCAATGCCCCCCAAAAAACAATCTATAAATTCTGGCAACAGAACTAACTCACCAGGCTCGGCACTACCCATCTTCACAACTCTTGATGGCTTATCCCCCTTGAAGAAGTTACCCCCTTCAAGTACCTTGGTGTGGAGTTGGAATGAAGCCTCAACTTTTCCCCACAGAGTCCATCCACAAAAAGTTCCTCCCTGTGCGCAGCACACTGTACTGCCACAAGTTCTGCCTCTCTCTCTCTCTCTCTCTCTCTCTCCCAGTCTGCTGTGAGATCACTCTCAAGACTACTGGACTAAGTGAATCAATATACAGTATAGGCAAGACCAATTTTATTTCTAAGGTGCCCAATCCCTAGGCTCTGGGGGAGGTACACAAAGAACAACAAAAGTATTACAGGAGCAACGACTGAAAAATAAGAAGTAAAGAAGCAGGCCAATTTTTTTTTTTCAAAAAAGGGCACATTTTGTTAATAAAATCTTAAAATCTGTTTTCTTTTCCATTTTCCCCCCAAAACTTAGGGAAAATCAGCATGTTTTGTACAACGATGTGGTACAAAATGGGCGTGTCTGCACAAAAAGCTGGTGTGAAGTGGAGTTGTTTGCATGACAAGTGGTGCAAATAAGATTTTTTTCACAAAAAATTGACCAAGCGCTGGTTTAAAAAGGTCAAATTTTGTTTTTGTACCAGTGTTATCAGTCAAAAACAGAAAAATAATTGGCCCTACGTATTAACCAGAACAACAGCTGAATTTTAAAAAGTAGGATTTTAAGACAGATTTAAAAATCATGTTAAGGCACTGGCTGGATAATAATATTCCAACATACCAGGGATGGCACAATGAAACCCCTTTTTTGCCCCTAAGGCCAAAAAGATGATAGCAAGCATGTCAAACAAGTTAAAAGACTACCAGATTAAGTGGAAAAAACTACATACACTTTTACTGCTACCCCAATGATTAATAAGAGCCAACCAGAGAGCTCTACAAATGAAGCAGGTTGCATTGCACACTTAACTACCACTGGTAGTGTAACAGTTCAGTGTGATGAAAATCTTCAGTACGACGACTATTATCCAGTGTGTTTAACAGAAATCCATGACTGTATCAGGGGAAATGCCCACTGTGTGTGTCCACAGTCTGCTTGTGTCTGTAAAAATGAAAATCTTTCAATAAAGTTCATTTAATTTAATATTAAAAAAAAAAGACAGATTTAAAACTGCCTGTAAAGGCCCCACCCCAACACATGGTGTAGCATTCCAGATCTGGGGCGGTGCTACCTCAAATGCTCAATGCCGGATAACTTCAATCGAGGCTAGGGAATGGACTGGAGAGAGTGTGAATGGGGGCATATAGAGTCAGAAGACCTTTCAGGTAGCCAGGGCTCAAACTGTGCAATGCCTTGTATGTCAGCAAGCATATCTTAAAGGAGCAGTACAGTCAAAGTTTACAAAAACATATGTTGTGCAGAGAGTTTTGATTTCTATGCATAGTCCTGGTGCGTCCTGCCCTTTGTCTACTATTAGGAGTTTTTTTCTAAATTAGACTGCTAGTTATATGGTAGTTTTATGGCCCGTGGGGATCTTCCGTCTCAGCAAGGTTTATTGCTCTTCTTGTTCCTACAATGCATCCTGTCTCATGTGACAGTGATGCATTCTACATCCACTGATTCAACACGTACTAGAGACAGCAGCCTGATGTTCTGGCCTCCAATGCATAGCTCTAATTCAATATTTTTGTTTTCTATGTGTGTGCCAGGTCTAGCCAGCAGGTGTAAATATTCTGCTTTTAAAACTTTTCATTTCATCAAACTACGCACAGCCATAAAACGCACATACATCACCCCAGATCATCAATGCTAGAAATTGTTGACTCCAGCCATTTTCTTACAAAATAACCCACTCAATTAGCCCTCAAATATTTGATAAATTGTAAATGTAGCGATTAGTCTTCATTGGCTAAGGAAAGTTAATTAATATCACAGTTCTGTTGTAGCAAATTGACTCTAAACCAGTGCTTGCTTGCTTAATCCATGGTCCCAGATACATCATTGTCATATGAGAAGGGGAGGCATTGTAGGAACAAGAAGAGCAATAAAGCTTATTGAGATGGAGCTCCCCAGGGGCCATAAAACTACTGTAAAACTAGCAGGCTAATTTAGAGAAAACTCCTAATAGACAGAGGGAAGGACATACTAGGACTACACACACAAATTAAAACACTCTGCAGAACATATGTTTTTGCAGAATTTGCCTGTACTACTTTAATATTACTGCACCAAAATGGCACCTAAAAGAAATGATGAAGTACCGGCATGACATGCTCCGACTGGAGTGTCCTTGCAACCAGCCGGGCTGCCGCATTCTGCCCTATCTGCCAGCAGCACAACAACCCTTGAAGATAACCCAAGGAAGAGAACACTGTAGTAGTCCGATACTGATGTGACAAAGGTGTGTACTACAATTACCAGGTCCACTGACACAAGATATGGCTTAATCTGGACAGTATTTTTAAGGAAAAGCCACTGTGAACAATCACCGACACGTGATGTTCTAGTGTCAGCATGATGCCCAGATTTGTTGCCCTGTCCACAGATCCAAGTGTGGTGCCCTTCAGAGATTGCAAACTGGCATCAATATTTCTCGTCACGAACCCAGGGTGACCAGGCTTGACTAGTAACAACTTTGTCTTATCCCAGCTGAGATGAGCTTGCTGGAGGACATCCAGTCATTTATTTCATTAAGATACCAGCTGTGCACAGTGTCCACATCACCCGTTTGACGTACAAGCCAGATGCAAAGAACAGTTATGTAAGAACTTACCATAACAGCAGATCTTCTAGAGAATCTCCTCCATTAGGCCACACCTTTGGAACTACAAGTCATCAGTGTCAGGACCACTTTGGAAACTTTTTGCTAGTCAGGGACCACCCACAATGATGTGCAGTGTCAATGCATATATAACGTGGGAAGCACCATCACTGCTCACTTGAGCAAGAAATGTGTCTACCCTGTCCTGTGGCAGAAAGTACTGTCTCTGTGTCCAAGGCCACCCCTATATGTACCAAACTCTTTGGCATGGCGTCAACACAGACTTTGGCACATTTGGTGTGACCCCCAAGTTGCTGAACAACTAATGTGTCCGAGATAGGGTATTAGCAGAGCTTCCCTGGAGTCAGTGATTCATATAAGGAAAAACATACAAGCCTTCTCTGTGAAATGCTGCCGAAACTACTGCCAAGCATTTTGTAAAGACCCATGGCACACAGGACAAGCCAAAAGGGAATACCTTGAACGGATAATGTTTGCTCTCCAGTACAAAGTGGGAGTACTGTCTGTGGGATTTCCTGATCTTTATACGAAGGTATGCACCCTTCATGTCCAGAGAACACAGCCAGTTACCCGTTTGTAGCAGGGGAATCTGAGTTTTCAGGGATACCATTGGAAACATTTTGTACTTGATGTACAGGTTGAAATCCCTAAGACTGAACACAGGACACAGAACCCCCATCCATTTCAGGACTTGTCGTCAAAGCACAGGTCAGGAAGCATAGGAAAACCAGGATCAGTTTCAAAATTCGCAAACAGCATTTTATTTTTTTCAGTAAGAGTAATTATACCCGCAGATATGCAAGGGGGAAGAACAGACAGCAATAGCAAGGGAAGGCAGAGAGATAGCGAGAGGCGGAGAATTGCAAAACCGTCAGAATGATCAGCTCCTAGGTCTCACAAGAAAACTGGGTTACGCAAACAGACAGAGAAGGCGAGGATAGAACTGACCCTTGCATTCAAACTCTTTCTGCATAACAAATGGGGCAGGGCCTTATTCAACCCTGTCACAGGACTAGGAAGTATCTGGAATAGAACCCTTTGTATCTCTCCTGAGGACAAATCAGTTCTACGACACATTTTTGAAGCAAAGTCTTAACTTCTTTCTTCAGAAGGGGGGCAAACGGCCCAGAGGATAAAAGGATGCTCTGCAGGGATCTGTAACAGACCCAGAGCATGTCCCCTTGCAATCATCTCCAGAACCCCCTCATCTGTAGTGTCCTCCTGCTGTTTCAGATGCAGGGCAGATCCTGCCTCCCCCAAACACTCACCCCTGGAAGCAACAGCTGAGGAGTGGGGGAGAAACGGAAGTGAGTCAGCTGGAATCAGGGACGGCAGGGCCACTGGAACAGATTTATCAGGGTGTTTCTGCATGGGCACCAGGAGGGATGATACCTGGCAAGGTAACACCACCTCTACCACGGCCTTGCTGATGGGAGGCATGATTACCTCGAGCAGCAGGCCTACAAAAAAAGATCCCCGAGCACGACCTCTAACAGCAGTGGGATACAGGGACTTTACAGACATTAGACCGATTTTAGAAGTCTGAAGGCCACACAGGGCTTCTTCAACATCATAGACAAAAAAAATGTGCACCCTTTGAAGGGAGAATTCAAAACTGCCTGCCGCATATCAGCAGCAAAGCCTGCAACTCTGAGCCAAGAATACCTTCTCATTCAAATGCCAAAAGCTGCAGCCCTGGCAGAAACATCAGAGACTTCATAAGCTGAACGCAGCCAATGTTTCCTAACCTCCGCACCAGCACACAATGTTTTAAGCAAATCAGCCTTAGCAGAGACATCAGCCAAAGCCTGAGTGGCAGTACAAGCAGCTTTCCACAGACTGTTCCGATATTTGATCATGTGGGCCCAGTAGTTTGCAATCCTACGGCCCAGTGAAGCAGATGCTTAAGTACGCTTGCCCATCACATCCAGCACCCTATATTCCTTACCAGGAGGCAAAGTACTCGTATGTCTAGGAGGTCTTTAATTATCATGAGCAGCCATGATGACCACTAAGTCAGTTTCTGGCTAGTTAGCATAATAAAGCTGAGCAGATAGGGCTGTATACTGCTTATCAGCCCTTCTAGGGACTGCAGGCAGCAAGTTTGGTCTGTACCATGCAGCAAAAGAAACATCTTTTGATGCAAGATATAAGAGTTGAATGGTAATGGTGGGGGGGCAGAGTACTTCCAAAGATTTCATGAGACTCCATTTAGTGGAATCTTCCTGTTACACTTCAAAACCCATTTCACACTGCATCTGCAGCATCATGGCGTGAAAAGATGGTTTCTCAGGGGGAGACCTCGGGGTATAAACCAAAGAGTCCTCATTACAGGAAGAGAAGGTAGAATCAGACTGAGGAGGGACCATCCACAAATTGTTCGCACCCTTATACTTGTTCTCTAAATCTGCCTAAGTCCACAAGGTCAGGATTATATTCCATTTCATCGTTGTCATCATGAGCAACGAGGGGAACCACAGAAAGGAATGACGACATCGGCAGCAGCTGAGAGACAGGAATCTGTGGTATGCAGATGAAATCTGTCAACAGAGGCGGAGAGCCAGAAGGTCCGGTCGGCGGGCATAACTGCGTGCAACAGCATCCTTGGTAGAATGCGTTGAATCATTTTAGGGAATGACGCCAGCACAACCTGGGAGTCAAGAGCACCCTGAAAAGGGGCTGCGACTACTTGCATCAATGGGCCACAGCTCGACTATGATGGCGTCATATCCTCCATAGTAGGTATGGCAGTGCCTAAGCCAAGTCCCACCCTTGGTGTCTCAACGATCGTCGGGGGGGGGCTGTAGTCGATGCTACCAGAGCAGGCGATGACTAGGACATAACCATTCTCAGTGTCAGATAAGCTGCAGATCCTAGTTAACCAACAGCTTACTTCCTCCTACCCCCCACTAGGAATGCCTTATGTCCAAGGCCCCTAGAATTCTGCGGCCGCAGAACTTGCAATCTACCGCAGAACTTCTGCGGTGCCGCAGAATTCACTCTTCTTAGTGATTTTTTATTAATATTTCTATTTATCCATACAATCTGGTTCCCTTCCCCTCTTTTTATATTCAAAACCCCCCAATATGCTCAGAATGTGATGTTACCATTGCTATAACATCATAAATTAGCTAATGAAATGGCTGCATTCTGCAACAGAAATGAACAGTCACTTATCTACCACAGCTCCCACTGCCAGAGGTGGTGGCACAGCACATCAGGCATGGTGATATTTGCTCAACCTGCACTACAGCCTAATACAATTTTCAGTCTTACATTATTGCACTAGGGCCAACTTAAACAAAACCTTGTCAATAGCACAGACCTGTTAAGTCCATACCTCACTTTGTACAAACCCATTTGTGCCTTTAAGGTATAGAGATGCCATCTGAAATGAATAACTGGTACAATGAATTTAACTGCCATTTTTAAGAAAAATAAAGTAACTATGCCCAGAAAAGTGGAATACAATAATGTGTAGACCTGTTGAAAGAACAGACCTGTTAAATAAATAATTGCACTGTATGCATTTTTGCCAGGGTTATTGATTACATATTGTCATTGCTTGATAGAATCACCTAAGAGTTATGGAGAAATGTTGTGTGCAGGGACAGCTGTTGGGCCAGATGGTAGCATGCTGTGTTTCCGTGCTGGCAACTCGGGTTCAGAGATTAACTCTGGGAGCTGGATGGGCAGCACAAGGATTGGTGGAACACATCACTGCTCGGAGCCTGGGAAGGTATGGTGCACTGTTTTGTCACACGGCGGACACATTGTGATGGGCTGGACAGCTCTATTTCACAATCGGTTCTCATGCATGTCATGGCCTGATGATGTTACGTAGTGTGTCAGGGGAAGCAGGTTGACGTGAAAAATGAGCTTTGCAATAACTGCTCTATTCTGTTTATTCCATTTCCAATGGGACCTGTATGAATGAGGATGCAATTTCATGGAAATTAAAAAAAAAAATATATATATATATATAAAAATACACACACACACACACACACACATACAGTATCTGTCTCACTCACTATATATACACAAACACACACAAATATTTGTATGTATGTTACAGACTGCATATAAATATATAAGTGATGCACAGCAGGAACCTCATGATTGGTGTAGAAAGCACATACAAATATATAAGTGATAGACAGTGGAGACCTCATTAGTGGGTTAGATAGTATGCATATAGAAATACCTTATTTATCACATAAGGTCCCCCCTGCATATGTTATTTATGCAATAGGCTAGGACCTTAAAGGAGAGACATTTGTTTTGCTTTATTAGGCATAAAATTATTTCTATAAGTCTGTTATCTTTTGAACTAGTTTTACTGTGCTTTCCCCCATCCTGATTGCTATAATCACTGCCATGAAAGTGAAGTCAGAATGATAAGCCGACACTGTGATGTGGTAGTTTGTTAGTGCCGCAGAACTTCCGGAGAAATTACAAACCACCGCCGTAGAAGTTCTGCAGCAAATGGTAGTCTTGCCGCAGAACTTGGTCCTACTGTGCCGCAGAAAAGTAGGGGCCTTGCTTATGTCTGTCCCATGCATTCTTGAATTCCCCCACTGTTCTTGACTCCACGACCTCCTCAGGGAGGCTGTTCCATGCATCTACAACCCTCTCTGTGAAAAAAATACTTCCTCACATTACCTCTGAGCCGTCCCCCCTCTATCTTTAAATTGTGTCCCCTTGTTCTTGCACATCTCTTTTTCTGTAAGATGCTACCCTCTTGGACTTTGTTGATTCCCTTGAGGTACTTGAAAGTTTCTATCATGTCCCCTCTCTCCCTTCTTTCCTCACGGGTATACATATTAAGCTCCTTTAATCTTTCTTCGTATGTCTTCTGGAGCAGACCCTGCACCATTTTGGTTGCCCTCCTCTGGACAGCCTCCACTCTGTCTATGTCTTTTCGGAGATGGGGTCTCCAGAACTGCACGCAGTACTCCAGATGGGGTCTCACCAACTGTCTGTACAGAGGAATAACAACTTCCTGTTTTCTACTATTGATGCCTCTCCCTATGCCCTTGCCCTTGTCTCTGTGTTTGTGCTTATGGCCAGACAATGAGTAGCCCCGAGACAATGGCTGTTCTTTGGACTTCAACGATGTTTCTTGGCCAATGAAGACGGAGAAGCAGATTTTTAGTCCTTTTCCTTCTCCATGGCTTTCAACGCCATTCATGAAAGAAATTTTCTAGCACTTTTTGTAATTTTTCTTTATTCTTTATCTTTCTTTATTCTTCTTCAGATGTCAGCGTGGCTCAGTTGGTAGCACATCCGCCTGTGGATCAGAAGGTCGTGGATTCTCGTCCCACACCGGGATTGGACTTGCACCTAAAAATCGCTGGCATCAGAGTGCAGTATTGGGGGGTGCTGTACTGCTGGGGTGTGCCGTCCTTCGCATGAGACGTTAAACCGAGGTCCCTTCTGCCCATCCTGGTGTTGTCCTGGTGGGTGTCCAGGTGGAAGTAAAAGAACCCAGGGCACTCTTCGCAAAGAGTAGGGAGCATTCCCGGTGTCCTGGCCAACATTCCCCTTCCCATAAACCGGTTCATGCAATTATCCAGGCTGTGTGTGGGTGATGATGTGCAATATGGCCACCACCACACATTCAGTCACTTCACTACCAGTCTAGCATTGCTTGTAAAGCACTTTGGATGTATGAAAAGCGCTATGTGAATGCTGATTCCTCTTCTTCTTTATCCGCTCTGCTCCAAAGCTGAGAAATCTCTCCGGTGAACCCGCTGGACCTTGCCTCCACCGCCCGCCTGAACCACTTTCCCAACCGAGGAACTGGGTGCTGCCCCTCCCTTCCCACTGGCCATTATGGGAGGAGGAGGGAACCACAGAGAGTCAAGTCGAGGTTGGGGCCGGCCTTAAGCATGGGGGCTCTGCCACTGGGGTGTCCACCGTTGCCTTCCTGGTGCCAGGGATTTTTCCCTTTTCATTGCCGCCCCCCCCAAAATGCAGAACGTGCAATGCCATCAAGCATGTGACGTGTGTGCTCCCACCCACATCCACAGGATGGCCGCCTGACATCGACCCCTCTGCAAGCCCCTGACTGCAGTGCACCCAGTCTCCACTGGGCACCACTAGTGTTGCGGGACGTGTGCCTCCCTCCCTCCCAGGAGAGAAGAGCAGTCCATTGGACACTCAATCCTCTCATCTCCGACCGACCCCCGGCTCGTTCCTGAACCCAGGTCGCTGATGTGGCGCGAGGTAAGGTGGATGCCTCAGTGCCACCGAGCCAGCCATCTAGCACTTTCTAACAGTGTCACCCTGTAGCCTGGTTATAGCTCTGGCAAATCTCACAAGCTCCCACACTGTGAGGCAGACCCAGACAGAACACACAAATTGTGTGTGTCTTCCTTGTAAATGTTATATCCGCACTTACAATATCGAAACAAAGGCTCATTTGACTTCGGAAGCATACACAAATGATGACAGTAAAACTAAAAAAAGTCAAATAACAAACAGCAATAGCTTGGTTGACGTTTCCCTTAGCAGATCTGATGATGATGATCAAATGCGGGAGAAAGCACTGAGAAGTGATGGGGCCACCCTCATTATATACACCCTGCACGTCACTGCGGATGGCACCCAACTAGCAAAAAGTTTTGGAGTGGTCCAAACACTGATGGCTTATAGTTCCAAAGGTGTGGCCTAATGGAGGAGATACCCTCGATGAAGATCTGGGTAGTACCTGGATAGCAATGAAACTCCAGACCATACCATACCATCTGATGATACTCCCCAATGGCAGAATGTACACAGTGAACAACAAGGGAGCAAGAAGCAAGAGGGTGGTGGAGCCATGGAATGCACTGCCTGGGAGTCTGGTGGAGGAGGGCACAGTGCAGGGCTTCAAGAAGGGGTGGGACAGGTACAAGGGAAAATTAAAGCCAAAGATGACCCTCTCTGGGGCGGGGGGGTGGTGGAAAATCAAGCACCCATTAGGAGGCTGGCTACCGAGCAGACATGACAGACCATCAAGCCTATTCTGCTGGCTTTTAGTATGTTAGTATGTAAGAACTGAAGCCTGAAACACTACATTGGAGGGCAGCAGTCCCAGAGATGAAACTATCCAGAAACACATGCTGCATCCAGTCAGTGAGATAGGACTCAAACCAACGCAGCACTGTCCCAGTGAGTCTCACATAGTGCCTCAGTCAATCCAGTAATATCCCTTAGTCCACCACGTCAAACACGGATAAGAGATCAAGCAGTACCAAGATGTAACGAAGCTTACTTACCTGTAACAGTAGTTCTAGGAGTGGTAATATGATGTTCATCCACACTTCTGGCAGTTGCCTTTCCCTTTAAGACTTGTCGGAAACATCTTCAAGCTAGCTCCTCCCACCCAGCAGGTGGTAACTCCCTTGGCTCTGCCCCATGATGCCAGATCCTGCTCACTGGAAGCAGTGTTGTGCGCCAAAGCCAGGGGAGGTCGGGTGGGTTCATGTGGATGAACATCATATACCACTCATAGAACTACTGTTACATGTGAGTAACCTAGTTTTCTAGGGATGTGGATATGATGTTCTATCTACACTTCCGGCAAACTCCTAGCAATTCTTCAGGAGGAGGGAGGCAAGGTGCACACCCCCTACTTAGGGAACAGAGATTGGAGAAATGAGGCCCCAAAACCAGCATCCCAGCGTGACTCAAGATCAATGTGATAATGGGAAATGAAGGTGTGTGCTGACCTCCAGGTAGCAGCCCTGCAGATTTCCTGGACAGAGACATCCCTGGAAGCAGCCACCAGGGCAGCAATATGATGAGTGGAATGAGCCCTTAGCCTTCCAGAAAGCTCCCTAGCCGCCAGCCTACAGCAGAGGTTGATGCAGGATACAATCCACCTGCTAATCATCCGCTTAGCTGCTGGTCTGCCAAGTGCAGCTTCAGTGTAGGTGACAAATAGCTGGCGAACTTCTCCTCGAACTCCAGCCGTACACTCCTTATAGTAGGCAAGTGCTCACCACAGGTCCAGAGAATGGAGCCTGTGCTCGGCCTCCAAGGTGTGACTGGTAAAGTACACTAAGGGATTAATCACCCTATTAAGGTAAAACTCTGACACAACCTTTGGGAGGAACTTCGGGTTCGGGCATAGGACAACCCTGTCCCTGTGGAAGACCAAGTAAGGAGACTCCACCGAAAGCGCTTGGAGCTCACTGATCCTTCTGGCTGACATGATAGCCACCAGGAAGGTGGTCTTCCATGACACGCGAGACATGTTACACCTGAGCATCGGTTCGAATGGCTTGCCCATGAGCTTTGCCAAAACCAGCAACAAGTCCCATGGTGATGGTGGTTTATGCACCAGAGGGGAAATGTGGTCAAGGCCTTTGAAAAAGTACCAGACCACCTTCTTCTGTGCCACTGACTGCTGAATGGTCCACACCCAGTAAGCAGAGATGGCTGCCAGGTGCACCTTAAGGGTCGTTGACTGAAGGTCCAACTTAGAGAGGGACCACAGGTAATCAAAGATACTAGCCACGGGACAGAACAAGGAGCCCAGCCGCTTGCCCTGGCACCAAATGGAGAACCTCTTCCACTTGAAGGCATCGACTCCTTCTGAGATGCCACCACAACACTGAGGACATCATCGGAGAGAGCCAAAGCCTCCAACTCTAGCCGCTCAGGAACCAGGCTGTCAGGTGCAGGGATTGACGGTCCAGATTGAGTACCTTCCCCTGACTGATGGATAGCAGGTCCGGGCGGAGAGGAACACGCCTCGGGAGTCTGCTGCTGAGGCTGAGGAAATCAGAGTACCAGAACTGGCGGGGCCAGTTAGGAGCAACCAGAGTCACCTGTGCCGTGTCCCTACTGGACTTGAGCAACACTTTGTGAATCAAGGGAAGTGGAGAGAAGGCATAAAAGAGGCCTGGAGTCCAGGGCCTTGAGAAGGCATCCCCCTCCAGCATTCCCTGCTGAGGGGGGCAGGCACAAAACAGACTCAGCTTTGCATTCTCTCTGGAGGTGAACAGGTCCACCTGAGGGGTGCCCCACTGGGAGAACAGACTGTGTACTGTGATGCTTGGCCAGCTGGTTACGATTATTGTATGATATTGGTATTATAAATAAATGGTCAGTGTATGAAATGTCAGTCTGTGAGATTTGGCCCTTTTAAATTACAAGGTGTCAGCAGCTGACATCATAGGATGTATTACACTGACCAGGAGATCTTTGTAATGTAATTAACTTCCTTGAGAAATTGCATTTTATGGCCTTTTTATGACCTCACGCTTTTGAAGTTGAAAATCAAAGGTGACTTTATGAGTCTGCCAGAGGATGAGCCTAATAAACTTTTATGACGTCTTAAGAGGAACAGGCCATTTGATACCAGCATGGTGTGAAAAGTTGTAAACCTCAAAGGAACTGGTTGATCAAAGACTCATGATTTGGGAACTGGGTTTTTGCTGATGTTGACATTATTTAACATACCTCCTGGTAGGAAAATCATGTTTGTAATTTTATATTCAAAAAGGAGGAGCTAGATGACTCACAGAAGGAGTGTGGAGACACAGAGTTTAAACTGATACTTGTGTCTGAAATGTCTCTTCCATCATCTTGGGACTCTAGAGAGAGACAGCTCTCTGATCTAACTTTAAAACGCACTTCTAGAGGCAATACCTTAGACAGCAAAAATCTAAATGTATTGTGGTAGGAGTTTTGCTTTTTAATTTTCCCTTGTTCTTTTATGTGATTGTGAGCTCTTTGATATATTGTTCCGTGTTTACATTTTTGTCATACTTTTATCATCTTTTAGTAAGGAACCTTTTCTTTGAAAGACTGCCTGGGTGTCTATCAGTTCTTTTTTGCATGTGACATATAGGTGGTTAAGTCTGACAACTGTTCAACAGCTTGATGGTATTACTAAGCTTGGTAAAAGGCAAGAATATATCTAAGGTCTCTTACAGAGTTTTAAGGGTTCATTTTGGATATCTGGTTAGGTGCCCTTAGGTGAAAGATATATTGCATCCCCACGAAGAGATTATTATCTGAGCCTGTACATTTAGGTACGCTAGCATAAGGTTCACAATTTGAATCCCCCAGAACTTGAGACTAAAGCTGATTCGGACCCAAAAGCAGACAGGAGGGTTGCCCTGTCTGTTACCTGTTCATACTATTGCGCTCCGAAGTTGGCACTGTGGGAGCAGAGGGCCTGACCTGCAGAGTGCGTTTCTGACAGATTTGGTTGGCAGCGGTGCAATAAATTTGGTAACACAAGCTTTTACTGTTCAGTGTGTCAGCTTAATACTGTACAGCTCACTTGCAAAAGAAGGCAGTGATTTTTTTAAAAAAAGAAAACAGAACTATATAATTTTGTTTACAAGTCAAAGTTCTTCCCCGTTTTATTTTTTTTCAAAGTGCAAGTTAGAGTAGCTGTAGTTAGGGAAGAAGATGGCTTCCAACTACACTGGGTGCACTGCAGACTACTTGAGGCAGCTGTGCCAGGACAGAGGAGTCCAGTATGAGGGGAAATCCAACAAGTAGAACCTCATAGATGCCCCGCTGGTAGCAGATGCCCAGAGCATAGAGTCACACACTGTGACTGTAAAGGACCAAACCTTGGGCATGGAGGGGCCCCTGCAGTGTTCAGATCCAGTGAGGAGGACAGCAGGGCCAGTGCAAGCCAAGGGCCACAGCAGCGGGGAAGGTCACCAGCATTATGGAGCCAGAAGCAATCAGGCTGCAGACTGAGTTGCGCAGAATGGAGCTGGAGCTCCAGAGGGAGGCTGAACGAGAACGTCGAGAGGCGGAGTGTGAACAGTGAGAAGCAGACCGAGAGGAGCGTGAGTACCAGAGGCAACATGAACTGGAAAAGCTATGACTCCAAACACCAGCAACAGAGCAGGTAAGTGGCTTGCGTTTAACTGGAACTACAGGACTGGGTTACAAATAAAATTCCAAACTGATAGCTGAATTTAAAGAGGGGGAGGATATGGATGCCTTTTTAAATTCCTTTGAAAAGGTTTGTATTCAGGCAAAGCTTCCTAGAGGGTCCTGGAGCTTCCAGCTATCCCTGCTACTTACCGGGAAAGCTCAGGATGCACTGGGTCAAATGGACAATGAGGACAGTAATGATTACAGCAAACTTAAAGCTGCACGTTTGAAAAAGTTTGATTTAACTGCAGAAGCATACAGAGCTAAATTCTATAAGCTCAGGAGAAGCCCTGGAATAAGCTACGAGGAGCTAGCCGTGAAACAACGTCAATGTTTAAAACATTGGTGGGAGGGAATTGAAGCAAACTCTGTAGATAAAATTGAAAATGCTGTACTGTTAGAAGAGTTTTCTGGGGCATGCCTAGCAGAGCTGTAACCTGGCTGGAGGACCGAGATCCTAAAACAGTGCAAGAGGCTGCTGAACTCTCGGACCGCTATGCCAAGAGCAGACCTGCTCTGAAAGCGAATGGGGCGGGCGTGGCAGCGCATAAAGGGAAAAGCGCGCCTTCAGGGCAGCTAAAACCCTCACGGCCTCCACAGAAACCAGTTAGCCCCAGGTTTCAAAGAAAAGATTTTTCTGAGAAAAGAAACTGGGCATATTGCCAGACAGTGTCCCAAAAGGATGAGCAATATGCAAAATGGGGCTAGGAAAGAAGTGGGTTGTTTGTGTGTCCCTGGAAGCATACCTATGAACATGAGGCAACACATGCACCCAGTCACTCTGAATGGTGTACAGACACAAGGGTTAAGAGACACAGAGGCATCCCCGACGTTGGTAAAAGGGGATCTGGTAGAGCCTGGTCAGCTTATACCCAATAAATTTGACTGTACAAGGTTTCACTGGGGAGGAGAAAACATTGCCACACGCTAGTGTTCTCCTAGACTGGGGTGAAACAGGGGGAACTGTGCGACAGGTGGCTGTAGCCAAAACCTTAGCAGTTGACATCATCCTTGGCAACAATCTCAAACAGTGCAGTTACCCGTAGCCAAGCAACAAGGGAAAATTGTAGTTCCCTGGACCCCACAGAAGCCACTGTGGAAACCACTGGGAGGCTGGTTCCCCAGCCTGTCTCCCCCGATATGAAGACTAATGAATGGGGGGGTAGAAATTTCCCCAGTAGCAGTTAACTACACGGCTACGGAGGGTTACTCCGAAGAAGGAGGGGGTGACCCATTGTCAGAGGGTTAGGGATGACAGTGATCCTGAGTGCTCCGACACTAGAGCTAGGGACCCTAGTTTAGATACTGAAGGGGACCAGTCTCATGCCTTGGGAATGTGTAAGGAGTTTGCAGCTGTTCAGAAAAGTGACCCTAGTCTAGAGAAGCTGAGGGTTTGGGTAGACTCTGACGGAGTACAGGGAGGTGACGGGAAACATAAGGTTTATTGGGAAAATGGACTGATGTTTACTCAAGCTGAAAAGACAAAGGGAGGGGTGATAGGCAGGCAGCTTGTCATTCCCCAGAGGTATCGCGAGCAGTTGCTCAAGACTGCACATGATATTCCCTTGTCTGGTCATCTGGGAATCACGCGCACTTCTCAGCGGTTGGCCCAAAATTTCTATTGGCCAAACTTCACCCAGCAGGTGAAGGAGTATTGCAGGTCATGTCACCGGTGCCAAGAAATAGGGAAGGCGGGTAAGAAAACCCAAACCACCCTAATTCCATTGCCCATAGTGGAGGAGCCATTCCAGAGGGTGGGAGTGGATATTGTGGGCCCTTTAAATACCCCCAGCTCCTCCAGGAAGAGGTTCATCCCGACTGTGGTGGATTATGCCACCTGGTATCAAGAGGCAGTCGCCCTATCCTCACTGAGGACAGAAAGTGACAGATGCCTTACTGGGGATTTTCTCCAGTGTTGGGTTTCTGCAGGAGATTATCACCGATCGAGTGGGTTCCTTCATGTCGGACCTGATGAAATATTTGTGGGAGAAGTGTGGGGTGGTGCAAAGGCATACGACACCTTATCGCCTGCAAGCCAATGGGCTTGTGGAAAGATTTAACAGTACCCTGAAGTCAATGCTCCAAGCGTTTGCTGAACAGCATTGGGAGGGACCTTCCCAACCTGTTGTTTGCATACAGGGAGGTGCCACAAGAGTCAACAGGATTTTCCCCCTCGAGCTCTTATATGGATGCCGGGTACATGGGCCCCTAGACTCAATATAGGAGGACTGGGAAGGCAAGCACGCCACTCAGGGAACTCCCATAGTGGATTATGTCCTTAGGTTTAGGGAAAGGCTGAAGGAGCTTATGGGGACAGCCCAGACCAACCTGGCAGCTGCCCAACAGAAACAAAAAGTGTGGTATAACTGCAGAGCCAGAGCTCACTTGTACGTGGTGGGTCAGGAAGTCATGGTCCTTATTCCGGTCCGGAAAGACAAGCTGCAGGATGAGTGGGCAGGACCATACAAAGTAGTTAGAAAGGTAAATGATGTGAACTATATCACAGTTACCTGACAAAAAACATACAGAAAGAATGTACCATGTCAACATGATAAAGCCATATGCTAAAAGGGCTAACAAGGTGTTTGCAGTGTGTAGTCTTGGGGAGGGGACTGACGAAGGAGACACCCTTCTGGACTTGCTGGAAGAAAGCAAGAGGGAGTCCTCGGTGGAGGCAGTTAAATTGTCACCCCAGCTGGCCCCGGACAAGATCCAGGAAGTAAGGGAGGTTTTAGCAGACTTTGCCACACTGTTTAGCGCCAAGCCTGGACTAACTCCCTTAGCGACACACGATGTGGAGACAGGGACACAGACGCCCATATGGCGGACAGCATATCGGGTGTCAGAGGCTGTCCAAAGAGACATTAGGAGGGAGGTGAAGGAAATGCTGGATTTAGGGGTAATCCAGAGATCCCACAGCCACTGGGCTTCACCCGTAGTCCTTGTGCCCAAGCCAGATGGCTCTACTCGTTTTTGTGTGGACTATCGTGGACTGAATGCAGTCACAAAGTCAGACGCCCACCCGATGCCCCAGATGGACGAACTCCTGGACAAGTTGGGAAGGGCGACATACCTTACAACTACTAACCTGACAAAGGGGTATTGGCAGGTAGAGTTAACTGACACAGCTAAGGAGAGGTCGGTCTTCATCACTCCGATAGGCTTATTTGAATTTAAGGTAATGCCTTTCGGAATGAAAAACACCCCACCCACTTTCCAAAGGTTGGTGAACCAGGTGTTAAATGGTGCTGAGGAGTATGCCGTTACATACCTGGATGACACTGCCATCTTTAGTGCCAGCTGGGAGGAACACCTGTCCCACCTTAGGGAAGTGCTGGTCAGGATACAGAGGGCCGGGCTCACTGTCAAAGCTGAGAAGTGCAAGGTGGCCATGGCTGAAGTGGCATACCTCGGGCATGTTGTAGGCCGGGGACAGCTCTGTCCCAACCAAGTAAAAAATATAGGTGATCAAGGCATGGCCCAGACTAGAAATGCAGAAACAGGTCAGAAGTTTTCTAGGGACAGCAGGGTACTATAGGAAATTTGTACCCAATTACAGTGCCCTGGCTGCTCCCCTATCTGACCTAGTAAAGAAAAAGATGCCTAAGAAAATTACCTGGGAACCAGCCTGTGAAAAAGCCTTTACCAGACTGCAGGAGGCACTGTGCAGTGCTCCTGTGTTGACAAGTCCTGACTATAGCAGACCCTTTATAGTCCAGACGGATGCCTCAGATGTGGGTATTGGGGGGATACTGAGTCCGACATCCAATCAAGGGAAAGAGCACCCTGTAGTGTACCAGAGTAAAAAGTTACTTCCCAGGGAGCAGGCTTACTCTACTGTGGAAAAAGAGTGTCTTGCCATAGTGTGGGCCCTAAAGAAGTTAGAGCCATACTTATATGGGCAGCATTTTGAGGTACAAACTGCCCACAACCCCCTGGTTTGGCTGACACAAATGGGAAAAACTAATGGAAGACTATTAAGATGGAGTCTTGCTTTGTAAGGGTGTGACATGATGATCTAACATAGGGCTGGAGCGACCAATCAGAATGCAGATGGCTTGTCACGTCGCGTCTATATGAAGAGTGAACTGACTTAGGGAGCTCATCTCATGCAGGGGATAGAGCCCCCCAAATTCAGTCTAGGAGGGGAGGATTGTGATGCTTCACCAGCTGGTTTTGATTATTGTATGATATTGGTATTATAAATAAATGGTCAGTGTGTGAAATGTCAGTCTGTGAAATTTGGCCCTTTTAAATTTCAAGGTGTTAGCAGCTGAAATCACAAGATGTATTACACTGACCAGGAGATCTCTGTAATGTAATTAACTTCCTAGAGAAATTGCATTTTATGGCCTTTTTATGACCTCAAGCTTTTGAAGATGAAAATCAAAGGTGACTTTATGAGTCTGCCAGAGGATGAGCCTAATAAACTTTTATGACGTTTTAAGAGGAACAGGCCATTTGATACCAACATGGTGTGAAAAGTTGTAAACCTCAAAGGAACTGGTTGATCAAAGACTCGTGATTTGGGAACTGGGTTTTTGCTGATGTTAACATTATTTAACATACCTCCTGGTAGGAAAATCATGTTTGTAATTTTATATTCAAAAAGGAGGAGCTAGATGACTCACAGAAGGAGTGTGGAGACAGAGTTTAAACTGATACTTGTGTCTGAAATGTTTGTTACATCATCTTGGGACTCTATAGAGACACAGCTCTATGATCTAACTTTAAAACGCACTTCTAGAGGTAACAGATAGCAAAAATCTAATTGTACTGTGGTAGGAGTTTTGCTTTGTAATTTTCCTTTGTTCTTTTATGTGACTGTGAGCTCTTTGATATATTGTTCTGTGTTTACATTTTTCTCATATTTTTATCATCTTTTAGTAAAGAACCTTTTCTTTGAAAGACTGCCTGGGTGTCTGTCAGTTCTTTTTTTTTTTTTTACATGTGACGTATAGGTGGTTAAGTCTGACAACTGTTCAACAGCTTGATGGTGTTACTAAGCTTGGTAAAAGGTAAGACTATACCTAAGGTCTCTTATAGCGTTTTAAGGGTTCATTTTAGATACCTGGTTAGGTGCCCTTAAGCGAAAGATATACTGCATCCCCAGAAGAGATTATTATCTAAGCCTGTACATTTGGGTATGCTAGCATAAGGTTCACAGTTTGAATCCCCCCAGAACTTGAGACTAAAGGTGATTCGGACCCAAAAAGTAGATAGGAGGGTTACCCTTTCTGTTACCTGTTCACACCATTGAGCTCTGAGGTTGGCACTATGGGAGCAGAGGGCTTGACCTGCAGAGTGTGTTTCTGACATGTACTACCTCTGGGTGGAGAGACCGTTCGTGAGACACCTCACCCACATGGCTGAGAGTGTCCGCCAGCAGGTTGGAGCCCCTGCCACATGGATGGCTAAGAGATCGGCCTCCAGGCTGCGCACAAGGGTCCACATGCAGAGAGCTTTCTTGCACAGTGGCAGGGAGTGCGTCCCATCCTGTTTGTTAAGGTAGTACATGGTCGTGTTGTTGTCCATCTGGACCTGGACCACCTGACCCCGGATGTGCGGAGGAAATGTAGTCAGCACCAGCCGAACAGCTTGGAACTCCAGCAGGTTGATGCGGCATCGGGACTCCTCGGGGGTCTACAGCCCATGGATTCTGTGTTTCCCCAGGTAGGCACACCAGCCCATGAGACTGGCATCGGTCATCAGGATGACCATCGGCTCTGGATGAACAAATGGGATCCCTTCCTGCAGGCACTCTGGAACTAACCACTACTGGATGGCGTCCCACATTCGCTGGGTCACAGTGACCAGTTGGTCAAAGTGACCCCTGTGCTCAGACCACTGGCTGGACAGTTCCCATTGCAGGGAGCGCATTCTCCAGCGGGCCCATCAGACCACGCTGGTGCAGGCCACCATGTAACTCAGCATGCACAGACGTCCTGGGCAGGATGCAACTGCCCAACCTGAAATGACCGGGCAAAGGAGGAGATAGCCTCCACCCTGTTCACCAGGAGCCTGGCTCTGACTCTGCAAGAGTCGAGCTCCACCCCGATGAAGTGGATCACCTGTGAAGGTATGAGTTCCGACTTGGCCTCGTCCCTGGACTGCTCCACCACATGCCTGGAGGGACCTGCTATCAGCCAGTTGTCCAGGTTGGGGTAAACCCAGACCCCTCAGTACCTCAGGTAAGCGGTCACCACTGCAATACACTTGGTGAAGACCCTGGGACCAGCAGAATGGCATGGCCTGGAACTCGTAGAGGGGTCCCTCGGCTTCGAAGCAGAGGAAACTTCGGTGTGACAGATGGATCGGGACATGTAAGAATGCATCCTGAAGATCCAGGGAGCAAAACCTCATGTCCTGCTCTAGAGGTGGTATGATCTGAGACAGAGTTATCATCCTGAAGGTGCGGGACCTGATGAACTTGATCAGGTCATGTAGATCTCGAATGAGGTGCCATCCCCCCATCCTCTTTGGCACCGAGAAGTACCAGGAGACAAACCCTGGGTGTTCCAGAGGATCCACGACAGGAACCATGACCTCCTTGGAGAGGAGCTGAACTATATTGTCTCTGATCAGTCAGTCTATGACTATGCCACCCCCGGTACAAGAGTGGCAGTGTTCTGAAGGGGAGAAATGCAAGCGACTTATGGAAAGTTTTAAGGGGCCCTGCACTGGAAGCCATCCAGTTCCTTCAGTCCACCAACCCAGAGGCCTCTGCTGCTGAGTACTTATCTGCTTTACAAGGGTTATTTGGCAGTACTAAATCCAGACAGGATCTGATGTGGAAATTCAAGTCTACTAAACAGTGGAAGAATGAGAGACTGTCTGCTTTTGTGAACTGGGTAGAAAAGGCATTGCAAAGGGCACATCATAAAGGGGGTATCTCAGCTAGTGAAGTGAATCGTGTCAGACTGGAACACATCCTAATGTCTGCCCATTATTCAAGTGTGCTCATGCTGAAGTTAAAACTCCCAAGACCGTAAAGCTAACCCCCCTGCCCCCTGAATACTGTTGGTTAATGAAGGAAATTCGGGAAGAAGAAAATGACGATGATGGTTGGGGATCCGTATGCAGGGGTTGCACTATCCAAGCAAAGTAGAAGCCTTGAACACCTAGCCACAGACCAACAATTTTAAGGAACTGCAAAGATTCTTGGGGTTCTGTGGCTACTATCGCAGATTTGTGAAATATTATACCAAAGTCATCCACCCTTTGCTTAATTTAACTCAAGGGTATCCGTCAACAAACTGAAAATACAAAAGGAGTGCTGTGAAACAGGAAAAAAAAAAAAAAAAAAAGGTCCATTTCAGAACAAATGAACTTTTCGGAACAAGCTGGACTCAAGAGTGTGAGGTGGCCTTTTATGATATTCACCAACTCACCTACGCTACGCCTCTGTCCATGCTTATGCAGGTCCCACCAAGCCTTATGTGTTACACACAGATGCCAGCTTAACAGGGCTTGGTGCTGTATTTTACCAGAAGTGCGAGCAAGGATCACGCCCAGTGACGTCTGCCAGCAGGAGCCTGACCCTGTCTAAAAAGAACTGGAAATTACGTACTTACCGTAATTCTTGATCTTCTTCTTGGACGCAATCTCCACCACTCATTCACACTTACGGGACTACGTCAGAGGCGCTAGAACCCCATGGGAGTCAAACATCTTCAGAAGGTCCTGCGTCAGGCTAGGACCACCGTGAGGCTATCCTGCGCCTGTATAGGCTATCTCGCCGTTGACTCTCCAACCGCCTTAGTACTTTTTTGACCAAGGAGGTGCAGCGTAACTAATGAAAATAAATAGCTTACCTAAACCTCCGGGCCTGTGAAGGCCCGGATGACCCATGCAAGAGGGGTCAATTGAACAATGTCTTCACAGCTCGAACAACAGGACAGTCAAGACCAAGGAAACAAAAGCGAGTGAGCCCGGGGGATGGTGGGTGGGCATGTGAATGAGCAGTGGAGATTGCGTCCAAGATCATCAAGAATTACGGTAAGTACATAATTTCCATATCTTTCATGGACTCAAATCTCCACCACTCATTCACACTTATGGGAGAGTACCAAGCTAAAACCAACCCACCCTGAGCAGCGCGATCAGAGATAGGGCACACTCAGAACGGAAAGTCCAAGGGACTGTCCCGCCAACAAAGAAAGAGCCGTCTGGAAGGACATCCAGAACATAGTGTTTTAAAAAGGTATGCACTGAGCTTCAACTTACTATCTTGCAGAAGACTGCAAAGGACACATACGAATCTCCGCCAGGAAGCCACCATCACTCTGATAGAGTGGTGTGAAAAAACAGGTTACTCACCTGTAACAGTAGTTCTAGGAGTGGTATATGTTATTCATCCACACTGTTTGGCATGTCCCTCCCCTTTAAGATCAGCCGGAAGTCTTCAAGCTGGCTCCTCCCACCCACCCGGGTGGTATATACCCCGGCTCTGTCCCATGACACCAGATCTTAGCCCGCTGGAAGCCAGGTTGTGTGCGTCCGCAGCCGGGGAGGTCGGGTGGGTCCGTGTGGATAACCAACATATACCACTCCTAGAACTACTGTTACAGGTGAGTAACCCGTTTTTCTACGATTGTAGATATGTTGTTCATCCACACTGTTTGGCAGACTCCTAGCAGTTCTCTGGGAGGAGGGAGGCAAGGCGCACACCCCCTACTTAAGGAACAGAGATTGGAGAACCAAGGCCCCAAACCAGCATCCTAGAGTGACTCAAGGTCGATGTGGTAGTGGGTAATGAAGGTGTCTGCTGACTTCCAGGTAGAAGCCCGACAGATTTCCTGGATAGGGATGTCCCTGGAAGCAGCCACCGATGCAGCAGTATGGCAGGTAGAATGAGCTCTTAGTCCTCTGGGAGGCTCCTTGCCCACCAGCTCGTAGCACAGACCTATGCATGAAGTAATCCATCTTGCTATGGTCCGTTTGGCTGCAGGTCTGCCAGAAGTGACTTCAGTGTAGGTGACAAACAGCTGGCAAACCTCTCCACGAATTTCCACCATCCTCTCCTTATAACAGGAGACAGTACGTCTCAGGTCCAAAGTATGGAGCCTGTACTCTGCCTCCGAAGTGTAATTAGGGTAGTATACCGGCAGAGTCAACACCTGGTTAAGGTGAAACTCTGACACCACCTTCGGAAGGAATTTCGGGTGGGGGCGCAGGACAACTTTGTCCCTGTGAAAGACCAGATAAGGGGAGTCCACCGAAAGCGCCTGGAGTTCCCCTGTCCTTCTGGCAGACGTGATAGCCACCAGGAAGGCAATCTTCCACAAGTGTGACAGCTCACACTTGTGCATTGGTTTGAATGGCTTGCCCATGAGCTTTGCCAGTACCAGCAGTAGATCCCACGGAGGTGGAGGTTCACGCACCAGAGGGGATATGTGATCTAGGCCTTTGAAAAAGCGCCCGACCACTGTCTCCAGCATCAATGTCAGCTGACCGGCCCACACCTGGTAAGCAGAAATGGCTGCCAGGTGCACCCTAAGGGTCGATGACCATAGACCCCTTTGGAGAGAGACCAAAGGTAGTCGAGAATGTTAGCCATAGAACAGGACAAGGGGTCCAGACTCTTACCCTGACACCAAATGGAAAACCTTTTCCATTTGAAGGCATAACAGTTCCTGGTCGATTCCTTTCGAGATGCCTCCACCACGGTGCAGACATCTTCGGAAAGACCCAAAGCCTGGAACTCTAGCCTCTCAGGTACCAGGCTGTAAGGTGCAGGGACTGAAGGTCTGGATGGAAGACCTTCCCCTGGTTCAGAGATATCAGGTCCAGGCGTGTACAAAACCACGCCGGCAGCTGGGGCTGAGGAGATCTGGATACCAGAACTGGCGTGGCCAGTCTGGGGTTACCAGAATCACCTTTGCCTTGTCCTTCCTCACCTTGAGTCACACCTTGTGGATCAAGGGAAATGGAGGGAAGGCGTAGAGGAGGGCTGGGGTCCACAGCCTCAAGAAGGCACCCCCCTTCAGCAAGCCCTGCTGTGGGGGGTGGGCATAATACAGCCTCAGCTTGGTGTTTTCCCTGGAGGCAAACAGGTCCACGATCGGTTTGCCCCAATGGCAGAACAGGCTGTAAGTTACTTCTGAATGGAGAGACCACTCGTGGGATGTCTGGCCAATGCTGCTGAGAGCATCCGCCAGCTGGTTCGAGGCTCCTGCCACATGGCTGTCTAGGAGATCCACCTCCAACCAGCTTACGAGGGTCCAGATGCAGAGTGCCTCCTTGCACTGCAGACGGAAGTGCAAGCCGCCCTGTTTGTTGAGGTAGTACAAGGTCGTGGTATTGTCCATCTGGACTTGAGCCACTTGACCCCGGAGCTAAGGGCCGAAAGCTGACAGTACCAGTCTGACTGCTCTGAGCTCCAACAGGTTGATGTGGCATAAGGACTCCTCGGGGGCCCAGAACCCGTGGGCCCTGTTGTCCCCCATGTGGGCTCCCCAGCCCATGAGAGAGGCATCGGCCATAAGGACTATCGTCGGCTTGGGGCAAACAAACAGGATCCCTTCCTGCAACCGGCCTGAGGCGGTCCACCACTGGAGAGTGTCCCACATCTTTTGGGTTACAGTGATCAGCTGGTCGAAATGACCGTGGTGCTGAGTCCACTGGGCGGCCAGCTCTCATTGGAGGGGACGCATGTGCAACCGGGCCCAATGGACCACTGAGTTGCACACCGCCATGTAACCCAGAAGGCGCAGAAAGTCCCGGGCAGGGCGCAAGTGCCCAACCAGAAATGATAGGGCAAAAGAGGAGAGAACCTCCGCCCTGTCCGCTGGAAGCCAAGCTCTGGCTTGACAAGAGTCGAGTTCTGCCCCAATGAAACCCATCACCTGGGAAGGCACGAGTTCTGACTTGGCCTCGTTGATCAGGAGGCCAAGTTGGGAGCAGGTCTGGAGGGCCAGATCCCTGGACCTCTCCATCTCCTGTAGGGTGGAACCTGCCAGAAGCCAATCAGCAAGGTAAGGGTAAATTCTGACTCCTCAACGCCGGAGATGGGCCGCCACAATTGCAATGCATTTGGTGAAGACCCGAGGGGCTGATGACAGGCCGAACGGCATGGCTCAGAATTCGTACAGGGTCCCTCCGACCCTGAAGCGGAGGAACCGTTGATGGGACGGACGGATTGGGACATGAAAGAACACGTCCTGCAGATCCAGTGAACAGAACCACATGTTTCGCTCCAAGGATGGTATGATCTGGGACACAGCGACCATCCGAAAGGTGCGTGACCTGAGAAACTGATTCAGGTCGTGCAGATCTAGAATGGGGCACCAACCCCCAGTCCGCTTGGGCACCAGGAAGTACCTGGAGACAAAGCCTGGGTCTGTAGACAGATTCACCACAATAGCCACTGCCTCCTTGAGGAGGAGCTCAGCAACGTCATCTCGAAGAGCCGACTAGGTGCATGCTAAAGTCTGTTCTTCCCGAGGGGCGTGGGCTCGACTGAGAGGGTACTGCTCGAATTCTAGAGGCAGTCCCTGACCGACCACTTCGAGAACCCACCTGTCCGTAGTGATAGTGTACCAGGTGGAAAGGAAGTGATGGAGCCGCCCCCCCCCACGGGAGGACCCAGAGCTGGCGTGACGGAGATAGGGGTGGCAACCCCCACTCCATCACTGGGCAGGCTTAGAGGAGGAGGAGGCTCCAGAACCTGAGCCTCGGCCTCCTTTGTGGACCTGCTGGGGTCCAGGCTTTGGCCGAGGGTGCCAAGCTTGAGCCTGCTGCTGATGCTGCTGTCCTCCTTGGTAGGAGAACTGCGTAACCGCAGGGGAAGAGTGCTGAAAGGACTTCTTCTTCTTCTGCTGGTTCTTGCCCTAAGAACTCCTGGCAGAAGTGGAGTCCAAAATGGCAATGGACTATGCAATGTGCTGTAGGTGACCAGCCACCCCAGGGCCGAACAAGTCAGTCCCGAGGAAAGGCACATCAGCTAACTTATGCTGAGTATCCGCAGCGAAGGAGGATAACCTCAGCCAAGCCCTGCAGCAAGAGGCCACTGCGGCAGCCATCGAGTGGGCACTAGAATCCCCAATGTCCTGGGTCGTCTGGAGCTGCTGTTTTACAACAGTATGGCCTTGGTCCCGGACCTGCTTAACCGTGGTTTGGATGTCACGGGGAGATGTGGGAGGACCTCATCTAATGACCCGAGAAGGACATGAGAGAAGTATGCCATGATGATGGCTGAACTGGCCTGACGAAGGCCCAAGGAGGAAGCCACATAGATTTTCCACGCCGAATGGTCCAAAAGCTTGGACTCCTTATCGGGGGGACGGTCAGTGTCGGCAGAACTGCCAGTACGCCGGAACACAGAGGCGGTCACCAGGCTCTCAGCCGAAGGGTGCTCTGTGAACCCCGCAAGGGACCCCATGGGCACCGTGTACTTGTGGTCCATGCGGGCAGACGGTGCTGGACATGAGGCAGGGCGCTGCCATAATTCAAGTGCCAGACCAACAATGGCCTCAGCCACTGGAAAGGCCTCTGTCGAGGTGTCCCCTCTCTTCAGGATGTCCGTGAAAGGGTACTCCACCTTTTTCTGAATGGGTTCCAGGGGCATCCCTGTAGAGTCAGAGATGAGATGGAGGATTCCCTGGAAGGAGGAAGGACCTTCCTCCATCCCTGTGCCAACGGACGACTCATCATCCCCTGGATGTGAATGGAGCCCGGTTACGTCAAAGTCCGAGGAGTCGGGATAAGCAGTCTGCAGACCAATTCACCTCAACCCGTCAAGGACGGTCCGGGGTGACCGTGACCGACAGACATCGGGGAAGCCCGGTATCTGGTCGGTCCTCTTTTGAAGGAGCCCCTCCCAGAGACTGCTTAGGCGGTAGCTCCACCACTATTGGTGGGGAGACCGGCAAAGGCCGAACCAGAGGACGGGCCAGCCCCGCGGGTGGGGGAACCAAGGGCTTTGGTTCCAAGGGGGGTCTTAGGAAGCAAAAGCCAAATAATGACCGGGGTAGGCAGTGGAGCCGGCTTCTGCCCAGTCAATATTAGCTGTTGCCACATAAGGTCCTCGTAGCACTGGAGTTTCTGTCGGAGCCGCTCCTCATCCGAGGAGGATGAGGACAACCTGTGGTGTTGCCTCTTCTTGGAGTGCTTATGGCTCCTCCTTAGCCTTTCGGCTGAGGGGGTTCTAGACCTCGACCGAGATCGGGCAGGCCAAGTCGGTCGCTTGGGAGACACCGGAGGGATCGGTGAAACCCGGGGGTCCGGAACCGGGACCTCGATGGGGACACCACTGGGCTGGGTCTCCTCATCAGGGAACACGAGGACCGTAGTCCTCTCCAAGGAGTTGTCGGCCACAGCCGGCGACAGAGTGTCGATTGTTCTCGACCTCATCGGTCACTTCCTCGGTCGCCTGGCCAGACGGAAGGTCCATGAAGCCTGCGGCTGAGAAAGCGATCTCGACCGAGGTTGAGATGACATGATTCTGGGACTGAGACCTCTCTCAGTCCCAAGAGTGCCTTCACCGAGACGAAGACAAGCCAGATTCTTTATCCCTCTTCCGAGAGCGGGAGAAGTGTGAGCCCGCAGGCGCCTCACCCCGGGTGGGGAGAGACTGGTACAAGTCCTTAAAAGAACCTGTAAAGGTGGAGTCCAGGTTGAGTGCAATGAAAAAGCATCAACTCGCCGAAGCGCAGGTGGCTTCTGCTTCGAACACCTTCATGCGTTCCAGCTGCTCGACGGAACCCATGGCCGCAGAAACCGCCCACCTAGCCTCCTTAGACTTCACCAGAAGGTTCCTTTTCTCCAGTCTCCCCACCTTTAGACGTGCCAGGCGGTCTTCCAGGACATTGGGATGAAAGGGCAGGCAAAAAACTGCAAGACGAGGTGGCATGGCCGACACCTAGGCAGTAGACGCACGTGAGATGGGGATCAGTGCGCGACATCTTCTGGCCACAAGGACACTGGTGAAATCCTGGAGAAGATTTCTCTTCCATGATCGAGGATGCAAAAGCGCAATCGCTAACTCGAACGAGTTTAAGTCTCGGTAAACCGAAGTTTTGAAAGCCAGGGCCTACGAAATGCAGAAGCACGAGGGAGGCAACCTTTATTTTCCAGTGGAAAGGAAGATCTGGCATTGTGGGGTGGAGCCGAGGTATCTACCACCCCGGTGGGTGGGAGGAGCCAGCTTGAAGACTTCCGGCTGATCTTAAAGGGGGAAAGGGACATGCCAAACAGTGTGGATGAACAACATATCCACGATCCTAGAACCAGCCTTACAGTTTGGTCTGAGACAAGGATAGTAGTGTTGAAGACATGCTACTAAGTTAGTCGAAAACATCTCAGGCAAGAATTTGATCTAGCTGAGGCATGCTGAAGATACAAAAGTTGCTCAGAATTGTCAAAGAAAATCGCAGAACTGGCCTAACATTCAGAGAGAGAGAGAGAGAGAGAGAGAGAGGAATGCACCTTTCCCTTCTGGAGTTAAGAAAAAAACTTGACTAACGGTAAGAGCCAGAGGAAAGTCTACTGGTTCAAGACAGACTGAAGAAGTGCAGATGTGTACCCCCACCACCAAGTATGGCTGACCTGCAAAAGACAGGTCCAAGAGGCACTTTAACTCATTACTTGGTAAACACCGAAGGGTCCAGGTAAGATAGTTCATCAAATGGAGAAGGATCTCCATTTAACCACGTAAGCCTTCTAGGTGGAGGGCCTATACACAAGTTAGAGGACATCTGCGAAGGTCTGGGAGAACCAGAGTCTACCCAGTTCCATTCCAATGAGGAATCACTCTGCCCCAGTTTGCCTTCAACTTGAGAAGCACTCTCTGAACCAAGGGACGAAGGGAAAAATGTACAGGAGAACTTGTCTATAGCGATAATGATCCTGACAGAAGACACCAGGGTCTGGATTTCTAAAGCAGGATGGGGCAGACTTGTGTTAAGAGGGGACAGAGGAAGGATCAGACTAGGGCTGCCCCAGTCATCGAAGCGACTGTACAATGACTGAAACTGGCACGGCGTGCTCAAGGCACCACCCACAACGGCATTCCTGTATAGGGGGTAGGAAAAATGCTCCACCTTGCTTGCTGACAAAAGCATCACAATTTTATCATCTGCCCAAAGTGAAATATCTCTGTGACAGAGGGCCTCTCTCACCCTGAGGAATTTAGGGGAGCTCCTAAGAAAAGGAGCTGCTGGAAAGGTGAAACTGACACCTTGCCCGAAAAAGAAAAACCTCTCCTGGGGAAGGGAGTGGAAGCTGAGGCAAATGCTTCCTAAGAGTCTAGCCTGGAGCGACTGACATGGAGCCAACATGCAGGAAGCGAAGGTTCGAATATCGAAAACTCCTTCCTGAACAAGGACCTACTTGACCTTTAAGGCTGAGAGAGGGAGCATGCCGTCTGTTAGCTTGAAAGCAAGCAAGGAAGTAGGAACCTGTGTTCCGACTCACCGTGGAGTTGTTTCTGTTGTCCCAAGGCCCTGATCCAAGGAAAGAGAGTCTGACAGAAAAAAAATAACACACTGGGCGCTGCCCAGGTCCGGGAAACATCTCTGAATTAAGAAAGAATTCCTCTTGGAAAAACCTGATGACCCATACCTCCATTGGATTGGAATTCCCCTAAAAGTAAAAGAAGTCAGGTGCCCTCCACCGTTGTGAAGAGGCGACCACCTCAGGAGCTGAAGGCGGAACCTGGGCCGGATCCAGAAGGATGGTATCGGGTGCTTTTGGCCTAGGCCCTCTGCTGAGATGATGTTTCCTTTGTTTTTTTTGAAACGATTACTTAGTGCCTGACAAGGCTCTGAGGCCTCTACCTTGAAAAGACTGCCTATTACAAGAATGACAATGATGTCATCCATCTGAGGGGCAGAAGGAGCCTGAGCATCCATAACTTAAACTAAGGACCGCACCAATAATTACAGCTGAGGAGATGTAAATCACCCGTTGATGATGGAAGCCACCGTAGGGGCAGTATCACGGGGAGGGGGGGGCTAAGTATATACCCCTATCAAAGGGGTGGAAGAGTCCATAAGGCTCTTGACCATTGAATTAGTGTTATCCAAAGGAGTACGTGTTCTGACAGAAGTTTGAGACGTTATGGTGGACCCCATATCCCTGAGGAAAAACTGAAAAGAAGATCTTCCATCATAGACTCTGGTGATGCAAAAGGCTTGCATTCCAGCCACTAAAATGAGTCATCCACTGTATCACTGACAAGTAGGACAGGGAGAGACTCATCCAGAACTACTTCTACCCCAGATCAAGCTCCAAAAGGAGGTATAGGTCAGAATCGCCAGAGATTCCCCCACCTGGAAAGGTGTCAAGGAGCTCGATGCCACTTCATGGAACTGGAAATAGTGCTGCACGGATGTGGAATTCCGCCAGTAGAACAGCGCGGAATAACAGCTCCACCAATGGAAAACCATGGGAATTTAACAAGATCCTCCACTGATCTCCAGCCACAAGGCCCATGCAGAAATACTCTGCTGAACAGAGCTCCATTCCGCGGAAAACCACTCTGCAACAACTTCTGTGGAGAAGAGATCTGCTGAAAACCAGTTGTTCCGCAGCACAGCATCCACCGGCACCACCCGCAGCACCGGCATAAGCCTCGGCTGGGGAAGTCACCAAGCAGTGCGGATGCCACCCGTGGCACCGCAAGTACCCACGGCACCGTGTGCACCAGCTGCACCAAATGGCAGCCACAGTGCCGCATGGCACTGATGGCACCACTCAGCACCAAAGGCACTGCCTGCGGCACCGCACACAGCACCGCCACCACAGATTCTGAAGATAAAGGGGGGAGAAAGAAAGTGGTACTCGTGCCGGCCCCTGCATGGAAAAGGCAGAGAGGGATAGGTACGAGCACCACGCACATCCTGACCCAATCAACCCAGCCCCGGTCCAGCAGCTCCGAGGCCCGGAACCGGGTCCACACGCCAGGAAAACTGGACAGACGTCAAACACCCTGCTCCAATGGAGCAGCCCAGAGGTGAAACTGCTCATTGGACCCCCCATCAAGGGAAGAGATGGGATCCGGTGTCGAAGAAAGCAGGCATTAAAAGCCAGGTCAGAGGGGAACCCATCAAAGTCTGTTCAGGCCTACTGCCCTCTGCCACCGACAATCCCCGTGCAGACATACCAGAGGGCAACCTCGAGTGGTACCGATTCTTCTTCCTCCAACAGAGGAAGAACAGCTCGAGGTGAAGCGAAGCCAGATCCCCGGACTGGTAATTTTGTGCTTCAGCAGACTGCCCCCCCCCACCGAGCACAGGACTGTCCGTGGGTTTGGACCCCCCCTTCGAAAAGAGCGGCGGACCTGACACAGCCCCTCTGCCATCACAACTTTCAAATGAAGTCTTCCTACCGTCGCCGCCACAGTCTAAGGTCGACTCCATTGATGGCAGATGACATCATCATCATCTTTTTTTTTTTTTTAATAAGAAAAGAACACTAAAATATTAATCGAAATGAATATGAACAGTTTACGCTGCTGTCGTATAGACGAAGACTTGACTCCGGCAGGCGAGCGACATCGACATTCAAGCGCACTTGACTGCGGGAGAAAAGGAAATGAGGTGGTTGGAGGGTCGATGCCAAGACAGCCTATACAGGCATGAGATAGGCTCACGGTGCCGTGCATGCGTGGTCCTATCCCGGTGCCGGCCCTCCTGAAGATTTTCAACTCCTGTAGGGTCCTAGCGCCCCCGGCATAGTCCCATAAGTGTGAATGAGTGGTGGAGATTAGAGTCCAGGAAAATCTACCCCGTACACAAACTTTAATTCCTTGCACTAAAATGGGCCATTGTACATCAAGTCCACCAATACCTTTATGATGTAAAAATCCTAGTGAAAACTGACAACCTCCTCATGTATGTTCAAACCTTAGCAAAGTTGGATGCCACTGGGCACTGTTGGCAGGGATTGACAAATTTCAGAATGGCATGTTAGTCCAGGAGAATTGGCCTTGACCAAAATGATAGTCCCAGAGTTCAGAGTGGAAGTCCGGTGCATTTCAATGGCAATTTTCAACCAAGTTAATAAAAATAAATTAAATGGTGTAGCAGGGATTGTATTGTACTATTATTTAATAAGACTGATGGATGTAGATGTAGAAGAACCTCATAAGATCAGGAAAAACAATATTTTCCTATACTGTTTGTCAATTCAGGGTAGTACAGACAGTACAGGCTGAAGTCTGTATTAGAAGAGACTACAGAAATGTTACAGACTGAGTTAGAAGAAGGACTGGCCATTGATTGAACACAAAATTGGCATTAAGGACTAGGCCAAGAAGAAGATGATGGAGCACTGGGAGCAGGAGTACAAGCATCAGGATCATCAGCAGAAGAAGCAGAAGCAGTGGCACTAGCAGATGCAGCAGCAACATGCCCATGAACATGCTGAGTGCCTGGACCAGAGAGAAGCCAGTGGTTAATTGCTGGATCAGGGACAAAGTCATGCAGTTCTGGACCGTCTACTGCTATCTGCAGGAGAGACTGTAGTGAATCAGCCAGACGTGCCCTGATTTTTGTTTTGATTAGGTTCGGAACAGAAAAAACTCTTTCACATTTTGCAGTTGATACACTCATTGCCAAGAGTATTTCAACTAGGTCAAGAATGTGCGTAATCTGGGGTGGTTTTCCTTTTAGTAATCTGGCATACACCTGCAAATAGGGTTTTTCAAAAGCAGACTGCAGTAGAGTTGTAAATTCAGCATATTCTGACTTTATATGCTCCTGCTGCTCCTGCTGAAAAAAGGAAAGTATTCGGCCACGTCTGCCAGTTCAGAGGTACTAAACAGTGCTAGCTGGTCTCTTGGCAGATCAAACTGCTTAAAATCTAAACAGTTGAACCATTTGAGAGACACCTCTGAGAAATGTTTAAATCTGTCGTCAATGTACATTACTGCTGCATCTATTAAAGTCTGCAGTTGTCCATCTGTCACAAAATTGATTTGTGGGCAGTTACCTCTGAATGGGAAATGAACAGTCTTCTCCTCCCCTACCCTCTTTGACACATAATTCCTACATTTCTGTTCAGGTTTGTAATGGCTGAGGAAAGCTGTCATGTATTTCCCTGGTGTTGTTTTCAGTTCCATAAGCTGGAGTAGGCAGGTCTCAACAAGTTGTGGAACTTCCAGTATTATTATCTCGTTGAAACTGCAGTGACAGGTTTTTTAGTACTGGCAGAAAATCTTGCAGTATGTGATGAGCTTTTACAAACTGCACACTCTGTATTACTTTTAAGAGGTCCTTTATTTTTGAACCTTCATCACCAGCAGCCGAAGTCTATGCATGTTCTAGGTGTTGTACAAGAGTAGGTAGATTAACCTGAACTGCATGTACTGAACGTGACCTACTGGCAAGCCATCTCACTTGTTTAACTGCACTAAAGTGGACCAGATCTGTATCTATGATGTTAGCAATGTCTTGGAGCGCTCTCATTTCTTGGGGACTATAGTGATAAAATTTAAATATTCCCTTGAGAGCACTTTCGAGCTTTGATACAAATGGATTTTTTGAACACATCAAGAACTGCCAACTCTAGCTTATGGGCAACACAGTGCATCACAATGTTTTGAGGAAAGTGTTCCTGCAACTTTGCTATGGTTCCTCCTCTCTCACCCATCATGACACTGGCCCCGTCAAAATATGCTGAAATAAGTAGTGGCCCTGGATTGTTAACATTTTGTAGGTTACTGAGGGGAAAATTTACTGACTCCAATGCAGTTGATATTACGTGAAATACACCTTCCGCATGTGCATGTTCCAGTGACACGGCTTGGATAAGCAGTGTACAAACCTGTTTTGAGTTCAGTCCAACAAACCTTAGGAAAACATTTTCCCACTCAGTTATACTAGAATCAGTACTGCCGTCAACAAGAATTGTCACGTACTTAACAGCAGTAAGAGTCTGCATCTGGGTCCTGGATATAACTACTGATATAGCACCGCAAAAGTCCCTGGCCCGCTTATCATTAGAGATTTTAATATCATCCTACAGTCAAACTGGGACTCCTCAAGTCAACACCCATCCAGATAACAGCTTTACCATAAATATTTTAAAAGATTTACTCAGGAAACAGGATGGACGTATATCTAGCAGGCCTTGCACCTCAGATCCCAAGAACTATTTCCATTATTCTCAGGTACACTATACCTACTCCTGGATTGATCACCGCTTCACACAAGTAGAGCACATATCACGGGTGATACAGTGCATGTTCTGAGACATTCATGTATCGAATTATGCCCCAGTAACCTCTTTCAGGGACTTCTCATGGGAAAGGCATTCCATGCAAAGGTACCTGAATACTTATCTCTTGAAGTTCTTGGAATTCAGATCCTATATTGAGGAAAGGCTAGAGGAAATCCTTCAGGATTACCTGCAACTACCTCATCCCTTTACATTAGGTGGAACACAGTAAACGTGGTCTTGAAGGATCTCCTCATACAGTACACTTCAAAGCAAAAGAGACAGGAAAGAAGGCAAACACTTGAGGACACCCTCCATTTTTTACAACTGGCCCATCAACAAGGAGACCTCTTGGTTAGCCCACAGATCACAAAAGTAAAGACATATCTGGACAGACTGAGCCTGGAACAAACCGGGATAGTGCTTACTTTCTTATGAGTGTGCTTTTGCGGTAGGAGCCAGGTCTTCCCTCCTCCTGTCGTATCAACTCTGGAAACAAACACAGGCAGCCACAACCATCGCACTTATATGTCCCACCTCGGGGCATGCCATACCCAATATCAAGAGATTGCACCAAGCTTTCAGGCAGTACTATGAAACTCTGTACACCCCCTGAAACTGTACCACTGCAGACAAAGACAGGCTCGATCCTGTCGCTGGGACTCCCCGCCATTCCTCACCAGCAGAACGAACAACTACTATCCGCAATCATTGCTGAGGAACTTGAAGGGGTAATCCGACTCTCCAAAACAATGAAAGCCCCAGGCCCCACTGGTTACGAACATAAGAACATATGAAGAAGCCAGCAGAAAAAGGCCATTTGGTCTATCCAATCTGCTCGTATTGCAGGGTCCATAGCATGAGCTACTGTCCCTGCCTCCAGTGGTCCAGTTAAGGGGCGTAAAGGCATATTTTATGCCTGTTTTTTCAATCTATACACCTGGTGCAGGCTCCTGGGTCATCCCGTCATGACCGGTTGACTCCGCTGAGTTCACACCTGTGCAGTTGCGCGTATTAAGTTCCGAGTCGATGGAGGTCAAAATGATCCATTTGCTGTGAACAAAAAAAGAAAAAGAGAGCTGGTCAGACCTTAGAAGACTGTCCAGTAGCCTGTAAGTCTATACAGAGACACCAGGGCAGCATCAATCACCCAAGGAATTAGCGTTTACCCTGCCACCATTGTCTGTTGCCATGCTAATGGCAACAAGAGACACATTCACTAATGAATCCCTTGTCATCAGCACCACTGCTCTGCCTTCCCCTCAACTCCCGTGTTTGCTGACTGCCGCCAGTCTGCCTCCACCAGCACTGCAACTTTGCAAGCTGAAGTTTGTGCAACTCACAGTGCCCTAGACATGTCTGTGCGCTGCTGGCTGCTGCTAACCCCGAAGTAGCCCTGAGTCCCACTCCCAGGCTGCTGTGGACTGATTCTGTTGTTCTCCCTCCCAGTCTAGTCTGCCGGCGGCTGTAAGAAGAGAGGAGTGAGCGAGTGTCTAGAAAAGGGCAAGGGTAGCATATCCTCTGGCCAAGACCCCATCTGATGCAGTTCTGCAGAGGGAATAGTGAATACTGAGGGGGGAGAGGGCATGCATGCACATAGTGCAGCTGTCAGGTTTGTCTGCCAGTAGGAATGCCTTTGTTTCCTGAAACATGGTGGTGTCTTGGGGAGAAGATGGAAAGGGCAAGGCAGGGGCTGGAAAACAGTGGGTTGTGCTTGTGCATCCAATTTGTGCCCTTGTTGCTCCCCTCCCATATCCAGACTCCTGTCCCATCTCCTCAGTTACAAGCTGCACCAGCCCAGCCAGAGTATTGGGGTGCACCGTCCACCACCAATCTTCCCTTTCAGTTTCACACTCCACCTAAATATTGAGTCAGAGTGAGGTAACATGAGTCAGGGTGAGGTAACATGATGAGAAGACAGTGTGCAGTGTGCACTCCCACACCAAAGGAGCTAAAGAGGGATCGCTAGCACTGTCTGTGTAAAGCAAACAAGCAGTCAGTGCTGTCTTGCTTTATGTATTAAACTTTGTGGACACTAGCTAGGGCAGAAGAGGAACACTGGGTCAGGCTGAGTAGCTGAACTGATGTGGCATAAATGGGGGCTCAGAACTGGGAGCTTGCTGGATGTTCAAATCGAACTAATATTTTTGAGCACGCATCACTTCCAGTTTGGCGAGCTGTGGGCAGCACAAAACGGCAGTATTCAGTGAATGGTGCCTGGGTGAAAAGAGAAAGAGATTACTGGCACTGGTACTGCAAAACAGAGGATGGGGGAGCTCCAAGCAGCAGCAGAGACATCAAGCAAGGCAAGGGGTGAATTCTGATTTATTTATTACTGTGGAGCCGACATAGCAGTGTCAAGACAATGCAGTTTGGCTGTTGGCTGCCCTGGGAGATGAGAGGAGACTACTAGCACTTAGAAATGCGCCAAACATGTCACGCTGCAGCACGATGGGGATCTGGGGGGGGGGGGGGCAGATCAAGAATGGTGAAGAGTGACTGGGCAAGCAGGCAAAAATGTGAGTGTGTAGCGAAGCTAGCTACTTTAACAGGCTGTATGCTGCTGTCTTCAAATCAAGATAAGGAAGGGATGTTTTTAGTTTTTCCCCAGACAGTGATGGACACTACAGCCTAGCCCATAAAACTTCAATAAAAATAAATGTGTTTTTTAATGACGATCACGTATGCATCATTGAATTGCCCTGCCCAACCCAAACCAAATGACAATCATGCATGCATTCTATGCATCATGCATGCATGCCACCATGCCTTTCCTGGCTTTGCCTACCAAGGGGGGAAAGGCCCCAGCAGCCAAACAACCACTCATTGTTTCCACCACACCAACCCTCTGGTGGTGCTCCCTCGCTACACAAAAACACAACTGTGGCAGTGTGCCATGCCAGCCTGCAGAGAGGCAGACAGTGCCGGAGTGCTCAGCCAGTGGTGATTGGTCTAGGCTGGCCTGGCTCGGCAGTGGCAGACTATGCACATTAGCAGGCGGGGCAGGAGCTAAAAGACAAGTTAAAAACCTCCAGTCCCGACTCCCGACCCGTCCCCTACCCCATCCTTAAAAAAATGACCAGGCTCAGACTCAAGTTACCATTCAGCAGGCATTAGGCTGACTGCAATTTCTCACTAATAAAAAGACAAATTAGTAAAACAACAACTGCATTCTATTTCTATAACATTTTATCGTAGAAAAAGACTGAATTTAAAACACAGTGAGCTTTTTGCAAACAGAGTTGATTTGAATTAAAGTTGTATGTGTTCTTGTTCTTGACAAATTGCAGCAACACATGATTAGTGTATTACTTTTTTACACTACAGGTCATTCAAGAAATTCATTCAATTCTGAATCTGTCTGCAGCACAGATGGTTTTGTGGTGACCTGCTGCTGTCTCCCTTAAGTGTGTGGCTGTGGCCCTCAGTAAAAAGTATAGTTGGGGGAGGATGGGGTGTCTGGCTGGCTACCTGTCTTCTTGATTTGTATCTGCATCTTCCTAAAAAAGGAAAAAAAAGCAGAAAAAAAATTAAAAATAATCTAGCTGGCTGCTAAGCTAAAAATAAAAGCAACTCAATCTTAATAGTGAGTGTGTCTCATGTCTGTTTGTATTATTTCATCATACAGTCGTGGCCAAAAATATTGGCACCCTTGCAGTTTTTTCTAATAATGCACCATTCCTTCCAGAAAATTGTTGAAATTAAAAAATATTTTGGTATCCACATATGTATTTCTTTGGTTTGCAGTGGAATAAAACACAAAAAGCAGAAAAATTTACTAAGTCTTAGCTTATTCCACACAGAAATCCTTAAATGGCCCGGACAAAATTATTGGCACCTTTTAGAAGTAGTTAGAAATAATTAGATTTCAAGCAGGTGATTCTCCTTCACTTTGGAATTGAACTCACCTGTGGTGAGTTGCAGGTGCCTGCAATATAAAAATCACTCATTCAACCAGTTTGAATAGAGAAAAGGACTCATTCTCCTGTTTTGTGTCACTGTGTGTACCGCAATGAGCATGGAGAAAAGAAAGACAGCCAGAGAATTGTCTGAGGAGGTCAGACTGAAGATTGTAGCCAAGCATGGACAACCTCAAGGCTACAAATCAATCTCCAGAGACCTTGATGTTCCTGTTTACACCGTACATAATGTTATCAGGATGTTTAAGGCCCATGGCTCTGTAGCCAACCTCCCTGGACGTGGTAGCAAGAGAAAACTTGTTCGAAGATTGCAGCACAGGATTGTTCAAATGGTGGAGAAAGCACCTCGATCAACTGCCAAACAGATTCAAGCTGACCTTCAGACACAAGGTACGACAGCTTCAACTCGCACCATCCGTCGCCAACTCAATGAAAGGGAATTATATAGTAGGAGGCCCAGGAGGACCCAACTGCTGAGAGAGACATAAGAAAGCCCGACTGGGGTTTGCCAAAACACTCCTGAACAAGCCAAAATCCTTGTGGGAGAATGTCCTGTGGACAGATGAGACCAAATTAGAGCTTTTTGGTAAAGCACATCATCTCTATGTTTACAGAAAACAAAATGAAGCCTTCAAAGAAAGAACACCTTCCCTACAGTCAAACATGGAGGAGGTTCAGTGATGTTTTGGGGTTGCTGTGCTGCCTCTGGCACTGGGTGCTTTGAACGTGTGCATAGCATCATGAAATCTGGAGAATACCAGGCCATTTTGGAGCTCAATGTTGAACCCAGTGTCAGAAAGCAGGGTCTTCGTCGAAGGTCATGGGTCTTCCAGCAGGACAATGACCCCAAACACTTCAAAAAGCACTCAGGAATGGTTCAAGACAAGACGCTGGACTGTTCTGAAGTGGCCAGCAATGAGTCCAGACCTCAATCCCATTGAAAACCTGTGGAGAGATCTGAAAAACAGCAGTTGAGAGATGGCACCCTTCAAATCTGGAAGAACTGGAGCAGTTTGCACAAGAAGAGTGGGCCAAACTGCCAGTAGAGAGGTGCAGGAAGCTCATCCATGGCTGCAGGAAGCGGTTGATTGCAGTTATTTTGACCAAAGGCTGTGCTACCAAATATTAAGTCTAGGGTGTCAATAATTTTGTCAATGCCATTTCTTTTCATTTTCTGATTTAAAAGAAGATATTAAATTCTGAATCAAAAACAAAGGTTCTGTAATATTAACAGAGAAATAAAGAATTGTGGAGACCAAATACTGTACTGTTAAATTCAACTTCTGTTTAGAGGAATTGTGAGTTATTTGAAAAAGTGCAAGGGCGCCAATATTTTTGGCCATGACTGTACTCACATACTAAAAGCCAGCAGAATAGGCCTAATGGTCTGTCATGTCTGTTCAGTAGCCAGCCACCTAGTGGGTGCTGCGCTTTCCCGCCCCCAGCCCCTGAAAGGGTCTTCCTCAGCTTCAGTTTCCCTGTACCTGTCCCACCCTTTTTGAAGCCCTCCACTGTGCCCTCCTCCACCAGACTCCCGGGCAGCGCATTCTATGCTCCACCACCCTCTCAGTGAAGTAATGTCTCCCTACGTTCCCCCTGTAATTCTCTCCCCAGCTTATACTCATGACCCCTGGTTGTCCCCTGGTTGTTCCCCCCTTCTTTAGCCTGAACACCTCCTTGGTTCCACCCTTGATTATTCCTTTTACAGATCTGAATACCCCTATCATGTCCCCGTGTCTCCTCTCCTCCAGTGTCTACAGCCCAAGCTCTTCCAGTCTCTCCTCATAGGGCCTCCCCTCCCATGCCCTGAATCATCCTGGTCGCACTCCTCTGGACCCTCTCCAGCAGTGATATGTCTTTCTTAATATGAGATCTCAAGAACTGCACACAGTACTCGAGATGCGGCCTGACCAAGGCATTATACAGGAGGGAGGATCACCTTCCTCCCTCCTCCTGGACATAATACCTCTGGCTATGCAGCTCAATATCCTGTTTGCTTTTGCTGCAGTTCTTCTACAATTTTCAGTGTTATTCATTTTGACGTCTACCACCACCCCTAGATCCTTCTGGCCCAATGTGGCTTGCAGTCGCCCCGGTGTATACATGGCCTGGTTTCTGACCCTCAGATGCAGCACCTTACATTTCCCTGCATTAATCTTCAATCCCCACCTCCTTGACCACCTCTCCAGGGTATCCAGGTCCCCCTGGACTGGTTCTCTCGCTTCATCCCCGTCCGTCAGTGCTCCCAGTTTTGAGTCATCCGCAAAGAGACTCAGCCTACTCCCAACTCCCTTCTCATATCCAAGATATAGGCATTGAACAATCTCCCTGAGATGAAACCATGCTGTTTTTCATCCAGGTGCCCCAACCTTTCCAGCTGCCTCCCAAGCCTCTCCTTGATAATGCCCTCCATTACTTTGCCTACCACAGACGTTAGGTTGACAGGCCTGTAATTCCTCAACTCCCCTCTAGACCCCCCCCCCTTTGTGGATAGGCACCACATGAGCCACCCTCCAGTCTTGAGGTACCCATCCTGTCTGCAGTGAGGCATTAAAGAGTGCAGCCAGTGGAGCTGCCAGCTCATCCACCAGTTCCTTCATAACCCTCAGATGTAACCCATCCGGCCCCGGCGCCTTATCAATTTTAGCATCCGAAGGGCCTCCTCCACCCTATCCACTGTGATTTTTCCCTCTCCCTCATGCAACCACCCATCCCCTTCTAGGTTTGGCCCAGTCTGTACCCTAGCCTCTTTCAGCCCTTCGGATTCCATCTGTCTTCTTGATTTTGTTGGCTTCCCTGCCTCCCTCTGTAAAGATCGAGGCACAGTACTAATTCAGCACCTCTGCTAGTTCTGCTTCCTGAACCCATCCCTCCACACTCCTAATCCTACTGACCTGTGCCCTCGGTTTTCTCTTCTCCCCTATGTATCTTTAGAATTCCTCCCCGGATATCCCTAGCCAGATTTTGCTCCATCCTCGCCTTGTCTCCCCTCACCACTCTGGTGACCCTCCTGGCCATCAGCTCACACTCTCCCCGCTCCCTATCCCCCGCTGAGCGCTTAAAACGTGCGTAGGCAGCCTTTCTTCCCCTCACCGCCTCCTGTACCTCCCTGGTCCACCAACACGGCTTACTGGTTCTACCATGCTTTTGCCTTACATTTGTACAGGACCTAGTAGCCTCCTGCACCCCCTTCTTAATGGTCTCCCACAAGCTTCCAGCATCCATGTCCAGCCTAATCTTGTCCAAGCTCCCCCGTAGAATCTTACCCATGCCCACGAAGTCCGCTCCCTTGAAGTCTACTACTACTGTATTAGTGCGGTTACCCCCCCCCAGATACCGCGGAAACCAGACCGCGGCATGGTCACCACCTGCCAGCACACCTCCAGGTCCCTTATCTGGTCACTGTCTACTAGGACAATGTCCAATATCCGCCCCTCCCTAGTAGGTTCCCCCACCTGCTGAACCAGGAAGGCATCCTAAAAGACATCCCTCAGTCTCTGTTCCCTGGCCACAGAGGATGTCATAGTGTCCCAGTCTGCCCCCGGCATATTAAGGTCACCCATGACCACCACCCTACCCTTTCCAAGGTCACAGTGACCCTTGATGTTCTCAACTAGTTTGTCCTCCATTGTGGGGGGCCTGTACACCACCCCTATTTTCAATCTTTTACCTCTCCTCGTTTGCAGAATTAAACAAATCGCTTCCACACCCCCTACAGCCTCCTCCATTCCACTAACCACTATGTCTTTTCTATCAGCGCTACACCCCCCCTTTCCCACTCCTCTGTCTTTACTGAATATTTTGTAGCCCTCCAAGTTTAGGTCCCATTCATTTCTCTGGGTGGCCCATATCTCAGTAATTGCTGTCACATCCGCTGCTCCCTCAACTAGCACAGCCTGGAGCTCGGGCATTTATTTGCCCATGCTCCTGGCATTGATCAGGACCATCCTCCACCACGACCCCTCTCCCCTCTCCAGTTCTCTCGGCCTTGCGCAGTCCCTCATCACCCTTTCCTGCACAGTTCTCCGTGGATTTGCAACGCAGTCTCCCACCCTCGTTTCACGCCCTAGACCCTTGAGCAGCCCTCCTGGAACTGTCCTTTTACTTAATCCAACCCCCTTTACAAGTTTAAACCCCACCTCTCACCTATGAATCCAGCAAGTTTTAGTTTCGAGATCTCCCTCCCCTCCAGGCTGAGGTGTATCCTATCCCTAGCATATAGCCCCTTATCCTCCCATGTATCCCCCAGTCCCCCACCAGCCCATACCCTTCTGCACTGCACCAGTCCCTGAGCCACTGGTTCACCCCTCTAAGTTTTTGCTTATTCTCCCCGGTCGCCCTTGGTACTAGCAGAATCTCAGAGAAGGAGATTGTGCTTCCTATAGAGTGGCAAACCCTGGCCAGTTCCCTGAATCTCGCCTGTATTTCTAGATCACTGTTCCCTTCCAAGTAATTTGTTCCCAGGTGTACTAGAATGTCTGGGGATCCCCCACAAACCAGTGCTATCGAGTATAGCTGGAATTTGGCCTTGTGTACAGATAGGCCTGGGATACATTTAGCCTTGACTGGGCTGCTTTTACCCTCCGTCGCCCCCTCCCACTGGATACCCCTGGTCATGGAGTCACCCAGCATAATCACCTTCACCCCACCCCCCACTTTACTAGCTCGTTTGATTCCTTCCAGGCCCCTAATCCTGTCGTCGACCCCCAGCTTGCTCCTCCCACACACCCTCAGCCTGGGGGTCACAAGCCTGTGCATGCCCTAACATGCTCTTTCTTCTGCCTGCGACTCCCACCTTGCTCCTCGCCCCCCCCAACCTCCTGGGTGGCATAAGCTGCTCCCCGAACTATCCTGGTCTCCCTTCCTGAGTGGTTATCCTCAGATCCCCACCCAGGCATCCTTCTACTGCTTCTCTTCTTGCCCCGGACCTGCCCTTTCCACCCCATCTGCTGTATTTCTCCCTGCCCCCTTCTTCCCCCACTCTCCACCTCTTCTGATTTTTCCCCATCTCGAAGCTGGCCTGTCTAGAGTATTCCCTATACCCCCTCCTTGGCTGACATCCCCAGCCTGGACACTGCCCAACCAGAGTCCTGCCCCTTCCACCCTGACCTCGCTCTGTGCTCCCCATCTACCTTACCTCCCCTCCAACCTAGGTTCATGTTCCTCCTCCTGCCCTCCCCCTTTGGATCTGGCTCCTCTCCTGTCCCTATCCACCCTTGGCTTACTGACTAAACCTCTCTGTCCGCCTGCTGCCCTCCCACCAGCCTCCTCCACTTCATCTCCCGGATATAGTAGGGTGAATCGATTAGTAAGTGTGATGCTTGCCCCTGATTTGCTCTCTCCAGTCTCCCCCTCCTTCCTTGGCTCCCTCTGGGCAGCCCCCTCCCTATGGAGTGATTTCCATACGGTGCTTGTTTCATGCCACATCCCTCCCGAGTGACCATATGGTCCTTGTCCACCTGTCCCCAGGGGTATGCCATTTTGATCTTGTCCACCTGTCCCTTGGGGTATGTCATTTTGGCCTCTTCTAACCTCATGTGGTCTTTTCCCCACCTTACCTCCCCAACCTTCCCCCCTCCCGCCTTCCAGCTACCTTCTGATCCCCTCGACCGCCTCCCTAAGACCCGCCACCCGGAAACACACTGGGCACCCTCCGAAAATCCATGCCAAATTTAATATTATGGCCGCCCCACACCCTGTACACCCAATCACCCTACCGAAGATGCCCGCTCTGGCAACCCCCAAGTCTACCCTCATATTAAGTGTGAGCAACATGGCCCTCTACCAGCAATAATTCATTGTCAATCTTACACAAGCAATACCCAGCAGTTTGCCCCTTCCCCCAGCAGTAGTCAGTTCACAGCAATTTGCCCTCTTTACCAACAGTAGCCAGTTTTCAAGCCTAGCAGTAGTCAGTTCACAAGCAAATTTGCCCACTTCCCACATTACCCAGTTCACAAGCCCTAGCAGTAGTTAGTTCACATGCAGATCTGCCTACTTCCCCAATAATAATTAGCATACACATTCAAATTATACAATCAGCTTCAGTTTGCCCCTCCCCAGTAGTAAACAATGCCCAATCAAGCACAGTGTACGTGACCCTTTGGCCCCCCCCCACCAGCCAGCATCAAGTACAAGCTTCCTAGTGTTCCAGCTCACCCAGTCTCGCCGTGTCCTCCTCCAAGGTTCCACCCCCACCGACCATTTAACAGAGGTCAGGGCGGGGGTGGGTGGTGTGGGGAGAAATTACAGCTCCCTCTGTGGTCTGTGTTGTGACTGGGCTGTTTGTTTTTTATAGCCCAGTCGCGTTGTTCACAAAAATCGCACCCTTCGCGCTGATTGGCCACCAGCAAGTTCAGTCCCGGCCTCTCCCGCCGCCGATGCAGCCCCCCAGCTCAGCTCACCTTCCCCAGTCAATAAGTTCTGTCCCGACCACCGATGTGGTCCCGGCCTCGCCTGCCGCCGAAGCGGCCCTGACATTACAGCTCCCTCTGTGGTCTCATTACATAAGAAATGTATTGCTAATCATAGCTGTTTTTTTTTAAATACACAAAATCAAATGTCCAGCACCATCCACCAGAACAACGTGTCTGCCGCGTTGCAAAATGCTACCTGCTTCATGTTATATGGCTATCTCCAAGGTTTCCTCAGTATACTAAAATGTTTTTAGCCACTTGTTATCCCGTAAGGTCAGGAAGCAGAATCTGTTGAGTTACTTCACCTTCGTCGCAGGAAAAGTGATGGGAAATAATGGGTGTTCCAAAACAGCCAAGGGTACGAATGAAAACCTGGGGCTAAACGAACCAGTCTCGGCCAAAACATTGCTTGTATCATGAATTTATCTGAAAAATAAGCCTTTCTGGCCAGACCTGCTGAAACTGCCAGTGTTTCAGCTTAAAGCAAGGCCTTCTCAGGGAGTCTGGTTCTGAGTGTGGAGAGCTTACAGTGCAATATTATGATCTATCGTCTTTCAAAAGTGCCTCCCTCTAATCTCAAGAGATGTGGCGCCAGCCCAGGAGCAGCACTGATATGCAGATGAATATAAGGTGTGATCATCAAATGTGACAGACAGGCATTAAGAATTCTGAAAGACGCTACAGTATGACATTGTGCCATAAGATCTCTACACCAGAACCTGCAGTTCTGAAGAAACCTAGTTTTAAGGTGAAACGCCGGCGGTCTCAGCAGCTCTGACTGGAACAGCTTACTGTCAAATAAATTAATGACAAGTGTGTTTTTTGACTGTTGTGGGTCCATTCAGTCCTACCCTGAGTATGTGATACTTGGTTATTTGAAGGAACTGAACTCCTTGCTGTCTTTTTATTTATACTGTAGGTGTGGTGACCGTGGTGTACGAACTGGACTCCTCGCTGTCTTTTTATTTATACTGTAGGTGGGGTGACCGCAGTGTAGGAACTGGACTCCTCGCTGTCTTTCTATTTATACTGTAGGTTAAGTGACGGCGGTGTAGGAACTGGAGTCCTCACTGTCTTTTTATTTATACTGTAGGTGGGGTGACCGCAGCATAGGACATAGACTCCTCGCTGTCTTTTTATTTATACTGTAGGTGGAGTGACCGTGGTATAGGACCTGGACTCCTCGCTGTCTTTTTATTTATACTGTAGGTGGCGTGACAGCGGTGTAGGAACTGGACTCCTCGCTGTCTTTTTATTTATACTGTAGGTGGGATGACCAAAACAGTTTGTTTGAAGGAAACCTGGGGCTTATCATATGAAAAGAAGAGCTTCTTTAGTTGTTTTAAATGTTTAAGAAATGCTGAAACAGGCTCAAAGTGGGTAATAAACAGCTTCTTACAGGACAGGGGAAAAGAGGTGTTCTAAAAAAGAACAAACCTTTCATCGTATCTTACACTGCTGCTTTAAGCATCATTACATTTTTCGACTCAAGTGAGCTAGTATTCAACAACAGACACTGCTCCCTGACCTTACAGGGAAAGGGAAAGGAACATTGTTTAATCAGGAGTAGCACACTAAGCTGAAGCTTGTTTCCAGATGCGACCTGGGAGCACAAGGAAGTTAAGTGACTTGCTCAGGATCACACAGTATGCACCTAGGTGACTGTGTGATTCAAACCCAGGTCTCCAGATCTGCAGCTCAGAGCAATAACCCACTGTGCTATTCTGCGTCCTATATGTGTAGAACACAGTGAATGTAAAATGAAATGTAGTACCATATAAATGGATTTGGATACCAACATAGACAACTGGGGAAAAACAATGCGGGTGTCATAAAAGAAGATCATGAAGATTCAAAGAGCACATTTCCTGCCGTTTTTCCAACTGCCGCCCAGAGACACAGAAGGACTCTTACCTGCCCCCACGCCAAATGCTGTAAAAGCAAAATCTCGTACTACCAATATTTAGGAAGGAAAGGGATCTTATTTTGGCTCCACTGAGCCAAAAGCCTCATCTCTTCCACTTCCTGCTCCTTATCCACACCCCTACATTCATACGTTTCGTGATGTAAGAGTCTGTAGAGCGAAGGGGCGCACACCACAGGCATCTCTGGGGCTTTTTTTTTTTCTCAATAGGACCTTTTTCTGAGCCCCCGTGGACCCAGCAGGGGTTATGACCCCTCCCTTGGAGAAGTACATCCTCTGGCCCCCACTGGCCGCTGCCACCCGAATCCCGCCTGAAATTCCCCATAGCTCCCCTCCCTGTGGTGGGGAGAGGGCGGGAAGTGTCTAGCCCCCCGCACCCAGACAGCAATCCAGAACGGGGGACAACCGCACGGAGCGATCAGGGCCACTGCGGGTCTTGCGAGGTCCTGGTTTTCTCCATTTTTCTCCCACATCCCGCCTGTGCAATGGGTGGGACAGCTTCCTCCACCTCCACGGAAGCAGCCAATCACCCCTGGATGTAGGCCAACCCCTATGCCTTCGCACGACACCCAGCCACCGCTAGGTGTCAGTCAACAGTGCATAACTTTTATCCAGGCAGGCAGGAACATATAATGGTTGACCCCCAACTTTGGCACTATCAAATCCCTTCCTATGTTGTCTCCTGCTGTAGCGGAGGTCCATAAAAAATTTCACATTGGATTCTACTCGTTTACCTCTGCCACTGTTTTTGGCTGCTGACAGAAGTGCATCACGCTCCTCGCTGCTCTAGGTGGCCAGCAACACGTCCTGTTTGTTTCTTTCCCCGATAGTAGTCTCCATGGAGTGATGTAATACACCTTTTCTATATGGGTTGTTGCCGATACAGATAGAGCACCTGGAATCCAGTGTTGCAAGTAGCTTTCAGGTAGTCTCCCTTGATGATTTCTAGAACCCCTATGTTAGGTGCTCAGGTGCAGTTTTCTAAGTATTCTAAATGGGCCTGGACTGAAGAGTGAGGTTTTCTTTTACCAAACCAATATGCGGTACTAGCACCCATTCTGCCATCCCTCCAGCATTGGTGGCATCAGTTTGGGCTGCGTCTGTAGTATGGGTATTTAAATCCTCCATCTTCCGATCCCTGGCCTGTATAACAGTAAGGAGGGAGATAAGTGAAGGCTCTCCTAGAAGTGCAGGGTCACCCCCCTCCCCGAGAAAAGAAAGCAGTCCTCCGGAAGCTCAATCCTTTCCTCCCCGGCTGACCCTCAATCGACCCGAGTCTGTTCCCGAACCGGGGTCACCGGTGTGACAATACTGACTTTTACAATAGTCTGCGCTGTCCATGATGACGTAACAGCAGCAGAAGTACTGATGAACCCTTATTGTAACCTTTGCTTCTATATCAATTTACTCTTTCACCTCTATGTGTGTGTAAATCATATTGTGTTTACTTTTAAATGCAACAGACAATTTACAAAGAAAAATATTGATGAATCTAATGAGATATTATAACGAACAAAAATGATAAAAACAGCTATTTGTAAGAGATAAAAATGTTTGGTACGTGTGGTATTTGACTAACTATAAATAATCTAAATTTGGAATTCCTCCCAAAACAAATCTTGCATTCTATTAATAGCGCAAGTTGAAGTCATGTATTCTGCTTTGTTTGACTATGCTGGCAGATTCACTCATTTCCAAGGATCTTTGACAGAACACACACGACTCGGAAGAGGCAGTCTACAGTAGCTGGTCTTTACTCCAGGAGGTGCAGCTGGTGTGCATGACAGAAAAAAAAAAAAACTAGAGGGGAGCTGGTATGAGAAAGGCCCACAGCAATCAGAGCTGAAAACTCGGAAATGCTCAGTTATCATAAATAATTTTAAACATATATTGTGGCAAAGTTAACAAACGTGTTTCAGGCCTTTCAGAACTTCCATTAACCCCTATAGCAGGGATCCCAGAACGCCATTATTTTGTTAGAAACTCTTGATCGGAAAAATATGGAGTCCAAAGATGCACTTTTTTTTCCCCTCCCATCGCTTTTTAAACTTAATTTTCTAGCCATCATTTCCATACTGAGCAGGTATTCTGCTAAAATGAAACTCCTGAAACTGTGTAAAGGACCCTTAAAAATCTGCAAGGGGGGGGGGGATGCGTGAATAACAAAACCTGATCCACCAGTAGCTCTGTTCTGAAACCAATTTACACTTCAAGCTGGTGTTTTCCACTTGTATATCATACTACAATGCCACCATGAGGAAGCTGCTCAAAACATATAACCCTGCACCAAGCTCAAAAAAACACTTTAGCAAGAGACCCAGGAACGAAACTAATATTAGGTCTGTTTGTTTTTCATTTAACACTTTGTTGTCCAAAAAGCATGCCAAATTGGGGCACATTTTCAAATGTGACCTGGATGAAGGGGTTTATGGGGGTGGGGTACAAAATAAACAAAAAATCAACAGACATGATGCAAATATGCAAATAAAAGTAGAAGTAACAGCAAAAATCTGAATGACAAACTGTACAACAGTAACCTAATATCAGATATTAATAAAAATAAATTCAATGGAAAGTAAATACAATGCCTATGAAGTAAACCAACGGCAGTACTCTAGAGATAAATAAGGATAGTGGATGGAGGAGAGAAAGAGACAAAAATTCGGATAACAATCTAAAATCAAGAGCGCGAGAATGAGTGTGCAAGATTTCTTTTCATTCTGCAAGTTACGATGCTGCTAGTAGGCTTTTATGAGCAAAAAAGGAGCCCGAATATCACTACTCCTGCTCCCACCTTCACTGTGCAGTTAAAAAAAGTTGTGTTTAATGTATGATAGTAAATGTGATTAAAAAAAATTATTTGTATTGAGTTTTCCTATTTATAGCATCCATTCAATAAAGAATCATGGCTATAAACGTTGTCATTATCAATACAGTGTAACCGTCTGTTCTGCTACATCTTGCTTAGCAGCTAAGGAGTTCAGATGATATTTAATACTTTAAACAAAACAATTTATAGTATACTTGTCCAATTCTAAAACTCTGCTATTTTTGGATTCTTGGTACATGCAGGGTATTATGGAATCTAAAGTCCTTACAGCTATTTGGGGCCATTCTACCGTTCTATGCTCTCCATCTGCTAGAAGGCCTGTGATTGGTTTGCCTTCTGTTTTCAGATATTCAAAAAATGACAACCTCCTGTAAATATGGTTGGTATCTGTATAACTCTCCACACCACACACGGGCATTCAGGAAGCTCTAACCTAGTGTAAAGGATCATGGGTGTGCAAATACTTGCGTAGGGGGTAGGCCGAGAAGGTTTCGCCAGAACAAGGCGTTGTCTTTGATGTACGCTTCTTTATCATCTCTTTCAACAAACCAAAAGCAACAAACCGCAGACACGTGTTTAGTTCTGTTGGGACTCCTCAGTGCGGTCGCTATTCCAACTAAATACCAAGTCAGCCCAAAGCATTTCAGGCATTTCGTACACTCGGAGGTAACATACCAGGGAGGCCGACTTGGAAAAGAGCAGGATGTGGGATCCATAAACGATACAAGGAGACAACAAATTTCCAAATTGTTTGGTTTCTATCTCTCTCCCCAAACCCAGCGTCCCCATTCATTTTTTTAGCATGGTGGGCCACCACCCTATTTATTTTTTTGTTTTTTTCTTTGCCACCACCCTATAATTTTGGCAATCGCCCTCATTTGGTTAAATAAAATCCTCCAAAATGTTCTTTTACTGCCATCCTTTATTGCCCTACTACTACTACCCCTGTTTTGATAAGTGACTATACCTTATTTAAAAAAAACACATATGCACATGTACAGTACTTGTAGGATGTCCAAGGAATGATGCACCCTTGACCCCAATCACCACAGCCACTGCCCTATGTAACCAGGGCGCCATGTAACAATGGGCTACTATCCCTGCCTGTTGGGCTCCAACCAGGTTGAGGGGCCTGGGCTCTGTTCTGATGGTAATGGGGGGTTCTTTCCTAAGCTGAAAATAAATAGTGCAGTATCTCCACCCAGACTGAAATACAGTAGGCCGGCTGTTTGTAGGATACAACCCCCTGGGATGCTGTACCTCCCCACCTCCCCTCACAGTCACCCCATACATGGGTTACCAATTTAAGCTGTAATAATTTACTATTCATGCAAATAATGACTACCACTAATAATATGCTCACAGACAGTACTGAGCAACAACAATAAACTACTTATTAAAAGGGGCAAAGGGGAATGGGATGCAATGATAAATAACAGGCAAACTGTCAATACAGGCATTAAACTAAAACCTGCAGAGTGCCCACCCCCCAACAGCAACAACACATTCCAGTTAACCCTCTTCCCCACCAGTACCAGTGTCCCCAAAGTCTAACTGGGTACTCAGACTGAGAAGTAGCAGGCCTGTTTGGTTGCCGCAGGCTGGCCGGCCGGCACTGATGCATTTAAGATTAAGTATGAACTTTAAACAACTATAAAGGATCCCCAGCTCAGGGCAGTCCATGCTGTTACTCATGGGTTTGAAGTTCTATTATGCAGGGTCTGAACAGGGTCAGTGGAACACAGCTTGTCTTGGTTTAACTGGGGCATGGACTGGCAAAACTGGCTGTGGTAGTGCTGACACTGAAGTCTCGCAGCTTGTCACCTCCAGGCAGTTGTAGGCTCTTGCAACTTGTTACCTCTGGGTCTTGTCTCTGTGAATACTGGATTAGGTCAGTCTCAGGCACCTGGCCACACACCTTCGGAGATGAATCTATAAGTAATGCTTAATAGTGACACTACCTGGCTGACTCCACAGACTGTCCTGCCTGGCATGAAGTCTCTCCCCAAACTGGGATCTAGACTGTCTCTCACTTTCCGCAGGCAGCGGACACAACTCCATGGCAATTTTACTGTACACACCAGCAGGTAGGGCAAACAGTCTCAGCAGGATTTCACTTTTCTGACAGCTATCTTTAATACTTTGTGTATCCCCGGACCACGGGAACCCAGCAGGCTTCTCATGCTGCTGCTTTCTGTCACTGGAACATACTTCAAGCTCTGGCTGCTCAGTGCCAGCCCGCGTATACTGACTAAGGGCTGTACTCAAGGGTGCCAAATGATCTCCTCTATTCTGGAAATTGGAAAACTGGCTCTCCCAGTTAATGGAAGACTTTAGCAAGTCTCCCTGCTACCGCTATGGAAGCCTTTGGAGGACTTAAAAATGTCACTCTCGCCCGGCCCAGTGGCACTGAGGGCTGAGGCGCTGGATGCCTCTACCTCCACGTACCGGGCAACCTGGTTCAGGAAATGACCTCGGTCATTGGGTGAGCTGGCACTGGGGGCGGGGAGGCTGCCAAAGGCAGCCTCCTCTCCTCTAGGAAGTTGCTTGTCCTTCTGTAGTTCTACTCCCATCAGGTGGAGATCCAATGAGAAGCGTGAGGCAGAGAGGCACGGCAGGCAATAGCCAGGGAGTGGAGGCGGAAGGAGCCGAGCTGGTACCAGGCGTGCATTTGCACTTCCACACACGTGCGTGTCTGCCCAGATCCCAGGGAGAAAATGTGAGAAAAATACACAAAAACTGTAAATATAAAAAAAAAAAAAAAAAAAAAAATTCACTCTTCCTCTTCAGTGCTCCCCTGCTTTCTCAGTGTGCCTCAGACCACAACTACTACAAGCTGAAAACTGTCCTAGGGTCTCAAGGGAAAATGGCAGCTTTCCACTGGTTGAACACAGCTGTCCATCTTTAAAATTAACATATATGAGGCTTATACGATGCCTGATAAGTTGTTCGTTTAGGCACCAAGTCATTGGCTACACCTACTACCCAGGAGCCACTGCCAAGTCCTCCAGGGCTCCTAGGACTTTGCCTGGCTGCTTGAACGTCAAAAGTGGCAAACATGGCTGCTGTTGTAAACAGTCCATGCAAACTCCCAACATTCCAGTCTTTTTTGCAGGCAAACCAAACAAAGTACAGTTACGTAAGAACTTACCGTAACAGTAGATCCTCGAGAGAGGCTCTTGCAGTAGGTTTTCACATGTAGGACTAAGCCGCCAGGCGTCAGGACCCCACGGAAAAAGTTCTAGCTAGCAGTCTCTGGCGGGGGACTGCCCGCACGTCAGGTGACCGGTGTCATACGACGTCGGTATAAAGGGGTGCTCCCCTACACCCGCCTTCCAGTTCTTTCCCACCAAAGGCCAAAAGAGGCAAGACAAGAGAGAGACATATCCCTGTGGAAATGAAGCAGAGAAACTTAGAGGGCAGGAGGGCAGGAGACAGGCCTACTGCAAGAGCCTCTCGAAGATCTACTGTTACAGTAAGTTCTTACATAACTGTACTAACTTACTTCGAGAGGGCTCTTGCAGGTATTCACACATAGGACAGAGTCCCAAGCAGTTTGGAACAAGGAAAAGCAATCAGGAGGAAGACTGTCATCCAAAGCATGGAACCTCAGGGCTGAACGGATCTCATGAAAGGAGACCTTGTAGGACAGCCAACCCGAAGCCTGCACTACGGCGAGAGGCAATGTCCAAACTGTAATATTTCATGAAGGTACGGACAGAAGTCCAAGTTGTGGCTGCACAGATGTTTGCCGCTGACACATTTTTGAAACAAGTCGTCGAGGCAGCTACTCCTCTGGCAGAGTGACCTTTGACTTGACTGGGAAGGGTCATCTTGTACTTGTCGTAACAGAAAGTGATACAATGTGCCAACCATTTTGATAGACACTGCTTAGAAACAGCACTGCCTTCTCTTTTGTGAGCAAAAGAGACACAAAGCTGATCAGTATTCCTGAAATCCTTAGTCCGATTGACGTAGTATCTCAGGATTCTGTCAACATCCAAAGTATGCAAGAGGTACTCCTCTTGATTGGAGTGTTGCGTAAAGAAAGCAGGTAGCTCCATAGATTGATTCAGCGTAGATTCAGCCACAACCCTTAGGGAGAAACTTAGGGTTGGTGCATAGAGCCACACATTCTTTGTGAAATATCAAGTAAGGTATTTTACACATTAAGGCCTGCAGCTCAGAAATTCGCCGAGTGGAAGTAACGGCTACTATGAAGAGTGTCTTCCAAGAAAGGAACTTCAAATCAGCTGTTGCTGCTGGCTTGAAGGGAGGCACAGTAGGCTTCTCCAGGATGAAATTCAAGTCCCATGGAGGGGCAGGAATGCAGATGGGGGGGTCTCAAGTGGAGAACCCCTCTGAGTAAAGTCTTAGAGACTTCCAGCTGAGCAAAAGTCCTGTCTCCAAAGGGAATATGGTAGGCTGAAATAGCTGCCATGTGGATTTTCAACGAGGAATGGCTGAGACCCAGATCGAAGAGGTGACGCATGTAGTTCAGGACTTTGACTGGGCACGAGAAAGGCTCGAAGTCCTTCGAATCCGCCCAAACAGGAAAGTGTAGGGTGCTGCTTCTGGGGGTCAGAAACCCAGGTCATGTACACACCCTTTGGGGAGGGGGTCTCACTGCAAGCCACAATGATGAAAGGGACCTGGGGGTAGTGCTAGACACCAAAATGAATAACACTGAAAACTGCAGAAGATCTGCGCCAAAAGCAAACAGGATTCTAAGCTGCATAGCCACGGGAATTACATCCAGGAGGAGGGAGGTGATCCTCCCTCTGTATAATGCCTCGGTCAGGCCGCATCTCACGTACTGTATGCAGTTCTGGAGACCTCATCTCAGGAAGGACACAGCACTGTTGGAGAGGGTCCAGAGGGGGCAACTAGGATGATTCAGAGCATGAGAGAAAGGACCTAGGAGGAAAGGCTGGAAGAACTTGGGCTGTACTCACTAAAGGAGAGAAGAGATGGGGGACATGATAGGGGTCTTCAAATATGTGAAAGGGAAAAACATAGCGGAACCAAAGGAATGTTCAGGCTAAAGAAAGGGTGCACAACCAGGGGGTATGAGTGGAAAGTGGAGGGGGGAAATTACAGGTGAGAACGCAGAAGACATTACTTCACTGAGAGGGTGGTGAGGCCATGGAATGCACTGCCCCGGAGTCTGGTGGAGGTGGGCATAGTGGAAGGCTTCACGAGGGGGTGGGACAGGTGCATGAGTAAACTGAAGCAAAAGATGACCCTCTCAGGGGCTGGGGGGGTGAGAGAGCGAGCGCCCAATAGGGGCTGGCTACTGAGCAGACACGAAAGACAGTCAGGCCTATTCTGCTGGCTTTTAGTATGTTAGTATGTTAGAAAACCATTTCCACTTCATGGCATAGGTGGATCTGGTGGAAGGCTTCCTGGCCTCTACCAGAATGTCCACTACTACAGGAGAGACTCCAAAGCGGGCTTTAGCTACGTCTGCAGGAGCCACGCATGGAGATGAAGGGATTTGAGACCTGGCTGAACAAGGTTCCCCCGATCCTGGGTCGACAATTGTTGCGACAGAGGAACAGGGAGTGGAGGTTCCTCTGAAAACTGCTGCAGAAGAGAGAAGCAAACTTGCCTGGGCCAGAAGGGAGCAATGAGAATCATTCGAGCTCCTTCTGATCAGAGTTTGTTCAGGACCCTCGTAATTAAAGGAATGGGAGGGAAGGCATAACCGAATCTGTCCCTCCAAGCGAGAGACAGTGTGTCCCACCAAAAAATGTCTCACGCTGGAGCGAGCAAGCAGAAGGCGGGAAGCTTTGCATTTTGGGGAGAAGCGAAGAGGTCTAGCTGAAGTGTTCCCCATCGCTGAAAGATGCCGTTTACGACTTCTTGATCCAGCTCCCATTCATGGGACCTGGCTGAGGACTGACTGAGTTGGTCTGCCAGTGTATTTTCCACTCCCAGAACGTGAACCGCAGTCAGGTGAAGGTGGTGTTGGGCTGCCCAATGCCAGACTCTCATCGCTTCCTGACAGGGTAGGAACGTGTCCCTCCCTGCTTGTTGAGGTATCAGACAACACACATGTTGTCTGATTGTATGAGGAGATAACTGGGGAGGGTGAATGAGAATACAGCCTGAAGGGCATAAAGGACTGATCTCAGTTCGAGCACATTTATGTGCAGGTTTCATTCAAACTTGAACCAGCTGCTCTGAGTCCTGTGAGACCCCAAATAGGCACCCCGACCTTCTCCTGACGCATCCGTCATCAACGTCTGGGAGAGTGGATCGATGCAGAAATGAACTCCCAGGCACAGGTTCTCCTGAACCATCCACCATTGTAAGTCCCTGATCATGGGATCTGATACTGGAACATCTTGGTCTAGGTTGTCCCTGGTTTGGTCCCATTGAGACTGAAGCGTCCACTGAGAGATCCTCATATGAAGCTAAGTCAGCGGGACTGTCGGAATGGCGGCCACCATTAGCCCGAGGAGGCGGAGGACTGATATGGCTCCGACCCTCCTGCGACCGGACAGAAGACGGCCTGGTTCTGAAGGGTGTCTACCCTGTCAGGAGGCAAGAAGGCTTTGCCCGTGGTCGTGTCCAGAATCGCCCCTATAAACTGGACGCGTTGGCACAGGACCAAATGGGACTTGGCCTGATTGATGGAGATACCCAGGCTGGTAAAAACCTGCAGGGTAAGGGAAGGGGAGTGCAGGAGTTCCTCCCTGGATGGGGCCAGAAGCCAGTCATCCAGGCACGGGAAATACTCCGTATTCCCATATTTAGGTGGCCACTACCACAGACAGGCATTGGTAAACACTTGGGGGCCAAGGAAAGACCAAATGGGAGGGTCTTGAATTGGTAGTGGTCCCCCTGAAAGCAAAAACGAAGGAATTTGCGGTGGGAAGGGCATATGGGAATATGCAGGTAGGCATCCAGCACATCCAGAGCGCATAGCCACTGTCCCTGCCGAAGAAGTGGTAGAAGGCTCTGCAAAGAGAGCATTTTGAAGCGTTTGTACTCCATGAACATGTTCAGGGAGCTGAGGTCTAGGATAGGCCTCAAATCTCCCATCTTCTTTGGAAATAGGAAGAAATGGTAATAGTAACCTGTTCCCCTAAGATGGGTGGGAACTGGCTCTACTGCCACCTTCGAGAGAAGGGAGATGATTTCCTCTAGGACCAGAGGAAGATCTTGCAGGGAGTAAGATTACTTGGGGGTGGTCTTCGGGGTGGTTTCTACAGAAACTCTAATGAGTGTCCTGCTGATATCAACTGGAGTACCGAAGTGTCTGAAGTTATCCTCTCCCAATACGGCAGATAGGAGGAGAATCTCCCCCCTACCGGTTCCTTTGGAACCTCCAGAGGCAGTGGGAGAGGAGGCAGGGAGTCAGGAGGTGTAAAGCAGAGCAGCCGCCAAGGCTCCCGTGGTTTAATTGTTGGGGGGAGTCTTGGTTGTTGGAGGGGCCAGACATTTGTTGGCACGTTTGCCCTGTGGTTTTTGTCTTTGTCGGTTTTGGCAACAAAAAGGACGCCGCTGCCCTTGAGGGGGCCTGTACAGAGTTAGAACAGACTAGAGTGCAGTACCTTCTCCTGCAGTTCAGTAATGATGTCCTTGACATCACCCCTGAGCAGCACCGAACACCTGAAGGGAGCATCCTGAATAGCAGATTGTACTTCGGGGACCAAATCTGACACTCAGAGCCAGGCATGATGCCGTAGGCCTACGGCAAAGGCCGAGCTCCTTCCAGCTGTGTCCACTGCATCATAAGTGGCATGAAGCATGTGCCGATAGGCCGAGTGAGCAGAACGGACAAGATCACCCACTTCCTGCTTAGTCTATGACTCAGGAAGGGAGTCCAGTTTGGATTCTACCTGGCTAAGGATGGTCTTCTGGAAATCCTCCATATGTGCCACATAGTTAAGGGCCCTAATACCAAGGGTAGAAGAGGACTAGATCTTCCCATACTGGTCCAGAAGTCGGGACTCCTCATCAGGCGGAGACGAGCTGAGGTGTTGCTGATGACAACCAAATCTGCCTTGGGGTGAAGGCTAAGAAAGTCTACACCCTCAGGAGCATGGTATAGCCTGTCTGCTTTCCTCAGAAGGGGGGCTATGCAGAAGGTTGTTTCCAAATGGTGGAAACAAGATCTACGTGAGGCTCTATCCAGGGTGGGATCAGCGTAGGAGAAGTCTCAGGCAGATCCAGATGGGCAGCGAGTTTTTTACGCTGTGAGTCTGACTCCACTGATTGCCACTGATGTACTTCCTGGATTTTCCTCAATAACTCCAGAAAAGAAAGGTCCTCTGGAGGGAACTTTGGAGGATCCCTCAGCCTGGAGCGTTCTGGAGTGTGGGGCTCGCCTTCGGGGTCAGAGTGGCTGGACTCTGAGTCCAAGTCAGAAGTTTCTGACAAAGAGGAAGAAGACTCCTCCCTACAAGGGGAAGGGACAGCCCCTCTGGGGAGTTCCCCGAGGCACGTATCCTCCCCGCCTCGGGTGCCAGAGGGCTCTCCTCTGGTGTCGGGTGGGGGAGGGAGTCTCCCATCTCGATGCAGGGGATCCTGTCTAGGGTCCGCGTTGGTAGACGACTCTCGACCTCCCTGGTGAGCTGAGCCTTGGCCTCAGCCCACCAGAAGGCCATGGTCTCCTTCAGATCCGCCGGCAGCTGAGGAGTGGGCGGCGGAGGTGGAGCAGGTGGGGGATACGGATATTGAGGGTATCCGTAACCTGATGGTGGGTAGCCCAGCGTCTGGTACTGCGGTGTAGGGTACAGGTCGCCGGAAACTGAGGGGTCAGGTATTGCAGCACTAGGTACTGCGGTGTCAGGTACCAGGCACCAGGGGCTCTGATGGAGCAGAGGGACTTGGCAGAGGCCCTGCTGGCGGGCCAGACGGTGGGAACGCTGGCCCCACGGGCGTCGGGCCCGGCTTGAGTATACCTTCGAGAGGGTCCAAAGGACCTGACAGAGGAATAGGCCTATCGCCAGGTAGAGGGACACCAAATGGCGTCGGGTCGGCTAGCGTCGGGACCGGCGTCTGAGGATAGGCGTCAGGGGATCCAACATAGGAGGAGGGTTCCCTGAGGGCAGAGTCCCAGTGTCCTTGGTGACGACTGGCGAATAAGGACTATAATCCTTGGGGGTCAATCGAGGAGACGTGGGGACCTCAGAGGCCAACGTGGTGAGACACTGTGGAGAGCCTGGGGCGTTAAGACTGTTCGATGGGGTCTGGCGCAGGCTTCTTGGTCGGGCGGGCATCGGTGGAGCCGGCATCTGACTTGTTGGACTCCCTGTCCAAGGAAGGCCATGAAGGAGATGCGATCTTGTCAGGAGGTGTTTTGGCTGAGCGCTCCCCCAAAGGGGTAAGCGATTTAGCAGTCTTGTCCAGGCGAGTGTCAGTGAGACTGACGTCTGACTTACCAAACCCACTCTGACTGGAGGGCCACGTGGAAGAAGGGGCCTTCACAGGAGCGGAGGCTCCTTTGCCCCGGAGGTTCCCGAAAGGCCTGAGCATGAGCCAGATGGGAGGGGCAATGCCTTCTTGGTAACCATAAAGATGGCCATTGTGGAGTGATCCCCCAAAGGGGATGTTACCTTGAGTGCCACAACTCTGTCTGGAGTCGCAGCTGCTGTGGAAGCCGGTTCCCACTCCTGGTGCTTTTTCTTATGACCTTCGGGGGAAGTAGACGCCTGCCTAAGTTTCTTTAACCCTTTTTCCATGGAGGCCATTTTCTTCTTTAGGATATGGGCTTACAGGGACTGCTGCCTTCTCTTGCGGGTAGCGGAGTTTAACTTCTGGCAGTGCTGGCACTTCTCCATGGGGTGGTCTGGGCCCAGACAGAAGAGGCACAAGGAATGGCCATCCTTGTCTGGAAGTTGGGAACCACACAAGTCACACTTGTTATGTAATTCGGAGTGCATCGGGGGCAACATACATAGCAAATTGTTGAAAAAAAAATCAAAAAATTAGAGAAAATGGGTCAAAAAGTTCGAAAACAGAGACCGACGAATGACTGACGAGCGTTGTTCTACTGCGAGGAACTCTCAGAAGCAGACGGCGGGAAAGAACTGGAAGGTGGGCGTGGGAGACCTCCCCTTTATACCAATGTCGAATTATGCCAGTCACCTGACATGGGGGCGGTCTCCCGCCAGAGACCGCTAGCCAGAAAGTTTTCCATGGGGTCCTGACGCCTGGTGGCTTAGTCCTATATGTGAATACCTACTGCAAGAGCCCTCTTGAAGTAAGATCTTTAATTAACAATCACCCCATGGATTTGTAGCTGCCTGCCCGGCTGTCCGGTGACAGAATGGGGCTGGCAATGGGCTTCCCCTGCCTGTTGCTAGCACCGTAGCATTAACCCCCAAGGCGGCAGGCAGCGCTTCATTACATACAGCAGCACAGGCTGCTCTTACAGCTGTAGCACCCCTTTAATAATACAGCGCTTAAGAGTTCAGTTTTTAAGTTTTAAATTCCCCCCCTTTCTATGTGCCTACGAGACCCCATTGATATCTCTGGAGTCCTGAGGGTCACAGCACATGCAGGTGACAACTGGCAGAGCTGCAGGAGAGCTTTAATCCATGGAGTGCTACAACACTCCTTTCAGCTCGAGCTGATCGCTGCAGCTCACACGGTCTGCAATATCGCCACAACAGTGGTCGAGCCTCACAATTCCTCCAGTCTCCTCACATAGGATTACCACCCAGGAGCCGGCAGGAGCAACAAGGCGAGCACACAGGACTGAGACTGGTGGCAGTGAGTGGCCGGGAGGCAAATCAAGGTAAGCCCCACCCGTGGTCGGGGGTTATACCTATATTCCCAGTCCGTGGGGAACTCTGAACTCACACACACAGAAGCCTCTAACTCAGCAAGGCATCATGGGTATACACATTCTTTACGCATCAGTACTAGATAAAAATTTAATCTATCTTTGGCAGTATGTTGTTCCACCTTGCCCCTCATGCACTAATCTATGTTTTGTTTTTGTTGCATTTTCTCCCTGATATTTTCTCCATTTTCTTTGCTATTTGTTTACATCTGTAACAGTGCTCCATGTTGAGCTAAAGCCAACCACGCATGTGGTAGCCTTCGCTTTCAGTGTTGACATCCCCCAGCTTCCGTTTGGTGTGCTTGTTGGAGTACAGCGAGACTCCAGCCGGCTTGCTGGGGATGACTTTTACAAACTGTCTGTGATGCCTCACCTCGCTTGTTGCACCAGCGCTTCAGATCTGTATCACGCAACCGACTAAGTGGTAGTCGTCAGCACCTCAAACAAAACGTTGTACCACAGCTTCACAGTTTGCTTGCCGTAATCCTTTAAATAATTCAGTGTAAAACAGCAGCAACATGCAGAGAATAGATAAGGCTCAAATAAATGCAGCTCTTAAATACAGTTCTCAATAATTTAAACATTCATGGCTAAAGCGGTCTAACTGCAGTAGGCTTTTAACAGATACAAACTTTTCAAAACCCCTTTCGACAGTCTTACACAATGCATTTTGTAAGACAGTCGGCAAGTGTTTTGAAAAGTTTGTGTATGTTAAAATCTACCACAGTTAGACTGCTTTAGCCATGGATATTTAAATTGAGAGCTGTATCTAACAATCAGAAACTGTGAGGGAGAAGAAAGGAGACCAATTAAGAAATAAACTACAAACTAAAAGCTTCAAAGAGTACCATATAAAAAAGGAAACTATCAAAATCAGCAGTCGTGTTCCATGGTAATGGTCAGTATCTGTTACACTGCTAAACAAAGACAGCAGGGATGCACAGCACAGGGTCTAAAGGAAGTAAACAAAAGATGTGCTACGACGTGAGGGAGGAGCGGGACTGTAATTCAGACACCAGTCATATTTGCTGTGGATCCACAATAAATCAAATAAATGTTAAATATCTAAAAAACAAAACATCACTAGAAAAAATAATTCCAGATATGAAAACCAGAATTATGGCTGCACGCTTCCAGGCAAAAATCTGAATTTTCATAATCACTTCCTGATTATCCAGTACTGCTGCTTTAAGTGGCAGACTGACATGGTTTTGCTAAAACAAAAGTCATTATCTATATGGCTTTTTATCCATGTTATAGCTAAAGATGACAGAAATAAAATGCAGACCTGTAACTTGTAGTTACACCTCATTATGTGATCTTGACTGAAAGGTGATCTTTTACAACCTTTATCCCATTATAGTGTTTCTCTGTTATATAGGCGTAGTCCCCTTTCCCCTGTGATTTCTGGTAGTTATTAGACTGACATCAAGGGAGGGACACACACACACACACGAAATATGAGATGGGACACACACAGGTACATACTATGAGATGGGGACCTGTGTGATACATCATTTATCTACACAAGGGCAGTATAACCTTAGGTAACCTTACGAGTGGTGTACCCTCTGGTGAAAAGTCAGTCACTAATGAAAAATGAAAGTCATGTTTTTTCAGTTGTTTTGTCCACAGTGGCAGGTTTGGCAGTTTTTAAACACATACAACTTTTTAATTTGGACTGTTTATATCAAAAAAACAGATAAAAGGCCCTATTATACAGTGCTAAGATCTAATCAACCTGAAAACTTACACGTGTTAAATTTGTGTGTTTTATTTGTATACAAGGGTAAAATAAAGTCTTAAAACTGGAGATTCCACATAAGACATCCCTGGTGTTTCAAATTCACATTTTTCTGATGCATTCGGAAAAGTTTTCAAGGCTGTTTACTGACAAAAGTACATTGTTAAATATATGAAAGCTTTATTAGAATTACATCATGTTCTGTTAAGAATATATACAGGTTGGTAACTATTTTATATTAAAGTTCTTGTCATTCTGCATTTACTTTTGAATTATACGAATAATAAGGAACTAGAAGGGGACAGGATCAGTTGTGTTTCAGTACAGTAGCTGCTTCTTGTTTTTACAGGGTTTCTTGTGGATTTTACTTGGTAGAATGTTATTTTTCTTTCTTACTTCTAAGGGGCTAGCAGGGTATTGTTTTTGGGGCTGTTGGAAGTTTGAAAACTGGTTTGGTGGCTGTAAGTGGGCTCATTTGTTGGATGTTTCACTGTGTAACAGGCTGCGCTGGTGGAGGCCTATTTCTTCTGATTTAAAACATATTTGGTGGGATTTGCTTGGGACTGTATTTGAATTGGAGACCTATATCTGTTAATTTCAAGCCTATTTTGATGTGTTGTTAGTGAAGCTGACTGAATTGGAGACCTGTTTCCTTTGGCAGCAAACATATTTTGGGGGCTTTGAGTTGACTTCACTAGCTGCAAAGGTTAGTGCATAGTGGGGGAAGGGTGTTAATGGTCTGGCCAGGTCTCACTCGGCTAACTGACTGGAAGTAGAGCTGAATCAGGTTTGTGGTGTCAGTTGCTTTAGCTTCTCAGAAGGAACTAGAAGGGGACAGGATCAATTGTGTTTCAGTACAGTAGCTCCTTGTTTTTACAGGGTTTCTTGTGGATTTTACTTGGTAGAAGGTCATTTCTTTTCTTTCTTACTTCTAAGGAGCTGGCAGGGTATTGTTTTTGGGACTGTTGGAAGTTTGAAAACTGGTTTGGTGGCTGTAAGTGGGCTCATTTGTTGGATGTTTCACTGTGTAACAGGCTGCGCTGATGGAGGCCTATTTCTTCTGATTTAAAACCTATTTGGTGGGATTTGCTTGGGGCTGGTTCTTTGGCTGCAGGTCTTGGAGGGGCAGACACAGGGCTGATGCACTCTCTTGAGAGTCGGTGTAGTCCCAAATCCCACCTCCCCACCCTCCCTCCCAGAGCTCTGCTTATTTATAGGAGAACACCTGCCCTGCAATTGGAGGAAAAGGCTTCAGGTGGAGCTCATGTAGTTCTAGCCACTGTGGGTTGGATTTAAAGGCTGGGAGAGAGGAGCTTACGGAGTTGTTCACTTCCCTTATAAGTTTACTGTGTTGTACTGCACCTAGTAACAGGGTTACCAGTTTACTGTGGGACTGTATCTAGGATTAGTGGGCGACCCGATTAGGGGTGTATCTTGGACTAGTGAGGAACCTGGTGGCTCACCCAAGGAAACCTACTTGGAGGGGATGGGACCACACGTCATTAGGGCCGGCATCTTTGGGAGGGTGGTAGGGTGCACAGGGTGTGGGGCAGCCATGATACTGGACTGGGCTTGGAAGTCGGTGGTTGCCCAGTGTACTACCAGCTGGCACAGCTTAGGGAGGAGGTTGTGGGGATTAGGAGACAGCTGGGGGAAGGGGGGAGGTATGGTTGGGGAAGAGGGCAGGGGATCTCCCACGGGGTTGCACCAAGCACTAGGGACGGGGACATAGGGAAAGGAGTGCAGGAGAATACTCTGGGGTCACACAAGGACCCTGGCAGAGGCGGCCCAAAAGGAGGACACTACCAAGGAAGCAGGCAGGTAACTGGGGCCCTCACAAAGGGAGACCAGAGGGACAACATTCTCAGGGAAGTAGGCAGATGGCCGGGGCTGGACTGAGGGAAGCAAGGTGGGGGAGGTGGATCGGACCTTATGCTCAGTAACCGCTTCAATCTCTTCTGCTTGAGGATGAGGGGTGATGTAGCCATGACAGGGTGGTTAGAGATGGAAAGGGAGTGGGGGCAGGAGGCGGGGCGGATAGCAGGAGGAACAGGGGGGATCCTGGAATGCAGGAAAATGGGGGGAGCAGTGAATCAGAGGAGAGGGGGAAGAGGGAGAAAAGCACAAGGAGAAGGACCAGTTGGGAGGAAAGAGCAATGAGAAGGACCAGAAGTACAAGGAGGATACAGTAAAGGGAGCTGAGAGTTTAGGCCAGGAGAGCACGACAAGCAAGGAGGGACTAAACGGAGACAGGAAGGAAGGGAGGACAAGCCAGGCTAGTTTAGCGGATGGGTGAGAAGGACCAGTAGCAAGCAGTGAGAGGGGAGTTACCGAGGTACAGAAGGATGCTCGGGAGGAGGAGAGGCATAGGATCGGAGGGGGGGGCGGCCAGGGTAAATAAGGAGGGGGCGGCATGTGGCACCCAGATAGGGGAGGAACAAGGAGCTGGCTGGGTGGATGGGCCGGTAGAAAGGATGAGGGACATAGTAGGGGGGGAAATGGAGGAAAAGGAGCAGTCAGAGTGCTCCTGCTGGGGGATTCTATGATCAGGGGTATCAAATGGGATAGGAAGGGAGAAGCCTGGCCAGTTAGAACAAAATGCTTCCTTGGACTAACGGTGGACAGGGCCAAGCACGAGGTGTATCAGCTGGCAAAGGATTGTGGGGGTTCCCCAGACATACTGGTCCACCTGGGTACAAATGACATTGAAGAAAATAGTGAGCTAGAGATACAGGCAAGGTTCAGGGAGCTTGCCAGGGCCTGTCATGACACAGGATGCACAATTTCCTTCTCAGAAATTCTGCCGGTACCAAGGACTAGTGGGGAACACAAAAGGAAGATTAGGGAGATAAACCAGTGGCTCAGGGAGTGGTGTGAGACCAGAGGGTATGGGTTGATGGGGGATTGGGGGGAGACCTGGGAGGATAAGGAGATGCATGCTAGAGATAGGCTCCATCTCAATTTGGAGAGGAGAGAAATCCTTAAGTTGAAAATAGAGGGGTTCATTGGTGAAAAGTGGGGTTTAAACTTGTGAAGGGGAAGGGATGGGAGAAAAGGTGGTCGAGGGGGGTCCGATAAAGGAGGGGCTCTGTCTCCACCCCCCTCGGGAGCTGAAGGAATGTGGGAAAAGTCTGACTGGTAAAGTGCAGACCAGGGGAAAACAGAATCCCCATGGGAACACGAGCAGGGGAAATGGAAATATAGGGAAAGGGTGGAAGGTAGTCCTGCTAAATGCCAGGAGCTTGGGCAATAAAATGCCTGAGCTCCAGGCAATGCTAACTGAGGGAGCAGTGGATGTGGCAGTGGTCACTGAGACCTGGGCCACCACATTACACGACTGGGACCTGAACCTGGAGGGTTACACTATGTTCAGGAAGGACAGGAGGGAGGGAAGGGGAGGAGGGGTAGCAATGATAGTCAAAAACTGCATTGGCATAGGGGGAGTAGAGGAGGCGGAGGGAACAGTGGAGGCGATTTGGGTCACTCTTAATAACAAGGGGGGCAAGAGTAAAATAGGAGTGGTGCATAGACCCCTGCACTGGTGGAGGAGCTGGAGGAGAGTCTGGTGGCAGATGTTGGGAGACACTGCAGATTGGGCAGGAAGGGTGGTGTTGTTGGGGGACTTAAACATGCCAGGAACAGAATGGGAGACTATGACATCCTCGGTGGCCAGGGAACAGAGGTTGTTGGATGTCTTTCAAGATGCGTTCCTAACTCAGCAGGTGGGAGAACCGACCAGGGAGGTGCGGGTACTGGATGTGGTCCTGGCAGACAGTGACCAGACTGGGGGCCTGGAGGTAAGGGACCCGTTGGCAGGGAGTGACCATGCCATGGTCTGGTTCTGCCTGGACCTAGGAGGGATAGAAGGCTGCACAAAGACGGAGGTAACTTGACTTCAGGGGGGCGGTTTTTAAGGGAAGGATCTTTAAGGAGCATTTGGATGTGATTGTGTCAGACATGGACGCTGATAGTAGGTGGGAAATCATCAGGAGAGGGATGCAGGATGCTACCAGCACCTGTGCAAGAGCAAGATGAAAATGCGGTAGGGCCCGAAAACCCTGCTGGTGGACCAGGGAGGTCCAGAAGGTGGTGCGGGGAAAGAAGGCAGCCTATAGGCAATTCAAGTGCTCAAGGAGTGAAAGGGATCGAAGGGAGTAAGAGCTGATGGCTAGAAGAGCCACTAGGGTGGTGAGGGCAGCTAAGGCAAGGAAGGAGCAGAACCTGGCCAGGGAAATTAGGAGGGAACAAGGGGTTCTTTAGATACACTGGAGAAAAACAAAGGGTGACGGGGCAGATTAGCAGGATTAAAACAGGGGAGAGATGGGCACAAGACCCGGGGGAGCAGGCTGAGGTACTAAATGAGTACTTTACCTTAGTCTTCACCAAGGAAAATGGGGGTGCTCCATCATACATGGGAGGAGACAGTGATACTGAAAAGAGGGGGGACCCTTACCGATCGGCGGGTCTGAGGAGAGGGGGAGGCATCACTGGCAGGAGGGGGGAGGCTAAGCAGGGACAAGAGGTAGCGGAAGTGGAAATCACAGCAGAGAGAGTGAGGGAAGCCCTCAGGTCCCTTAAGACGGAGAAAACACCAGGGCCAGATAAATTACATCCCAGAGTGCTGAAGGAACTTGTGGATGTCCTGGTGAAACCCCTGGCGGAGCTTTTCACCATCTCTCTGAGGACAGGGTGGGTGCCCCAGGACTGGAAGGTGGCGCATATAGTGCCTATCCACAAGGGGGGTCAAGGGAGGTGGCAGAGAACTACAGGCCTGTCAGCCTGACATCGGTGGTGGGCAAGCTGATGGAGGCATTGTCAAGGAGAGGCTGGGGGTGGGGACCCGAAAGTCAGGGTGCCTGGATGATAGACAGCATGGATTCGTCCCGGGGAAATCGTGTCAGACAAACCTTGTGGAGTTCTATGACTGGGTGATGAGTGCCTTAGACCTGGGTAGACCAGTGGACGTCCTCTTTCTAGACTTCAGCAAGGCATTTGACTCTGTTCCTCACGAGGGCCTGTTGGAGAAATGCAGGTGGGGAATCAGATGGATAAGCAATTGGCTCCAGAACCGGACCCAGAGGGTCACAGTTGGCGGGATAGTCTCATCCCCAAGGAGGGTCATTAGTGGGGTCCCACAGGGATCAGTCCTTGGGCCCCTCCTGTTCAACGCCTACGTCTCTGACATAAGGACAGGTATCAGGAGTGAGATGAGTCTCTTTGCGGATGACTCAAAACTGGGGGCGGTGGTGGATGGGGAGGAGGGAAGGGTGGCCCTACAGGGGGACCCGAAGGCTCTGGAAAGATGGTCTAGGAAGTGGAAGCCGAGGTTCGACGCAGGGAAATGCAAGGTACTGCACCTGGGGGCCAGTAACCCGGGCCAAGTGTACACCCTGGGGGGTGAACTGCCACAAGTCTCGATGGCTGAGAGGGACCTGGGGGTGGTGGAGGATGTCAAGATGAACAACTCGGAGACTTGTAGGAGGGCAGCAGCCAAGGCCAACAGGATGCTGGGATGGATCGCTAGGGAGATCACCTCCAGAAGGAGGGAAGTGATACTCCCTCTGTATAACTGCTTGGTGAGGCCGCACCTAGAGTACTGTGTGCAGTTTTGGAGGCCACACTTAAACAGGGACATTAAACTCCTGGAGAGGGTCCAGAGGAGGGCAACCAAAATGATTTGGGGCTTGGGGTACAGGACCTATAAGGAGAGGCTCGAAGAGCTAAATATGTACACATTGGAAGAGAGAAGGGATCAGGGGGACATGATAGAGGTCTTCAGGTACATGAAGGGGGTAAATAGGGGAGGAGCAGTCAGGGTGCTTCGAAGGAAGGAGGAGGGGGCCACTAGAGGGCATGGATGGAAGCTGGAGGGGGGAAGATTCAGGGGAGAAAGGAAGAGGTGCTACTTCACTGAGAAGGTGGTGGAGCCATGGAATGCGCTGCCTAGAGGGCTGGTGGAGGCAGAGGCAGTGGAGGGGTTCAAGAGGGCTTGGGACAGGTACAGGGGAAGGGTTCTGGAAGCAAAATCCAATGCAGCGAGAATATCCGGAACTGGGAAGGGAGAAGCCAGAGAAGGTGAGGGGTGCAGCAAGGTCAGCTCCCAGGGTGTGGGCTGACGAAACGAGCAGACGCAAAAGACCGTTAGGCCTATTCTGCTGGCATTTTAGTATGTTAGTATGAATAGTTTTCTTGCAAGTTTTTTTTTTTTTCAAATATTTCTGTCCTGTGCCGACCACCTTTGAAACGGCAACTCTGAAAGCAAATATAATCAAAAGAAGCATAGCAAACCCCATATTTCTTTTTTCGTTTGCTATATGAATAGCCATATTCTACATCTATCAAAAAAAATGTCATGATAATGACATGGGTTTGAAGTAGTTTTATGCATAAAAACATGCAAACACTTCCTCCACTTTTAGGAATGTTAGTTTAGAAGAGTGTCATAGTATTAGTAATTTACTCATTATTTTTGCATTCGTGGAAAAAATGAAGCAAACATTGTGACAAATGATGTGTACTTGGTTCACTTTTTCTTTTACACTCATGAGGACACCTAAAAGATTGGTGTTATAACTACATAAAACAAAACGACACCTTACATATTTGTTTCCATAAAGAGTGATTAAGACTCACTATGTAACATAAAAACAAGGGTGAGAAGCCATGTTTTTGTTGCGGCTTTAGATGCCCATTCTGTACTGGGCCAAAAATTACTAATCTGACATAGGGTTGCTGAAACACCAGGGGATGTCCTTAAATTGTACAATCTGTAACTTAGAAACTAATGGACCTAGAGTTTTGAAAATTGGCACACACTTATCGGACAGAGACGGTGCATGTCAGTTTTTAAAATCTTTGATCCTAAGGCAGCTGACTAGTTATTAGATAGACAGATAGGTAGATAGATAGACAGACAGATCCATAGTATAAAATCTCTAATTATTATACAGGTAAGCATGTTGTTAGGGAAAAATTTCCCTGTTTATTAAACAGTCCTGTGTGTGAACAAATTAGTTTCATTACAATATACAATGCATTACAAGACACATTACAAAGTATACATCGCAATAACCAATTTGCTAACAATACAGACCGACAAAATATGGTCTACAGCACATAACAATTACAAACGTTAAGAAAGCAGCTTTACAATGTAGCAGCAAAAACAGTGGAAGATGAAGCAACACATGTCAAAAATGGCACTTTATTCCAAAAGAAAGCAGTCTGAAATCGCAGTTTTTTCTCTGCATTTTGTACTGCACCTGACAGGACTGATTTTATCTATGTGCACAGATCTACCAGTTCACAGGCTAGGTGTTCTTTTCTATGAAACTCTGTGCTGGTAATGTAATGGTTAGGATTATAAAGTAACAAGCTCTGATGTAAGAGTTTAGGACAGATTTTTATTTATGTGCTCAGATCTATCCAGTTCACAAGCTAGATGCTGTAGATTTTATTAATTACTACTTCAAGTTTAGCTAAATTAGTTTTGGGTGGGAAATATACCACCCCTATTGCAAGTTTGAAATTTACTAAGTTGACCACTAGATATTCAGTGTTTGCACTACTACCCTTTAACACAGTCTCCACAAGCCCCAATCAATGTTTTATATACAATATACTCCCCCCCCAAAAAAAAAAACTCATTTCCATCTATCAGATCTACACAGGTGATAACCTAGAAACGTGACCTCATTATCATTAATGCGTTTAGAAAACCAGGTTTCAGTGGGACCTAATAAACCTAGATCCTGCTCTTTTACCATTGTTGAAAGCAGATCCATTTTAGGTGCTAGACTACAGTCATGACTCACTGTCATGCAATATCAGCAGTTTATCACTAGTTACCTCTTGAGGGCCTGGGTTCAACTCAACATCCCCCCCAAGAACATTAAACACATGATACACAAAATGTGATTTAGCAATACAGTGCAATTCGAAGTACCTCAATGCAATTCAGTTCTCCAATGTACCTTATCAATACCTAATGTTATAACAGTCTACCGTGCAGACACTATGTCATTCTCCTCTCCCCTTTTAGCCTATTCCCCCCGGTTAGCCTACACCCCCTTGCTACTGTCCTCACCTATGTCCACCCAAGCACTTACATTGATCACGATCAACTGCCATTACAGTGGTGCCGCCTCTTGCGCAGCACGATATGGGTTGCCGCGAAGAAATAAAAAAGCAGTCTCCATTCTTGTAAGCTCCTTAAAGAAAGTTATACTTCTGCTTCATTTCTGCTCAGGAAATGTGGAGCTCAACCCTGGCCCCCCGCTACAACTTACCTCGCCTATTGATTTTGCTGAGGCCACAGGTCTCAAAAATGATGATGGTCAACATTTTAAGCTTGCCTAAAAAACTTGTACAGCTGCAAGCCTGGGCTGCTCACGTTAACCCAGACCTTATCATAATTACTGAGTCGTGGCTAAAAAAGACGAACACTGATCAACAAATATCACTGCAGGGCTACAATTTATTTAGAGCAGATAGAGAGTCTAGAGGCGGGGGTGTGGTTATCTACACCAAATCTAAGTACTTGGTCACCAATATTAGTTGCAAATCTCTAACCAAGGAATTTGAGTTAGTTTCGCTGAGCCTTCATCTCCCCTCCTTAGAATGTATCACTATCCTAGGTGGCTATAGACCCCCGTCTGGTGGTGATGAAGTCCTTAATCTTTTGAAATCCATATTCGTAGATGCAAAAACTGAAACAATATTTCTAGGAGATCTAAATATGGACTGGCTGTCACCTAAATCACACGGCCTCAAATCCCTTTGTGACGAGCTAGGTCTTGGGCAATTAGTCAGTGAACCTACTAGGAACAACACTCTAAATACTGCCAACAGTTCCATTCTAGATGTGGTACTAACCACCCATCCACACAAAATATCTCATTTGGCAGTGTTTCACAATGACATGAGCAATCATGGAATTGTTGCTTGCATAAGATCTCAAATTAAGGCCCGTCCGCAACCCATCTTTATAACAAAAAGATCCTTTTGCAAATTCAGTGCAGTAAACTTCCTATCTGACATGAGCATGATCAGATGGCAAGATCTCTACCTAGCCAAAGATGTCAACAAGGCAGCTTGCATCCTTAATGACAAACTCACTACAATAATAAATAACCATGCCCCTTTTATCAAAGTAAGGTGCAGGAACAATTCCAACCCTGGTTCACCTCGGATCTCAAGGCAGCCCTTATAGCTCGAGATAAGCTCTGGGCTAAAGCTAGACATTCAAAGAATCTTTGGATTGGCAGGCCTTTAGAACAGCCAGGAATAACTGTGTGAAAAAACTTCGCTCTGCTAAAGCTAACTATTATATTTCTACTCTCGAACAAGCTAAAGGTAACCCTCATAAAATATGGAAGACTATCAAAGCTATAGAAGGATGGCCCATGGTCCCCTCTGTCCCAACAAAGATAGTTGCAAGTGGCAAGATTGTGGAAAACAAGTCCCTAATCCTGGAGGAACTTAACTCCCACTTTGCCACAGCTGGATTAGCTTTTGACTCGTCACCTTATGCTGGTGCTGCGGTGAGCCAGCATACCCTCCCGCCACATCTAGTCCTGCACCCAGCCCCTTCCAACTGCGCGAGATAACTTATAAAGTAGTAGAAGATTCTCTTCTTAACTTAGACACCAAAAAAAGCGCAGGGGGCGATGGCATGGAACCTTTTTCCTAAGGTCAGGCTAGCCATCTCACTGCCCCAATTCTCACATCTTCAATCTTTCTATTACATCTGCTACTGTGCCGTCCTGCTGGAAATCAGCACATATCCTCCCTCTATTTAAATCTGGTGACCTGTGCGATGTAAACAACTATAGGCCTATCTCCATATTGCCTATCCTTTCTAAAGTTCTCGAAAAACTGATCCATATTCAGTTAAAATCTCACTTGAAACCTTCTCTCTCATTAGCCAGCTCAATCTGGCTTCCGGGCTAATCATAGCACAATCACTGCACTAGCAAAAGCAACCAATGATTGGATCTCTGCTATAGATGCTAAGAAGGTAACTGGTGCAGTCTTTTTGGACCTCAGCAAAGCTTTTGATACTGTTGATCACAAACTATTAGTCAATTGCCTTGCAAAGTTGGTGCCACATACCATACCACCCAGTGGTTCTCTAGCTACCTAACTGGAAGATTCCAAAGTAGAAGGCAGAAGGCTTTTTCCTGCCTTGCCAGTGGCAAGAAGAGTCCCAAGGATCCATCTTAGGCCCCATCTTGTTTCTCTGTACATTAATGACTTAGATGCTAACATATCTACGTCCAACCTGCACTTTTGCAGATGATACTGTGTTGTATACTTCTGGCTCATCGTTATCTGAAGTCAAGGGAGTGCTTCAAGCGGACTTCACACAACGAGCATAATCTAATAAAGGCAAAGCTTCTGCTCAATGCTAAGAAGACTAAAGCGATGATATTCTCCACAGTGCTGTCTCAGGCCCCCAATACCCTTGCCCAAGACTTCATTGTCACCACGCTAAGCGAGCCTCTGGAAGTTGTAACCAAATTTAAATATCTAGGTATCTGGATCGACAATAAATTATCTTTCAGTGACCACGTCGAAGATGTCTCTAGAAGGTTAAAAGCAAGGTTAGGTTTCTTCTACAGAAATAGCCCTTTTCCCCCTTGAAACTCGAAACAAGCTTGTACAGGCCACTTTTCTCCCCCTACTCGACTATGGCGATGTAATCTATTCCTCCACCACTCTTGCAAATCTAAGTAAACTGGACATCCTTTATCACCGTGCGTTACGGTTCATTACCAACTCCCCTTACCGTTCGCACCACTGTGACTTATATGCAGCTGTTGGTTGGACATCCCTTACTACTAGACGCCTGCTCCATGCTGGGCTATGGACTCAAACTGCTCCTGCAGAAATTGCCAAGCTATCTCTCTTCCCTTATTAGTATCTCACATAGTGCATACTCGTTAAGAAAATCTGACTTTATTATGCTTGACATACCAGGACGTGGACTTCCTTTGGTAAGCGATGCTATTGCATATGCCCTTCCCTCCATTTGGAACCAATTACAAACCGTACTGAAACTAACTAGCACAGTTTCAATAAACTTCTATAAATCGCTAAGTTCAGCCAAAATAAAAGACACCTGTAACAGCCATTAAGTCTCTTCCTTCCCCATGTGTGCCATATTTATCCACTGGTAAGGTACAACTGATTTGTCACATTAACTGCTTTCCCTTCCCCTTCTACTCCTGGCTTTATCTTTGCTTACGCTCCACTGCTACTCTATCAAATCACTCCCCCCCCCCCCCATATCAGTTGTAGACTGTTTGTTCTAGCTGCCAAAATATTGTATATGTATTGCACACACCAGTCATCATGTTTCATCTATCAGTATCAACCTGTAAGTCGCTTCCCTGTCTCATATCAATGTTTACCACCTGCGGTCACCCTATGTGGTACCCTTGTATGTATATCCAGCCTGTATCATGTAACGTGCATTTCATGTCTGTACTGTTATTACCTATCTGTGTTTGTACTTTAAGTGTTTATGTCACAGGACCTCCTTGTGAATTAGCTTGCTCAATGGAGTTTTCCTGCAATAAACTTGAACTTGAACTTGATTCATGTGCACCGTTTTGTGGAAACCACAGGGATTAACAGCTAGCGACTGTTTTGTTGAGCAATAACTTTTCCAGTTTCTAGTGAAAGCATTACGTCTACGTTTATAAAAACGTAGAATATCTATAAATTCCCTATTCATGGGAGGCAGTATAGCGCAGTGGTTTAAGGCTCTGAGTTGCAAATCTGGTGACATCCAGCAGACCAGACCTGGGTTTGAATCCCACAACTTCCACTTGCATACTGTGTGACCCTGAGCAAGTCACTTAACTTCCCTGTGCTCCCAAGTCACACCTGGAAAAAAAAAAAAAAAAAAAAGGTTTCAGCTTACTGTGCTACTCTTGGTTAAACAACTAAATAAAAAAAAAAAAGCCAACGAGCTCCAGCCATCCCCTTATAAATCCGTAATTTCTTAAGTATGTGCTCACAAAACAGCCAACAATCAGAAACATCAACTGTCTTGACATTGTCAGTTTCACAGCAGGTACTAGCTGGGCAATAGGTGACAGCAGTTTACAAGACACAGGTGGCTACAGTTACAAGTGCAGCAAAGATGGTAAAATGTTGTTTACCACCTCTGACATGCCCCTCCGCCCACTGCTGCTCCGAAACGCTGCTGCTCTCAGGGGTGTGCTGTCTTTTGGCTACAGTCAAAAACAGGTTCTAAACTTCTGACACAAGTACTAACTTAACCCTAACAGTGGCACTACTACACCAGTACATGATATATGTAGATACATTTTTTACTGACAGTATATTAAGCAATAAGGTACAACAAGGTATGGTACTGTGCAATAACGTCATGCCTCTGGTGGCTGAAGCATGAGGCCGCAGGCTGAGGGCGTTCAATACCAGAGAGGTGACATTATTACACAATAACACACCCAGTCATGCCTTAGTGCCATTATGCAATGGTTCCTTATATTTATAATAAAAAAAATACTATGAATGCACTTTTACATTTTTGTTTGTTTTACTGGATTTATCAGTGTGGAATACTATTTAAACAAAAATAAGTTCCTTGTTCCTTTTTGTGCTTCTGCAGCAGGTGGCACTGCTTAATGTGTGCTGTCTATAGCTCTGTGTTTCTCTCTGTCACCCCCCCCACCCCCAACCTGTCTACCAGTGTCTGTCTCTGTTTCACTGTTTTTCTTGACCCTCCTCCCTTCTGTTATGGTAAGTTATACTGCTATGCTTTTTGGTTTTTCAGAAAAAGAAGACTTAGCCAGCAATTTGTACTTCAGCGCAGCTTTTTACTTGAGCACAGCTGTGAAATCACGACTGTGGTGTTCCTTAACTGTACACACCGTAACGTCTGAGTGGCTGATTGCGTTTGTTTTACTACAATTTCTTTTTTAGGTTTTCCTGGTACAGTTTATAGGTATTTTTTTTTTTTTTAATTTATATCGAGAGAACACCAAGGGACAATGGTAAAGGCACTCGGCAGCACCAGTGAGCTGAGGCAGGTCAGGGAGCAAATCATGTGCAGGCACGCACCTTCCAGTTATGGGAAGCCGCTCCATGCTGTGATTTACTTAAATGTGGGGGAAACAATTCATGCTTGGTGCAGTTTATTCAGGGAAAGGGGGAGTTTGTTTGTTTTTTTTAGTGTTTGTGGCTGGTAGCTGGTGAATGAAACACCAGCCTCCGGTTACACTGTCAACAGTTTCGGTTTCTGCGATTTACTTGAACCATTCCATTTTGGGAAAGAAAAAAAAAAAAACCTGCAGCACTCTCTGTTTTGTTCCGATATTAAAGTTACTCACTATTAAAAAAAAAAAAAAAAAAAAGCTTTTGTGTATGCCTGTGTGGAGGGGCTCTGTGTCTTGCTGGAAGGGATGGATACAACAGGGACGGGGTACTGATAAGCATGTGAGTAGTGATCTCTAACATGTGGTCTTCATGTGATCCGGTCACGTACGTGCCTGCCCTAGATACAGTGATGCTACTGTCAGATAACGTCATTGTCTCTATGGCTCAGCAGCCAATAAGCTTCCTAGAATTTTTCCTGCCATTGTATAATGTTTCTTATGTATATTACTCTATGTGCGTTTTGTTTTCCCCCCTATACTTCGCTCCCACCCACCCCATGTACCAGACTCTCCTCAGACCTTCTGGTCTCTGCATTTAGGCATTAAGCATCACTGTTTTTAATCTCCTGCCTCAGGAAATCCTAGACAAGACCAAAAAAAAAAAAATTAAACACTAATGACCAAAATCAGGGATACATCTAAAAAAATGGGTATATTAGTTCAAGAACCAATACGCACTTAGTGCAAAAGGTATTTTATAAAGGAGAACTAGACTGTTACACAGTGTTTAAAATTCCTATTCCACAGCGAGAGAAATGTCAAAGTTATGAGGGAAAAAAAATCAGGGACAGTTCAGAGACATGCATCACAGTGTAACGTTACTGGGCCCCTGGCATCCTTCCTCCTTGTGTCCGAGTGACCAAACCAAGCTGCTCTCCTGAGTGATCAACACTGTGCCAACTTGCAGCCCCTTTCCATCACTGAGGATGATATCATCTGAGTGGATGCTTCTATAGCCTTCTCAAAATCCACCAAGTAGACTCTAGGATCGTGATATGAACCCACATCTCCTGAGTAATAAGAGCAGCATGGTACCACCAGCACCACGGCCAGCCCAAACTGCATTCGTTATTATAAAATGGGTTGGGAAACTCCTGTGCTGCGATTGGTGGAATATGATCACATGATGGTGCATTACTCCAGCACAACAGAACAGATAAGAAATGGTTAACTTTCTGAACCTCATTACTGGTTTCTAAAATTAAAAATCAGAAGCTTTTTTTTGTTGTTGATTGAGATAAGGCACTTCAGGGTGTGTGTAACTGTGGGATAACTGCAGTTCTCGGGTACATAAGGCACTCAGCTTTGCCCTGTGCCTCACTTCCCAAGGCGTACCATTATTTCACAACAAAGCACACCCAGACATGCCTTATTACTTAAAGCCTCTGGCCACGCAGAGGACTTACTCCAGCGCAAACAACTCCACCATCCAGTACCAAAGCTCTCAGGGAAACAAGCCAAAGTATTTCACCACAAACCTTCCAAAAATCCATTGAAATCCCCCTCAAAATTCTAGAAGGTAATTCGCTGTGGTTTTAATGTCCCCATCCAGGGTACCATTCTTGCTCTTTAAAGCAGCTGTATTAGTCAAAATTAAATTATACAGTTGGGAGATAGGAATATTTCTTCCATCCTTAGAACCATCAACAGAGTATTTTTTTTGTTGTTGTTGTAACCTTTGTTTTTACTCCTTCTAGCCCAGAGGACCTCTATTGTGCCGGCTGCCCTAGCCCCATCACCCTGACTTCTCCCTGGACTTACCTGCACCACTCTCTTCCCCTGGGCTCCGCCCAGTGCAGTTGGCTCAGAGGCATGGATCCAGACAATGGTGGCATCTGGTTCACTGGATGCAGAGCCTGTGGATGGTCAGAGTCATGTCGTCGGTCGGGAGCACTACCGCCTGATTTTCTCCCCCTTCCCCAAGGTCAGTGCACATGCAGTGGCACAGACATTCAGTGTGAACTCCTCCCTGTCTGGATGGTGGCTGGTAATCTCGGGCCTAGGACCATGGATTCACCAGCCCAACTAGGTGTGCTCCCCCTTGCTTCTCACTAAGATTTTCTTGCGCCTATCCCATGCATGCTTGAAGCCCACCTCTGTTTTCATCCCCACCACCTCTGCTGGAAGACTGTTCCAGACATCTGCAACTTTTTCAGTGAAGAAGTACTTCATCAGCTCTCTCTTGAATCCACCAACCCCTTCCAGCTTAACTGCATGTCCACTTGTTCTTGTGCATCTTTTCCTCTGAAAAATACTCTCCTCCTGTGTACTGCAAAATGGTATACAATTTTTCACCATACTATGCACCACAACGTTTAAAAAATCTTTTATGGCTAACTACAAACATACTTAGCAAAACGCTATTTGGCTAGTGGCAGAATAAACACTGTGGCTGTAATGGTCATGCAAGAATACTAAAAAGTTTTAAATATGCAATAGAAAGAGAAGCAGAGGCTTCATCAGATAAGATCTGTATCCAGTATTTCTTCTGCCTGGCCACCGTGTACTAATCCAACACTCCTCATCACCAGGCCTTACTTTCCATTTACTGTTAGCTGTAACTTTTGCATTTTTTATTAGCTTAGGCTCCACATTTAAAGGGTTAGCATGGCAGGAACCTCTTAGTGCTTCGTTCACTGAGAATAGCGAAGCTCAAGTGGGCAGGGCCATAGTCAAAAGCCCCCAGTGTGCAGCGCTGACCCAACAGCACAATCGCACAGAATATACCGCTGCACCCATGGAAATGAGGGATCCTCCCCATGCATACAAGGCACAGCAGTATATTCAATGGTTTTGGCAGTGCTAAACAGCTCCCTTGGCAGCACTGTTTAATGCTGCTGAAACTATGGCCTTATCCAAGCCTCCCACTAAGCCAGCCAAGTGCCGAACAGTGGACTGAAAGCAGGGGCCATTAAGTCCTAGGTGGTGCCACCCTCCCCCCGCCCAATTTCCACTCTAGGCAGACTGTCAGATTAGTATCCCCGCTGGCGTCATACAATAGAATCCCCAACTTCTGACTGCCATGCCTCCCCCCATCTCGCAGCCTCCTCCCCACACCCCTCATTGCCCTCTACTCACTGTATGTATGACATTATACTGCCTCCATTAGGAGGCAGTACAGCGCAGTGGTTTAAGGCCCTGAGCTGCAAACCTGGATACCTGGGTTTGCATATTGTGTGACCCTGAGCAAGTCACTTAACTTCCTTGTGCTCCCAGGTTGAATCTGTACACAAGCTTTCAGCTTAGTGTCTCTCTCCCGATTAAAAAAAAAAAATATTACATGACATCAGGACCACAACTGGCACAAACCCTCTACACACTACGTCAGCCGGACACTGTCTGATTGACAGGAAGAGACTGTGCAGGTACAGTACACTCTACTGGCCAAAATTATGATAAGAAGACAATCCCTGGCTCTAGTGGTTTACTCACAGAACACGTCTGAGCCCCTTCCCTGTCCTGATCACTCAGGTCTCTCCACCCCTCACCCAATGGCACCCAATTACCTCGGCTGGCAGCTCCTTCCCCGAGACAGTGACCGGCAAAGCCCCTCTGCTCACTACCTTGGCCAACTGCCATACGAGTGACAAGCAGCAAGTGCACACCTACGGCCACTGTAGGAACAACAGGGATGATTTTGTCATAATAATTGGAGGCACCTGAATGACGACTTGGGGGGGAGGGGACCACTACAGCCAGGAATCATTTTACACTGCTACTTGGGGGCATCTCAGTGGTGATCGGGAGGGGGGTAGCTCCATACTCTGCCTCTGCACACTTGTGTGCAGTGGCACTGAGCTGAGATGCTAATAAGCCCATAATGGCATGCAAATGTCCCTTCAGGGTCTTGCATGTCCTATGGCCTTATTAGCACACTGGCAGCTGAAAGCAGTTCACAGGGACAAAGGTGCTATCCCTTTAGCCCATGTGAGTCACTGTTTTCAAACAACAAACTGAGGTTGCTCATAGCTGCTGGGAAATGATGCATTAAATCAGGAGAGCCACTCCCCTAGAAACACTGCATATGAACCTGTAAGAATCTATGTACTCCTTGACAAAGCTCTCTTCAGAGCAAAGCACTAGGATGTTGTGGGCTCGGACTCCCCAATTCTTCAAGTGCCTGCACTTTTTGCAACTACTTACATGTGTTTGTACTGAGGTGGAAACTGCACAAATGTCTCCATATAAAGGAGCTGAATTGAACAACTTTGTCTGCAGTGTATTTTGCCTCTGTCCAGCAAGTGAACTAATTATTTCTGGTTCTTGCCCTGTGAGTCACTGTTCTGGAAGTGCAGCTGTGATAGCACAGCACATGATCAATGAGCAGGGCACACTGTTGGAGTGTGCTGCCTATCTTCATATGTTTCCGGGCCACTGTGCACCACCTCTAGCACAGTGCTAAGGGACAGGCCACTGTCTTTGATGTAGCTCACTGCAAAATGTGACATTATAGAAAGTTACCATTTTTAGTTTTTAAAATGCTAATCGGCAAGCCTATCTCATGGCTAGAGATTCTTCCACACTTTAAAAAGTAAACATGATACTCTGCCTTTAAGCACAGTAAGATTATGTTTTACAGTTAAAAGGAGAAGTTTACATGTGTGGAAACCATGTTACACAACTCTTTAAAGCTGCATAGTGATAACGTTAGAGTGTAACAGCCTGAAAAGTGCTGCGTTACAAATACTGACAGGATAGCGTGCCAAAAACAGAGTGACCTAATGGCACCACACACTCTAGGGTAAGACATTCTAAATAATGGAGTGGAATAAGGACCACACAAAATTCCTGGAAAATGTTTAAAAATGTGACTGCCTGTCCCTTGTAGATGCAAAGTATGAATCTGTGTAGCTTTAAACACAACTACTAGATGCATTTGCCCAGAAAGTTATGCACCGAACTCTGGAAACATGTGCCCAACTTCTGCAATTTAGTTCAAAACAATATTCCAGCACATCTAATACTGACGAACAAAAACCACAGGCTGGCATGCACTTTTCTACTCAGTATTATCAGTTTCATTTATCTACCCGTTAAAGAGTATAAAGGATGTCACTGTTTGTCCTATGAATGCTCTCGGCTACACTCCCAAGCACTACACGCCATCCAAAGAACAGAACATTCAGAAGGCAGACTGAATGTTTATATACAATGTATAAAGGTAACACGCATGGGAGAATGTGGGCCAGGTTTTTTTTTTTTTGTATTCTATTTATTGGATTTTGCATGTAATCAACGAATAATAAAAATATCACAGGGGATTACATTAAAGTTGATAGTTCAAGACATTTTGTCAGTAGCATTACAAGGACACCCCCTGTAGTTACATAACTGGAAGAAATGCAAAAAAATAAATCACTAATATTACATTTGGTCCAAAACAGTGACTAATGAACCATGAGATGTTCATGAGGTCATCTGTTATTAAACCAAAACAGAAATGTCTTAATTCCAATAGAGTCCAAAGTGACCTCTTGATGCCTGCTCACCTACTAGATTCAAGTGAGTAACTGCCAAACACATCCCAGTATCCTTAAATAGTTTACTTGTAGTATATTACCCAATATACTACTTAAGCCAAAAGATACAGATACTAAAGATAATGACAAATCAAGCACACTGTTTGTAACCTATTAAACAGAATAATAATCATAAAAAAACAGAATCTGACTGGGGATGGGGAGATGGATAACTTACAGGTCTACATGCACAGCGTTGAAGGCACGCCAAGTTCTATGCATTAGCCCTGAGGTATAATGGTGCCAAAGTCCAAGAAGACACATTTGTGGTGGGAAGCTGCAGTCGCTGCCATCTTAATCATGTTTCAACTGCGACAAGTTAAGTCCCAGACCAGATAAAGCGAGATCAGGCAGTACCTACCTCACATCGAAGTTCAGTAACCCAGTCTCTGTGTATATAACCACTCAAGTTCCAGAAAAGACCACCCTCTTTACACTCAGGTCCACAATGAACAAAACACTTTACCAGTTTCTTGCTCATGTCTGACTCAGGACTATCTCACTCTCTACACCAGTCCTCCTGCACCTTTTGCACTAGTATGCTCACTTCCATCAGGTCAGTGAAGCTGTAATCTCCAACACCACAAGAGTCAACAGGAAAAGCCACTGGTGCTGCACCTTAATCTCCCAGAGCGAGGGTGGAATGCCATCAAACTTCTCCCTCGATGGGTAGAGTAGCTGATGTCTGGTTAAAAGGATACTTTTGATTCGGAGTCTGTATATTCATTGAGTTCTTTTTGTTTCACCACTCAGAGACAATTAAACTTTTTCATGGACACTCTACGCACTGCTAAGATCGTGCGTGGACACTGTTCTGCAGTTTGTGCCTTTCTTGATGTAATTCAATATACTTTATCAATCTGTAAAGGTAAATCCTCCTCAGTAGGGCTAAATGCACAGCCAAGTTGAAACAAATTCTCTGCTGTTTTCCCCTACAGCTTACACAGGATGTGTACATTCCATGTACTCTGCAGTTTTTCAGGTATTCTAGGCATAGACAGAGGAGTTCCTCAAGCAATAACCCACAACGGGGTTTGGTATGGTATTATACTGGGGATTAATCAACACCCAGGTGCATTGTGAGGCACAAGACTGCAGACAGAGTGTCCTCACAGCGCCCATGGTGTTGATTAATCTAACTCAACACCATGCCTGAGTGGGTTATTGCACTTATAACATGGTTCATTTCCAAAACACGGGAAACCCCATAGAAAGGGGTTTTCCTCGTGTTTAAAGACCAGAAGAAAAAATTACTCACCTTAGTAATGTTGTTTCTTCTAATGGAGTCTTGCTATATTATGACATATGCAGTTTGTCCCAACCTTAGAACTGCTCCGGAGGTGAAAGAGTTAAAGTCCATGCCAGGCATGGAACTTAGAGCTCGAGCTCGGTTGAAAATTCTATGTGTTGTTCTTCAAATTTAAACTGTCAGATCTTTACAAGCAAAAACTCACTAAGACTCTGTGTGGAAGCTGTAAACCTACACTAGTCAACTGACTACTTAATTAAATAAACACATTTTTTGATGCCACAATGAAGACTCAAGTCAGGAGACCCAAAAAATGACAAACACAACAAAGATCACCCCAAAAAGAGGGGTGAAAACAAGGTGGGCATCTAAAAGTGCCACGCTGCCCTGCCCACCCACATCCCCAAGAGTAAGGTTCTGAGAGGGGCAGGCAGGGGGGAGGTCATAATATAGCAAGACTCCATTAGAAGAAACGACATTACTAAGGTGAGTAATTTTTTCTTCAAACAACATGAAGTCTTGCTATATTATGACATATGCAGACTATACAGCAGTACCTCCATGGAGGAGGGACAGAACCTACTTAGGAAATAGGCTCTGAAGCACAGCTGTGCCAAAACGAGCATCACGCCTAGCCTGGATGTCCAGGGAGTAATGCTTAGTAAAAGTGTGCACCGTTTTCCAGGTAGCTGCTTGACATATCTCTAGGATAGGGATGTCCCTGGCAGCAGCCAGAGACGCAGCTATACCTCTGGTGGAGTGAGCCCTCAGGCCTGAGGGAGGAACTTTACCCAGTTTTTCATAGCAGAATTGGATACAAGAGACGATCCACCTGGCAATGGATCTTTTAGCGGCAGTTCCCTTTGCCAACCTCACCATAAGTGAGGAACAGTTGGAGGGAGTTAAACCTGTGACCTTTGGTACGATCTATGTAGTAACTAAGCGATCTTTTGACATCTAAACTGTGCAACCTCCTCTCACCAGAAAAGGAATGGTCAGTGAAGTACACAGGGAGATATAGATTGATTAAGGTGGAAATCTGAAACCACCTTAGGCAAGAACTTTCGGTTAGTCCTGAGGACTACCTTATCTCTGTGAAAGGAGATAAAATCAGGCTCCACTGATGATGCTTGTAACTCACTTATGCGCCTGGCAGAAGTGATGGCTACCAAAAACACAGTTTTCCAAGTCAAGTACTTGAGCTCTGCTGAAGACAAGGGCTCAAAAGGGGGTTGCATAAGCTGGGCAATGCAAATATTAAGATCCCAGGCAGGGACAGGATCCCTGAATGGGGGATTGGTGTGAAGCAACCCTTTGAAAAACTTGGAGAATACAGGATAAGCTGAAAGAGAAGAGGGCTTACCTGCTGACAAGAAAGCAGACACGGCTGCCAAGTGCACTTTTAGGGTAGCTGGTCTCAGCCCTAAAGTATTTAAATGAACCATATAATCCAGGACTGTGGGTAAATCAGCAAATCCTGGGGAAATATGCTTCCCAGAGCACCATATGGAAAATCTCTTCCATTTGGAATTATAAGTAGCCCTGGTGGAAGGCTTCCTGGAAGCCTTCAGAATATCCAATACACCTTGGGAAAGGTGTAGGTCAGCAAACTAACTCTTCAAGAGCCAGGCCTTGAGATTGAGAGATTTGAGGTTCGGGTACCAAACCCTCCCCTGAGCACAGGATAACAGATTGTGATTCCTGGGAAGACACAGGGGAAGGTGGACTGCTAAGGACATAAGGAGTGGGTACTAGAGCTGTCTGGGCCAGTCTGGAGCAATCAGAATCATCTTGCAGGATTGAGACCTGATTTTTACTAGCACTTTGAACAGGAGAGGGAAGGGTAGAAAGGCATAGAGAAACTTCCCTTCCCAACTGAGAAGGAAGGCATCCAGGGGGACTGAGCCCAACACTGGGGGCCTGCAACAAAAAGGGGAAGTTGGTGATTGTCTGGGGCTGCAAAAAGATCCATCTGGCAAATACCACCTCCAGAACTAGGGGATCCACAGCCCATTTGTGATGGCCTTGGGAAATCCTGCTGAGAGCATCTGCCAGGACATTGTCCTTGCCTGGGAAGTGAACTGCTACAAGGGAGGTGTTCAGGGAGTAAGCCAGAGACCACAACTTCATTGCTTCGGTGCACAAGGCCGTAGACCAAGTGCCTCCTTGCTTGTTGATGTACCACATTGTGGTGGTATTGTCTGTTCTGACTTGAAGAACCTTGTTCTGAACAGATTTGGAAAAAGCTTGAAGTGCTAGAAAAACTGCTCTGAGTTCCAACAGATTGATGTGGAGCAGAGATTCCTGAGGGGACCACAATCACTGGGTGGTGAGGTCGCCCATGTGAGCTCCCCACCCCAATAGGGATGCATCTGTAGTAAGGATTAAGGAGTGAGACCGAGGGGTAAAGGGGACCCCCTGTCACAAATTGCCCTGGTCCTGCCACCACTGAAGGGCCTGGATCAGGGTTCAAGTCACTGGAATTAATTTGGTTAGAGGGTCCTTTCTTTGAGACCAAAAGGCTCTCAAATGGAACTGGATGTCTCTCATCTGACATCTGGCTCCCTGCACTACTGCTGTCGAAGCAGCCATGTGTCCCAGGAGCTGTAGAAAGTGCCTTGCTGGTCGAGAGACCTGCAGGGTGAAGGAGGAAGCCAGAGAAATCAGGGTATTTGCCCTTTCCAGAGGAAGGAAGGCTCTGGCTTCTTTTGTGTTCAGTTCTGCACCTATGAAGGTGAGAAGCTGGACAGGCTCTAGGGCTGACTTTGGAAGACTAAGAAGGAAACCTAGAGAACTTAGCAGTTGCTGAGTTACTTGAAGGTGTAACCTGACGGTCTAGGGACTGGCCTACTATGAGCCAGTCGTCCAAGTAAGGAAAGATGGTAATTTTTTGCCTTCTTAAGTGGGCAACTGCTACTGCCAGGCATTCTGTGAATACCCTTGGGGCAGATGTAAGGCCGAAGGGCATTGCTCTGAACTGGTAATACCTGAGGGCAGTTCGAATCTGAGGTACTTTCGATGGGAGCTTCTGATGAGAACATGAAAATAGGCATCCTTGAGGTCCAGGGACACTAGCCAGTCCCCTGGCCTTAAAGAGGGTAAAATAATTCCTAGAGTCACCATTTAGAATTTTGGTTATAAAAGGTGCTTGTTTAGATACCTGTGATCCAGGATGGGCCGCTATTCTCCTGTCTTTTTTGGGGTAAGGAAGTACCTGGAGTGCAACCCTTTGCCTTGGTGTAGGGGTGGAACCCTTTCCACAGCTCTGAGAGCCAGGAGGGTAGAGACTTCTGCCTCCAGGGCAAGAGCCTCTGAAGGATTTGCAGGTGGAAAGGATCTGATTCTCACCTTTGGAAATTTTCTGAAGTGGAGAACCAGTCCCTGGCTTACTACTTCCAGGACCCATTTGTCTGACGTTAGAGACTCCCAGTCCTGGACAAAGTAAGCCAGCCTGCCCCCTACAGGTAGTGGAGAATCGGCCCTGGGCGCCCCATCAGGGTGCCTGTTTGTCAGGGGCTTTAGGCTGAGTGGTGGAAGCAGGCCTGCCTGCACCCCGTCTGCCTCTCCCTCTAAAGAACCCCTTCTGTGCAGAAGCTGAAGAGGAGGCCTGGGCTTGGTAAAAAGGCCTATGAAAAGGCCTACCCCTGCCCCTGGGAGGCTGCCTTTGGGGAGTGACTTGCCTTTCCTTGGCCTGTGCACTCCTATAGGTGGTCCTATATTCATCCATTTTCTTCATGTAATTCTCCGTTTGCTCCCCAAACAGAGAGTTGCTCACAACAGGGAAATCCATGGCCTCAGTCTGGGTATCCTGTGACAGGCTAGTACATCTGAGCCAAGCCATTCTACGGAGAGCCACAGATGTAGCCATGACTCTGGATGATACATCATTAGAGTCCACTGCAGCATGGAATTGCACCTTGGATGCCTCAATACCATCAGCGGCCATCTGCTCCAGCTCTTTTGCCAGCTGGCCAGGAACCTGCTTTGCTAGAGCTAAAACCGTATCCCATCTGGATTTTTGATATCTAGCAACATAAGCCATATAATTAGCCTGTCTGAGTCCTAAGGAAGCTGCCATGTACTGTTTCTTTGCCATGGCATCTCTCTTTCTGGAGTCCTTGTCAGGGGGGTGAGAGGCTAAAGGAACATTTGCCTTGTCACAGGCTGCAGCCTGCACCACCCCCACGTGGCTGCATTGTTGTGTAAGGAACTCCGTATCAGAGCCTGATAATGCATACCTTTTGTCCATTCTTTTATCAACAGGAGGTATGGTGTGAGGAGCTTTTAAACTCTTTACTGTCTGTTTCCAAAAAGATTTATGCAGAGGAATAGACAGATTCCTAGACTCTGGGATATCCATCATTTCTACAAAATCAGGCTCTTCCTAATCATCCACAGCTTCCTCCATAGGGAGCTGGAGGGTTTCAGCCACTTTTTTATAAAACGTGAAATGAGAAGGGGACTCAGAAAGCCTAGGGGGAGACACGTCCGGTTCAATGGGCACATCCAAACTATCAAAACCACATTCACTCTCCTCGTACTCCTCTACCTCCTCCTCTGGTTCATAAAATTCCTCTAAATAATACTCTTGAACCGGAGGAACCGACCGAACCGAGCACTTACCTGATGATGCCGGTTCGGTCGGAACCGGGAGAGTGACTGATCAATTTTATTGCTTTAGCTATTTCTTCAGTGGTTGGAGAGGGAAGTTTTGACTCCACACCAGCTGATTTTCTAGATTTCTTTGTTGGAACCGACTCCTCAGAGTCTGCTCTCCTTTTGCCGAGGAAGTATCGCCCTGGTCAGATGGCACTCCCTCCGGTTCGGTTGAAACCGAACCGGGCTGGCCATCCAGGTCAGCGGACTTTTTGGCCTCCCGTCCTGAGTCTACCAACTCTCTTATCCAGGGTAGCTGCAGGAAAACCCCTGCAAATCTGGCAGTCTGAATTGAGGTGGTCAAACCCCAGACAATAAACACATGTGGTGTGGGGGTCAGCCTTGGCAAAGGCTTCCCACATACAACACAGTGCTGAAACCCAGTGGGCCCGGTTTTTCTTTTGGGTTTCTCAGACATAGTGCCAGCCTAACCAAAACTTGCCCGTTTACGGCAACCTGCCAAGCAAGACTCCCTTATCGGTTCCCAACCGTGTCACGGGTCGTGAAGCATTGATTAAATCCGTTTTTTGAACCGTAAGAACAGAACCGCACTTCTAAAAGACTGTAATGTAATAGAAGTAACTTGATTGGTTCAAACCGAACCAATGAAAATGCTTACAAGTTCCACACAGAAATAAAATGTAAAACCTATCTAGTACTTACAATACCACAGACAGAGCTTGAACCGACCGGTTGTGGTTTAATTTCGGTTAAAAAAACGAAAATTTTTATACTTTAACCGACAAAATGAACCGAGCAGAAGGAGGAATCTCCGGAACGACTGTTCAGTGAGGCGGAGTAAAGAGTCTGACAGTTTAAGTTTGAAGAACAACAGATAGAATTTTCAACCGAGCTTGAGCTCTAAGTTCCATGCCTGGCATGGACTTTAACTCTTTCACCTCCGGAGCAGTTCTAAGGTTGGGACAAACTGCATATGTCATAATATAGCAAGACTTCATGTTGTCTGAAAGGATACAGTATCCTGCCACCTTGCAAAATAGTCCCTCAGAAGTAATGCAGACTGCACTGCTGTTATGCACATACAAATGTTACACATACAGTACTGACATGATTTGCGACATTTGCTATGATAACAGTCTCCTACCTTGCCTACCGCCTGTATTTTACGTAAAAAACACACACACACACACACACACACACACACACACACACACATATATATACATGCAGCTCGGACTGCAACACAATCCCACATACCTTCATTTCTGTGCTGTGCTCCCTATACGTTTTGATTCAACCTGTCAAAAATTGTGTATAATTCTTCATCATCTAAAAGATATTAAGCAGAACCTTCTGATAGCTGACACAGAGACAGAGAGAGAGAGAGAGAAGGAGAGAGAGGCACAGGGACTGCAAAGTGCTACAACAGTCACTGGCAGTGAAGCACTCAGCATAGAGGACATACGCTGTGAATCAGAATGGCGTGCTGTACATCAGAATGTGTCCTGCATGCTGCATCATTTATCTATGTGTCCATGGGCAGTGGCTCGCACATATGCCAGGCAGCATAGGACCGTCACTGTAAAATGGGGAAAAAAAGCATGGCCTGCAGCACTGGACACAAATTTACTTGCCACACTGCATCCCGGTCACAGCGCAACTGAATCTGCTGTATAAGTGTGACTTGCGCTGCAAGCTGCAGAGACACTGAGAGATAGAGATAGGGGAGAGAGAATGTCAGAATTCAAGCTCGCTGTCAGTCATGTGTGCGTCTTTCTCTAGCTCTCACCACCGCGTTTATGGCACTTTGTTCCTACTGAAACTAGACTAGTAAGAATACTAGTTATGGGTGGGGAACAAATAGGAATGTCGCTAATGAGGCCAGTGTTTCTGAAGACAGTGTCATTTGTTTACTCTGTGAGTGTCTACTTCAAACCAACAGCCACAACTCTGCAATGTAAACAAACATCAATAGATTGACATTTACAGTAACTGCAGGGTTTTATTTAACTCTAAAAATTGTTTAGCGTTTTGCTCATAAAAGTGCTAAAACTTTGTGAAAATGCATAGCTCTTGCCTCACTGTGTTTAACAAACACAGCACTTCTAGAAAATCTGTATAAGTACTTTCTGTACAGTTAGTATCGTCCCAAGAAAAAAACTGCTAATCAATTATTTAAAACCCCTGAACTTATAACATCTCATTGTCGGTGCAGACAAAACATCACGGTTGCCCCCTGGCAACTGCATATGTTTGCTGTTTTTGTTTCACTTCTGCCTAGAGGTAACAAGAGCCAGCGGCACAGCACCTAACTTCCTCCACAGAACCGTGGATTAAATATGCTGCTTAATCCACAGCCAAGCACTGCTGCTACACCAATCGGGCGTCACGTTCCTTACAACCCATGTTATAATTTTCTTTAACTGACTTGTCCTTTGCAAAAGCTTCTTATTTAGAGTCCTTTGTAACTTGACTAACGTTGCTCTCCGTACAGTTCATGCGGGTTTCTATACTTTGCATATGCTCATTTAACCAGCACATTTGTCAAAATCCTGCCTCAACCAACACAGCTGCTGCAGAGTTATGTTACCAGTTGCCAGAGAGACTGTCTGGGATCAATCTCCACTGATCTCACTGCAACTGCACTGCTGCCTCTGCCTGCTTACTCTGTCCAGAGGAACCAGCACAGGGGCTTATTTCTACACTGCCCGTAGCTCCTCTTAGTTTCTCAATGTTACTTGACAGTCTGTCAAACAGTAATGAAGTTTACAGTACCTTTATATTATAATATCCTGGCTTTGGTGAATGATTAGCTTGAAAGCTCAGAAACACATGACTGCTCCCTTTGGCTGCTCACAGATGCCCAGACCCTGTGGGCCAGTTGTCAAAAGCAACTTTTTTGTGGACCCTTGTCTGCTATGTAAGCATCTGAAACAACATTTTGAGTTACAGACTGGTTTACTACAGTTGTTTACGACACTGGATGTGCAACACTGTCCTAACAGGTTGTACAGTGTTCTGCATTACCACACATTCTAGTTGTATTTATACGTGACCACCCAAAAAAATTTCAGACAGAGGCCAGTTTTGCTATCTCAAAATCAAGTTAAGAAATTCTCAGGACACTGATTAATACAAATATTTATTTTTTAAGTCATACTTTACATTTTAAGCATTTTGGGTGTTGCACCTTGTCTTTTGGGGTGGAGTTATACCCAGTCTTTTGGGGTGTACACAGCTTTACAACAACACCTCTACGTATATCTACCTACCTATATTTCACCTGTGGTCCATGGCCAGTTCAGGTAATGGTTTGTAGTTACCATTTGTGCTGCATTTGTTATTGCTTCTATTTGACAGCAGTATTTATTTCAAAATTTATACCAAAAAGACATACAGAACCGAAAAGCAGCTAGTTTCCAGCTGCATCGGGGGAGACAGGAGGAAGAACATATAACAATATTACAAAACTATAAAGAACAGAACAAGACCATCATCCACCTCTTCTCTTAATTCTTCTGCAGAGTAGGATACTTCACAGTACGATACCTCTCACATTTGGTTATGCCTTTCTCTCCAAGACTCGAATTCCCCCTGGACCTAGACAAAGTAATCCATTTTTCAAAGAGCCCAATAGTGTACTCTTTTGAATCATTCCACCCGAGTCACCGGACTCACCCACTTCAATAAAGTGAGCCCAGAAAGAGTCCGTCACTTCCAAAGCAGCACCTGTTTCACCTACGCTCTTTTTGCCAACAACCATTTTTGCAGTGGAGGGTGGACCTGTACCACTGAGGTGGAGTCCCTCAAGAATAATACCCCTTGCCTTCCCTAGGAATCTTTCCTCTCACTGACCACTTCCCCACACAGTGGCATTTCCCCCAACCAGCCTTGAATGTTGGGACAAGACCACAATGTGTGTCACAAGTTGCCGCATTCTCTCACATCTCCAATAGACATCACCCGGCCATGCTTGTATCTTGACTATCATTAGGTGTTCTGTGCCACAGTGAAGAATTTTAGAACGTTTCCCCTTTGCATTCCTACATGCCCTGTGAGCATATGTCCAGCATATCTGCCAAGCCTTCAGCACCAGTTGTTTGGTAACAGTGTCTCCCATCTCCTCTCCTTATCCAGGGCTAACATATGCGCCTCTAACAAACATTTGCACATCTTTCCAAACTTTAGATTTCTTCAGGTGGACTCTCCCACTGCATGGCCCTTTGGGTCCTTCCAAATGCAACTGTTCTGCAGTTGCAAAGAGGGGCACGCCACCACAGTTAACCAACGTCTTAATTATGGAAATTTCTATGCTCTCCTTTGTAGAGCTTGACAATCATGCAAAAGCCCCATCCCCTTGTCAAATAGGTCTCCCACTACTTTGAGGGCCCCTCTTCTTCACAGTGGTGACAACGGAGGCATACACCCAAACAACAACTGGATATAATGCACCAGGAGGAGGAGTCACCACTTCAGAATTCTCCAAACTTCTCTCCATATCTCCTGGCATCTAGAACCCCTAGGTGATCCTTTATCATCTCTGGTAGCTTTCTTTTTAGCCAAGCTAGGATATAATGTGGCCAACATTTTCTTTCAAGCCTGATCCACCTCACCCTCTTCTCCATCTCCCACCTCCAAGCTATAATTTGCAACTGTCAAGGCCTATAGCTCTATACAAGTCCTTGTGTCAAGGGTCTTGGAACCCTCCCATCTTCCAAGATGCCCAAATCAGCACTGCAAACCACAGTCTTGTGTCCTCCCACCAGAACCTTTTAAAGGGATCCTCCAATACTTGAAATATTTTCAGAGTGAGGTACCAAAACCAGCAGATAATGCCACAGATGCATCAGTTTTGGTACCATCACCATTTTAACTGATTGTATTTTGTCCCCACTGGCAGAGTCCCAGAGATTTAAATTTTTGTTGTATGGTAGGCAGCAGTATCATTTGCCTTCTTCAGGGCATTCATACATCCCATGGTGGGCAGGACTTCCATTACTCAACTGCGCGTGTTGGGGAAGAATATTCTGTTTTTAACGGGAAGGTGGGTCTTTGCTAGTATACTGGTGACAGTGCATCAGGATCTTGACATGGATCAGGAATAAATGATGCCAAGGCAGCCATTTTGGATGTGGGTAGTTCTGGAAGGATGAGAGGCGAATGACTCCAGGGTAAGTGCTAGGGTTACTGGTTGGGGATAGTTTCAAGATGTGCTGTTGTGCTGGGATATCAGCACAGCTGGAGCTACCTAAAGCTACTTCTCGGTCAATTCAGTTGCAGGACTTCTGCTATCAATTAAAAAATAATTACCACAGACATCTGCATGAATGCATGTCCGTATTTGAACTGGGTATTGTCACTGCCGTATGATGGGAACATGGGGGGGGTAAACAAGAGGGACCCTAAGTCCCTCTGGTCACCACAATACTAGGTTACTGTGTTTGCAAAAAAACAGGGACTTCATTCCTTACTGTGTATCTGTCACTGACAATTACTCACAACAGAGGACACAATCCTCTGTTTGTGACATTACCATTTGCTTCCATACAAATCAATTACAAATTCAGAGGTAAGCATTTCACACCAAGAAACTGAAGTGGAAGTTTCAGACTCTGACAAAAAAGGTTTCAACAGCCCACCTTCCAAAGCACCTACTGCATCAGCAAACTTCAACAAAATTGAAATTTAAATACCTGTAAATTTTCTTTCTCCGACTGCTGGTCTCCGAACTCAAAACTAGTGGGAGGTCCTTCCTGGAATTACGTGACAGGCAGGAAAAAGATCTCTGCAGAGGGACCTGATCCTCCCCTCTGCATCCTGTAGCTTTCAGTTTGTTCCAAATCATGTGTCCCCTGAAATAAAATATCATGAGAAACAAAAAGAAGAAATGTTAATATGCATTTATGGCCTGGAAGAGCCAACTTCAAACCCTCAGGCCAGATGGCCAACGTCCAACATTCTGAGAGGGGAGGAGCCCGAAGACCAGCAGTCTGAGAAAGAACATTTACAGGTATTTAAATTTCAATTTCTCTCTCCTAAGCTGGTCTCCGGGCTCATAACTAGTGGGATATACTGAAGCAGTACATCCCTTTGCTTCCCGGGTGAGAAGAATGTTAGCAGACCCTTATGGATCCCCCACCTATGGAAGGACCAGTTAACCAAGGGATGCCTCAGCAGAGGCAGACAGACCCAATCTGTAAAACTTTGCCAAGGAATGGATGGATGTCCAAGTGGCCACTCTGTGAAAGCCTGCTGGAAGGGATACTGCTTGCGCTGAAGGTGCCCTCCATGGGCCCAGCATAGAAAGCCCCAACCTTTTGGAAGGTGATGGAGAAGAGAACAAATTAATTTGGTCCAAGAGACTTAAGGCTTTTTTGCCCAAATTCAGCCCTGAAGGTGAGGGTGAATAGACTAAAAGAGTCGTATAAGGGCTTCTGTTCTCTTGATGTAACGCTTGAGTGCTGTCCTCTAGCCCAAAAGGAAAATTTCCCATTCCTTCTCACTCTTAGGGCTAGGACATAGGGCAGGGATATTCAATTCCTGGTAGCCGAGGAAGGGAGATAATACTTTCAGTAGAAAAGATCGGAGAATCACAGAGTTCTGGGGGAACACTGTGTATGGTTCCTAGGAAAATAGAGCTCCTATCTGCTAATACAGCAGGCTGAAGTGAGTGCTGTAATAAGACGACCTTCATTGTGAGGAGGATGACAGACATTTCCTTAATGAGCTCCAATGGGGTCTTGGCGAGGGTTCTGAGGACCAGGTTGATTTTCCAATGTCAGAGGATGGCTCCACCCAATCCAGGGTGATCCTGTGCAGGAGCCTTGGGATTAGTAGAAATGGATTCTTGAGATTAGCAGAATTGGAGGAAAGTCGTACATGAAATTGCAGGGTTCCCAGTCTAGGGAGAAGGCATCCTATGCTATGGTCAGCTCGACCCTGATTAGACAGCAGGACTGGGGAACTTTGCAGCTTCATCAACCAGTAAAGAACTACCTGCAAGAGGCCCCCCATACCGCAAGGAGGAGGAAGGCGCTGACCTTTAGATCCTAACTTTCCTGGGAGAACATCCTGACTTAGCCAATCCTCCATGATTCTCATCTGACCTGGCATGTACACAGCCACCAAGCTCACCAGGTGATGCGTTGCCCACTGGAAGAGCAATAGGGTTTTCTTGTACTATCCGAGAGCTCATGTACCTCCCTAGTGACAGCTGCAGGCCATTGTGATTTGACTGACTGAGGATGATAACATCCTGGCTGGAGATCTGTGCTTCGAATCTTTGAAATGTCAGGAGGTATCTCCAGTATGTTGATGTTGTAGTGGGTCTCTACCCTCGACTACCTGCCAGCTCCGAAGGCTGGTATTGGCAGTAATTCTCCCCTGGTGAGGATGCCCCCACTTGAGATCCTTCCTGAAGTTGGAGCAACAAGTCCCCCAATGCAGGGATGCTTCCGCCTGGCAACAGCCTTGAATCCGTGGGCTCAGACAGACCTTTGGCTGGTCCCTTGATGGAGCAGGTTTGACTGGCCAAATGTTTGAATCTGCTGGCCCAGACTGACCCTTGACTGGAACACTTGATGTAGTAGGTTCGACTGCCGGGGACGCATGAGAACCAGAGCCCATGGCACGACGACTGCTAGGGAGACCATTGTCCCCATAAGCTGCGTGAGGGTGTGGTCTGAAAGGCATTAGGCCGCTTGTTTTTTGTTGAAGAGAACCCTGAGGTCCCTGAACTTAGCATCCATATGGAAAGTTTTTAATTTGGGATGTTCAGAAGAATACTCCTCAATGATTCAGATGCTTGGATGGTGGAAGAGAGCTCTTTTGGTGATCAGGAATCCTATGGGGAAAGAGACACTGGGTGACCTCAGTCACTGCCAGAGTTGTTTGCTCGTACTGCGGGGCCCTGACTAGAGTGACGCCCAAACAGGATATGTAAAAATGCACCTGCAAATCTGCTGAGACCAACTGATCTCCCCGATGGAATTCCCCTGAAGATGGATGCAAGGGTACTCATTTAGAATGTCCTGTGTTGGATGAATTCGATCAGACATTTTAGGACCCATATGGCCCTGAAAACTCCAGAGTGATTTGGGACTATGATGAATAGACCGTAAATGTCCAAGTACCTGTCTGCGCTGGGCACTCACTGCTTGCACCAGCCTGTAAGTAGTCTGTGAGTGTTTGGAGAGTCCACATATTCTGTGCAGATAAGGGTGAGGGTACTACATGAAGTGGCGGGACCCTGCTTAAAACTCTCTGGCACCCCTTTGATCATGGAGGTGCAAACCCTTTCCTTGAGAAAACTGGAAAGCTTGCCCCCTACTTGAGGATGGGTCCGGGGCCTTTAATGTGACCTTTCTGGCATCTCAGATACTTCTTCCTCTACTGAATGCGAGAGATGACCCAGGATCGTCTGCCGAAGGCAGATTTAATTTGTCCTCTGAGTATGTATGGGCTTGAATACTCTGACTGGATCCCGACGACCAGGGTCTGTACCTGCTCCTGGATTGTGGTACTTAAGTTTTCATCATTTCCCTGGATTCTTTTACCACCCCCTTTACAGCCGATCGAAACGGGAAATCTCCCTCATAGGGGGCATTCACCAAGTGTGCCTTGGCGATCTGTCCACCTGCCATGCCTGCAGCCTTAGGCATGTTGAAGCGAGGTGAGTTAAAGCATGGCCCTTGTTGCGCATCTGGCAGCCTCCTTCGAGACATCAGAAAATAGTCCTGAGCTGTAGTTGCTGCGGGGTGGGCTTGTTTATATCTGGCTCATCAGCATGCTGGAATGCCAGGTCAGTGGCTCATGGTAGTGCGGCTCAGGCTGAGAACAGGTTGGCTGGGCTTGTTTATAGCTGGCTCATCAGCACACTGGAATGCCAGGTCAGTGGCCCAAGGTAGTGCGACTCATGTGGAGAACAGATTGGCTGCAGCTGCTTTAAGGGAGATTACAGAGGACTACAGTTCCCTTTTTGGGGGATGCATCCATCTTTGTATTTCCTTGGTCCCACAGAGAAGCCACATCATATATATTTTCTCTCTTTTACTTGGCAGCCGATGCAAGTCTGAGTGCTAGTTGGTGGTTTAGAAGTTGACAAGGGAGACCTCAAGTGAAACTCCTCACTCACCCACCTAATGAAGAAATCTAGGTAATCCAAGACTAAGTTTCTGGATGGAGAGCCATCAGAGACAGAAACACCGCCCAGCAGCCCCCCTTCCTCTAGGGGGACTAACTGACCTCTGGCGGAATTGGGGGTCTGTCCCGCTGGATGTTTTCCACTGTGGACATCCTTGAATCTGCTACACGTACGTGACCTCTTCCTCTCCTATGGTGCTGAGAGAAGTAATGTCCCTCCGATCCGAAGATTGGGAGGAGGCAATGGGGTGGGCTTCCCGTGGACCCTACGAACTATGAAGGAAATCAAGGCATGATGGGTTGAGGGCGAAGGCCCTGTCAGCCTTGTCCATTACGTCAAGGGCTAAGTCTGATGGTCAACAACGCTGCCCCTTGGAAGATGAGAAGGGCTGATGGGTCTGCGCTGCCTGGGATTGCTGTTCCTGTAAGAGCAGGGTGGATGTCTCCGGACCTCCTCTGACCTTGTAGCTGTATCACTTAGGCATAGCGAGTCAGAGGTGACCTAAGGGGGGTATCTACATCTCTGGCACTTTCCTCCTGTGAGAATTTGTGCTATGCTCCCGACAGCCCTTGCAGACCTTTTGTACTGGAGGGTGGCATGAGTCCTTATTTTGAGTCCTATTAGCACTGCCACCTGGAGCAAGGGCCTATCTGTCCAAATGGGCTTCAAAGACGTTGATGAGACAAAATTAGCACAGGCTCATCAACACGTTGTCAGCTGCGCCCTTTCCACTGTTCGATCACACTTGGCAGGACATGTTGAGGGCAGCAGACAACAACAAACTGGATTTTAAGGGGAGTGCTATCGCTCTGGCCGGTTTCTCCCGTTGTGCCTCAAAGGGCCTGCTGGGTAGGAGACTCAGAAATAGGCCACAGAGTCGACGGCCTGTGCCCTCCTGGCCGTTGATGAGGGGCTGCAGCGCGGCTCTTCCAGAGCCGAAATGAATCCCCTGCTACTGTGGAGCACTATCACTCCAAGAGTGCTGTCGACGAGGGGCTGCAGCACGGCTCTTCCTGAGCTGAAATGAAGCCCCTGCTGCTGTGAAGCACTACCGCTCCAAGAGGATTCCTCCGCCAATTGTTGGCAAGCCAGAGGACCAGGGGCTCAGACACGGAAAACCGCTTTTGCCTGTGCCGTCCTAGTCGTTGATGAGGGGCTGTAGCATGGCTCATCCCGAGCCAAAATTAAGCTCCTGCTCCTGGACATTGATAAGGGGCTGTAGCGTGGCTCATCCTGAGCCGAAATGAAGCTCCTGCTGCTGTAGAGCACTTCCGCTCCAAAAGTATGCCTTCCCCAATCGTTGGCGAGCCTGAGGACTGGGGGCTCTGCCTGAGCTGGGGAAAATTCCTAGTGCTGCGGGGCATGATCGCTCCTAGATGCTTCACCCATGTTCATCGATGAGCCTGCGGACCAGGGGGCTCGTTGACGGTGCACAGTGTCGATGGCCTGAACAGCAGGACCATCAACGAGGAAAATAAAGTGCAGCTCTCTGGAGCCAAAAATAAATGTGCAACACGAGGGGTGCAGATTCCTGATTCCTGCCAGACTCAGGGTGCTGGTGGTGGGAAGGGGGACAGCGAACATCTGTGAGCAGATATGAGGAGCCAGACTGTACAGCACGCAGGGCTGAGGCTGGGATTCCTGTGTGATTAAAAATAAATAGAAATAAAATAGGAATCCTGTTGAGTAATCATGTGCCTCCCTCCAAGTAATGACTGTTTGGGGAGATGTGTGCCTCAAAGCGCGGGAAGAAGTAGGAGAGAAGGGGTCCAGTCTGTTCATCATGAAAGGCTGAGACTGGGGACCCTACAGAATTTGCGAAGCAACGCTGGTTAAGCTTCCCCCTTGAAAACCCTCTTCTGAGTAGAGAGTAAATACAGGTTACTCACCTGTAACAGGAGTTCTAGGAATGGTATATATTGTTCATCCACACATACTAGCAGGTTCCTTGCCGCTTTAAATATTGCTGGAAGGCTTCAAGCCGGCTCCTCCCACCTACCCAGGTGGTAAAACTCACGGCTCCGCCCCATGATGCCAGATCTAGCCCACTGGAAGCCAGGTTGCGCATCGAAGCTGGAGAGGTCGGGAGGGTTATGTGGATGAATGAACATATATCATTCCTAGAACTCCTGTTACAGGCGAGTAACCTGTATTTCTAGGAACATGGATATGTTGTTCAATCCACACTTATTGGCAGACTCCTAGCAGTTCTCCAGGAGGAGGGAGGCAAGGCGCACACTCCCTACTTGGGAAATAAGGACTGGAGAACCGAGGTCCAAAACCAGCATCCCGGCGTGACTCAAGGTCGATGTGGTAGTGGGTGATGAAGATGTGTGTTGACTTCCAGGTAGCAACCCTGCAGATTTCCTAGATAGGGACGTCCCTGGAAGCAGCCACCGATGCAGCGGTATGGTGGGTAGAATGAGCTCTTATCCCTTTTGGGAGGTTCCATGCCCGCCAGCCTATAGCAGAGATCTATGCAGGAGCTGACCCATCTGCCTATCGTCCGCTTGGCTGCAGGTCTGCCAGGTGCGGCTTCAGCGTAGATGACAAACAGCTGGCCAACCTCTCCCTGAACTTCAGCTGTCCGCTCCTTGTGATAAGAGAGCGCTCTTCTAGGGTCCAGAGTATGGAGCCTATATTCAGCCTCCGAGGTGTGATTGGGGTAGAACACCAGCAGAGTCAATACCTGGTTAAGGTGAAACTCCGACACCACCTTCAGAAGGAATTTCAGGTGGGGGCGCAGGACAACCTTGTCCCCTGTGGAAGACCAGATAAGGAGACTCGATGGAAAGTGCCTGGAGCTCTCCCATCCTTCTGGCTGATGTGATAGCCACCAAGAAGGCGGTCTTCCACAACAGGTGATAAATATCACACCTGTGCATCAGTTCGTATGGCTTGCCCATGAGCTTAGCCAGTACCAGCAGTAGATCCCATGGAGGTGGAGGTTCTCGCACCAGAAGGGATATGTGATCAAGGCCTTTGAAAAAGCGCCCGGCCACCTTCTCCTGTGCCACCGACTGCTTCCCAGCCCACGCCCGGGAAGCAAAGATGGCTGCCAGGTGCACCTTAAGGGTCGTCGACCGAAGCCCTAGCTGAGAAAGGGACCACAAGTAGTCCAGAATGCTGGCCAAGGAACAGGAGGAAGGGTCCAACCCTTTATCCTGGCACCAAATGGAGAATCTCTTTCATTTGAAGGTACAGCATTTTCTGGTTGACTCCTTATGGGATGCCTCAACAACGTTGAGAAGCTCGTCGGAAAGACCCAAGGCCTGGAACTCTAGTCGCTCAGGAACCAGGCCATCAAGTGCAGGGATTGAAGGTGTGGGTGGAGTACCTTCCCCTTGTTGACTGAGATCAGATCCGGGCGGGCTGGAAGCCGCCTCGGGAGCCTGGAGCTGAGACTGAGGAAATCTGGATATCAGAACTGGCAGGGCCAGTCTGGGCTATCAGAATCACCTGCGCCTTGTCCCTCCTCACCTTGAGAAGCACCTTGTGGATCAAGGCAAGGGAAATGGAGGGAAGGCACAGAAGCGGCCCAGGGTCCATGGACTCGAGAAGGCATCCCCCTGCAGCGAGCCCTGCTGAGGGGGCCGGGCGTGAAACAGCCTCAGCTTCACATTCTCCCTGGAGGCGAACAGGTCCACCTGAGGGGTGCCCCAGTGGGAGAACAGATCTTGCACTACCTCCGGCAGGAGAGATCACTTGCGAGATGCAACGCCTATCTGGCTGAGGGCATTGGCCACAGTGTTGGAAGCTCCTGCCACATGGATGGCTAGGAGATCCTCCTCCAGACTGCTCACGAGGGACCAAGTGCAGAGAGCCTCCTTGCACAGAGGCAAGGAGCGCTTCCCACCCTGGCAGTTTAGGTGGTACATGGTCGTTGTGTTGTCCATCTGGACCTGGACCACTTGACCCTGTACAAACAGAGCGAAGGCGGTGAGGGCTAGTCGGACCGCTCGAAGCTCCAGCAGGTTAATGTGGCAGTGAGATCCTGTGGGGACCAGAGGCCGTGTGCTCTGAGCTCCCCCAGATGGGCACACCAACCCATCAGAGAGGCGTCGGTCTTCAGAGTGACCGTATACTCCGGCAGGACAAACGGAATACCCTCCTGCAGATGAGCTGGAACAAGCCACCACTGGAGACCATTCCACATCTCCTGGGTCACTGTCACTGGCTGGTCCAGAGGACCTGAGCGCTGTGACCATTGGCGGGCCAGCCCCCATTGCAGGGGACGCATGTGCCAGCGGGCCCAACGGACCGCGCTGGTGCAGGCCGCCATGAGGCCCAGGAAGTGCAGGAAATCCCGGGCAGGGTGCAACTGCCCAACCAGAAATGACTGGGCAAAGGAGGAAAGGATCTCGGCCCTGTCCGCATGGAGCCGGGCTCTGGCTCGAAGAGAGTTGAGCTCTGCCCCGATGAACTGAATCACCTGCATTGGCACGAGTTCCGATTTGGCCTCGTTGATGAGGAGGCCAATCTGAGAGCAGACCTGAAGGGCCAGATCCCTGGACTGCTCCACCTCCAATCTGGAGGGGGCTGCAATCAGCCAATCGTCCAGGTAAGGGTACACCCAGACCCTTAGGCGCCGCAGGAATGTTCTCACAACTGCCACGCATTTGGTGAAAACCCTGGGAGCTGGAGAGAGGCCAAAAGGCATGGCCTGGAACTTGCAAAGGGATCTCTCCGTTTTGAAGTGGAGGAATCGCTGGTGGGACAGATGGATTGGGACGTGAAAGAACGCGTCCTGGAGGTCCAGAGAACAGAACCACAAACCTCGTTCTAAGGATGGAAAGATCTGAGCCAGAGTGACGATCCTGAAGGTTCGAGACCTTAGGAAGTTGTTCAAGTCGTGTAAGTCTAGAATGGGGTGCCAGCCCCCCATCCATTTTGGGCCCAGGAAGTACCTGGACACAAACCCTGGGTCTGGTGGAGGATCCGCCACCTCCCTGATCACCTCCTTCTGGAGGAGCAGGGCAATGTCGGCTAGAAGAGCCAACAGAGAGGCTGAGGAACCCGTAGCCCCCCATGGGGCGACAGCTCAACAGGGTGGGGACTGCTCGAATTCCAGAGGCAGACCCTTTCCTACCACTTCCAGCACCCAGCGGTCCATGGAGATATCGGACCAGGCGGAAAGGAAGTGACGGAGCAGTCCCCCCCACAGGGAGAACCCGGGGTGGAGTGACGAGGTTGGGGGAGACACCCCTCAACCCATCACTGGGCAGGCTTGGAGGAAGGACCGGCCGAGAAGCCTCCTGGACCTTTCCCTCCTGGCTTCCTGCTGGAGGAAACAGCAGGCTTGGCTCTGGGGTGCCAAGTGCGAGCCTGCTGGCCCTGATGCTGGTGTTGTTGGGCCGGATGTGCTGCAGGGGCTGAAGTACAAAACGGCTTACGCTGCTGCTGGCAGCCTTTGTCCTTCTGGGCAGACGTGACAGAGTCCAAGGTGGCGTTGGACGTCTCGATCCGCTGAAGATGCTCCTCCACCCCAGGACCGAACAAGTCGGTACCCAGGTAGGGAACGTCTGCCAGCTTGTGCTGGGTATCTGCCGTGAAGATAGAGATCCGCAGCCAAGCTCTGCGGCGCATGGCCACTGCAGCCGCTACTGACCGGGCACATGAGTCAGCGATGTCCAGGGAAGTCTGGAGCTGTTGTTTGGCCACAGCCCTTCCCTGATCCCGCACCTGCTTGACCGTAGTTTGGAGGTCAGCTGGGAGATGAGGAATCACCTCATCCAGGAAGCCCAAAAGGGCGTGTGACAAGTGTGCCATCAGGGCGGCCGAGCTAGCCTGACGAAGGCCTAGGGAGGAAGCAGCATAGACTTTCCACCCAGAGTAGTCCAATTTCTTGGACTCCTTATCTGGTGGCTTGTCCACATCCCGAACATTCCTGGAACGCCGGAAAATGCTGTCGGTCACTAACCCCTCCGCAGAGGGGTGCTCGGAGAAACCGGAGAGTGAACCAGTGGGAACAGCATACTTCCGAGCCACCCTGGCCAAAGGTGCTGGACAAGAAGCTGACCACTGCCATAGCTCCAGGGCCGGGCCAACAATGGCTTTGGCTATGGGGAAGGCCTCCGTAGAGGAATCCCCTTGGTCCAGTATCTCCATGAGGGGATACCTGGCCCATTTTGAAAAAGGTTCGTGCTTCATCCCAGTGGACTCTGAGATGAGTCGAAGCATTCCAAGGAATGAAGATGGGCTCTCGTCCACTGACTGACCCCCAGTGGACTCCAGGTCAAGTGGCCAGCAGAACAAGGAGTCGTCGTCGTCAGACTCCGAGGAGTCAACGAACAGCTGCCGAGCGCCTGAGCCACCCTCCACCTGCCGAGGTCAATCGGGAGTGAGGGTGACTGACAACCGATGGGGCAAGCCCTAACCCGACCGAGAATCCTTGGTCGGGGCCCCAGATTTAGGTTGTGGAGGTGGGGCTTCCACCACAATGGGTGGCGCAGCCGGTTTTGGCTGAACAACCGGTGCCGGCTTCGGCTCCTCGACTACAACGAGGGGTTGTTTCGGCCGCTCCGGTGACAGCCATTTAATGGCCGAGGAAGGCGACGTAGTCGGCTTCTTCCCAGTCAAAAGGAACTGCTGCCACATTAGATCCTCATAGCACCGACGCAATTTGTGCCAAAGCCTATCCTCCCAAGAGGTCAATGACAAGGATGAGCGGCACCACCATTTTCCACAGTGCAGAAACTGAGACCGCTGATGTCGGTGGGATCGGCTGGACCTGAAGAGGTCCGAGACCTTCGTGTTTCCATGGGTGGTCGGGGGACTCGCGACCTCCCTCAGGTTCAGGGACCTTAACTGGGGACTCTGGGTAGGAGGCACAGGCAGTCTCGGTTTCCACCGGGGGAACCGGTGGAGAAGGGTTGTTGGCTTCTCCAGTCGACAGACTATGCGACGGGGTCGAGAAAAATCTCGACCGCATCGATGGGTGTCTCGACTGGCTGACCTGATGGGGACACCGTGAAGCCAGTGGCTTTAGCCGCAACCTTGACCGAAGTAGAGTGTCGACCATCCGGGGGAGAGGACCTCTCCCGCTCCCATGAACATCGACAGTGGGACTTACCTTTGGAGTCCTTCTTTTTGGACAGAGAGAAATGTTCCTAAGGCCCTTCTCCCTTGGTGGAGAGGGACTGGCAAAGTTCCTTAAATGAAACCATGTAGAAGGAGCCCAAGGAAAGCGGGTAAATGCCGCGACCGAGGATGATGATGTTGTGGCCTGGGCTGCCTCCTCCTCAAAGGCGATCATCTGTTCGAGCTGTTCAGCCGAGCCCGCAGCCGTGGACACTGCTCAACGGGCCTCCTTCGACTTGACTGGAGGATAACGTTTCTCTGGACGCCCAAGTAGCAATCTGGCAGCATGAGCCTCTAAGACCGTAGCCGAGAAGAACTTGCACAAGTTGCAGACCTGCGAGTCGTGGCCAAGCCCCAAGCAGTAAACGCATGTGGAGTGCGGATCGGTCCGGGACATCTTCTGCCCACAGGGGAACCGATGAAATCCAGGAGTCGATTTGTCCATCGCAGCCGCGAGGTAAGATAAAGACCGAAATCTTGTGAATTTTAAAATTAGTTTCGGGTTAACCAGAGTTTGGATCCAGGCCTAAAATGCAGAGTGCAAAGAAGGGAACCAGAGATTCCAAGCTGCAAGAAAGATCTGGCGCCATGAGGAGAGCAGAGAGTTTTACCACCCGGGTAGGTGGGAGAAGCTAGCTTGAAGACCTTCCGGCAAGATTTAAAGCGGCAAGGAACCCGCCAGTAAGTGTGGATTGAACAACATATCCATGTCCCTAGAAACTGCACTTACAGTCTGATGTCTTTAGCTCTGCCACCACAGTGGCAGAGCCACTGCAGAGAACCTGCCTTATGGCAGGCAGGAAGTAAACGGAGAGCTACAGGATGCAATGGGGAGGATCTGGTCCCCACTGCAGAGATCTTTTTCCTGCCTGTCACGTGGTTCCAGGAAGGACCTCCCACTAGTTATGAGCCTGGAGACCAGTTTAGGAGAGAGAAGATTAAATTTATGAAATCGTTTTTCAGTAAGATGACTTTTAGTATCACTGGGCAAGACAAAGAAAATGTTTTGCATTATTTTAAATCATTACTTTTCTCGCACTTACATTTTCAATGCCCATTCCATTTCCAACCCCCATTCACTCTGGAGCCATGAGGAACACTTCATTGCTGTCCTGTGCCCTACACCATCTTTCACCCCTCCACAAAGCCACTGTTTGGCCCCGCATCTCTATGCCATCTTTCACCCCCTCCACAAAGCCATGGTTTGCCCTCGCTAAAAACAGGGGAAGGTCGATTTATCCCCAAATCTTTGGTGTTTTGGCAGGTGGTGCACCAACAGACATACAAGGCCCAGATGTACCACAGTCCTTCGGATCTGGGGTTGGGGCCATTTTCTCATTCTATACCACGGCCATAAGCATGCTGTGGGTACAGGACAAAGATGTACACAGCGGCATGTCCTCTGTACCTAGTCAAATGCCACCCTGTCAGCCTGCCTGTTGCGGTGCTGCCACCTCTGGATTCCCAACTGGCAGCAGTGCAGCAGAGGCCAAAACCATCCCTCCCCAGAGGAGACCAACCTCTCGGATGATCAATCCTCCATCCCCCTAGCCGGCCCCCAATGATGCAGGCTCGTTCCTGAACTGGGGCTGCTGGTATCGCGAGCAGTAACTCTATAGCACTGCCAACAGGCCAGCTTAGAAAAAGTTTTCGTTTTATTAAGAGATTTAGATTTAACAGATCATAAATTACTTTTAAGGCTACAGTGCATGGGTCAAAATTAGCACTGGTCCACTAGTTAAATGGTGCAATATTTTGTACAAATCTAGTACAATTTTCTGTAAACTAGTGTTACAAATTCTATTTTACTACCTGTTTTCTCCCTCATGTAACACCCCCGCAGTGTGGTACATCGTATCAGATGGATTCTGTTGACTTCCAAGCTGACATTTTCTTGTAACTACATATCTTAAAATGCCCTGCAGCGGACATCGGGGCAGGACTGCAGTAGTGGGAGAATAGCCTGCAGTGCATGTTAGAGCTTTTACAAGCTCTGATCAGATGTTTGCCAGTCCCACAGCTCTCCCGGGGCTAAGTACTGCCCTCTGTAACTGCACATAGCCCAGGGAGGACAGCAGGACCATTAAATCAAAAAGATCACTGCTCTAACTTGCACATTTAGGCTGCTGAATCTCCCACTGCTGCAGGGGATTATGGGAGATGCAGTCGCAGTAAATGCCAACTTGGAAGTCAGCAGAATCATGATGATTCTATTACAATCTGCTGCACTACAGTAAACAGTAAGTAAAGAAAAAGCCTTGCACACACAGTTCCCCCTTTAACTAGTGCTGCTAGCATGTATTGGAGATGGCAACATTTCAGTAAGTACACCCCGTTAGACCAGAAGATTTGCCCATTCACTACCACAACCAGTTAATTGCTGCTAAACATTATTTCCGTCCCTTTTACAGGGTTGTGGCAACAAACTGTAAGCAGTGAATCAGCTGTATCAACATCTTCCACAGTAAAAGTGTCTTTGCTTACCATGCAAGAGACAGGTTCATGCTCCAAGCCCTGGACTTCCACTTTGCATCAGCAGGCAGTAAGCCATCAAAGCAGCTTAACTTCTTGCTCAGGAAGGATAGGGGTGTGAATGCCCCAGCGGTGGCCCAGCGGTAAGAACCCATGTGGACAAGAATACGATGTTCAGTAACCACCCTGGTCATTAACACAGTCAGCCGATGTCATAATGAGTGTACTACACCTGCTGCATCTTGCCAGATGATAGCACCACATTCCAGAAGCAGAGTTGGGGGCTCTCCAGGGTCCAATAAGGAACCAGAAAGACAGTGGCAGAGCACTTCCTGATGTGAGACAAGTTCAGAAAAGCTCAGAATGGAGGTGGAACATACTGCAATGACCTCTATGCCCCGGTTTCCATTCTCACCAATCCTGTGTGTTCTATACAGCTTCCTTTCTAGCCACTTCACTTGAACTAAGTCCACGGAAGTAAGAGAGAAGTCAGATAGAGCGATACCCAGGGACAAGCTGTGAGCATGGCAGATGGTAAATGGACTGGAGCACGTGGATTAGCTGAAGGAGTGACTGGCTTTACTGGAGTAGGGGGTAAAAAATGTTTTTAAATTCTAAACATGAAATGACAATAAATGGGAAATTTACTTGGTAAAATACACCAAAGTCATATTTAGATTACACTATAAAATGGATTGGCAGGAGTGTCCTACAGGATACGTTCCCCCTCGGGGCAGGCTGGGCTGCATGGCTTCCTATACTACTGCCACCACCTACATGACCGCAAGTGGCAATGCAAATCAATGTAGCCTCTAGCACATCACAGGGTGGAGGATAAGCATGGGTGTTGGTAGTGTCCAGCGTGCCAGTTCTTACTGTGGTCCAATGCCACCTCTGAGATGGGATTAAAACTTCAAAATGGGTCAGGCTGCTAAGCAATGAAGCCCTTACAGCCATCACAGCAACAGAAGGCCTCACAGACCTGCATCTTAGCTGGTGACCCCACACCTTATCCGCAATTTCTGGCCAGATGTAGGGGTGCATAATGTCCACCACCAAGATGAAAATGGTGGAACGCCAACCCAGGGGAGGTATTTGGGGAAGATTTTCAGGGCTACGGTGTTCTGGTGAACCAACGGAGAGGTGCTTTACAGGGGCTCTGCAGCTGGGAAAAGGCATCTGGGGAGGTGGAAAGAGGACCTATTGAGAGGACAGTGGGGACCATAACAATGCAGAAATAAAGTATGTCAAAAAAAAAATATGTTAAAAAAAACAAACATACAATGGAGAAATCTGGTATGCACTGGTTAATCACTACTCAAACTCATGTAATTATGTCAGCACACCCCATTCTGGCACATCTCTCAGCACTCCACTACATCATTAAATCCCACCTGATGCTTGGCTCCCCCCCCAAAAAAAAGTTTCATTTTAACCCTTAAAACTCTTTGCTATTCTTTCTTGCTTTTCAATTTCTAGTACAGTACAGTCCAATTATCCAAACTGCCTGGGAGACATCCGTTTAGTTCAGATAATCAGGAGTTTGTACGATTGAAACTACCTGTTAACAGTGCTGATGCGCAGCATTGCACAGCCAAAAGCCCACTTCACAGCCTCCATCATAACAGCTTGTTCACATCATAACACCTTTTACTGTACCTGAACAGAAGATAAAAATACAGTGTACAGTACAGTACAGGTTGGGTGTTTGTCATGCCAGATTGCAGAGGTTTGTGGGAATGGCACATTCTATGATCACAATCTGGAACGGAAGCACTCACTGTACTGTGAAAAGTTGTCTTTAATTTTAAATTGTATTCCTCCACCACAAAAGAATCCCTTAGAGTAGTGCAGCGCATAATTATGGAGGAAGGAACTGCCACAAAACACCACTACACTCCACCTCACTACACCATGGACGCACACAGTCCCCATGTCATGAGTCATGCTTGACCAACCATCTGCTCACCTTCTGCCCGCTTACCACAACCCCCACCACACCTGTGGAACATTCTCATTTGTTCTGATGTCTTATATCCACAATTCAGTGTGTACTGCTCTCCAGTAGGTTTACTGTGTTACAACTGTGTTGTGCACACAGCGCCACCAATCATGCCATTGGTTGCACTACAATTATCTCCCGCTCACCTCCTGCCCGCTCGCCACCTGATACAGTAATTCTCACTTTCCTTTTTACTGCACAGCCAAATATGGTATTACAGGCACAATAACAGCACTGTATTGAGAATATGTCAGAGTAAGGAGTTAAAGAAGTGAACAATGACAATGCAGTACAACCTTGATCTAGAATTAAAAAAAAAAAGGCGTGACATAGGGGGTTCACTAGATAGGGAGTTCTGATTGACCAGGTTTCGCTACATCAGGACTGTACTGTACACTCATTTTGTAAGAGTAATAACACACTCCAAGGTTTGTACTTGTGCTGTATTATAAACTAGTTTTAAAAATTGTAAATCCGGAGCTGGCCCGCTGGTGCAGTGGTAACATTACAGATTGCGACGCCAGCAACCCGGGTTTGGGAATGAGCCTAAGAGCTGGAGGGTCGGCCGAGGGGAGACCGAAAGTCACGAGGATCGCTCACCTTCCTGGGAGGGTGGGGGGACAGACCCATGGCTGACTGACCTCTAGCGAAGGCTGGGGGCACAGCATCTCAGTGTCACAGCAGTGGGGAGCAGCGTGGTAGACATCGGCATACGCCTTGACGTCACTGCACACCACGTCTCCACAGAAAAGCATAAACAGCCCCATGTCTGCTCCAGGAGATGGATCCCATTGTTACAGCAGTGGCAGCGATTGGTCAGCCAACACACTGGACGCTGGCTGCAGGGGTTTGGGGTATCCTCCTACCCCACCTGGGGAGTTATCCATCGTTGCACTGCCAGGATCACCACTGGAACCCCGAAGACAGGAAGCAGACACAGAGAGGAAGGAGGTATAAATAGTACGTTGAAAAAAAAAACTAAAAAAAAAAAAACTGTGAATCCCAAATGGCTAAGGCCATCTTTACCAGTACTATTATTTTAGCACAACAGCACTGGATAAAGATCCAGCAGCCTCTTCACAATAAAATCAATACTAACCACACAACCCTGACTGTTACTGCAAATATGGCTTCCACCTTATTAACATACTAAAATGCCAGCAGAGTAGGCCTAACGGTCTTTAATGTCTGCTCGTTTGGTCAGCCCCCACACTGGGAGCTGACCTTGCTGTCCCCCGGCTCTCTCGGGATTCTCCACTTCCAGTCTGCCCTCTTGGGATTCTCCACTTCCAGTCCAGGGTATTTCCCTTGCATTGGACTTTGCCTGCACAGCCCTTCCCCGGTACCTGTCCCAACCCTCTCCTGAACCCTTCTACAGTCTCTGCCTCCACTAGTCCCCCAGGCAGTGCATTCCATGGTTCAACCACTCTCTCAGTGAAGCAGCACCTCCCTTCCTCCCCCCAGAGTCTCCCCACTCCAGCTTCCACCCATGCCCTCTAGTACCCCCCTTCCTTTGGAGCATTCGACTGAGCCTCCCTATTTATCCCCTTCATGTACCTGAAGACCTCTATCATGTCCCCCTGTCCCTTCTCACTTCCAACGTGACACATATTTAACTCCTGAGCCTCTTCCCATAGGTCCCCCCGAGCCCCAGATCATTTTGGTTGCCCTCCTCTGACTCTTTCCAGGAGTGCAATGTCCCTTTTTAAGTGCGGCCTCCAAAACTGCACACAGTATTCAAGGTGCAGCCTAACCAAGCAGTTATAGAGATGGAGTACCACTTCCCTCCTTCTGGAGGTAATCCCCTAGCTATGCATCCCACCATCCTGTTGGCCTTGGCCGCTGCCCTCCTACAAGTCTCAGAGTTGTTCATCTTGACATCCAACCCCACCCCCAGGTCCCTATCTGCCATCGAGACTTGTAGCATCCCCCCCCTCCCAGGGTATACACTTGGCCTGGATTTTCTGATGCCCAGGTGCAGTACCCTGCATTTCCCTGCATTGAACCTCAGTCCCCACTTCCTTGACCACCTCTCCAGAGCATCTAGGTCCCCCTGTAGGGCCACCCACCCCTCCTCCCCATCCACCACCACTGCCAGCTTCGAGTTGTCCGCAAAGAGACTCATTTCACTCCTGATACCCCTCCTTATGTCAGAGACATAGGCACTGAACAGAAAGGGCCCTAGGACTGATCCCTGAGGGACCCCACTAATGACCCTCCTTGGAGATGAGACTATTCCCCCCAACCACAACCCTCTGGGTACTCTCCGAGAGCCAGTGTCCTATCCATCCGATCATCTGTTTCCCCACCGCCATTTCCTCCAGCTTATCCAACAGGCCCCCATGAGGAACTGAGTCAAACACCTTGCTTGAAGTTAAGAAACAAGACATCCACCAGCCTACCCAGGTCCAGGGCACTCATCACCCAACCATAAAACTCCACAAGGTTTGTCTGACATGATTTACCCAGGACGAAGCCATGCTGTCTATCGTCCACGTACCCCAACTTTTCCAATACCCCCCAGCCCTTCCTTGATAATACCCTCCATCACCTTGCCCACCACCGATGTCAGGCTGATGGGCCTGTAGTTCCGTGCCTCCTCTCTTGTTCCTCCCTTGTAGATATGCACGATATGTGCTGTTCCAGTCCTGGGGCACCCACCCCATCATCAGCGAGATGCTGAAAAGCTCCGCCAGTTCCTCAGTACCCTGGGATGTAACTCACCTGGCACTGGTGCTTTCTCCATCCTAAGGGACCCAAGGGCTTCCCTCACTCTCTCTCTCTCTCTCTCTCTCTCTCTCTACCATGATTTCCACCTCCACTTGCTCCTCCTTGGCTCCCTGTTTTGCCTTCCCCCCTCCTGCCAGTGATGGCTCTGCCTCTCCCAGACCCGCGATCGGAAGGTCCCTCCCCTCCTCAGTTACACTGCCTCCTCCCTTGCATGGTGCAGGCCCCCCCAATTCTCCCTGGTAAAACTGAGACGGAGTACTGCTTAGTACCTCAGCCTGCCTTCCCAGGTCTTGTGCCCATCCCTCCCCTGTTCTAATCCTGCTAATCTGCCCCTTCACCCTCCTTTTTTCCCCAGCGTATCTAAAGAATGCTTGTTCACCCTCCTGTTTTCCATGGCCAGGTTCTGCTCCTTCCTTGCCTTAGCCGACCTCACCGCCCTAGTGGTCCTTCTGGCTGTCAGCTCATACTCCCCTTGATCCCTTTCGCTCCCTGAGAGCTTGAAACACCTATAGGTAGCCTTCTTTTTCCTCACTGCCTCCTGAACATCCACGCGATCCACTAACAGGGTTTTCGGCCACCGCATTTGGCGCCACCGCATTTTAAAGCTCACTCTTGCACAGGTCCTAGTAGCTCCTGAACCCCGATGATTTCCCACCAAGTGTCAGCATCCATGTCCTGCCTTATCCCATCCAAATGTTCCTTTAGGATCCTTCCCATCTCCTTGAAGTCCGCCCCCCTAAAGTCAGTTACCGCGTCTTTGTGTGGCCTTCCTCCCCTTCTAGGTCCGGGCAGAACCAGATCATGGCATGATCACTCCCCATCACAATGGGTCCCTTACCTCCAGGCCCCCAATCTGGTCACAGTCCGCCAGGACTACATCCAGTATCCAGGCCTCCCTAGTCGGCTCACCCACATGCTGGGTTAGGAACGCGTCCTGGAAGACATCCAGCAACCTCTGTTCCCTGGCCACCGAGGACGTCATAGCCCCCAAGTCTGTCTCTGGCAAGTTTAGATCATCCAGCACCATCACCCTTCCCTTGCACAATCTACAAAGGCTCCCAACTTAAAACCTTCAACTAGGCCCTAAAAATAAAACTGGTTACAATTTTTAAAAAATAACAGTTAAATGTTGTTTGCCCTCATAATCCTCTTCCTACACTCACATACACACATTCAAAAATGAGAAACCACAGTACTTACAGTTTTAATGTCTGGTGTTCCTTTACTGACCAGCTGACCATGACACCCCCAAATCCTTAACTACTTACCAGGAAAGATATGTACTGGCTACTGACACAACAGAAGCCCTGGTTCCTCTGAAGCCTTCTGTTGCGTGAGTGAGGGGATGAACATTCTATTCTGTCAGCGGAACTGAGCAGAGATTTGGATTCTTGTATTCCATTCACTGTAAACATTCTACCTACTGAATACAGGAAAGAGAGAACAGAAACACGGTGGGGAAAAGCAATGAAATAATATGGAAAAGATAGGTGAGGAAACAGGTAAATGGTGTGAGTTTGGGAAAATAGAGGGTTAAAGGGCTAATTTGAAAAAATTGTGTGTCTTTGAAACAGAGATGGCATGCCAAACGCTGGAATGTGCTGGTTCTTTTCTGCTGGGGTGGATGAATGCTTTTAAAAAATCCTTAAAATGCTTAACATTATTTTTTGTGTATTTTTTCACCCCCCCCCAACGCCCTACCCCCAAAAAAACATCTTGGACCCATTTTATAACTGCAACAAAACATTCTAAGGTGTGGTTTGTGGTGGGATAACAACACTTCTCGGGTGGCTGAAGGTACACGGTGATGCCTCGTGCCTCACAATGCACAAAAGGTGTGCTGTTATCCCACCGCAACGCGCACAGTCATGTCTTATTGCTTGAATATCTCACACCATTTGCTACTGACGTCACTTGGTTTTATCTTGCACCTCATAATGCACTAATGGACGTGGGTTATTAGAACACAACCCACCCATCATGTGCCACTGCTAATAAAACTAGGTGTGCATAACATTGGAAGTGAATTTTTTATTTTAAAATGTATACACCTTGTAGCCACTGGTTAGTGTGCATGAAAAGTCAGTTTGACAGCACTGGAGACCAAAGTTTTCTGTTTATCTACAATACAAGACAGCATGAGTGGATGCAATGTAAGCTTCTCCACACTGTGCCACCAATGTACCGCAACTTTGTCATGGAAGGTAATTCTTGGTCTTTCAACTGTGCCGCCTGAGGCACTGGAGCACTTCTGTATCGTCAGCTGCTTATGGCTTCACAAGTCCAGGGTCATAAAAGGGAAAAAAGGTGACTGCAAAGCAAGGAGCTATCCTACTGTGGTCCCTGATGGTCCTGTCACAATTCTACAGGCTGAGGCACCAAAGCCCACCTCTCACAGTCGCACTGCTCCTTGCAACATCCAGACTCGGGGCCCTCCCTCACCATAAAGCAGAAAGTAATACCCAGCTCCTACATGGGCCTAAGGAAGGGAAATGCGACTCCCAGCACAAATGAAGGAGGCACTAGCATTCCTTCCAGGCACTGCAGCCCAGGCTCCCATAATCATGTTTCCAGAAGCACTGCCTTGTATGCCTCCTTCTGAATATGCAGACATCTTAAGCTTCTGGAGGCTCCATAAATCCAGACATGGTCACAAGAAATAAGAAATTGAAACAGAAAGTCAGTGCAAGGCCAGGAGTTGTCTCTAGCTACTGGGACAGACAGAAAAGTCTGGCTTTTCTATCTGTCCCAGCTGAGAGGGGACAACAGCCCATACAATTTATACTACCCGCCCAGAACAGCCAGCTAACAAAAAATGGTTTGACAGCAGTAGAGACCAAAGTTCTCTGTTCATCTACAATACAGGATAGCACGAGTGGTTGCAATACAAGCTTTCCCACACTGTGCCACCAATGTGCCTCAACTCTGTCAGGGAAGGACCAACTCTAATCCTTGGCCTTTCAATATGAGACTGCCAACAAGTTTGCCAATCAGTGCCAGCTATGGCAGGAAATTTATGAGATGGACGTTATTTTTCCACTAAGAACCAGAGACCATCACAACTCATGTTACATGGGCCATCAAAACAGCAATATACAATGATGCCTTTTTTGGGCCACAACTGACATGGGTCAGATCTGAACCAGTAACCTAGATACAAAAGTTTCATAATTCACCGCCAAGCCTGTACAGGGTGAGACAAATCACTGGGCTGGTGGCCAGTTATCATGCAGCATTCAAAATCTGGTAGCCAAATACATTTTTAATAGTCATCAACTGTAAGGGAAGGGAAATTTGTTTAGCCAGGAAAGGCACTTTAAGCTGGGGCTTGTTTCCAGGTGCAACCCAGCAGGACAAGGAAGTTAAGTGACTTGCTCAGGGTTACACAGTTTGTAAGTGGGGACTAATGGGATTCAAACCCAGGTTTCCAGGTTTGCTGCTCACTACCTTTAACCTCTACGTTACATTGCCTCCTTTAAAGTGAATTTCACATTTAAATAGAGTAGTCTTTTGGGCTTCATAGCCCGTTACCTTAACTTTGCACTAGCCTTCTAGCACAAAATTTAAATTTTTAAGAATGTCCAGCAAGGGAGGGGAGGGAAGGATCGTAAATCGGGCCATAGTGCTGGCCAGATGATCCCTTCCACTTCTCAGTCCGCCTGCCCTGCCCACGCGCTCAGATGTTGTGTGACTTCTAACTAAGGAGAACACGGGGATGCACCCCACAGAAGCCTCTGGGGAAGGTTTTCTCAACGTTTTTACAGGTGTTTAAGCAACCTCTGATAAAAACGAAAGCCACCACTCAACTAATAAGGTCTCTAGTAGATGAGCGGTGGCTTTCATTTTTATTAAAGGTTGCTTAAACAACTGTAAAAAGTTTGTGAAATCCTTCCCCATAGGCCTCTATGGGGTGCGCCCCACACTCTCCCTGGTTAGATGTCACAAAACATCTGAGCATTGGAGGGGGGGGGCAGGAAGTGGATGGGATCAGCTGGCCAGCACTCCAGGCAGATTTACCATCCCTTCAATCCCTTGCCGGACATTCTTAAAAATTAGAAATCTGTGCTGAAGGGACTAACGCAAAGTTAAGGTAATGGACTATGAAGCTGTACACAGTCTCTGAAATTGCTTTTAAGGTCATTAGCTTCTGAAATCTGGTAGCTACTTCCTCTAGTAGGGTGTTCCACTTGTCCACCACCCGTTCTGTGAAGAAATTTTTCCTCACATTTCCTGAATCGCCTTCCCTCCAGCTTCATCTCATGCCCTCTAGTCCTGGAACATCTTTTTCACTGAAAAATAGTGTATCCCTGCACCCTGTTCCTCCATGTAAGATACTTGTATGTCTCTATCACATCCCCTTTCTCCCTCCTCTCCTCCAGGAAGTACATATTCAAGTCCTTCAACCTGTCCTCATAGGACTTGTGATGCAATCCATGCACCATCTTTGTTGCCCTCCTCTGAACCGTCTCTACCCTATCTGTGTCCTTACGTACTGTAGGTAAGGTCTCCAGAACTGTACACTGTAGTCCAGGTGGGGCCTCACCAGTGTCTTGTATAGTGGAATTATGACATCCCCTTCCCTGTTGGTGATGCCCCTGCCTATGCATCTCAGCATCCTATTTGCTTTATCTGCTGTCTTGCCGCACTGTTTCTCTATCTTGAGGTCATAAGAAATGAAAACCCCAAGATCCCTTTCCTGCCTGGTGCATTCTATATCCTCCCTTCATCTCCCTGTTATCCTAAGAGCAACAACCTGAAATGCTTTTTCCCTTCCAGTTAGGAATCAAGACTAGTCTTGAAACTCTAAGCACTATCTGCATTTATCAGCTCCTCTGGCAGTCCATTTCACAGCTCTGTCGCTCTCTGGGTGAAACAAATGTTTCCATACATCCCTCCTCCTGATTTGTCTCTCTTAACCTGAACACATGTCCCCTTGTTCTGCCATCCTGAATTCCACTTAGCAGTCTGTTCTGGTCTATGCTGTTTACCCTTTCACTGACCTTTAATAACGTAATCATATTTTTTTTTTCAACTTTATCTCCTTGGCTCGGGTGGGAAATGTACCCCCTCTTCAGTGTCTGGACCTCGCAGCCAGTGTCCCCCCCCTCCCCCAGGCTGCCTGACTGGGAGTCCTGCATCTTGCCTCCTGCAGTGGGGCTCCCCAAGGGGAGGAACCAAGATTCACCTCAGGCCCCAGCCGAGGCTTATGCCTGGGGAGTCGTTCGGGTGGAGGTCCAGGGGCTTCACAGTGCAGCCGGCCCAGGGGTTTTCTAGTGAGCTTTCCCCAGAGGCGTGGACATGCAATGACATCAGCGCAGGTCAGGCACGATCCTGCACTTGACCTACAGATGTCCACTGTCACCTCCCCCACTGAAGAGTGGCCATGGCTGTTGCACACCCAGCCTCCACTGGGTGTCACTGATATGCCAGGGAGCTACAACCCTCCCCCTCAGAGGAGGAGAGCTGTCTGTGGATGCTCATCTTACCTCCTCCCCGGCCAACCCTCTGATACACTGTGCTTGTTCCTAGATACAGGTCATCAGCACTGCAGGCGACAGCAATATCACTGCACCAGCAGGTCTTCATAACTCAATCATATTTCCCCCTTAATCTCCTTTTCTATAGAGAGAACAACCTCAGCTGCTCCAGCCTTTCCTCATACAACTTTTTTTCTCATCTCTAAATCATCTTCGTAACTCTACGCTGTACTTTTACTAGCTTCTCTGTGTCTTTTCTGTAAATCGTTTCCTTGAAACTGCACACGGTATTCCCAAATGGGGTCTAACCAGAGCTCTGTGTAGTCAGTGTTAGTGACCAACATGTTGCACACTAGCCTGAGGCTGGAAGATTAGAAGGCTATAGGTTCCAGCCACCACCCCCAAGAACGAAGGTAAAATCCCCATACTGACAAAGTAGTGCAGCATGATCAGGTGATGCACTCATCATGGTGCCATCTTTCAGCTAAGACTTTCAACTGAGGTCCCATCTGCCTGTTCTAGGGGACATTAAAGATCCCTCAGCACTTCTCGAAAAGAGCAGGGAAATTTCCCCAGTGCCATGGTCAAATTTCCCCCATCTTCTAAAAATATCATCAAAAGATTAACCAATTCCAGCCCAGTGGCATGGAGGGCTGAGGCGTCACTGCCTTACCTCCTGCCACACGGTGACCATGTTTGCGGTGCGAGTGGGTCGCCAGGGGTCGGCCGGGCAGGGAGAGGATCGAGTAGCCAGAGGACAGTTCTCCTCTCCCGGGAAGGGGTGAGACTAGAGCCAGTGCTTGCTTAGCCACTAGTGGTGACTGGAGGCTGGCACACTGGCTCTACAGAGAATGGGGGAGGAGGTGGAGCAGATGCCCGGCACGCCGCGTGCACGGCTCTGCCACTGGCATCATTGCACGCTGTATCTCCACACTTGGGGATGGGAGAAACACGGAGTTCAAAAATGGCACCAACCAGCGGGTGATGCTGGCTCCCTGCAGGCACTGCACCCGGCCAGCTGGCACCTCTAAAGCCAAGAGGTAAGAGTCAATGGACACCGGGTGATGGGGCTGGGGGCGGTGGAAAGGGGCCAATCAGTGGGGTGGATGAAAGCAGCTAAAAAAGGTTAACCCAATTCAAAATGTCACTTTGCATTGGTACCTTCCCCCCCCAGGACGAGGCTGAAAATACAGAGAACTACTTAACTGGTCAACAAAAACTAAATAAATAGTGGCATTATCATCACCTTTTCTAAATTATTTATCTCCCTCTTAATGGAACCCAACATTATGTTGGCCACGTTGAAGCAGAATTTTGCTGACAGAAAAAGAGCCTGTTTCCATTGCGGCTGCCCAGTGCCACATCAAGGGCTGGCTGCAGCTATGCACTGTTCATCCATTTTCAAAGATGAGCCTATAAAAACCCCCAAGTCAGTCTCCTGCTCTGCTCCAGCCAGAAATTTAGAAAAAAAAAAAAAATCAAGTGCACAGAATACCAGGTTTCAGGTTTTGCTACTCTGTTTGAAAATGTAGTATACAAGCCCTTTTTTTCTATACCTTTTTTTTTTTCTATTGTATTATGAGACACATGCAGTATTAAGGTATTTCTACAGTACTGAGACATTGAAAAGACAACAGGAGACTTAAGGGGCACTGTGGAGCATCCAACAGGGTGGACATCTTCTCCTCAAGCTCAGGGTTTTAAATAATTGATTAGCAGTTTTTTGGGGGGGACAATGCTAACTGTACAGAAAGTATTTATATAGGTTTTCTAGAAGTGTTATGTTTGTTAAACACAGTAAGGCAATGCTATGCATTTTTACAATGTTTTAGCACTTTTATGAGCAAAACGCTAATCAATTTTTGGAGTTAAATAAATCCCTGAAGCTCTGTACTATGGGTTGAAAACTTAAAAAATTCTTGCTAGTTTAAGAGCTGAATTGGTTGTTACTTTTTCTACTAATTGCCTCCAGAATATCTCTTGATCAATATAAGCAAAAAAAAACAAAAAACACAATCAACCTGCTGCCTCAGGACTAGACACTTACTTTAAATCAGCCCGGGACTAGCGCGCCATCTAAAACAGGAGGCCCGATCCCTCCGTCGCATTCGGATTGTACCCAGATACAACCACTTCTCACCAAACTGCAGGAAATGGGGAATGAAACGAATAAAAGACTGGCAACTAAGGAACAAAAACTCTCAGACTTAGATGCAAATACTACTAATTAAACAGCGACTGCTGACCTTACTGCCTCTTCAGAACGCCAGCCGCAGGTCAGAGCTAGACTGATTCATGATGTCAATTTTCTGAGGGCCAAAGTAGAGACACTTGAAAATGGTCTTAGGCAAAGGAATGTGCGCATGGTGGGCTTACCCCCTTGACTTGCAAGCCACTCGAAATTAATGTCGGCGGTGGAGCGATTGATCTTTGATGACCTGGGACTTTTTGTTGAGGGAGATGGGAGTTCAGGTGGTACAGGCCATCAATCAAATCAATCACTCAATCAATACTTTATTTTTAAAAAGCGCCTTTCCACGACCAAAGCGCTTTTACAATAAATAAATCAAAAACACAAAATTAAAACAATATCATAAAATCAGTCAATGAAATGTACTTAGAAATCAGAATACGCCAGGCTAAATAAATACGTTTTTAATGCTTCACAGTTCCTCTGCGCCCATGGCCCAGAGGTAATTCCTTGGAGCGTCCACTAATTGCGATCGTCACCCTATCCACACCGGAGGCCAGAATTCTCCTGCTCAAACTGCTCGAAGTAAAGGCGAAATCAGAAGGGAAGGCAGCCCTCTTGCGTTCCTTCCTGATCTATCATAACAAACTAAAGAGCGAAAGAAACTACAGCTTGTGAAAAAAATCCTTGTTGGCTAAAGGGGTGAAAGCACAGATGCTCTTTCCTGCAAGGCTGCAAGTTTCACATCAGCAAAAATCGCATTTGTTTACAGACCCGGAAGCAGCGGCTAGCTTTTCAGAAAAATTATTTGCCCAAATGGAATCAGAGGCTCTGAAGAATGACTCGGACAGACAACCAGCATGGATACAGCGGAACTGTAGCAGATTCTCATACTTAATATGGATGGCTAGGAGACACTCGGGGACATGTTTTAAAATGTTGTCCCTGAAGGATGCTCCAAGACTGCTGTTGTTATCAGGCAACATAGGTTAATTCAAATGTTCTGTTTTACTTCTTGTCTGGCATTTTAATACTATTTCCTGGCTGCATGTTCACTGACTTTGTTGCTCTGGGACTGTCTTTCAATACAGGTACCCAAGTGCACTGCTCAGTTTGTGTACGTTGAACTCTTACTGGGATCTTCTGCCCCTGCACGACCCCTTTGGAGGTGTCTACATGTGCAGGATTCAACCTTAATTTAAGCGAGCCCAGACAATCCATATACCAATACCAGCCCAGTTGCATCTGACCTCCCTCCAACAATGTCTTTTAGTTCTGCGAGGGGAGGAGAAGCCTGTTGCATAGATCTTTATATTAGTATCCTGTGGTGAGAGTAACATTTTCTATGAGCTTATTACCTCCGATAATTTACTCCATGGAATATTTGAAGGGTGAAGGGCTCATGCTGGGGAAATGGTTATTTAAATAGAGAAACTGATGAACCTGACTAGATATTAGTCTTTCTGCCTAATGCTGTTTGCATATGTACTATTCTTTTGTTTTTCCTTTTTACCTGGCAGGTCCTCCGTCATACTTCTGCCCTGGTCACGGCTCCCGGTGCTCCCACCAATCATCGATTGCCAGCATTCTCCAAGTCATCCCTGGCTTACCCCCCCGAGGGCGGGGCCATGGCACTGGTTCCCCAGTTCCAGTGCCACGGAACAAGTAACTACTTGGGAGTGATGGCGACGGTGGCTAATTGAAGCCCAGGGAGGGCTTCATGGAAACGGAGGACCTGCCCCTCCTACTTTTCTGTTTTCCTCCAGAAGGCGTGGACATGCAACGATGTCCAGCGTCTGCCTCGCTTCCACTGCATTCAAGCACTGCCAGCTGCGTGACTCCAGACCTCCACCAGGGATCCGTCTTGCGCTGGGCACTAGCCCGCCCTCCACCCGGAGAAGGACAGCAGTCTGTAGGACGCTCTATCCTTCTTCCCCCGGCCGGCCCTCCAGCGACCAGAGTCCATTCCCTAACCCGGGCGCAGGCGCGCCATGTTGAAACTAACTGTCAGTACCGCGGCAGGGCCCATATGTACTATTGTATGATATGTTCACCTGTAACTTGAAAATTCATAAACAGAAAGTTAAAAAAAAAAAAGACAACAGGAAGCATGTAAGAATTTAAGCAAATGACACCAGGTGGGAATCCCCCTCCAACAATGCACCCTTCACAAGAGACTCAGTACTGGTGGAAGGCAAATTATGCTTAGCATGCAAAATATTAAAAAAAATGAAAATACTTCCCCCAATCAACAACCCACTATACAGTTTTTATCCATGCAGCCTAACAACTCCTGAGTCTATTGTTTTATTTTTAATTTTTTTTTGCCTGGTGGTGACACACCAGGCACATTTCTAGTTTGTTAAGCTGCAGCAAACCCTGTTGAGTTACTATTACCTTTCACAAGTTTTGTCCAGGATAATACAGACTTTGTATATTTGCCAGTTTTTGCCAGGCAAAGTGGTGTTAACCTTCACAACCAGCGAAGTACAAAAGGATTTAAAAAAAAAAAAAAATAAAAAATAGCCCTTTGCCCAGGTACAGTTTCGTTTTCATAGCCAACATCCACATTCTCAACTGTGCTACAGGTATGTCTCGAGTCCTTTCAGCCAGTATGGAGTTTATTTTTTACTCTTTTACTTTGCAGCAAAGTATGGTTAAAGAGTACCACAAAATCTTGTAGGCAGTCTTTTTTTTGTCTTGCACTGCTTTGGTTGCCTTACTCTACAGCAGCGGCCCTTTCAAAACTGTGTCAATGACCTGACTTTAACACACCAGGTAGCATACAAAAAACAAAAACATGGTACTCAGCTCACTAGACGTGACAGGCAACAGCTGCAGACTGGACACCCCGGAGGATTTCTTTCGCTTCGTAGTGTCCTTCCAGTTGTCTGCTTTTGGGGCTGTCTTAGTCTGGAAATGTGAGTGAAGCCAAACTATCTGGGTCAGAAGCAATGAGTGGTGCAAAACAGATCTCCCCAGAAATGCTACACGCAGCAGCAATGTGTTGGTGCCAGTGATGTGCAGGGTACTGCATGCAGACAGGTCAGTTCTTGCACAATCTGGGACTTTTCTCACATTTGTTATAGTGTATATGGGATGTGGAAATGTCAAAAACCAAAAAAAAAAAAACACTTTAAAAATCATGCTGGAGGCTGACCCACTAGCACGGCGGTAGAGCTACTGCCTGCTACACCAGCGACCCAAGTTCTCCTCCAGCCAGCCACCATGTGATCTGCTGCCATTTCCGGACTGAGCATCCCTTGGCCAGCTCTCCTCTCAGGGAGGTGGGAACACGAGTCCCACTGGTCGACTGCCACCTGGCAGTTTTTTTCGTTTGCTGATAAAGAAGCCGCCAAGTGTAGACTGAGGACAGCAAGTGACTCGGCAGCTTTGATGCAAGCATTTAGCAAGAGTAGCTATAGCAGTGTCGTTAACGCTTACGCTGGACTTCTGAAGCCGCTGAAATACCATGCCCTCGCCTACACTCGGTGACTTCTTTATGTCAGCAAACTAAAAAAAACTGAGGTAGAAAAGAAACCCAACATGTTTTTTTTATACTAAACAGTGCTATTTCTGAAAAATCTGAACATTATTGTTACAAAACACCTAACCGCTCGTCACGCTACAGCTTAACAAGAAAAGTGCAGGCAACTAAAACAAAGAAATCCAGGCACCAGCGATTATAAATGAACAAAGAGCCAACCAGGCGTGTATTTATAGATTTTTTTACACCCCTCAGTGTGTGATATGACCACATAAACCTCCCGAGCTTTGTTCGAGATTTATGGGTCATCACACACCTCGGGTGTGCAAACAAAATCCATGATACACACCTGCCTATCCATTTTTCTCTATATTAACACCTTAATACCCAAGAACCACTATTTATATACTATCTATATGTTATATATACTACCACAATATTAATGCGTTATTAACACCTTAGTAACTCATTACTACCCAACACACTACAAACAACCCCAATAACACACATAACAAGACTCTTAACACATGTAATAGCCACCCTACTCCTCGACATTATGGCCAAAACACAAGACACAGCAGAAAATGTTTAACCTAATGCGTTATATAAAATAAAAAATGGCAAAGTCTAGCATACTTGTGAAATAATCCCATCTCGGGATCAAACAAGATCACAAAGGCCACTTGCGTTCAACCCCTCGATTGTATTATTTCCTTGAAGATCACACTTTTGCCATCATTTGATCTATACACACACACACGCACACACATGATATAAATAGAGCAACAAAGAATTTGTCAGCTGAAATGGACCTCCTGGCCCACCCACCCTGCCCTAATGGTCCCTGCCTAGTCTGTTTCTACAGACCCTAACCCTCTCTGGCAACCCTTCCTCCTCCCCCCTGCCCATTTCCTTATATTCTCCAATGTCTATCCTATGCATGCTTGAAGCCCACTACTGTTTTCACCTCCACCACTTCCACTGGCAGTCTATTTCAGGCATCCACCACTCTTTCAGTGATGCAGTGCTTCCTCACATAAATGCTAAACTTCCCCTCCAGCTTCATCACATGCCCTCTGGTTCTAGTGCTCTTCCTCATTTGAAAGAAGAGAGTTTTTCCTCATTTGAAAGAAGAGACTCCCCTCCTACACCCTGTTAAGCCCCGTGAGTTACCTGTAGGTCTCTTATGTCCTCTCTGGCTCTCCTGTCTTCCAAGGTATACATGTTGAGATCCCTCAGCCACTCCTCACAGGGCCTTTGGTGCAATCCTTGCACCACCTTAGCAGCCCTCTTCTGCACTGCCTTGACCCTGTACATCCTTTCTAAGGTGCAGCCTCCAGGAACTGGACACAATGCGCCCAGTGGGGTCTCACCAATGAGCAATACAGTGGCAAAACCACCTCCCTCCTCCTACTGGAGATACTGCTCCCTATGCACCCAAGCATCCCAAAGGCCCTACCCATTGCTTTGACACACTACCCTGCCAATCTGATGTCATCAAATATGATAACCCCAAGGTCCCTTTCCTGCTTGGTGACTGACAGTACCTCCCCTCAATCCTACACACAGTTCTTGGGTTCCTATGCCCTAGGTGCATGATTTTGCACTTTTTGACATTGAATCCCAAGTGCCATGCTCTTGCTCACTCCTCCAGTTTCCCCAAGATCCTTACACATTCTTTCAGCCCTTACCTGTTGTCCATCCTACTACAGATTTTAGTATCTGCAAAAAGGCATATTTTCTCTTCCAGCTCATCTAAAGACATTGAAGAAGACCAACCCCAGTACTAAGCACTGTGGCACCCCACTGGTCACTCTCCCATCATTAGAGTGAGGGCCATTAACCACCACCCTCTGTCGCCTATCTGTTAACCAGTTTCTAATCCAATTCACCACCTTGGATCTCACCCCTGGGCTGCTCAATTTTCCTTTTTAATAATTACTATGCTTTATGGGTTATATGCCTGACCAATTCCCATTAGTCCAAGTCCCAATGCCGAGCCCAGTCACCTACCTGCCTCGACTGACCTTTAACTCCGCTGGCACCGTGGCTTGCCTCCAAGGGCAGGGCCGCCTGGAGCCTCACCCCGCTACCTCTGGAGACTAGGTGAATACTCCATATGCACCTGTAGAAAGTCTTATCCCCATTCGCTATCCCTTTGGCTGTCCTTTCCTCTGTATGCCTTTGCTCCCTTCGCTGCCTTACCTGCTTCCCTCCGTTTTGCCAGGTATACCTCCCTGTCTTTCTTCCTCTGTGTTTCCTTATACCTCCTGAACGCCACCCTTTTTTCCTTCACCACTGTAGCCAGTTCCTTAAAATACCATAACAGTCTCTTTTCCTTTTACTCACTTCCTTCATGCAGAGGCTGGCTGTCTTAATTGTGACATTCCTTATTTTTCCCCCATTATTCTTCAACCCCTCCGTGGCATTCCCTCCCCTACTAGGCAGTTTCTAAGACAGTCTTTCATCTCGTTTAAATCTGTTCCCCTAAAGTCCAGGAATCTTGTCCTTGTGTAGTTTGCCTCTACTCCTGTCTTAATGTTAAACCACAGTATATGGTAATCACTGGTACCTAGAGGACTGCCCACTGTGACATCTTCAATGCTGTCCCCATTTGTAAGCACCAGATCTGGCACTACCCCATCCGTAGTGAGTTCGTTGACTATCTGCCTGAGAAAGGCCCCTGTAGGGAGTCAAGGGTGGCTCTTCTCCTTGCTGAAGCAGTAGCTGGAAGGCTCCAATCCACATCTAGCAGACTGAAGTCATCAAGTAGCAGCACCTCCCCCTTGCTTGCCATCCTGATGATGGCTTCCCCTAGTGCCTTATCTAACTCCTCTCCCTGTGCTGGAGGTCTTATACCACTCCTGTTAGGACGGCGGCCCCAGCGTCCGTCTCCAGGATGACCCACAGCACCTCTAGTCCTTCCTTTTCCTCCAGGTGACCCTGCACATCCATAGCCTTAATTCTTTCCCTCACACACAGTACTGCAGCTCCTCCCTTCCTTGTCTCTCCTGAACAGAGTATCCTGGTATGGCAACATCCCAGTTATGGCTGTCAGTGCACTGTGATTCCGTTACGCCCAGCAGCTAGCCTCCTCCATGATGGCCTTCAGGTCTTCATTCTCCCTTCCACTAGTTTTGCCTCGTTTACGCTTTTCCACCATTTCTTCCTTCTTTACATATAAGAGACTGTTTTTATTTGTACTCATTTACTATTTGCCTTTACTGTTTATGGTTCTGTTTCTCATAGTAATATATAATTGTATTTGACTTATTTTTACTTGTTTTACGTTCAGCTATCTCTCTTTCCCCTTCCCCCAGGATGCATATCGTCGTAACATTTTATTTATATAGTAAAACACCATTAGGGCTATGAGAAGCCCTGTTTACAAGATGAACCTGTGTAAACTGTTACATTAAAATTAACATCAAACAGTTTACACCAAGTACAAAACAATTATCAGATGCAAATACAATACATAAGACCAGCTTACATTATGATATCACAATCAAATACCAATACTAACAATTTCTATAACCTTTTCTAATAAAATTTAAGGCAAACTCCTCATCTTAGCTAATACTACTGCACTCACATCGAAAGGAATACTCCTGATTTATAGTAGCTTTGAACCTGTTCCTTTAATTTCCTGATTTCTTAGTTGTAATGGAAGTGCATTCCAACAGGTTGTGGCTTTGTGTTCAAATGTAATTTTACTAAAATTATTAGTGATTTTAGGTTATATTCGGTCCCTAGCCATTTTTAATCTCAGGATCAAACCATGATTTGGTCTATGCAACTTTACCTTTAGGTACAGCCGGACCTAATTTTTTATTATACCCCAAACTTAGTTTATCCATATTTTCTTTCTTCTTTGCTCAAGTGTATTCCAACTTAATGCACTATACATAACACATTGATGTGTATTGAATTTATAATTTAACACATACCTTGCCAATCTATTATAGGTGTGGGCCAATTTGGTTAATTGTTTTTTTATCAGCATGCCAATATATATGATACCCATAATCCATGACTGGCAAAATTAATTGATTTGCGATCATGGATCGTACATTCATTGTTTTGCACTTTTTAAATCGCCTCATAGCTCCTATATGGGTGGGGGTTTTTTGGTTTGTTTTTTTAAGTCTGAAATGTGATAGGCAAACGTGAGGTGTTGATCTATATAGACGCCCAGATACTTATAAACCTCCGTTTGAGTCAAAATTTTTCCCTCTCTCGTCCTGATCTTTATTTCCATTGATTTGATTGTTTGTGGCCGAAAAACATGGCTTGGGTCTTCTTGCTGTTTATTATCAAACCCAGGGAGGTAAAATGATCTTGCATCCTCAAAAAGTCATGTTGTAATTTATATTCAACCTCTCCCAGAGAACTACCATCAGCCACCAAAACTGTGTCATCGGCATATAGCCGAACGCTACAGAATGTCATTTTATCCGGAAGGCTATTTACATATATATTAAACAGCAGTGGGCCGAGGATCGACCTCTGGGGGACTCCGAGTGGTAAACAATGTATTTGATTGAAATCCATTGGCAGCTACTAACTGTGTTCTTTCAGTCAGGTAAGATTTAAACCACTGACATGATTCATCAGTCAATCCCATACCTCTGAGATAACATTTTATTGGGTAATGTTCCACTAGATCAAATGCTTTTGACAAGTCCACATACACAGCGCCCACGGACCTTGCCGTACCTAAAGGGGTGGCAACCACATCTAAAAAGTCTGTGAGCGCTGAGGCTGTTGACCTGCCTTTCCTGAATCCTGACTAAAATGATGTCAGTTTCTCATACTTTTCAAGGTGACCAATTAGCTATCCATAAACTATCCTGCTATTTTTGAGACTGCTGATAATAAGGCTATGGGACAGTAGTTTGATGGATCAGTGGGATCCCCTCCTTTTGCAACTGGAACTTTTGCCAACTTCCAACTCTGTGGAAAAATCCACTCTCTCAGACTCCAGTTTATTAGGTCTCTGAGTATCGGGGATATCTCCACAGCTGAATACCTTAGTAATCTGTTTTCTATACCGTCTACTCCACTAGCCTTCTTTATCTGCAACTGCCAACTATCTTGATAACCTCAGATGTGGTTACTGGTCTAAGTTGTAACGTTGGAAAATGTCGCACCAGAACCTCTTCATATACTTTCCTTTTTAAGTCTGAATTTGTTATCTTAAGGGCTGGCAAGTTTACAAAATAAGTATTTAACATATTGGCAGCATCTTCTTTCTGTTGTAATATCCCTTTTTCTCTAATTCTTATCTCAGGGTGGTTATGAATGGGATTCGTAAGATTTTTTACCAGGGTCCAATAATTTTTGGGGTCTGTTAGTTTAATTTTTTGCTTATAATAATAGGCTTTTGAGTTCCTTATCTATGAAGAGATCCTGTTTCTTAGCCGTTTATACTTCATCCATATTTCAGGATCCAACAGTTTATTTGCCCTTTTCCAGAGTTGTTTCTTTTTCATTATTAATTTTTGATTTTTAAACCAATCCATACCAAACATTTTTGTTTACATTTCAACCTTTTAATAGGTGCAAACCTATTACATGCATCTAAAAACATGGCCGTGAATTCTTCCATTGCCATGTTCAAATCTGGTATAAGAAACACCCTATACCATGGCATTTGAAATAATCCCTAAAAAGATGTTTGTTAAACTTTGTATAACTTCTCTACATTTGGTTTCCTGTTTAGGAATAGGATTATTTACATACTAAAATGCCAGGAGAAATAGGCCTTTCGGTCTTTCGCGTCTGCTCGTTTGGTCAGCCCCCACCCTGAGAACTGACCTTACTGGCCTCCTTGCCCTCTCAGGCTTCCCCCTTCCTAGTCCTGGATATTCTCGCTGCACTGGACTTTGCTTCCAGAATCCTTCCCCTGTACCTGTCCAACCCCCTCTTAAACCCCTCCACCGTCTCTACCTCCACCAGCTCCCCAGGCAGCTCATTCCATGGCCCCACCACCCTCTCAGTGAAGTAACACCTCCTCCTTTCTCCCCTGAATCTCCCCCTCCAGCTTCCACCCATGCCCTCTAGTTGCCCCCTCCTCCTTCCTTCGGAGCACCCTGACTTTGCCTCCCCTATTCACCCCCCTCATGTACCTGAAGACCTTTAGCATGTCCCCCTAGTCTCTTCTCTCTTCCAGTGTGTACATATTTAGCTCCTCCAGCCTCTCCCCATAGGTCCTGCCCCCAAGCCCCAGATCATTTTGGTTGCCCTCTTCTGGGCTCTTTCCAGGAGTTCAATGCCCCTCTTTAAGTGTGGCCTCCAGAACTGCACGCAGTACTCAAGGTGTGGTCTCACCAAGCAGTTGTACAGATGTAGTATCACCTCCCTCCTTCTAGAGGTGATCCACCTAACGATGCATCCCAGCATTCTGTTGGCCTTGGCCGCAGCCCTCCTACAAGTCTCTGAGTTGTTCATCTTAACATCCACCACCCCCAGGTCCCTCTCAGCCACTGAGACTTGTAGCATTCTCTCCCCGGTGTACACTTGGCCTGGGTTTCTGGCTCCCAGGTGCAATACTGCATTGGACCCCAGTTTCCACTTCCTAGACCACCCTTCCAGAGCCTCCAGGTCCCTCTGAAGGGCCGCCCTCCCCTCCTCCACATCCACCACCGCCCCCATCTATACTCCGAATCTATACTACAATGAATGACATTATGGTCACCTAAATTCGGACAACAGACCCTTGTTTCATTGACCCTTAAATGTGAGGAAACAAAAATTAAATCCAATGTACTATCATTGCTATTTAAGGTACTTTTTCTGGTAACGGAAGAGATTTGGGTTAGGTCTAAACTCCACATTAGATTGTCTAATTTTTGCCCCCTAGCCGCCCCCCCAAGCTGCATTAAAGCCTCCCATGAGAACTGTTGTCTTATGACCTATATAATTCACTAACATATGACAAAAATTATCAACATGAATAATTTTTTTTTTTTTTTTAAACTTTTTTCGCTGAATATACAGCACCTATAACCAGGTTTTTCGACTCCAAACAAACCAACAAACACTCAATGCCCTCCATTTTCCTAGAGTACAAAAGCTCCGGATGACCTAATGCATATGGAAACAAGCTGTTACCAGATGAGTAGGTCTTTCCTGGTTAAACCTTTAAACAAACAAACAAATGTTATTTTCCAGACTCATTACATTGGCACACATGGCTCTCCATATCTTACTCACACTCCCTCTGCTTGCGCAGTCGACGATGGCTCCTCCGTCGTCTATGCTACCTTCACAAATCATGAGGGCTGCTCCCCCCTTTTCGTAGTCTGATGGGCTTGTTGTATCATCAACAGGCCTTGTCCCATCGATGGAGCTTGTTTCTAGAACATTTTCCCGTCGCTGGGCAGTGCCGTCAGCGACACATGTTCTTTCTTACTCGCCGTCCGGCGAGAACTCTTCTCCCGTCGATGGGCCAGGTTTCTACTGTTCTCTCGTCGAAGGAGCACTCCTCATCAATGGGGCAGCCTCTCCCATTGATGTGACAGCATGCTTTGCGTGCCTTATCAACGGGACAGCTTCCCCGTCAACAGAGAGGCTTCCTTTTGATCCCTCATCGACGGGGATGATTCCACCATCGACGGAGGGGCCTCTCATCATTCCTTTATTGACAGGGCTCCTTCCCTCATCGACGGTGGGGGCTTCCCACCCCAGGACTCCCTCTGCTTGGGGCTCTGTTTCCATGCCCCCCGCTTGTCCTGGCACTGGACGTCGTCCTCGGGGATCCCCCCTGTCGCCCTTAGGTCACGACTTTTTCTGGGCCTTCAGCCCCGCTGTCTGGACCTCACCCGGAGTTCCTTGCTCCTTTACTGGTCCTAGTCCACAGGGGTCGGGTGCCTCCCCCCACTGCTCAGAGTCAGCAGTTCCCGGGCTGGCTTGCCCTCTTCCTGATGCCTCCGTTGAGCGTCCTCAGTCTCTGGACCAGCCACAGGTTCCAGGCATCGTCCGCATTGAGAGAGAAGTCCTGCGGAACATGAGTCAGGGTCTGGCCTCATCCCATTCCCCCTCCCCAGTGCCCGAGCGCTGCCAGGGACCCTAGCGCTTCCGCCTGGTCCCCCCTCCATTGTGGGGACTCCTTTATGGGGATTTTGGGTGGGACCTTCCAGGGGATGTTCCTGGCAGGGGTCTCTCGGACCTTGGGGACCCAGCTTCCCCTCGGTCTGTGTCCTCCCTCATGGAGGTCGCCCGCCTGACCCTCCTGATCCCTCCTCGCTCCTGGATCCCTCCTTCATGGAGCTCATGCTGCAGATCCAGCAAGCTTTTGGCTTCCCCCTTTCGTCAGGACATGGCTACCTAACTCGACGTTCCCATGGAGCCTGCCATGGTGGTCCCGCCTTTGATTCCTGCGTATTTTAACGCACTCTCTCGTGCTTGGTCTCGTCCTGCTTCCACCCAGCCTGCCCTTTATGGCCCTGAATGGCTCTACCGTGCCCCTCCTGACCACCCCTACTTGTCTACCATCCGACCGCTCGACCTCACCATACCAGTTCCATGCTGCTGGATGCTGATTCCCAGTGTGTGGATTTCTTTGGTGTTCGTGTTTATGCCTCCAGTACTTTGGTACTTGGTATTCTTAATTATCTAGGTCATATGGTCCGGCACCTTCGCACTCTTAGTGCATGGCTTTGGACCTCCTGTCTGCCTTGCCTCCCTCCCCTGAGTCGATCAGGCTGGCTCAGCTGCTATCTGCCATGTCCTCCCTTTCCAGTCACCTGCTCCGTGTGTACTTCGATGCGGTTGATGCATCAGCCTGCCTTTTGGCCGCCGGCATTGACCCTTTGGTGCTCCACCTGGCTGCGGATTTCAGGTTTGCCACCCAACGTCCAGCTGCTGGTCACCAACGCCCCCTTTTCTGGGAACCTGCTGTTTGGACCTGGGCTCAGTCCATCCTGGATTCCCTTCAGGCTTCGGGGCATACTCTTCAGTCTTTTCAGGACCTCTATCATGCCCCCAGGTCCCACCCCTATGCCCCCGCAGGCCGGCCGTCTCGTTCCCGGCCCCCTTACCAGGGTTTCTCTTGGGACCACAGCAGGGCCTCCGGGGGGGGGGGCAGCTCAGTCTGCCCCTCCATGGCGTCCCTGTCCCTCATGCAGGGCAGAAACCGCTTTTCAGGTATCCCCCGCCTCCTCTTGCGGGCCTCGGAGGCACCCGGGGATCTCTTTCCATTTTGGAGGCTTGCTCCCGGACTGGACGCTTCACTCCTCCATGCGGATCTGATTGGAACTCCTGCTACTCTCCCTGCTGGAGCCCTTCAGTTGTTCCTTCCTCGGACCATCCGGGGTGTTTTTTCCCCCGGTGCTCCTTTTTCGGCTATCTGATCCGCTCCACTTGTATATTTACTGGATTTTACGTTATGCCAGAGCCTGTCTACCTCTGCCTTATCAGGATGAATCACTGTGCCTGGCCACCTACAGCTCTTTCTATATCATGCCTCCTGCATGATGACCTCACCCACCTTTGCGCCTTTTTGCCTGAGCGGGTGTGGTTTGAGTTGACATTTCTCTTGATTTCATGCCAAATGTCTTCACCTAACCATTGGCCTATCTGCCTGCATGGAAGAGGTTTGAGTTGGACATTTCTGTTACATATCAATCATGTTGTCCTTACCCCACCCCGGCTTATCTGCCTCTGGGGATGTGGTTGAAGTTGACATATTTATTGTGAATTTACTTCTTTGGCCTTGCCTTTCCACCCATTTGGATTTTACTACTTTGTAATCTCCCATAAGTAATGACTTACTGCAAGAGACCAGTCCTAGAAAACAGTAGAGTTATGCAAGAACTTTTTTTTTTTCCCAGCATTGTTTCTACTCCTTGGTCCCCGGTCGGCTAACTTCCTCATCCACCCATCCAGCCCGGTACCCAGAGATCAGGCCACTACCCCCACGGATTACCCCCCATGGCAGGGCGGTGAGGAGCCCCACTGGGCTCGGCTCCACTCACCTTCTCACAGGATCCAGTGTGGGGAGCGCCATTCGAGGTCGGGGCTTGCGGTGGGCGGACGGCTCATCAATGCTTGACCTGGACCAGATTTTCTCCTCTATTTTTGCCCTTGCGTGAGGGGCATGCAATGGCACCCATGGAAGGAGCATGCACGCATCCGCACGTGCTCCTCCCTGATGCCTGCCCCATCATGCCCCTTTCTGTAGAGCAGCAGCGCTATATCCCCTAGCCTCCGCTAGTAGACACCCTTGTGCCAATTACTGGGATCCCTCTCCCCCGGAGAGGGAGAGCAGTCCATCGGACGCTCAATCCCTCTCCTCCCCTGCCAACCCCCGGAGACCAGTGCTCGTTCCCGAACACAGGTCGCTGGTGTGGTGCAAGATAAGGCAGCCAGAGTTACATGCGAACTTACCGTAACAGCAGATCTTCCAAGGACTGTATCTTGCAGTAAGTTCCCCATCCTCCGTCCCCCTGCCTTTTCGCCTCGAATCTGTAGCTCTAAACACTGGGTGGGATCGTTGTTCTCTGTTTTTTCTGGCCCTCATTTACCTCGATCCAGGCCGTGCTCGCCGAAGCCGACGGTGAACAGAGGGTACTGGGGGCCACCCACTCTTATACACATCCACAGGAAGTGATGTCCTGTGGACGGTCCCCATGGAAGACTGCTAGATGAAGCTGCGTTTGACAGTGCCACTTGGTGGACACTCCCATAAGTAATGACTTACTGCAAGAGACAGTCCTCGGAAGATCTACTGTTACAGTAAGTTCTTACATAATTGTACTTTCTAGGAGTGGTATATGATGTTCATTCACATTCTAGCAGTGTCCTTTCCCTTTAAGAGCTTGCCGGAAAGTCTTCAAGCTGGCTCCTCCCACTCACCCGGGTGGTAACTCCTTCGGCTCCACCCCTGGACACCAGATCTTGCCCGCTGGAAGCAGATGTGTACGCCAAAGCCAGGGAAGGTTGGGTGGGTCCGTGGGGATGAATATCATACACCACTCACAGAACTACTGTTACAAGTGAATAACCTGTTTTTCTAGGGATGTGGATATGATGTTCTTTCTACACTTCTGGCAGACTCCTAGCAAGTTCTCCAGGAGGAGAGAGGCAAGGTGCACACCCCCCTACTTAGGGAACAGAGATTGGAGAACTGAGGCTCCAAAACCAGCATCCCGGCGTGACTCAAGGTCAATGTGGTAATGGGAAATGAAGGTGTGCACGGACCTCCAGGTAGCAGCCCTGAAGATTTACTGGATAGGGACGTCCCTGGAAGCAGCCACCAACGCAGCAGTATGGCGAGTGGAATGAGCCCTTAGCCCACCGGGAGGCTTCCCTACCTGACAACCTATATCAGAGATCAATGAAGGATACAATCCTTCTACCAATCGTACACTTGGCTGCAGGTCTGTCAGGTGTGGCTTCAGCATAGGTGACAAACAGCTGGCGAACCTCTTCCCAAACTCTAGTTATGTGCTCTTTATAATAAGTGAGTGCTCACCACAGGGCTAAAGTATGAAGCCTGTGCTCGGCATCCAAGGTGTGATTGGTGAAGTACACCAGGAGATTAATCACCTGGTTAAGGTGAAACTCTTTGACACAACCTTCGGGAGGAACTTCGGGTTGAGGCGCAGGACAACTTTGTCCCTGTGGAAGACCAAATAAGGACACTCCACCGAAAGAGCCTGGAGCTCACTGATCCTTCTGGCTGACGTGATAGCCACCAAGAAGGTGGTCTTCCACAACAGGTGAGACATGTTACACCTGTGCATCGGTTCAAATGGCTTGCCCACGAGCTTTGCCAAAACCAGCAACAAGTCCCACAGTGGTAGTGGTTCATGCACTGAAGGGGAAATGTGGTCAAGGCCCTTGAGGAAGCACCAGGCCACCTTCTCCTGCACCACCAACTGCTGACAGGCCTGCGCCCGCTAAGCAGAGATGGCTGCCAAGTGCACCTTGAGGGCTGTCGACCGAAGGCCCAACAGAGAGGGACCATAGGTAATCAAGGATGCTAGAAAATGGACATGACAAAGGGTCCTACCCCTTGCCCTGACACCAAATGGAGAATCTCTTCCATTTCAAGGCATAGCACTTCCTGTTCGACTCCTTCCGCAATGATTTCACAATGGTGAAGACATCTTCAGAAAGACCAGGAGCCTGATGCTGAGGCCGAGATCGGGGTACCAGAACTGGCATGGTCAGTCCTGAGCCTTGTCCCTCCTGGCCTTGAGCAACACCTTGTAGATCAAGGGAATTGGAGGGAAGGCATAGAAGAGGCCTGGGATCCAGGGTCTCAAGAAGGCATACCCCTGCAGTGTTCCCTGCTGAGCAGGGTGGGCACAATACAGCCTCAGCTTTGCGCTCTCCGTGTGCCCCACTGGGAGAACAGGCTGTGTACTACCTCTGGGTGGAGAGGCCACTCATGAGATGCCTCGCCCACCCAGCTGAGAGAGTGTCCGCCAGCTGACTGGAGGCCCCAGCCGCATGGATAGCTGGGAGATCCGCCTCCAGGCTGCATACAATGCTCCTCACATGGAGAGCTTCCTTGCATAGTGTCAGGGAGTGCAACTTGCCCCATCTGCTAAGACAGTACACTGTGTTGCTCGTCTGGACCTGGACCACCTGATCCCGGATTTGTAGAACGAATGCAGTTAGCACCAGCCAAACTGCCTGGAACTCCAGCAGGATGATGTGGCATCGGGACTCCTCGGGGGTCCAGAGCTGGTGGACTCTCTGTTCCCCCAGGTGGGCACTCCAGCCCATGAGAGAGGCATCGTTGTTAGGATGACTGTTGGCTCTGGGTGGACAAACGGGATCCCTTCCTGCAGATGTGCTGGGACTAACCACCACTGGATGTCATCCCACATCCGCTGGGTCACAATGACCAGCTGGTCAAAGTGACCCTTGCGCTGAGACCACTGGCTGACCAGCTCCCACTGCAGGAAGCGCATTCTCCAGCAGGCCCAATGGACCACCCTGGTGCAGGCCACCATGTAGCCCAGAAGGTGCAGGAAGTTCTGGGTAGGGCACAATTGCCCAACCCAAAATGACTGGACAAAGAAAGAGAGCGCCTCCGCCTTGTCCACCAGGAGCCAGACTCTGGCTCAGCAAGAGTCGAGCGCCACCCCAATGAAGATGATCACCTGCAAAGGCACGAGTTCTGACTTGGCCTCACTGACCAGGAGGCCAAGGGAGATGCAGGTCTGGAGGGCCAGGTTACTGGACCGTTCCATTTCCAACCTGGAGGTACCCACAATCAGCCAGTCTTCCAGGTAGGGGTAGACCTGGACCACTCAGCGCCTCACGTAAGCGGCCACCACTGCAATGCACTTGGTGAAGACCCTGGGGGCCGAGGAGAGGCTGAATGACATTGGCTGGAACTCATAGAGGGTTTCTACTACTCGGAAGCAAAGGAACCTTCAATGAGACGGACGGATTAAGACGTGGAAGAATGCATCCTGAAGATCCAGGGAGCAAAAGCGCATGTTTTGCTCTAGAGATGCAATGATCGAAACTGGCACCTGACCACTAGCCAAATTCTGGTAGGTTTTGTATTGGGCGAGTAAGATTTTCCTTAAACTAACTCTGCAGGCTTGTATTGGAGAAGGTAACACTTCAGTAAGAAAATCAGCTAGGCTAGTGGAAAAGTCTGTGGGGCTAATGGATTTTCCCAGTCACTAGCCCTGCTGGCTAGTAAATGCAAAACTTAATTTTGAGCCCTGGAGATGGTATGATCTGTGACAGAGTTGCTATCCTGAAGGTGCGTGACCTGAGGAACTTGTTCAGGTCGTACAGATCTAGAATGGGGCACCACTCCCCCATCTGCTTTGGCACTAAGTAGTACCTAGAGACAAACCCTGGGTGTTCCAGATTATCTGTGACAGGAACCACAATCTCCTTGCGGAGGAGCTGTGCTACAGTATGTTGGCTCTGAGAACTAACAGCATGTCTGTGGAAACCAAGTCCTCCCACGGGGCATAGGCTCAGCAAGGAGGGTACTGCTCGAATTCTAGAGGTAGACTCTGACCCACCACTTCAAGAACCCACCTGTCTATGGTGACAGTGGACCAGGCAGAAAGGAAGTGGCAGAGCTTGCCCCCCATGGGAGGACCCAGAGAAGCTGTGACGGGCACCCCTCATGCTGTCATTGGGCAGGCTTAGAGGAGGAGGACGGCCTGGCTGAGGCGCCACCGGAGCCTCTCCCTCCAGGCTTGTGGGCGACCAAGACCAAAGACCTGGACCGAGGTCATCAGGCCTGAGCCTGTTGACCTGCCTGGGGCTGGGCTGGTTTGGCCGCAGGAGTGGAGGTGGACCGAAAGTGCTTCCTCTTCTGCTGCTGCTGCTGCCTGGAGCCCTTAGGGTCCTTCTGGACAGATGTCACAGAGTCCAAGCTGGCACTGGACTTCTCGGTACAGGTGTGGTGTCCCTCGACCCGGCCCCAAACAAGTCAGTGCCCAGGAAAGGGACATCTGCCAGCTTGTGCCGAATGTCTGCCATGAAGGTTGAGATCCTCAGCCAAGCCCTGCAGCGCATGGCCACTGAGGCCACCACAGAGTGGGTATGGGAGTCCCCAATGTCCATGGCTGTCTGGACTTTGGCTACAGCCCAGCCCTAGTCCAAGACCTGCTTGACCATGGTCTGAAGGTCCGCTGGCAGATGAGGAAGCACCTCATCCAGGGTGCCCAGCATGGCATGGGAGATGTGGGCCATGAGGAGGGCCGAGCTCGCCTGGCAGAGACCAAGCAAGAAGGCAACATGGACTTTTTCAGCCACATGGTCCAACTTCTTGGACTCCTTGTCGGGCAGCTTGTCAACATCCCTGGTGTTGCCAGAGTGCCTAAACACAGAATCTGCCACAAATCCCTCGGTTGAGGGGTGCTCTGTGAATCCCAAGAGGGAACCGGTAGGTACCGTGTACTTGCAGGCCATCTGGGCAGAAGATGCAGAGCAGGAAGCGGGGCACTGCCAAAGCTCCAGGGCAGGGCCAAGAATGGCCTCTGCCACCAGGAAAGCCTCCACAGGAGTGTCTCCCTAGCTGAGGGTCTCGGTCACTGGGTAACGAGCCCACATCTGGACAGGCTCCACTTTCAAACCAGTCGGCTCAGAGATTAGGCAAAGAAGGCCCATGAAGTAAGAAGGGCCTTCGTCTGTCGAGAGATCCCCCCCAGACTCCACGTCGACTGGACGGAAGTGCAGGAAGGAACACTCAGACTCTAAGGAGTCATAAGAATGGTCGATTGCCCGAGTCCCCGCTGACCCGCCACCGATGGTCAGGGGCGACAGTGAATGACAGCCAATGGAGAAGCCCCTTAGAAAGCCAAAACTCCTTAGTCAGAGCGCCAGTCGGCGGCTTTTTACGTGGCAGTTCCACCACGATCAGTGGAGACACTGGGGTCGGCCGAGCTAGGACCGACTTGGTCAGCTCCGTCGATGGAGAAGGCATCGGCCTTTCGGGCGACAGCCAGGTGATGGCCGGCGTAGGAGCTGGAGTTGGCTTGGTGCTGGTAAGCACCAGCTGTTGCTACATAAGATCCTCGTAACATCAACGCAGTTTGCTCCGAAGCCTGTCCTCACCTGAGGACAAAGAAAAGAGTAGCTGCAGCACCACTTCCCGTGGCGCAGAGAGTGAGAGCACCAATATCAGAGGGAGCCACTCGATCCACGGGAGGAAAAGACCTTGATTGCTGGGGGACCAGTGGCGTGTCACAGAGGGAGATGGTGAATGCCGAGGCTCCTCCGGGTCAAGGTCTGGGGCCAGAGGCAGCGGGTCAGCTGATCAATCAGTCCCTCCAACAGTCTGAGCCAGACCCGGAGTCCTGGACAAGGAAGTACCAGAATTTTTTTTTTTACACTTACTGTTTATACGCCTCTATCTCTCCACTCCTGCTCCCTAGGCATCCGTCGAGGCTGCGCCAGAGATCAGTGGGCTTTCCACTGCTGCCTGTGTCCTCCTTTCTTCATCTCTTGGATTATCCAGAGTGGGGTGCAGAGGAAGGCCCAGACCCCTCCATCCTATGTCCAATGGTGGCAGACACATTATGGAGCTTCTCCTCCAATCTCCAGTCACTGGTGCTGGGGCCCATCTCCAGGTAGTCAAAGACGGGTATATTTTCAGTTCTCTCTGGAAATGATGTGCGCCCCATCATCAGGGCGTAACCGCCGATGTCCGTCACGTCTGCCTGAGGTCAGTCAAGCACTGAGCCGCTACCCCCGCCCCGGAGAAGGCGAGCAGTCTTTGGGACACTCAGCCCCCGCGAAGTCGGACTTCTAACCCCTAGGCTCGCTCCCGAACCAGAGTCATCAGTGTCACAAGCGATAGCGCTACCGCTGTGCCAGCAGGCCAGCTAGTGTCGGACTTTTCAGTTGACAACTGGTCGGCTGGCTTGAGAAAAATCTCGGCCGGTACCTCAACCAGCGTCTCGGCCAACTGGCCTGATGGGGTTACCATGGAGCCGGTGGCCAAGGTTGAGGAATCAACTGAAATCAGATCCGCAGAAGCGCAGGAATCGGAAACTCTCGACCAACAGCGTTCCCGATCCCATGAATGACAATGAGTCCTTTCTTTCTCTTTTTCGGACTCTTTCTTGGATTTGGACTTGTGCCCAGAGGGTTCCTGACTGAGGGTCGGCAGAGACTGACACAATTCTTTGAAGGATCCTGTAAAAGGAGAGCCCAGCTGAAGCGGCACGAAGGCAGAAGCTAAAAAGGAGTGGGACCTGGCCTGGGACCCCTCCTCTTCAAAGGCCGCAAGCTGTTCAGCGGACCCCACGGCAGCGGAGACCACCCAATGGGCAGCCTTAGATTTGACCAGTGGGTTCCGCTGTGCCGGGCGGCCCAGTTTAAGTCAGGCAAGACAGTCCTTTAGAACAACTGGGTGAAACAAGCGACAAGTCACAGGCCAGGGGATCGTGCTCGTGCCCCAAGCAGTTGACACACGTGACGTGCGGGTTGGTTCAGGACGTCTTCTGCTCACAAGGGCACCGGCAAAACCCAGGAGTGGATTTATCGTCCATGGCGGTCGAAGATCGAGCTGAAGACAGAAACTCATAAGAGTTTAATTTTTAGGAAGTAAATCCGTAGCTTTAAGCATGAGGGCCTACTCAACGCGGGAGCAGTAAGAAGAGAACCTGCTTCTTCCAGCAGAAAGAAAGATCTGGCATCAGGGGGCGGAGCAGAGGGAGTTGCCACCCGGCTGGGTGGGAGGAACCAGCTTAAAGACTTTCCGGCAAGCTCTTAAAGGGAAAGGACACTGCCAGAAGTGTGAATAGAACATTATATCCACATCTCTAGAAATAAGTATTCAATGTGGACAAAACGTTATATTAAAAAGAAAAGATCTACAAACAATAATAATCAAAGAAGATACTGATAAATAACATGTTAGGTAACAGCATTTAGGTGAATAATGTAGAATCACAGGAAGAACCATAATAGCAGAGAAGGAAACTATTCATGACACAGATGTGGCAGGTGGACTACAGCATCAGATATCTGATCTTTCTTTCTACTACACCTCCCCCACACACACACACTCTGAACACCTTGTCTCTCCCACTTCCCTTTCTCTTTACACCTGACAAAGCCACCTCCGGTTGCTACTGTTCTCTACCACAATGACCAGAGCCTGGGATCCATGCTGACCCCAAGTTAGTTATGATTATAAAAGTATTTGTCACACTCCTGTAGTGTTGTAACCTTTGCTCCTGGCTTCTTCTAAATAACAAATATTTGCACTACGTGACTTATGTAATCTTGTTGTATTGTCATCAGTTATCTTCTGTTGTGTATTGCCACTGATGTGTTATTTGTCCGACTCGTAACCTTTGTAAACGAGCCTCAATCTCAAAGGTATTGAATCCTAAACATGAAATAAATGAAAATATCTGAAAAACAGAAAACGGCATTCTCGCTATTCTAACTCATAATCGACATTTAAGTACTATAAATCTATATTTGGAAATTGTGATTTGTTTCACTTTCTTTTTTACCTCAATGTCACACCAGTGGCTCAGGTTTATGAGCAAATTACCCTTTATCACGATTTATTTATTTTTCTGGACTTACTGTGAGGCACCCAGAGCCTTTGGGACTGGGCTCCATATAAATAAAAATTGCCTTGCCATCTTTACCAATGCTGTTATCTCAGCACAACAGCACTGGATAAACACCCAGAAGCCTCGTCACAATAAAATCAATACTAACCACACATCCAATTGCCATCATAAACACGGCTGCCACCTTTAATCAATAAAAACCTCCAACTAAGCCCTAAAATAAAACTGTCTTAAATGTAAAATTCATAAACCACTTCTTATGCACACATGTACAAAAAAGAAAACAAAAAGAAGTGCACAGACATTTAAGCCTCAGCATGTAATTTATCTGGCCAACAGCAGTGTGAAAAAAAAACAACGCACTGCTGTTTGCCAAATAAACTGCCTACCAAGGCTCTATGTCTGTGTCTCTTTTTTTTTTAATTTTCTAAAGTCTACTGGGTCTGGACTGCCAAAACCTGCTTGCAGATCAACTAGATGGCATGCTGTAGGGTGATGGGCTCCATCCCTATGTTTAGTGTGGGTCTATCACCTCCAAGACACCCTGCCCTCTGCCAGCTCAATGAAAGAGAGAAACCCTCTCCCCAAGGTCCCACTAGAACCAGAGTCTCCCATGTGGCACAGCATCAGACACTTAACACTGCAATCTAAAAATGTGGGTGATCTTAAGCTTGAAATGGCTTGCTGTAATTTTTTTCCAATTGGCCCCTACTTTTTTGCAACCCCAGCTGTAAGATTATATTTTTTCTCCTCATTACCACTCAGCTTCAGAATAAGGGACAAAGGAGCTAAGGCAAAGGGGCTGTTCATCAACCCTAACTGTAGTAACAAAATGAAAGTTTATGGCTTTGCCCTTTTCAACTGTTTGTATACTGTTTTTGCACTACACTGTATTGCCGTTTGTAGTAACATATGTAGTAGTTCTGGCTTAAACCTAACATTCTGGACTTCCAGTGACGTAATCGAGCCATCTAGCGGCTTTGAGATGCGCTCCATGCACCCTGCGAATAAAAGTTACATTTTATACAGCCTGAACACTCTACTACACCTTAGACATCATCCGGAACATCTAGCGACTGATGGCGAACAGGAACAAACATCAATCAGGCGCAGGGGGTGGCCTGAAACAGAAAAAATTAACCTTAAACCCGAAAGGTCAGAACAATGATGTAGTGCCAACTAGGCCGCCAGAAGCCACGAAACATGAGTATGAGAGTGGCTCCGACAAGGAGGAGGACATCACTATTACATCGAGACAGCTTTGCCAAGAGTTAAGATGCCTTATCCGCACACTGGATGTCATCAGAGGGGAGGTAGCTGATAAAGTTAAAATTGAATGGCAAACAATTGCAGTCGCTGGAGGAGCATCTTACTACCTACTCATCTGCCTCTGATATCCACAATGGCGCCATTTTACAGTTACATGATCACTCACAAATTCTCTTCAATAAAACAGAAGATCTAGAAAACCGCTCTCGTCATATCAATATCAGGTTGCATGGGCTTCCGGAGCAAACAGAATCTGGGAACACTACAGAATTAATCAAAAGTCTCTTGAAAGAGGTACTTAATTTAAAGATCTACCCTTAAACATCATTAGGGCCCACCGAGCACCAATAGCTCCACCGAAAGACCCAAAGGCCAGACCTCACTCCGTGATTATTGCCTTTTTAGACTTTCGCACCAAGGAGACGGTACTCCGTAAAGCTTGGTCTATGAAAGAAATTATATTTGGGGACTCTAGGCTTTTCATTAAGCCTGACTATGCTCCATCTACAATGGCCCGAAGGAAGATCTGGTTCCTAGTAGTGAAAATACTTTGGGGCAAGAGCCTAAAGGCGCGAGTGGATTTCCCTGCAAAACTCAGGATCACATCAGATTGAGGGGTAAAGATCTTCAAGAAAGTCACAGAAGCCAAGAAATACCTGGCCTCCCTGGACATCTCTGTGGATGAATTGATAAATCGTATTTCCAGTAAAGACCTGAAGAAGACGCAATGGCAGCCGGCTAGTGGTAATGCACACAGACAAGGAAAATCGTTTGGCCTGACAGTGAATTCAAGACTCTAGCCCTTGGCCTAAATTACAGGCGCTCACTCAAGCTGAGAAAAGGAGCCACAATGGGGCATCCAAAACACAGCAGTTGCAAGTTGGACAAAAGGATACTTTCGTGCATAAAGAGGAAGAGGACCTGATTGGAGAGGGCTCCCATATTTGACTTTACAGTATGAACAATTGGTAACTGTACAAAAAGTGTTGTCCTTTTTTCCCCCAGCCATTTGCTGGGGAACTTGCCGAGTACTCCACAGGGACTCCCCCTGGCCCTTTGGCAGGGCCATCGGACGCTGGTCTCTTAACTGAGTTAGAGAGAAGGTCGGGGCTTTCTCTCCATTTACTGTACTACACGAGGGAGTAAAAGCAGATTTCTCGAGGAGGAGGATTTTACCGGAATGGGGGAATTGCCTCCTTGAGAATATCCATTGAGGAAAATGCTTCATACTATGTAAAATCACCGCTGTCTTAAAAAAACCCTAACATTCTGTTTAGGACTGTTAGCCAAAGTGGATACCTGGGAGAAAACAATGCAGAAGGCTTGCCAACAAATGCCAGGTAAACCAACTTGAAAGGGCCATTTCTTGGCAAGGTTGGAGATTACCACACATAGAAATCTTACTATGTTCTTTCTTAAACATACTGTACATCTGCTACAGATTTCTACAAGTAGTAGTGGCTTCAGTCTGGGATCAAATGAGGAAAATACCCCAGTGAATATGTGCATACAGTAGCTGTCAACACAGTCTGAATTCTAGAGAGGACAAAGGAAAACTGGGCACACACCAGGCATTTACATGAACAGAAAACTTTTGAACTGCACCACATATTGTGGTGCCTTACCTCTGCGAAACATCATCCATGTATATCTTTATTAAATTTTCTTGGCTATTTTACACGTGGAAGGTATCGTAACTTTGCTCTCCCCAGATCCCTTCCCCTTTCTGGTTGATCGTGCCACCCCGATCCACCTCCGCGCTTAAGACACATAATACCGTGTGCCCAGAGAGAGCGCAGGAACACACCCCATTAAAATTAATGTGGTCAATTTTACGTAGACAAATGTGGCCAAACTGAAAGCAAACTAGGACACCAGTCGACTAATACCAAGGACCATCCACTTGTAAAATAGCCAAGAAAACTGAAGAAGATGTACATGGACGGCATTTCATGGAGGTGAGGCGCCACAATATTTGGTGCAATTCAAAACTTAAGAGGCTTGTTGAATGTCAATAAGCATTACAAGGCAAGTGGGCTAACATCCCTATGTATCGACGCCGCAGAGTTAGCCTACAACACATCACCTTTAAAGGAAAACTACACCCAAAACTTGAAAAAATATATGCTGTGCAGAATGTTTTAATTTGTATGTGAAGTTCTAGTGTTTCCTTCCCTCTGACTGGTATTAGGAGTTTTTCCTAAATTAGCCTGCTAGCTTTAGGGTAGTTTTACGACCCCTGGAGATCACCATATCAAATAGTTTTATTGCATTTGTTTGTCCTACAGTGCACCTTGTTTCATGTAATGGTGATGTAGTAGAGCCCATAAATCCAGCAGAAAGCATTGCATTACAATCAGTTCACAGCAACAGAGATGGTTATATTTTAAAATCTGTAGAATTCAGCTTGGTGACCACCCTCATCCTACAGGTTTTACTGTCCTGAAAAACGTTGCTGCTGGTAATTTTTGTGTAGCTTGTAAAGCTTCCAAGATATTTAGTTTGTTTGGCATGCGTGTGTTGAATGTTGGGTCTATCTTACATCACAGTCACATGAGACAAAATGCACTGTGGGAACCAGAAATACAATTACACTATCAGGTATGGAGATCCCAAGGGGTCGTAAAACTAGTATAAAGCTAGCAGGCTAATTTGGGAAAAACTCCTAATACCAGTCAGAGGGAAGGAAACACTAGAACTTCACATACAAATGAAAACACTCTGCACAACATATATTTTTTCAGGTTTTGGGTGTAGTTTTCCTTTAAATACCCCTTTCAAGTAAACATTTTTGTGATAACAGCTGTGACCAAATAATTAGACATAGTGCATGTTGCAAAAGAGTGCAACAATCTTTGAAACTAATGATTGGTGTCAGTGAGTAACAGTTAGAACTTGATAACATTACAGTAAATTTAAATACAAAGTTATTATGTATTAAATCAGTGCTAACTTCAAAACAATATGTGTAATATATTTTAAAAAGAAGAACCACATAGTGGAGTCCACACATATGCGCATATTCAGAACAGCATGTACCACAGGTTGACCACTTAGTGCAGGCAGGATGTACAAAGAAACAAGGTAATGGGAAAATGAGAATTTGGGGAGACTGGGGGATGCAAACTGCCAGAATCATTCTGAAACTATTACACCCATAAAAATATTGCAATTATTTATTACAATTAGTACAAGGACTATATAGCGGGGATCTTGTGACAGGCTCGTCAAAACCTAGGGGAAAACAAGCATGCTAAAACTTAGTATAGTCATAGAGAAAAACAGTGAACTCCAAAGTGCGTTTAAAACTCCCGTCAGAGCAATTATAGAAAGCATCTCTTCCTCGACGAGTTTCTTCAACTGAAAAGAAGCTGCACTGATAACAAAGTGTAAGTAATAGAAGCACAGACACAAAGTGAGATTCAGGGAGAGAGGGTATGCTGCAGTAGTAGCAGACAGTGCTTTTAAGAAGCATGTGACAAAGTACGCAAAATGCTGCTGGAACCAAAAGAAAAACAAGCTGAACCACCAGGAAAGGGGAAAGTTACTTGTGTAACTGAATATAATGCAAGATCAATAGACATCAAAAATATAGTCAAAAACATGTGGTCAGTCTGCTGTGGAAACCTTGAGTCCAATTTTGGGTGAGGGTCCCTAGGTGTCCTTTAGGAGGAAATGTACTAACCTCAAAGATATTCTTACCTCAAGTCATTACAAAGGGAAAAATATGAAAAATAGCAGAAAGACAGGGATTCTTCCAATGCAGACGATGCAACATATGCTGTTATGCAGAGACAGGTGAAAAATGTATCAGTCCAAAAAATGGAAAAGCATACATGCCGAGGGAGTACTTCGAATATCTCACTGAATTTACAGAATATGTTGCTTGGGTGTCAATGTGGTATGGTATATGTCAGGTAGACAATGCAATCCCTGAAGTGTCACATTCAGGAGCATGTGGAGCCATTAATAATGGCACGACGGATAGTGCCCTGGGTGCAAACTTCAGGGATGCCTGTGAGTTCAGGCCAAGAAGTTCGAGATTCTGAGCACTGGAGCACATACGCCTTCTACCAAGGGGGGGAGACCATTTGAAAATACTGCACCAACGGGAGACACGATAGATTTATGAGTACAGTGTCTGAAATATGCCCACTTTAACAGTTCTTAAAATGGACACTGTCAGCTTTTGAACAATTCTTTGTTTATGCCAGTAACCGTTACTCTAAATCCAATTTCTATCAGGACAATCTAAGTGTATTTTAATTTCTTGCACACGTTAATTTTTACAAAAAAAATATATATATATATTTCACTCGTCCCAACCTTGTATGTACTGCATGCATACGTCCTCGAAAGAGATTCGGCATTGAATCCTGCCGAACTTGTGAATGAATGGGTTTGGTGATTTTTGTGACATATCAACAGAACAGCTGGCAGTATTAAGCAAATAGCGCTGATTTCGGCAACACCTTTACTTTCTCGAACCGAGGGGTATTTTAGCAAAAAATCACTGACTGAAAAGTAAAATCGTGACTCGACGCATGTACACTAATCAATCAATCATCTTTATTTCACCAGCGAAGCACCACTGAGACAAGCTCATTTACAAGGTGGACCTGGAATAGCCAACAGGAACATTACACAAAATACATAAGGATAAAGGAAAAACTCAGTTGAATAAATAGAAACAAGTACAGTGGTCATCAACATATTTTTTGTTCTGCACACTTAACAATAAATAATAAATTTACAAGAGTATACAAGGCAACAGTTCAGGACAATATAACAAAATTCACTTGAGGCAAAAAAAAGGTTATAGAGGGTAAGGAGAGTTAGGGGTGCTACAGAGATGGAGGGGAGTAAGAGGGTGGGACCAGGGTTGGCAGGAAGGGGAGGCAGGGCAAAAGCTGGGGTAGGGGATGGGAAAGAGAGGGGAACTCCGGAAGGACTCTCAGGGGAGATGAGTGAGAGTTGCAGCAGGGGAAGGCCCCTCTGCGTGGAGCTTTCAGGGTTTCGAGGCGGAATGCGCTTAAGTTCGGCAATCACAAGATTCAGAGTTTACGCTGGATCACTACCTTAAATGAGGTCTTGCTTACAAGTGATGTGAATTTTAGAGTCTTTTGAATATTGTTCCAAATTACAGGAACAGCATGACTTATGGCTGCAGCCCCCAAAGCGTGTCCTGACCGTTGGGATTACCAAGGAAATGTAGGAGAAACTCCTCAGTGCATAGCAGCTTACTGGGGAGACAGGCAAGCAGTTGGAAATATACTGAGGGAGTTTTTTGGTTATTATTCTGTAAATCCTGAGCACTGCCTTCATGTGGCATAGAGTATGCAGTGGTGAGTGTGGTATGGTGCTCCTGTGATGAATCTGATCGCCCGATGACACAGTGTGTCCAATTTGGATAGAGTGTAAGTAGAGCACTGCCCGTAGTTAAAGTCAGAATAATCCAATAGAGGTAAGAACGTTGTTTGGACTAGCCTAACCTTAGCTTCTTTTTGTTTAACTTTATTTTGTATGTTTTTCATCAGTTATACAACAGATGTTTAGCTCATATTCAAAATAAGCAAAATACATCTTCACAAATGATCAGGGGTATCAAATGGGATAGGAAGGGAGAAGCCTGGCCAGTTAGAACAAGATGCTTCCCTGGACTAACGGTGCACAGGGCTAAGCACGAGGTATATCAGCTGGCAAAGGATTGTGGGGGTTCCCCAGACATACTGGTCCACCTGGGTACAAATGACATTGAGGGAAATAGCGAGCTAGAGATACAGGCAAGATTCAGGAGCTCGCCAGGGTCTGTCATGACATAGGATGCACAGTTTCTTCTCAGAAATCCTGCAGTGCTAAGGGCTAGTGGGGAACACAAAAGGAAAATTAGGAGATAAACCAGTGGCTCAGGGAGTGGTGTGAGGCCAGAGGGTATGGGTTGATGGGGATTGGGGAGACCTGGGAGGATAAGGAGCTGTATGCTGAGATAGACTACATCTCAATTTGGAGGAGGGAATCCTTAAGTTGAAAATAGAGGGCTCATTGGTGAAAAGTGGGGTTTAAACTTGTGAAGGGTGGGATGGGAGAAAAGGCTGTCAAGGGGTGCCAATAAAGGAGGGACTCTGTCTCCACCCCGGGACCAGGAGGTTGCAGGAAAAGGCCAACTGGCAAAGTGCAGACCAGGGGAAACAGAATCCTGTGGGAACACGAGCAGGCGAAATGGAACTATAGGGAAAGGGTGGAAGGTAGTCCTGCTAAATGCCAGGAGCTTGGGCAATAAAATGCCTGAGCTCCAGGCGATGCTAACTGAGGAGGTGGATGTGGCAGCGGTCACTGAGACTTGGGCCACTGCAAGACATGACTGGGACCTGAACCTGGAGGGATACACTATGTTCAGGAAGGACAGGGGAGGAAGGGGAGGGTAGCAATGATAGTCAAAAACTGCATTGGCATAGGGGAGTAGAGGAGGCGAGGGAACCGTGGAGGCGTTCGGTCACCTGATAACAAGGGGCAGAGTAAAACAGGAGTGGTGTATAGACCCCTGCCCTGGCGGAGGAGCTGGAGGACAGTCTGGTGGCAGATGTTAGGAGACACTGCAGACTGGGCAGAGGAACGGTGGTGGTGTTGGGGACTTAAACATGCCAGGAACAGACTGGGAGACTATGACATCCTCTGTGACCAGGGAACAGAGGTTGTTGGATGTCTTTCAAGACGCGCTCCTAACTCAGCAGGTGAGGGAACCGACCAGGGAGGCATGGTACTGGATGTGGTCCTGGCAGACAGTGACCAGATTGGGGCCTGGAGGTAGGACCCATTGGCGGGAGTGACCATGCCACGGTCTGGTTCTGCCTGGACCTAGGAGGGGTAGAAGGCTGCACAAAGACAGAAGTAACCTACTTAGGGGCGGATTTTAAGGAAATGGGAAGGATCCTTAAGGAGCATTTGGATGGGATTGGGTCAGACATGGACGCTGATAGTAGGTGGAAATCATCAGGAGAGGGTGCAGGATGCCACCAGCACCTGTGCAAGAGTAAGACGAAATGCAGGGCCCAAAACCCTGTTGGTGGACCAGGGAGGTCCAGGAGGTGGTGGGAAAGAAAGCAGCCTATAAGCAATTCAAGTGCTCAAGGAGTGAAAGGGATCTAGGGGACGCAGGCTGATGGCTAGAGAGAGCCACTAGAGTGGTGAGGGCGGCTAAGGCAAGGAAGGAGCAGAACCTGGCCAGGAAATTAGGGAGGAGGAACAAGGGTTTTAGATACATTGGGGAAAACGAAGGGTGAAGGGCAGATTAGCAGGATTAAATCAGGGAGAGATGGGCACAAGACCGGGGAGCAGGCTGAGGTACTAAATGAGTACTTCACCTCAGTTTCACCAGGGAAAATGGGTGCTGCATCATACATGAGAGGAGACAGAGATACTGAGGAGGGGGGACCCTTACCGATCGGCAGGTCTGGGGAGGGGAGGCATCACTGGCAGGTGGGGGGAGGCTAAGCAGGGAGAAGGGGCACGGAAGTGGAAATTACAGCAGAGAGAGTGAGGAAGCCTCAGCCCTTAAGACGGAGAAAGCACGGGTCGGACAAATTACATCCCAGAGTGCTGAAGGAACTTGCAGATGTCCTGGCAAACCCTGGCAGAGCTTTCATTCATCTCTGAGGACAGGGTGGGTGCCCCAAGACTGGAAGGTGCTATATAGTGCCCATCCAAGGGGGGATCAAGGGAGGTGGTAGGAACTACAGGCCTGTCAGCCTGACATCGTGGTGGGCAAGGTGATGGAGGCATTGTCAAGGAGCTGGGGGTACCTGGATTAGCCAGGGTGCCTGACGATAGACAGCATGGATTCATCCCGGGAAATCATGTCAGACAAACCTGGTGGAGTTCTATGACTGGGTGACAAGTGCCTTGGACCTGGGTAGACCAGTGGATGTCCTCTTTCTAGACTTCAGCAAGGCATTTGACTCTATTCCTCACGTGGGCCTGTTGGATAAGCTGGGAGAAATGGGGGTAACCAGATGATCAGATGGATAGGCAATTGGCTCAAGGACCGGACCCAGAGGGTCGAGTTGGTGGGATAGTCTCATCCCCAAGGAGGGTCATTAGTGGGGTCCGCCAGGATCAGTCCTGGGCCCTTCTGTTCAACACCTATGTATCTGACATAAGGACAGGAATCAGGGAGGAGATGAGTCTCTTGCAGATGACTCAAACTGGGGCGTGGTGGATGGGGAGGAGGGGAGGGTGGCCCTACAGGGGACCTGGAGGCTCTGAAGATGGTCTAGAAAGTGGAAGCTGAGGTTCAATGCAGGGAAATGCAAGGTACTCCACCTGGGGCCAGAAACCCAGGCCAAGTGTACACCCTGGGGAGAAATGCTACAAGTCTCGATGGCTGAGGAGGACCTGGGGTGCTGGTGGATGTCAAGATGAACAACTCTGAGACTTGTAGGAGGGCAGCACAAGGCCAACAGGATGCTGGGATGCATCGCTGAGGGAATCACCTCAGAAGGAGGGGAGTGATACTCCCCTGTATAACTGCTTGGTGAGACCGCACTTGAGTACTGTGTGCAGTTTGAAGGCTACACTTAAAGCGGGACATTAACCTCCTGGAGAGGGTCCAGAGGAGGGCAACCAAAATGATTTGGGGCTTGGGGACAGGGCCTATGAGGAGAGGGCTCAAGAGCTAAATATGTACACATTGGAAGAGAGAAGGGACCGGGGAGATGATAGAGGTCTTTAGGTACATGAAGAGGGTAAATAGGGGAGGAACAGTCGGGTGCTTGAAGGAAGGAGGAAGGGGCCACTAGAGGGCATGGGTGGAAGCTGGAGGGGAAGATTCAGGGAGAAAGGAGGAGGTGCTACTTCACTGAGAGGGTGGTGGAGCCATGGAATGCACTGCCTAGGGGCTGGTGGAGCAGAGACAGTGGAGAGGTTCAAGAGGGGGTGGGACAGGTACAGGGGAAGGGTTCTGGAAGCAAAATCCAATGCAGCAAGAATATCCGGAACTGGGAAGGGAGAAGCCAGAGAAGGCGAGGGGGACAGCAAGGTCAGCACCCAGGTTGGGGACTGACCAAACGAGCAGACACGAAAGACCATTAGGCCTATTCTGCTGGCATTTTAGTATGTTAGTATGTTAGTAAAACCAATGACAGTCTAATGACTCTTTAATACAAGGATATGTGTGTCCTGGATATTTTGATACCTCATGTGAGGGTAATACTAAAATACATTGCCACAGTTATAGAACAGAATTTTAGGCTGTTAAAAGAGCCCAAGAGCAGAGCGACTAACTCGAATACTAAACGTCCGTGTAGGTAGTCCGATATTTCGCCTCCCAGCTGGGAGTAATGGCGTCGCTCTATATCCCTTTAAGTATCCATAAACTAGTTTTACTAAGCAGCAAAACCAACATCGCCAAAAAGTACTAACATACTAAAATGCCAGCAGAATAGGCCCGACGGTCTTTCATGTCTGCTCGTTTGGTCAGCCCCCACCCTGGGTGCTGACCTTGCTGTCCCCCTCGCCTTCTCTGGCTTCTCCCTTCCCAGTTCCGGATATTCTTGCTGCATTGGATTTTGCTTCCAGAACCCTTCCCCTGTACCTGTCCCACCTCGCCTTGAACCCTCCACTGTCTCTGCCTCCACCAGTCCCCTAGGCAGTGCATTCCATGGCTCCACCACCCTCTCAGTGAAGTAGCACCTCCTCCTTTCTCCCCTGAATCTTCCCCCCTCCAGCTTCCACCCATGCCCTCTAGTGGCCCCCTCCTCCTTCCTTCGAAGCACCCTGACTGTTCCTCCCCTATTTACCCTCTTCATGTACCTGAAGACCTCTATCAAGTCCTCCCGGTCCCTTCTCTCTTCCAATGTGTACATATTAGCTCTTCGAGCTCTCCTCATAGGTCCTGTCCCCAAGCCCCAAATCATTTTGGTTGCCTCCTCTGGACCCTCTCCAGAAGGTTAATGTCCTCTTAAGTGTGGCTTCCAAAACTGCACGCAGTACTCAAGGTGCGGCCTCACCAAGAGTTATACAGAGGGAGTATCACTTCCTCCTTCTGGAGGTGATCCCAGCGATGCATCCCAGCATCCTGTTGGCCTTGGCTGCTGCCCTCCTACAAGTCTCAGAGTTGTTCATCTTGACATCCACCACCACCCCCAGGTCCCTCTCAGCCATCGAGACTTGTAGCATTCCCCAGGGTGTACACTTGGCCTGGGTTTCTGGCCCCCAGGTGGAGTACCCTGCATTTCCTGCATTGAACCTCAGCTTCCACTTTCTAGACCATCTTTCCAGAGCCTCCAGGTCCCCCTGTAGGGCCACCCTCCCCTCCTCCCCATCCACCACCGCCCCAGTTTCGAGTCATCCGCAAAGAGACTCATCTCACTCCTGATTCCTGTCCTTATGTCAGAGACATAGGCGTTGAACAGAAGGGGCCCAAGGAATGATCCCTGTGGGACCCCACTAATGACCCTCCTTGGGGATGAGACTATCCCGCCAACTATGACCCTCTGGGTCCGGTCCTGGAGCCAATTGCCTATCCATCTGATCATCTGGTTCCCCATCCCCATTTCTCCCAGCTTATCCAACAGGCCCACGTGAGGAACAGAGTCAAATGCCTTGCTGAAGTCTAGAAAGAGGACGTCCACTGGTCTACCCAGGTCCAAGGCACTAGTCACCCAGTCATAGAACTCCACCAGGTTTGTCTGACACGATTTCCGGTGAATCCATGCTGTCTATCGTCCAGGCACCCTGACTTATCCAGGTCCCCCTAGCCTCTCCTTGACAATGCCCTCCATCACCTTGCCCACCACCGATGTCAGGCTGACAGGCCTGTAGTGCCCTGCCACCTCCCTTGATCCCCCCTTGTGGATAGGCACTATATGCGCCACCTTCCAGTCTTGGGGCACCCACCCTGTCCTCAGAGAGATGGTGAAAAGCTCCGCAGGGGTTTCGCCAGGACATCCGCAAGTTCCTTCAGCACTCTGGGATGTAATTTATCCGGCCCCGGTGCTTTCTCCGTCTTAAGGGAGCTGAGGCTTCCTCACTCTCTGCTGTGATTTCTCCGGTACCTCTTCTCCTGCTTAGCCCTCCCCACCTGCCAGTGATGCCTCCCCCTCTCCCCAGACCCGCCGATCGGTAAGGGTCCCCCCCTCCTCAGTATCTCTGTCTCCTCCCATGTATGATGCAGCACCCCCATTTTCCTTGGTGAAAACTGAGGTGAAGTACTCATTTAGTACCTCAGCCTGCTCCCCCGGGTCTTGTGCCCATCTCTCCCCTGATTTAATCCTGCTAATCTGCCCCTTCACCCTTCGTTTTTCCCCAATTTATCTAAAGAACCCCTTGTTCCCTCTCCTAATTTCCCTGGCCAGGTTCTGCTCCTTCCTTGCCTTAGCCGCCCTCACCACTCTAGTGGCCCTTCTAGCCATCAGCTCGTACTCCCCTTGATCCCTTTCACTCCTTGAGCACTTGAATTGCTTATAGGCTGCCTTCTTTTCCTGCACCACCTCCTGGACCTCCCTGGTCCACCAGCAGGGATTTTGGGCCCTACCGCATTTGCGTCTTACTCTTGCACAGGTGCTGGTAGCTTTCTGCACCCCTCTCCTTATGATTTCCCACCTACTATCGGCGTCCATGTCTGACCCAATCCCATCCAAATGCTCCTTAAGGATCCTTCCCATTTCCTTAAAATCCGTCCCTCTGAAGTCGGTTACTTCTGTCTTTGTGCAGCCTTCTACTGCTCCTAGGTGCAGGCAGAACCAGACTGTGGCATGGTCACTCCCCGCCAAGCCCATAAAGGAGCGTTGGTAGAAGGACCCCCCTGGCTAAGGCCAGTCGTACAGCCGGGGTGAGGCAGCTTTTTGCTCGATAAGCAAGTCCGAGCTTGCCATTTGTTGCCTTACAAATGTTCCGAATATGCAAGGTAAGATCCAGTAGTGGGTCAAGGGTGACGCCCAGGTACTTGACTGAATCCACTGTCTGCAGGAGGGACCCATCTACACCATGGATCTTTAGTGGAGCAGGACAGGATTTTATTTTGCCCAGGAAGCCAAAGAGCATGGCTTGGGTCTTTTTTAGATTGATGGTAAGCTTATGGTCCTTTAACCAGGTCTGAATAAGCATGAAGTCTGAGTTAAGCCAGGAGTTTATGGTAGCGATGCCAGGGGGAGCAGGCCAGGATGATGAGGTCATCGGCGTAAAGTGTTGTATGCGCGAGGGCAGTTCATTAATGAAATGGGAGAACAAAATGGGTCCAAGGACGGACCCCGCAGTTAAATGAAGAGGGGTTAGAGAGGGTACGATTAAAGTTAGTGCATTGCTGCCTGCTAGAGAGGTACTTTGAGAACCAGGCATGGGCAGGGGAGGAGAACCCAAGGGACTGAAGAGTGGAGATGAGAAGGGGGTGGTCCACCCGATCAAATGCCTTCGAGAGATCCACAAAGATGGCTCCGGTGAGACTGCCTTGATCAGTAGCTGTCCTGATCTCGGAGGTTACCACGGCAAGAGCTGTAGATGTGCTGTGCCCTTTTCTGAAACTGTGTTGTGCGGGGAAGAGAAGGTTGTAAGTCTGAAGGTAGTGTGAGAGCTGAGAAGCAACTACCATTTCAAGGAGCTTGCATATCGTAGACAGAATAGCAATGGGTCTGTAGTTCTGGATATCTTTGGGGTTGCCTTGTTTGAAGATGGGGACAACCTTGGCCACTTTCCATATGTCAGGGATGATCCCCGAGATAAGAGAGGTGTTGAAGATATGTGCGACAGGCCTTGCCAAGAGGGGTGCCCCCAGCATGAGCAGTTTAGGTTCAAGTCAGTCGTGCCCTGCCCCGCTATGGGGGGGAGAGACCAGCAAGGAGCTTCCAGGTCTCCATAACCGAGACCCGTTTTAGGTAGAAGAGAGGTCTGGGGGTATGTCCACTCAGGGAGGGACCAGGGGACTTAGGGGTAGGGGGCTGGGAAAGGGGAGCAGACAGGTCGGAGAACAGGGAGTTAAAGGAGTTTGCAATAGTGAGGGAGTTATTGCAACTGACCCTGCCGATGAGCATATTGGTGACCTCAACTCTAGTAGACCCTCCAACAATGTTTTTAATGCTTTGCCAGAAACTCCTCGGATTACTGGCAGAGGATAGCAGGGCTGATTGACAGTACTCGCTCTCGGCCGAGCGGATGGCTCTTTTACACGTTTCTGAGCTGCCGATATTCTAAGAGGTCAGTATTGTTATGGAAGGCCTTGTATCTCTCCCAGCATTTGTCCCTGCGCTTCATGAGGGAGAACAGGCTGCCATGAAGCCATTTAGTGACAGCGCCCCTAACCCTCCTCCTAGTGAGGGGGGCATATTTATTTTGCAAGGGGACAAACTCCGTTATGAAATGGTCCAGAGCTCGGGCAGGGTCATCTGACTGCTTTGGACTCTGTCCTGACTACAGAGGTCAGCTGATAATTGCTGGTATGCGCGTTTTCGCCTCAGCAATTATACAAAATAAAATAAGCAAATAGACTGGTGTTCAGACAACCATGGACCAGTCGGGATTCTGTGCAGTCTACCAAGTTACAGAGCTCCACTTGTTTGAGGCAGAAAGAAGTGGAAATTTCATTTAAAACCTCAGCATTTGTCCAATTTTTTTTTTTTTTTATTGTTAATCTTACCACTGAGCAGCTCTCCCAATTTGGACAGTACTTCCTCCAACTGATGTATGCATTGGGCCTCTCACAGGTGGTTACCTCTGCCACTCATAAACACGGCCATTCCCTGGATCTGGTCTTTCTCCTGGGGATGGAGACCTCCAATGTGGGGGTGGAACATGTCGGATGGTCTGACCATCACACTGTGAGATTCAAGTTCCGCACCCCTCTGCGTAGGCCAACCCCTGTGGAGATGGTCAAGTACCGCCCTTTACGGGATGCAACTCCTGAAGGCCTAACTGCGATACCTGACCTATCAGAATTTCCTGGGATGAGCTCGAATCCTGAAGTTTTGGTTCTAGCCTATAATAAGGCCATTACCACGGCTCTGGATTCTATTGCTCCCACCCGTATGCGTCCTCTCTCCCTTCGCCTTCGGTCCCCCTGGTTTGACCAGGATCTGAGGGAGATGCGGCGACTAGGACGCAGGTTGGAGAGGTGCTGGCGGAAATCTGGCTTAAATGCCGACCATCTTAGACTCCTAGAGCATTATAAACTCTATCAGTCAGCAATTACTCATAAGAAGGCAGTATTCCTGTCCGGAGAAATTGCTGCTGCACAGAACCGACCAGCCCAGCTCTTTCAAACCGTAGACAGGCTGCGCAACCCAGCTTGTCTACAGGTTCGTCGAGCATTTCACAAATGCAGTGTGAGGAGCTTGTTCAGTTCTTTGCAGATAAGGTGGTTGACATCAGGGCCGAGTCTCACACTGCACTCTCTATGGGAGTTGCAGTGGGCCAGCCTGTGGTTACAAGCCCCCCGTTTGCCTGGAGTTCCTTCGAAAGGCCGGAAATTGAAGATGTTATGAGGATTGTCCAGGGTATGCGCACCACATGCTGTAGTTTAGATCCGGGCCCCACTGCCTTGATTATGGGCTGTGGGGAGGTTATCATCCCGATTCTAGCTGGGATAGTCTGGTGCTCCTTACATGCTGGTGAATATCCCTGCTTCCGGAAGGAAACGGTGGTGACACCAGTGTTGAAAAAGGCTTCTCTGTACCCAGACTCCCTAGCCAACTACAGACCTATCTCGAACCTCCCCTTTGTGGGGAAGGTAATTGAGAAAGTGGTGGCATCCCAGTTGGACAACCATCTGTCCATCCATAACATCTACAACCCTCTTCAATCAGGTTTTCGAAAGAGGCATAGCACTGAGTCTGCACTGGTTCAGGTGCTCAATGATCTCCTGATGGCGAGAGACCAGAAAAAACGGTCCATTTTGGTCCTACTGGATTTGTCAGCAGCATCTGACACCATACACCATGGGGTGCTGCTTGAGCGCCTGAGATGCATCTGTGGGCTGTCTGGTTTGGTAGACAGATGGTTTACCTCCTTCCTCACAGGCAGAACTCAGAGGGTGGTATCGGGGGTATTTTCCTCCGATCCTACTTCTCTGTCCTGTGGCGTGCCTCAGGGCTCTGTGCTGCCCCCCATGTTGTCTGCGGTGTACATGCTTCTCCTCAGAGACACTGCAAGATGATATGGGCTGGAGTTTCATTGCTATGCCGATACCCAGCTCTATCTGTCTTTTGCACCTGACCAGAATAGAGCACTCTCAGTGTTTAACAACTGTCTCAGTGAGATCCAGGGTTGGATGAGGTCCAGCTGGTTGAAGTTGAATTCTGGGAAGACGGAGGTAATGGTTGTGGATCCTGGCCGCCGGATTGAGGGGTTGGGAGCAAATCAAACCTCAGCTTTATTCTTGGGGAATGTTGAGCTCCCTGCCTCCGAACAGATGCATGACCTAGGGGTGATCCTTGACAATCGGCTGACATTGCATGCGCAGGTGTCGGTGGTTGTTAAGGTATCCTTTTACCATCTGAGGAACATCACTGGGATCAAGCACCTTGTTCCGTCCGGCGACCTGCCCACGCTGATCCACGCCTTTGTGACCTCACGTTTGGACTACTGCAACTCCCTTTACTTTGGGCTCCCTGGGGTTGATATCTGCCACTTGCAGCTAGTGTAGAACTCAGTGACCCAATTGTTAATGTGGACTTCTCGTTCCTCCCATATTACACCGGTGCTGCAGGATCTGCACTGGCTGCCTGTTCAGTGGCGGATCACCTTTAAAGACGGATTACTGACATATGAAACCCTACACGGTCTGGGCCCTGACTACCTGAAAGATCTTCTGGTTCCTTACCTTCCGATGCAACTGCTCCGCTCAGCCAACAAGGGGTTGCTAGAGATTCCGAGGGTAGTCTTAAAATCCTCCAGCGCCGACCCTCTGGAATTCTCTACCCCATTGGATTACAGAGTGCATGACGGTGGAGGGTTTTAAACGAGGTTTAAAATCCTTTTTATGAAAAAAGGCTTTTGGAGATGATGTGGACATAGACTGATGTTGTGTATTTTAATCTTGATTTTAGTGTTTTTATGATGTTTTAATATGTTGTTATTTTATTGTAATGCACCTTAATTTTAGAAAGGCGCACTAGAAATAAAGATTATTATTCTGATATGCTTTTGACCTTTTTTGTTAAATTAATAATATAATTTTGCGGTCTTTGTAACTACTCTGACAGGGGTGTGCAAATCATATTGCCCCCTGTCTAGGGCAAGTACATTTCCTTGAAGGGCAAGTGCAAAAAGAAAGCTAATTTCATTATAATGAATAGGAGCAAGTGAAAATTCAGCTACAGTCATGGCTGAGCAAGTCCTAAAAGTTTTGATTTGAACACCCCTATACTCAGAGTCTTTTTCTTTTCAGCAGTTGTTGCTCTCTCTTTTCCTACTGCCTGAACATGCTACGACATCAATAACACAATTCCAGGCCATTCAGATGAATAGCATGAAATGGTATTATTATGTCACAGAATGTCTTACAAATATGAAAAGGAAGAGCGGTAGCTTTTGAGGAGAGTGGAACTCTATGTATACCTGGGGCACCCCAAAGCTAGCTTATTTATGTATCAAAAATTGGTCAGCGCATATCAGAATACATAACTGGAATGGAAAGGAAGGTGGAAGGGCAGTTAAATATGTATAAATTCCTATTACCTTTAAAGAACAACTCTGTATTATAATAAATAAGAACTTTAAAACACTAGATTTACACTAATTATTATTAACTTAGTTTTTAACTTTATCGTTTTCTGGTTTTGTGTGTGTGTTTTAATGTTCCCCTGTTGCTGGTCTACTAAATACTGTAGATAATGCAGCAACTACTTCACGCAGTCTTTCAAAATGTTTTCGACTCTCCCCAACTAACCACACAACTACAGTTTGTGACATAACAGTCTGTTATCAGTGAGCACTAGGATGCCATAAAAAAAAAGCAATGTGAGATTAACAGGGGAGAGGCAAATGTTTTCTAATGTTTTTTTATGCAGACTATTTAGATGGTTTACCAAGATATTGTACTATACGTCTTGGAAAGGGCAACTGAAAAATATATTGTCTAGTAAATTGTGACAGCTGAAATATTAATGAAAGCACATGCTGAAGAACAGAGTTGCTCTTTAAGCCATTAGAAGTGAAAATCGAACGCGAGTGGTTCTGATACAATAAGAATGTGAGACCACTCTTACAGTACATTCAACTTTAAGAGTGGTGTAGGAAAAGGTATTACAGATTTTGGGTGATTAGTAACATATAAAAATCCTCCCCTAAGGCCAATACTCCAAATGGGCGCTCTCTTGAGTTAAGAAAATGCTTAAAACTTGGGGACAAGACATGGGGGCTCTTCAGGTCCACTGGCCCAATGGTGGACTGGCTCAAGTATAGGGGTCGGAGCTCAGGAATGCTTGTAAAAAAAAAAAAAAAAAAGAGATAAAGGGTGCCAAGAGATCTCATCTCGCTCAAATGCAAAACCAGAATCTTTCTGACCCAAAAAGGTTCTGGGTTCAAGTTAACTCCTTACTTAAATGAAGTTCCAAATCCACCGAACATGAAATACTTGTGGATGGGCAGTCAGTAATGATTCCTTGGCCGTAGCCAACACCCTCAATGACTTTTCATAAACCTAGGGAGATTCAAACTCCCTTTGTGGATACCACCTCGCTCCACCCTATCCCTTTTAAACCAGTGGTGCCTTCCTCTGTGTTTCACTTCCGCCTAGTTACTCAAAAGGAGGTACTGGCTCTCTTAATGAGGCTGAAAGTGGACAGATGGGCAGGCTTTGACAAACTTGAACCCAAATTATTGAAAATTGCTGCTCCTGGTATAGCAGCTCCAGTTGCCATGCTCATGAACAAATCCCTACATGAAGGAGGAGTCCCAGAACATTGGCAGACTGCCATCGTTGTTCCTGTACACATAGTTGGTGCAGTAGAACCAATTGAGCACTACCGGACTTTATCTTTACTCTGCTCCCTGGCTAGAGTACAAGAACATCTGGACTATAATAAGGTCCTTGACTACCTGGAGCAAAGGCACCTCTTGACTGAGGTATCCAGTGAACACGGTGACCGACACAATTGAGCACTTACAAAAACAGCGATTCAATTGCAGCACCTGTGTTCAGGGCTACCTGGCAGGGTAGTGACTGGATACCTGGGTGGGCGAGGAAGGGCGACGGGAAGCATATACGTGGAGAGGAAGGCATGTGAGAGGGGGGTGTAGAGGGCAGCTGCTGTTGGTCCGCTTAGCATACCCCCCGACATGCACCCCCTGGAGTTGAGAACTTTGGGGGCATTGAAAGACATACATCAGTCTCGGCACCTCTTGTTGTTTGCGTGCAGTGTGCATCACCCAAATTCATTTTCAGCGATGTACACTCGCTCAAACGGCAATCGCTATTCCACAATTGCCATTCACACATAGAACCCTTGACCGATAGGCAACACGGCTTCAGGCAGCATCATGGTACTGACACTGCCCTTGTCAAACTCGGCCACTAATATCCTGGGTGCCATGGATAAAGGCCTTCTCACCAGAGCAGTCTTCATCGACTTTGCTAAAACCTTTGATCTGGTCAATCATAGCCTCCTCCTAACGAAGCTACAGAACCTTGGCATTGATGCCTTCTTTCCACTGGTTCTCCTACCACCTCACTGATGGATCCCACCTGGTGAGGTGGAAGGGCCATCTCTCCATGAATAAACCTATCCTTGATGGTGTCCTTTAAGGTCCTATCTTAGGCCCCTTCTATCTTCTTTATTTGTAAATGATTTACCAGTGAACTGTGGGGATGCCAGCACACTACTATATGCTGATGATGCAGTACTTTACAGGAGTTCCAGGGACCTCAGCTGCCTCAATGCCCAGGTTCAATCTGACTGCCTTAACTTAGAAAACTGGTTCAAGGCCAATAAGCTGGTCCTTAATGCTAAACAAAACAAGGCTACATTGTTTGGGCCTGGCTAGGCACACCTGCTTACTCTCACTACCTCTTCAGGAACACCTACTTAAGTAGTTGAGTCCACCAAGTACCTAGGATCAGGAAACTTTGCTGTAAAGTGTACATAGACTATATATCACTTACCCTCCACAAGAAAACTGATCTGCTCTACCAACTTGGCAACTTTATTACAAAAGAAACAAGACTCAAAAGTGCCACTAGCATGCTACTTCCCCTCTTACAATATGGTGCCCCAGTCTTGGTCCCTTAGGTGTGCTGAACTCAAACTCAAAATTCTGTACAACAAAATTGGATGCTATGTCACAGGTGCCCCATCCAGGGAACATCACTGTAAATGTACTTTGTTCACTGTACTGGCCGTCACTCGAATGTCAGCTTAAATATAACTGCGCTTTCTGGCCTACAAACTCGTAAAAGGTCCCTCCCCACCCTCTAGCCTGCAAGACACCCCAAAACTCAAGACCCAGAGTAGGGTCTTACGATACACCAGCAATCTCCTATTGGAAACACCTAAAATCAGAACCTGTCTGGGAAAAGAGGCCCTCTGCCTTTTCTGCCCCAACCATTTGGAATTCCCTACCCACTACCCTACTGAACTGCCCAACCCATGGGGGTTTTAAGAAAGGGCTCAAAGATTCATTAATAGAATGGAGCCTCTGTGTCTGCAAAAGGTCTCCTTCATTTTGTTTGATTCTACTCCCTCATCCAGGGATCCCCTCTGTACCTTGTGCCTGCACTTTTGTGTAATCCCAGATTGTTGTTATTAACTCCTTGTCACATGTTGAATGTTTGCTTTTGTACAACAGCTATGCTTTTTTATCCGACTTGTTCTATGCATTTGTCCATTTATTATTTCTACTGTACCTGATTGTATATCTGTAATTAAATTCCGAGTCACCTCTGAAACAGCGACATCTTTGTTTTAGTGGGTCTACCCAGTTAGCAAAATAAATCAAGGTATAAAATAAGTGGGTTCGCCTCGCAATTTGCGACCCAAGATCGGAGAAAAGCGAGTCAACTTTTTGAATGATTAGCAGTCACTGATAATCATTCTGAATTGGCCATGGGTCCTTTAAAAATGCCCTTTTTGGCATTTTGGGCCATGTTTCTTTAAATTTTTTTTCTTTCCTCCTCCCCCATGCCTCTCCTGACTGGCCAGCGATCCCCCCAACCCAGTCTCTGCATGGGCGAAACGTTACGACCTTTGCAACATGACCCCAGGAGAACAGCAAGCAGGTCCAAAAGCTCCAGCCAGAGCAAAACTTAAGGCAAGTTCCAGTTTTCTTTCTTTTTAAATTAATTAGTATTTTTTAGCTCGTTGGTGGTGTCCGGTAATCATTTTTTTTTTTTCTGTTGCAGAGAGGAGTCGCACAGTGGAACAGGAGAGTCAAGGAGGACGAGATGGCGAGAGTAGGGATTGGAGCCGTGCGAAGCAGCGTGGCAGGGCGAGCAGGCGTGACGCAGATACCCAGCAAAGCAACTACGCAGAGAAGCAGCGCGCAGAACTGAGCAGACACTTGGGGGACTCTCTACAAAAAAAAAAAAACACACAACAAGCACAACTTTTAAATTTTGTCTGGGGAGCCTGAAGGAGTGAACTGAATCGGAGGGCATGAGGCAGGGCAGTGGCATGACTGGGAGGGGCGGTCAGGGCAAGGCGGGCACCAAGTTGTGGGCAAAAATTAACGGAGAGGAATCAGGGAGAAAACAACAAGTAAATGTGAACTAACTATTGCTTGGCAGAGTGAAGAGGTGTAAACAGTCTATTTTGTGCCCAGCCCAATCAAATGCCAGTGACTGATCTGGGGGAAAATATCAAACTTAACTGTGCTCTTGCAAACTGTTTGGGAACAGAAAACAAATATTGTGCCCTGGTTTTTCCAGAGAGTTCTGAGGACTTATGTATTGTGCCCTGCTTTTGGCAGAGATGAAGGGACAACAGTGGTTAAACAGTCATGCCCAGCTTTAAAATGCACCCAGCCCTTATTGCAGCAATGACAATGGGGAATTAAGCAAACAAACTGTATTGACTTGGAAGCAGCAGAATATTATGGGAACAGAACAACAAGAAGAAATGTGCCCTGGTTTACTCCAGAGAGTTTTATGAAGGGGACTGGGAAACAAAAGAAAAACGTCTGTGACATTTAAGTAAATGTACCCTGCTTTTAGCAAAGATGAAGGAGACAATGAGTGACATGCCTGCCCTGCCTGCAAATATTGTGCCCAGTCAGCCCTTTTTTGCAGCAGTGATGATTAAGAATGGTGCCCTGGTTTTTCCAGAGTTCTCAGGAGAGAGAGAGGAAACAATGCAGTAAAAAAAATTATCTGTGCCTGCACTACTTTGGCAGACATGAAGGGGACCAAAAAAAAAAAATTACACCTGCTCTGTTGCACTGGGGAAGTTGTAACTCTTGTGTACCCTACCCATCAGACCAGAGGGGACATTACAAATTAAGACACTAGCCCTGCTGCCAGCTAGAGTTTTACTGCAGCAGTGAACTCTGGGGAAGTGTTTGTTCACAACTCTGAAATATTAAGTATGTGCCCAGCCTATGGCAGAGATCGGGGACACACAAGACTATGTATGCCCTGCTGCCCTGCAGCAGTGAATTTTTAGGGAAGTCAAGTGCTCTGTTCACAGCTCTGAAACTTAAAGTGTGTGCCATGCTTATGGCAGAGATCGGGGACATGTCTGGACTATGCGCTGCTGCCTTCAGCTTTCCTGCAGCAGTGAACTTTGGGGAAGTGTTGACTGTTCACAACTCTGAAACTTTAAGTGTGTGCCCCGCCTATGGCAGAGATGGGGATATTTTGGGGGAGGGGGGCTTGGGGATCACAGCAACTCTGCAGCTGCCCTTTTTTTTTTTTTCCTCCTTACAGGGAGTTAGCCAGATTACAATAACTTGATGTGTTAATTCACAGCTAGACAGAGCCTTGTTTTGCTAACTTCAAACTTTTTAATTATAGTCTGAAATGGTTGGAGTTAAATTAGCAACTGCAGAGAGATGGTGCCAAAAAATATGATCCAGAAAAAAAACTGCCTACAGAGTAGCAGTGAGGGACACTTTGCAGTGCGTGTTAGTTGCAAACTGTGCTGCGAGTACTGAGATGAGCTATGTAAATTGAGGAACTTCAGTGCGCCATTAACTGCAGGGAGTACAGGCCCCCAGCTAAAAGCTGACACCATCGGGAAACATCTTCTGACAGAGCAACACAAGAAAGCTGTTAGCATTTTCAAATTTGGTAGAACAAGGTCACTACTTGATATATATCGCCATACCACAGTTGGTAAGTTTAAAATAGGGGGGCTGTTAAGTCTCGGTCCAAACTCCTAAAACTTGTTTATTTGCAGGGAGAGCTTTCAGTAATGCAGAGGACCAGCACAGAACGATTCTAGGCAGGCTGATGGAGATCCTGTATATGGTGGCCAAAGAGGACATCCCTATTAAAAAGTTTGAAGCAACAGCAGAACAAGAGGAGCGCCATGGAGTTCCTTTGGGCAATAAATACATTAACGCTGTCAGTGGGAAAGAACTCACAATGTGTATTGGCAAGAACCTAGAAGAAAACCTGCTGGCAACTGTCAAAAAATACCAATTATTTGTCACTAGTGCTTATGGACGCTAGTACTGACAGTGGTGTAACTGAAAAGGAACTGGTTTACGTAATTTATGTAAATCCCATCAGTGGTCAAGTGAAGACTAAGTTTTTACAAATGAAAGCTGTATCAGATGACACAAGCGGAGGATTGAAAAATCTCCTTTTAGACATTTTTACAGAGTCTGGCCATAATATGAAATACATGGTCGGGTGTGGACCTGATGAGGCATCTGTCAACATGCATGTAAGATGGGGTATCGCTGCTCTTTTAATGGAAGACATACAGTGGTTAATTGGTGTTCATTGTTTCTCACACAGATTAGAACTGGCCATAAAAGACGCTTTGAATAACACCGATTTCAACGATGTTTCAAACTTTCTGACCCAACTGTTTTATCTCTATCAGAAAAGTCCTAAGAGACTCAGAGTTACAGTCCCTTGCCCAGGCCATGAAGATGTCAGCTGAAAAGCCCAAGAAGGCCCATGGCACACGTTGGGTGCAGCATAAACTTCTTGCCACCCATGCTGATATCAAATCATTCCCCATAATCTGTGCCTAATTAGAATCTATGGCCACAGACCCAACCCATGACCAGGCTAAAGCCAAGGAGTGTTGCAAATTATGACTAAATTCCAAATGGTGGCACACCTTTTGTATTTTGAACAGCTGCTTCAGCCACTTGCCAAGTTCTCACTAGCACTTCAAAAAGAAGCAACTGAAATGCCAGAGCTACTTAGCTCTGTTGAAACCTTGAGAAACACTCTTGACCATGCTAAGCAGAGTGGTCCCATAGGTGGCAGTGAACTTGACATTCTCTTAAAAAATGGGTCTGATGTTCTTTCAGGAGCATGTGCTGAAGTCACATACAAGGGTGTGAAATTAACACATTTTAGTGGCCAACTCGTTAAAACTTTTAAACAGCAAACTAAGAAATGCTTTACAAACCTTGAAAACTGTTGTGAACAAAGGTTTGGTTTGACTGATGAAAGTAATACCTAAAACCCTGCAAACGTGTTAGATACCAGACTCTGGCCAACTGCAGACAGAAAGGAACTGGAGCTGTATGGTAACAGTGACATTACTGCAGTAGCTGACCACTTTTCAGCACTTTTGCAGCTTGTGACAGTACTCTGCTACTTGCAGAATGGCAAGAGCTTAAGATTTTTGCTCAAACCAATTTTATCAATCTTTCTGCCTCTGCTACCTGGTCAAAGTTGGCATGTGATTTCCAAAATCCTTATCCAAATCTGTTGAGAGTATTTCCTGTGTCTAATGCAATTGTAGAAAGGTGTTTTTCAACTATGAACAAGGTAAAAAACTGACTGGGGAGCCAGTCTGGCAAAGGATACTATAGACATATTGATTTGTATTAAAAAGCATGGCCCCCCCCTTCAGCTGAACTCAACCCAGACAGGGCTAGACACATATTTTTAAGTGCTAAACCAAGATATCGAGATGATTTGGCAGCGGAGGATGGTGGACCACCCCCAGGTCCCTATCCCCAAAACAGGCCAGAATTACCGGCTACATGCCTGGTGGAGAACAGTAGCAAAATAGATTGCATCCGACCGGCCCGGTGGCGCTGAGGGTTGAGGCGCGGGACGCCACACCTCGCGCCACGCCGGTGACCCGGGTTCGGGAACAGACTCGGGTCGTCGGGGGTCGGCAGGGGGAAGGAGGATCGAAAGGCCCCAACGGATGCTCTCTCCTTCGGGAGGTACCAGGGGGTGTTTAATACACCTGACGCCCGGGAGAGCCGGTGGAAGCACCGACTCTCGGGGCAACGGCGGCTCCCTTGGGTTGGGAGTCGGGGAGGGGAGGACGCCATTGGCACTTGGCAGGCGTGCGTAAGCATGTTCCGCCCGAGCTGGCCTCCTCAGCGGGTGGGAGGGGAGGACAGAAAACCGGAAAACAACCCTCGTCGCTCCGGATGACGGCCGCTCCAGCCACCCAGTCCGCAAAAACATGGGCAGACCCCGCTGTGCAAGGTGCTCCGAGGGAGTAAGGAGGCAGGCAGGAGACACCTGAGATGCACTCTAGGGGCAGACTCAATGGGGGACTGGTGGGCATTGAGCAAGCCCGAAGGAGTGGAGCGACAAGGGCGTTCAGGAGGGGATAAAAAGAAATTTCCAAAAAAAAAAAATAGATTGCATCCAATCCTTGTTGGTAACTGTGTGGTTGATCACGGTCCCAGGTGCTGGAGTTTTTATGCTGGGGCAAGGGTTCATTATCTTTATTTTGTCACGACTCATGCTCACAAATTGAATTCACAGTCTGCTTTGGCAGACATCCTATCTCAGCTCTTAAAAATGTATGTGTGCTGCTACACATTGCTGAATTTCTGGAAATAGCTAAATACAGCAGATATTAGTCTCAGAAACTTGCGTAAATGTTATTTTATCAATATATAGCAAAATTAATACATTTTATGGGACTTTGAGCAAAAATATAAATTTTTGGTAACTGCTAACCAACTTCGGCCAATTGGCAATCATTTTTTTACTTTGGATTAGTGGAGGCCACTAATCAAGTATCCGACACTAATTTATACCTTGTAAATAAATAAATAAATAAATAAAAATTTCAAGGGCACCAGCATGTGAGACACGGGGGAAACAGGGTTCCTCACCAGGGGTTTCATGTGAAGTATTCCCTTCACAAAAGGTACAGGAGACCTCCAAATGAGTCAACGTTTTGCATTCCACCAAAGTGTGGTAGGCGGACATGGCAGACAAGTGGACCTTCAGTGAGGAATAACTAAGTCCAAGGTCGGAGAGGTGCAGCAGATACTACAAGACCTGAGGAACAGGGCACAAAAAAAAAAAAATAATAAATAAATAAATAAATAGAGTCCCAACCCTTGGAGGTCACCCAGATAGAGAATCTCTTGCATTTCATCACATAGGTGGTTCTTATAGATGGCTTTCTTGCCTCTGCAAGGACTTCAGTGACTTCGAAGGAGACTCTGAAGCGGGATACTGTTATGTCTGAAGGTGCCACGCATTCAGGCGAAGGGACCCCAGGTCTGGATGGACCAGCCTGCCCTGATCCTGAGTCAGAAGGTCCTGGCAGAGGAGAAGAGGAACAGAAGGCTCTACCGTCAACTGCTGGAGCAGAGGAAACCATACTTGGCGAGGCCAATATGGAGCAATAAGAACCATCTGAACTCCCTCCGCTTGCAGTTTGAGGAGTACCTTCTGCAAGAGCAGGAAGAGAGGGAGGAAAGGCATACAGTGGCCTCCCCGTTCAGCAAACAGACAGCGTGTCTCACCAAAAGACACAAGTCCCGAGAACGAGCAAGCAAAACCTGGGTAGTTTTGCATTGTATGAGGAGGTGAACAGATTGACATCTGGGAGACCCCAGAGGTCGAATATGCTTTCGACCACTGACTGTCACAGTTTCCACTCATGAGCCCTTGCCTGAATGCAGCTAAGACTGTCTGCTAGGATGGTTTGGATGTCCGGGACATGCACTGCTGAGAGCTGGAGCCGAACCACCCAGTACGACACTTGCATCGCTTTCCTGTAGAAGGGGTACAATCAAGCGCACCCATTTGTTCAGGTACCAGACCACACACATGTTGTCCAACTGGACCAGGAGTGGTCCCGGGAAGAGGAGGGGTTGGATGGCCTGAAGGGCGCACAGCTCTGCACGCATCTCCAGCACGTTGATGTGCAGTGAGAGCTCCCACTGAGACCAGGATCCCTGGGTTCTGCGATCACCCAGATGTGCTCCCCAACCCTGACCAGAAGCATCCGTGCTCAGGGACTGAAGTGGAGGGGAGAGGCTGAAAGGGAACCCCTGGGCAGAGATTGTCCTGCTCTTGCCACAGGAGATCCTTCCTCATTGGATTGGACACAAGAACCCTATGGTCCAGGTCATCCAACCTCTGGTTCCACAGAACCCTGAAGGTCCATTGTGTGACTCGCATGTGGAGCCAAGCCAGAGGTACTGTGGGAATAGCTGCCGCCTTAAGGCCTAGGAGGCGGAGGACTTTTCTAGCCATAGTGCAGTGGCTGGAGGCCACAAGTTGAGCTTGTCTCTTCAGCGTTTCTGCCCTGTCTAAAGGGAGGAAGGCCTGACCCTGTGTGGTATCCAAAATCACTCCAATAAATTGGAGGCACTGAGAAGGAGTAAGGTGAGACTTAGGGTAGTTCACCATGACCCCTATCCTATGAAACAGATCCAGGGTAGCTGCTAGGGAGGCCTCCAGGTTGGGCCTCAATGGGGCTGACAGAAGCCAGTCATTGAGGTACAGGAACACATAGTAACCCTGGCGCCGAAAGGCCGCCGCCACCACCAACAGACACTTGGTAAAAACCCTGGGTTTCAAGGACAGGCCAAAGGGGAGGGCCTTGAATTGGAAATGCTCCCCCTGAAGGAAAACCTGAGGAAGCAGCGGTGGGCAGTGAAAACTGGTATATGCAAGTAAGTATCCTGCATGTCCAGTGCGCACAGCCAGTGTCCCTGGTGGAGGAGTGGCAACAGCCCTGGGAGGGTTAACATGTGAAACCTTTTGTACTCCACTTACAGGCTGAGCATGCTGAGGTCCAGTATGGGTCAGAGGTCTCCCGTCTTTTTGGGGACCAGGAAGAAGTGGGAGTTTTAAAAAAAAAAAACCTTCCTCCCTGCCTCCGAGGAACATGCTCTATGGCGAATTTCTGCATTAGAGCTGAAATTTCCCCTTTGATGAGTGGGACGTGACCCTGCGGGTAATGAGAGTGACCTGGAGGATTTTCTGGAGGTCTCTCTAAGAATTCCAGTATGTGACCTTGAGCTATGAGCCGAAGTAACCAGGAGTCCTTCGTGATCGCTTCCCACCCAGACAGGTGACTGCCAAATCTGCCCCTACTGGCTCCTCCAGAACAGTTCGCTGTGGGGCGCCACGAGTCACAAGGCAGAAAAGGGTGGGGAAGCGCCACCCCGGAAGCTCTTTGAGCTTTGGGGGGTGGAGCCCGAAGAGGGAGCCAGATGTTTGCCCTGACGTTTGGCAGGCTGCTGCCTCTGTTGGCGCCTTTGCTGGTGACAAAAGGGCTGCTAAGGCTTCAGACTGGTATGACAGAGGGAATGCATGGACCAAAGAGCCTTACTTCACTCTGCAGGTCAGTCATGATGTCCTGAATGTCCCCCCCTCCACCAACAAAGAGCACTGAGCCTCGGGAAGGGGCAACCAGGATTGATGCCTGGACATCCTGGGCGAATCTGGACAGCCAGGAATGACTGCATATACAGACTGCCATTGCCGTGCTTATAGCAGAGGCATCCATGGTGTCATAGGTCGCTCACAGGGTGTGTCTACAGGTAATTTCTACCACCTTGACCGTCTGCTCGATCTGTGTCTTGGCTTCAGAGTCTAGAAAGACTGAAACAGAGTTCTCAGCTGGCCCAATATGGCCTTCTGGTAGCAGACCATGTGGGCAACATAGTTCAAAGCCTGCAGGGCCAAGGTAGAGGATGAGTAGACCTTTCGGCCAAACTGGTCCAGTTGTCTCGACTCCTAATCTGAAGCGGAGGTCCGCCGGCCCGGTGGCATCGAGGGCTGAGGCACTGGTCACCTAACCTCGCATCACGCCAGTGACCCATGTTAAGGAACGGACATGGGGCGCTGGGGGTTGGCAGGGTGGAGAAGGATTGAGCGTCCCCAGGACTGCTCTCCTTTTCCGGGGGGGGGGGGTTGCAGGGCTCAGTGTTCGCCTGCCACCTAGCGGAGGCTGGGAGGTAGCACATCGGCTCTGGAGACCGTGGGCGAGAGTTGTGGCAGGCGCTTGGCGGGTATGCACGCGGAAGCGTGCACACCACCACCTGGCGCCATTGCACATCGCAACCTCGGGGGATAAAGGAACAAGGGAAAATGGAGAGTCCTCTGTGAATGACAATGGTCCCCCTCCACTATGGCTCGGGAAGGCACCTCCCCGAACACTAAATCCGGTCCGGTGGGTCGAGTCCTTCCCACCCCTGCCATGAACGGTAAGTCGGGGATAGGGAGGCCTCATACCCGTGCACGAGTGGGAGGGGGACGTCAGATGCAGAGCAGAGGACTCCAGGAGGCAAAAAAAAGCAACTGCAAAAAAAAAAATAAATAACTAAATAATCTGGAGCAGAGGTACTCATGTGCTTCGGCTGCTTAGAGCGGTCGTGAGCTGCATTGATGACCACCAAATCCGCCTTAGGATGGTTCACTGGATGGTCTTTCCCTTCAAGGGTATGGTATTACCTGTCCACTTTCTTTGAAAAGGCAGTGACAGACTACAGTTGCTACCATATAGTGGTGGCTAGGTCGTCATGAGGCCCCGTCCAAAGGGAGACGAGTAGAGGAATGAGCTCTGGGAGGTTGAGATGCTCTGCTAACCTCAGACACTGGGGATCCTGCTTCTCGATCTTTCAGCCATTAGCCTCCCGAATTTTCCGGAGGATATCCATGAAGGAGGGAGTCCTCTGGGGGAGACTTAGTGGTCTCCTTATGCTTAGGCTAGGGATCATGGGGTGGGGTCAGCCAGACCGGCGTAGGAAGCACAGCTGGCTGGTGTCGGTTCAGTTCAGAAACTAACAGATCCCTTGCCCGGCCCCACCAGGAGTCAAAAAGTTGAGGGGGAGGTGTCGGAGGAAAAAAAAGAGGAGAAAGAATAATTGTCAGCAGTTAAATAGTGCTTTTCATTCACAACATATCCCAAAGTGCTTTACAAGTAATGCTAGACTGGTAGTGAAGTGACTGAGCGTATAGTGGCGGCCATATCGCACATCAACACCAACACACAGCCTGGACAATTGTATGAACCGGTTTTATAGGAAGGAGAATGTTGGCCAGAACATCGGGAATGTCCCCTACTCTTTGTGAAGAATGCCCTGGGTTCTTTAACTTCCACCTGGACACCCATCAGGACAACACCAGGATGGGTAGAAGGGACCTCTGTTTAATGTCTCATCCAAAGGATGGCACACCCCAGCAGTACAGCACCACCCTAATACTGCATTCGGATGCCAGCATTTTAGGTGCAAGTCCAATCCCGGTGTGGGACGAGAACCCACACCCTTCTGGTCCAGAGGCGGATGTGCTAACAACTGAGCCACGCTGAGGAGGCAGGAATACCGGGACATAGGCCAGATTCTAATAGCTTGGTGTTGGATAACCCAGCATCGGGGAACCTGGCTTTGGGTTTGGATAGCCTGGTATCTGGTACCCTGGGTAACCCAGCGTGGGAGGATAGTTTGGTGTCGGGTAGCCCGAAAAGGGCCCAGAGGGCGGAGCAGAAGGACATGACTGAGGCCCCAAAGGAGGGCCAGAGGGTCTAGGCTGAGGATTATCTGGTGGCAGACCCACAGGGGGAGTCAGCGTTGGCGGGCGGTTCCAGAGTAAGGTCCAGAGGGTCCAATATAGGGCCCACCGGTGCGGACAATTCGATTGGGTCAGCGTGCGGTGGTACATCCAGCTCCAAGCGGGTAGGCAAGTCAGGGAGGAGGCAGAGTGGTGCCTCGAGAGGGGGATTCCTCCCGAGGCTGCTGCAGCCGGAGCAGCAGCTGGCGCTGGTCCTGAGACCCTACGTCTGACCTCAAGTCGGGGTCCGACGTAAGCACCGGGGCTGTGCAGTCATCGGCAGGGCTGCTGTCTGACTTACCAGCTGAACCACCTGACTTAGACCCAGGAAAAGGTTTGATGGGCCTAAGGGTGGCAACCTCCGAATCCCCGGAGATCCCCGTCTGAGCCGTAACAAGCTTGGGTGGGGGGATGGGGCCAAAGGCTGCTTCCAAGGAAGAGGAGTAGGTTTGGCCAGAGGGGCACTCTCCTTGCTGGTAGAGGGCCACTCGATGGTCATGATCTCCGAAGAAAGCCGCTGAGATGGAGACCAATTTCTTCCTCGATATCAAGACCTCCCTTAGCCAAGGGAGAGATTGGATCATCCTTGGGGATGTCAACCTAAACTGGCAGTTCCCTTACTGTGACTCCACCAAGGAATACTTACTTGGCCTTGGCCTCCACCAGCTCATCACTATACCTACCAGAACCAACTACAAGACTGGGTCTCAGTCCCTCATTGATTGGGTCCCGGTCTTGCACCCCTCCCGTGTCACCACCTCTGGAGTTCTTCCCAATTCAATCAGCAATCACTGTGCTGTTTTCTGCCGCTGGTCCACAAAATTCCCCCACCCACGGAAATTCGTCCAAACCAGGCATCTAAAGAAGCTGCATGACTCAGAGTTTGCCAGAGCTGCCCTAGCTCAAGACTGGTCATTCACTGAAAACATTTCGGACATTGGCAAAATGCTTGAAGCCTTTAGCAATAAGTTCCTTGCCTTATGCGACCATTTCATCCCGCTTAATAAAATCCAGGTCAAGGGATGTAGCAAAAAAATGGATCACCCCAAGCCTCGCAAGCTAGTGAGGAACAGGGACCGTGCCTGGAAGTTATACAGAAACCCCCCAATAATTTCAAACCCTCAGGAAGAGGTGCAATCCTCCACAAGAGCTGCTAAATCCTCCTTCATCCTGGAAAAACAACTTGCTGCCCAGGGGAACCCAAACAGGACTCGGAACATCCTCAACAACCTCATTGGGAGGGGACTCTCCGATGAACAGTTCTGTATCCCCTTCGATGGGACTATCACTACCAAGCCAGGAGAAATAGCCTCCCTTATCAATAAATACTTTGGTGACCTGGACCAGTAGAAGCTCAGCTCCCCTCCCACCCTCGCCACCCCCGAAGTCTCCCACCCCAGGTTCCACTTCAGATACCTATCCCCTGCCCAAGTAGTCAAGCTAACAGAACTAACGACCTCAGACCTTCAATGGGCGCAGACAACATTGACTACAGAGTTCTCCATCTTGTCTGTGACTCCCTAGCCGTCCCACTAACAAACATCCTCAACCATTCTCTCTGCATGGAATCTTTCCCCAAAGCATGGAAGTGTGCTATTATTACACCTCTATACAAATCTGGTCCCAAGGATCTAGTATCCAACTACCAGCCTATCTCCCTCCTCGCTTCTCTCTCCAAAATCCTAGAGAAAGTGTTCCACAGGCAAACCACTGAATTCCTCTCCAAGTACAACCTGATCACGGATGCCCAGCATGGGTTACATGCTCACCACAATACCGAAACAGCCCTCATCAATTTCACCCACTCCACAGACAAAGCCAACAATGAAGTCCTCTACACCTATGCTGCATTAGTGGACTTCACCAAAGCCTTCGATCTCGCTGATCATGAAGTCCTCAACACCCTGGCTGGCCTACATTTCTCATCTGAGGTCTGCCTCTGGTTCAAGGATTACTTGATCTGTAGATCCCATCGCACCTTGATCAGCGGTGTCCTCTCTGAATCCTGCCCCATCAAATTCACCCTGGTCGTCAACTCCCTGCCTGACATCTACACCTCCACCAAACTCATTCTCTATGCTGATGATGCAGCCCTATTCTGTCAGGACAAAAACCCCACCACTCTCACTAACAAACTCCAATTCAATTTCAGCAGACTTCACACCTGGTTCATGTAAAAAAGGTCTCGTACTCAACTCCAAAAAAAACTAAGTTCATGACTTTCTCCAGCCTCGCAAACCCCTTGGCCTTGACCGCTCCCTTTATAACAACCTTAGCAACTCCACTGAAATAGTCAATGAATTCAAGTACCGTGGCTTACTCCTGGACAGCCACCTCAATTTCGATGTCCACACTAGCCTCAAAATCAAAAAAGCCCACCAACGTCTCAGTAGCCTCCATAGAACTAAGCAGTACCTTAACAGGGAATCCAAATCTCCCTTTGTTTCCAGCTTCCTCCTTCCTGTTTATGATGATGGTTCCCTTGTCTCCCTTCTACACCTCTCCACCAAACACTTCTCCAGACTCAGGAGCTCCTACCATAACGCTGAAGGGGAGAGAGAGATGGGGATTAGCGAGCGAGTGTGTTTTGGGGGGGTCTTCAATTCAGGGCAGGGGATTATTTTGAATATTGTGCAAAGGTTGGGGGGGAGCAGGTTCCAGACGCAGCATCTTACATATGAACATACCAAAGAGCCATCAGAAAAAGGTCAATTGGTCTATCAAGTCTGATCATTATTATTACAGTGTCCCTGGCTTAGACATTGACCCTGCCCCCTCTCCCCCATCAAACCCTTCCTCAGAACTCCCCCCCACGGTCCCATGGGTTCCCCTTATGCCTATTCAAGGCCCTCTTAAATGTGGCCACCACTCTTTTTGTGAAAAACTGCTTTCTAACATCCTTTCTAACTCCCCCACCAACTTCAAACTGTGCCCCCTCATGGTTCTGTTGTCACTTAGCTTGAAGAGACCTACCCTACCCACTCTATTTATCCATTTCAAGTACTTGAAGGTCTCTCTCTCCCCCTCTCCGGAGTACATTCTCGGGACTTCCAGACTCCCTTCATAGGACTTCCCCTGCTGACCCATGATCACCTTGGTCGTCCTTCTTTGGACCCTCTCTATCAAGCTGATGTCCTTCTTATGATATGGACACCAGTACCTTACTCCATATTCTATATGTGGTCTCCCCAGTGACCTGTACAAGGGCAGTATGACCTTGTTTCGCCTATTACTGAAGCCCCCGGATATACACCCCAACATCCTGTTTGCCTTCGCTGCTGCCTTTTTTGTATTCTAAGGAAAGATTCAGGTCACTACTGATCACCACCCCATGATCCTTTTCTTCCTGGGGTGCTGCCACCTGGATCCCCCCCCCAGGTAATACTCAGTCCCTGGATTCCTGCCCCCAATGTGCATTACTTTGCATTTCTTGGCACTGAAGCTAAGTTGCCAGATCCCCAACCATCTCTCAAGTTTACCGAGGTCTCCCTTCAGGTCCTGTATCTCTTCCACTGTGTACAGCCTCCAACAGTTTGGTGTCATTCACAAACAGGCACATATTGTCCTTTATGCCCTCCCCAATGTCGTTTATGAAGACATTGAACAACACAGGCCCCAGCACCGATCCCTGCAGGACCCCGCTGGTGACCTCCCTGGTGCTAGAAAATTCTCCCCCCATTTTCTCCCCAACCTCAAGGTCTATCAGTTTCCTTATTAGTCTCATAATGTGGCACAGAATCGAAGGCCGTGCCGAAATCTAGGTAAATGATGTCCACTGCCTGGCCCCCATCCACCACTCTTGTGACCCAGTCAAAAAAAATCATTCAGGTTCGTCTGACCTGATCCTCCTCCACCCATAAACCCGTGCTGCCTCTCATCCTGGAGACCATTCTCTTCTATGTAAGGCAAGACAAATTTTATTTAAAAAGACACCCATCCCGGAGGCTCTGGGCGCTGTACAGCAATCAAATAAATACAACACAACACAATAATAATCAATTAAACACACTACCAGCCTCTCCTTAAGTGTGGTCTCCAAGAGTTTGCACACCAGTCTTACGTTATAAATTTTATATTTTCATTAGGAGGAGGGAGGTGGGGGATAGTGAGTGTGTTGGAGGGGCTCCAGCTCTGATCTGTGGATGGGGGGGGGCTTTATTAGGTGATGAAACAGTGAGGGCAACACAGCTTTACTAGCTTTAGCAATTACGGGAGAGATTTCAGATTTTAGGAAATTGGATGTCACATCAGATAATCCTAAAATCTGAGGCGTTTCTTTTAAGGATATTGGATTTTGAGGACCAATATCCTAAAACAAATCTATTACCCTAACTATCCACTTTTAAAAATGTATTATCTAAGCAACCTTACTGGATACTCAGCAGCAGACCACACAGAGTAGGTAAATCAGGGACCTACCTGAATTCCTCAAGTGATAATTTTGTATTTCTAGAGGCAGAAAATAGGATCATTAACAGACCAGTACCGAGGTTAATAAAAAATCTAATAAAACAGGTCAACAGATGTAAACAGACTCCACTACGAGCTTGGCAAGTAGATCAACTGTGATGGACTAACCATCATCTCAGATACAGACACAACTTGGTCCTTCTTCACAGGTAAATTCACATCTGTATGTGGCAAATTCCTCCTGACAAAACAAGCCAGAATCCAGAGGCCACTGCAAGTATAATCCCATATTTAATCACCTGTGGCAACAGGAAAACACGTGGCCCATCCTCAAATCAACTAATTTCAACAGGGACTGGGAGGCATGTACTGTAGATGCCATAGGAACAGGGCCACTGCACTCACACGCAACGCCAGGTCAGCCTTCTGGAGATGTTCAGCAAGTCCTCCAGAAATTTCTGGGTAAGGATCATCTCTCTCTCCTTTGCAAGGACTAATCTGACAGCATCATGCATCAAGTCTATTATCACAATATAATCACAGATAATTCCAACACTGCAGACACAAATGATAGTATCACAATATAATTACAGATAATTCCATCACTGCAGACACACTTTTTCCAGTTGTTTTACCCGGCGTAACACACTAAGCTGAAAGCTTGTTTACAGGTGCGACCTGGGAGCACAGGGAAGTTAAGTGACTTGCTCAAGGTCACACAGTATGCAACTGGGCGCTATGGGATTCAAACCCAGGTTTCCAGGATTTGCAGCTCGGAGCCTTAAACCACTGCGCTATACTGCCTCCCTGTAAATTTTTACTTTTATCACTCTAACCCTCACTCCACCGGCTTCATTCCTGTATTCTTAATAATGCCGAGCTACCAATAGCTAGGCAAACACACTGCATGCATATTTTGCTGGGCCACAGACTCTGAAAAACGCAAAGAGAAGATCTTGTTTTTCTGAAAATGTCTAATATTTCCTGCAAACCAGTCTTTCTAGTAGTCCCAGATACACATTAACAGGAACTCTGATATAATAAAAAGCCTCCTTTTTTTTTTTTTTATATAAACTTACTTTATAATTTATTTTACCCAAGACAGTCCAGCTGAGATACAGCATCTTGTTTCCAGTGGGGTCCCGCTTCTACTTATTACATCTGCAGCTGGGTGGATTGGAGCACTGTGAGGCTAGCGATTTACTCAAGGTCATAGTGAGAATCTGGCTCTAGCAGGGGGTTGCTCCTGCAATCTCCCAATTCCTACGCCCGTTTATCACATGTTGTATTCACCGTCTCAAAACAAAACCTTTTACGTTCACCTGGTTATTACCTTTTCTAGACAACACAGCTTTCTAAACTAACAGCGCTGGCACATTTTTTTCTCAGTTTCACTCAAAAAAAAAAAATGTAATGCACATATAACTTTGCATTTTTTTTGTAAGCCCCTGCCCACTGCAAATTATGCAACCAGTACAAGCTCATCCTAATGCCACAGAAATAAAAAAAACAATAAAAACAACAAAATGCTGAAATGCAGGAAAGGCTCTTCATTATAAAAATCCTCATTACTTTTCAAAGCACTCTGACCCTTGATCAAAGCTAAAATAACTTCCCACGTGAGAATTTCTAATTCCATTCCAACTTCTAAAGGACTATTTACGCCACATTATTAAAACAGCATTTTTATGAAAAAGCAGGGATTTACCACAATCACCAGTGCACTCATCAAGGGGAAGACTATACTGAGCATGATTTGGTGCTCTGCACTGAAGTATAAAACAAAGGCACTGCATCGTCATAAGCCTTCCCACCAAAAACAAGGACTTGTGTTACGAACCTGATTATGAGCTTGTGATTCCAAAGAGCCAAGGACTGTCCACACACATTACTGACAATGAAGGAGTCTAGCCTGACACTGAATATTTCTATAGTGTAGCAGTTTATACTAACAGTCTGTTATGCAGTTGTGTGCCTCCTATTGATCTCCTACATCTTCCACATGCAACCACAACTGGATGAAACAGAAAAAAAAAAATGTTGTCTGAGAAAGTATGCATGTTAAACACGTTTCAAATAAGTTAGTAAGAACCCATCACGGGGCGTGCGGTAATGCTAAATAGATGTCTGCCATCTGGATAATAATCATGAGAACACCCCTAGAAAGCACTTCACTATAGCATTACTGCACACCAGGGCTGCTGGGATGCAGGGCAAGACTAGTAGCCCATCAGGATGTGGGCCCCTTTTAGTGGAGCAGCGCAGAGTCTCCAGAACGCATTGCTGGCTTCTAAGGACACTCAAGCCGCTGCCTGGTGTGGTGCCAACCCGCTCTGTAGCAGGACATGCTAAAGCAGCTCCAAAGGAACACTGCTGAAGTTCAAAAACTAGGTCTGGGGCCCCTAGGGTTTTATTCTGGGACTCCTGGACCTCCAAAATGCACACGCTATCATAAGTTCTGCGCACACCAGTAGGTAAATGGCTCACAGTTCGTGAACATGGTATTGTATTGGGCTATACAAAAGGAGATCCAAAATGTGGCCATGCATCAGTATGAAACTGATGCACTGCTCAGGTTTATTTTGTAGCAAATTAAATTCATTTTTCAAACCAGTTTATAATGTCATGTGGAGCATCCTCAGACTATGGTAAAATGATACTTACTGTCCCACTTGGACCTGAAAAAGACACATCCCTAACCCTTTTGCCAGACTTCTGGGGTAACAACTTCCCACGTGTCTGTCACTCGCAGATCACAAACTTGTGTGCTCTGAGGCTGCCTGCTCCCCACAACAGTTTATTATGTACCGATAAAGGCTTTGCACTGGGCTGTGGGGGTTACTATTACGTTATTTACTGGGAAGGCCGCAGGTGTACTAGTAGTCTCCATTCCCAACGATGCCAGTATTCCCCTCACTACAAGGAATATAAAACAATCTTTCCTGTCAAGTGTATATTTTGGTTTCAAGTCAGTGAAAGATATTCAAACTCCTCTCTCACAGAGATTCTTTATTTGCATGATCCCCTGTCTAGTCCACCACAGTACACCTTGACAGCCATAGCAGCAGTAGTAAAATTCTTAGTTTTTTGACAGGATAAAAACTTTTAGGAGCAGTGCGGCCATATTGTCAAAGCTGTCCTGCAGCTCATGCAATTCTAGGTAGCAGGTAACAAAAGAATTATGATTTTGTTTTCTTAAATTACAAATAAAATAACATTTAATAATCATAAAACAAGTTATAGTTCATATAAAATCAATGGGCACACTGGGAATCCATGGCCCTCAGATTTTAATAACATGGCCAGTAGGAGCGTGCAAATACCTTATCCTGAATATTCAGGCTGAATATTCTACATGGGGCCCAAAACATCTGGCTATTTGGTATTCATGTTCAGGGGATCTAAACAAACAAACAAGAAAGTCCCCCACCCTCCTCCCCAGCCCAGATCATTAAATCCAAGCCTCCCCATCCCCCACCCTCTGTTAGTATCCTAATCCCGCTCTCCTCCACCCAGCACCCACAATTTGATATTTTAGTTGGAAAAACTTACATGATGGGCAACCAGCAAAACCCTCCACCTCCATGCCTGGCCGTCATCTAAGCGCTCATTTGGTGGGTGCTGCCGGAGGGGGTGAGTCACTTTAAGCGCAAATGAGCACTCAGATGGTGGCCGGCAGTAGAGACAGATGGGTTGTGTCGGTCTCCCATCGTGGGAGTTTTTCCAACTAAAATATCAAACTGTAGGTGCTGTGGGTGGCACTAGGTTACTAACAGAGAGCGGGGGGACAGGGGACTTATTTAATGACCTCCTTCCCCCTTCTAGGACCTTTGACTAAGCCTGACCTCCAGGCTGCTACCCCCTTTTCTGCACTGTGCTCCCTTAACGCTCATCTCATGATGGATGTCAGTAACTGGTTCATTTTTGTTTTTTCTTCTACTCGCAGAATGTATTTTTTCACCTTTACTTAACTGATATTGTAATCCCCAGGAATTATTGAAATGTTTATAGAAATCATGCTATTTGTCTTTGTACTATTGTACAGCATTTGTTGTATTTCTGTCTGTTCTTGTAACTTGATTGTATATTGTTTTCCTGACGTGGAACCTTTAAAAAAAGAGCATTTGTTCAAAGGTGTTTTCTGAACAATTGAAATAAATAAAATAAACAATTTGGGCTGAAAGATTTTATTTTATTTTTTTAAATAGTATTTCTCCAATAGGCAAGGGACAAACAGTACCATTGTTCTTTATTCAGATGCAAATAACGAACAGTGCATTATTCGTGTTATTTGGGAAATACTATTCATTACTCGCACACCCCTACTGATCAGTATTTAAGCCGTTACTTAAACAATTGAGCACTGTGCAGTAATCAGCTAGGTAACATTATCAGTTTCATACGTTCACTAGCATTTTGGGAAATGGTCAGTAGATTCCTATACTTTTATTGAATTTTAACTAGAGAAAAGAGATCATTTTTACCACTAGCTAAAATGTATTCTTAGGTGATAAACAAGTTTTACTGGCGAAAGCTCCTTTTCACAGTGCTCAATGACTTGATCCAATCTTAAGGACAGTTACACGTATCCACAAATGTATAAACCCAGTGCTGTTTTAAAACCATTGACAGTTTTACTCCCTTTCATATTTAGCAGTAATGAATTGCAACTTTTTGGTACAGTGTATTCTAGAGTCATTTCATCATAATTGGTATTCACTTTAGGTGTGTAGAGCTGTCTTTCTTTTATCTCCCTCATGCTACCACATCTTGATGGTTCGGGACTTCAGAGAATAGCTCGATGCCCTGTTACAGTTCCCTTGGCCATTTTCAAGATCACTAAAGGCCCACGTTTCTCACATCTTGTCTGCAATGTGTCCCATTTTAGTTCGCACAACAGTTTATAGTGATGAATTTCGTACACTCATCTTGACAAAAACCTAGCCATTTTGTTGTAGGTAGTGTCACGCTGATCCAGAAACCATTTGCTAATATACTGGTATATTTTACACTCCCATATTCCAGTACTGGAAGCAGTATTTGGGTGGCCAGAGTTTCTCTCACCTTCTTTGGGATGGCACTAGCTTTTCAACACAAAACCCCAAATCTGCTGTTTTACTTCCTGTATGGTGGGTTTTATATGCTTGTAAAAGCACAGAGTCTCATCGATCTTTACTCCCAAATACTTATAACATGTGGTGGCTTTTATGGTTGCTCCATCTAAAAGTTTAATACTTAGTTGTTCATTTACTGTCGTGTTTTTTTTTTTTTTTTTTTTAATTTATTCTTTTTGCGCCTAGTTCCATTTGCCGGGCCATCCGCCAGGTGATGGACCCCTCGGCTGTGGCATCCCCACATAAGGCACATTCCCGAGACCCCCTGGATTACCCCAGGACGGAGATGTGTCACCCGGCCCTAAGGTGCCATGAACGGGATAGGAGAGAGTCGGCCTTGGGAGCCAACTGCAGCCGAGGGACGGGCATCATGTAGGCAGTGGAGGCAGGCTTGTTTTTCCCCTGTGGGCGGCGGGCGGGAATGTGCAATGCGCCAGCGTCCGTCCCGCCCGGAACTTGTCGCTGCAGGTTGCTGTGGTACTCCTGGCCTCCACCAGGGGCCCCCCCAATGTTCCAGTGACATCCCGCACCCTCCCCCTGGAGAAGGAGAGCAGTCATGGGACGCTCAGTCCTTCTACCCCCGGCTAGCCCTCTGACGAGCAGAGTCCGTTCCTGAACCCAGGTCGCCAGTGCCGCAAGAAGAAATCCAACCACTGCGCTATTCTTGTGCTCTTTTCTGTGTAAGGATGTTGGGATTTTATTTTATTTATTTAGTTTTTGTTAACCGGGTAGGTGCACTAGACATGAAATGACTATTTTCAGGCACGCCCCGGGAGAGTCACTTAGTAACATTTTGACATGTTCAAACCATTTTTGCAGGATGTCCAAAAAAAAAAAAAAAACACACACACACACAAAACAACCTGGAGGTTTGCTTCCATATGAGCCAAAACAGGAGCTTTTACTATCAGAGCTGTATCATCAGCATACAGTTTTGTTCTGGAGTGTTGCATTTGCCCAAGGAGGTCATCTACATATATATGGAACAGCAGGAGTTCTAGTATTGATCCCGTGGGCCCCCTGGTCAATTTCAAATATCCCACTCCAGACAGTGTATTATTTATTGAAACCGACTGCATTTGGATTAACAAAAGAGGCAAACCATGAGTTGGTCTCCTCATCAACTACCATTTTTTCACATATACACAGCAGCATTTTTTTTATCTACCATATCACATGCCTTCGAGAGGTCCCTACAAACTCCCGACTTGGCACCCCAGCAGGGCTTGAATTACAGACACTGCAGAGGATACACCCATCTTATGGTCAATAAACTCGTGTGCTTTAAGCCAGATTCTAAAAGTAGTTCTACTAAATGGGTTACCAATGGAGTGGACCCACCCAAGTATGAGGCTTGGACACAGCAGGTCCTCCGACAGACATTCCCTGGCCCCTCTCCTAACTACCTCCATAAAGATCTCCATTCTCCCTTCTGTGCATCCAGCAATGCCAACTGAGCTGCCCAGTAGTAATACATACAGAACTTACAAGGACCAGACTCCCCCCACCCCCTACAAACATCTTTATGCAAGCTGGTTTTCCCTTCCACAAGACTGTGTGTAGAACACTATTGGTCTGTTTAAAGAATTGTTATGGTATTCTTATAGGAAGGGCCTGCAGTTCATACTGTAGTTTGAGAAGGGCACACATTTTCACTGTGTTTACTCGCCCTATCAGGGAATTTGGAATAGGAGTGGTAACCTGATACTGTAGGTCCGAGACAAATTTTTGGTGAGGTAAATATCAAGGTACTCAAGGACATCTATTTCTTAGGTTCTTCAATGTTTTTTTTTTTTTAAACTCTGTTTATACCCTGTACTCACGGGGAACTCTCTCAGGCATCCACCTCTCTCGTCGTTCTACCTCCATGCCTGAAACTCTCCAGCCCGGCGATCCCCCCTGGCTCCGAGCCCCCCTGAGGTAGGGCCGCCCTTTCCTCCCAGGGCACACCATCTACAATTTGGTAGGCCGGGCTGGGCTCGCCCCGAAGGTGGAAGGAGTCTGGCAGTTGGAATGTGGTGACGAGCGGTGGTGATGTCACTTATCCCTGTGGATGGGGATTTTCTAGCTTTTTGCTGCCCCCTGGGGAGGCAACATGCTAGGACATCTGCGCATGGCTGCCCTGCTGACGTCTGCCGCACTCTCCACCCCCTTACAACTCGAGCTGGTGCTCCTATAGTACCCCCGATCTCCATCGGGGGTCACTAGGACACCGAGCTGCCCCTGAACCCCCCCTCCCCAGGGAAAGGACAGCTGTCCTCCAGACACTCTATCCTCTCCCTCCTCGGCAGACATCCGGCTCCCCGAGCTCATTCCCAAACCCAGGTTGCCGGCGTGGCGTCCAATGCCTCAATCCTCAGTGCCACTGGGCTGCCCACAGGTTCTTCAATGTTGATTTTTTTTTTTTTTTTTTTTAGTATTATTATTATTATTATGTATTGCCTTTATCACTGTAGGCTTTTGACTTGCACTGCGCGAGTCTTGTAAAGTGCTCTTAGGACGTGTATGAAAGACACTATGATCAGTCAAGCAAGATTCAAAACTGGCCCTGAGATATCAGTAAAATGTTGGTAGATTTTACATTGAGCTACTAGAATGTTCCTTTAAGTAGCCCAGCTGGCTAGTGTTGGAGGAGGTAACCATTCAATAAGTACACCACTAGAATCAGTTAAATAGCAGTGTCAGTGGCTCAGTAGGTAGCACACTCGCCTCGGAGGCTGGGAGCTCAGAGGGCTGTGTGTTAAGCTCCCACATCTGGCACTTGGGTTAATATCCCAATACTGACACTGTAGTGCAGCATGAGAGGGGTGCTACACTTCTGAGGTGCCGTCTTTAGGATGAGACGTTAAACCGAGGTCCCATCTGCCTTGATTGGTGGTAGTCCAGGTGGATGTTAAAGATCCCATGGCACTTATCGAAAAAGAGTAGAGAATTTCCTTGGTGTTCTGGCCAAATTTCCCTCATTCACTAAAAATGCCAGCAACAGCTTAATCTGGTTCAAGGTCAGTTGGCATTCATCTGTATCCTCCTCCCCCGGGTCGCGCCTGAAAATAGGCAGAATCTGTCTAGTGCACTTACCCGGTCAACAAAAACTGAATAAAATAAATAAATAAATAAATAAATAAATAAATATCTGTGTGGCCAGTGAGCTTCCTCATTCATTAACCTGCTGGGTAGAGACTGTAAAACTTAATTTTGACCTCTGCATTGTTCAAGGTGGAAGTCTAAAACCCAACAGCATTTTTGGCTAATTGACATGAACCTTTTAGCCAGCTGACAAAACTGCTACACAAACTTTAATAAAAAATAAAAATACAAAAAAAAAAAAAAGTCACTGAATTTTGGTCTGCGTCCTACAGAACTGCTGCAACAATCTGGCTACTTGAACAATTTCGCTGACGCTAAATACAGAAATGCTTACCAAAATGCAATGTGGCTAGTGGCAGAAACATTGCTAAATACATAGTGCTGTATTGTACTGTACACTCCATTTAAGGTGAAAACTGTGATAAAATGATTGTGGTTAACGGGATTTCGATGCTAGTGCCATTTTATAAAAATAAATAAATCTGAATTTGTTCATCTCTAACTTACCTCGGTCATGCAGTAACATTTATTTTAAAACTTCCGAAGGAGCCCCTTTCCAGGACACCTGTGTGTGAGACACTGTTTAAAAACATGTAGATCGGTAGGATTGCATCCAGCCAAATCGACGCACTCCTTTTCCCTATGCATGGTACACTCTTATTCTGTAAAGTGTCTCTCATGCGCAGGTGCCCTAGAAACGAGCTTGTTCAGGGGAGATTTTAAAATGTTTACTACATTACTGATCTACTAGGATCAATAATATAAACTTTCGCGACCACTCTTATGGTTGTAACAGTGACTTTACTTACATTTTTAATGTATCAGAACCAGTTCTCATACCCTAACAATGTATGCAAGACCACTTTTACAAGTGTAACTATATCAAGTGACTCGCCTGCAGGAGGAATTCCCTCATTCTATACCAGATCCAGAAGCAAATGGTTTGATACCTTTTATTAACAGCACTTATGGATTGCTTCCGGCACCTACACTTTATACTTTATCCTGATAACATGGTTATGTATCAAACTACATCCTTTTGGGAAAATTCTTACTGCAAATAACCGGAAGGCACTACAACTCTGTTAATTCCAACACAACCAAGTTCCACTCCCCAGTTTTAAAGGGATCATTTCTTAGAATAAGCAAGAATATTAGCACTGAATAGGACGTTTCACCACTTGCTATATGAAGTTAGGAGTTGCAGACAACTGCAACTACAGTATAATTGCTTTAGTTACTCTTGAATCTTAATTAAAATTGAAACCAATTTTTTTTTTTGGTTTTTTTTTTTAAATCTTAACCTCTGCCAATGCATTATCATCTGCCTTTGCTTTTCTAGCAGTGATGTCAAATGCCCTAGGTCACTATTATATATTGAAGTCACTGCAAACTGTGTTCAAAACCCCAATGCCAAAAGAATGGCTATCAGGTAGTATATGCTGAACCATAACATGACTTGTCCCAACTAAAAATCCTATACTGCTCTAAGGATATCTGAATTCCCTGTGCTTAATCTATTGCACCCATGTGCAATATTTATAGGTGATACCGTGCGCAAAGTATAAAGTAAAAGCAATACTTAAGAGTTTCTAAATTATGCACAGCACCATATTCCTGCACCCTCTCACCCCCACTTATCGACTGTGCTGTGAAACTGTCAGCTGCTTGAGAAAACTGCACTTTCAACAAAATACTGTAAGTCATATTCTCCCAGCCAGTCTACCAAACTAAAAGTAGCCCCGCAAAACGGACACATCGGGACCGTTTTACAGGACAGGTGCAAGAATCAAACAATTCATAAGATACAAAAAAAAGACAACAGTGCCCAAGAGGAATTTCATCTAGTAGCAACATATGTTAATTCCTTCAGGCCTAGCCTCAGATCCCGACTGTCAAGGAAAAATGGAAGGGAATTCCTGCCACAATGCAGGCTAGGTCATCACCCCTCGCCGAGCACAAAGCTGCAAAATTAACAAACGCAATTTGAACGCTAACGTCCAGTGCAAAAATGTTCCGTACTACGGCCATCTATTTCATCGGAACGGTACATTTCAGAAACTTTCTTACCTGCAGCGAATCGGCCGCCATCTTGGCTCAACTTTCAAACTCAGTGGAAAGAGAGGGAGAGGAGAGAGAGATGAGGTAAGCTCGCAAACAACAGGCTTAGCAACGAAAACTTCTCTTCCCGGCTTTCCCCCCCAGACTGGACAAACTTTAGTTTCCAGGAATGTTCAACGAATCACCCGGGGAACTCGGACATCCCCATTTTCTCACGCGTTTCTATAATAAATAAGAGCCGCACAATGAAATTTTCTTAAGTTTCGAGAGCGGCGATGGATTGTATTAGCTCATCAACCTCCGCCCTCTCAGGAGCTGCACTCTCTCTCTCTTTTCCTTTTCTCAATCCCCCAGTTAGAACACCGTCATGTGGCCACACACCACAGAGCCCTGGAACTGTTGATATTCAGAATGTAGTATCGCCTCTCTAGCCATTTCGGGGTTCCGAACTTTTTGATTGCAGAGAAGAATGGAGCAACTAAAAAGCAGTTACATTGAATGTTAAAAAAGTAGTTTTAATGTGTCAGTAATGGAAGAATGAGGTAAACAGAAGGGTGTGAACGTGTGTTTAGCCTTTGATTATATAATAGCTGTTTGATTAAGGAAAGCAGACACATTTAGCAAGATGATTCATAATACAGAAGCTTTATGGTCAGATTATGTAGTAGCCTACCTTGTGAAACTAAAGGAAAGGATGAGCAATACTGCAGCTGGATGTATAAAATATCTTCGGAAGTGGAAGCAATGTGACTGATCACCAAGATTCCAAAGGTGTGTAACGAATTAAATTATTTATCCTAACACAGAAACAGTCCACCACTCTTCATGTCCTAATCACTTGCTTCGTTTTTTTTTTAATCTGTTTATTTTTTTAAAGCAATTTTATAAGTGCAATAACACATTGCAGGGTGTATTTTATACTGGGATATACAGACTTCTGTTAGAAGGCACTCAACCTCACTTGGTGCCCATCAAAACACGCCTGAGGTGCTCTTTCTGAAAGTTATATGTTCATATTTTTACACAACCCCTTGTTTCTCCCTAAATCCCCCCTGCCATAACTGATCCTATGGGGACCCCAGCAAGTTCTACTGAGAGTGCTACGGAACAACATGTTAGAGGGTCACGGTTGTCCCATTGGGCCTTTTTTTTTTTTGTCCAAAAAACACATATTATGATTGCTTACTTTCTGTAGACTTTGTTGATGTTGCTGGTTGTTTATCTGCTTCCTTTTTCTTATTAAAACAGAAAAATATGGTATTGGTGTAAGCATACCAAGACCTGCTCAATTCAAATCCTTGACCACCTTCTGCTGCATACACTTCCTGAACGACAGGAACAGCCACGTGCAGCCCTGCCACTCATGGTGCTATTGTCTCCTCCCACTGCATCATGAGTGGCTAGATTATGTTGGGGTGTTCTCAAGCTTCAGGAATGTTTTTTGAGGGAGAGTTTCATCAAGGACTGTAAACAGGTTTTTGTGTAGCACTAACATGGTTGAAGTCAGTTTTTCCCTTTTATTAAATAGCAACTCGCTACAGCAAAACAGATTCTGCAGAAGGTGGGCAATCATAAAATGTGTTTTTCAGAGTAAAGACAATTTGAGACCTAAGAGAGGGTTGACAGTGCAGCTTTCACTCGCTGTCCCCTAAGAGTGAGTGCATCACCACCACAATGCATCTACTCTCTGGTAGCCTAGCGTTAAGGACCTAAGGTTGCCTGCAGACTTTGGTATCCTATGTAGCTGAACCTCTGGCCATGATCCAGCAAACTATTTTTTGTCCCCCAAAAAAAAAAAAACAACATCATCTGCCTACCTCAGTCCCAACTGCCAGTTCTTTTTCTGACAGCAACAGTGTGCCCTGGCAGCCCTCCTGTTGCCATCTCTGAATGGCACTGCAGCTTCACCCCATGCAGTGAGGAACAACTCATGTTTAATGATCATTCACATTTTAAATCTTTGTTGATATGTATTTTAACATATTTAGAAAGAAAGGTTAAATTAACTTTCTTTTCAGAAATTCTTTATTTGGTTCATATTGAAACTAAAATCAGGTATTAAGTCTGGATGTTTATACAGCATAAGCGTAATATAGTGATGGGACAGACATTGGATCCATCATGTCTGTCACCCACTTTGTAAGCAGGGATGAAAAAATATTCTGGTCCAACAGTGTGTGTGTGTGTGTGTGTGTGTATCGAATCTAAAATTAAAATGTTACTTTTGCTCGTGACATTGCCAAAATAATATTGTTTTTTCCAACTGGCATATTTCAAAACACATTACTTCCACTTGAAATATTTGAAAGCATTTTGATGTCAGTGTTCAGACCATCACAGCTACTTAGCATATCCTTTACAAGCAGCTGTATGACTTCACAAAGGCATGTGCCACATTCATATCAAAGCAGTGAACCGAAACAAATCCATGTAGTTGAGCCCACCCTCCTGGCACCAGTAAGGGTACAGTCATGACAGCGGCGTGGGAATGGGGGGGGATAATAAACGCTGGTTTAGTACTGCTACAGCTTGCAACCCCAGTGACCCAGGTTCGGAAGCAAGCTCGAGTCTTTGGGGGTTGGCCTGAGGAAGACTGACTACGTGTCCTAAGGACTGCTCTCCTCCTTTGGGGAGGAAGGGTTCTCATCCCTCATTCGTCTGCTGCCTAGTGAAGCTGAGAGGCAGCATGTCTAGAAACACATCAGGATGAGAGATGGAATGCTACCAACGTCAGTGCCAACTGCGCAGGTGTGTGCTGATATGCGTCACTGCATGGCTGCATCCCTAGGGAAGGAGAAAAATGGGTGAAAATAGGATGCAGGCTGAGAAGATAACACCCTGCCTGCCCCCATGTCTACTGTTGGGCTCTTTCCTCTTGGCTTCCGGATTGGCTACCAGGCTTCACCTTTGCCATGGATGGCAAGATATAGGTCGTGGAGCTGTCATGAGCAGAAAGGTAGGCCCCTCTTCAGGAGCTTACGCTTAGGAGTAATGCAGCAGTGTGTCATGGGTGGCCTCAGAGTCCCAAGAAGCCCAGGTAAGGAGGAGCCTTGATGGACAGGAGGGTGACACTGGCAGTGGCCAAAGCTAGTTTAAAAGTGTTATACTTTTTTGTTTTTAATTTCATCTTCATACTTCTACTTGGCCCTCTAACTCCTTCAGCATGTCCACCCAGCCCCTACTCCCACCTTCTCCAGGACTTACCATTTTCCTGAGAGCCCAAATGATTATCACACTGGAGAATGGCTCTACATGGAGGTGAGCCTGTTAGACTGTGTGATCCCTACAAGGGATGCACATCATCCTGCCGCTGGCAGTTGTTTTTCCCTGTTGCTCTCCTAGGATAACGACACGAGTCTCTAGCATGTATGCAGCAGGCATACAAGAAAACTGTCTGCTTGTCCCCAACCCCTTGATATGCAGCACCATCACGAGCCAGCTAGGGTTGCTTGAACCATGGTCATCCACCCTCCACACAGAAGGCAAGTATCTGCTCAAAGTTGCTATTCCAGCAAGCCCTGGGCTCGTTCTTGAAACCGGGTCACTAGTGTTGCAAACAGCAGCACTGCCATTGTGTTGACCGGCTGGTCCATAAAAGTTCTACAATTTATGAGTAGGGTAACAAAAATCCTGCCATCTGATTCACTGACACTGCCTGACTCCCATACATTTACCTCAGCCTAATGCCCAGGTACGAAAAGTTCCAGTGGGATTTGGGAAAATCACATACTGAATTCATGACCTGTTTCACTCATCCCTGACTGCCATCACAAAAATGGCTGCTGCCTTTACTTTTACTGAAACTGTTCAACAAAGTCCTAAAAAGTAAAATTTCCTTAAATTTCAATAAATAAATGAGCATTCTTTTTTCTTATGATTACCTCGTTACACACATAAACACATTTGAAAAAATGAAGTACTTTTAATTCCTGGTGTTTCTATGGTGACCATTAAAAATCCTGCTCCTATCCTTGCAAGCTTGAAAGGGCAATCTCTGCTTTTTACTCTGCCACAGATAAAACAGAGACTATGGCTTTGTATCAAGCCTTCTGTTACATGTGAGAGGATGAACATTCTGTTAGAGGAATTCTAAAGTTTGAATTCCCCTTTTCTATAACAAACATTCCATCTATTGAATGTGTAGAATGACAAACGATTGACAGGTGGGGAGGATCTATGTTTTACTATTTACTTTTAACAACGACAAAAAAAAACCTTTTAATAAAAAAGTTGTCTTTTTTCTTATTGAAATTTTTTTCTCCTTTTTCACATTTTAGAAGCACAATATGACACTCCAGGGTGTGGGTTAGTTGAGATAACCTCTCTACCAGGGACTATAAGGACCTCCGCTTGTGGTATCAGGCCTCAGTACACCCCTGGGTGGGTGATTATCTCAGCCTAACCCAAAACCTGTCATGCTGTATAGCTTGCACGTATTGCAATTCTTAGCCATTCCAGGTGTCTGTGGTCCCAACAAATTAAAAAAACCTGGAACAGATGAAAGTTCAACACCATGTTTAGGCATCTGCAGTAGCTGCGTTCTACATTTCCCTGTCTACAATCCTTTTGCTCAAATAAAAATAACACAGAATTTTTTTTTTTTTTACAAACAGTAACTGCTCAAACAGAACATCCTTGGCCATTGACCTCCCAAATGTAACAAATACCATACGGCTGATCAGAGTGTGACAACATAACACTGGTTTAGGCTCATCCAGTTGAAAAGTGCCCATCAGGGCCTGAAAAATTTTCTCAAAGTTGTATAAGGCAGTACAGATAACATATGCTGAGATAACAAAAGTGTATCCTTCTGTTGAGTGGCACAGGTGTGGTGTATTGCGTTGCCAAGTGGAGGACAGAGTTTGGGAGCAGGCTTGGAGTCTATGCCTGGTGACGTAGCCTGTAGAATTGCTGCCACCAGTAGTGCATCCCAGTTCGGGCTGAGTTGGTGCTGCAGCCCTCTCAAAGTGCCCCCTTGTAGTGGGCTAGGAGAGTGTGCCTTCTTCTCCATCTAGATGTGCGCACAAGGCCCTCAGTGGGGCTATACTACAAAACAGTGTGGTACACGGAAAGATGTTCTCCCAAGGGTGGTATCCATTTAATGCTAAGCATCAGCGATCTATAAAAACAGTCTCACTCATGAGTGAGTGTTAAGATAGGTTTAATAAATTTAAGCAAGAAACACACAGGCAAATAAACACCCCGTGTGCAGTCACCTCCAGAAGGCTACATCGGGGGGCATTGCTCAGTGCTCACAAGTAACTATTAATGCTAATGTGTATTAATAGTAATGAAGTAATTATTCAGTCATATGAACATAGGAGCAGTGATTGAAAAAGTGCAAATAATGACATGCAAAATTATTTAGAAAATGCAAAAAAGAAAACATACAGACCTTGTTAAACAGGCTTTTGACACAGGCTACAGTCCCAAACCAGTAAGTCTTATCCTGTGTACACTGGGGATAAGGAAGGGTTGGAGGTTCTTTGGGTAGGCTTAGAAACAGGGTCTGGGGTCTTTTTCCTCATGGGTGTGGTGTACAGACCAGCAACACAGTGGGAAGAAGTTAGACAAGGTTTTGGGGAAGGCCGCTAGCGGAATGGCAAGCAGAGGGGAGCTTTTTTTTTTTTATGTGTTATTTATACTCGCCCAAGCCCCGGCCAACCACTTCTTTGGGCAGGGGGCCCCTTCTGAAGGGCCCTCTCCTGGGGTAGGGAAACTGGGAGAGTAGACTTGCCTGAAGGCTTCCTTCTATGGCAGATACACGGCGAGGGTTGGCGTGGACACTTCCAGACTACATAATGAGTGGGGACTGGCCACTGGTCTGTCGAACAGCTATATTTTCCCACTTTTCACCCCAACCCAGCCTTTCTCCCATGTACATAGAAACATAGAAGTTGACGGCAGATAAGGACCGCAAGGCCCATCCAGTCTGCCCATTTCTTTTTCTACCTTATAAATGTGCCATCGTCGTTTGCTCTGTCAGTGACCTATCTATTCATAGTCATTTGTATTGCTCCCTTATGCCTATCCCATGCCTGTTTGAAGCCCTGCACTGTATTCATAGCCACCACTTCTTGTGGTAAGCCATTCCATGCATCTACCACCCTTTCTGTGAAAAAGAATTCCTCACATTCCCCTTAATCGGCCTCCCTTAATCTCATGCTGTGTCCTCTTGTCCTGCTATTTTTCTTATATTTAAACATGTTAGACTCTTTCACCTTGTTTATGCCCTTAAGGTGTTTGAATGCCTCGATCATATCACCTCTCTCCTCCTTTGCTCAAGGGTATACATATTGAGCTCCGTTAATCTGTCCATCATGTCTTCTGATGCAGTCCCTGCACCATTGTGGTTGCCCTTCTCTGGACTGCCTCAATTTGGTTAATGTCCTTGTGACGGTGTGGCCTCCAATACTGCACGCAGTACTCCAGATGGGGCCTAACCAATGTCTTGTACAGAGGGATTATTACCTCCCTCTTACGACTTGTGATACCCCTGCTAATACACCCTAACACCCCCACTAGCCTTACCTACTGCTTTAGAGGTCTGCTTGGATGATTTTAGGTCATCAGTGATGATGATGCCCAAGTCTCTTTCTTCCTTTGTGACTGCTAGCAACTGCCCTCCCAGCCTATAAGTGGCTTCAGGGTTTCTCTTCCCTATGTGCATGATTTTGCACTTCTTTGCATTAAATCCGTTGCACTCTTCTGACCATTCTGCTAGTTTATCCAGATCTCTTCTCATTCTGCCCACCCATCTGGATCATCTACCCTGTTGCAGATCTTGGTGTCATCTGCAAACAGACAAGCCTTACCCTCTAGTCCATCTGCAAGGTCACTAATGAAGATGTTGAATAGGACTGGCCCCAGGACTGATCCCTGAGGTACCCACTTGTGACTTGCATCTCTTCTGAATGTATACCATTTACCACCACTCTCTGTTTTCTGCCAGTCAACCAGTTTGCCACCCAGTTGACCAACTTCTGACCCACCCGAGCCTACCCAGCTTATTTATCAATCTTCTATGTGGAACAGTGTCAAAGCCTCTCAAGGAAGTCAAGGTAGGCAACATCAACTGCTCCCCTTGTCCACCACTCTGGTTACCCAGTCAAAGAAATCTATGAGATTAGTTTGACAGGACCTTCCTTTGTAAACCCATGCTGTCTTGGATCCTGTGCCCTATGGATTCCAGGTGTTGCACTATCCTTTCCTTAAGGAGTGCCTCCATAATCTTGCCCACTACTGAGGTAAGACTGACTGGTCTGTAGTTCCCCGCCTCCTCCCTGCTACCACTCTTGTGGAGCGGGATCACATGAGCCTTTCTCCAGTCTTATGGGACCTCTCCTATGCTCAGAGACTCACTAAACAATTCTGCTAATGGCTCTGCTAGTTCCTCCTTTAGCTCCTTAAGTACCCTGGGATGTATGCCATCAGGTCCCATTGCCTTATCCACCCTGAGCTTAGCAAGCTCTTGTGGGATTTTCTTTGTGAAGGGGTAGTGCTCACCTCCTCCCCTGTGTCCATGATGCTGAGCTGTGGGCCCTGCCCTACCTTCTCTTCAGTAAATACTGAGCAAAAGTATCTATTTAGGATAGATGCCTTTACAGGGTCCTCCTCCTCACATGCTTCCTTTTCTCCATTAAGCTTAGCAATACCCCCTCTGGACTTTCTCCTTTCACTAATGTATCTATTGAAAGTCTTGTCACCTTCTTTACTGTTCGTGCTAGTGTTTCCTCAGTTTGGGACTTTGCCTGCCTTACTGCCTTACCTGCTTCCCTTAGGGCAGTTTGGTATGCCTCCTATCTTCATCCGCTGTGTTCCCTTATATTTCCTGAAGGCCAGCCTTTTGGCTCTGACCTTTTCTGCTACTGTATTTGAGAACCAAAGTGGTTTCCTTCTTCTTTGCACTTCCTTCTGTCTAACACAATGGGATGTTGCTTCAAGTATTGCATACTTAATGCTTGCCCACTTTGCCTGTACCCCTCACCTGTGTTTCTTTTGCCAGGTCTAGCTTAACTCTGTTGGCCATCTTATCAAAGACAGCTCCTCTGAAGTCCCATATTTTTGCCTTGGAATGGGATGATTTAGATGTAGTAGCCAAATTGAACCATACCATGTGATGGTCACTGGCCCCAGGTGACCTTCTACCTGGAGATCTGTGATCCTTCTTTGTTAGTCAGTACTAGATCTAGGATAGCCCTGTCTCTTGTGGGTTGCTGTACCAGTTGTTTGAGGCCCTCCCCTGCAGGGAATCCACTATGAGTCTAGTTCTGGCAGATGTTCCTGCTGGTATTGACCAATCTGTATCCGGCATGTTGAAGTCTTCCATTATCAGAACCTCCCTTTAGCTGTCATGTTTTGTATATCTTCTAACAGTAATGCTATGTCCTCCTCTGGTCTGGGGGCCTGTAGACAACTCCAGTTCTTATGGCTGTCCCATTTCCTGTTTCCAGGGTGACCCACAGTTCTTCTGGCTCCTTATGTGTATTCTGAATTTCTGTAGCTTTGATATTTTCATTAACATACAGGGGCCTCCTCCCCTTTTTGCACCTCGGTCTCTTCTGAACAATACATAGCCAGGTACTGAAGTCTCCCAAGTGTGGTTACTGGTAAACCACATCTCACTAATTGCTACTATGTCCAGTTTAGCCTCTGACATTATTGCCTGCAGGTCTGGGATCTTATTTCCCAGGCTGTGAGCATTGTGTACATGATTTTCCATTGGCCAGATTTTGGTGTGTTAGTTGTTGGGTGAAGTTTGGCATTACCCTGTGCATCGTATGGGGAGACAAACCTTTTTCTTACCTGGTGATGCAAATGAGCGGCAAACATGCTGAATTCCTGTTTGACCACTAGCTGAGGGGAGGTGTTCTTCCATTCGACGTATGGGTGCTGCACCCCTCTCCCCATTTGCTAGTTTAAATATTCTGCAAAGACGCCAAACTTCTGCCCCAATGCACTGACTCCTCTTTAGTCAGATGCAGTCCATCAAATTTAAAGAATTTCGCCTCCCAGAACTGTTGCCAGTTCCCTACAAATCTGTGTCCTTTTCCTGGCACCAGTCCTTGAGCCACGTGTTTAGCTCCCCTATCTCCCTTCTTCTGACCTTCCGTCCATCTACTCCCCTCCCAGACTGGCAGGATCTCAGAGAAGGAGATGCCGGACGAAATAGATGATAGTTTGTCACCCAGCCTAGTCAGGTGTTCCTTGGTCTCCACAACTGACCGGCTGGCGAGATCATTAGTCCCTATGTGTACTAGGACATCAATGTTTTCTCCTGCTTTGTGAACAATTTTAGCAATGCGGTCAGTGTCTCTCAATGCTGATGTACCTGGGAGACATCTGACCATCACCCCTGGCTGGAGATGGGTATCAACTCCCCGAATCATGGAGTCTCCTATGATCAGAAGTTTTTTGGATTTCCTTTGTGCTTGTTTAGTTTTGGTTCCTGATTTGGGTGAGTTTTGTTGTGCTAGCTCCTGTGCTGCAGTGTCCTGCTCTGCAGTGACTTCTGCCTCTTTATTTGATTTCAGAGATAGAGGCAGATACCTGTTTGTAGTGTTTATATGGTTTTGGAGGCAATGTGTTGGAGAGCAGAGAGTGATGAGGTTCTGATTTGCTCCTCCTAACCACCTGCCAACCTCCTGGACCAACTACCCTCTGCGGTCGAGGTTTTTCTGTTGGATGCTGGGGAAATGGCGGGTGGTTCTTATAATGTATTTCCTCTTCAATATGAAATTTGAGGCGCAATCTCTGCCCATGCTGCCCGAGCTGAGCCCTAAGATCTCCAAAGGCCCAGCATGTAGGACAGCTCCCTAAATCCTGCAAGACTGTCCTTCTGAAAATTGTTCCACAGTACCTGCAGTTAATGAAATCCATTCCAAATAAGTTGCTGGGTTTATAACCTAGTCAGAGTAATTAGAAGGAAAAAAAAAATGCAAGTAATGGTTTAATTGTGCTTTGTTTAACTTGTTATAACAAGTTAAATTACTAGTGCCCCTGTAAATGAGATCACCTTGTGGAGGCCCCACTGATCTGCCCCTTCCTGCTCTGCCACAGGAAATGTCACAACAATGGTACCCTATAAAAGGAGTGTAGCGTGGGGTGGTTGGGGATGGGAGTGGGTGGCTGGGCCCTTCCCCTGCCTAAAAAGAAGAACCACGGACGAAAGAACAAGGAGGTAAGAGCAGAAACAATCAGTCAACAACAAATGCAGTAACCCTGAAAGCTTATCCTAATGTTAGATAAAACTGTAAGACCTGTAAAGTACCACCTGTAATAATTTCAGAGAAGATATACCCTGTAAGAAACACTTTGCTCCAGAGAAAAATAAAGCAGTAACAGAAGATATACCTTGCAAAAGACAATTTGAATCAGAAGATTACAGCAGTAATCTGTTAGCACACACCTGTAGGCACACCTTGTAATAATGCAGAAGAAGGTATACCAGCAACAACAATTTGAATCAGAGAAAAATAAAGCAATGAAATGTTAGCAACAAACAGTAGCAATCCCTGTGAGTAAAAATAAAACACCACCACACAGTAAATCTGCTTAGCCAAACTAAGTCTTAATCCTTCTCCCTTGCTCTGGTAAGTTCTCTACTCTGCCTTTCAAGCAGTCTTAGAAGGAAAGAGCTCAGGTGAAGCTAGGTGCCTTGGCCAGCAAACCAAGTCTTCTACCTCCAAGATATCAACTAACCTGACTTTTTAACCCTTCTTTCTGTTGGAAGTTACTGACAGTTTGCCAGCTCCACCCACCACATACACACCTAATCCTTTGGAAGAGCTGTGGGAGGAAAAGCAATTAGCTCCTTCAGTGTGAGAAGGAGACTGAAACACCTCTGAGACAACAAACCTTTTCAACAAACAAGAATAAAATAAAACACAGTGTCAAACAGTAATTTTGCTTAGCCCAATGATAAAAAAGTCACAAAAATGTAAGCTCCACCTGTAATACAGTAATTTCAGAGAAGATATACCCTGTAAGAAACACTTTGCTCCAGAGAAAAATAAAGCAGTAACAGAAGATATACCTTGCAAAAGACAATTTGAATCAGAAGATTACAGCAGTAATCTGTTAGCTATACCTGTAGGCACACCTTGTAATAATGCAGAAGAAGGTATACCAGCAACAACAATTTGAATCAGAGAAAAAATAAAGCAATGAAATGTTAGCAACAATCAGTAGCAATCCCTGTGAGTAAAAAATAAAAACACCACCACACAGTAAATCTGCTTACCCAAACTAAGTCTTAATCCTTCTCCCTTGCTCTGGTAAGTTTCTCTACTCTGCCTTTCAAGCAGTCTTAGAGGGAAAGAGCTCAGGTGAAGCTACGTGCCTTGGCCAGCAAACCAAGTCTTCTACCTCCAAGATATCAACTAACCTGACTTTAGTAGTGGTCCAACCGCAGTGGCGTCCTTTGGGGGGTAGGGTCGGTGACATGTCAAGGCTTCACATTGTCATGAACAGCAGACACAAGTGTAATGCCCCAAAGTAAGGGGTTAAAATTAATGGGGAATCACAAAAATAGTTTGAGGTTTGCTTGCCCCAGTGGTCCCCGTGTTGTGCTGTGGCTATGGAGCTTCAGGGTGAGGGTCCCTATAGTGCCCCTAGAAAAGCGCTAGGCAGGCTGCTAATAATAATAAAAATAAATAAATAAAGAATTTTTTCTCTGGCTGCTTGCTCCATTCCACCTCCCCGAGCAGGCAGTAGGAGAGTTGGCACACACGCGCTAGGACCGCTGCTCCTGGCCAGCGTGTGATGCCCGGTTCAAGTCCCTGGCCATTTGTGTGGGCGCGAACTCAAGGTTCCAGAATCAGAACCCTGAGTGCTTTTTCAAACTGGACGTTGGCCTTTTGAGGTTGTATTGTGCTGGGCTGTGGAGGGCGAGGACCTGGGAGTGCAATGGAGACAGGGCTTACCTGAATGCTGGTTGAAGCCGTCCCTTTGACTCCACTTGGTGCCTCCTCCAGCCAGCGAAGATCCCTGCTTCTGTTCCCAGTGCTCCTCCTGTGCTGTGTGGTCAAGTCCGGCGGTTCCCCCCTTAAAAAAAAAAAAAAAAAAAGTAGATTCTGGTCTCCTGCTGCAGTGTGGGCTCTGTTCAGCCCTGTTTTGTATTTTTTTGGTGCCCAGTTAAAAGGAATTCCCCAGTCCCTCGTCGGTGGCGTTGAAGAGCTGTGGCGTTGGTTGCCGAGATACCCGCAAGGCCCCCCGACATCCTCCCTGCTGCCTGAGTCTTTCCCATCCACTGCCAGAACACCTCCCGCCTCCCATCTGCTTCTTCTACTCCCGATAGTGTGCGGGAAGTAGGCGGCAGCACATTGATTTGTGCTGTCCACCTGAATACTAAAGAGAAAGACTTTTTTTTTAATTATTTTAATTGCTAGCGCACAAGGTGCACAGGGAAGTGGCTAAGCGCCACGGGAGGGTCAGGGAGCAAGGACCCTACAGAAATTAATTATTCAGAGGGGGCAGGCTAGTGACACCCACAGGGAGGGGCTAGGGAAGTAAGGCCACAGCAAGGGCCTATGAATATTCATTTAGAGGGGCGGGATGAGGCGCCGACTTGCCACAACAGTGACAGCAGGCTCTCTGTGAGCCAGATAATTAAAGGGGCCACACAGTTAAAAGGGCAACAGGCCCAGAATAAAGGAGCGCGCCAGGCCCACCAGTTAAAAGCAGGCCCAAAGTGAAGTGGGCACCAGGCCTGAAGTAAGGTGGGCACCAGGCCCAGATTAAAGGGAGGGCTACCAGGCCTCTAGTGTTCAGGGCAAGCCAGCCCAGTGGCAGTAAGAGCCGCCCCAGCCTAGTGAGTCAGGGCAAGCCAGCCCAGTGGTAGTAAGGGCAACCCCGGCCCAGTGAGTTAGAGCAAGCCAGCCCAGGCCTAGCCATTTAAGGCAAGGAGGGCATACAGGCCCCATAGCAAGTAAGGCATTTAGGCCTCCAGTGTTCAGGGCAACTGGTCTAGTAGCAAGTGGTATCCGAGTGTAATGATTGGGGCATTCATAGCAAGCGCTCGGGGGTAGCCAGATCCTATCCAGGGAGGCCCTAAAGTCAGAAAAGGGTCCAATCAAGAGTGTTTAGCTCACAATATGCTGCAAAGTGACTGTAACAACTGTACTATTTATGCCACTGTTTATTGCTCAAGCATCTGAACGATTGTGTATTGGCTAAAAGCACCAAGACTGCATTGTAAAATTAGGATTGTGGTTATTTGCCCCTGGTTTCTGAACTATTGCCCGTGTATATGAACGGTTGCCCCTGGCATATGAACAGTTGCCTCTGGCATCTGAACTATTGCCCTGTACATCTGAACAGTTGCCCCATGCATCTGAACAATTGCCCCCACAAGTAAATATTGCCCCCAAATTGATAATTTGCCCCTTCTCCTGGCAACTTATCTGGCCATCACGCAGTTATCTTGGTATTGTGAGAAGGTGTGTCTAATAGCTATATTGTTGCCAGCTTATGGGAACAGTCTCAATCTTCCACCACATTGATGTTCCATGGTGTGGTCTGCTGTTCTATGTGTCCAGAATCAGTCTCTACCCGGAGGAAGACGCCTCCATCATCATTCTTCACCAGAAAGTGTCCGACCATCAGATCATCTATTCCATCTGTGTCATCCACCAAAGTGGAGTTCGTCGCTGTTCGTACAAGTCCCACCCACTGTTTCTTCTGTCCTACAGCTTGAAGTTACGTTCACGGAAGTTCAAATGTATCACAACCGTCGTGCCAGTGTCGTTTCGTTTGGTTCCTGATCTGGATGGTTCCTGATTTGGATGTCCCGGAGTTGGTCACCCTCGACAGAAGAGTGTGCGCAATCCTGGAAGAACTCGGTCTGCGCCCTCTGGTCGTTCGCCGAAAGTCAAGTCCATCGAAGCCCAGTGCGGGACACGTCCGCCATTTCATTGTTTTGGTCTCGTTCCTTGTGACGATACTTCAGAATCAACCATCTTCACTTCAGATTCTTCTGGTTCCTGGTTGCATCAGAGATTCATTTTCACCTCAGATCCTTCGAAGTCTTGCTGGCCCTTGGAGTGCTGCAGCATCATCCAGGTCGTGGTAGTCCTCCAGTGTATTCGTCACCACACATCTTCTGGTTTCTCTTCATCCCCAGCGGCTCTAGAAGTGGGTTTTGGCCAAGGAATCCTTTGCATCCAGTGTTGAATCCAACAACCCGTAAGTGGGTTCATTCCAGGAGCCAGCTTCTCTGGTTCTTTCTTTCCGGCAGCCTTGGAGAGAGTGGGTTTTGTCGAGAAACCTATGGTCTGTTTACAAAACCTCTCACCACCCCAGTGGCCTTAACTAGGTCCGTGCTGGGAATTGTGTCTAAGTGTTCTACAGTTCTGTTTTACTTCTTTTGTAGCTACCAACGGAGATCAACTGTGTGCACGAAGACTTCAGACAGGTGGACTTTGTTATGATTCTGTGGCCATTGTAAAACCAGATACTGTGAGTAATAAATAGAACTTGATTTTTGTATAAGTACTAGTCTTACATGCAGCTTACTGCTAGGACATTTTTGAGTATAGTGGCAGTAGGCAAAGGTGCACCTCAAAATACTTTTTGGTAGTTATTTTAGCAGTGTGAAATTAAAACAGTCCAGTTCTCTCTATTGCTCTGTTGTTGTGTTGCCTACCCCTCTTGTGACTGTGTCTCCCTACCCACAGGTACTAAATAAACACCTTGCGGGCATTGAATCTCTTGGACGACTCCTGCCTCTCCTTGTCTGGGTAACCTTTATCCACAATAATTCAGAACCTGGTGTTCCACTGACTTGGTCCATCTTCATTTAGAGCACCACACAAGCCACCACTAGGAACCGCTTAACAAGTGATCCAGGACCGTCTCCCGAGGGAAGCATCCGTGGGATGCTCGTGACTCCTTCCCTGCCTGACTCCACTTCTGATGTCCAAGTTTCAGGCATGAACCCATGTTGCCAGCATGTCAAGCAAACACCAGTTGCTTGGCTCCACGGAGCCGGCTCAGAGGGGAGGTTTTGATTATGGGGGACATTAATCTGCCAGATGTAGACTGAGGCAGTCTGGCCACAGCCATGACAAGAAGCAGGGCTATTCTTGACTCCCTACAGGGGACATTTGTTTAGGCAGCTGGTTACAGAACCCACTAGAAACAGGGCAGTGCTGGACCTGGTGCTTACAAACAGGGACAGCATTGCAGATGTCACAGTGAGTAGTCCCGTAGGTACAAGCGGTCACTGTACGGTGTGGATTGGCTTACAGGTTGCACAAGAGAGAAACACACTAGGACAAGGGTCCTGGACTACATGAGGGTAGGTTTTAAAGAAATGGGAAACTGCCTCAGTAAATACCTTGAAAAGAGGCATAGCCTGGGAGGAGTGGAGGCCCAATGGAAAAAGGATCAAGGAGGGCAGCACGTTGGTGTTCCAGTGAGTGGAACAGTGAAAGAGTAGAACAGGAGTAAGAGTGGCATCGGCAGGAATCGGCAGGTGACGATGAGCATGCCATGAACTCTGTCGGTCCAGTAAGGTAAAAGAGTGTACTGTTAGTGGGATGGGGTAAGCAGTGTTGTAAGGTAGGAAGAGTAAGACCTACAAAGGTCAAGCTAAGGGCAACTAAAACTCACAGTTAGGTGGAAATAGAGGCAACACCCTATCAAGGGTAGGGGGGAGAAACTGAAAACAGAAAACCAACTATCCTAAATTACCAAGGGACCAAAAAAAGGGAATTGAAGGAAAACCGTATCTAGGGTAAGAGGTCAAACACAAACTCGGAAGGGGAAGGGTAAAGGGAAGCCAAGAGAGGGGGTTAGTGATAAGGGAAGCCTAAAGTCAAGGGAAAGGCAGGGAAGCAAAAATTCAGGAGGATAAACAAATCATTAGGCATGGAAGTGGTGCACTGTAATGGGTTTAGGGCTGCAATCTTCAGAGACACGTTCTGGAAACTGAGGGGTTGCCCCATATATAGGCTTCTCTTTGTGTTGAGATCAGAGATTGCTGGACTCTGGGCAGAACTGGCACATGTACAGGGTATCATCTGCCTCACCCAGGGGCCACCTTGTTTGCCATCGCTCCCTCAAAAGGATGCCAGCAAGGAGGTAGAATGGTTGTACTTTGGTGAGCTCTGGGACTCGGGTGGGGGGAGGGAAGGAAAGATGGAGGGAGAGCACATCTCGGACCTTAATGCTGTGCAGTTCCTTCGCCATTCTGGTGAGATGAGGAAGCCAACAGGAGGCACCCGAGGCAGGAGTAAGAGTGAAGATGGGGGTCCTTAAGGGAGCAGGCCCCAACGGGAGGGTGGGAGAGTCTCCCAGCCAAGTAGGAGGCAGCTGGTGGTGGGGACTTCTAGTCAGGAAAATTGAACTAGGGAAGGGGAATGGAGAGATAGGATAATATGGAACATCCCAGGCATTTTGGTGGGGAGGACAGGAGAGTGGATCTTAGAGATCGCCAAGGAAGAGCAGTAGGGAGGATGCTGGATGATGTCCACCTGGAGATGAAAGATCTAGCAGGAGAAGCTATAGGAGTAGTGCAGGATAGGTTTAGAGAGCTGAAGCAGGTAGCTCACACAGTGGTCTTCACTGAGGTGCTACCTGTGCAAGGTCGGGGAAGGCTAGGCAACTCCATACCAGGTCCTTCAGCGAGTGGTTGAAGGCATGGTGCAGGAAAGAGGGCTTCGGAGGCTTGGGGACTGCGGTCACACCTGGGGGGATGGAGGCCTGTACATGGGAAATGGCCTCCATCTATCCAGGAGGGAAATGGCAGCACTAGATAGAAGGTTTAAATGCTATTTTGACAAGCATTTAAATTAGCCAAAGGGGGACGCAAAAAGACTGAGGAAGGCGGAGATTGCCCACCCCCTGAGACTAGTACAGCAGGGAAGGTTATCCCAGGGAGAAGAAATTCTCCAGAAGTTGATAGAGACAAAGAGAAGGGCAGATCAGGCAAGTCTGGAGGAGGAACTTCAGTTGGAAGAGAGGGGAAGTAGGGAAAGCAGGAAGACGGCATAACCTGGAGGGCAGGATTGGATAACAGAGAGGGCAAGGGGGGGAAGCAGGATGAGGCATGTTAGAGGGAGCAAGGGACGAAGACAGTGGAGAGCCATGTGTGCCTGCACAAGGAGTCTGAGAAACAAAACTCCTGACCTTGAGGCAATCATTATGGAGGCAGACCTGCATCTGATGGCCATAACAGAATCATGGTGCATGGACAACCTATATGGGAAGTGGCCATCCCAGGCTACACCATGTTCTGGAAGGACAGATCAGGGAGGAAGGGCGGAGAGTTTTTTTTATATGTGAAGGAGGGTATAAGGGCCACTGAGAAACATGGACAGCAGGGGGCCAGTGAAGGGCTGGAGGTACTATGGGTCATCCTAGAGACTGGGTAAGGGGCCAGCATTATTCACACAGGGGTGGTGAACAGAACTGTGACATAGGGCAAGGATTTAGATAGAACCCTGGAGGAAGCCATTAGCAAAATGGCCAGCAAGTGGAAGTTTTGATTATGGGGGACTTTAATCTGCTGGGTGTAGAGCGGGGCATTCTCACTGCAGCAACATCAAGAGGCAGGGCCATCCTTGACTCCATATAAGGGGCATTTCTCAGGCAGCTAGTTTTGGAACTCACCAGGGATGGGGCAGTGCTCGACCTGCTATTTTATAAACAGAGCATTGCTGACATCACAGTAGATAGTTTCCTGGGTACAAGTGATCACCATACTGTGTGGTTTGGCATATGGATAGGACAGGAAAGAAGAACACACTAAGAGGAGGGTCCTGGACCTCAGGACGTCAGATTTTACAGAAATGGGAGACTGCGTTAGAGAATGCCTCAAAGGGGAGGAAGGCAGAGGGGGAGTGGAAGCTCAGTGGAGAAAAATTAAGGCGGGAATAGCTCAGGCAATGGCATTCTGTTTGAAGGAAGTGAGCAAGGGAAAGAGGAGGAAGAGGCCACTGTGGTTCTTTAAGGAGGCGGCAAAGGCAGTGAAGGAAAACAAAACAGCATTTAGAAAGTACAAGGAGACCCAGAAGGATGAAGATGGGGAGGTATATCTGGCAAAACAAAGGGAGGCAGGAAGGAGGGTGAGGGCAGCTAAAGCACTAACAGAGAAGAGGATAGCTGAGGTATCAAAAAAGCAGACAAAATCTTCAGGTATATGGGGGAAAGAGGAAGAGTAGGGGAGGGATAATGAGAATTAGGAGGACGGGTTGACAGAACAGAGGAAGAGCAAGAGAAAACAAATACTAAACGATTATTTCTGCTCAGTCCTCATGGTAGAGGTTGGGGAGATGAACCACTATGCTGCAGTAAGCACCCAGGAGAGGGGGAAGTGGCCACAAGGCCATTCTCATTGAAGGGGATCTGGAAGGGATTGGAAGCCTTAAAAGAAAACTAAGGCGATGGGGCCAGATGAGATCCATCCAAGGGTCCTAAATGAACTGAGCACAGTGCGGACTACCATTCTGGCAGCACTTTTTCGCACCTCAGTAGAGATGGGGGAAGTTCTATAGGACTGGAGGAGGGCAGTGTGGTTCCTCTGCACAAAAGCAGCAGTAGGGAGGATGCTAACAACTACAGGTCAGTAAGTCACATATCAATGGTGAGGTAGTTATTGGAGACACTACTAAAGGAGAGGCTTGTGGAGTACCTGGAGGCAAAATGGCAGCAGGACCACCGGCAGCATGGTTTCCTTGGGGGAGGTCATGTCAAATTAATCTCATAGATTTCCTTTTTTTTTTTTTTTTTTTAGTTTTTCTCTTGTTTTTTGCCCCAGACCCAGGACCCTGGCAGACATGTACATGTGCGTGCATGGAGGCGCACCCCGGGCACCAACTCAGCCCCTTCCACCCCACCCCTGGCATTATTGCCACCACTCCCCCTCACCTACGCTTCCCACTGGACCTCCACCAGGTGGGAGTGGAACTACGGGGTGAACCGACAACCACCCCAGGAGGGAGAGCTGCCACTGCAGCTTAATCCCACCTCAACCCCCGCTGGCCCCCAGCGCCAGCTGTAATTTCCAAACCCGGGTCACCGGCATAGCGTAAGGTAAGGAATCCAGCACCTCAGTGCCACTGGGCCAGCTCATCTCCTAGAGTTCTTTGACTGGGTTACCGGGGAGGTGGATTAAAGAAGAACAGTGGGTGTGGCCTCCCTGGACTTCAGTGGCCTTCAACACTGTGCCGCACAGGAGGCATGTTAAGAAACTAAGCAGCCTGGGGGGTAGTGGTGAAAGCGACAAGCTGGGTATCAAGCTGGTTAAAGGATAGGAAGCAAAGGGTGCTGATGAACAGTAGCCACTCGGGCGATAGAAGCGTGACTAGTAGGGTGCCACAGCGTTCAGTGCTGGGACTGGTCTTCTTCAGTGTCTTCATAAGAAACATTGTGGAAGAGCTTGAGGGTAAGGTGTGTCTCTTTGTGGATGACACAAAAATCTCCAACAGAGTTGACACTCAGGAAGGGGTGGAGAGAATGAAAAGAGATCTGAGAAAACTAGAGTGTGATGGTAGAGAACCCTCCCCCCCATGTGTGTCAGAACTAGGGTCTGAACCTCTTTTCTCTTAAATAACTCCTTGTCTCCTAGTCTTTTACTGAGTCTGTTGCACAGCAGCGTTTCATCTTCTTTATTCCTTTATTCTTTTCCTGTCTGCTCTGACTACAGTGGATTGGCCATCCGCTGTAGCATTTGCACTATCCACTCCCTTTCATGCTGTCGAAATGTCCTCTTACCAGACCCTTGTTGGTACACCTAACAACCAGGGGCCTTAGTTGCCTTTTTTTTATTATTATTATCTATTAAGCTGCCTGGCGTGTGTTCACAAGCACAGCAACACACAGTAGCTAAGAAACAGTCCCGAGAGGCAGAAGGGCTGAGCCGCTCCTTCTCGCAGTTTCACTCAGTTTGTGCTGTAAATTCATCGCAAAGAGCGGCTCTGTAAAGGTAATCCTAGTCTCAAAAATAGAGTATATTATTTTGGCAGAGAAATAGGGTTTCTTACAGAACCCTAGGTTTGTTTTTGGTTTCACCTCCCGTGTCCAGAAGTAAAAGGAGGGAACCACTGTAAACAAACGCCTGCCTAAATTTTCTTTTTACTTTTGTAGCGACTGTGTGTCCCAAGGACTTAGCAGCTAGAAACTGAGACTTACGCATTGTGCCATGTGAATAATCATTCCTATGCCTAACATGCTCTTAAGTAAAGTTGGACTCTTAGGAACATTAGAGAGGAATATAAAAATAGTGACTTGTTTTGTGTAGACTTGCTAGCCTTGTAGTCGAAAGGTCTCCCTGCAGTCTCCTGAAGCAGGAGTCCCTGTTCCAATTAGTGCCCTTCTTCTTGCTGAGTACAACCTCCTATAGGGGGTCAGCGGCACCTTGTCTCCTACTTTTATGGGGGACAAACGCCCATCAAAAGTGACATGGGTGGAGTTTACCTATAATGCAGCCCCTTTTTGTGTTATCTTTAAGATTTTCATTTTTTTGTTAAGAGTATTTCCTTTCCTGTGCTGATCATTACTGTGTATTCAGTAAGGTGCACTTGTACCAAACTTCAGATATTACATATGGATATAATAAAGGTGTTTTTACCTAACTCCAGGATAAGAAAAGGCAGGGCTACATTCAGAGGGTGGGGATTTCTGCCTATAAAATACTTCAGCCCAAGCCCAGAGATCAGATGTGGTTAGGGAGAGCTCCTGCTAGGATCTCCCAACTTAGAATCTCCAGTAGGAGATATAGCACAGAATATGTTAGCTGTTAGTTACTTGACAGTTAAGCTTTGCTTCTTTTCATTCTTTTGTTTTGTTTATTATTGACAAAATACACTGATGCAAGCCAAATGTTTCTTCATTTGTTTTATTTTAATAAAATCATGCCTTCTTGGTGTGTTGTACCTTAATTGCTGTTTCCAGAGTGATCTGTTTTATCTACCCACTACATTTGGTACCAAGAGTGGGGTAGATTGGAGGTCCATGAGTGTTGGGAGGACTCCAACCCTAAGATACTGCACTTAGTATCCAGATCACAGGAGGTTTTAGCAGGTACATGGCCCATAAACTGGAAGACACTGCAGCTCTTCCAGGGGTGTTGATGCAGACCCAGCTAGCTAGCACAGGTGAACAGCTACTTACAGGTCTGCCTCCAGTTACTCATCCTAAGGTGAAGCAGGATTTCCCTCCAGACACTGCAGAGGCTAAACCTGAACTGAAGATCAGTGAACCTGAGAGGGAAATTAGGAATCCTCGAGGATCTCAGGGACTTATTGAGATGGTTGTGGTAAAACAAATGAAACTGAACGTCAAAGAGAAATTGGCTTAAAGGAAAGAGAGCAGGATAGGAGGAGGCAGGATCAGAGATGGGCAGATACCATGCACGCCCTACAGATCATCAGGGGCGGGTCAAGAAGCCGCCCAAACAAATCCAAGTGACATTAAACTCACCAAGATGACCCCTTCAGACGACATAGAATCCTACCTGACTACCTTTGAGTGGGTGGCCCAAGCCTGCAACTGGCCTCTAGCTCAATGGGTAGTTAGACTGGCACCATATTTAACTGGCAAGGCACAGTTAGCCTGTACCAATATGGACAGTCAAACATCCAGTGACTATGCAGCTGTGAAGAAGGAGGTCTTAAGAGGCATGATATTAACACTAAGACGTATAGACACAGATTTAGAACTTTGAAACATCTTTCCCATGTACCACCTTGAGAGACTTGCACTCGTCTCAATGATTTATGCACAAAGTGGCTCCAACCTGAGGGTAAAAAGCGTAAAGACGATAATGGAACAATTTGTGTTGGAACAATTTATATAAATAACGCCTGCTGATGTTCAGTTGTGGATACAAGAACACCATCCAGAGAACGCAGAGACATCTATTACCCTTGCGGAGGACTTTCTTTCTGCCCAAGAACCATTGCACAAGGGTTACTGGAGAACAGACACTGCCTCCCCCTGCTGCTACTACAACCAGCTCAATGGTAAGATCTTCTGTTGTTTCATCACCAGGGTCCAGGACTGTTAAAGCCAGAGGGGATGGACAGAATATGTCAGCTAAAAGCCCTAATCCTAACATTGAATGACATTACTGCTATGGATTAGGACACATTGCACGCTTTTGTCCTAAAAAGAAAAAGTAACCAGCTTATCTAGCATCCCTGAACCTGGGGAATTTCTTTATAAAAGCTCTAATCAATGGGAAGCCTATAGAAGGTTTGGTGGATTCAGGGAGCAGGCAACGTTTAATCAGGACTGATTTAATTACTTCTGGGTTACAAACTGCAATAACAACGGGTGTCATCTATATCCATGGTGACGTTCATCAATATCCCACCACAAGGGCACAGATATGTATCAGTGGACAGACATATGTCATGACTTTGGGTATGGTCCCCACCTTGCTTGTGCCCCTTATCATCGGACAGGATTTCCCTATCTTCAGTGATTTGTTCACGTCCTGTGACAATTATTTAACAGCAGTAACCACTAGGGCTTAAATGAAACAAATACAAAATGACACCTTATTCCCTTTTGATGATTCGTTTTCAAAGAGACCAGGGGCCCCAGGAAGTCTAAGGCCAAAAAGAAGAAACTACATAAAGACTGGAAACAAAAATATTGTGGGACTGTTGATACAATGCCTTGTTATGATATAGCTGATATTAAAGTGGAACAAAAAGCTGATGTAACCCTTAACCATTTTTTTTCACAACTTGGAAAAGAGATAGCAGTGGGGGCCCCTCAGATTATCCAACAACGAGGGATATTGTATAGGGTTTGTACACACCCTGTGACCCAAGAACAGGCTGAGCAGTTGTTAGTTCCAAAGAAATATGTAAATGATTTACTGTTTTTAGCCATGATATACCAAGTGCAGGTCATGCGGGGAGGGAACGAACATCTGCTAGGCTTCTGCAATGTTTTTTCTGGCCTGGTTTACAGGATGACGTTGGAGAATACTGTAGGAGTTGTCCCGCCTGTCAGCAGATTGGTCAGGTGAAACAAAAAGTGAAAGTACCCCTTATGCCTTTGCCTTTGGTTACCCAACCCTTCGAAAGAATAGCGATGGATGTGATTGGTCCCCTAGAAAAGAATAGTAAAGGAAACTGGTTTATACTTGTCCTCTGTGACTATGCCACCAAGTACCTAGAGGCCTTCCCCCTTGGAACAACCACAGCCCCGAAGATAGCAGAAAAGGTAATAGAGTTCTGTAGTCGGATGGGTATACCAAAAGAGATCCTTACTGATCATGGTGCCAATTTCAATGCTGCCTTACTCAATATAAATCATTAGGGATTACTACAGTTAGAACTACACCATACTATCCACAAACCAACAGCCTCGTTAAAAGATTCAATCAAGCTTTAAAGCGGATGATCCGGAAGTTTGTGGATGAGATGGGGAAGAAATGGGATCACTACTTGCCATCATTCTTGTTTGCTTATGGGGAGGTACCTCAAGCATCCACAGGGTTCTCACCTTTGGCTTTATTATATGGGCGTAATCCACGTGGACCGCTTGACATAGTAAAGGAAGCCTGGGAAGGGGAAACTATGATAAAATATATCAATATTTTAGAGTATTTGGTTAACCTAAGCAAACGCTTAGTCACCTATACCTAGAAAGCACACCAGCAAAGTATGGTAGCCCAAGATAAGCAGAAATTGCTTTATGATCTAAAAACCAAGGAAAAAATATTCCAACCAGTGGAAAAAGTATTGTTGTTACTGCCACCCACTGAAAATAAATTACTTATGAAGTGGCAGGGTCCCTACACGATTGTGGAATGCACTGGTCTTGTCAACTATCAGGTGGAGAACCCCGAGAAACGGTCAAGTAAAAAGATATACCATGCAAATCTTTTAAAAAAAAAAAACGGCATGAGAGGCCTGACTCTAAGCCATGCATGTATGTTTTATCTCATAGTCTTGAGACAGTGCTAGAATTAGCATATAAGAGGCTAGAGAGCACTGAGACTATTCGAGATATTAACATAAATCCTGATTTATCTTACCAGCAATGTGAAGACTTCAATCAATTACTCCAACATTTTTCAGAGACTTTTACTACGATCCCTGGTAAAGCTACTGGTGTAACCCATGTGATCAAAACTGACTCAGAGCCTATAAGGCAAAAGGCTTATAGACTCCCAGAAAAGATCCAGGCTGATGTCACTCAAGAAATAGAGAAGCTTGCCAGGTTAAAAATAATCAAACCCTCCACCAGTCCTTGGTCCTCACCCATGGTGATAGTCTCAAAAAATGAGGATGGGATATGTTGGTGTCGCGATTTTCGAAGACTAAATCAGGTTTCCCAATTCGATAGTTATTCCTCAGGTAGACGATATTATTGATCATGTTGGCCAGGCCAAATATATTTCCACACTCGACCTGACTAAAGGGTACTGGCAGATACCCTTGGAAGAACATTCCAAAGAAAAAAGAGCTTTCAGTACCCCCAATGGTCTGTACCAATTTGCTTACATGCCATTTGGCTTGCATGGAGCCCCTGCAGCCTTTCAAAGGTAGATGGACTCGTTGCTCACCTCCCATTCAACTTACTGTTCTGCTTATCTAGATGATGTGGTTGTGTTCAGCACAGACTGGGCCACTCATCTCATACATTTGTCTAATGTATTACAAACCATTGAGTTGGCTGATTTAACTATAAACCCTTCCAAATGTACATTAACCATGAGGGAAACAAGGTATTTAGGCTTCATACTAGGTAATGGTGTGGTGCGCCCCAAAATTGAGAAGGTGGAAGCAGTATCCCAGTGTCCTATCCCTGAGACTAAAAACAAGTTAGATTCTTCTTAGGGTTAGTGGGATATTACTGGCGCTTTATTCCTGACTTCACTACTATTGCAGCCCCCCTAACTGATCTCACTAGGAAGAAAGTACCCAATAAGGTTCCCTGCCTGTGACCAAGCTTTTCGTACCATCAATGCTATCTTGTGTGCAACTCCAGTGTTACAATCCCCGGACTTCAGTCAACCATTTGAAGTGCAGACCAACGCATCTGAAACTGGTTTAGGTGCAGTGTTATGCCAAACTATCAGTGGAAAAGAGCATCCAATACTGTATATTAATCGGAAGCTCTTTCCTCGGGAACAGAAGTATGCCACAATCGAAAAGGAATGTTTAGTGATCAAGTAAGCCATTGAGGCTTTAACATTTTATCTTTGTGGAACCCAGTTTACCCTAATAACTGATCATAACCCTTTATACTGGCTTAACCAGATGAAGGATAAAAACGCATGGATTCTCCGTTGGTATCTGGCATTACAGCCATATCCTTTTGATGTTAAACATAGACCTGGTAACAAGCATAAAAATGCTGATTTTTTTAATCCAGATATGGTGCAGGTTAACGAATTATGAAATGTACCAGTAGGTATAGAATTACTTACATACCCCAGGGCAAATGATGATGTATTATGCTGTTAAAATGTAATGTGTATGTATTATATTTAGGGTGCCCTGGGGTGGGACTTCTGTGAGGGTGGGTGGAAGTCCCATCCCATTCCCTAGGGAAATAATTTACTTACGGAATGTGGTAACAAACCGGCATGTACACACTGGTTTGTACTTAAATAGGGGGATATGTGATGCTAGAGAACCCCCCCAGTATGTGTCAGAACTAGGGTCTGAACCTCTTTTCTCTTAAATAACTCCTCCTTGTCTCCTAGTCTTTTACTGAGTCTGTTGCACAGCAGCATTTCATCTTCTTTATTCCTTTATTCTTTTCCTATCTGACTACAGTGGACTGGCCACCCACTGTAGCATTTGCACTATCCACTCCCTTCCATGCTGTCGAAATGTCCTCTTACCCAGACCCTTGTTGGTACATGTAATAACCAGGGGCCTTAGTTGCCTTTTTTTTTTTTTTTAATTTATTTAGCTACCTGACGTTTTTTCACAAGCACAGCAACATGCAGTAGCTAAGAAACGGTCCCGAGAGGCAGAAGGGCTGAACCGCTCCCTCTCACAGGTTCATGCAGGTTGTGCTGTAAGTTCGCCTCAAAGAGTGGCTCTGTAAAGGTAATCCTAGTCCTGAAAATAGAGTATATTATTTCAGCAGAGACAGAGGGTCTCTTACAGAGCCCTAGGTTTGTTTTTGGTTTCACCTCCCGTGTCCAGAAGTAAAAGGAGGGAAACACTGTAAACAAACACCTGCCTGAATTTTCTTATTACTTTTGTAGCAACTGCTTGTCCCGAGGACTTAGCGGCTGGAAACTGAGACTTATGGCATTGTGCCATGTGAATAATCATTCCTATGCCTAACATGTTCTTAAATAAAGTTGGACTCTTAGGAACATTAGAGAGGAATATAAAAATAGTAACCTGTTTTGTGTAGACGTGCTAGACTTGTAGTCGAAATGTCTCCCTGCAGTCTCCTGAAGCAGGAGTCCCTGTTCCAATCGGTGCCCTTCTCCTTGCTGAGTACAGTCTCCTATAGGGAGTCAGCAGCACCTTGTCTCCTACTTTTATAGGGGTGACAAAGGCCCATCAAAAGTGAAGTGGATGGACTTCTGGTTGGGCTTCCAAGCAGCATGGCGGTGTAAACAGAGCTCCACTACACCCCTCGCTAATCTCCCCGATTTGATGCCTTTAACGACAAACAACTTAAAAAAAAAAAAAAAACAAGATCTAGATATCGGGGACATACATAAGAAGTATTGTAATGAAGAAAAATAAAGTAAATTGAACAACTACGAGCAGCAGCGAGCAGAATAAAATCGAGCAGCTATGTCGGCCCAGGAGCCCTCCGACTTGGAGAACTCTCAAGTGCCAGCAGAACGGCAGGACCAGACGACCATACCAAATAATAAAGCGAGAAACAAATGCATAAAGTTAACTACTATATACAAGGAGCTATTATCATTTCATGCAGAAATTAAAAATCTTTACGGTGAGCTTCACAGAGATGTAGTGAGCCTGGAGCAACGAGCCGATGCATCGGAGAGACAGATAGCAGTAGAGAACAGAGTAGATGACGTGGAGAATACAGTTCAACTCTTACAAGATCAGTGTATACAACTGCAAGAAAAACAAGAAGATATGGAAAATAGAGCACGCAGAAGGAACCTAAGATTATATTGCATTCCTGAAGCCTCAGAAGGTCAGGACATTACTGAGTTTACTATTGCTTTGCTCAAAACAGCTCTTGAAGTGCCCTCAGATATTCAATTATCATTAGGGAGAGTTCACCATGCACTGGGCCCATGGCCTACAGATCCGAATGCCAGGCCTCGATCTATTATTATGCGCTTTCTTAGCTACGCAGTCAAGGAGACGGTATTAACAGCAGCATGGCGAAAGGGCAAGGTCTTTTACGGACAAACTCGCTTCTATGTAGATAATGATTACCCTCCACAAACTATGCGTAATCGCAGAGCATATGCAGACATCTTACCAGCTTTGAAGGAGGCAGCCATTAGATTCACAACACCGTACCCAGCCAGACTTGTGCAACTTCCATCGGGAAGGAAGGAATTTCATACTGTGGAGGAGGTCAGAGAGGAGCTCCTTAAAGCAGGAATTCAAATAAAAACAAAATCCACGTTAGGATTACACAAAACTGACCCACCACGCTGGCATACAGAAAATTTGGGAAGAACACTGAATGGCGGAGAAGTAACAAAGAGGGGGAACATTTCTAATTGTCTGGCAACTTTTCACCGATTGGCAAGGGGAAAAACCTCACTGATAGAAATTGAAGCTGGGCTTGTGATTCCTCGATGGTTCTCTGGTTAGAGGTCTTTGAAAGCTTATGTCCGATGAGAGCGACTGGGAATTCAGTTGTCTGAACTGGGATCTTTATTAGACAACTCTCTCACAGGAGATTGGACAGAGAAAAGAAACTCTTAATAAGTGTACCTGCAGAGAACTTTGCCATAACGAAGAAACAAGTAAAACATTTGATCTGGCTGTTTGAACTGACCCTGACGATCTCTTTGAAAGAGGCAATGGATATAACTTTTTAAAGAGCAGATTATTGTGCTCTGCTTGATTTGTTTACAGGGTTAACCTGACATAAGGGCCTGAGAAAGTTGCCCTAGTTGAATAATACAGAATTTAGTTAATCATAAAATAAACAATTTACTTATGGGGGAGGAGGAATATCTCCAGACGTTACAGGGAAGCCCATTTCAAATCAAAGACAGACAGGCAGAATATTTTGAGTTAACATTTGGATTTTTATTTAGCTTGTCTGCATTCTTCTTTTAATTTTTTATTAGGGGAGCAATACATCCCTAGGAGGCCTGGGCATTTGGTGTTACCAGATATCCTCCAGTGACCTCAGACTATCAGGAGGCACACTTAGGGAGTAGGTTTTTAAACTCCCCTACCTTGGAAGTCAGTTTTATTTGGAATACAGTGTATGTACATAGTTATCAAGACAAAGGTCAGACACAAACTGACAATTTGCTTCAGATTTCAAAAGGTTTGATAATATCATAGCAGGAGATGTTTAAAGAATAATCTAGATGGGAAAGGCATAACATGTTTCAAAAAAAGTGACGTTCAGAAAGATGGCTCTGAGGGAGAACATCAGTATGGTGATCCCTCAGGAACGGGATTATTAAGATTGGGACAACAGGAGAGAATAAGTTTCCATAAGGGAATAAGATGGCTACTCAGATAGTAAAAGCACTCTCGCTTAATATAAATGGGCTTAACAATCCCATTAAAAGGGCCAGACTGTTTCAATATATTAAGAAACACCCCAGTGATTTTTATTATCTCCAGGAAACACACTTAACAGATACTGAACATGCAAAATTGAATTGGGGGGGACAAGTTTTGGGTATATGTCTCATCCTTTCCTAAAGGGAAATGAGGAGTAGCCATTTTAATACCTAGGACCTCTCCTTTTCATTTAGAAACACAGTACGTAGACCCAGAGAGAAGGTATGTAATCTTAAAAGGTACCCTTTATGGGACAAAGGTCAAATTAGTGAACATATATTTTCCCCCTCTTGCATCTGTTTGTCTTTTTAAAAGATTTTTTGCAAAGCTCCTAGACATTATGCACGGCTGCCTTATTATAGGGGGAGATATCAATTTAACTTTGACACCTCGGTTGGACTCCTCTGCGCCTTCCAAATATAGGCTAACATCAGCTCAAAGATTATTTATTTCTCAACTTAGGGCATTGTGTCTAATCGATGTATGGAAACATTTTTATCCTCTTCCGGGGGATATACGTTTTGCTCCCCTAGACACAATTCCTACTCAAGATTGGACTACTTTTTCATTTCAAAAGAACACTTGGACTGTTTACAAGATTTAACTAAAGGACCTAGATTTCTTTCTAATCATTCTCCCCAATTTTTGAGGCTAGATTTTAAAATATCAAAGAAATCCACTGGGTGGCGCTTGAATACATCTTTTTTAAAGGATAAAGCTTTTAGGGACAGCTTTAATTCAAAAATAGCTCATGTTATCGCAGAAAATTCATACCAGGAGACATCCAGTACAATAGTTTGGGATACTGTGAAGGTTGTGATCAGGGGGGAGATAATTACGTATTCAGCATACAAGAAGAGATATTGGAAAACAAGATATGGTGAATTAAATGAGAACTTAAGGGAAATACAAACTAAGTTTACCCCTATTACCACGGAGGCCCAAACCCAGATTAATCAGACAAAGGTTGAGCTCCAGAAACTTTTAGATGAAAAAACACAACAGGCACTATTTTACTTAAAACATATAGGTATGGGGGCCAAAAGGGGCGAGAAATTTAGCCCTGAGGCTTAGGGGACATAGGTCAGCCACAATTGTAACACATTTAGTGGATCCGGAGAGAAAAACAAGAGCTCGTAACTCACAGCAGATACTGCAACTGTTCCAGAAATATTTTAGGCAGCTATATGAGAAACCACAAGGTCTGGAATTAAACAAAATAGAGGAATTGTTTCCCCCCCTTACATTAAGAAAGCTAACTAAGGAAATGGAAATAAGATTAAAAGCCTCTATCAGATCAGAGGAAGTCAGACGTGCCATAAAAGAAAATAAACCATTAAAAACCCCTGGCCCAGACGGATTTCCGTCCGAGTGGTACAAGACTTTTAGTAAACAACTGACTCCTTTACTATTAAATGCCTTTTTAGAAATTCAACAGGAGAGTCCACCTCCTCCATCATGGGATGACACTAATATTTCACCTATCTTAAAGGTAGGCAAACCAGCAGAATTAACTACTTCATATAGGCCAATATCCATATTAAACGTGGACTACAAGTTATTTATGTCCATATGGGCACATAGATTAGAGGAACTGTTACTCTGTTCGATTAATTCAGATCAATCTGGGTTCATTCGAGCCAGAGAAACCACTTATAATATACGTAGAATGATCCATTTGTTGGACCAGATGAAAGACTGACAGAGCAAAGGCTGATGGCACATTTATAAGGTAGAAAAAGAAATGGGCAGACTAGATGGGCCTTTCGGTCCTTATCTGCCATCAACCTCTATGTTTCTATGTTTCTTTGACCACATAAATCAGAGACAGATACAGGCAGTGTTGCTCAGCCTCGACGCAGACAAAGCTTTTGATCGCGTCAGTTGGCCTTTTTTATGGGAAACTTTACACAAGTTTGGATTTCCTGGGGAATTCTCTAGCATGATACAGAGAATTTATACCTTTCCGAAGGCATATGTTAAAGTGAATGGACAGTTATCTTCAATGATGCAGCTGGGAAGGGGAACTAGGCAGGGTTGCCCACTTTCCCCCTTACTGTTTGCCATATACATTGAGCCACTGGCTGAAGCCATAAGGCAACATCCTAATATTCAGGGGGTCCCTTTAGGAGGGAGGGATTTTACTATATCATTATATGCAGATGACGTATTATTAACACTCCTAGAACGTGAAAGGTCCATTCCTGCTACTTTACAAGTGATAGATAAGTTTTCAGAAATAGCCGGGTACAAAATAAATATACAAAAAACAGTTATTCTCTTTAAATGTCACCCCCCTCAGTCTCTGAAGAACCAGATCCGTCTGAAATGGAGAAATAATAAGATTAAATATTTGGGGGTAAATATTCCCCAGAAACTGGAACATTTGGAACTGTTTAATTTAGAGCCTCTACCGATGGAGATAGAGAATTTAGTTGGGAACTAGACACATCAGGTATTCTCTTTTTCAGCTCGAATACAAGCTATTCAGATGACCTTATTTCCTAAGATATTATATTATTTCCAGACTTTACCGATTGTTCCATCACAATTCTACTTTGCATCCTGGGCTAGAGTTTTTTTCAAGGTTTGTATGGGCTGGGCAACAGCCAAGGGTCAGATGGTCTCTGTTACAGTTACCAGTGGCAAAGGGGGGTTGTAATCTTCCAAACCTTAGGGATTACCATAAGGCAGTAACATGTAAAATAGTGATGACATGACTGAATCCTCAGGTAGAGAAACCATGGACATTTATTGAATTTATACTAAATGATCTAGTAAACATTATCCCTAATATATTTGCCCCCCAAAATTCTTATCCACAGTTACAAAACTTTACATTTGGAACCTGTTATACATTAAAGGCTTGGTATGAGATAAGGGCGTCTACTACATTAACTGAAGTTTTCGGTTATTTCAAACTAATAGGTACAGAAAGTGCATCTTTGGAGATGGGTGCTGTTGGGGTCCATCAAGAATGGCAGAAAAAGGGTCTGCATTTGTTATATCAATACCTGGATATGAACAGAGTACTGCCTTTTGCCACACTACAGGCAAAATATCAACTCCCCCATACACATCATTATAGATATTTAGAGATTCGGACATTTATACAGAAAGAATTAGCATTAAATACTCTGCCCTCTCTCATACCTATGTTGATGTCCCTTTTTAGGGACGCTATAGAAGGCAAGGAACAAATTCATTTAATTGGACAAATCAGTAAACAACCTACAGCCTTGGTTTGTTGCCCGCAGCTGGATCTGAACTGAGAGTTACACTCAGACATACAAGTCTAAAATGGGTATGTTGGGACAGGCTGCACACTAATATGTGGGACAGGAAATGGTTACAGTAGTTGTTTAGAGTACACACTGGGGATCATTAGAGCTAGGTGCTTTCTTCAAGAAACTCTGAAGGTGGATTTGTCACTGCTCTGTTTTCTCTGACCTTTAAACCAAACTGGTTTAAAGGGCGTAACAGTCAGTTCAATACTGACTTTCAGACTTGCTGATCCAGACTGTCTCCCAGACTTTCCTTTCTCAGTTCATTTGACTCTTGAAATCAAAAGATGTCAATAAAAAGATAAAGATGATGCATGAGAGCAGGTAAAGCTTTTATGTGCTCTACTTATGGAATTCACTGAAGTTCGAATGAAAATGTGATGGTATGATTCTGTGTGATTTGTACCTATAATTCAAAATGAGAGGAGAAAAATGCATACCAAACAAAATGTGCTTCAGTCCTAATGATAAAGCAGTGATGATATTAATAATTTTTTTTTTTTGCCACAAAGGTTTTTATCCTCTGGTAGAAGGCTTGGGCGGCTATCAGCTCTGTCCCAGCACTCGGCTGCCACCCCTTGCCTCCTCCCATCTGAAGTCTCAATCTCCTGGATCCCCTCACAGCTGGGCTGGAGAGGGAGGGCCATCCTCCCCTCGAGACACATCCAGATACAGCTGGGAGCACCCTGCATTTTGTGTGTTTTCTTCCTGTTTCCTGTGCTGGGGTGCACATGCCAATATGCATGCATGAGGGAGGCACGTCGCGGCTCATATTAGAGTCCTGCAGCTCCATCCCTTCCTGTGCTGTCCTGTGGGCCCACACAACCACCAGGCTTCCACCTTCGAGGAAAGGAGGGAGAGGGGACATGATAGAAACTTTCAAGTATCTCAAAGGGAATCAACAAGTCCAAGAGGTAGCATCTTTCAAAAAAAAGAGGTGTGCAAAACAAGGGCACAATTTGAAAGATAGAAGAGGCGGCTCAGAGGTAATTTAAGGAAGTATTTTTCACAGAGAGGGTTGTGGATCCGGGAACGGCCTGAGGAGGTTGTGGAGTCAAAAACAGTGGTGGAATTCAAGCATGCATGGGACAGTCATAAGGCAATTCTGGGGAGTAGGAAGAAGTAGGCTGCTGGTTAACTAGGATCTGCAGCTTATCCAGTAGGTAGGGAAATGGGCAGACTGGGTGGGCCAAGCGGACCTTATCTGCCATCAAAATCTATGTATCTATGTTTCTGTGTTTATATAAAGCAATAAGAGTTTTTTGGAAGGAATCCATAGAGGATATCTTAGGGAGATGGAATAGAGAATTAGGGACTCAAATAACTTATGAGAAATGGTTGGAACCTATTCCTCACTCGATGAGAGTATCACAGTCATCATACTGGTCAGAATATATATGGAAATGTCGTAGTACATATTTTTATACCCCTGACAAAATTGCTAAATTTGTATCTGTGGGGCATGGCCTTTGTTAGAGAAAATGTGGAAAAAAAATGGCAAATATAACACACATTTTTTGTGTTTGTCCGAAAGTTACCCAATACTGGTTAGATATAGAAAAGAGCATACAAAATATTGTGGGACCAGAAATTAAATTATCCAATCAGATGGTTCTGCTTTATATTGGGGAAGATGGAAAAGTTCCACCATGTAGAAATAAGTTATACCTGTACCTGGCAGCAGCTAAAAAGGTTATAACTGGCCTATGGTGAACGGCTAAAGTACCCACCCTCTCTGATTAGCATTCATTGATGACTGAGATATACTATCTAGAGAGAGTAGCAGCTTCTAGAGCTGGAAGGGGGTCATAATTTGAGCTCCAATGGAGGCCATGGGTTTTCTGCATTTCTCCTCTGGATGAAACATTTGTTCCCTGATAGAGCTATTTGAAAGTGACCAATTTTTGTAGGATATGAATTTTGATCTAGTGTCATTTGATATGTAACAGAATGATGTTGCAGAAACACGAATTGCCAACCTGAAGAACATTCTATGTATTGTAAGACAAAAGAGCAATACTGTATAGATGTACTCCTGCTGTCATACGTATATAACTATATAAAAAACAATAAAAATAATGAAGTGGGTGGAGTTTACCTATAATACAGCCCCTTTTTGTGGTATCTTAAGATTTTCATTTTTTTGTTAAGAGTATCTCCTTCCCTGTGCTGTTCGTTACTGTATATTCAGTAAGTAGCACTTTGTACCAAACTTCAGATATTACATATGGATATAATAAAGGTGTTTTTACCTAACTCCAGGATAAGAAAAGGTGGGGCTACATTCAGAGGGTGGGGATTTCTGCCTATAAAAGGCTTCAGCCCAAGCCCAGCGATCCGATGTGGTTAGGGAGAGCTCTTACTAGGATCTCCCAACTTAGAATCTCCAGTGGGAAACAGAGCACAGAGTATCTTAGCTGTTAGTTACTTGACAGTTAAGCTGTACTTCTTTTCATTCTTTTGTTTTGTTTTGTTTATTATTGATGAAATACACTGATGCAAGCCAAATGTTACTTCATTTGTTTTTATTTTAATAAAATCATGCCTTCTTGGTGTGTTGTACCTTAATTGCTGTTTCCAGAGTGATCTATTTTATCTACCCACTACATAGAGGAATGATCTGTGGGTGGCAGCTGGATGTCGGTGCCAAAAAGTGCAAGGTTATGCACTTAGGGCTATGGAACCCTGGGTCTGTGTATTTTTATTTTTATTTTATTTAGTTTTTGTTTACTGGGTACGTGCACTAGCCATAGCAATGACTATTTTCAGGCACGACCCGAGAGGGTACAGTACATCAATACAGACAGAATATTTCAATACAAGTACAACATAATTGACAATAGTATACAGAGTAAGTAGAGAAAAAGGTGGCTACAGACAAAGTAGAAAGCATTAACAGTGTGAGAAAGTAATATGCAAAAAGAAGTGGCTACAGACAAGGTAGATGCAATAACAGTGCGAAAGGAACGATATACAGAAACATATTCAAAATATTAGGTTAAATAACATTTATGTTGTTAGGTAAAAACAAGAAAGATTGTAAATGCTATAGTGTTTATTTGGGGTTGACAGTTGGGGGGGACTAGGAGGGATAGGAGTGAGGGAGATAGAAGAGGAGGCAGGAAGAGGATTGGGGATGAGTCTAAGTGGGAGGTAGGACAGACAGGTGGAGGGAAGTGCTATTTATTTAGTAGAGTAAAACAGAAGAGGTAGGGAGAGACCAGGCAGGAAGGAGGTGAGAGCTAAGGGGGTTTGAAACAGCAACACATGCAGGACTCGAGATGGGTACACAATCGTTTCTTAAATGTTGCATGAGATGGTGATTGGCGCAAGGCTAGAGGGAGGGAGTTCCAGTATTGGGGGGCATGACAGGTGAAAGCACTTGCACCTTTGGAGGTATAATGTCTGGGTATGAAGATGGGGGCACTGTCAGTGGATTGCAACCCGTAGGAAGGTGTTCTGATTTGGAAGTGGCCCACAAGGGGTTTGGGTATTTATAGCCGGACAATATTGTCTATGACAGAGCCATAGGCATAAAGCCTTAACTCAAGCGGAGGAAGCCATCCCAGCTCTGAATAAAGGAGACAATGGTGTTTCAGCTTATGAGAGGAGGACGCATAGCGACAAATGTTGCTGTATGTCATGGCCCACTTCCGAAGGCTTGTTTTGCACACAGAGGTGTAAGTAGCAGCCCTATAAGTAACTGAGGGAAGGAGGATGCCATATGCAATGGCAAGCCTTGCTGAGGGAGTAAGCACATAACTGGTACGGTATGCTATGCCAGTTTTGGTGTTTACCTGCTTGCAAGTCAGTTGAATGTGTAGGTCAAAATTTAGTGATGGGTCAAGTGTGCCACCCAGATATTTAAATGAATCCACCACCTCGATAGTTAAGCCATTTAAGGAGACTTTAAATTTTGGATGGGCATTCCTGAGTTTGGCATTTGATCCGAAGAGCATGGCTTGGGTTTTGGACTCATTTAGGACTACTTTGTGACTAGATAACCACTGTTGGGTGAGCTGAAAGTAAAGAGAGAGTTGACGATTTATGTTGTCAGTATTTGTTGCACTGGCATATAGAACAATGTCATCTGCATATAGCAGGGACTCTGTCCTATGGAGGTTGGTGGTGATGTTATTTATGAAGCTAGAGAAAAGCAGAGGCCTGAGGATGGATCCTTGCGGCACCCCAGTGTTTATAGTGGCCTTGTCCGAGAAGGTAGAGTTGTGTTTCACAGTTTGGGTCCTGTCGGATAGGTAGCTACCAAACCACCTTATAATGTTCGATGAGAAACCTAGTGATCTAAGGGAGGCTAGGAGGATGGAGTGATCAACTAGGTCAAATGCCTTAGTCATGTCGATGAAAATGGCCCGGGTGAGAAGACCAGAATCCATAGCCACTAGGGTATCTGATGTGAATTTGAGAAGTGCGGTGGTGGTGCTATGGCCCTTGCGAAAGCCATGCTTGGCCATGGTAAGTAGATCATATTTCTGGAGGAAATCAATTGTTTGTATGGCTACCAGCTTCTCAAGAATTTTGTTGAGGACTGACAGGATGGATATGGGCCTGTAATTTGAGGGATCCTTACAATCTCCTTTTTTGAAAATGGGTAATCCTAGCTTCCTTTCATATATCAGGGACATAGCTCTGGCACAGGGAGAATGTGAAAATCTTGGCTAGGGGAGAAGCAATGTGGGGAGCAGCTAACTTTAGTAGCTCGGGTTCTAGATTGTCAAAGCCGGCTGCAGTGTAGTCAAAGATATTTTTAGCAATCTAAGCACGCCACACCTTGAGACTGCCTTGAAAAAGAAATGAGGGTCCTTGACAGCTGATGGGGTAGACGTATTTGATTTGGTAGGGAAAGAGGAGGTGTAATTAGTTAGGTCAGAGAATTTGATATTGAAAAAGTTAGCGATGGTTCTGGGATTATTACAGTGTACGCCATTAAGTGACATGTCATTTGGGGTGGGTGCTGGATTCTGACCAAGAAATAATTTAATAAGGGACCAAAATTTCTTTGAGTCGCCATAGGAGTTGGTTAATAGATCTTTGCAATATGAGCTTTTGGCCTTTTTGATGTTCTTTTTGCAGGAATTGCGTAGGGCCCTGTAAGTATTAAGGTCAGAGGATAGCCTTGAGCTTTTGTAGAGGAGCCAGCTTTTGTCTCTTTGCTTCAGCTTAGAGAGGAGGTCAGATTTGAGGCAGCGTGTTTGCCTATTTTTTACCCTTCGAGTTACAAGCTTGCAGTGTTTATCCTGGAGCACTACAAAGTGGGTCAGGAATAGATTGAGGGCAGTTTGGGCATCACTTGATGTAAGGAGGGAGGACTAATCAGTAGCGGCAATATCATGTAGGAAAAGCTGAGAGTCAAAGTTCGCATAGTTGCAGAAGGTGATGAAACGACGCCTCGACGGGGTAGGTATGCTCTTTTTCTAGATACAGTAGGTTGGAGAGTGATCAGTGATGGCATCTGATAGTACACCAGAGACAATTACATTTTCGGGATGGTTGGCCATTATCCAATCAAGTAAGGATTTCATGTTGGAGTGAGGGGAGGTTCTGGTAGGTTCACATATTAGCTGGTGCAAGTTATAGCTCTGCAGTTTGGTCAGTGGATTGGATTGGTTGGCGCCCAGCCAATTAATGTTTAGGTCCCCTAGTATGAGGACCTAATTTCTCTCTGCAAGGCTTGAGATTTGATCCAGTAGCTCATCCAGTCCTTTTAGACTTTTTGAGGGGGAATTGTAGGCACATACGATATGTAACTTTTTGATACCAAGAGTGAGCAGGACATGAAGTGCCTCACAGTGGCCTGGGTTAGTTAAATTGACGATAGTGACATGGAGACGATCTTTAAAATAGATAGCTGTACCACCCCTCTTTTGGGTGCTTCTCTGTCAAGTCTCAAGAGATTATAGGATGGAAGGGAGCACAGAGAGTCGGGTGTGGATGGTTTTAGCCAGGTTTCAGTTAGGTATATGATATCAGGTTTGTAGAGCGAGGTCCAGGATTTGAGCTCATCAAGGTTGTGCGCAAGGCTCCTGATATTGTGGTGTACAATGATAAGACCTTTAGCATTGCTAATAGTCAGGAGTAGCATTAGTCGGTCCTGGATTTAGTTGAACATCCCCAGAGAGTAGGATAGCAAGTAAGAGGAGATACCAGAGCTTCCGACACAGGAAGGGACATAGAGCACGTAGATGCATGTGACATTTATTTTGGGCATAGGCGATCATGTGGATCCAGGCCCTGTTTAGTAGTATTGGGGTGAGGTCACAGCGTGGGGTAGGGAGCAGTAGAAGGTTCGAGTAGTAGCATTCATGAGGCAAGAAGTTGGGGAGAGTAGATCCAACATGTATTTTATGCATAGATAGGTGTAGCAGTGACACTGTGGCTGTAAGAAGGAAAAGTATCTTGTGTTGGTTCATTTTTGACTGTCTTACTAGACAGAAAGTGTACAAGTGAGAAACTTATCAATTTTGAAAGTAGTAGGGATATAGATCGGCCAATAGTGAGAGGAGGCACCTAGGAAGGAGGAGCTAGTGTGTATTTAAAGGAGGCCTGGAAGGGGGCAGGAAAACAGTATCGAGAGGGATAGGCCCCAGAGTCACCAACAAGGATAAGCCCTAGAGTCAGTCCGATAGCTTTAGAAAGGTGCCGAAGAAGTGCTAAAATCCAGTGTGGAAAGGCGCACCAATCAGCAGAGCAGCCTGCAACAGGCGGACCAATCAGAAATTCCAGCACAGGGCACAGCACCAGTCGGAGAGCACCATCGGAGAAAGTACCCATGGAGTAGAAGTGGCAAGTACCTGTTTGTTGATCCGGGCTCAGGGACCAGGAGAGTGTCCGTGGGTTGCAGAGTCTTGGTGGGTGGCGGCTGCCAGGATGGCCATCTAGCTCTGTCTCATGTGATGGGGTGCTGCTCGGGGTAGTCAGGTCCTGGGAAAGAAGGGGAGAGAAAGCAAATTAAAATACTAACTGTGACAAAGGGACCTGGGGCGGGAGGCTGGCGGCAGACCGTCAGCGGGAGGTGGGGGTGATCAGGATAAAACAAAAGGCTATGAGCTACAGATAGTCAAGGATGGGATTACTGAAACAAAAGAGAAGCGTGCAATTTACAGCGAGGGGCAGAGAGCCAAGAGGGGTAGAGAATTTTAGGCAGAGTTTCACAGAGAGCGAGAAAAAAGTAGCTTTGAGCAAGGTTAGGAGAAAAACAGGAGCAGGCAGGTATCAGCAAACAAGAGGTCTGAGTGGGAGAGGGCAGGTTTAAGAAGGGAGTAGGCTGAGAGAGTAGATATGGAGAAACAGAGCAGTTTAGAACTAGCAACTTAAGCACTACACAGTTAGGTTTTTAGCAATCTGGTACAGATTAGGCAGGCTGGCAATAAAACTTTCAGCTATTTTGCATTACTTTTAAACACAGTTTGAATTACAGGCGGTAAAACAAATTCTGTACAATATCGAGAAGGACAAGCCCCAGAGTCACCGACAGGGATACGCCCTAGAGTCAGTCCGATAGCTTTAGAAAGGCACCGGGGAAGTGCTAAAATCCAGTGTGGAAAGGTGCGCCAATTAGCAGGGCAGCCTGCAGCAGGCGGACCAATCAGAAATTCGAGCACAGGGCACCGCACCAGTCAGAGAGCACCAGCGGAGAAAATGCCCAGGGAGTAGAAGCGGCAAGTACCTGTTTGTTGATCCGGGCTCGGGGACCAGGAGGGTGGCCGTGGATTGCAGAGTCTTGGTGGGCGGCAGGACAGCCGTCTAGCCCCACCTCGTGTGGTGGGGCGCTGCTCAGTGAGGTCAAGTCCTGTTTGTTGATCCGGGCTTGGGGACCAGGAGGGCGGCCGTGGGTTGCAGAGTCTTGGCGGGTGGCAGTCAGCAGGACGTCCGTCTGTTTAGCTCCGCCTCGTGTGTATAAGATGGGGGAATGGAACTTACAGTCAGCAAGCAAGAAAGAGACCTGGGGTCATCATATCTGATTACCTTAAGGTAGCTGGGCAGTGTGACAAAGCAGCGGGAAATGCTAGCATGATGTTGGGATACATTGGGAGAGTGATTTCTTGCAGGAGGAGGGAGGGAGGTGGTGCTGCTACTGTATCACTCATTGGTGAGCCTCCCCAACCCCTCCCATGTACTTTGTCCAGTTCTGGAGGCCACACCTCTGCAAGGATAATGAAAGGGTGGAGGCACTACAGAGGAGGTAACCAAAAAGTGTGGGGATTGCACAAGAAGCCGTATGAGGAAAGGGAACATTGTTTAACCAGGAGTAGCACACTAAGCCGAAGTTTATTTCCATATGCGACCTGGGAGCACAAGGAAGTTAAGTGACTTGCTCAGGATCACACAGTATGCACCTAGGTGGCTATGGGGTTCAAACCCAGGTCTCCTGATCTGCTGCTCAGAGCCTTAACCCACTGCGCTATACTGCCTCCAGAAAGGCTGCAGAATGCAACATATACTCATTGGAAGAGAGGAGAGTGAAAGGGAACATGATTGAAACCTAGAGGTACCTCACAGGAGTGAACAAGGTGCAAGTAGAGGGTCTATTTCAGAGAAAGGAACACACTCGAACAAGGGGGCATGCAATGAAGCTAAAAAGGGGGAATGTTTAGGAGAGATGTGTGAAAATACTTCTTCATGGAAAGCGTGGATGACTGGAACAGCCTGCCAGTGGAGGTAGTGGGGGCAAAGACTTTGGGGAGCTTCAATCCTGCATGGGATAGGCACAGGGGTATATTTGGTAGAGGAACTGGGGGAGAGATTAACACCTGTGACCAACTAGTGTTGAAATCATGGAGAAATCACAGTGGGGAGGGTGCTGGAGAGGTTGAGGACATTGAGGGTGGACAAGGCATCAGGACCAGGTGGAGTACATCCAAGAGTGCTGAAGGAGCCGGCAGAGGTCCTGGCAGGACCCTTGGCAAAATTATTTAATTCATCTCTAGACACGATGCGTACCCCATGACCGGAACCTAGCTCACATGGTTCCCATCCACAAGAGTGGACCCAAGGACGAACCGGGAAATTATAGGCTAGTAAGTCTAATGTCCATAGTGGAGAAGCTAATGGAGACCATCCTAAAGGAGAGACTAGTGGCACTGCTGGAGGTGAATGGGGTGCAGGACAGGAGGCAGCATGGCTTCGTCAAGGGTAGGTCATGCTAGACCAACCTGGTGAAGTACTATGACTTGGTGACTAGGCAAACAGAAGGGGGCCATGCGGTGGATGTCCTGTACCTAGACCTCAGTGAGGCCTTCAATTCAGTACCACATGGGAGACTTGGAAGCAAGCTACAGGGTACAGGGCAGGGTTTTAAATAATTGATTAGCAGTTTTTTCTTGGGACTATACTAACTGTACAGAAAGTATTTATGTAGATTTTCTAGAAGTGCTGTGTTTGTTAAACACAATGAGGCAAGAGCTATGCATTTTCACAAAGATTTTGCACTTTTATAAGCAAAACACTAATCAATTTTTAGAGTTAAATAAATCCCTGCAGGGACAGGAACAAAACTGGTGGGGTGGGTGGGGAACTGGCTAAAAGATGGGCAGCAGAGGGTGTTGGTAGGTGGGAAATACTCATCCCCTAAGCCTGTGACAAGTGGTGTTCCACAGGGGTCAGTATTGGGCCCAGTGCTGTTTGGCATATTTATTGCAGACATCTCGGAGGGGATCAGCAGCAAAATCAGCCTATTTGCGGATGACACCAAGATGGGAGCGGTGGTTGATGACCAGATTGGGTGGCAGGGGCTACAGGAGGATCTGGCAAGGCTAGAGGCATGGTCTGACAGATGGCAGATGGGGTTCAGTGCAAAAAAATGCAAGGTACTGCACTTCAGAACAAAAAATCAGAGGAGAAGCTACCATCTGGGAGGAGGGTGGGATATGGCTGGAGGTAACAGAAGAGGAAAAGGATCTGGGGTGCTTATCACAGGAGCAATGAACAATTCCACTCAATGCAGAAAGGCAGCAGCAATGGCCAACAAATGCTGCGGTGCATTGCAAGGGGCATTACCTCAAGAAGAAAGGAGGTTATTCTACCATTGTACAGATCACTGGTTAGATCCCACCTGGAATACTGCATGCAGTACTAGCACCCGTACCTACAAAATGACATCGGGCTGCTGGAGGGGGTGCAGCGTACGGCAATGAAGATGATTCAGGGCCTGGGGGAATTGCCATATGAAGTCAGACTAAGAGAGTTAAACATGTACACGCTGGAGGAGAGGAGGGACGAGGGGACATGATTGAGACCTTCAAATAGATGAAGAGGATAATCAAAATAGACACAGAGGGTCTATTCAGGAGGAGGGTGGGGAGAGACACTAGGGGCCATGACATGAGATTGGAGGGGGGTAGATTAAAAGGGGAGGTGAGGAGGCATTTCTTTACGGAGAGGGTAGTGGCAAAGTGGAACGACCATCAGCTGAGGTGGTGGCATGTAACACAGTGGAATGCATCAAGAAGGGTTGGGACAGGGCAAAGGGGAGGATAAAGGGAGGGAGGGAAGGGGAGGGAGGCGGGGCAGCTGCTGAATAGGGAGCTAGCTGTAATCTCAAGCAGCTTAGATAGACCAGGATGGCCTTTTGCTGCTGGCAACTTTCGTATGTTTGTAGTGTCAGTGGTAATGGAGTAGGAAGGGACAAGGTGCAGACTGGATGGACCTAAAAGTCCTTTTCTGCTGACAAAATTTGTTTCTATATTTCTAAGCCTTGGCAACAGCAAGCTTTTTGAAGGAATTAAGCAAAGGTAGGAGGAGGAGGAAGAGGTCACTGTGGTTTTCAAAGGAAGTGGCTAAGGCGGTAAGGGAGTAAAAACAGCTATTAGGAACAAGGAGACCCAGATGGAGGGGAACAGTGAAGGTATGTGTGGATAAACAAAGACAGGCAGAAAAGAGGATGAGGGTGGCTAAGGCACAAACAGAGGAGAGGATTGCCACAGAGGTCAAAAAAGGAGATAAGACTTTCTTCAGGTATGTGAGTGAAAAGAGGAAAGCAAGGGGTGAAGTACTAAGGATCGGGAGAGTGGGGGACTGTGCAGAAGAATACCAAGAAAAAGCTAACATTTTAAATGAGTAAACAGTGGTGGTGGGGGTCAGACCAACATGTATCAGCAGGCAGTTTGGGGGGGGGAGTGGACACAAATACATTTTCGGAGGAGAGCGCAAAAATAAATATCCTAAAAAAGCTAATTGCCAACCTTTAATGTACAATTAGGCAGCCAAGGAGATGTTACAAAGGGGAAGGAGTTGTCACTGTGTAAAGCCCTGGATTAATCCCCCCCCCCATACTGATAGAGGTGTAACCTCCCTTTGGGTTAAAGTGTTAGATTAGTGTAGTGGATTTTATACTGGGCTAAATGTAAGGGATCCATACCCGTGACCCTCTAAAGGGTTAATTCTTTGAAGCCTCAGGGAGCTAGGAGCTAGTTATGCTAGCTTCCAGAGGGGAGGGGCAGCTGCTTGTACCTAAGAAGTTGCATTCAGTTGTGCAGAGTGCAGAAAGGGATTAACAGGCAGTCACTGTCTGCCTCCTGCAAGCTAACAATTTTTCTCTGTAGGATGGCCTGAAATAGCACGCAGCTAAAGTGGCGGAGGCCTGAGTTACAAGTCTGCCGGATGGGGGGAGTGATGATGCCATCTGAAGGAGAAGCCTGATGTGCCCTGCAAGTAGCAGCTATGGGATTTGAACCTGAGTCAAGTGGGGATGTTAGGCTAAGTAAAAGGGAGCTGGTGGGACTTTATGGTCATGGAGGGAATACCTGGAATTTTTTTTTTCTGTAAGCACTTTAGCCACCAGAACCCTGGCAGGAGGCTACAGCCCTCCGAACAGAGGAACTCTGTCTTCAGTCCCGCTGCTTCCATGCTAGGCGGTCCCTGGTAGTTCGCCTGTGGATTGCCCCCTGCTGTGGGGCCAGGAGGAGGTTGCTGGCTTCTCCCCCCTCCTGGAGACCCAATCCAGAGTCCAGGGACTGCTCCCGGATGTGGCGGACCATCATCAAGCCTGCCAGGCTCATTTTTCCTTTTTCGCCCGGGACCCTCCCCCCCCCTTCCAACATAAGGACATCGGATCAAGCCTCCCAACCCATACTGCCCTCCATCCACTGCCAGAGGGCAGTCAGCGAGCGTGATGACTAGTTCCCCTCCCGCCCGAGAGAGGACAGCAGTCCTTCAGATGCTCAACTTCCCCTGCTGACCCCCAGTGGCCTGGGCTCGTTCCTGAATCCGGATCGCCAGTGTGGTGCCCAGCACCTCAACCCTCAGTGCCACCAGGCCGCTCAGTACCTGGAAATTTTAAATAGCAGCTGAGCAAATCTGGATCCATGCAGCCCCCTGGCCTGAAGGGAGTATGTAAGGCCGGAAGATGAGAGGTTCTGCTGCATGGAGGCATTGGGAGAGCCCGAGGAGCTACTCTCATGGGTATACGCCACCCCTACATTTGGGAACACAGCTATGAGTGAGTGTTTTGGGAGAAGGCCACATTCTGGATGAAGATCTACTGGCCCAGTTGCGATGCCAGTAGTCCTGAGAGGGTCTTGAGCAATTATTCTCCAAGAGAAGTCGCAGAGAGAGAGAGAGAGAGAGAGAGAGAACCAGTGTGATAAGCTGGGTATTGAAACTGCCCATGGGAGAACAAATACTGCCTGTTGTGTCTGTGTTTAAAAAAAAAAAAAAAAAAACTACTATGAGAAATTAATTATATGCTGCCCTGTTTTAGGGGTTGTCGGCATGACGCCCAGTGGATAATGGATAGCTATATTATGGCCTTTTGGATAATATGTGGACATTAATGTAAGGAACCCCTTGCTCTAATGCCTTAATGTTTACTCAATGGGATAGTTTGCTATCAAGTTACCATCCCTCTGTGGAGAAATCAAGTTCCATTAAAGGATCCAGGTTGTTTATAATTGTTATTTGGACTTTAGCAACACTTTAAAATCAGGAAGACGTTGAAATAATCAAGTTTGCCTCCTAGCCCAGCACCCTGTGGATGGAGTCTGCACCCCAGGCCCGAGGAACAAAAATGTAAGTCATCTTTTACAGTTTCTGTTGTGGTCCCCTTCCCCAGGGACAGTTACCAAGATACCCCCAGACACAGGGGAGGGGGTGGGCTACATAGGGAATTAATGATACTACCTGGGGGGGCACAATGGCAATAGAGTCTAAGAGAAAAGGAGATGACTGGGCCCACCAGCACAGCCGCAAGGCATCCGCATGCAATGCTGACATCCCAGGTTCGGGAACGGACCCGGGAGTCAGATGACTGGCCAGGCGGAAAAGGATTGAGCACCCGAGTGGCATCTCCGTCTCCAAGTGCATCCAAAATTCCCAGTCCTCAGGCATGACGTTCTGCTCCACCAGCATCTCCGCTGCCCTGATTGTCCGCCGGGGGGGTGCTCATTCCCATGGCCCTACTCTGGGCGGTAAACCAGGGCTCGTGTCCATGTGTCTGTTTGGGTGGGGATGCCCGCCCAGTGACCTCGCCCAGGGGGGTAAGCCTGGGCATGGTGAGGTGGTGTGCGGGGCAGGGGCTGAGCTCCTCCCCTCAAGTAAAAATGGGAATTGAGGGCCGGGGCAAAACAAAATGAGATGACTGTGTATGCAGGAAACAAATACTGTAATACAGACATTTACCAATCTGTCTAATTGTCAAAGAAAATAAATAATAGCAGTGGTAACAGATTGGAAATTTTGACTAATAAAGAACTAACGCAGGTCCATGGCACCGAGCAATGGGGCATTGCTCTGGCATGCTGGCGACCTGGGTTAGAGCGTCCCTGGGACACTTCCATCCCGGGGTGGGTGGGTTGCTATGTGCCGCTTCAGTGGCGGCTCCTGGTGGTGGCAATGCGGAGGTGATCTTGGCATAGGTGACTGAATGTCAAGCGCCCTCACCCCCAGGATGCCGCGGCAGATGCATTGCAGGGGTGGTGCATGGGGAAATGGCCAACCACGGTCCCGGATAACAGCCTCGGGTAGGTTTCCAAGGCCGCCCCAGGACGCGCAGCCCCAGTCTGTTCCTGTCTCTCCAACTGACATCCCCAAATTAGCCCCCCATCAGGGACTGGTCAGACCAATTGGTGTGCCTGATGGGTTAGACCTGAGCAGAGGTCTGAAGGGCGATATGCGGCGGAGCTGGAGCCGCCTGGGTGGACAGATGGGAACCGGCGTAAGAGCCTGAAGGAGTGAGGCCATGGGAAGGTTTTTTTTTTTTTTTTAAAAAGAACTAACCTGAATGTGTAAGTTAAATACTTTAATCCCAAAAAGGTCTCAACGTATTATTTGACTTAAGGTCTTTTCTTTAAATCTGCAGATATGCAATGTGCATCTGAACCTACAGTTGAGATTGTGTTGCTAATAAATTAAATGTTCTTAAAAGGAGCTGATAAATTACTGGTACTGTTTGTTTCTTTGTGTAACACAGGCAGCATGTGGGGTGGTGATTTCCTTCATTGGCTCCAATAATGAAAACAACATTTAATGTAGTTGTTAAAATATTGTGATGGATTAAAAGGAGCCTTTACCACCCCGTTTGGTGCTCCCAACATTATAATATTTTCCCCAGACAGTTAGACATATTGGTCAATGTCTGTATTACAGTATCTGTTTCCTGTGTACATAGTCATCTCCATTTCCCTGAGACTCTAGTGCCATTGTGTTCTCAACCCCCCACCCCCCACCCGCTATTATCAGAAATTCCATATATCCATAGAGTTGAGGTGTTGGTGGTCCAGGGCTGTACACAGTGATGATTCCTTTCCTTTTGTAACATTGCCTGGGCTGCCTAATTCTGTTTTAAAGCTTGGCACTGAGCTTTTTTTTTTTTAGGATATCTGTTTTTTGGTCAAGGATAAGACTTACTGTTTTGGGACCATAGCCTTTGTCAAAGGCCTGTTTAATAAGGTCTTAATGTTTTTTTCACTTTTTTGCATTTTCATATCATTTTGCTCATCATTAATTGCACTTCAATCACTTCTCCTATGTTCACTTGGTTGGATAATGACCTGGTGAATATTATTGCACGTTAGTGTAAATGGCTACATGTGAGCACTAAGAACCACCCCTGATGACACCTTTTTGAAGCAAGTGCGCATAGGATGTTTACTTGCTTGTGTGGTTCTGGTTTAAACAGATTAAAACAGTTTTAATGTGGGCCGGCCCGGTGGCACTGAGGTTGAGATGCTGGACGCCACACCTCATGCTACACTGGCGACCCAGGTTCGGAAACGCGCCTGGGTTGGCAGTGGAGGGATAGGATCGAGCATCCGAGGGACTGCTCTCCTATCCCTGTGGAGGGCTGAGGGATGTCACCGCTCTGCAGCGGCCCCTGGTGATGACTGGGGGCACTACTAGAGCAGGTGCCTTTGGGGTGGAGTGCGGCACATGTCGGCACGTTGTGCCTTTGATGTCATTGCACGTCCACACTCCAAGGGGTCACAACTTAGAGGAAAATGGCTGGGCGTGACCGTGCAGCTTGATGGCAGTACTCTGCACTACCCGGAGGACTGCTGTGGAATCGTGCTGGGAGGTCTGGGCCCGGCCTGGCTCAGAGTGGCATAGGGGGGTCCTCCGGCGAGTCAGAGCACGGCCGCACTGGACCCCCATCATGCAAGTGAGCCTGCTGCTCTCCAGGCAGGCAGAGCTGGTGGCTGGATGCCCCCGCCAGTTACGCCGTAGACGCGAGAAAAAGAAATACAATTAAAAATAAAAACGTTTTAATGTTCATTGGTGAGTGCATCTGTTTTCTTGCTACATACCTTAGTGGGACCATACATGGAATTGTGTGGATGTAGGAGAGCATGGGTGAAGGGTCTCAGCATGAGCAAGATGCACAACAATGGAGTCTACAGAGTGAAAAGCCCCTTATCAGTGCTGTCAGGATAATGGCTTGGCTGTCTCAAGCCACATGCTGCTTAACTTCTACTCCCACCAGATTGTGTACCTCGGGTGGTGGGGGCTCCACAATTCCAAGATCCCACAACAGGGGGCAAGTCATGGAGGACTAAAGGAAGAACATAAGTGGTGGTGTAGCTGGGAGGGGGCCAAATGGAAGGCAAAGAAGTTCAGCGGGAGCATAAACACTAAGTGATAAATAGAAAAGAATGCATAGGAGACTGTGCGTTATTGAAGTTTTTTACACACACAAGGTGTGTAATGTCCCATTAACCTTGAGAGCAAAGCTCAAGAGGTTTACATGGACATTACACACTGAGAGTGTGTAAAAAACAAACGAAAAAAAAAAAACCATCATAATACAGTCACTTAAGTTTTTTTTTTTTCTATTATGTCTTTATGGTGTTTTTCCCTATTGTTCCACTCCCCCCACCTTCCAATCCTTGGCACGAGCACACACGTGTGGAGGTGCTGCGGGATGCCCCACCCTACCGGTTGCCCAACCAGCCTGCACTGCCACCGGGCTTCCACCCGGTGACTGCAGGAGTACGACCCCCTCTTGGGAGAGGAGAGACACTGCTTGATCCTGTTTCCACTCCCACCCCCCATGCCGGCACCTGATGACCTGAGGTCATTCCCGAACCTGGGTCACTGGTATGATGCGAGGTATGGCGTCCAGCTCCTCAATCCTCGGAGCCACTGGGCTAGCTAGTCGCGTATGTTTTAATTTTTTTATAATAACTGGTGCAGGCACATAACCACAAAAAAAACAAGACAACCAGGAAGATTTGTGTGAGTCAAGAAGAAAGGGAAAGTGAAGTGTGAGCATGCCAGACATCATATTAACTGGGTATGATATACCCAGACGTCCTGCTTTAGTGAGTTTGGATAGTAGAAGAGCATGAGAGACTGTGTCGAATGCCTTGGCAAGGTCGACAAAGATAGCTGAGGTGATGTGCCCTAGATTCATGCTGTGAGGACGGTGTCGGTGTGCCTGCGGAGGGATGTGACGGTGGAATGCATCTTCCTGAATCCCGATTGATAGGGAGTGAAGAAGGAGGAGGAGGAGGCATCGAGAAAGCAAGAGAGCTGCTCGAGCACCAGCCATTCTTGAATTTTGGTCAGGATGGGGAGGAGGGATATGGGGCAGTAGTTACACGGTGCCGAGGGGTCTCCCCCTTTTGGGAGGGGGATAACAGTGGCACTTTTCCAATCAGAGGGGACCAATGCAAGTGAAAATGAGAGATTGATGAGGGCGGTCAGAGGGGAGGCGGGGGCAGAAAGGTAGAGCATTTTGGAGTCCAGACCCGAGGGACATTTACCTTTGTTGGGGTTAAGGGCCTGCAGAGCTTTTAGTACTTCTAAGGGGGTAACCATGTGGAAGATGTAGCCAATGGGTGTGTGAGGAGTGGTGGTAGTCAGGATAGAGTGGGTTCGAGGGCCAGTGGAGAGGAGAGCGGTCATGCAGCTGGTGAAAAAGGTGTTAAAGACCGAGGCCACTTCACCTGAATCTGTGATGGTGGAGCCATCAATGTTTAGGGCAGGGGTGGGAGGCTGGGTGGGGAAGTGAGAAGAGATTTGATTGACTTCCAGAATTTAGCAGCGTGATTTAGGTTAGATTGGAAAGTGTCCTTGAAACAGCAAGCTTTGGCCTGTCGTAGGAGCCTAGTGCAGGAATTTCAGAGTGAGCGGTAGAACTGGAGTGCTTCCTGGATTTTTGATGCCTTATAGGCATTCCATGCTTGGTCTCTGGTGTGTAGCTGTTTGATTATATTGGCAGTGACCCAGGGTAGGTGGGCACCCTGTACACGGGTCTTTCTCAGGGGCGCATGGTAGTTCCATACGGCGAGGAAATTAGTTTTGAAAAGATCTAGGGCAGCATCGATGGAGGAGGCCAGAGGGATACAGGACCAGTCCATGTTGGACAGATCGAGTAGGAGCGCTGGGAGGTCGAGGGATTTGTAGGACCTGGTGAGTAGTGTACGTGGTGGAGGGGCTTTGTGCCTGAATACTCTCCTAACCATGTAGATCATGTGGTGATCGCTTAGCGAGTCTGGGAGGAGTCCAGAATCAAGAATCCGGTGCGAGTGAGTGATGAGGGCCCAGTCAAGTAGGGAGTGGTTCTTGGACTTGTGATTCAGACATGTGGGTTCCGATATGCGTTGGAACAAATTTAAGGCGGCAACATGATTCTGTAGTTTGGAGCTTGCACTGGAGAGCCAGTTAGATTTGAAGTCGCCCAGGATAAAGAGCTTGCCCCCAGAGCCTAACAATTTAAAGGTGCTCAGGTGGTCCATTATGAGAGGCATGGGTGTCAGGTGCACAATAGGTCCCTGCCACATAAACCGGGAGTGAGTGTGGGAGTGAAAGTTTAATCAGCAAGGAGTCGATTGACAGTGTGGGCAGGAAGAGACGGGTAGAGGTGAATTGCAGATGGGCAGAGATGAACATGGCCACACCACCACCCCTTTTATTACCCTGGCAGTCATGCCGAATCGGGGATTGATAATTCAACATTGAGATTATGCAGCTTTAAACATGTTTCTGTTATGATCAGAATATCTGGACGTAGTGACAGGACATTTGGTTGGAAGAGGGTGAGCTTGTTCAATAAGCTGCATATGTTGAGATGCATAAGCTTGAGGCCCCTTGGGAGTTTGAGATTAGGGGGCGGGTTAGGGTGTGATGGGCCAGAGTTGAACTCAATGTCATCACAAGAAGCAACTGTAGTGTCAGAACAAATTAATAATGGACGTGTGTCCTGTTGTCCTGTTGTCCTGTGGAGGACATGGGGTAGCTGGTGGGGTTTACTAGAGGTATTTGGATAAGAAAAATGAAGTGCAATTAGACCTGCGTGGAAGGAGGGTGGCAGAATGGATGCTTCAGGAGTCCACTATATCAGGGGATGCTGAGTAGGTATCATACTGGTGGAGGTGGCATGGGGGGGGTGGGGAAGCCATACTGCTTGAAAAACTGTTGTGTGGCTGAGGCTGAGGGTGTGGGTAGGAGGACTGTGGTAGGGATGTCAAGAGAGGGTGTATAGAAAGCATGGCAAGATTCAGTGGTAGCATGATGGTAAATGAAGTTGTGTATTATCCAGTAAAGAGATACTTGAGTGGCCTCTAGAGGTGGCAGCAGAAATGCTTCTTTGTATTTTACAGTCCAGAGATAGTAGAGTGGCCACTAGTGGTGATAGCAGATAGTCTGCTAATAGGAAAGTGGGCTGATAGGTTAAAACCCCAAACACATGATACTGTAAGCCTATAAAAGGCAGAGCACACCTAGGGTGGTGGTGGGGCAGCCGGCGCTTCACACCGACGGGGCCTCAGTCGGCTTGAAGAGCACTGCCCTTCCCCCCCGCTGGCATTGTGTACCTATTTCAGCCCGATGCTTCTGTTGTGGTTTCAGCTTGGGGAAGGGCAGGACCAGCGAGGCCCTCGCGACCTCCACGAACAATGGGGAAGACAGGAAAGAGCAGGTGAGTTTAAATAGGTACTTGGTAGGAGTGACTACAGCAGCTGGTACAAATGAATTACGTCGGAGAGTGTTTAAATTACATTAAGTGGTAAATTGCGTTACTGGCAAGTAAATAAATAACCTTGACCCCAGATTGCATCAAGCCCTGTGTAGTAGGGTGCAGGTGAACAAGTGGACAACACTGGCAGTCTTACACATCAGCAGTCATTAAATTTCAAATTTCTATCTTTCTTCTTCAAAGCAGGACACATGTATTACAGCGAACTGGTTCAACAGCAATCAGCGTAACAAAATGTGAATAAATTAGACAAAGTCCAACACGTAGGAGCATTTGGCAGAGCTCCCTGGAGTTCCTCTCCAGACCCAAAATCCTATCTAAAATTAAATCTTCACTGACAGTCCTTTTATACAGAGAAATGATCATGTGATGAGCTAACTCCGCCCACATCTTTAATACTAAAGTAAAACTTTTAATTTAAACATAATTATTTTATTTTAACTATATATCTAAACACTTCACAGTTCACATACATTTATACACTTATTTATTCTATTTTATTTCAGCTCTAGTCCCTTTTTCAAACTAAACTGACCATCCAGGCACAGCCCCCAACAAAAAACAGCATAAAACAAAGAAACAGCTGGCCAGCACTAAAGGGCAGTGAGGCATGGGAGAGACATAAAGCAGCAGCACTTGCCAAACCTACTTAAACACAGAAACAGGTACTCTCTTTCTAATATTCATGTAACCCTGTTTAATAATGAAAACACTGTGTTCACTGTGTTCTTTTTGCCCTTTTCATTTACACCCTGTGCCTGTAACTGCAGTTTATAAAATGATAGGAACAGGAATGTTATTTTTAACAGGTGCTTCTTCTGTTCTGTTTTCCTAAAATTGAAAGACATCTCACTGGCGTGGTCGTGCTGCAGATAGTGCACAACAAGCTGCAGCAAGAGACCTCCTATTTCAAGTACTCCTGCCTACCGTGTATCATTAAAGCAGCAAGAAACACCAGTGTTAACCGGCCCGGTGGCGCTGAGGGTTGAGGCGCTGGTCGCCACACCTCGCGCTACGCGGCCCAGGCCGGGGCCGGACTCGGGTGGCCGGGGGTCGGCTGAGGAAAGGAGGACCAGGCGTCCCAGCGGATACTCTCCTCCCTCGAAATTGGAGTTACCAAGGCGCATTGCGCTCTGCATCCCTTCCGTAGCTGGTGGAAGCACCGGTATTGGGAAGGGATGGAGGCGGCTTCGCTTGTCGGAGCCGGGGAGGGGGGACATCGCGGTGCATGAGGGCCTGCGTGCGTAAGCACGCTACCACTCGGGGCGTACATCCCAAGCGCCAAAGGCATCCTAGGGAGTGGGGACGTGCGGGAGAAAACCGGAAAACTCCCCTCCGGCAGCCCTAGATGAAGGCCGCCCTAAGTCCACCCGGACCACCTACAGGACAGACCCCACTGTGCGAGGAGAGGAGGATGGGCACTCTAGGGGCAGATCCCTAAGGTAGGTAACGGGGGACATGAGCGGACGGAAGGAGGGGCACTGGAGGTAGGAAGGAGGATAAAGACGAAAATAAAAAAAAAAAGAAACACCAATGGGCCATTTTTACAGCCTATTTACAAGAGTTTGTTCATATTCTGAGACTTTTCAGTGAGCGCAACTCGCTCGTTTTATTTCTCACATTCGAACGAGCGCACGATCGTGCAGCAGACAGTGCACACGTTCATGCAGCAAGCGTCTTTTTTTTCTTGTGATCCGACCACAAAGGAAAGAACATCTACTTACTTGTAGTTCATTTCTCGAGCTGGTGGCAGAAGCTTAAGAATGCCGCCATGCCCCAAAGCACATCACGTCAGCCCATCCACCACTAAGCCTACGCTCAGCCCAAGTGGTTCACTGACAATAAAGACATTATTTAAAAGGCATTTCAAGGGAACCAGAGGGCAGGAAACAACGATACTCCACTCGAGTAAAAACTCGAGAAGCAAGCTTTTCTGCCACTTACTTCCTAAAGGGGGGAAGAAATAAACACCTTTTGTAATCCTTTATAATTACTAAATCTCCCTTTAAGCTAACTAAAGGCACCTACAGCTGCAGAGCGCAGCTAAACCAAGTGCCCTGAATAATAAAACAGTGAAGCCACAAAACCCACTCTTACTTAAGGCTTATCTCCAAGTATCGACTTCCCTTGTATTATCAAAACGAACCTCTCTTCCGACTCAACTTGTAACATTTTTATTTAGTTAACAGGGAGAACGGCTGAACTATACAGCCTAACATATCCGTGCGATGATGTGCACTATTGTAGCTTCATAGGACAGCTTAACAGAAAACTCATATAGCTGGGAAAGAAGATGGGGGAAACCCACTATAGCTTCACCCCCCCCTTTTTCTTCCCTTCAAGACTTTGCTGCTTGCTGTACTACTCTATTTTATTTAGTGTCCAAAATAAAGAATACTACCATTTAAATCAGGATCCCAACATTATCTGTAATATTATTTTCACATTTTGGTTTTCCTAACACAAAGGGTACAAGGAATTCCAGGGCTCCAACCCTTCACAGAGCCATTCTATGACACCCTGCATCAACCCAACTGTTTGGCGCAGCTGCGCCCAAACTCCATTGATGCAGCTGCACCCAACTGTAGTACATCGGGTGCAGTTGTGACACTTTCCACACTTTACTGCAGCTTGCACCACAGATTTGTCACAAGCTCTGTGAAAAGGGCCCCCCAAATGGCGCGCGTTAGATCAGGAAAGCTGGTCTAACTTGCAGATGGCCTTGGGATTAGAAAATCCCAATCGTTATTGGAGAATGCCACAAGCCCCGTGCACTAAACGATCAGCACACCGGGGGCTTGCAGCATTCTCAGGCCTTGGAAAAACCGATCCCAGGAATTCACTTGTGTACACTGGAGGCCTGTGGTGGGTATTCCTGTGTCTGTGCTGTTCAGCGTAGAAGACATGGGCGAGGAGGGTTGGAACTCATACCCAAGAGGTATACATGTACTGCTAGCATTAACTCGCCAGTGCATTCAGAATACCTGGGTCTCAAGGGTCACAGATATGCTGGGGAAATGGAAAACTCTTACATAAGAGCCAGTTCACTAGAGAGGCTTGTGTGAGTGTTGAGGGGATGTCAGAAATTGTTCCACCACAGCTGGGGGCAGTTCCTGGATTACTTTGAAATAAAGGAGACTGCTAAATCATTGCTTATTATTGCTGTTTCTTTCTTTCTTCTGTTTATTTCCTTGGCCACCTATAACATCAACATTTCACCATGTCAAGCTTAATCATGATGGGTGGACAAGATTCAAAAGGGACACCCGTAAGCATTTTTTCACAGAAAGTGGGAAACGAGTAGAGCAATTTGCTGGAGGAAGTGGTACAGGCCAAATCAGTGTACAGCTTCAAGCAGGGATGAAACATATGGTGTTGGTTAGAATGGGGAGTGCGGGAGAGGGGGGGGTGGCCACTATGGCCAGCGCAGAGTTGTTGAGTAGGGGGCAGACTGGATGGGCCAACAGGCCTTTTTCTGCTGTCATTGTCTATGTATCTGTGTCCCTTGTGCATTTGCACAGGTTATTGTTATGGCTTTGTGGAAGCTTGGCCACTCTACATAAAAGCGACTGCCTTCATTCAGTCTTTAATGTACAGCATGTCACATGAGAAGAGATGCTAAACAATGGGTTTTCAAAAACAACAGAGAATACTCATGAAAACCTGGACTGAACCATATTAAAAAGAGCGCTGCTTGCATTATTTAAATGTAAACAAAGTGTCAAAGCAGACTCAAAATGGGGAAAAAAAAGAATATGATAAGACAGGAGGAGATAAGTGGCAATGTAAAACAAAATAAAAAAGTATAGGTCACAGTTTTCACCACTAACATGCACTGCTGTTTTAACTTGCGTCACGTAACTTCTTTATTTGGCCTTTAATAAACCACACTTTGTAGTGTGCTCATGCTTTGCATGAGCAAGCAGAAGATAAAAATTGTATTTGCAGATTTTGTTGTCCAGTTGGCAGGAGAAAACTGGAGGAACATTTTTGTGAAAATATGGCGAGATTATTCTACAAACCCACAGTACAATATTTCTTGATAGTGTACGGTGGAATGCTGCTCTGCATGGAAAGCTATGCCTAGAATAGGGTTGTTGTGCTACAGAAGTGACATCTATATGTTGTGCTGTAGTAGTGATGTCACTGCTGCAGCACAATTTAGAATGCCGCTATGCAGCCGCTTTCTTCTAGGCAGCAGAGCTGGAAGATGTTTTTTTAAACTTGAACATACAGAAACAGCTGCAGTTGCTAGCCGCACATGGAATCGGTAATTTAAATCCTTCACCAACCGCCAAGTGCCTCCCTCTCCAACTGCCAGTGCACTGAAAGCAAGCAGAGAGTCTGACATGGGCATGAATGCTCATGCACTATAAAATATAATGTATGGGCAGCCATACACAACAAGCCTGTGTCTTTTCTCTGGTTTTCTACAGCAAACAGGGAACCTCTCGAGCTCAATGTTGAGGTTCCTGGTTGCCACAGAAACTTCTCAATGCAGACAAAGGCTTGTTGTGTATAAATTCCCATACATTATCGTCTGTATGTTATGTGGTTCGGTGGTGTTGTGCATAGAAATCCATACACTTTCAGATGCTCCTGTACCACAGTACAGATGTCAGAATGCTGTTGTGGCACACTAGCTATGTCACTACTGTGGTACGACAGCAGAGAATCTTGTGTCTGTTAAGATTCCTTATGCTTACCTACACTACATATTCTTCATAACGAAGAGATCAGCAAGACTCTTAACTGCTAGAAATGTCAGCTCTTGTAGCTATTACTTAAATGACAGTAAATGTTTTTTTATTTTATCCTGTTGTTTGTCACTATTCATTTATTTGACCACATTCAAGACAGAGTTAGAAAGAAGATAAAAGAATAAAAATAAACCTATACCTTACAGTGTAACGATGTAAACAGTGTATGGGCAACCATATACATCAAAGCTGACATTTCTATCTCAGGGTGAGACGATGTCAAAGAGACCTTTTACGCTTCACTGTTGAGGTTTATGATGTCATCACACCCCTCAATGAAAACACAACCTTGTTGTATGTGATTGCCCATACAGAGCAAGGTTGGCTTGGGTTGTTTGGGCTTAACGCTCACCTACATGCATGCTACTGGAGAGCTTTCTGCTCTGAGCTCTCTGAGGGGGTTTGCAACTTATCCATAGGCACAGCTGAAGTCCATTTGTTATTTTTTACAGAAATGTTGTTTGGAAGCAGTTGTAGCAGCTAGTAATAGATTTTTTTAATCTTACTGGTCCATGCTCCTCAAAACACATTCAGCTATCTTTAGCTCTGCAGCGCTTCTCCAGACAAGGCTGCTGTGTCCATCTTGGGGTGAAATGACATCAGAGATCTATGATGTCATCTCATCCCTCAATAGAAACACAGCTTTGTTTTATATGCTTGCCCATAAATTATTCTATATGTTGTCTCTTTAATATTGGAATAAAACATGAAATAAAACCAACTGTCCATCCAGTCTGTCTCCTGCCCTCATGGCAGTTGTAACCATGTAGTTTCAAAGTTCAATTGAGAAGTGTGTTCAAATCCTGGTTGTTAAAATGGTATGTGCCCCATATTCAGCCAGCAGTGATTGCATTGCTGTGTACTAGTGTCAGTACACTGCCACCAGAATATTCAGACTAATTGACCTGGTGCTAACACCTTTAAATATTTGGCTTCAGGGGCCAGCCCAGTGACGCTGAGGCTTGAGGCGCTAGAGTCCACACCTCGTGCCAGGCGGCAACCCGATTTTTGGGAGCGCGCTCGGGTTGCCTTGGGTTGACTGGGAGAGAGAGAGCAAGGAGAAGGATTGAGCTGCTGACAGGCAACTCTTCTCTCCCAGGGAGGGATCTCGAGTCTTCTGGGCTCTTGGCTGCCTCCGAGTGGTGGCTTGGTGGTAGCGCCAAGCCCAATGGGAGACTCAGTATTAGGCTGGGCAGGGGGAAGGGGCTGTCACTGGAACCACGGGGTATGTGCTCCCCTCCACGGGCATGTACAGCCTTGTTCTGGGGTCCTGGGTTAGGAAGAGAAAAAACAAGCAAAATACCTATATCTCCCCATTGCCGAAGAAAGGCAGGAGGTGGCAACAGAGAGCAAAAAGCTATATAAACAAAGTATTGGGCTTCAGCACAGTGTACCATGTGCAGCGCAAATGCATAATGCTGCCACAGCATAGCACTAACACAGTACAGTATTGAATATAGTGGTGAACACAGGCAAAGCACCAGGGGTAGCTGTGAGTGTAAGAAGAGGGCACCAGTGAAGGACACACAACACAGCAGGTATCAAAAATAAACTTTACTATATATAGTGAGCAAATACCCATACATTTTTTTCAATCATGTGTTATTGTTTTAATGCTAAAACAAGTACATACAATTTTCTCATGCAAGAGATCACCAGTGTTAAAGTCGATATGTACTGTGTAAACAGGATAGTCTATACAATCAGCTGTACGAATATGGGGGTAATCTGATTAATTTTTAAGTCCATAAAAGAAAAGAAGACCAAGATATGCTACACCCTACATACTATGGGGGGTCTGTTTGATCAAAATGTTGAACAAAGCTGCTGACTCAACCTCCTGTGTTGATTGTGACCCCCGTTCAACAGATATAGTTTGTAAATTTTTAATACAAAAAGGAGAGAAATAAAAGAAAACACGTTTCCCCTCACCCTTTTAGTTTAGAAAACATAATATCAGCTTGAGGAGTCTAATCTTTATACCAAGAGGCAGCAACCCACAAGGCCCAGGGGCAACCAAAGGCATGCACTAAGCAGTGCCATTTCACCCCCCCGCAGCTTCATAATTAAAATATCACAATGACTTCTCAGGCTTTTAATCTAACATGCATTAAGCCACAACCTTAGCAGCCTTTTAATATTGCCCTCTTCAGAACTCAAGAGCCTGATTTGTGTGCCACATTAATAAACTTTTAAAACTTTAAACTAGTTAGTCTCAAGGCAACTGCTAGGCCTCTTAGAAAATAAAACATTACTCTGCTGCTCTAAAGTTTTCATTATTTTACTAGACAAATCAATGGCATACAATACTTGCTAGAACAGTTCCCATAACCCTTTTCAGGTATCCTGGTCAGAATCGGAATCCTTGGCAGCCGCAGCACGGGCAAATTCCCTGCCAAAGTGTTTAACCTTTTTGCCCGCCTCATCTGAATCAGTAAATTGGTAGGATTGTCCTCTGTAGAAAACCCGAAGGCGAGCTGGCATTAGCAAGGAGTACACAATGCCAAGGCTCTGGAGCTTCGCTCAAAAACCGTCAGAATGCTTGCATCTTGCTCTTGTTGCAAACGAGAAGTCTGGAAAGAGATGTACAGTCTGGTATTGGTAGGACAATGCTCTCAAACCTCTGGCAGCCTGCAGAATAAGGTCCCTCGTAGTTGCTCCAATAGTTACTAGTAGAATGGTTCTGAGTACTTCATTTTGTCTCCCAGCAGCCCTGGGAGAAACCCGGTAAGCCCTCAAAAAGCTGTCGGGGGAATTCTGTTACCAAGTTTAAGGTAGATGGTAGTCAGTCCTTAAAAAATTCTAGCAAGTTGTCTCCCTCGGAGTTCTCCATTAGCCCCACAGTGCGCACATTTTGGGCCCTTTGAGTGTTCTCCAGTGTCTCCAATCTGTATCGGAGTTGCACATTTTCTAGGGTCAGTTTTGAGGTGGAAGCTAAGGCCTTGGTCGCCATTGACTCTGCGACCCCTGCTGTTTTCATGGCTGTCTCAATTTTTATGTCCTGTTCTGCCATGTGGGTCGGTACAAGTTCTATTTTTTGATCTATGGCTTGCATGGACTTTTGGAGGGCCTTCCACGGAGGCTCAGGCTCTGATTGTTGTTGAGAGTCTGCTGATGTAGCTGTATCTGTTGGCAGTGGGTTTTTTGACCTGGCTTCTGCTGCCTTGTTGGTGCGACCCATGGTACAGTTTTAGTATCTATCTATCTTTTCCTCTGGATGTAAGGAGTCGAGTTCTGGGAAATAAATTTCAACCAGGAGTATATTAAATCTGATTTTTAAGCTGCTAAATTGTAGATTTGAGGAGCTCTCAATTTGCACATCTAGTTGGTAGGTGTGCTTCACAGTGCCCCCCCCCCCGCAATAGCCCATAAATAACAACACCACCAGCAACAACAACATCAGAATAATAAAAATGCAAACAAAAACATGGTCAACTGCCATCCCCCTCCCAACTACATTACCCACTGGACCTCCACCTCATGGGAGCAGAACTACGGGGGGGGGCCACCCCAGGAGAGGAGAGCTGCCTTTTAGCTGCTCAGTTCTGCTCCCCAACCCACCCCCATGCCAGCTCTCCAGTGACCTGAGGTTGTTCCCGAACCCGGGTTGCTGGCATGGCGCGAGGTGAGGCGTCCAGTGCCTCAACCCTCAGCGTCACTGGGCCGGCCTTATTTTTAGTTATTTGTTAAGCTCATGAGGTTATTGTTGCTGCATGTATGACAGTGTCATTAATTTTACAGTAAATCTGAGGTAATATGTGAATGTTTTAAAGTTGTATGAAATACAATAAAATTTAATTTGTAAAATAAAAACTGAGGGGAGACAAAAGGAAAAGGCCACTGTCCATATAAAGGGGTGGGTGGGACAAAAGAAAAGGCAACTGCCCATATAAGGAAGGGAAACAACAGAAAAAGGGCAACCACCCGTATAAGTGCGGGAACAAAAGAAAAAAGGCCAACTGCCCATATACTCGTAAAGGGGGAACAGAAGAAAAAGGGCAACTTCCTGTATAAAGGGGGTACAAATGAAAAAGAGCAACCATTTGTATAAGGGGAGAGGGCAAAGGAAAAAGGGCATCCCATGTATAAAGAGGGGGACAAAAGAAAAAGGCATCCATTTGTGTAAAGGGGGGGACAAAAAAAAGGGCATCCGTCCATTAAAACAAAGGGCAACCCACCCATGAAAACAAAGCTAAAGCCCTCCCTCTCATGAAAAGAAACCAAAGGACACCCACCCATGAATAATAATAAAAAGGGCGCGTGCCCATCATTAAATGTTAATTGTCCGCTAAGATGAAGTGGTGTGACAGACACACAGTGCATATGGCACTGGAGATGAAACAGATGTGGGCAGACAGCTATGGGTACTGTATGACACACACAGCATGCCACAGGTGTACAGGTACAACAGTGGGCCGCGCCTAGCTCCACCAGACAGATACGCATACCTAGTCCTGACAGTGTGGCACAACAGACCCAACTGACAATGACAAGTGTACTACCTGAAGATGTGAGCATTACTGCCACTGCCCCAGTATACCAGGTGTGTGGCACAGGGGACATGCCACCACGCAGAGTAATGCATGCCAAGGCACAGTAGACACACACAAGGCAGCCTGCCTGCCTGTCGCAGTAATGAGCAAAACAGTAGACTGCACAGATCCTGACACACCATGGTGTCAGGGGTGGGACAGTGCCCCAAGGGCCAGGTGAGTGCCCCAACCAGAACTGCCATAGGTGCTACCCCCACAGGAATGTGTACAGCCTGGCGAGAGACACATGCATATCCATCTCCAACAGCAGATGCATGCAGAATAGTGTAAACTTGCAATCCAGATGGCAAAACACACAGTGACAGGTACTTACATGGACATATGTTCGCAGACTGTCCCTGTGCAGGCTGGCCATGCTGGGTTCCACCACAACCGGGCGTCTCCTGCAGCCGCTCCTGCTCCTTGGCCCTGCTGGACCCTGGTATCTGTGGACAAGGAAAAGGGAGACATAATCAATAGCAAGCAGTGGAACACATGGCACAGCACCATGAACCCGCGAAACTATACACACACCTATATACTGGTACTGTGCACTAGCAGCCACATGACTGCTGTGATGGACAGGACCATGCTGGGTCATTTCTTAGTGTTGTGCACAGCCATGGCACCCCACATAGACAGTATTCCATGGCCCAAATGAGCTGAAACGCTGCATACCACTGTTTTAGCTATGGCCTAGCACTACAAGGCCCTTTTAGTGCCCCTATTCAGCTGTCCTCACCACCCCGTCCAACATTCCTATACATGTCAACTACAGGCTATATGCATCTCATAGTATGTAGTAGGATGCATGTAGCCGCAGGTCACATACAACAGGGGCACAGAAAAAAAGGGGAAGATCAAAAAGGCAGCTCAGCCGGCTCCATGGCACTGAGCGATGGGTGTTCGCTCGACATACTGTCAACCTGGGTTTGCACCTCGAGCCCGGCTGTCAGGAGCAGAGTCTGGCAGGGAGGGAATTATGAGCGTCCTATGGACGCTTCCCTCCTGGAGGGGGGGCACGGTCCTGGACAGCTTGTCAGGCAGCTTGTGGTGATGGCTTGTGGCTGGTGTTCATGGCGGCGTGAGCCTTGACGCATCACCAAATGGCCCCCCAAGACGCTGCTGAGGTGGGACCACTCCATGAGGGGGTGGGAGGTGGGTTGGGGAGAAAATGGCAAAATCTGCCGCTCAGCTGACCGGATGACGTTGACCGGTCCCCATTCACCACAAAGCCTGGAAGTGTCCATGCTGAACCCTTGCTGTGTGTCTGGCATAGAATGAAGCCTTCAGGCAAGTCTTCTCTCCCAATTCCCCTCCTTGGGAGGGGCCCTGGTGAAGGGATACGTTGGGTCAACCAGGCCACAACAACATGAGGGCGGTTGGAAGGTGTTGGGGACTAATGGCTGGGCCCTAGGCTGCCCGAAGGAGTGGTTGACCTGGGGCTTGGGGGAGCAAAAAGAAATTACACCAAAAAAAAAAGGTGGCTCAAGGTTGCTTATTATGTAGTCAACAGTGAAAAAATAACTAGAACAAGCCAAGGAGCTGGGCTTCACATAGCAGAGTCACAATCACTGTCCAAAACTTTGGAGAAGTTTAAAATACTAATTTATTAGAAAGTAACAAAATGGAGTAGTAGCCTTTTAGTGGCACCAGCATTTCACAGCACTGCTTTGTGCTTTAGCAAAGCTATATATCATCACTACCTGACTGCTTACATAGTCTCATATATGCAAATGTCTTTATAAATACCAATAGGAATTAAAGTGTAAAAAAGTACATTGAAGGAAAACTACACCCTCAGATGTTATAAATGTCATTTGTTGCCTTGTCAACAGACAGCTATTTTCCTGTAGCTGCTGGGGATACATACATGTTTGCTTTAGTTTGTTTTCACTGTTCATGCTAGTCCCCTGTAATGTAAGAAGCCAGAAGGTGAAGGAAGGAAACATATTCAATTCAGTGCTTCAGAGTAACTGGTAACTGGTATTTTTCTTTTAAACTTAGATTTTAGGCTTGTAGTGACACTATACTTTCTTTCTGTGTTGTCTTTACTTATAATTGTTTTTGGGCTGTTGAAAATTTAAAAATAGTGGTGGTGTAATTCTGTGCTGTCTTTAATTGCTGCAAATTTTATCTTGGTTTGTCTGACTGTCCTGTAGCTGGGTGAAGGGTGTTAATTGTCTGGCCTCTGACCTCAGCTACGTGATAACTGGAGGTGGGGCTTAGTCACAGTTAAAGCAGCAAACAGAAGTTCATCTTCTCAGAAGAAGCCAGAAGGTGAAGGAAGAAACATATTCAATTCAGTGCTTAGAGTAACTGGTAACTGGTATTTTTCTTTTAAACTTAGATTGTAGGCTTGTAGTGACACTATACTTTCTTTCTGTGTTGTCTTTACTTATAATTGTTTTGGGCTGTTGAAAATTTAAAAATAGTGGTGGTGTAATTCTGTGCTGTCTTTAATTGCTGCAATTTCACCCCCTTCCCCAACTCTTAATTATATGCCCTGATAAATCTGATTGACAGGAGCTAAACACAGGGGTATAGTAAGAGGTGTGAAGTAGGAGGGCATAAGGGAGAAGACCACCCTCAGCACAACAAGTGTTTTGACTCATTTATTTATTGGTTTCTTTTCCTTAAAATATATATCTGAGGATCAGTTACAGGATTTTTAGTACTGTAAGTAAATAAAAGAGAACTAAGAGAGCTTCAGTAGCAGATAAGTAGTGGAATTGCAGTATAATGTGGGAGTGGTGCAATGCAGTGGCTGTGGGCAGCCATATTCAGGCAGACCTTCTGGACACTGATGCTGCCCTATCTGCATGCATCTCTCGGGACTGCAGGATGAGGTAGCCAGACTCAGAGCGGAAGTAAACTGGGTCAGGAGTACCATCACCCTGTCCAGGAACCACCAGTCCAATGCAGCTGCCTCAAGGATGCCGAGAACAAGGAGCACTTGGATGACTGGGCTCAGGGAGGGTTAGAGCAGTCAGGCAGAGGCACATCCCAGATCCTATTCCTCTCAAGAACTCATATGCCACACTGGCAAATGAGGACAACCAAATAGAGTACCCAGGAAGTGGAAGGAAAGGATGTGGAGGTTAGGCAGGAGGTGACCTCAGTGGGGAAAGCAGTGGACCCCAGAGGAGGAGGAAGCGAATCCTGGTGGGGGACTCCATCATAAGAGGATCCAGCTAGGAACACAGGAGGGAGGACAGGAGGTGAGGTGCCTACCAGGTGCCACGGCATGGAGGGATGGAAGGAAGATACTGGGGCTCACTGGGAAGGCAAGACAGGAGGGTGAGCTGGATGTCATTATCCACCTAGGTACTAATGACTTGGCAAATGGGGAGCCAAAGGAAGTTCAGGAAGAGTTTAGGAAACTGGGGAGGGTCTCAAGCAAGTAGCTACTTCTGTCACTTTCTCAAGTACTACCTGTGAGAGGCAAGGGAGAGCATAGGAGTGCATGCACCAGGAACTTTAACTCATGGTTGAAGAACTGGTGCTGTGAGGAAGGGTTTGGATTCATTGGTGACTGGGGACCCATCTGGAGGGATGGAGGTTTATTCAAGCCTGACGGCCTGCATCCATCCTGGAGGAATCAAGCACTCAATGATAAGTTTAAATGCTACATTGGCAAGCATTTAAACTAGCAAAGGGTGGCAGGCCAGCAAGGACGGTACCTACTTGCTCACCCCACAGCTAGTAATGGAACCAGTGAACCAGAGGAGTGGCTATTCTGCAAAGCAGTGTGCAAAGATGGAGATTAGTGTCCAAAAGGTGGATAAGCAGAAAAGGGGCAAAATTCAGCAGAAGGGCAGACAGCAAGGAGAACCAGGGATAAATGACAACCAAGGAAGGGGCTGGAGTAGAACAGTGAAGCAGTCTAGGAGGTCAAATCATGGAAAGCCATGTGTGCAAATGCCAGGAGCCTTAGCAACAAGATGGAAGATCTGGAGGCTGTCATGGTACAGTCAGACCTGGACATTGTGGCCATCACTGAAACCTGGTGTAATGATAACCATGACTGGGAGATGGCCATACCTGGCTACAACATATTCAGAAGAGACAGAGCAGGCAGGAAGGAGGAGGGTGGCACTGTATGTGAAAAATGACATAAGGGCCACACAGATCCAGGAGGAACAAAATGGGGAGAGATACTGTGGGTTAAGCTGGAAAGGAAAATGGGGCCAGCCATCCGCACAGGTGTGGTCTATAGACCACCAGCCCAGGAGGAAGAAACAGATAGGGAGCTGATGCTAGCCATCCAAAGGATGGCAGACAAGGGTGAGGTAGTACTGGTTTGAGACTTCAGTATACCAGACGTGGACTGGAGCATCCCAGCAGCAGCATCAACTAGGAGCAGATTTATCCTGGACTCCCTTCAGGGTGCCTTCCTCAAGCAACTGGTCATGGAACCAACTCGGCAGAAGGCAATACTGGACCTTGTGCTCACAAACAGGGACAGTGTGATGGGGGTAACAGTGGGGAGCACCTGGTAACAGTGACCACCAGTCATTGTGGTTTGAAATCACAGAAAGAGCAGAACCAAACCACACAAAACACGTATCCTGGATTTTAGGGGGCAGACTTTGGGAAAATGGGAGATGCTTGAAAAGAGGCATTAAGGGAATGGGACAGGAATCAGGGATTGAGGAACAGTGGGCAGTATTTAAAATGGGGATTATAAGAACAACAGAATTATGCATTAAGCAGGTTAGCAAGAGGAAAGAAAGAGGAGACCATTATGGTTTTCCAAAGAGGTAGCAAAGAAAGTGAAAGCCAAAAGATTGCATTCAGGCAATACAAAAAGACACAGGCAGAAGGGGATAGGGAGAAGTACCAGGAGAAACAAAGGAGGCAGGGAAGTCAGTAAGGAAGCCAAGCTCAGACAGAAGACACATTGCAAAATCAGTGGTTAAAGGGACAAAACCTTTTACAGGTACATAAGTGAAAAAAGAAGGACAAAGGGAGGGATAGTGAGACTGAAGGGGGAGGATGGGAGCCGCGTGGAGGATGACAACAGTAAAGCTGACATATTGAACAGGTATTTCTGCTCAGTCTTTACTAAGGAAGAGAGGGGTAATGGGTCTGAAGGGAGTACAAGGGGTGAGAATGGTGCAGAAATGGACACAAGTCCCTTTACACGAGAAAGGGTCCTGAAGGAACTGGAAGTAATAAGAGCTGATAAAGCAATGGGGCCAGATGGGGTGCACCCCAGGGTCCTTAAAGAACTAAGAGAGGTGGTGGCTGAACCTCTGGCTATCCTGTTCAGCCAATCACTGGAAACAGGGAGGTACCCAAAGACTGGAGGACAGCAGATGTAGTCCCCTTATACAAAAGTGGGAACAAAGAGGAAGCAGGGAACTACAGACCAGTCAGCCTCACCTCGGTAGTGGGAAAGATCATGGAAGCACTACTGAAGGAGAGATTGGTGGAACATCTGGTTGTCAATGGACTACAGGACCCAAGGCAGCATGGTTTCACCAGGGGAGGTCATGTCAGACCAACCTCATTGAATTTTTGACTGGGTGACTAGGGAGGTGGATCAGGGAGGGCAGTGGACATGGCCTATCTGGACTTCAGCAAGGCCTTTGACACTGTACCACATAGAGACTATTACACAAACTGGGGAATATGGGTGTGGGCAGGACAGTAGTGTGGTGGGTAGGTAACTGGCTGGGTGGCAGGACACAGAGGGTGGTGGTAAATGGCTGTCACTCCACAGAGGAAGAGTGACCAGTGGGGTACCACAGGGATCAGTGCTGGGACCGTCCTATTCAACATCTTCATCAGTGACATTGCACAGGATCTAGAAGGCAGAATTTCACTGTTGCTGATGACACAAAGCTCTGTAACAGAGTAGACACACCAGAGGGTGTAGACAGAATGAGAAGGGACCTGCAGAAACTTGAAGAATGGTCAAGGGTTTGGCAGTTGAAATTCAATGCAAAGAAGTGCAAGATAATGCATATGGGGCACAAAAACCCTGGCACAATATATCAGTTGGGGGTGAGGATATAGCATGCACCAAGCAGGAAAGGGATCTTGGGGTTGTCATCTCTGATGACCTCAAGGTAGGAAACAGTGTGACAAGGCATCAGGTAAAGCAAATAGGATGCTGGGATGTATAGGCAGGGCATCACCAGCAGGAAAAGGAGGTCATAATTCCGCTATACAAGACACTAGTGAGGCCCCACCTGGAGTACAGTGTACAGTTCTGGAGACCATACCTACGTGGGACATAGACAGGGTAGAGAAGGTTCAGAGGAGGGCAACAAAGATGGTGCATGGGTTGCATCACAAGTCCTATGAAGACAGGTTGAAGGAACTGAACATGTACTCCCTGGAGGAGAGGAGGGAGAGAGGGGATATGATAGAGACATACAAGTATCTTACAGGGAGGAACAGGGTGCAGGAAAACACTATTTTTAAGCGAAAAAGATGTTTCAGGACTAGAGGGCATGGGATGAAGTTGGAGGAGGGCCGATTCAGAGGAAACATGAAAGAATTTCTTCACAGAGCGGGTGGTGGACAAGTGGAACACCCTGCCAGAGGAAGTGGTGGGAGCTGAAACAATCACGGGATTTAAGAATGCATGGGATAGACATAAAGGAATTCTAGAGGTCAGGGGTAAGGGGAAATAGACTTCTAAGAAAACAAACTGAACTTACAAGCTCAAATGGGCAGACTAGGTGGGCCATAGGCCCTTATCTGCCGACACTGTCTATGTATCTATGTATCCTGGGTGGGGGGGTGTCTCCATTTTATGGTTATTGAAATCTCATTGTCAGTGAGAGCTGCATTAGCAAATGAGAACTACTCATAATATGTATCTCTACGATGAAAGTACAAATATCCTGAAAGAAGCTCTATACAAACACAAAACTGAATGCAATTTAGAAGGAAAACCCCTGCATTACAACTCAGTTTGCGAGGCTAACTGAAAGTAAACGTTGTATTTTACACCTTGCTGCAACTTGTTTTGTTGTACTCTAGTTAAGCAGACAGGCAAACTGTGGAGACTAAAGGGTGCTAACACATCGTGTTCACATACGCCAGTGCCGATCTCGGGGACAATGAGATTTCAACAACCAGAAAATGGAGACCCTCAGGACAGTTACAGGGACTAGTATGAATAGTGAAAATAAAGTAAAGCAATCGCATATATCCCTTACAGCTACACAAAAAGAGTTGTCTGTTAACATGATAACAAATAAAATTTACAAGATCTTTATTTTATTTCGTTTTCGTTTTCCAGATGGGTGTGCTAGCGAAAAAATGACTATTTTCAGGCACCACCCGGGAGGTTACATAAACAGTAAATACATACAACAGTGGAGCATGAGATACAAAGAGAGAACAATTTACAATGAATGAAAGAGCCAAGCAACAGCAAACATACAGCAATGACCAGAAATACAGGTTACAACGATAGGTATCAGGTGAACTAAAATAATGATTATGATGTATTCGGCTGAACCAATACCAAATACTCAGATTGATCCCTCAGGAAACAAGTTAAGAATAATGTTAGTTAATGCTAGAAGTTTGAAAAATAATATGGAAGAATTAAACAAAATATTGGTTACCAAGGATATACATATCTGTGGGGTAACCAAAACATGGTTCAAAGATGGGGATTGGAACACAGATATACCAGGATATTTAAAAATAAGTAAGAACAGAATTAATAAAAAAGGGGGCGGCGTGGCATTACATATACATAATTCTTTTAACAGCTTTTGAATTTAATCAAAATGAATTAAAAAATGAATCTACTTGGGTTAAAATAAAGACTCAGCAGACTCTCTTTAATATAGGTCTTATTTATTGGGCACCTAATATAGTCCAATAACAAAACAATAACTTGATAGCCAAAATACTAAGTCTTAATTTAAAAGAGAACATGTTACTTATGGGAGACTTTAATTGTCCAAATATCGATTGGCATAGGTGTACTGGTACTAATACCTTCGAAAACCAATTTATTGATGCTACAGTTATGCAGAACCTTGAACAAATTATTGATAGTCCCACTAGAGGAAACAATATTTTAGACTTAGTATTTACTAATAATGCAGACCTTACAGAGAATTTTGAGATAATGGCACCCTTAGCTGATGGTGACCATAATCTTATTTTTCTGGAATATAAAGTAAAATATAATACTAATAAAGGAATAACTACAATACTCAACTATAAAAAAGCAAATTACAAAAGGATAAATTATCTACATAACTGGGACGGGCGGAAAGAATTGGGAGGCATCGGTCTCATTGAAACATGAAAACCATAGCAAATCATATTTTTGTATTACAACTTGGTTACCCACTAGACAGAAATACATCAAATCAAGGAGAGTACCAGTATGGTGGACCCACAAATTATCTAAATTAATAAAGAAGAAGAAGAGATATTATAGGGCCTACAAAAAGAAAATAACTATTGAAAATTGGCATAAATTTAAAAACATTGATACAAATATTAAACCATTAATTAGAAAAAAGCTAAGCAGACTATGGAACTCCAACTGGTGAACAAGGTCAAAGACAACCGTAAGAAATGATTTTATTGTATTGGAAGTCTTAAAGGAAAACAATCCTCAATAGGCCACCTAATAATTGGTGATTGGGTTTTAACGGAAGAGACGGACATGGCAATGGAATTTAATTCATATTTCCTCAGTGTGCATTATCTTACAACTCATACTCAACAGTATATTGGTTTGAATGGTAATGAAATAGAGTTTCAAAGTAATGACATTATTGAAGATATCAACAGTCTCAAGACTAATGGTTCTCTGGGACCAGATGGCATCACACCTGGCTTCCTAAAAAAATTGGTGTTTCAACTCGCAGGGCCTCTAACAGTTCTGTTTAATAGATCCATTCTTATTGGAAAGGCCCTTGATGAATGGAAAATGGCAGAGGTAATATCAATTCTTAAGGCAGGAAAGAGGACTGAGGTGGGAAATTACTGACCCATTAGTCTGACTTCAGTTGTGGGTAACCTATTAGAAGAATGAATTCAGAAACATATTTCCACCCACTTAGTAAATAAAGGACATGTAGACCCAACCCAGCATGGATTTATTTCTGGAAGATCATGCTTATCGAATTTAATCAGTTTCTTTGAACCGGTTATCGCTGCCTAAGATAAAAACATCCCAGTGGACATCATTTTTCTTGATTACTCGAAGGCTTTTTACAAAGTCTCCAGTAGAGTATTAAATTTACAATATCATTAGATGGATACATTCATGGTTGAGTAACAGGATTCAACGTGTGACTATTAAGGGATATTCATCGTCCTGGGGGTGTGTTACTAGTGGAGTCCCACGGGGATCAGTGCTGGGTCCAATACTATTTAATATTTTGATTTCATCCCTGCCTTGTTCTAAGAGTGTATGGGTTGGAAAATATGCCGATGATTGTAAGCTGGGATGCTTGATTAAAGATCATGAGGATGCAAAATCTTTACAAAGTACTTTGACAGACCTAGCAAACTGGGCAAATGAGAATGAAATGTACTTTAATTAGATAAATGTAAAGTGATGCATTTAGGGAAAAAAAATCCCATGTTTACATATCAAATAAACTGCATTACATTGTCAACAGTTAAAGAAGAAAAAGACCTGGGAGTAATTGTTTCTGATGATTTGAAGTTTGATACCCATGCATTAATTACGGCTAAAAAATGCCAAAACTAATGGGATGCATTTTGGGTAATATTAAAAGTAGAGAGGTTGAGGTGGTGGTCCCATTGTATAATGCAGTGGTGAGGCCCCATATGGAATACTACTCTCAGTTCTGTGCCTCTTCCTCCAAGAGGTCTCAGATAATATTTGAAAATATACAAAGAAAAATGACCCGATCTATAAGATCCATTAAGAATTTGAGTTATGGAAATAGGTTACTTAGAGTAAACCTTTATTATGCTAAATCTAGGCAAGAAAGGGGCGATTTATGTTTAGTATACAAAACCCTACAAGACCCTTATATGATAGAAACCCTTGGGTTAAGCAGGAATCCTGGTATTACCTCTACTAGATCCCATAAGCTACAATTAATGGGAGAGTCAAACAACACAACTAAACGAAATAACTACTACACCCAAAGGGTGATAACAAAGTGGAACAAGTTGTCAAGCTATGTCATAAATAGTTCCAACATGAGTACTTTCAAGGTTAACCTCAACAAATATATGAAATATAAGAAATTTCACTTCCACCAATGATTTGGTGGCAAGTTCATTGAAGGGCCATGTGCTCACTGGCCTTGTAACCCACTATGAAACTATGATAAAAATAGCTATGATAATAAGTGTACAGTAAATAGGGAGAACATCAAACAACACAAAGCATTATTTTTATATTGACAAAGCTGCAAATAATCTTAAGCAGTTCCTGGTTATAAAAAATACAGGTTGAGACTCAGATACAGTATGGGAACCTAATCAGTCAATAGCTAATCAGTAAGGGGAGAGTTGATAGGAGTCGTAGGGATGGTAACGGAGGATAAGGTGATGAAGGATATGAAAGTGTAGTTTTCCTTGAAAGTGCTGGTTATAGGGGGACGTGGCCAGCAGCTGATGGAGTTGAATGCTCTTAAGGAAAGCTTCATCTGAACAACTTTAAATAGTAAAAAATGGCAGTTTTTAATCATGCTGTCACTCTATAACTAGCACACTCGATAGAGTTTACTCTCCTCTGCAGATTGACACCTTTCTTGCTGAAGAAAGCAGAAATGCTGAATAAATACTCCTGTTCCATATTCACTAAGGAGGGAGAGGGTCAAGGACCACAGTTGGGGACAAGAGGCAATTGGGGGAGAGGGAGAAGTGGACATCAGTCCATTCACAGTGGAAAGAGTTCTGGAGGAACACACAAAGCTGAAGGTGGATAAAGCCATGGAGCCAAACCACATACACCCGAGGACATTAAGGGAGCTGAAAAGGGAACTGGCAGCGCCTCTGGCCACCCTGTTCACAGAGTCATTCAACACAGGCGTGGTTCCAGAGGACTGGAGGAGGGCGCATGTAGTCGCACTGCACAAAACTGGCAGTAGGAAGGAAGCAGAGAACTACAGGCCAGTCAGCCTCATCTCAGTGGTGGGGAAGATCATGAAGACATTGTTGAAAGAAAGGATAGTGGCACACCTGGATCTGAGGCAACATGGATTCACAGCAGGAAGGTCTTGTCAAACAAGTCTGATAGATTTTTTGATTGGGTGACTAGGGAAGTGAATCAGAAAGGGGGTGGTAGACATCGCCTATCTAGATTTCAGCAAAGCCTTTGATACCGTCCCACACAGAAGGCTGGTTAACAAGATGAGTAGTCTGCTTATGAGGCATAAGGTGATACATTGGGTTAGAAACTGGCTGACGGTTGTTTTAACTGGAGAACACTTTCAACCCTATGTATGTTACAGTGACCTTTAAAACAGTGTATTGATGTAACAACAAGGTTTCTTAATAAAAATGAAATTTGGAAAAAAAAAAAGAAACTGGCTGGTGGACAGAAGACAGAGGGTGGTGATAAACGGGATCCAATCCAGGGAGAGAAGGATGGCCAGCGGAGTACCACAGGGATCCATACTGGGACCAGTCCTGTTCAGTGTCTTCATTAGTGACATTGCAGAGTGGCTGGAAGGAAAGGTCTGCCTATTTGCAGATGACACCAAGATCTACAACAGAGTGGATACTCCAGAAGGGGTGCATAAAATGAAGAGGGACCTGGAGAAGCTTGAAAGATGGTCGGAGGTGTGGCAACTGAGGTTCAATTCTCTGGACATATTGACGCCATCCAGAAAAAAATGCACCCCAAGCTTGGTGCTCTGTTCAGGAACCGTAGTTGCATCCCTCCTACGGCTAGGCATGAACTTGTTCAGAAGATGATACTGCCCATTTTTGACTGCTGTGCTGTAGTCTATGGTGCTGCCCCTAAGTCCTCCCATGCCAGACTGAACACCCTCTTCAATTCCTTCTGCCGCTTTGCCCTTGATGCCCCCCCACACCCACCACTGTGTTCTTTGTCGTGCCCTATCCTTCCCGTCTCTTACAAATAGGTGAGTCTTCCACTGTGCTAAATTCACCTCCAAGCACTGGTTGGGTGACCTCCCTTCCTACCTCACCTCCTCCTTTATAACAACCCCCCCATCATCCCATTCCCTTAGATCCGCCGACTCCCGCACCCTGGTAGTCCCTCTTAGAGTCACCCTAATCGGCCAATCAGCTTACTCCACCACCTCCCAAAACTTGAATCTACCTCCCTCAAACCGCACTCATCCTCTGCTTTCTCCATCAGTCTGCCCTCAATAATTACCTTGCTCCTAGATGCTCCTGCCATGTCCCTCCCTAATTCACTCCTCTAGCCCTGGATAAACCTTACCCCTCTACCATCACCTTCATTTTACCCTGTGCACCCCCTCTCTCCCCCCCAAATTTCTAGCTCTCCTACCCTTCACCCAAATTGCGCCCCCTTACTGGCCTCACTTAATCTGTCACAGAATGTAAGGGACCCCAGATGTTCTCCATGGGTCCCTCTCCTACTCCTCCTCCTCCAGGGGCTTGTATCCATCATCTACTCCCTTCCCCCCCATCATCCCTCCACCTCACCCCTCCCTCTCCTTTCCCCCTTTTCTTTCACATAAGCACTTATTTACTTACTAACCCAGCACTTATTATTGTCCACTCTTTGTACATATTATGCACAACCCTGTTGTAGCTGTTTGTAACACCTGCCTTACAACTGTATGTTAAACTTGATCTTGTAACTTGAATGTAACTTGAACACAACTCTTCCCCTTCCCCCCAGTTCACCCCCCTCTCTCCTTTCCCCCTTTTCTTTTTCACATAAGCACTTATTTACTTATTAACCCGGCACTTATTATTGTCCAGTCTTTCTACCTATTATGCACAACACTATTGTAACACTGCTTGTAACACCTGCCTTACAACTGTATGTTAATGTTGATCTTGTAACTTGAATGTTTAATGTTTGTACCCCTCCTCCCCCAGATCGCACCAGGAGACAAGCAACTTATCGCTCAGTGTGCCTTCCTGGTGAAATATTTAAATAAATAAATAAATAAAATTAAAAAAAGTGCAAGATAATGCACCTGGGTTGGGGGTACCCTGGGGAGAGCTACAGAATGGGGGGGGGAGGTGCTGACTGTTACCAAAGAGGAAAGGGACTTAGGGGTTATCATATCTGTTGACCTTAAGGTATCAAAGCAGTGCACAAAGGCTGCAGGGAAGACCAGTGGCATGCTGGGTGTATAGGCAGAGGCATGACTAGCAGGAGACAGGAGGTGGTGATGCCATTGTATAAAACACTGGTAAGGCCTCACCTGGATTACTGCATTCAGTACTGGAGACCACACATGCATGTGGATATAGACAAGGTGGAGGCGATCCAGAGAAGGGTGACAAAGATGATGTATGGCTTGCATCACAAAACATATGAGGAGAGACTAAGAGTCTTCAGTATGTACTCACTGGAGGAGAGGAGAGAAAGGGGGGGGACATGATAGAAACATTGAAGTACCTCAAGGGCATAAACAGTGTATATGTGGGGATCTTTTCCAATGTAGAAAATATATCAGAATGAGGGGACACAATATGAAACTGGGGGGGGGGGGGGTAGATTAAGAGGTGATGTGAGGAAGTTTTTCTACACAGAGAGAGTGGTGGATGCTTGTAACAGTCTGCCACAAGAGGTGGTGGGGCAAGCACAGTGGATGGGTTTAAACATGCCTGGGATGTGTACAAGAGAACATTGGATGGGGAGGGAGTGATGAAAAGCCATTGATCACTTAGGGTCAATGAATGCATAAAAGTTTAGGGCTTATGGACAGACTAGATGGGCCTAGCAGTCCTTATCTGCTGACAATTTTTATGTATGTATGTAAGTAAGAAAACAATGGGAAAAACCTGTCCAGCAGCCACATCAGACAGCGGGAAGACCAAAACAGGGAACCTCACCTCTTTAAAGGATAGGAGACGATCCCACTGCGCCAGGCTCCTGGCTAAATTTTGGTCCCAGTCCCTCCCTCTGTACCTATCCTCTGTCCTGTCCTTGCCTCCCTACCCTTTGCACTCCCTCAGAACCTCTGACAACTGCTTATTGGCAATCCCTCGGAGGTGCTCCCCCCTTGCAATTCGACACACCCCCTCTGTTCATCAACTCGGCTCTCTCCTCAAAGATAATTTCCGCACAGCCTTCACATGCACCTAGACCCCCCCATTCCCTGTCCTAGCCTTGGGGACCCTAAATAACCTAGTGTCTGGGTCATCAGCTCCACCGTTTAGTAGCTCAGTAGAGCTCTTAATGATCTTGGCTGCTTACTCTACCTGACTGGCTCATGAATTCCATCTGACAGAAAGTGATTTTGAACATACTACACTGTATTTATATTAATTTTATGATGTATCCATGTATATATTGTGCTGTGCTACAATTGCAGATGTAATTATTTTGTGTTGTCTCCCATCCCCCCCCCCAGGATGCATCTGGAATTGAGCAGTAGTCTGCTCAGTATGCCTTACTGGTAAAACTTTTTAATAAATAAATAAAAGCCACAGTAGCAGGGAAGAACAGGCAGTCTAAGCCATGAGGCTGCTGGAGGGGGGAGCCTTTGAATGTGGTGCTCCTTAATGCTATAAGAGATCTCAACAAAAAATGGACATGGTAAACAACAAATTTAATCTAATGGAGAGCAAGCTTACAGTGGTATCAGTCAAGGCCAAAAATACTTCTGAGGTGGCAAAGAAATCTGCAACTACAGTTAATGACCTCATAGCTGAAAATAAACGAATGCATCTCCAGCTGGAACTTCTTGAGGCCAAAAAACACTTCTGAGATGGCACAGAAATCTACAACTACAGTTAATGGCCTCATAGCTGAAAATAGCTGGAACATCTTTTTTAATTTTTTTTATTTTCTGTTTTTACCCCTGCCCTAACCCAGCACTGTCACCTGGCTACCTACCTCTGCTGTCTCTTCCCGCCAAAGACCCCCCCCATGGAGACCTGGCTTAGCCCACAGGCAGGGACACAGTGGGGGGACTCTCCCTTAATACCCTCTCCAGGGGAACCAAGTCTTCATTGGGATCCAGGGCAGTACTGCAGCCGTAGGCATGTGAGGACCCACTAATGGGCCCTTGCATCGGTGTCATGCCAGGGGAGGCATTTTTCTATGTATGTCCTCCCAGAACGTGATGTGACACGATGCCATGGCTTGCACTGGCATCCATCACACTCTCCCCTCTGGTGCAAGCATCGAGGCTACAATACCTTTGGCTGTTGTCAGAGGTCAGGCCACGCCTGAGCCAGGGTGTCCCCTTCCCCCAGAGGAGCTGAGCGATCCATCAGACGCTGACATCCTCCCCCCGGCCGGCTCTCTTGACTCCCAGGTCCGCTCCTGAACCCGGGTCACCTGTGTCGCAAGTGAAAATCCAACTGCTGCGCCGATGGACCAGCTAGCTGAAACATCTTGAAAAGGTCACCAGAATGTCTGTTGGGAGTATCTGAGAGAGTCAAAGGCCCAGATTTGCTGAATTATATTGGAGGACTGGCGGAGTCGAGCCTAGGTATATATATCATTCAGAATATTTTAAAAGCTTACGGAATAACTCCTAGAGGAAGTCCCACCAGCATGGATCAGAGTAGAACCTTCCTGTTAGTTACATCTAGTCCTCATATCAAGGGATGGATATTTGCAAAACAAAAGGGAGAAATCTACACAGCAGAGGGCTCACAAATACTGTATATTTTTCCCAGATCTCGGCTACACAACCAGACAAAGCAGAAAAGATGCAATAAGAGCTGGTTTGCACACCTTGGGCTTTATTTATTGAGAATTGGAATTAAACCCTTTGAGTCACAGACTCTTTTGCAAAGGCTCCTCGTCAGTTAGCACATCAATAACAGTAACACATGATGATGTGAACATACAAACATAGAGTAGGTTATCTGAGCAAATTTCATCTTATAGGGCAGAGGCAGCCCAGCATCTGATGAAGAACAGGTTGATACAGTGAAAAATCTGTGACACTTTCAAGGTGACTCTTAAAAACAGATTTTGCTCACACCATGCTTTTTCCCGCCAGCCTGAGAATTTGTTATGCAGGTAGGACCGTTCTATATAGCGACCATACAGAGATGTGTAGAGACTAGATGGCATAAAACAGGAGGTTTTACAAAGAGAGCAAGAAAATACATCAGAGGGGGAAGTTTGAGAACAGAATTGCCCTTCTGTTATAAGCTGTCCAAAGGTATACTGTGGGGACTTTTTGTATTGCTGGTTTGTTACTTAGCATAAATAAATTAATGTGTAGCGGGAAGGTCATGCCAGACGAATCTGATAGATTTCTTTGACTGGGTGACCAAAGTAGTAGATCAGGGAGAGGCTGTGGACATGGCCTACCTAGACTTTAGCAAGGCATTTGACACAGTCCCACACAAAAGATTAATATACAAGTTAGCCAGCCTGGGAGTGGGTCCCAAGATGACAGCCTGGGTAAAGAATTGGCTGGAGGATAGGACACAGAGAGTAATAGTAAATGGAGTCCACTCAGAAGAAAGGAGGGTTACTAGTGGGGTACCGCAGGGTTCAGTATTAGGACCGGTCCTCTTCAATGTCTTTATATTGACATCGAGAAGGACTGGAAGGAAAAGTATGTCTCTTTGCAGATGACACTAAGATCTGCAACAGAGTTGATGCACAGGTGGGGTGGAAAGGATGAGAAGGGACTTGGCAAGGTTAGAGGAATGGTCAAATGTATGGCAGCTTAGATTCAATGCTAAGAAGTGCAAGGTAATGCACCTGGGAAACACAAAACCCAGGGAAGAGTACACAATGGGGGTGAGATACTAACAACAACAAAATGGAGAGGGACCTTGGGTAGTCATATCAGATGACCTAAAGATGGGCAAGCAATGTGGAGGGCAGCAAGGAGGGCTGGGGGATACTGGGATGCATAGGAGAGGCATCACCAGTAGAAAACAGGAAGTTATTATCCGTCTGTACAGACAGCTGGTGAGACCCCATCTGAGTACTGTGTGCAGTTCTGGAGACCCAATCTCCAAAAGACATAGACAGGATGGAAGCTGTCCAGAGGAGGGCAACTAAAATGGTGCAGGGTCTGCACGGAAGACATATGAAGAGAGACTTAAGGAGCTTAATATGTATAGCCTCGAGAAAGGAGGGAGAGGGGACATGATAGAAACTTTCAAGTACCTCAAGGGAATCAACAAAGTCCAAGAGGGTAGCATCTTTCAAAAAGAGTGTCAAGAACAAGAGGGCACAATTTGAAGATAGAGGGGTGGCTCAGAGGTAATTTGAGGAAGTATTTTTCACAGAGAGGTTGTGGATGCGTGGAATGGCCTTCCGGAGGAGGTTGTGGAGTCAAAATCAGTGGTGGAATTCAAGCATGCATGGGATAGTCATAAGGCAGTTCTGGGGGTTGGGGGTAGGAAGAAGTAGGCTGCTGGTTAACTAGGATCTGCAGCTTATCCAGTAGGTAGGGAAATGGGCAGACTGGGTGGGCCAAGCGGTCCTTATCTGCCGTCAAATTCTGTGTTTCTTTGTGTCCTGGTAGGTATCTCTAGTGGGTTACATCATGTTACCCTGGTGGGTTTAGATGTCCGCGACCTGGCTACAAAGGATTAATAAAGTGCAAATTTGGTTGTGTTACTGTGATCTTTTGGACTGTAAAGGACGTTGAGCAGTCCAAGACTGCCCCTGCCTCATGGCAGGTTACCGCCCTATATGCACTGCTCTGTCAGGTCAAAAGGCACATGGCTCGATACTTCTAACCCCAGATGCCAGAGTTGTACCGAAGGAAATGCAAGTTGTGGGAGTGTAAGTAACTTCTTTATTATTAATTATCATTCTCTGTTCACGTGTTATAATGCATTACTTTTTTTTTTTTCCATATACACTTCATTTCTTGTTTATTTTCTCCCTCCCCCTCCGAGGCCATGGCATGCAGATGCATGTACGTGCGTGGAGGCGCATGCACATGCCAGGATTCGGTGGCCCCTTCCACCCCTCCCCTGACTTGTGTTGCCACTCCGTACCACCTCAGCACCCACCGGACCTCCACCTGGTGGGAGCGGGACTATGGACACGTGGGCAGCCACCCCTTGGAGGGGAGAGCAAGCTCAATCCCGCTCCAGCCCAGCCCCCCAGCTGGCTCCCCGGTGACCCGAGGTTGTTCCCGAACCCGGGTCACCGGCGTAGCGCAAGGTAAGGTGCCAGCGCCTCAGCCCTCTGTGCTACCAGGCCAACATGTTACAATGTATTTCAATGCTAAAGTTTGCTACTAGTTTGATACCAGTTTACCAGTTCTTATTACTGAATCATCAGCTAATGCTGTGTAAAGCTGTTTTGAATACTGCCTTTTAATTACATGAACCACACAGGAAATGAGGCTGTACAATGGTATTCCCTGTAAAAGTATTCTAAAGCGTCTGCAAACTGTTTTTGTTTTAAACTGTTGGATTCATCACAGATTTTACTGCCACAGATGGTGGTGTCACAGAAGTGCAGGCTGCACTTTATGAACTTTCTGGTTTCCCCTTTCTAAAACAAGTCCACGGTCACTATTGCAAGGGTCGCTTTTTCAGACAGTTTACTTGGAAAGTCTGTATTAGGCTGAGGAGCTCTTTATTGACCCCCACTGGTTGTAACAATGGATGAAGAGTATTTGTGATCCTGACTATAATATGCTGTAACACAAATGTACACACTTGGAAACAAGAATTAATTTTCATGTGTACCTTGCACATCTGAAACTTAATAAAAATAACATGTAACTGCTAGCTATATGTTGTGCAAAATTGCATTTATGTGCAAAACGGGTAAACATGCAATATTCAAAATCGTACAATATCTGAGAGTAAAGATGTAAGATTTTGGGGTAGGGCTTCATAGCCCACTACCCTGGGGCAGTGGCAGTTACTGTGTGTTTAAAATTATAAATTTACTGTAATCCCTTTCCACTTCCCAGTCTGCCTGCCTGCTCTGGGACCATATTAGTTGAGCAGTGACTTCAATTTTTATCAAAAGGTTGCTTAAAGTTCTGTAATAATGTTCTGAAAATGAGCCCCATGGACCTGTATGGGGCGGCTCCCATGCTCACCCTGGTTAAACATCACAATACATGGGAGCAGAGCAGGTAGACCAGGAAGTGGAAAGGAATCAGCTGGCTGGCAGTTCAGCCAGAGTTACGATCCCTTCCCTCCCATACAGGAGTGCAGTAAAATTTATAATTTTAACACAGAGTCAAGGTAGCAGGCTATGAAGTCCACAGTGTTATTAAAATGTCACACCTTTACTTTAAGCATACAAAAAGCAGAGGCAGTATTGAAATGATAAATTATTAGAAACAACATACAGCACGGCCTGAAGTATACTACAGTGGGGGAGAAGGAGCAGGGTGTGGGAAGAGGTGAAGGGGAACTGATAAGAACCAGGAGATCTTCTTCCCATCTGATAATAACTGTCATCTTGTGGAATCAATATCAAAAGATACGATGAGCCGGCTCCATGGCGCTGAGTGAAGGGGTTCGTTCGGCACACTGGTGACCTGGGTTTGTGCCCTGAGCCTGGATGTCAGGAACGGAGACTGGCAGGGAAGGATTCCAGAGCATCCATTGGACATTTCCCTCCTGGGGAGGAGGGGTGGGTAGGGCTTTGGCACCTGAGATGGATTGGGTGACGTGCAAGGAGCACGAAGCCTTGACACACTCCTGCATGTCCCCGCCCCAGGTTGCCGTCCCCATGTTGGCTCTATTAGGGTGGAGTGGGAGACCAGAAAATGGAAAATGCCTCCTGACTGGTTGGATAATGGCCACCAGCCACCCGGTGCCACAGTAGTCCAGGATAGCCCCAAGCTGACCCCTGCTGGGCCCAGGATACTCGAGTTGTGCCTAAGGGCACTTCTCCCCTGGAGGGGGGAGACCCACCTGATGAAGGGATACATCAGGTTAACTGGGTATCTGGCAAGATGGGGGCAGCAGATGGTGACTGGGTGTAGTGGTGGTGGCCGGAGGGTCCTAGGCAGCCCAAAGGAGTGGCCGGTTGGGAGGAGGGGAGGTGCAAAAAAAAAAGATACGATGATCTGAACAATATAAAATCTAACACATACTAAGCTAGTGTAATAAACAGCAAAACTGCCCTAACCACCAACTACTGTATAAAATCTCTATCAGGTATATGATATCAAAATACACTGGCAGAGAATTTTATCAGGCACCAAATAAAATTACCATTCAAAAAAATCATTAGTTCTGATACAATACAGCCTATCTATGAACAGTCAAAGGAATAATGCCATCATTTTAAAAATGGACCAAGTTGAAGATGTCCATTCAAGCTGGGGGGAGGGGATAGACCCTTCATCCGATATTGCTAGAATTATTCTCTTCTCAAAAGTTTTTATTTAAATGCCCCCGGCACCCATTTGGGCCTTTTCCAAGCCCTAAAAAGTGAAACTGTGTCCTGGACCACAATTTCTAACATGCACCACAAGGGCATTCTCCACTTTTCCCCATCTATGCTGTGCAAATGTTTGCTGATTAGTGTTTTAAAGGCAAGTACAGTCTTGCCAATATAAAACAAATTACGTGTGCATGTTGCCATACAGTATATACCATGGCCATAGTGCTGCATGAAATAAAAGATCTCACCTCATATTGTTCCCCTGTCTTAGGCTGTGCAAAAGTTTTTCCCAGCTGTATAACTCTGCAAAAGTTGTAATTACCGCAGTGATGGTTTCCTTGAGGTAGAATGGGGCTGGACACTTGTGTCTCTGGGCTCATATGAAGGCTGTGTACCTGTGAGTCTGATAGTTTGCAGACTCTTCTGTAGACAACTTTAGGTCCAGCTGCAGTGATTGCTTGAAGACTTGGCTCTGTAGTTATAATAGGCCAGATTTTTTGCAGAGCTTGTCTTACCATGTAAGTCTGTGGGCTGAATGTTGTTATAAAAATCAGGTTAGTTTTAGTATTTTTGTTGTTGTTGTTATTTTCGTTTTTGTTGACCAGGTAAGTGCACTAGACAAATCCTGCCTATTTTCAGGCACGACCTGGTGGAGGGGGATACAGATGAATGCCAACTGACCTTGAACCAGAGTAAGCAGTTGGTGGTATTTTTTTTTTTTTAGTGATGGGATTGGAGACTACAGTTCTTATTTTGTGTCTAGGTGCCAATAGTTTCTTTCTGCTCACTGCATCTACTGTCTGTTCTGCTTTAAGGATACAGTTGACACTGTAACCTGTTTAAGAACTGGGACCTAACTCTGACCCATCTAGCATATAGGAGCTGAAATGGTGAAAAGCCTAAGGACTCCTGTGGGATTTCCCAGTATGCAAACAGCAAGTGGGGTAGGAATTTGTCCTTGTTCCTTTTGTGCTGTTCTGTGAACGTGCAAAGTGTATAGTGCACCCCACTTATTTCTGTGCTGTATGCTGTCTGGAACTCCCCTGTTATAATATACTGGTTTTGTCTGTAACTCTCCTGGGTCGTGACTGAAAATAGACAATGTTGTTGTTTAGTGCATTTACCCGGTCAACAAAAACGAAATAAATAAGTTGCTTCAATCCCTATGTATAGCTGGAGACTGTACTACAGTTGCATTTCTTTTTATTCATGTAGCTTTTTGGCCCCAACTGCCACCTACCCCTGCCATCGGCCCTCCTTCCAGTCTCCAGTCCCATCACTGCTGTGCATAGTGCGGAACCCGAGGACCGCAGGACCATCACTCTCTGTGGCCATGCACGTGGCTTTTTCCTTGTGTTTCTTCCTTGGTCCCACCCTTCACCCCAGACGTCTGGCAGAGCCTCTGATGGCTTCAGACACAGTAGTGCATGGTGGGCATGTGCCACCCATCATGAAGGAGTAAGCGCCCTGGCTCACCACGAGGGACTCTTACTGCGCTGGGTCCGGGCCATCTCCCTCCCCGGCTAGCTGGTGCTCCCATCAGGAGCATCCCCCACCTTGGCTGCCTGACCTGTGCAGACCCGGGCTCAATCCCGAATCCAAGTCGCCAGTGTGAAAGCATGTAACGTTACCACTGAGCCATCGGGCAGCCCCTCTACAGTTGCATTTTAAATGCATGTATTATCTGATGGGTATGCTTTCGACTAGGTATCTGGGATGAAGGCTTTTGAAGTGCAACATCAAGTTAGTCACTTTTCTAAACAGATTGGCTCTTATACCTCCAAATTCATCCTTACTGATCTTTAAATCTAGGAAATTTACACAGTTGTGACTCACGGTTACAGTAAATTTAAGATGCTCATTTGTTGATTCCGTAAAGGATACAAGTTCTCTCAGTTCTACCTTTCCAAATCAAAACTAAATCATCTACACAAGGATTAACCCGCAACAGAGCATGGGTTTGCTTGAGAATTAATCCACGCCTGGGGGTTGGGGGCATGAGGCCGTAGGCTGAGTGCCTCCAACCACCTATGCGTGGATTAATTCTCAAGTTAACCTATGCTATGGAGTGGGTTAATGCACTTGTAACATGGCTAACAAAAAGGGTCACACACAGCTATTGGTAACATGCTGGCAGTGCATGAGGAAAACCACTCCTGATACAGGACGTGTAATATCAGTAAGAAACAAGGCTCTATACAGGGACACAGCATAAATGACACAGACACTGTTCAGTGGTGTGAAGAGCAACATTTAATATTGTACCACTGGGGGAGAGAAATAACTGCTGATAATGACAGTTACACTGCCGTCCACTTCAGTCTTGACAGCTACCTCTCCCTGCCTTGCCTCCTTCTACCTGCCTACTCCCTTGCCCCCTCTCCCTTTCCTCCCCCCGAGCATTTTCTGACTTTAATCCGTCCCCTTTAGAGCTCTTACCCTCACCCTCTACCCTCCGACAATGGCCTTTCTGCCTGCATACCCCCTTCCCTCTTACCTGCAGTGCTTATTTCCAAGATTGCCCTTGGCTGGTATGTCATGCTACCTAACATTTGGCTCATTTTGAATTACTGGAATTTCCTAAGCCTCAGTCTCTTACTTCTTTTTATTGTGTAACTATGTATTATTATGTCGACCTTTGTATGTATGTATACCCCCCATTCCTTCGACATGGAATCTTTGTAAACTAGCAGTTCCTGCTCAAAGGTATTTGTAATCCTAGATGTCAATAAAATAAAAAAAAATAAAAGGTGGACAAATAACAAAACAACTGCAGTACACTGTCACTCAGCAAGAGAGGAACATGTACAAATAACAGAACAACTGCGGGACTGTGTCAGTCAGCAAAGTCCAATGTGGAAGTAGCGATACAGGACACAGCAACGTGTGCTACACAATGGAGAGAGCAAATCAGAATGTGCAATGACAATGTTCAGAAGAAGCAAACTGGTTCTGTAAACAGAGCACATCGGAAACTGCAACTACCATGTTAATACCAAACAAAGAGTTTGTTTACTGCAGCAAAAATAGCACACACACACACACACAAATACAGGGATATGTGCCACAATATGTTAACCAGGAAACAAGTGTGGTAAGAAAAATAAAGAGGAGGTACACAACAAACGGTACCTTTCAGCGTCCGATAGTGTTTTGAAGCATCTGAGAAAATGGGTACATGTGCCAGTGCTGCTGTTCAACACAGAGGTCTGGTGCTGGATGTAAAGGAGGGGCTGCTCAGTGATCCAGATGGTGACTGCAGATGATCACTGAAGTAGTTGAAATTGACTGGCCCATTTATTATGAAGTGGCATAGGTTGAAGGGACTCGAGCTTCTGCTGTTGTTTGGCCAGTGGCTTGTTGGTGTTGTGACAGGCCTCTCGTGGGCTGCATCTGTGCTGTCTCTGGGTGCTGTGCTGGGGGGGTGGATTGTCTTGTGCTGCTGCTGTGCTGCTAACAGTAGCATTTGGGATACCAATTTTACTGGTGTTTGACAGTATACCGGACCACTTCTGACTGTCCGTGATGGATGTCGACCAGTAATTGCGGAGGCTCCTTTCACACCTATGGCCAGTCAAACAAAAAGGAAGAAGGTACCCCCAGTATTTGTATGTTCCCGCAGTATAAAAAAATTAGACACTGAGAAATTTAGAACAGCTGTTGCTTCCATTGATTGGTCAGGAATGGAGCAGACAATGGAGGTTGACGAAGCATTGTCTATTTTTTGTTCTTTATTTAATACTATTTGTAGCATTATTGCACCACTTAGGAAATTAAGGATTAGGTGAAACAAACACAAATGGGGAACACCAGAGCTTTTAAAATTATTGAGAGAACGAGAAATTTTGTGGAAAACCTATAGGAAAACTCTTAGCCATTCCACCCTGGTGGCATATAAGGCCATCAGAAATAAATGTAAAATATTAAAAGTTCAAAAAGAAATTACTTTATGGATAGACAGAGGGATTTTAAGGGTAAGAGTACATTGGATACATGGAAATTGATCAATGAACTTTTGGACAAAAAACTTTCTAGACCCACAGCTTATAGCTCAGGAATTCAACAATACGTCTACTGATTTATCCAAATATATTCCCATTGGTGTTGCTAATTTGAGCAACAGAAATACTGCAGATGAACTGCAGTATCCTAGATATTACTTCATGTCATTTTTATCCAATGTATTATCCATTATATAATCATACTCCAGGAGAACTAAGCAAGCTAACCACAACTTATTAATTAATCTCCCACAAATAGCAATAAGTTGCATTTTTTTTAATTCCTTTATTCCCTGCCCATGAAGCCTGATTCCACCCACCAAAACCAGATGTCATGCCCCTCCTTTACATCCAGCACCAGACCTCTGTGTTGAACAGCAGCACTGGCACATGTACCCGTTTTCTCAGATTCTTCAAAACACTATCGAACGTTGAAAGGTACCGTTTGTTGTGTACCTCCTCTTTATCTTTCTTACCACACTTGTTTCCTGGTTAACATATTGTGGCACATATCCCCGTATTTGTGTGTGTGTGTGTGTGTGTGTGTGTGTGTGTGTGCTATTTTTGCTGCAGTAAACAAACTCTTTGTTTGGTATTAACATGGTAGTTGCAGTTTCCGATGTGCTCTGTTTACAGAACCAGTTTGCTTCTTCTGAACATTGTCATTGCACATTCTGATTTGCTCTCTCCATTGTGTAGCACATGTTGCTGTGTCCTGTATCTATCTCTTCAGAGGAGGTAAAGAGATATCTGTTAAAGATGGACCCCCTCGACCTTCAGTTGGAAGGGATGGGATTGATTACCATCTCATGAGGATCACCGTGAACATACTTTGTCATTCGTTATCTCATATTTTTTATCACTATGTAATTCTGTATTCTCCACAGTATGGAAGGATTCGGTTGTTGTACCGATATTTAAGGCCGGTGACACAACAAGAGTCCAAAATTACCATCCTGTTTCTCTCTTGGCTCCTCTCTCTAAGTTTTTAGAGAGAATAATCTCTGACCAAATGATTGAGTAGTTTCTTAAATACAGTGTTCTTACACCTGCTCAACATGGTTTTAGGCCTGGTCACATTGGTGGGGTTCACGAGCACAGTCCAATTGGCCATGGATGGGGGCCAATATACTGGGACTGTGTTCATAGATCCTACCAAGGTCTTTGACTTAGCTGGCCATGGTCTCTTACTGTCCTCTCTCTTTGGACTCGGCCTGTCTGGTGATGTGGTGGGGTGGTTTAGGAGTTACTTAAATCAACGCACCCAGGTAACAAAGATAGATGGCCATTTTTCTCAACCTGTCTCCATTTCACTGCGTGTCCCACAAGGGTCAATTTTGGGCCCTCTTGTTTAGTTTATTCTTAAACACTCTCCCTTCAGTTTGTACTAGTTCCCAGATTTTACTTTATGCAGGTGACGCAGTGATCCTCATGAGTGGTTCAAATATTAACATTGTAAGAAAAAATTTGACAGGTGATTTTCAGGCAGCCCATAATTGGTTTATGGACCATAGACTGGTTCTGAATGAAAATAAAACCAAATCTATGGTTTTACAGAAAGCAAGAAAGAGAACCAGGAAGAACACTGAGTTATCACTTCTGACAGTGCAGGGATACATTATTGAACAAGTCCAACAATTTAAATATTTGGGACTTCTAATAGATGAGGGGTATGACATTTGAACCACATATTTCTAATTTGATTAAAGATTATTTATTGAATTTTTTTGACCTGGTAAGCCCATTGGGCCTAGAAGTCCCTTTTTCAGGGGTAACCGGAGGGAGGGGGGATACAGATGATAAGCAACTGAAACTGAACCAGATTAAGCTGTTGGTGGTATTTTTAGTGAAATGGGAGAAATTTGGCCAGGACACCAGGGAAATTCCCCTACTCTTTTTTGAGAAGTGCCATGGGATCTTTAGCATCCACCTGAACTACCACCAATCCAGACAGATGGGACCTCGGTTTAACGTCTCATCCGAAAGACGGCACCTCAGAAGTTCAGCACTCCCCTCATGCTGCACTACAGTGTCAGTATTGGGATATTAACCCAAGTGCCAGATGTGGGAATTGAACCCACAGCCCTCTGATCTCCCATCCTCAGAGGCAAGTGTGCTACCTACTGAGCCACTGACACTGACAAATTAGGGGCCTTAAGTAGACTTAATTCTCTTTTAGTTCCATCTACTAGAAGAATACTTGCCCAGAACTTTCTTATTATTACCATTATTGACTATGGCTTATTGATCTATCATGCTGTGGGGGAGGGTCTATTAAATAAAGTCAAAACTCGATTGAACTAGATTTTCCACACAACTTCCAGCAAGGACACATCATTGTCTTCTATTGAGGGATGTAGGTTTCTTGCCATTAGATTTACATTTTAAATGTTAATTGGGAATTATGGCAAAGAAAATAACGTTAAATAGTGTACCTGAGGTCACTGATGCTTTTTTAAGAGACACAGTGGTATTGTTTGCACAAGGTCTGTTGATACTACATTTTTTTGTAATACCTAGGATGAAGACTTTTATGGTACAAAAATCACTATTGTACGTTCTCCCTTACCTCTTTAATTCCTTGTTACCTATTTTAGATAGCCTGAATGGATCATTGATGTTTTTTAGGAAGAAACTTAGACTATTTTTTGCTTGAAAGTGAATGTAAATGTTTTACTTGATATCTGTGTAATGTTTATCATTAATTATATGTGATCCTACGCCTTTTGTATTACTGTATAATTGTATGTTTTTGTATGTGTAACTGGTCGACCATGAAAACGGGTCTGTGTCCCATGGACTTACCAGTATAAATAAATAAAACAAACAAACACTCATTATCTCACAAGAGGCCAGTCCTGCCTCAGAGAGCAGTTGGACTATAGTACTGCAAATGCAGTGATTTGTATATCTTTTGCTGAGTGAGGCATCACTCAAAATTTGTGCCATTATGTCGCCATGGTAGTTGACCCCCATGGGTTGGTTCTCATACCAGTATTGCTGCTTATCCATGATACACTGGTAGAGTACTCAGCATTCTGTAGTGCAGGACAGCAAGCATGGATTACTTGAGAATTAGTCCATGGTCACCTGATATGTTTGGATGAATCGGATCGCACCCTTTTTGTTAGCCATGTTACAAGCATCTTTTGTACATGATGATATTATGAAAGAAAGGGTTACTATTAGCAGTCAGACTGTAATCATTTTCCCATTTTGACAAGTACACATTAGCGTAGCTTGGCACCAAAGCATCACCCATTCCCATCCCTTTAGTCTGATTATATATCTTGTTAAGAAAAACAGACAACTTATTGGTTAATATTCTCTCTGTCAGCACTAACAGAAATTCAACAAATTGTGTTTTATATGTAGTCTGACTGTACAGTACGTCCATTAATGCTTCCAAACCTCCCAAATGTGGGAAGCTGGTATACAGGGATTGTATGTTCATTGTTACCAGGCAACAATTTCTGTCTACCCATACCTCTTTCAGAATGGTTAGGATGTGTGGTAGTATCACATATATAGTTGGAAGATGACTGCTATGTCTTTCATAAAGAAATCAACAAATTGAGCCAAAGGCTCCTTTAGGGAACTGATGTTGGCCACGATAGGGTGGGCAGGTGGACCAGTAAGATTTTTATGTATTTTAGGGCACCCATGTATCATGGTCTGTGTTGGATGAAAGACTGTCAAAAATTCAAATACATCCTTTGAATCGATATTATTAATGAGTGCCTCATTTAAAATAATGTCTGTTTGTTTCTTAAACTCATTGGTAGGGTCACATTCAAATACCTGCTAAAAGTTGCTTTTAGTGAGTTGAGATAATAATTCCCTCTCGAATTAAAAGGGACACTGTCAACCCTCTTAGGCCTCAAATGTTTCCAACTTTAAACAACACGTTAATTATGGCTCACATTCGGTAGAGATTGCTGATGTTACTGGGTGTCTGATTCAGATTCTTTTTTTTTTTTTTTTTAAACAGTAACAAAAAAGACTGCCTGTCATCCTAGTGTTACCACACTAAAACACATTTGTTTACATTTCTTGATCAACTCCCACTGCATCTTTCCTGGATTTGGGTACACCCCCAGCCCAGTCTAGACACACAAGATGCAGTGGGGGGAGAAGAGACTATCACGTCCAGAGTGACTACACAGTTTGGAGGTGTTCCTCATGTTCAGGAACTATGCAATAAGAGTAGATCAAAGATTCAAAACAAAGCAAGGTTGAAACAGAGAACCATAAAAACATAAACTCTGACGGCAGATAAGGACTGCTTGGCTCACCCAGTCTGCCCATTTCCCTACCTAATGGATAAGCTGCAGATCCTAGTTAACCAACAGCCTTCTTCTCCAAGCCCCACCAGAATTGCCTTATGTCTGTCCCATGCATTCTTGAATTCCCCCACTGTTTTTGACCCTACGACCTCCTCAGGAAGGCTGTTCCATGCGTCCACCACCTTATCCATGAAAAAGTACTTCCTCACATTACCCTTGAGCCGTTTCCCTCTCTGTCTTCAAATTGTGCCCCCTTGTTCTTGCACATCTCTTTTTCTGAAAGATGCTTCCCTCCTGGACTTTGCTGATTCCCTTTGGGTACTTGACAGTTTCTGTCATGTCCCCCCATTTTCTTCTTTCCTCGAGGGTATACATATTAAGCTTCTTTAGTCTCTCTTCATATGGCTTCTGGTACAGACCCTGCACCATTTTTGTTGCCCTCCTCTGGACTACCTCCATCCTGTCTATGTCCTTGTGGAGATTGGGTCTCCAGAACTGCATGCAGTACTCCAGATGGGGTCTCACCAACTGTCTGTACAGAGGGATAACAGCTTCCTGTTTTCTACTGGTGATGCCTCTTCCTATACATCCCAGTATCCCCCCAGCCATTCTTTCTGCCTTCTCATTGCTTGCTTACCTTTAGGTCATCTGATATAACTACCCCCAGGTCCCATTCCATTTTTTATTTATGTTTTTGGTAACCGGGTAGGCAGTCTGACCAAGGGACCATTTTCAGTTGCGACCAGGGCCACACACTGGCAGATAGTAGCAGAGATGGACAATATATACAACTAAGACAGTTAGGTACAAGTTACAATATCGTGTATGATACATTGTATGAAAATGGAAATCAAGAGCAGCATTAAACATCATAATTTAAAGAGAAAAAATAAGTACATATCTTTTTTAAGCAATGCATCACTGATTACAGATAGTCAGGTCAGACTGACAATCAAATTGCAATACAACATTGTATCTTAGGTTACTGATAGACACCATGCATCAATTTAATGTAGTGCGAGTTAAGACCTTTGAACCTGAAAATGGCACAGAAAGAGTACGAAAATGGATGTTTCATAACAACAGATTATTCCCAATGTAGTACGAAAAATAAGTACCAAAATGGCAATGTGGTATAAGGTGCAGTAAAGGTAAGGCATGTGGATCAATTTTTGCCTCAGCAGATTTCTGGCGGGTATGATACCTAGGGAGCAAGAGCAGGTGGTCTGCAACTTGAGTCAGTCTTTTTGCTTCAGCTTGAAGGTCTGATGAGAGGGTATAGTTTGGATGGCAAGTGGTAGTCTGTTCCAGAGAGAGAGGGGGCACAGACAGAGAAGGCCTTGCTCCCCATGACAGAAGATACCCAGGGGACTACCAGGGGGAGAATGGAAGAAGCCTTGAGAGAGTGGGTTACCACCCTAGCAGTTAAGAAACTGGGAGAAAGGGGACTCCTGAGCATTCCTGAGAGTGGAGTCAACTAGACAGCTCATGGCATATTCATGTTGGCCCAGTAGTGAGAGCCAACCTAAGGACTGATATAGAGAACAGTGATGAGTGGAAGAGGGAACCTGGATGGCAAGGTGACAGATAGTTATATGTGGTACTTAGACGAGAGAGAAATGAGGTGGATGTGGAGGAGAACACAGGAGAGCAATAGTAGAGAAGTGGCAGGAGATTTCCCTGGGCAGTTGCAAGACGAGCCTCAGGGGTCAGGAAGTAATTCATATAGTAGGCTGCCCCGAACGTTCGGTGGACCCTCTTCATAATGTTTGAAATATGGCCATTGTAGGTAAGGGATGGATCAAGAGTCATGCCAAGATATTTGAAGGAGGATACAATGTCGAGAGGAGGACCACCAGGGCTTGCTATGTGTAACTTGGTGTCAGTTTTGGCAGCCTTTGTAAGGTATGGTTTTGATCCAAATAGCATAGCCTTAGTCTTTTTCTCATTCACCAGGAGTTTGTTTTTGAGAGGAACCTGTTGTGAGCTGCGCCATAGTTAGTGGTGAGGGTGGAGGAGGTTACCAGGATTGCAGGAAGGGCTGCTTCAGCCCAATCGGAAAGTTGAACCTCCGAGGTCAAATCCTCATTCCATTTATCTATTATTGATTTGGCAGTCTCCCATGAAGTCTCTCAGTGCTTTATATATGTTACCTATGAGATGTCCGCAATGGGTCCCCCTAGTGGAATCAATAACATTTTTTAATAAAGGTGGATTAGGGTTAGGGAGTTTAATAGATATCGTCCGATGGCAAAGTATGTAGTTCCTCATTTGGAGATATCTAAAAAAATCTATGGTTCTAAGATTATACTGAATTTTAAGCTTATCAAAAGATAGAAGCCCTTTCTCATCCAAAAATTGGAACAGATGAGACAGGCCTAGATTGCGCCAGTGGGAGAAGGTCAGATCCATATGGGAGGGCTGAAAGAGATACTCTTTAGAGACTATTTTGCAGTAGTCATATATTGGTTTAAGTTCTGGTTTATTTCGTAACCTATACCAAATTTGAAGAATATTGGATGTTATCTAGGTAAACTGTCTCAAAGAGTGGGTGTTATTGGTGGAAAAAAAAATAATTGCAGAAATATCATACTTATCGTTTAGGGTGAACTCCAGAGATTTCCATTGGGACGAGTAACTATCAGTTAACCAAAGTATAAGGGTGTGTAGAAAAGATGCCTAAGCATATAATTTAAGATTAGGTCAATTTGCACCTCCTTGGGCAGCAGATAATTTCAAAATAGAGAGCCGAATTCTAGGACATTGTTTACCCCATATAAATTTAGAAAACAGTTTGTCCCATGATTTAAAATAAAAAGATGAGGGAAAGTAGGGAATACTTTGAAAAAGATATAAAAGTCAAGGAAGTACATTCATATGGATAGTTTCAATCTGTTGGAAAAATGATAATGGGAGAGATGACCACCTCTCGAGATCTTTTTGGATAGTAATGGTAAGAGATTCGTAATTGACCATCTCTATCACCCCCAGATTCATTGGGATATAAATCCCTAGGTATTTTATTTTCGTGGCTCTCCACTTCAAAGGAAGGAGATGACAAAGTATGTTCTTTGGAGAGAAATTGATTAGGAGGGCTTCAGATTTTACAGTGTTTAGTTTGAAACCAGCAATGGCCTCCTACTTTCTAAGGATCTCCCATACAGCGGGAATGGAGGTTCCTGTAGAAAGAAGGGTTAAAAGAATATCAAAAGCGAACATACTAAATTTGTATTGTTGTTGACCAAGTGGAATGTCCTCTACTGCTAGAGAAGCCCTGAAGGCCAATCCCAGTGGCTCCATGTAAAGGGCAAATAAAAGGGGAGACAGGACAACCCTGATGGGTACCATGGGATAAGGCAAAGAAGGAAGAAACACTCCCATTGACCCTTACATATGCCCGAAGCACTGTATAGAGATTCCTCAACCTTTTAAGGAAAGATTCTGGAAAATGGAACCTTGACAGGGCATCATAGAGGAATGGCCAGGACACCCTGTCAAAGGCCTTCTCCACATCCAAGCTAATAACTGCTGCTGGAATCTGCCTGTCTCTTATATATTCCGTAAGTATTAAGGTTTTGCAAATATTATCTGTGGTGTTTCTGTTCTTAATAAAAACCAGATTGGTCTGTGTGGACTAGGTAGGGTAAGATTCCTTCCAATCGGGAGGCCCAAATTGCAGTAAAAAGTTTATAGTCTGTATTGAGGATTGAGATTGGGTGATAGGAAGAAGGATTAGTGGGATCATTGTTTGGTTTTAGCAACGTGGCTAGGGTGGCATATGCCCAGGAGGGAGGAGGGGAGAGACCTTCTGCCACTTCTCGGAATGTAAGAAGTAACCCGGGAGAAATCTCATTCATAAACACCTTGTAGCATTCAGCCGGGAACCCATCAGTTCCTGGACAACGATGGGATGCAAGAGATTTAATACGATGAGAGATCTCTTTAGAAGAAATTGGAGATTCCAGCAGATCCCTTTGGTTTGTGGTGAGGCAGGGGAGAGGGAAATCTCTTAAGAAGGACTGTCTGTCCTTAGGGGGATATGTGGCATCCTCTTGGTATAGTTGTTGATAGAAGTTAACAAAAGAATGGGTAATATCTGCCTCCCTATGGGACAACCTCCCCATAATAAGGTCTTTAATCTTCAAGATAGTAGAGGAGCTCTTCTGACCCCGAAAGTGATGGGCCAATCTGCGTGCGCCCCTCGACCCACCCTCATATTTGGTCTGTTTTAAGTAAAGGAGGGTTTGTTGAATCTTAAGATCCATTAACTTCTGTATTTCAGCCTTAATTTCCTGAATCTTTTGTTGAACCTCTCTGTCTCTCTCTGTGTATAGGAGTTGGTAAGTTCTTAAATGTTCCATATGAGTATTGTATTGACATTCTAGCTTCTGCCGTCTCCTAGAAGTGTATTCTATAGTTTCCCCTCTAAGAGTTGCCTTAAGGGCATCCCATACCAAGGTTTTGGATGTATCTGGGGAGGCATTTTCTGCAAGAAAAAGGGGAATACATTTTTTAATATACTCCACGTATTGTTTGTCTTTTAATAAAATTGAATTAAAACGCCAAAGTGCATGTTTTTTCTTCTTCCCTAAATCTATTTTAAGAGTGAGGGGTGATGGTCAGAAAGGATCATGGGATTAATGGTAATATCCTGTACCTGACACAAATGTTCACAAGTGATCAAAAAATAGTCTAATCTAGAATAGGTATGATGCCTATTTGAGCAATAGGTAAAACCAGGTTCGAGGGAAATAGATAGCGTCAAACATCTATAATTCCTAGGTGGTCCATGTAAGCAATAAGACTTGATGGGGTGTACGTTACGGTGTGATAACCGCACTCTTAGGGGTGTAGTTAGGCACAAGGCTGAGTGCCGGTCGTCCCTAGGAGTGCGGTTATCACACCGTAATGCACAACCCTGGAGTGTCTTATTGCGCTTATAAAATGTCCCTTTATTTTTAGAAGCAATTTTTTAATTTTTAAACACATTTTTAAATAAGTAAAAATATAAGTGAATCTGTGCTTTTAACATAAAATAGTCCTTCTGCCTATTGGTGCTAGAGTAAAGCAGTGTTATACAGTGTGTGCCTCCCTACCCATTAAGCTTCATAATCCCCTGCCAGCCACAACAATTCACAAATGCTGTTTTTCTCATTCTAAGTATGACACATAGCCCTCTTATTATATTCTCCTCACTCTGTAGACAAAACTAAAAGGAAGCTATTGTTAGAAGGTCTAAACCTCACTTTCAGGTTCTTGGCAATATTGGGAATGCAAGTAATCACAGACGTTGCATAAGAGTAATAAACAAGTTTATAACTACCAAAAGGATAAAATCACAGTTGCCCTAAGCAGTTCTTACCAGTACGAACCGGGAGCCAGTGCTAAGCGTTCCGTATACCTCGAGGTTTCTCTGTGTCTCCTGGGATCTCCGAGGTACAAGACTAGTGTATTACATTATATACCTATGATAATTACTATGGTTACTGTAAGACAGAAACATTTCTATTGGCTAAATTAGAGGTGGCTCCACGGTCCAAGATAACATTGTACAATTTTGTATAGTCATCAGTTTATGAACAAAAGAGTTCTTATACAGAGTCTTACATAACTCAGTGTAGTAGTACAAATCACCAAAAGGTGGCAATGCCGACTTACATATCATAATTACTCCAAGGACACTGATGCCTTGGCATCTTACAAGTAAGAAATACACAGAAAATACATAGAAGAATATACAGTATGTATTAGCAAGCAAAGTGAATTACAACAATATGCATTCATATCCTGACATCTACTCTTGTACGGTAGATGCCCTTAGCTCTATATGTTAGTGTAACATATACTTAAGTGCTAGCTGTCTACGATGTACCTCTGAGGGTACCAATTAGGGTGCAGGGACCTCATGTAACATTCCCCCCCTTGTTGCCTCCAAGGGCAACACAGGCAGATCTAGGGAAAGGCCAGAGAGCAGTGGTCATTTACAAACCCGACGTGCGAGCTTTGTAAAGGAACTCGAGCTGCTCACGGTGTTGGCGCAGTGTGCGCCATAGGCAGCAGAGCATAATAATTAAAATAAAGATTAAACATGCTTGTATAATAAACTATTTAAAGGTAATCTCTAACCAGGTGTTAGTTAATGTGTCATTCATGTCACCATCATTAATCAATGAGAGGATAGCTTCATTGGCCTTGGTCATATTATTGCTGATGTGGATGAGGTGTGTATCCTTCCTGTCTAAAAGTGATTTTAATGTAAGTGTCAGTGGGTCTATGTGTACATTAAAATATGGTAAGTATTCACACAGTGTGAGCAGATAATCGGGATTACTATCAATGATGTCAGCATCTAGCAAGAGGACAGGGGTTATGACGGTATATCCAGTGACAGTCTTCTGATGGGGGACAAAACAAAAATTGGGGTAATCAGTAACGCATGTCACAGATCCATAAGTATAGCTTTTAAAGTTCGTTACCACACAGTACTCCCCATCGAAATTATACTGAGAGCGAACAGTAGGGAGTCTCCACTTTTGCAACTGGACAGGGCAGGTGTAGGCCGTCTCCGAAATCCGTGGTGACAGGCAATGAACCTCCTCACGATATGATTGGTAGAGCTTATCCGGAGCCAAAGTCAAATCCAAGGAATCGGTGCTCTTCTTGGTGATGTCATCATCCATGGTGAAAGTCCAATCGGTGCTATCTGGAGAATAACCACAAACAGGTTGAATAACATCGAATACATCACATCGGCACAAGTATATGTATTGCTTTTTTTGCACAGCAGTCCATGTGTGGAGCCACCCAGGTGTCCAGGAAAGGATGGAAAACCAGTAGAGGCGGTAGATCCAGGCGTTCTCTGTATATGTCTTCGTCCAAATGCCCGATTGAGTGGACCAGTGCAAGCTTGTCGAACAAAGCTGTATTGAGATCAAAACGTGGTAAAGAGACAGTAAAAGAAACAAACATGGTATCTGTTATAGAACATTTCTTGGTAGCAAAACAAGGACCAGTATTAGGGTGTCTGGTCACAAACCCCAAGTTCCTGGCTGTGGAGAGAGGAATGGTTAAAGCTTGCTGCATACACATAGCAATACAACCAGGGGTTTTACATCGTGGACAATACCATTTGGAAATGCATCTGTCATGTATGATATCAGGGATCCTTCCAGATTGTAGATCACGGAAGAGATTGTTGATGGTAGTGATGATGTATGAGCCATAGGCAGAGCAAAGGATTTTTCTAGCAATGTATTGTTTATCTGCTTTTTTATTGTTTTGTTGTATGAGTGCGTTGATCTTATCTCGTGAATCAGTGAATGCCTTAGCAATGTTGTGCATGTTGTATACAGTGTATCTTTCTTCCTGACTAAGGCCATCCACACCATGCAATAATGGGGGCAGTACATTATTAACCAAGCCAGTGGAGAACTTGGCAGAATGAGCTTTGATAGCAGCAATGTCTGCTTTATTCCAAATAGACATAGCTGTACCAAAAAGGCCTGTGACAGTACCTGTTGCACCTGTGACATCAGAACTGTCAACTTCACGTGTCTTACATTTATAAGTTAGATCATCAGGAGTGGGTTTTCTCCTGAAGTTGCCTCTACGTTCAATACAATGGACCCCAGCAACAGGGTCTTGAGTATGAATCTGAAATGCAGCTAGACTATCAAGCAATAATGAACTATAAAATGCTGATGTGTTAGTATTGTGACACATACCAAATTGTTTAATATTTCAGTAAATTAGATTAAACAAAACAGGTATATGCATAAACTGTAAGTTATTAATCAATGAACCTGGGGGGCAGTGGCTGTTAGATCACTATGGGGACCAGGGGTATGCCTTGGACATTCCAAAAGCTGTTTATCTGTGGGTGGTGACACAGAGAGGTACATGGCTGCAGAAGCCGTGTGGTGTATAGCACAAAACTTTAGAGCAAAATCCTTATACAAAGAATTACAGTACGAAGCATCAATTAAAGCAATAATGTTGTACAAACCAGAATGTCGTAATGCAGTTTGTAACAAGGACAGAGAACTATTTGAGGTAATTTAGCATTGGGCCAACCCTGGAAAGTTCCTTTGGAGAGTTTGGCCACAGGGAGAATTTGTCCTTGCAATGTGATTTGCCACTCAATTTGTATGGTAGATTTATCAGGAGCAACAACCGAGGCAGTGAGGTAAGCATCGGAACCTATCTGGACAGTGATCAAACTGTCTGGTATATTGATGGATACTCCCTCTGGAGGAGGTGCTGGAGGATTGAGGTGTTGTAGGATGTTTGGTACCGTGCCTTGGATGCAGGGGATAACTCCTGAGATGAGGAGATAATGGAACATGATAGCCATCTTGTCAGTGTATCTGAAAAGGAAGATCAAGGATTAGTATGTTAGTACTGTTCTGCCCAATAGGGTGAGAAAAAGTAGTTAAGCTCCTTTATACAGTTTCAGCTGGTTTGCATGTAACCATTTGTCAGTCAACTTATTGTTATGCAGGAGTCTAACCTGATAGACTGCTGGACTGAGCTTGTTGACAATGGGGTATGGGCCTTTCCACTTATTGGAGAAGGAGTGGGTGGGATGTGCAAATCAGAGTACCATTACCTGATCTCCAACCTGCCAATCCACTTCTTGTGCATGTTTGTCAAACTGTATTTTGGATTGTTGCTGGGCCTTGCCATGCAGTTGGCAGCATACAAGTGTATGTGTATGAGGCCTTTTCTGAGTTTTTCCACATATTGGTCTACAGACACAGGGTCTGCAGTGGGGGTGTGCAGGTCAAACAACAGGTGTTCAGGTAATCTCATCTGTCTTCCAGTCATCACCTTAAAGGGTGTGAGCTGGGTGGTGGCTGAGGGTGTACCCCTAATTGCCATAAGGAGTAATGACAGTAGGGAATCCCAGGTTTTGGGATTGTCCTCAATGAATTTGGAAAGCATTTGCTTAATCCGTCTGTTGGCTGTTTCTACTTGACCTGAGGATTGGGGGTGGTAAGGTATGTGGAACTTCTGTTGAACTCCAAGGAGTTCAATGGATTCTTTCATCAACTCACATGTAAAACTGTTTCCTTTGTCAGAGTCTACCTTGAGAGGTAGGCTCCACCTGGAGAAAATCTGTTCTACCAGGATTTTGGCAGTGGTCTTTGCTGTGCATGTCTTAGTGGAGAAAGCTTTAACCCACTTGGAGAAGAGATCAGTTACCACAAGAGCATACTTATTATTTCTGCTGGTGTTGGTCAGAGGGCCAATAAAATTAATCTGTATGGCATGCCAAGGGCCAGAATGTCATTGTGGTAAGAGTTTGGCATTTTGTTTGGTAGGGATGGGGTTGTTTTGCGCACAAATGAGGTAGTTATCTATGTACTGTTTAACATCTTCGGTGACACCAGGCAGTGGTCTTAAGTCTTTGGAGGGTATTTTCCACTCCCTGGTGTCCACCAGTGGATGTATCATGCACTTAGTGCAAGAATTTGGATCTCAGGTGTCTGGGGACCACCCACAACTTGGTGGTGGAATCATCTGGTTGGTACCAGATGAGCTTGTTATCTGGTGACAAGTGTAACTTACCTTCATGCCTCCGGTAGGGGTTGTGTGTGGGAAGTTTCTCTTCGGTACTCTTGTCAAGGAATCTGAACACTTCTTTGAGTTCAGTATCAGCATGTTGGGCTGCTGAGGGGTCCAAGGGGGAGAAGGGTTCAGGTTTCTTCCTGAGTGCTGCAATCTGTCCGGCCACATTGGCCTCTGGATGGTCCATCATCCAGGTGTCCCCCCCTCGGGCCCCTTCCTTGGCAAGGGTATCTGCTGTGTCATTGAAGACATGGTAGGGGTCATGGAGAGCATGAGCTTTGACTTTATGTACATAGAATTTGTGTGCAAATTTCTGTGCCAGTGAATGTATGTATATTACCAATTCCTTGTATTTCACTGGGCTGCCATCAGAGGAGAGGAAGGAGTTCTTCTGCCAGAACGGAAGACATTTTTGTTAAAGAACAACAAACCCAGTTAGAGTCTGTAAAGATAATAGTATCCTTGGTCCCATGTTGGATGAACTAGAGGGCACAGGCCACCGCTGCCATCTCTGCATATTGTGATGATGCTACACTACAGCGCTTAGATATTTTGACAGTGTTTCCATAAGGGTAAATCACTAGAATACCCATCCCTGCAATTTGTTCTCCCTAATAGTAGGATGCTGAACCATCAGTAAAGACGCGACACAAAGAGGTGTTATCAAGTATTTGTGACATGGCAGGGTGGAAAGGACCTGGATCCGGGAAGCTCAGGTGACTGCAGTGTACAGTCATGGGGTTCTTCTTGGAAAAGGAGTCCATGAGCCAGCATAGATGGAATTTTTGTTGGTTGTACCTGTATGTCCCTATCCTGGAGAAGAAGTGACCAGTGTGTCAGTCTAGTGTTAGAAACTGACCCATCCTTTACTCTGTCTGAGAGTAGAAAGGTAGTTGGGGTGTGGTTGGTGTTGATCAGTGGAGAGTACCCAATGATATATAGGAAGTGCTTGACAGCCCAGTAGGTGGCCAGAAGGTTCCTTTCACAAAGGCCGTACTTCTGTTCCACTGGGGTCAAGAGATGTGATGCACATGCAGTGGGTCTCAGGGTGCCATGAACCTTCTGGGCCAGCACTGCTGACATGGCAATGTCAGAGGTGGTGCATTCCAGATGGAATGGTAGTGCTGGATTGGGGTTGACCAGAGCTGGGGCGGAGGCCAAGGCCTGCTTCAGTGACGTCACAGTCTGGGTGTGTATAGGGCCCCAAGTCCATGGGATGTCCTTTTTGAGTAGCTCATACAAAGGAGCAGCTTTCTGAGCAAAATCACAAATAAAATCTCTTGAATATTTCACCATACCTAGAAACCTTCGAAGAGTTGCCACGCTGGTGGGCAATGGCAAGTCTTGCAATCCCGTACCTTCTTCCAGGTAGGGCTTCGACCTTGGTCAGTTATTTTCAGACCTAGAAAGAGTACTTCTTTCTGACATAGTTGTGCTTTTGCTGGATTGCATTTCAAGCCTGCTCTCTGGATGAGAGTCAGTAGTTCATCCAAGAGATCCAGATGTTGTTCCTGTGTGGCTGTCGTCAGCAACAGGTCATCCACATATTGCAAGAGACATTGGGGAGTAGAGAAACTCTCGAGGGCATCCATCATGTACAGATGGAACAGGGACGGACTATTATGGAATCCTTGTGGCAAGCAAGTCCACGTGTACTGTCTTCCTTCAAAGGTGAAGGCAAACTTATATTGACTCTTCAGGGCCAATGGTAATGACCAAAAAACACTGGAAATGTCCAGGGCACTGAACCATTTTGGGTCAGGGGTCAAGAGTCGTAGCACATCGGGTGCTGAAGCCACAGTTGGGGAACAACTGGGGGTGACCTAATTCAGTTTCCTGTGGTCAATAGTAAGTCTCCAGGCGCCTGCGGTTTTTTTCATGAGCCACACTGGGGAGTTGGCAGTGGAAATGCAAGTTCTGATTACTCCTTGCTTGAGGAGTGACTTGATTGTTTCTCTAAGAGAAGGCAAGGCCTCAGTTGGGTAAGGATATTGCCTTTGCCTTTCATGTGCTGGGCCTGGCACTTCGATGACTGTGTGCATTCTGCCACAGTCATGTTTGTTAATTGCAAACACTTCCAAATGTCGTTGCAAGATGGGGAGAAGCTTTGGAAAAAGTTTGTGAGTTTTGAACAAATCTATGATGTCATACTCCTTGTCACTGGCAGATATTGTTGCCACAACGTGTGAATCAGGAATCAAAATGGTATGATATTGACCCTGAATCTGTATCAGTAGCATGTTTGCTAGATCCGCCACACAGTCGTGTGGCGCGAGGAAATCAATTCTTATGATACTGGGATGATCATGCATTACAATTAGTTGGAAAGTGTGTGAGGCCTTTAGATGGCCTAGCTCTACCTGTAGGGGTAGAGAACGGTATGCAGGTAGCCTAGTACCATCAACTCCTGACATGTTGGTCCTCCGTCCGGTGGACCAAGGGGATGTGTCTGGGTGTTCATCATGTAGCACAGATACAGCTGCACCTGTATCTAGCAAGACTACTAGTAGGCGGCCCCTGACCTCAGCCTCGGTGCACGGCCTTCCGTTTGCATCCAAGACTAGCTTGTTTACAATCCGGACTGGGGCCTGTAATTGTCAATCTGTACTGCTGGGAGCATGGAGAGGTTGGACCTGACTCTTGTGAATCACTTCACCATGCTGCACTGATGATATAAAGGGAGGAGCTTCTGGGTTCAGGCCTCTATGAGCCTGAAGGCCTGCACCACAAGTGTCCCCATGGCCCATTGGGGTTTGGGTCGCCGGTTGTGCTGCCGCAAGGGCCTGTGCAGGAACAGCATCAGCTACAGAGCGCACTTGTCCCAGAAACTCTCGGAATTTCTGATTCGCTTCGGCTGTCTCCCTATATGAAGGGCCTGTTCTTTGTTGTGGTGGTTTACCTTTACCCTTATGCTTTTTATACTTATGCCAATTCTGGTTCCCACCCCACTGCTGTTGCTGTTGCTGTTGCAGTTGTTGTTGGTGTTGGGTCTGTTGGGGGTGTTGATTATCAGCTGGAGGGGCTTGCTGATGCTGGGCCTGTTGGTGTTGGGCCTGTCCTTCCACAGTGTAGTGCATCATGGCCTCTGGAGCAGGCTCCACAGCGGCTACCTTCTTGGAACCGGAGCCCAGATCACAAATATAGAGCTGGTAAACTCTCTTGGTTTTCCGAAGGATGTCGGCAAACCTATCCGTATTAGGGTCGGTGATTGGCTGTACCTTTTCTCGTACTGCCGGAATCATGTTCCTAAGGATAAGGGTCTTATATTCAATAAGATATACATCCGCAGCTTCTTGTGCCAAGTGCTTTCCTGCTCGGTAGGCCATCCAAAGTCTCTGGTGGTAAGTCGCTGGACTTTCCTTTGCATTCTGTTTTACAGGGTATGCAAGCATCACTCCTACTACTCCTGGGCTGTGAGCAGAAATGAGCTCAGCTGCAACCTCATCAAAGGTAGCATTCCCATCCTGGCAGATGACATCTGGGAGTTTGTCCCACGAACTAGGATCGATGGTTTGGCGTAGTATTTGGACCTGATGTTCTGCAGCAAGGCTAAGCATCTCGCATTTAGAATGCACCTTTTCCAAGTGACAGCTGAGGTTGTCAGATGGATTCATCCAACTGATGCTGTCAGCTATTTGCTGAACAGAGTAGGCCATTTGTAGGGGATTACTGGGTCGATCAGGCAGAGGTAGATTGTCTTGGGCACCATCTAGGTCAGCCCGAGCTGCAGCTTCGGCCGCAGTGTGGACAATACCCTCCTGAGTGCCAGTCTCCTGCAGAAGCTGCCTAATCTGGGTTTTAATGGCCCGTTTACTTCTCTCAGGAAGAGGTACATTGCCTATCGCAGTTTCAATCATCGTTTCTATCTCTTGCCTATCTTCCACATTAATAACGGCTATCGGTGGTGCTGTCAGGACCAGTGCTCCCCCCCATCATGGGGGGGAGCACTGTTGGCGTCTCCCATGTTGGGCGTCACGACGTCGATGACGTATGACATGGTGAGGGTGTAGTGGGGACCCACCATGTTGTGGATGGCTGGGTGGGAGTTCCGGGCTATAGTAGGGGCTTGATTGGGCATTGTATTGAGAGATGTCATCATCTGACAACTCCCCTTCAGATGAAGTATGTAAGGCAGGGGCTACGCCTCCCATTGTCTTAACATGTTAAGCCAAAACCTCCCGCTGATGGTGCAGTTTTGCCATCCTAGTTTTACATTTAGCATGACTCAGACTTGCAACATCCATATCAACCTCATCTTGCTTTTGCTTTTGCAACACTCTATACGCGGTGCTCAGTTCACGACTGTCCCTAGTAGCCACTTTTAAGTCATTACGTACCTGGTTTATCTCATCCTATAGCTCACCCATCTCCTCACTCAACTGACCATTTGCAGCACTTAGCAAATCATTCATTTTCAACGCCTGTCCCTTATCCTGTCTCAAACTTTCACACTCCTGCTTCAACATACAAAGTTCCTGTTCTCCAGCTTGAGCTGAATGATGCAAAAGTGAATCCTTTTCATTTCACAGAGTTTGGAGTTCAGGCTCCAAGTTCTGCTGCAGTGTAACACATTCCATTTCCTGCAAACCCATTTATTGCTTAAGAGATGAAATTTTAGAGCAAGGGTTCAAAACCTCGCTTTGGAGGCTTCCAGAGCAGCATAGATAGCCGCGACCATCAACCCTTTAGCTTGATGCTTATTGGCTGATTGTCTCATTTCCGTGTACTGGTTGAAACTCGGCATAGGTTTTTGGATTGACTCATGCCCGCGTTTAAGTCAGCCCATCCTTCATGTGGAGGTAAGGAAGTTTGAGACATCGAGTCTCAGTTCTGCACAGATATTTGATACGGTGGCCATTTTGTGGGAGGGAACGAAAAATCAAACTGTGAAAAAAGGTGCCGTGCTGTGTATCGATCCACAGCAGGAGCACTTTATACACAGCCATGCTACTGTACAAGTTGTAGACTTACAAATCAAAGCTGTAATGGAGTGAGTCGTATGGGCATCGACCACACCAGAAAGGATGACAGCCAGACTTTGTAGGTGACTACAAACTGGTTTAAAATGGGAGAGGTGATATAGGAATGTACACAAACTGCCCCCGTGGGAAAGGGGAAAAAGTTTCAGCAACAAGTGAAAACTTACAAACACCAAATATAGCCTTCACATGGTCGCCAATTTGTTAGGAGGTCTAAACCTCACTTTCAGGTTCTTGGCAATATTGGGAATGCAAGTTATCACAGACACATTGCACAAGAGTAATAAACAAGTTTATTACTACCAAAAGGATAAAATCAGTTGCCCTAAACAGTTCTTACCAATACGAACCGGGAGCCAGTGCTAAGTGTTCCGTATACCTCGAGGTTTCTCTGTGTCTCCTGGGATCTCCGAGGTACAAGACTAGTGTATTACATTATATACCTATGGATAATTACTATGGTTACTGTAAGATAGAAACATTTCTAGTTACAGAGATGAGCCCTATTGGCTAAATTAGAGGTGGCTCCACGGTCCAAGATAACATTATATAATTTTGTATAGTCATCAGTTTATGAACAAAAGAGTTCTTATACAGAGTCTTACATAACTCAGTGTAGTAGTACAAATCACCAAAAGGTGGCAATGCCGACTTACATATCATAATTACTCCAAGGACACAGATGCCTTGGCATCTTACAAGTAAGAAATACACAGAAAATACATAGAAGAATATACAGTATGTATTAGCAAGCAAAGTGTATTACAACAATATGCATTCATATCCTGACATCTACTCTTGTATGGTAGATGCCCTTAGCCCTATATGTTAGTGTAACATATACTTAAGTGCTAGCTGTCTACGATGTACCTCTGAGGGTACCAATTAGAGTACAGGGACCTCGTGTAACACCATAACAGAGGCTTCTCAGTTCCCCAGTGCTGCAAGCATGAGCGTGGTTCAAAACTGCCACTCTCACTGACAGCATCATGAACTGCTTGCTCTGTCCTAAAATATAAAGAGCAGGGTGAGTCATTTACCACCTTTTCTCTTTGTTTATATAGTATTATTGCTTACTTTCTTCATTCTGTTTTTTTTTTCCTCTGTGTTTCCCCACATTCAAGAAATGGAATGTTTATCATGGAATGTTTATCATGGAATACAGGGATTCAAAATTCTGCTCAGTTCTACTAGCAGAATGTTCCTGTACTAACATTCTGTACACACAGACAACAAAGGCCTGTTTTAGAGTTAGAGACTCAAGTATCTCACTTGTCAGGGAAAGCAGAAGAGATTTCCTTGATGAGCAGCTAAAGATAGAAGAGGGATTTTTCACTGTTAGCAAACAAACAGTTGTAATGAAAACTATAAACAATGCTTAATGTTTCTAACTTGTTTATGTGTTTAAGGAGAGTGTGACAATCTGGTAAACAACATTTAATTAATTTGTTTTATTTTATATTTAAAGATGATTTTAATTTTAGGGCCCATTTGAAGGTTTCTACAATGTAAAGGTAGCAGCCATGTTTGTGGTGGAAGATCAGTTCTGGTGGTAGGGAGACTGATGGAAGATAGTTCTGGTTGTAGGAGGACTGATCTGCTCATTGTGTAATGTGGTTTAGGACCAGGATGACTGTGCGCATACAGAGAATTAATGTACGGTCAGCTGATCTGTCTTGGCCAATGAGATTTCTAGATTTTTTCTTGCCATTTTATAATTTATTTTTTTAAGTATTTAGCTGCGTCTGATTGGCGCCTGTGATGAAGGTTGGAAGTGTCTAATTGGGCGGAAATGGTAATATTTAAATCCCCTCCAAGGATTAGTTGCCCCTGGAGGAGATCCATGATCCGTGCCAGCAAATGCTGAACTACCAAAGGTTTAGACATAGGTGGAAGATAAGCACTTACCAGGGTGACTTCCTGAGAATAAAACCTCCCTTGTAGGATGACAAACTGGCCCTGGTTGTCCATAAAGGACTGGGTTACTTCTAATGGTGTAGTGGCAGGGATTAAGATGACAGCTCCTCTATGGCGCCCACTAGGGTGGGATGAGGTGTAAACTTTATATCTTCCTTCCCAGCTAAGCCTTCTGTGTTCCCCTTCAGATAGGTGCGTTTCTTGAATCATGTAAATGTCAGCATTTTGTTTTTTAATATATTCTATAAAACGAGAATGCTTTATCGGGTTGTGTAATCCATTAATGTTCTGGGTGAAGACTTTTACTGGCGAGGTAGCCATAGCATAATCAGTAACTTATGATGTTTTGTCTGTCCCCAAGGGGAAGAGCCGAGCCATCCATTTGGACTGCCTCCCCGGGGAAGATCAGGACCGTATGCAGAAGAGCCACTGGTGTACCCCCGGCCCATTCCTGTAACAATAAAAGTATTAACATTTATAAAACCTTTGTGTATGTGTGTTTTTTTTCCTCCCAACCAACTCATACCCCCTACCCATTTTCCCTGTGTTTTTGCTTCCACACTTATGATATAAAAAAAGATGAATTAGGACCCATCCCTCCACCCCATCCCAAACTTTAGTAACAGGGTCGGAAACAGAACCTATCAACAGATCCCTAAAAGGGACAGAAACATAACAAACTGTAAGTTCTTAAAAGTTATAACCAGAAACATGTTGACTTCTATCTGTGTGGTGTCCATCTGTGTACATTTACATGTGGCCTCAGTCAGTTCCCTGTCGGGGAACAATGTGAGGTATGGGTTCCTTTTGTTCCCCAAATGGGTAAAAAACCATAAGGGGAATACTAGGGTTACCCAAAAAATGAGGGTTCCTAAGGAGAAACCTCCATTAGTATGATCCGGCATTAGCCTTAGATATTATATATTCCTTAATCCACCCTCCTGCAAAAATAGGTATGTTCCCCCATCCCCGGTTAATACCTGGGTGTATTGTAAGATAAAAGAAGTCCCAGAGAAATAATCGATCAGTCCCAGCTTATATACCTCTAAGCTAGTACAAACATGTAACTCATAGTAATTGGGAACAAAAAGGAGAGCAGTATATGTGATATATATATATATATATATATATATATATATATATATATATATATATAATATATATATATATAAAAGGGGTGTTCAAAACCAAGTAAAATTCTGTTGTTCCGAAACATCCTTTTGCCACACACCCTGGACCTTCATGCCCCTATCCCAGGATTATTCAGATACTCAGGAAATAAATCTCGTAAATGGAACAAGACTCTGCTCAGATTAAGTCTTTCCCTTGGTAAAGGACTCTGTCTAATTTATGGCCTGAGTAATTTGCACATGAAAACGGGACTATGCTAAAGATTTAGATTTTCAGGCAATGTGGGACCTAGTATCTAGATTGTAGTATAAATAAGTAGCAAAATCTCCTTCAATTAAATGTCGTCATCATTCAGGCATGTAAATATTTATGTTTGGAGGTAACAATTGGCCCATTTGGTGTATATGGTATTGCAAAAGAATGGAGCCACCGCCAACCTGAGAAGGAAAGGGCCACTTCCGAGCAATCTCCTCCACCCGATCAGATCTCCACCTCGCCCTACTCCCATCAGCCCCCCCATTACAGCAAAATTTGAAGGGGGTATCAGCTCGAGGAGCAGAAGGGAAATCAAAGACAAGGATCAGGAAAAGGAGTCTGTCCAGAGCCCATGCATCCCAGTCAGTAATTAGGTAAATTATTTAATTAACCATTCAGCCTGAGTTAGCCCCTGCCATCGAATGGCTATCACTACTTGAATATTGTCAAAAAGGTTTAGAAGGTAATGTTAGTTAACTGAAATAGGTGTAATGCTTTGGGAGCTCTAGGGCAGGACTATTTGAACTACCCCGGCCCCTAAGCCAACAGGAATAGGCTAGAGGGTAGAGACCCAGATAGGGAGGAAATGAAAGAGAGACCAAATTAAGCCTCCCATCACTCCTCAGGTAGTCAAGGTGGGATTCCGATACTGGTGAAGTTTTTCTAAGCGCTCAGCTAGTGGGGCGCTGCGTAGACATCCTTCAGGCTCCCAAGGTGTTTTCAAGGCTGGTCTGGCTTTAGTGAAAGCAGCTGGTTTCTCCTTGATAATGCCTTTGGAGAGTAAGTCTGTGATTGCTTCTTCGGCTGTAGAGTAGGAGACTGCACCTGAAGGAAGTTGCACCAGCAGTCTCGAGGGGTAAGGCATGTGGAACTTCAATTTTTGTGCCCAAAGTAAGGGAAATAGTGGGGCATATTCTCTCTGCATTTTTTGGGTGTAGGGTGTATAGTCATTCTCCAGTATGAGGCGGTGGGATCCTAACATCGTGCGGCCCATCTGCCATGCTTTCTTAAGTAGTTGTTGCTTCGTTTGGTAGCTTAAGAATTTAATGAAAGATCTTGGCCTGGCATCAATGTGGGAAGGTTTTGGTCCCAGGGCACGATGCGCCCTCTCAATATCAATAACAAATTTCGGGTCTAGGTTTAGGATCAAGCGAAGGAGGTAATCAGAAAAGGCTACAGGGTCAGAGCCCTCCTCCCCCTCTGGTAGGCCGTGTATGCGGATATTTTTTCGGCAGCATCTGTTCTCGGTGTCCTCCTGCTAGCTGCCAGATAGATTTGCTCTCCCAAGATTGATCTTAGACAGTCCTCCATCTTGTCAATTCTGGAGGTGTTATTTAAAATTTGTTGATCTGCTTCCGCCATGTGTGTTTGGAGGGTCCCCATGTCAGTTTTTAGGACCCCTATTGACTCGCGCATTTCCTCGCGAAACTCTGCAATAGCTTTTAAAATATTATCTCCCATTTGAGAGTCTTGACCCTTCTTTTTGGCAAGTTTGGTAGACGAGTTGATTTACTGGTACCTGAATCTTTTGCTGGTTTAGCAGTCTGCTTGGAATCAGAAGCTCCTCGATCCTCGTGGTCTTCAGGTCGGTAAGTAGCTGATAACGATTACGTTGCTGTTTGGCCATTCTGGTGGGGATTTTCAAACAACCCGTCTCTCTGCAGCATTGGCATTTGAATTGTATAATTTTTAGACTGGAGATGGGGATATTAATAGTATATTTGGCCCGAAGCTGCAGGAGGTATCGTAAGGGAGCTCCTTGCTAATGCATACTGGAACCAGAAATCCTATGTACCATTTTTTCGATGCACCCTGGACAATTTCAGCAACAAGCCACTCACTAATTTTAGGGGGGGCGGAGTAGGCAATAGTGGTGGCTTTAATATGGTCTTGCACGTATAGTGCAGCCCCTCTACCCCTCTTACTACCGGGCCTGTCGAGTCACAACAGTCAATAACCAGGGAGTTGGTAGGAAGCATCATCATGGTAAGGTTTTAGCATGTTTCGGATAGGCCTAGAACATGAAGTTTGTAGAGGTGCACCCAGGCTTCGAGTTCAGGGAACTTGGCTAGAAGGTTGCATACATTCAGGTGTGCAACCATGAGGCTGCAGCGGCCTGTCCAGACATTGTTGTTAGTACCTCCTCCCCACTCCCTGTTGTGTACTCTTCCCCTGGGTTTTTGTTTCTCAGTTACATTAGTTTGCACTTCTTTGCATTGAATCTAAGCTGCCATACGCGTGACCATTCCTCCAACCTTGTCAAGTCCCATCATGTCCTTTCCACTCCCCCTTGTGTATCAACTCTGTTGCACATCTCTGTGTCATCTGCAAAGAGGCATACTTTTCCTTCCAGTCCCTCTGCAATGTCACTTATAAAGACATTAAAAAGGACTGGACCCAGTACTCAACCCTGCAGTACCCTGGTAGTAACCCCTCTTTCTTTGGAGAGGACTCCGTTTACTATTACCCTCTGTGTCCTTTTGTCCAGCCACATTTTTCACCCAGGCTACCACCCTGGGACCCACTCCCAAGCTGGCTAATTTGTTTATTAATCTTTTGTGTGGGACTGTGTCAAATGCCTTGCTAAAGTCTAGGTAGACCACGTCCACAGCCCCTTCCTGGTCTACTACTTTGGTCACCCAGTCAAAGAAATCTATTAGATTCATCTGACATGACCTTCCCACTGTGAATCCACGCTGCCTTGGGTCCTATGCCCCGTTGGCCTCTAGGTACTCAACAGTTCTTTCTTTCAGAAGTGATTCCATCATTTTCCCTACCACTGAGGTCAAACTAACATCTCTGTAGTTTCCTGCCTCTGCTTTGCTCCCACTTTTGTGAAGGGGAATCACATCCGCCCTCCTCCAGTCCTTAGATACCACACCATCCTGTCATGATTTGTTAAAAAGGGTAGTCAGTGGTGTTGCTAGTTCTCCCCTTAGTTCTTTAGAATTCTGGGGTGAATCCCATCAGGGCCCATTGCTTTGTCCACTTTCAGTTTTAGGAGTTCTTTCAGAACCCTTTCTTCGGTGAATGGACTGGTATCGACCCCCCATCCAGAGTGCTGCTATTGATTGGATTAGGTACCTCTCCCTCCTCTTGTTTTGTGAATACTGAGCAGAAATTCATTCAGTATCCCTGCTTTTTCACTGTCACCCTCCCCTTTATTGAGCCTCACTATCCCTCCCTTGGTCTTTCTTCTCTCCTTAATGTACCTATAAAAGGTTTTATCCCCCTTCTTAACCAAGTTGGTTATCTTTTCCTCGGTTTGAGCCTTTGCTATTCTGAATGCCTTCCCCACTTCCTTCTGCTTTAACTGGTACAGTTCTCTGTCCTGCTTCTTCTGTAGATGTGGATATAGTAACACCATTAGTACGCATTCCAGTTCTACTAGGAAAGGAAGCAGATAAAACGTCCAGCAACATCAATGGGTTTGGAACAGGTAAGCAATCATAAAATGTGGGTTTTCAGCTAGAAATAATATGATGCAAAAAGGGTTGATGGTATCCCTTTAGCTCAGTCCTGGACCACTGCAGCCCCACATTTACTGGCCGACTTGTTAACGATATATTTGTTGTCCTGTAATGTTTTAATGACCATTCTCTCTTCATGTGTACAGTTGGAAAATCATGTTTTTGATGATATTGCTATCATGTTTTTAAAGTCCATTTCATGGGCTTTTTAGAAAATATTACTGCGAGACTGTGGTGGTAGAAGGAAACATACCTCTGCAACAGTAGGGGAAGACATTGTACTATAGGTGTATCCCAGCACAGTGTCAGGACCAAGAGTGGCACACATAGTGTAGTATATAAGTATACCATGCATTACATGGCATATGCATATGCATATCAGCACCCATGCTACATAACACGGCTCTTGTTCATGGAACAGACAGTGGCCTGTGTGAAGTGCTGTTCAGTACACCTGCTGCCATAGCTACATGTAGACCACATGTCACATGATAAATTCATCCCCCTTATAACGCACTAATGTCACTGTGTTACCACACACCCTTGGTGCCATGGCAAGTTCATGGCTCAGAGATTCTCAGGGGATCCTGTAACATACAGGTCACCAGGGACATCTATTGGGACAGTGGTGCCATACACCTGCATTGGTAAGGTAAGGCTGCACAGTGGAGCAGGTCCCATAGGATAGAGAGCACACAACAGGGACACACAGATATAGTGCACATTCCCTCAGGAACAGTAACCTAGAAATACATAGCATGGAAATACATTAGCATGAAAACAGTACTGCACACAACAGCAATCACACATACAGCCATCTGTACTCAGCTGGTTATAGCACAGTGCCACTGTCCACCATTGCCCAGAGCAGCTGCAGGCACCATGGTTCCCTGTGGGACAGGTCATTAAAGAGCTAATGTACTGTCTGGAATTAATAATAATTTTCAGATGCAGTCAGCTATCCTTTCTTATATCTGAAGTATTTTTTCTTTTCTGCTTGCTAATTATAAGATTTTCCACTTGGCGGTACTGGGCTGATGTGTGGAGCAGCACTCTGTAGGCTAAAAAAATCAGTTCTCTTTCTCCCATTGCATCATCAGAAATGTGACCAAGCACCATTGAGGCACCACAACTCCTGCAGCCTGGGCAGTGACTTTCACAAATTACTAATCAAAATGCAGGAAATTGTGACATCACTAGTAACCAAGAAGAGCCTATCCCTACTGCTTTATGTGAGAGAGAATAATCTGGCAGTGAGAAATGGTTCTCCTTGGTTACTAGTGATGTCACAGTGAGTGAGGTCTCAATGTTGATGATCTAGTGGGAGAAAGAGAACTTACATTTTTTTTAGCCTCCAGAAAGAGTGCTGCTCCACAAATCACCCCAGTACTGGCAGATGGAAAATCATCTAATTATCAAACCGAAACGAAAAAATATTTGCGGTATAAGAAGTAATAGCTGACTACATCTGAAACTTACTATTAATTCCAGGCAGTACACTAGCTCTTTAAGCCTGTGCCTGCTCTGTTCTCTTGTCTGATTTACACCAGTGCGCCATGAAAGTCAACTACCCACAAAGACCCAGATCTCACACCTGGGCCTTTTTGGTGTCTCAGCCCCCTTGCCCAGGATCTGGTCTTCCTTTGACCACCACCAGGTCAGCAAGGTTGGCCAGCTCTATGGCTAACCACTGGGTGTCCCTTCGGTGCACAGCTCTCCTCTTCCTGTTTGCCATGGTGTCCTGCCTGATGTGCGTCACCAGCCCTCACACCAAGCTGATGCTGGCTGTATGGGTGTGCCCTGCCATTTGTGCAACACGTTTCAGCATTAGTGCAGTGCTGTGCATGTTTCTGTTCGGGTGGAGTGCCATCCACTTGTGGCAGGAATGGAATGGAATGGCACATGCTCATGGTGTGCATGCACTGTACAGTGCTGCAAATATACAAGTACCATAGCACTGCATCATAGCGCACATGCCAATGCTGCATCATGATGTTGCTGCCAACATGGGACGTCATATCTGCATCGCATGGGGACATAACGCGAATGCATTTTACAGCATTTAGTGCTAATACAATAGTGCTTGGGGCAAACCTGCAGTATTCAAACATTGTATGGAGATGAACTAACTTTGCAGTCGAAGGGCAAATTCAACATTTCCATTTCATTAATGGAATGTATTCATTCATTTGCATGTCTCAGTGCACCTGGAGCATATAAAAGTAGCAAAGGACACCACGCAGATTCTACAGAGGAATGACTGGCGACTAGAGGTAAGTGTACTGTAGAAAAGTCTACAGAAGGGACATGGTTGATCATAGCACTGTGTTTATGCTCTGTTAGGACTAGACTATTGCTGTATCTGGCCAAGGGCTATGTTAGGCAGGCAGTTAGATTTATGTTGGGCCTGTCCATGCAGTAACATGTACGTGTCTTAGCCAGGGTGCACTGAGGCCTGCACATCACTGCACCTTTGCTTTGAGCTCTGCTGTATGTATGCAGTGCTCATTACTGTTTGTACTTCCTGTTCCAGCAAGGACAATGAATGATGCAGAGTGACAGATAAAACGCAGGTTCACTAAGGAGGAAGTGTTGGCCTTGCCCAGGTCCACATGGCTCGGCAGAGCCTGGTAAGCAAGAGGAGGGGGACTAGGGCCGAAATAAAGATAGCCTGGATAGACAGCACTGAGCTGTTAATGCCATTGGGAGGAGACTCCACTTCATACAGGAAGTGAAAAAAAATGGCTGACTGACATGAAGAGGCAGGCAAAATAGGTCCCGGCAAAGGCCCAACGAGACCACCAGGTCACAAGCAGTGGCCCTAGCACAGCTGTCCCCCCTAGCCCCACAGAGGAGGTGATAGCCTTCACCCTGCATTCTGTGGAGGTAACAGGCATCCCAGGACGTGGCTATGAGAGCCAGGTTGGACCAGCATAGACATATGAGTGACCACATTAGCCCCATCACCCGGTGGTGCTGAGGTGTGTGGTGGTGGGGGGTTCTGGTGGTCCTGGCCGGACCAGCAAAGTGTGCAGACATGGGATGTAGTGCACAGATCTGTGGTATATGTACAAATCCTACCTTAGGCATAGGCATGCATCCTGCATGGTCTGTGGGACACCATACATGTGGAACATCACTGCTGCATGCCCTAGCTGTAATGGTGTACCTGTTTGCAGGGTTAGAAAGGCCCACCAGCCTTGAGCATTCCATGTATTTCCCCACCTCTGTTTGGTTTCATGTCACCTGGTACTCTCTACAGCTCCATGCATTTATTGTCAGTTCAGATACAATATTGGTGGCACTGCAGGTATATTTAGGGGGAACACACAGAGCTAGTGTATCACATTTATGTGGAATATTCACGTGCATGTGTCACACTGATCACTCCCGTATTGATATCCTGGTTTGGTCACTGTATTGAGTTTGCATTCGGGCCCCCAGTACCCTGGCTAGCCCCTGAGTGTTGGATGTGTTACACAATGGGTGTAGGCCATATGCTGGTATCCAGGGATCTTGGTGACGTGGTCATCCATGGGGTAATCACCTAGTTTATTTTTCAGTTCAGTTTAGTTTATTTTTTGTACTGGCAAGGCATGTGAGCAAAATTTGCCCATTTTCACAAGTGTCCAGTTGTAGACAGAGGAACAATTACAGGGTATACAGGGTTGTGCTGTACAAAGATTTGTGCAGAATAACAGAAGAGTATACAAAGTGCCATCATACAGAGATTAATACATAGCATATCAGTCTTGTATTCAGGGATAACATTGGCATCAAATAAATATAAATACACCACAAACAACTGCGCCTCATATGTGTCATCGCCTCCGTGATTGATGGTAATGGGGTGTGTAGTTTGTACAGCACTGGGGGGTGTATGGGCATTGCACTGCAAGGACAGCATGGCTGGAGATAAACATTCCACTAGGCCTGCATGCTGCCATGATCAGCTCACAGGTATGTACATTACTCTGCAGTATCTCTCTTTTCTTGTCTCTCCACAGCACATTCCATTGTACAGAACACCATCCCAGAGGATGGTCCAGGACTGTCATGGCAGTGACTGCCCTATTCAGACTCCATTAGTGGTGAAGAGGAGGATGATGATGATGGGTACAATGACAACTGTGTAGAGAAGTGGAGGAGAGGGGTCTAGCTTAGAATCAGAAAAAAGTGCCCGTCCCTGCCAGTCCCCTACCGATGGAGTCCAGCCACCTCCCATCCCCTGCACAGCCATTGCCATGCTGCCCCTGCTTAGTGCCCTTGGCACAGCTACTGCTGTGCCACACCTCAGACCCTCACTGCTGGCACAGCCACTGCCCTACCTCCCGCCAGGTGACTCCCACCAGCCCAGCTGATGCAGTGCTGCCCTGGCCACCAGAACATCACACAGCACCGACCACAGTCACACCTGACCCACACAGTGGTCCAGGGGTGCAGCCTGAACTTGTCCCCCAGGACAGTCCACGAAGACAGCAGGAGGCAGTCAACAGGCAACTGCTGCAGTCAGCCGTGGGGGCAAAGGAGGGGATGGAGGCCAAACTGGGCCACCTAGGCCTCATACTGCAGGAGAGCGAGCAGCATGCAGAGGCTTGCCATGCAGAGCACATGGCGACCTTGGGAGAACTGCAGCAAACTCTGTCTGCCAGCGTGGATGTTGGCTTCAGGAGACTGATTGCTGCTGTGTTGGAGGCTGCAGTCATGGTCTGAGGCACCATGGGGGCTGGCCAAAACACCAACCACTGTAGTGGAGGGGGCACCACACGATGGAAGCCTCAGTGTCATGCCACCTGGCATCCAGATGTCCAGTACATGCAGACACTGTGACCCTTGGCCATGGCCTCCTCTTTTGCAGGTTTGGTACTCCACAAGGCTGTGGATGACTAACGCTGTCCCCACACCTGCCCCTGATTGAGTGAATGATGACTACCCTCCTGGATGCTGCGCTCATGCAGTGTCCATGTCCATGGAGGTAGTAATGCACACACCCATGCTACATATTCTCTCTCAGCTGTATCCTACATATGCCACCTCATGCCACCCATTCAGATTACCCATGTTCCCCCAGATGACATCTTATTTCTTTTCAGCCCACTTCCCCTTCCCCTTGATTGGCATTAGATTTCCGTTTTTCCTGCTTTTAACCCCCTGCATGAATGGCATCTTATTTTGTCTCTGCTCCCTTCCCAACTCTTCCTACCCCCACCTGTATGGCTTGTTATTTGTGTTTATCACAGTTTTTTCCTGAACATTATTATTTCAGTAATACATTTACGTTGCAGTCACTTGTGTGGTCTGTACTCACTGTCTGGGTCTGAAGAGATTGTGATGATGTTAGCTGTATACTCCCATAACCACCTGGCCATCCAGGGATCACACCTGTCAAGCTGCTACTGCATCCCATGGTCCACTAGCTCTTCATCCACCACACTGGTTCCCTCTGGGGCCGGTTAGCTATCCTATGGTTGAGCACCATGTCTTGTGGTATTAACAGGCAAGGAATATGGCACAGGCCTTCTGAGGGGTGTATTGTAGGGCACCGCTGGAATAGTCAAGGCATTTGAACTGCATCTTGAGCATGCCAAAGTCCTGCATGATGACATTGTGTGTAGTGATGCGTACTGCGTTGTACCTGTCCTCTGCAACAGATGCACGTTGTAGAACAGGTGTTGGGAGCCAGGGATGCAGGGGATATGCATTGTCCCCGTGTAGATAAAGGGCATTGTTTAGTGACATCATTGATGCCTAGGGCATATACTTACCAATGAGGTGCCCAATAGGTATATCCCCATCTGCAAACCTCTGGCACAGTATGGAGCTGTGCCATATGAAGGCATTGTGGGCTCTGCCAGGGTACTATACCAGGATACTGATGATGTACCCTGTTGCATCGTATACCACCTGGCAGTTGATGGAATGGAAGCCCCTTCTATTCACATAGGCCTCCAACCCATCACCTGTGGGTGCCTGGATGGCCACATGCGTGCATGCAATCAGTGGCACCCAGTATGGCTGATAGGTGTGCAATTCAGTACAACTGCAACGTCATTGCTGTTCGCTGTGCTGGTGTGGTGGGGAATATGATTAACTCCCAAGCATAGGCCATTAGTGCATCTGTCAGCTGTCCCAGTTTGCATGAGGTGGCAGACTGTGTGCTACTGATGGTGTCCACCATCTGTATCTGTGTTCCATTAACCAGGAAGCAGTGTCGCAGTCACTTTGAGCTCTAAAGACATTGCATGCTGTGGTGGCTGTCTGCACGGAGCTGGACATGCAGCAGCTAACACAGTTGCATGAGCATGGGCCTGTTGAGCCTGTACCGACCCACGATTTGTTCATCACTGAAGACTTTGAATGTGACTCTTGGATGGTACTGTCTGTTTCAGCATAGCGCCTCCAAGACCTTTGCTGGGGCCAGGGGCGGCACTGGCCGACTCCTCATATTGCATGACTGCCTGCATCAGGCACATGATGTGTGCCATTTTGTTTTCAGGTTGGTGGGTGTGTGTGTGCTGCCATGCCTCTCCCCGCCTCTAGGGGTTGCACTGGGTTAAGGCCTGCTTCTTATAGTCCTTGTTTTGTGCTGCACTATGCTACCTTTGAATATAGCGTTATGCTGAATATGCACATCAACGCCTCTCTCTTCATGTGCTGCATACTTTCACTTTGTGCTTGAGCACTAACACTAATAACAGGCGCAGCGCTACTGGCTGAATATGACAAATATGTGGAAAACATGGGCAGTGCTAGTGCAATTTGTGCTGGTCACACAGACCTTTTGATCATGGGGCCCACTATCCAGTAACACTATAACAGTCTTCTCCAATAGAAACATATCGCACCATTTCTTTAAGTGATCCACACTTCCTGCTTCTACAGTCTTATCTGGCAGCCTCTTTCACAGATTCACCACCTTTGAGTGAAAAAATGTTTTCTGACATTTTTCCTTATCTGGCCCCCTTGAAGCTTAGCTTACCTATTTCACCAATGAAATTTTAAATACCATCATGTCCCCCCTTACAGTTCTCTTCTCCTGAGTGACTATCCCTATGTGCTCCAGTCTCTTCTCATAGCTCAGCCCCTTTAATCCTCTAATCACATTTTACGTGTCAAAATTCACTTTCTTGGCTAGTAATGGGGAAAATCCATGGGTCCTATATGTAGCACTGTCCCGCTCTCCTGTTGGGCTTATAGGGGTTCTTATATTTCACTTTACTTTCTCTTACTGTTTGTCCATTTCTTCTTCTTCTGTTGCTCCATTTCTCTCATTCAGCTATCCTCTTCCTGAGTTCTGTTTGTTTATCTGCTGTTTCATGCCTTTTTCTTTCTTTCTGCCTTCCAGTGTCTCCTCTCTTTTCAGCCACACTTTCTTCTGTTTTCTATTTTTTTTCTCTTTATTCATTCGTTCTCTGCCCTGCCTTCTTGTAACATGTTTCTTTTTCTGTATTTTTTTGTGGTCCCCCCTTCTGTCCTCTTTTTTTTTTTTTTTTCAGTCATGTTTTTCCAAGTCCGCCTGCCCCTCCTGAAAGCACCCCCATCTCGTTACATACCTTCTCATGGACTTGCACCTTAACCACCACTTGTACAAGGTAGATCTGTAGTGGGTGAGGTGCCATGTCAAAAATGCATTGACCTGCAGGGGGTGCTAGCATAGTCTCCAGGGGACTGGAGGCTTTTTCTTCTCCTGTTTTGTCTCCATGGAACTCCATTGTGCAGTGATGCATACACGCACATGCCACTGTGCGTCCTTGCCAGCATCTGATGACATCCCTCACTACTGGCAGCCCCAACTAAGATCGCTCTCTAGCCACCAATAGGGGTGTGATCTCACTGCAGAGTACACCCAGAAAGAGCAGAGCTGTTTCTGGAATGTTCAGTCCTCCTTCCCCCAGCTGGACCTCAACAAACCCAATCTGCCCCCAGACCCAGGTTGCTGTTGACATAAGCAGTAGTGCTACTGCTGTGCTGACAGGCCGGCTGCTGTCTTCTTTTCTGACCCCTCTTCCCCCTTATTACTTTTTCTTTTCTGTCACCTATCTTTTTTTTTACATCTTATTCCCTGACAGTGAGGTTCACAATGCAGACACTGTGAAACTAACATCAGGTCTGAAGAGCAAGTCCAGCGCCTCAAACAAGGGACATTAGGACATGTAGTTTCGCTGACTAGTTGATCCCTGAAGTGCTGCACTGTGAAACTGCACATGGCAGAGGCACAGACACTCGCCCAGTGGGAGATCAACCCTCACTTGATGGGCAGGCTAGTATTAATTTTGCTCCTGGTTTTTGTAGCCTTGTGCTGTACTCTGTCTAGCACTATAATATAATTTTTGTACTGCATTGTCTATTGTGCCTTTAAATTGTATGTCAGTCTGTTGTTTTTTGTACCCAGGTGCAACACAGTACTTTCAACCAATATATCCCTTTATTTCTATGCAGTGCTTCTCCACACTGTTGTATATGTTCAAGCTGCTGTACAGCAATTAAAAGAAAATGAAGCAAAAACTGCATATCAAAACAATTCAAGATGCATACAAAACCAGGACAGATAATACAGCATATACAGTTCTAACTATGTCAGTTACACTGAAGTACAAAACAATTTACCCATCATTATAAACAATTTTAAAGCCTTCAGCAGTGAATTCAGTTCAGTAAGAGATGCTGCAGTGCAGATTCATTATACAACGGGCAACACATTCCTTAATGTGGCCGCCTGATACCCAAAAGAACGACTCTCTACAGTTTTCAATGTATTTTTTTGGAACTGATAAAAACAATTAATTCAAAGAATGAAGGTGACATGGGGGAATGTGGCAGAATGTATTTATTTATTTATTTATTTGCTTTTGTTAACCGGGTAAGTCACACTAGACAGCCAAGTGCCCATTTTCAGGTGAGACCCGGGAGGGTTACAAGCTAGGTCACAGAAGAACAGTGAGAAAGTTGAGTTTTCATACAATCAGGTAATATCAGAGGTTGACATCTAGAAACATGACAAGCTTAACAGGGCTAGAGTAGGTAGCTAACAGCAATAGAAATGATTTAGCATAAGATAAGTACAGTGCACAAAAATTTTAAGACGGGTTCAGTCAGTAACAATTTAGCATAAGTACAGTGCACAAAAAATTTTAGGACAGGTTAACACCTTTATTCTGGGTCCGAACAATTTAAACATTTGTAAGTCACAGAAAGAATATATTTTTTTCTTTCTGTAAAGGCTTTTCTCCCTTGGGCTGCAGGCAAGCTGTTATCAGCCATGTCCTCAGTCCCTACGACTGTCACTCGCCTACCCCAGCCACTGGAAAGTCCTCAGGGATTGTTCCCTGCGGATTGCCTCCCACAGTGGGGCCAGGAGGGGGCGAGCCATCCACCTCCCCAGTACATATATCCACATAGCTGGCAACCAGGTGGCAGTGCAGGTCAGAGGAGTGTGGGCGCATGTTCATTAATTCTGCTTTGAGATAATTTTCCCATTTTCTCTCAACCCCCTGACTACGGTGACATATAAGCACATGCATGTGGAGGGAAACATGCACTACAGAACTACGTCCCCTCCCACTGAGTCCCCCGCAGCCTGCACTATCACCAGGCCTCCACACGGGGGCAGTCAAAGGCTGAGATGGCTTGCTACCCCTCCCTGGGGGAGGAAAGCAGTCCCTGGGATGCTTGACCCTTCTCCACCGGCTGACCCCCCGCCCGTGACCGGAGTCTGCTTCTGAGCCCAGGTCACTGGGGTGGTGGTGGGTGAAGCACAAGTGTGTCAACCCTCTGTGCCACTGGGCTGGCTCACAGAAAGGATTGTAAAATCTAAAAGAGGCATAAGCACTTGACCCATGGGAAATCGATCCTCATTTGGTGGGCAGGTTAGTGTTTGTTCCTCCCCCTGATTTCTGTAGCCATATGCTCTACCCTCTCAATTTTTGCAATAGCAGTTTTGTACTGTATTCTCTAGTCTGCCTTTTAATTTGTATGTCGGGTCCTTTGCATGTTTCTACATTAAATTTCTTCTGCTACTTGTCTAGAAGGTCCATCATTATGGCAAGGTCCTTCGTAGCAGAGTCCACCATTCACTCTCCATATTCTGTACTGTGAACATTTCATCAACTTGTCTTCCTTAAGGGCTTCAGTTTCCTTCATTTTGGCAGTATTTGATTTCCAAAAATAAGACAATTTCCAAAGTAAAGGCGGGCATACCAGACTCTCAAAAGGGGAAATATAAAATTATGTGACTTCTGATTTTGCAGGCATTGAAGTAAAAAATGACTGTCTTTGAATGCCCCGATGGCCCAGTGTCAGCGCATTACAATGCCATGCAGGTTGACCCAAGGAGGGAGTTTAGATCACTGTTTCAGGAAGTAGGCCAGGCTGGGGTAGCTGCTTTGCAGCAGCGTGCCTTATTGGCTGAGATAGGGAGTTTGCTCTCACCACAGGAGCACTGCCTGCGTACGAGGCCAACGAGGAATTGCTCAAACCATGAGAGGGATGGGAAAAACACCCCCTTGCCATCTGAAGGATGGTGGATCTGCCTAATCGGGGATATATCCCCATTTGCTGGGAATGTATAGCCCAGTCCTGATGGTGGGGAGAGGGTCAAAAATATGTACATTAGACTCCATAACAAACAATTATTGAGGAAAGCATACAGAACCAATAAGAGGGGATCCTATTACACACAAAGAGTGTTAAAATATTGGAATGGTTTGCCCCAGTTTATTGTAGATTCACCTGCATTACACAGCTTCAGAAAACAGCTTGACACTGAAATGAATTCTTGAGATTTAAGCGTTTGAACACTGACAGTGTGTGCGTGTGGCGAGGTCGGACTAGAAACACCTTTAGTGCACATCCACCCTTATCTAACTAAGTAAGTAAGTTACTATATGAAAATGAAATAAAAAAAAAAAAGTTTTATCTTTACCAGTAGCATGTAGAAGACTTCCAACAGTATTTTGACTTCAAAATTTGAACCTATGTAAGTTTTTGATTTTCACCCAGAACAATGATCTGACCTCTTGAACTCATTATCCAAGTCGTTTATAAGCTGTAGAAGAGGAGTGGTCCCATAACCTATCACTGTGTTGCTCCACTGGTGAACCATCCACTCATATTGGGCTCCTGTAGATCAATAGCCACTGTTTAGCTAGTATATGATCAACTAAGCTGTGTTCCCTATGCCATCATTTTTTTGTCCACTGGCATCTTAAGAGGTACTGTATCAGGCTTTGCTACAGTCCAGGGGTCCTATTTTTAAAGGATTTTTCCAAAAGATAATGAATGGGAAAAACAATTCAATTTATTTCAATTGGAGAGCATTTTGAGTACAGGTTTCGTTAACAACTGCATCCAGTACAGGTGAGAACAATTACAACAGGCAATCACAATACTAGGTAACAGAATAAACAGGGTAACAATAAAAACATGTGTTGCTATGAGAAGAAACCCCGTTAAAAATTGAGTCCTAGGTATTTTTTTTATCCCGTACCTTCCCTTTGTCTAGCTCCACTTCAAAAGGAAACCTAAACATTCATTTGTTTTTTATTTAAAAAGAGTAAGCAAATAAAAACATGGAAAATACAGACAATCCTATATGAAGTAAAACTACCCAGAGAAGATGTGCATTGTCTCCCCCCACCCCACGTTCTGGGAGAGAGGGGAGCCTATCCACATCCATTTTCAAGGTACAAGAAATTCTAGAGGGTTCACTACCAGTTTATAGCAGCAGGTAATGTTAGCTGGGAAGATTTTGCATATTACCATTTTGGTGCAGCTATGTGTAACCCCCCTGCAAATGGGAGTTCCCAAATGTCTTCCAGGAGCTTGCCTGAATACTCCAAGTCTGGGCAGTGTTCGGTGTCTGAGCTGTTTAAATGTGGTTCCAAGTGAGTGCTATTTGAGCCTCCACGTACTGTCTCTTTAAGAGCTGTCTGCTTGCAGACTTAATTAGTTTATATGGGGGGACTGTGTATTTAATGCTCGAATCCCGTCGGAGCTGCTGCCAATTTGCTCCGTTTCTGCCGTCACTACATGTGCAGAGGGAGCCTTGTTGAAAGATATAACTGTTTGCCAGAAATCATTTAAAGCATTAGCAAAATTGTAGTTTGTCTAACCTGCCTTTATTGCAGCTGTACTCTGTGTGTGTTATCCCTCCATTTTGGACCTAAACTGCTGTGATGGGCGAATTGGGTTAAGGGAGCCCTAAAATGGAGCCTTTGGACAAATCAGAACTTGGACTCTTAATTTGAGACAGCCACAAGGGGATTGTATGGGCAGTGACTCTGGGAAATGTAGTTTTGACCTTGGCGCCTTTTTCTATCAACAGAGAGAGTCTTATTGTGAGTGACAGCTGAATCAGCCAACAGAATAGTGTGGAGCTAAAGGAAATGCCCTGCTCTGTGACTGGAAAGATCAGATCAGTTGTGGCAGTGAAGAGAGAAGGAGCTGTGTGCTTCATGGTGGTATAGTTTTACAGGAAGTGACATGAGGCCCTGAGTTTCGGGTTCGCGGCCTTGTGAGTGCCAGTTTGGACTGAATTTGAGTTGTGAGGAGAAAGAAGCACTAGAAGTGTGGAAACCAGGCTCACCCTGTAGAAGACTGGAGAAATTGCTGAATCGCGCTCGGTCTGTCAGGAACTGAAGCTGCTGTGTATGCTCCCAGGTATTTTGCAGTAATTGCGATCAGGATCGAGGAGCAGCCTGCCTGGTATAGTACTTTCCTTTTACATATGAATGTGCGTAGTGCTTGTGGGGAATCACTATGTCAAATCCCCTGTACGGTGAATTGTGTGCTGAAGCTTGAAGTAAACCCCCAGCTTAATTCGGACTACATCCGTTTGCTATCAACTGCAGTGGGATCCAGTCACAAGGACCTTGTCCTCATGCCCAGCTCTTCTGGCAATCCAGAGGGACATTCTCCATCCGATCCTCAGCTTGGGTGTTGTGAGTACAAATCAGGTATTCCCCTGCAGCTTGTTTTCAATCACAAGTGTGTCACCTAATTCTTGTTGTTTCACTGTTTCATGGACTGAGCCCTCCGGCTCCGGATTACAATTGGGTGTTGTGTATATATTTTCTTTTACAGGGCCCTATCCATCTGCACCTGCTGGGCAATGGACTTGGCTTGCCCCCCCCCCCCAATCTGGGTACCCGGAGTGTGACTTTTCAGACCCTGTATGTGTGCACAGCACTGTGATTTGAATATTTCCAAACCAAATCAACCTGATAGCTCCCCTCCTTGTTACTGTCCCCTAAATAAATCAGATTTGCTGTTGTTATACTATATACTGTCTGTGGTGTTGGTACTTATGGAAACAGTATTGTGTTTTGCTGTGTATGTTGTTTAACCTTACTTTACAGGGGGTCCTTAGAGATGTGCTGCAGAATTAGTCTCGAGGGTAAGTGGTATCTATATGAGTGAACAGTGTGTATCTGTGGGATATTGGGGCTGTAACTCCGGTGTACTGTGTGAGCCACTAGAGGAAATAAAAGGGGTCTCTGTGTCCCAGAGGGCTGTGACCAAGCTAGTCTACCCACTACAAACCCTGACCTCTGGGTGGAGGCACCCGCCATGGGACCTAGGCCCCTCAACCCGTCCATAGTCAAACAGGCAGGGGTAGTAGCCCTTGGGATAGTGCCACCTAGGGGTTACATATGCATTTCTGACATCTTTAGATCATGTACAGCAATATGTTTGTCCGTTCATTCATTTTTAAAAGTTGTATTAGGTATTAGTTTTGTAATTAGTGTGGATCTTCAGTAAAGATGGCAGCCCCCAGCAGTTTTTAAACTCTGCTCTGTCTCTCTTTAGCTGTATTCAGATATGTGTAGGTGGAGAACGCACAAGTTTATGAAGATTAATAGCATAATACTGCCCCAATTAACTTAGGTTTATCGAAGTTGGCCTAGCAAGGAAATGGAATCTTTTTTTTTTTTTTTATATTTATTACTTTTTACCTCCTTTCACCTCAAGCTGCATGGGACTGTAACCTCCACCTTGGAGAGGGTACATCCTCTAGCCCACCCCCAGCTCATCTGCCCCCCCGAGGTAACCCCTGGAGTCCCCCTCTGCGGCAGGGCCAGGTGTGAGGGTGCCAGTGGTGCCCTGCCACCCGGTACATCAAATCTGGTGGTGGGGGGGAAGACTTCACTGGAGCGGTTGGGCCAGCATGGGTCCGTGGAACCCTGCCCATTTTCCATTATTTCTCCCTTCCCTCCCCTCTGACATAAGCACGTCGGCTTCTGAGTCTCCTGGCCTGTACTGCTCTCCAGTCATCACTAGAGGGCAGTCAGCGGGTGGGATGACTAATCCCCTTCCCTGGAGAGAGGAGAGCAGTCCTCCAGATGCTCAATCCTCTCTTCCCCCTGCCGACCCCCAGCGGCCCAGGCTTGTTCCCAAACCTGGGTCTCCAGTGTGGCATGAGATGTGGCGTCCAGCTCCTCAACCCTTAGTGCCACTGGGCTGGCCAGAAATTGAGTCTTTTTAAAATGTTCTGAAACACTTTTCTTAGGGTTGCCCGATGGCCCAGAAGTGCAACTTATTTGTGTGCCAGTGACCCAGGTTCGAAGCAAGCTCAGGGGGGCTGCATTGGAGCAGTTCTAGGCTGGGGGGGTGCTGCCAAACACAGCGTGAGCTAGCTGGGAAAGGGAGGAGCCTGACACACAGTGCTGCAGCAGTTTCTCATAGTGGGCCAGGGAGCTTGCTGCTCCATGAGGGGCGGCAAATGCTTGGTGTGCTCTGCAGTGTGCAAGGCTGCTAGAGGGTGTGTTGGCACCAGGGTATGTAGGAGGGTCTTTGGGAATTGGGGTGTAAATATACAGAGATTAACTGAGATTAACTCTCAGCTGAATATAGACTTGGAGAAAATTCAGACCTGGCTAACTCAAAATTGCCTTATTCTAAATGCTAACAAGACCCAATCCATGCTCTTTGGATCCTTGCCTAAGCTAAGGTCTTGTCCCAGCGGCTTAACCATTCATTGCTATGATGGCTCCCTCCTCTCTAGTGTCAACACTTTCAAATATCTAGGCCTTACCCTGGACCCTGTCCTTGATTTAACTAGCACATCTCAAACGTCTTCAAGTCTGTGAATACCAAACTCTGGCTAACCTATAGGATAAAATATACTCTAACTTCCACTGCCAAGCTGTCAATTGCCCAGGGAATCCTGTTACCCAGCCTTACATACAGCCTCACCTCTTACTACATAACCGGTGCTTCCAATCTAGACAAATAGAATGTCTCCTACAATAACCTATTCCAATTTTCCCTTTCCACTTCCAGGTTAACTCATTCCATCTGGTGCCGCCATTTTGTATCTTGTTAAGTAATGCATGGTTCCGACATCATATGACGCTAATGGTAAGAATGGGTGCACCACCGTACACTGTATACTAAACTAGGCTGGCTATCCCTTCCCTCTCACCACCTACAGTATATGTAGTTGGTTGTATGATCAAAAACATAATCGGATCATCCACACCTGCTGCTCTCACAGCCATGTTGGCTCCCCAGGACCAGTCCTACCTCTTGCGTTCCTGTGGCCAGTCATTCCTAGCTGTACCTAGATGCTCCTCTAAAATGGGTGAGCAAGATTTTGTCAGTTTTGCCCCTAGAGCCTGGAATGCCCTACCACCTCACCTCCAAGTTGCCCAGTTCCACTACTGTTCAAAAAATCACTCTACAAATGCCTAAGCAACTCGGACATCTGGTCTTGCACATTACTCCCAATGATCTTGTTTTATTTTTGTTCCTATTGTTAATTGTCTATACTCGCTTGAACTTCTGTGGTTTTTCATTGTAATTCATTTCCCTTACCTCCTCATCTCCTTGCTGAATAATGTTTTATAAGTTTTTCTCTTGATTGTTCAATATTATCATTTGTACCCATAGGCACACATGCTCAATAATGTTATGTTTTGTACCTCATCCTTCCTGTAAGCTGTATTCTTTCTGCTGCCTTGTTGATGTACTGTTCTGTAACCTTCTAGGTCGTGCCTGAAAATAGATAGCTAGGTAGAGATGAGAGAGAGAGAGATACTGTAAATACTTTATTTATAGATACATAATAACCGGCTTCCCCTTTTTCCCATAGGGAATCCGTGGCGTAATTTTCCCATTATAAAGGAGTGTTTATAACGGCAAACACGCTCACGGTTTCTCTTGCTGTCCACATGCTCACACAGCAGCGCCACCACTCAAGACTACTCACCACTTCCATCTCTCCCGATTCAAAACAGCACCGCCAGAAGAACTCGGCGGTAAGTTGTTTTATTTTTTCCCCGTACACAGTGAAACCCCCGAAAACCAGGACAAAAAAAGAACTTTTTAAATTTGCCAATTCAAATCGGCACGAGACAAAAACCGCGGATGCACCAGGAGCTCTTTATTTTATATAATTACTGAGGCGAAAAAGGGAAACCCAGCAATTATATAAAATAAAAAATGGGTCAGGATGTGTGTCAAACTCAGTTTCACAGACACCCTCGTTGTGGGATGCTTTTCACATGTAGCATCCCACAACTTGGGAGTGTGTAAAATCTTGTTACACACCCCGACCTATACTTTATTCGCTATTTTATTTATAAAGTGCCCCTTTCCAGGGACTCTGAGTGCTCTACATACAAGTACAATAATAAAATAACCAAATTTAACTGGGTGTCAATACTTAGAAATCTATCTATCCTCTTTGAGTCATCCAATAAATATTAACAGTTAAAAGCCTGCTGGAACAAGTGGGTCTTAAGACCTTTTTTAAAGGCTTCTACTGAGGGAGTCCCCTTAAGATAACCAGGACGTGAGTTCCACAGGATAGGTGCAACCCCTGAGAAGGTACAGTCTCCCGAATGCTGCAGCCTAACCCTGGGAACTCCAAGGAGGCATCCCTTGGCAGAACAGAGCACCTGGGTGGTTGGTAAGGAACAAGGAAATCTTGCAGATAAACCAACCCCCTTTCATGCAGGGTCTTGAAGGCCATGAGCCCTACCTTGAAGACAGTCCTCCATCTAACTGGCAGCCAGTGCAGTTTGCGGAGGACCGGGGGGATGTGGTCACTCCTTTTTTCACCCATCAACAGTCTCGCCACCACGTTCTGTGCCAGCTGCAGCTGGAGAAGGTTGCCTCCAGATAACCCGAGGTACAGGACATTACGGTAGTCCAGCCTGGATGTAATGAAAGCATGCACCAGCATGGTCAGGTCCTCAGGTGGGATCAAGGCTAGGATCCGGGCGATTTTCCTAAGATGGTAAAACCCACTTTTAACAGTGGCCGACACCTCAGCATCAAGTGTCAGGCCATCATCCAGGATCACGCGTCCCAGAAGACTGGAGAAGGGCTCATGTGATCCCGCTCCACAAGAGTGGTAGCAGGGAGGAGGCGGGGAACTACAGACCAGTCAGTCTTACCTCAGTAGTGGGCAAGATTATGGAGGCACTCCTTAAGGAAAGGATAGTGCAACACCTGGAATCCATAGGGGCACAGGATCCAAGACAGCATGGGTTTACAAAGGAAGGTCCTGTCAAACTAATCTCATAGATTTCTTTGACTGGGTAACCAGGAAGTGGTGGACCAAGGGAGCAGTTGATGTTGCCTACCTTGACTTCAGCAGAAGCTTTTGACACTGTTCCACATAGAAGATTGATAAATAAACTAGGTAGGCTCGGGGTGGGTCAGAAGTTGGGTCAACTGGGTGGCAAACTGGTTGACTGGCAGAAACAGAGAGTGGTGGTAAATGGTATACAGTCAGAAGAGATGCAAGTCACAAGTGGGGTACCTCAGGGATCAGTCCTGGGGCCAGTCCTATTCAACATCTTCATTAGTGACCTCGCAGATGGACTAGAGGGTAAGGCTTGTCTGTTTGCAGATGACACCAAGATCTGCAACGAGTAGATGATCCAGATGGGGTGGGCAGAATGAGAAGAGATCTGGATAAACTAACAAAATGGTCAGAAGAGTGGCAACTGAGATTTAATGCAAGAGTGCAAAATCATGCACATAGGGAGAGAAACCCTGAAGCCACTTATAGGCTGGGAGGAGTTGCTAGCAGTCACAAAGGAAGAAAGAGACTTGGGCATCATCATCACTGATGACCTAAAATCATCCAAGCAGACCTCTAAAGCAGTAGGTAAGGCTAGGGGGGTGTTAGGGTGTATTAGTAGAGGTATCACAAATCGTAAGAGGAGGTAATAATCCCTCTGTACAAGACATTGGTTAGGTCCCATCTGGAGTACTGCGCAGTATTGGAGGCCACACCTTCACAAGGACATGTAACCAATTGAGGCAGTCAGAAGAGGCAACCAAAATGGTGCAGAGACTGCATCAGAAGACATATGAGGACAGATTAGCGGAGCTCAATATGTATACCCTTGAGCAAAGGAGGGAGAGAGGTGATATGATCGAGACATTTAAACACCTTAAGGGCATAAACAAGGTGAAAGAGTCTAACATGTTTAAATATAAGAAAAATAGCAGGACAAGAGGACACAGCATGAGATTAGAGGGAGGCCGATTAAGGGGAATGTGAGGAAATTCTTTTCACAGAAAGGGTGGTAGATGCATGGAATAGCTTACACAAGAAGTGGTGGCTATGAATACAGTGCAGGGCTTCAAACAGGCATGGGATAGGCATAAGGGTGCAATACAAATGACTCTGAATAGATAGGTCACTGACAGAGCAAAGGCCGATGGCACATTTATAAGGTAGAAAAAGAAATGGGCAGACTGGATGGGCCTTGCAGTCCTTATCTGCCGTCAACTTCTATGTTTCTATCACACTCGGATCCTTCACCTGTCTGGATGGAGCAGAGCAAGGGGAATAGGTGATGCATTGTCTAGTCCACCTACCCGTTAAACAAAAGCTAAATGAATAAATGGATGGTCATTTCAGAATGTAGCCCCCTCGCTGAGGAAAGGGAGCTTACAGTAGATTGAGAGTTCCCACTTTGATGCCCCAGTAAGGTTTGGTGGGTAGGTAGTTGGGGTGGGGGGAGCATCATTCCGGGTTATACTTCAGACTGCCACTAGAGGCAGGCTTGGAGCCCATAAAAGCAGGGGGCACAGGAAAAGGAAGGGAGAAGGAGGAGAGGCTGGTTATGAGATGGCAGGACAGGCAGGAAGGGAGAATCTTGTCGGCCTGGGTTGGGCTTGATTTGAGGAGGGAACCCTCCCACCTCATAAGTGGAGGTATTGCTGGTAATACAGTGACATGGAGCCACTGGACAGTGCGTGGGGGAGGGCAGTAGTTAGCCTGCCACGTTGTAGGTGGTAAATGGGACTCCAGGGAATGGGGGGTAGTGAGAATGCCCAGGGTAGGAGGTTGGTGGGTCCTAGGCCCCGTGGAAGTTAGGCCTGCACTGCCAGGGCTAGAGGTTTCATGGCAGGACTCTTCCAGGGGAGGGGTGGTGGCAGTTCCCTTTCTGGTTCTCAGTGTGGCAGGGTGATGTAGGTCTGGGTAAAAGAGTGTGCCAGAGGCTTCTCACCCACTATGGGGCCTGCTTGGAGTGGCAAGTCTCAGGGTGCCAATCGCAAGCTATTCGGGCAGGCTGCAGGTCATAAAGGACAGACCTTGGGAAGCCCTCTGGACCCAGTGGCTTATAGCAAGCACAGGAGGTAAGGTTGTGGGGATGCAGGCCAAAGGTATTTTGCAGCCCCCCCCATTGCCAGAGTAAGGAAAACTGGTGGAAAGGGCAACCACAGTGACAGCAATTTCATGGTTATAAGGGACTGGTCAGGGTGGGTAAATCCTGTGTCCCTGTTGGCATGGGACCAGGTGGGAGTAAACTCCTCACTTCTCCACAGATTGATGTCTGACCAGGGTGAAAAGGAAAATAACAAGTAAGAGGCAGAGACCAACTTACCAGTGTCAGAGGGTGAGTTGGCTCTTAGGCCTGTCGAAGAATCTGGATAGGGTCTCGGGAATATCATCCAAGGATTCAGTGGCTGCCTGAAGGGAAATTTTGCCTAGGACATGTGTTCTCCCAGTAATGTGCCCCCTGGCTCTGTAAACAGTTGTGCTCCATGGAGCTGGAGGAAAAGGCATTGTATGCAAGCAATGGGACCCCTGGGTCCTTTTAAATCATTGGGACCTCAGGTGAAATAAATTGGTTTGTTGCTGAATCCAGAGTGTCAAGAGTTTTTAAATTCTGAACGTAGCTTTATGATGAATTGTAGAGGAACCAATGAATTTCTAACTAGACTTCTTTGGGGGGGGGGGCTTTTATGTTTCAGCCCGTGTCTGTTTCTGTGCTTCCTGGGCCAGGGTGCTGATAGGGACTTCGTGGAGTAGACGACAAAGAAGAGGTCTCCTGGTTCCAGCTAAGTATTTGAACTAGATGCGAGGGGTAGGAGGAAGTAAGCTGTTGGTTAACTAGGATTTTCAGCTTATCTGTTAGGTAGGAAAATGGGCAGACTAGGTGGGCCAAGCGGTCCTTATCTGCCGTCAAATTCTATGTTTCTATGTTTCTGCAGCTAGAACCCAGGCTGTGGTAAGGTACACTTTATTTTGTTCCTTCCAGGTTGTTAATGTTTTTGGTTCTGGGTTCCTTCGGAGTAGGCCCCCCTCCCCTCTCGTATCATTGGGTACACCTAGACAGTCGGGGAGGGGGGGTGGCTGTAAGAGTATGGTCTACAGTGCCGGCCCATTAGCGCAGTGGTGGGATTTCTGCTTGGGATGCCAGCGACCCGGGTTCGGGAATGGACTTGAGTCACTGGAGGACTGGCCGGGGGAAGAAGGATGGAGCATCCCATGGACTGCTCTCCTTCTCTGGGGGAGGATTTGGAGCTTGTCCAGTGCTTGACAGACTCCTAGTGGAGGCCAGGGGCACCGCAGCTACCGGCGAGTAGCAGCATTCCAGGCAGCGGGGTGGATGCAGGATGTCATTGCCCCTCCCCGGCCCCCCAGAAAACCAGGAAAACTGAGGGAGCTGCCAGCCGCCCTAGATGACGCTTGCTGCGGGCTTCAGTTAGCCCCCCAGGCCAGCCCTCTGACCAGACCTGATGTCTGTGGTGCTAGGCCAGGGTGCAGTGGGCAATCTAGGGGGTATCAGAGTGTCGCGGCCATTGTGGGGGGTGGAAGCCCCGTGGTCCATGACTGAGCAGAGGGTACTGGGCAGCTGGCAGCTTGGGGCGATAAAGATAGAATAAAAAAAAAAAGTATGGTCTGCAGTGGTGTCCAGGGACACTACAGGGCTGGGAGATTGGGAGCAGAGAGGGAGCAGCTATGGGAAGTTGGGATGAAACCTACCACCTGCAGGACAGACCATGTATACCTCTTAGCATTTTGTTACTGAAATGTTGTATACAGACACAATGTAGGGAAACAAGGGGAGCTGATCTTAATAATGTTGGACAAATCATCAGACACATAAAGAAAAGTTCAGAATACTGGAGCAGAATAATAGCACTCTACCCTTGATCACAGCCTGGGCACTAGATAAAAGCCCTGACAATGGAGTAATAATGACTCGCATTGAGTCTTTTGTGGGATCCCCTCTTGTACTGCCAGATAATTGGGTATGCTACCCTTATGATGACACCAACAGAGCGAAATACATACCTATTGAGAAAAACCGAACTTTGCCGACAGGTCGCTGTGTTGGTGTGCCCGAGACAGGGACATTCTGTCTGTCTGCACTCCCGCCCCAAATCAACTCCGACTGGAGTTCAGAATCCAAAAGATGGGGGGCGGGGGGCAAAGCCCCTTGTATGGAGGGTTCAGGGGGCAAAGTTCCCTGTTAAACAAAAAAAAAGGACAGGGAGGCACACAGGAATCATGTAGACCGCAACTTGCGGTTGACATGATTCCTGTTAGTGAAATGCTGGTCGACATAAAGAATGTCGAACCGGCATTGTAGAGCCAGATAATTGCAGCTCTCCAATCACACCAGGCCATCTGGAACACTTAGAGAGATTAGCATGAGAACTAGGGCCTGCTAAAGTAGGGACTTTTTCTTAACTTCAGTGACAGCCATAGAAAAGCTGCATTAGTTAAGATGGACAAGTAGAGGGTTAGCAGCACTAGTCCTGGCCAGTTTGCACTAGGTTCTGGACTAGTAAAACAATGTTAAAATTGACCACTGCTCTTTCTGCTGGTGACATCTCTACCTATGCACCTCAGCATCCCACTAGTCCTCCCAACTGCCTTGTCGCACTGCCTGGCCACCGTTAAGGTCATCAGATATGATTATCTTCGGGTTTCTTTTCTGCTTGGTGGTTGTCAATACCACTCCCCCCATTTTGTACTCCACCCCTGGATTTTGTGGTCCACGGTACATAATTTGGCACTTTTGTTGCATTGCAATCCAGCTGCTGTACCCTTGACCACTCCTACAGTTCTCTCAGGTTTCTACTCGTCCCCCCCACCGAGGCAGTATAACATAGTGGTTAAGGGTACTGAGCTGCAAACCTGGAGACCTGGGTTTGAATCCATCGGCCCCCACCTGCATACAGTGTGACCCTGAGCAAGTCAATTTAACTTCCTTGTGCTCCCAGGTTATACCTGGAAACAGGCACCAGCTTTATGTGCCAGTATGACCCTGAGCAAGTCATTTAACTTCCTTGTGCTCCTAGGTCACACCTGGAAACAGGCTCCAGCTTTGTGTGCCTTTCCTGGTTAAACCATTTCCCCCTTTCACTTAATGTTCACCGTATTGCAGATTTTGGTGTCATCTGTGAAGAAGCCGTCCTTCTGTTCCAGCTCCACTGCAATGTCACTTATAAAGACATTGCGGTGGGGGGAGGATACTCTGGAGCAGCAACCTGGTGGAAGCAATTTGAAACAGTTCTGACTTCCTAATACTGAAAAATGCTATAAATATCTGTTTCTTCACACAAGAGTGTACTGCAAACACATTGGGACTCATTGGGTTTGCTCTGCAACATAACAGGACCAAAAAAAGATGCAAAACATGCATCGCAAAGCTTGGATGTATTCCTTTCTTCTCCAGGCTCAGCTAAAGTCTTGGGGCCTGCTGCAACAAGTGGACTGGTGGCTCCTGAACTCCCATCAGCACAAATCCTCGCCATGCTAACGAAAATACAGGCGAATGGAGAGGAGACAAATAAGAGAGTAGCTGCTGTGGAAGCAAAGCTTGCAGAAAACGACTGCACTATACAAGACGATGCATCAGCTATTAAAAAACTAAATGAAACTAGTATCCAACAGGCTGACTGCAATGCTGCCTGTGTATGGGATTTCTCCCTGTTAAAATCCAAAATTGAAAGTTTAGAGAATAACCAAAGGCAATCTAATATCCGGATTGTGGGTTTTTCCAAAGGTATGTGAGAACAACGGAAATTCTACCTGCAGTGACAAGATTGATTTTCAAGACTTAACAGTTGTTGCCTCTGGTCTCTGGTGTAAAAAACCTGAAGGTATTTGTGATTCCCTTGCATCCCAGACCATGAGGTGACCCGCAGCAGAGACCAATCACTGCTATCACCACTCTGTCGGTCCCAGAAGCTCGGATTTCCCTCTTGCAAACTGCCAGGTCTCGAGGAGAAATAATGTGGGAGTGCAGTCGCATAGCATTTTTTTCTGATCTCTCGGCACAAACACAAGCCAGGAAAAAGGAACTACAGGTGGTTAAAAAGGAACTTTTGCAGCACGGCATAGAGGCACAGCTCAACTACCCTGCACATTTGTAAATCCGCCATGCGTCTAAGTCGCACATCTTTGTGGACCCGATCACAGCATCTCAGTTTGCCGAGAAACTTGTTGGGAATCTAAATTCTCCTAAAGCCACCTCTGATGAGGACGGATGAAGTACTGTACCTCTGAGCAGGCCTCAAGTATGAGTCTGACCAGAGAATTAGGCTTGGTTCTGCCTAATTTCTGGTACCCAATTTTATGTAACTGTTTTCTTTCACTCTTGTAACAGAGTCATTATCTTTGTTAATCCGATGTGGAACCTATGTAAAAGAGTTCCTGACTCAGGTATTTGTAATCTAAGACATTACATAAATAAATAAATACTTAGCAGAGATAGCATCCCAGCCCTTATGGTATGACTAGGACCATGCAATGGGGGGGGGGGGGGCCAAGGTTGGGGTGGACGTTGCCTAACATAAGTAGTAACAACAGTATTTGGCATTTTAAGACAACAATGAGGTGTTTCTTATGTGGTAGTAGGATCCTGTTTTTTGGGGTTCTCTCACAAGAGGTTGTTTTGTGGAGCAGAAACCCGTTAGCAAGAGACGTGCTGAGGAGCATTGGAACGTTCGTACTAGGTATGAGTAGCATCCAGGAATGTAGAGGCCTGGGATTAAGTTGCCAAGCGTGAGGTAGGGAGTAGCTACATGTAATGGTCCCATGGGCAGAATGAGGGAAAACAATAGCATGTTCTAAAAATGGGTGGTGTGGTAATTCACCTGCCAAGCCAAAAAAGGGTGATTAATGCAGTAAAGGTGAGCAGGCTTAGTGGTGGATAGATAGTTCCCATTTTAGATCCAAGGGTGAACCAGGTTAGAAGGGCCATGGTATGCTGATTTGGTCCTTTAAGAGGTGGTCCTTCAGGAGGAAGGGAGGGACAGAAGGAAGAGCCAATGAATGAGAGGGAGAGAAGGGAGGACAGGAATAAGGTGGATTTAAGAGGTCGGGGTTGGGGCCGGGGTGCGCAGACGGGACAAAATACACTGTCAGAACTAAGAGGAAAGAGGATAGTGAAAGTGAGTGGTAGGAAAAAAATCAGCAAAAAATTAGCAGGGTCCGAGGCTTGTGCTGGATAGCCAGTCGGGCAGCTTCAGAGCTTAAAGGCAGCCAATTAGAGGGATTTCTTTTTTTTTTTTTTTATATATACTTTATTTTTATTTATTTTTCCACTGTGTAATACACACAATAAAAATACAATTGAGTAATAGCAAACTCCAGTAGATTATCATTAGAAATGCATATACAAGATTTGAGTACTATCACTTTTGTAACATCATATGGTGGGGTCTCAGTTCACAAGACAAAAGTATATACCATATTAAGTTCAAGAAGAGACCACTGCAGCATGCACATGGACTAGAAAATCAATATCATCATCTTGGAAATTACCTAGGTGCAAAGCACCCCAATAACACATCAAGTTCTTTATGATACATAGATACATAGACAGTGTCAGCAGATAAGGGCCTACGGCCCACCCAGTCTGCCCATCTGAGCTTGTAAGTTCACTTTATGCTTTCCTAGAAGTCTGTTGCCCCTTACCCCTGACCTCTAGAATTCCTTTATGTCCATCCCATGCATTCTTAAATTCTGTAATAGTTTCAGCCCCCACCACTTCCTCTGGCGGGGTGTTCCACTTGGCCACCACCCGCTCTGTGAAGAAATTCTTCTTCACGTTTCCTCTGAGTCGTCCTCCCTCCAACTTCATCCTATGCCCTCTAGTCCCGGAACATGTTTTTTGCTTAAAAATAGTGTATTCCTGCACCCTGTTCCTCTCTGTAAGATACTTGTATGTCTCTATCATATCCCCTCTCTCCCTCCTCTCCTCCAGGGAGTACATATTCAATTCCTTCAACCTGTCCTCATAGGACTTGTGATGCAATCCATGTACCATCTTTGTTTCCCTCCTCTGAACTTTCTCTACCCTGTCTATGTCCTTACTTAGGTAAGGTCTCCAGAACTGTATGCTGTACTCCAGGTGGAGCCTCACTAGTGTCTTGTATAGTTGAATTATGACCTCCCTTTTCCTGCTGGTGATGCCCCTGCCTATACGTCCCAGCATCCTATTTGCTTTATCTACTGCCTTGTCACACTGTTTCCCTACCTTGAGGTCATCAGAGATGATAACCCCAATATCCCTTTCCTGCTTGGTGTATGCTATATCCTCACCTCCCAACTGATGTATTGTGCCAGGGTTTTGTGCCCCATATGCATTATCTTGCATTTCTTTGCATTGAATTTCAACTGCCAAACCCCTGACCATTCTTCAAGTTTCTGCAGGTCCCTTCTCATTCTGTCTACACCCTCTGGTGTGTCTACTCTGTTACAGAGCTTTGTGTCATCAGCGAACAGGGAAATTCTGCTTTCTAGGTCCTGTGCAATGTCCCTGATGAAGATGTTGAATAGGACCAGTCCTGGCACTGATCCCTGTGGTACCCCACTGGTCACTCTTCCCTCTGTGGAGTGACAGCCATTTACCACCACCCTTTGTGTCCTGCCGCCCAGCCAGTTACCTACCCACCACACTGCTCTCCTGCCACACCCCATATTCCCAGTTTGTGTAATAGTCTTCACTGTGGCACAGTGTCAAAGGCCTTGCAGAAGTCCAGATAGCCATGTCCACTGCCCTCCCTGATCCACCTCCCTAGTCACCCAGTCGAAAAATTCAATGAGGTTGGTCTGACATGACCTCCCCTGGTGAAACCATGCTGCCTTAGGTCCTGTAGTCCTTGACAACCAGATGTTCCACCAATCTCTAATTCAGTAGTGCTTCCATGATCTTCCCGCTAGCGAGGGTGAGGCTGACTGGTCTGTAGTTCCCCGCTTCCTCTTTGTTCCCACGTTTGTATAAGGGGGCTACATCTGCTGTCCTCCAGTCTTTAGGTACCTCCCCTGTTTCCAGTGATTGACTAAACAGGGTTGCCAGAGGTTCAGCCACCACCTCTGTTAGTTCTTTAAGGACCCTGGGGTGCACCCCATCTGGCCACATTGCTTTATCAACTCTTATTACTTCCAGTTCCTTCAGGACCCTTTCTCATGTAAAGGGACTTGTGTCCATTTCTGCACCATTCCCACCCCTTGTACTCCCTTCAGTCCCATTACCCTCCTCTTCCTCAGTAAAGACTGAGCAGAAATACCTGTTCAATATGTCAGCTTTACTGTTGTCATCCCCCATCCTCCCCCTTCAGTCTCACTATACCTCCCTTTGCCTTTCTTTTTTCACTTATGTACCTGTAAAAGGTTTTGTCCCCTCTACCCACTGATTTTGCAATGTGCTCTTCTGTCTGAGTTTTGGCTTCCTTTACTGGCCTCCCTGCCTCCCTTTACATCTCCTGGTACTTCTCCCTATCCCATTCTGCCTGTGTCTTTTTGCATTGCCTGAATGCAATCTTTTTGGCTTTCACTTTCTCTGCTACCTCCTTGGAAAACCACAATGGCCTCCTCTTCCTTTTTCCCTTGCTGACTTTCTTAATGCATAATTCTGTTGCTCTTGTAATCCCCATTTTAAATACTGCCCACAGTTCCTCAGCCCCTGATTCCTGCCTCATTTCCCTTAATGCCTCTTTCAAGCATCTCCCTTTTTTCCCCAAAGTCTGCCCCCCCCCAAATCCAAGATATGTGTTTTTGTGTGGTTTGCTTCTGCTCCTTCTGTGATTTCAAACTACAGTGACTGGTGGTCACTGTTCCCCAGGTGCTCCCCCACTGTTACCCCCATCACACTGTCCCTGTTTGTGAGCGCAAGGTCCAGTATTGCCTTCTGCCGAGTTGGTTCCATGACCAGTTGCTTGAGGAAGGCACCCTGAAGGGAGTCCAGAATAAATCTGTTCCTAGTTGATGCTGCTGCTGGGATGCTCCAGTCCATGTCTGGAATACTGAGGTCTCTAACCAGCACTACCTCACCCTTGTCTGCCATCCTTTGAATGGCTAACATCAGCTCCCTATCTGTTTCTTACTCTGGGCTGGTGGTCTATAGACCACACCCGTTGGATGGCTGGCCCCATTTTCCTTTCCAGCTTAACCCACAGTATCTCTCCCCCATTTTGTTCCTCCTGGATCTCTGTGGCCCTTATGTCATTTTTCACATACAGTGCCACTCCTCCTCCCTTCCTACTTGCTGTGTCTCTTCTGAATATGCTGTAGCCAGGTATGGCCATCTCCTAGTCGTGGTTACCATTATACCAGGTTTCTGTGATGGCCGCAATGTCCAGGTCTGACTGCAACATGACAACCTCCAGATCCTCCATATTGTTGCTAAGGCTCCTGGCATTGGCACACATGGCTTCCCATGATTTGACCTCCCTAGACTGCTTAGCTGTTCTACTCCAGCCCCTTCCCTGGTGGTCCTTTATCCCTGGTTCTCCTTGCTGTCTGCCTTTCTGTTGAATTTTGCCCCTTTTCTGCCTATCCACCTCTTGGGCGCTTGTCTCCATCTTTTGCACACTGCTTTGTAGAGATATCCACTACTCCGGTTCACTGGTTCCACTGCTAGCTGTGGGGGGGGTGGACAGTTAGGTACCCTCCTTGCTGGTCTGCCACCCCCCTTGGCTAGTTTAAATGCTTGTCAATGTAGCATTTAAACTTATCATTGAGTGCTTGTATTCCCCTCAGAATGGATGCAGGCTGTCAGGCTTGAACAAGCTTCCATCCCTCCAGGTGGGTCCTCAGTCACCAATGAATCCAAACACTTCCTCACAGCACCAGTTCTTCAACCATGAGTTAAGTTCTGGTGCTTGCACCTACTCTCCATGCACCGGCATGAGTAGTACTTCAGGGAAGGTGACAGAAGTAGCTACCTGCTTGAGACCCTTCCCCAATTTCCTAAACTCTTCCTGAACTTCCTTTGGCTCCCCATTTGCCAGGTCATTAGTACCTAGGTGGATAATGACATCCAGCTCACCCTCCCGTCTTGCCTTCCCAGCAATCCCCAGGATCTTCTTTCCATCCCTCCATGCCGTGGCAGCTGGTCGGCACCTCACATCCCTGTCCTCCCCCTCCTGTGTTTCTAGCTGGATCCCTCTTGTGATGGAGTCCCCCACCAGGATTTGCTTCCTCCTCCTCTGGGGTCCACTGCTCTCCCCACTGAGGTCACCTCCTTGGCTAACTTCCACATCCTTTCCTTCCACTTCTCTGGGTACCTCTATTTGGTTGTCCCTGTTTGCCAGTGTGGCATATGAGTTCTTGAGTGGAACAGGATCTGGGATGTGTCTCTGCCTGACCACCTTAACCCTCCCTGAGCCCACTGTCATCCAGGTGCTCCTTGTTCTCGGTAACCTTTGAGGCAGCAGCATTGGACTGGGTGGTCTCTGGATAGGGGTGATGGTACTTCTGATCCAGTTTACTTCCAGTCTGAGTCTAGCTACCTCATCCCACAGTCCAGAGAGGTACATGCAGATAGAGCAGCACCTCAGCATCCCGAAGGTCTACCTGAATATGGCTGCCCTGCAGCCACTGCATTGCACCACTCTCCACATTATACTGCACTTACCCTGCTGTTCTAGTACTTGTCTGTGACCGAAGCTCTCCTAGTTCCCTTTTATATTAATTTACTGTCCTAAAAATCCTGCCACTGATCCTCAAATACTTTTCTTTAAAAAAAGAAAAAAAATGAGTCAAAACACTTGTGCTGAGGGTGGGCTTCTTCCCCCTTATGCCCCTCCTACTCCACAACCCCTACTATCCCCTGTTCTTAACTCCTGTCAATCAGATTTAACAGGGCATATATTAAGAGTTGGGGGCGGGGGGGGTGAAAATTTGCTGCAATTAAAGACAGCAAAGGAATACACCACCACTACAAGCACACCAAACTTGGTTTTAAATTTTCAACAGCCCAAGAACAATTCTAAGTAAAGACAGCAAAGAAGTAACAGTGTCACTAAAAGTCCACAATCTAAGTTTAAAACAAAAATAGCAATGAACAGTAACTGTAAAGCACTGAAATGAATCTGTTTCCTTCCCATTCTGGCTTCTTCTGAGAAAACAAAAGTCCATGTAGTACCCAAAAATATATAAATATATTGAGTACAGGACTGTACTTATACAGGATACACTCCTATTAACCCATTAAAGCTGAGTTACTTTCATAAGACATCATTTCATTAAATTATTTAGTCATAAACTGCCTATTAGATGTAAACAATTAGGTAATTGAGGAAGGCTGTAGTCATTTTAGCAAGGTGTTCATGATCAACAACTGTACAAAATGCACAATTAACATCCCAGATTATAGCTGAAATAACTGATTAGATGGTGTGTGAAAATTTAACCAACAAATAGGAACTGGTGAAGGCAGTTGTAAGACTTGGGAGTGCTAGACTATTAGCTATAGTAGTGCAGAGTCCCCTAACAGTGTACTGAATAATAATTAAACTTTATAAACTGTTTAAATGTCTAACTACAGCACTACCCGGTTGAACAGTAGTTTTATTAACCATCAAAGATGCATAAAGTCCTCAGTCCTCATCATCTTCATCATCCGAAGCCCTAGGTCAATTAACAAAGTCTTGTTTTATGGTTTCAAGCCTATTACCTGCTTATATGGGATCTGAAAATATGTAAGTCTTACCAGCGTAGTGTACTCTCAGTCGAGCTGGTAACTGCAGATAGTGGTTAATACCTAGAATTGGAGATTCATTTCGAACAACATCGAGCTATTGCATGCTGTTGCTGCATGTGCGAGCTCAAGTCTGGGGAAAAATAAATCCAGTCTCCAGCTTTAAGGGACCTGATGATTTGGCCTCTGCAAGTATAGTGTCCTGAATATGGGTTCCCGCTATGACAATCACGATGGTGCCTTGTGTGTCAACTGTCAGTCTCCTCCGTGGATTAAGGCTGTAAGTCTTAACAGTTTGCCTCTGTAGATCCAAAGTAAGTTGTTTGAACAGCAATGACTGGACATATTCTGCCAGATTGTTACTCTCCTGTGCTTCCGCGACCCCCAATAGCTGTAGATTACTGGCATGCATATTATTCTCCAGAGTTTACAGCTGGAGTTGCGTGGTCTTGTTTTTGGCCAGGATCCCTGACACTGCTGCCGCCGATGTATTCGCAGAGTCCACCGCCATTTTAGTATCTGAGGCTACTGCATCTAAACAGGACTCCATCGCAGTCCATCCACTTTTCTATCCAGATCTCAGATAGCTTGAAGAATCACAGTAATGGAGGGTTCCGAGGTTCTGATCCCCTCTGCTACTAGACCTCTACCATGAGGCGTCTGTTGGTGGGTTCTTGCTTTGTTTGGATCTTGCTGTGTCATCTGGCATGTTTTTCCCATGTTAACTGGCCAAATTGACTTCCGATTCATTCTGCAGATACCAGCTTCTAACTTTTACGATAAAATAAGAAGTTTTTTTTGTATGGAAGTGCATTTTTTAATTAAAATAGGCAGGAGCTCCTGTATAATGTGTCTGCTCTGTCTGGCTGCTGGCAACCCCCCCCCCCAATCAGAGGGATTCCTGTATTTGTGTGCCAAAATTTGAAGGACTCCAGCTGAAATTCAGAGGTTCTGCATTAGCAGCTGCCCTGCTAGGGTGAAGGTGTCCAGTCAAGGACAGCAGCAGCTAAGGGAAAAGAAAGGGAGAGGTGGATTAATTAAGGCAGCAAATGGGGCAGGGTGAGACAAACCGCAAACTCCAGCCAGATTCTTAGCAGGAAGTTCAGTGGTGGCAAGGGGAATAATAGAAGGTAATCAGGAGGCAGGTCAACAGAGAGTCACAAAAGAAGAGAAATGCAGGGTCAGGACGGGTCAATGCTGCATGAGCTTTAGGCGGGGAAAGGGGTATCAAGTTGTGGGCTGGAGAGAGTGAGAAAGAAAAAATGGAGAAAAAACCAGAGAAAAGAAAGCAAGTAGAGTGCTGCTAGTATTCGGTCAAAATGGAGGACTTGCAAATCTCTCAACTGTCCCTGATTTTTCCTCAAAACTTTACTCTGTCCCACCTAAAAATTCTGTTTCCATGACCAAACAGTGAGGTTTGTAAACACAAAATAATGTCAAACATTAAAGTTTCGGACTTGTTCTTCCTTAGAAAATGCATTTTACACTAAGACCCTCATTCTACCAGCTTCCTGAGTGGATATCGCCAGTTCTGAGGATGTGTCCCTGATTTTGGTCCTTTGTCCCTGATTTTTTTTAATCCTTGTCTCTGATTTATGAGCTGGGAGGTTGAGAGGTATGAGGACTTGTAATTAAGAAAGCAGGAGCAGCAATGAATAGCAGAATAAATTACACTTTAAAAATGGGGTAATTAAGTAGGTAGGCGCAGCAATGATAACAGAGAAAAACTGCACTTTTTAAAATGTGGTACAGTTAACCTATGAGGTAAATTAGCAGAGAAGTCCAAAGCGCATCAGTATTTATGCATTTCTAAACATTTTTAGCAAAATTAAATCATTTCCCAAAATACACTGTAAGAACTAAGAGCGAAAAGGGTAGAGAAAGCAAGTGGTAAGAAAAAAAATCTGTGAAAAATTAGGGCCCATGTGTTTAAATGTAAGGATTGAATTGTGATGGGGTTTGTGTACACAAGTATGGCAGACCCCAGTAAAAGACTACAGAATGGGGCTTCTGCGTGAAAGTGGAAGGGCACAGATTTTGCCTGGGACTGTAACAGCCAATAAATGAAGGGCTGGGGAAAGACTATAATTAGGACTGACAGCCTGCCAAAACGGGAGATTTATTTTAGCCCAAGGGGGGGGAGTGCAGTACAGCCAGAGTGGGCTTCCTCGCCCCATAACTGCACTCAGCTCCCACCACCTGAAGAAATAAAATATACTGTAAAGGACAGTATAGAGCAAGCTCAGAGTTTGCAGCAAGAAACAGAGCTAGGTCTTGGAAGTGGTTACAGACGCTTTGGTGCCAGAGTTTTCTGCCAGAGAGAAAAGCAAGCTGAAAGCTGCAGAAGGAGCTGAGAGACTTGTGTAATGTTTGAGTGTCCTAACTGGTAACCCCTGCTTTAGAGACTAAGTGTTCCCTCGGAGTATTTCCTTGAGAGCCTTTCAGCAAGAGGAGTGACTGTGAGTTCTGGTTGCCAGAAATGGTGAGGGGACCAGCCTACCTGAGACAGAAAAGAGAAATGCATTGAGCTGGGTTCGGAGACTGTGTAAAACCCATCTGTAAGTTATCCGCCCATCCCAGTGTGGGTAATAGTGAAGGCCTGGGGGACCAAGCGCCACTAACCACCCTTAGGCCAAAGAACGGGTCAGAGAGTATCGGTGTTGGATGACAGTCCCTAAATGTCATCTGGTGAAGTTGGAAGGACTGGACAGGTGAAGATCAACTGTTTCCCTTTCTACAGTGCATCTGCATAGCTGCCACCTCATCAGGGAACCTCCACGGTACTGTATAGCTGCAAGTGGACTGCCACTTATTTAGCTGCAATGCCCCTGTATGGACTACAAAACTGTGAGTATCCCCAAGCTGTGACTTTTGGGAGTTTTCTGGGAGCTAGCTAGCTAGCTGATTAGATTTCTGGGAACAAGCCACCGCAGGACTGTCTCAAATGAGAATAAAAGTTCAACTAAAACATTGGGTGCATGTTAATTCTTGTGGCTATAAATTTGTGTAATCCACTTACTGTGTGTGGGGAAATTGTTATTGTGTGGTGTAGTGTACTGGGGGCAGATACTGTTATTTTTTGAGGGGTGGTAACCTGCAAGTTGCTCACAGGTATCCCCTGCCTCAGGTAGAGGCACCGTGCCCACTTATCATCCGGTTACAGAGCCCAGGCTGGGTCCCTCAAAGAAGTGTTAGGAGTGGAACTGAGTGCTCCGGAGCAGCCAAGGTTGGTTGAAGGGCTGTTACATATTGAACCACACTGTATGGGGATCACTGGTCTTCAGGTGGCCTCCCACCTTGATGTCCACAACACTGTCCCTGTTAGTGTGTACAAGGTCCAGTATTGCTCCACCACAAGTGGGTTCACGGACTACTTGCCTGACGAACACCCCCTGCAGGGAGTCTAGGATGTTGCCACTTCAAGCTGAAGCCACAGCTGGGAGGCACCAGGCTACACACAGCAGACTGAAGTCTGCCACCTGCAGCACCACTCCCTTTTCTGCCATCTTGCCAGTGACTTTCAGAAGTACCTTATGTAGCTTCTCCCTCTGTGCTGGAGGTCTGTAGATCACACTAGTGTGAATAGTGGCTCCATTCCCTGTCTCCAGGTTGGCCCACAGTACCTCTTACCCTCTCTGTATTCCCTGTGTCTCTTTCGCTTTTATGCTTTCCCTCACATAAAGCACCACACCCCTTCCTTTCTTTCCAATTTTGTACTTCCTGAACAGAATATAGCCTGGTATGGCCATGTACCATTTATAGTTTTCATTGCTGCATGACTCTGTGTAGTCCGTATGCCGTGCCCCAATGGGCTAGTTACTCCTGCCTTGCAGGCCTGGCCAAGGTTGAGGGGGTGGGTTCCTATTCCTTTTTTTTTTGTATTTCTTTTATTGCAGCAGTTTTTACACACATGTCAAGACAAGTATACAATATATTGAGGTAGATAAGTAATTATACAGCAGAATTAGGTAGTCTGCTGAATCAGTTTTCCCTAAGGAGCTAATCGGAAGTAAGCATTTTCAGGTCTCCAGATTATTTATTGTTAAATAAAGTCCATTTTCATGAAGTCCATATTATTCTGAGACTGATTAAGTCTGTCTCCTAATATTTAGATTTAGCCAGTATTTACCTTGAAGGTTAAGGCCCTTGGATATAAAATGCTAATTTAAATCATTTTAAATGTTAGGTGTTACTCTGGATAGCTCTCCCTCACTTCAACCCTCCTCTTACTTTATTTGGACTTATAATCAGTTATCCCCCAGCCAAATCAATAGATTAAGGGCAAAAGATGGGGTCCACCGATAAATGATAGAGTACCCACCTCTGCCATTTCGACATGTAAGATGGACTTCTGTTTTGCATTTTTGCATTAAGACCCTCTAGTTGGTATGAGTCAGACATAATAGATCTCCATTTTTCAACTGTTGGTATCTGTGCCGACATCCGTCGTCTGGTTATAGATTTCTTTGCTGCTAAGAGACATAACTGCAGAAGGATATTAACCCATGGAGGAGTGTGGTCTGGAAAGATCCCCAGTAGGGTCTGTTTGACTGTTAGTTCAACTGACTGACCAAACAAAGCAGTAAGTTCCATCTGTAGGGTGAGACAAGAAGGCATCAATTTGGGACAGAGCCAAAAGATGTCGCCCAGGGAAGCCCTAGGACAGTCGCAACTTCTCCAACAAACCCCATACTCATCCAGGAGGAATTTAAGGAGGACTGCTGGTGCTCAGAAGTAGCGGGAGTGGCACTTCCATGCAAACTCCCTCCATAAAGGGGATGAGGAGGTCTTCAAGGCCGACCCGTACCATGTCTCCATGGATATTTCCAAAGATAAATCTCTATTCCATTCTTGTAGAATGGAGGCAGTGGACTCTTGTTGTTTGTTTCTCAACCCCTTATAGATAGTTCCTATGATACGTGTGCCCAGGTTCCCTTGAATAGCTTCTATGAATAGTTTTAGTAAATCCGGAGTTGAGGAAGGCATTTTAACCTGGATAATCCTATTTTGCAATATGTGGTTATGGACCTGGAAGTAACGAAATAGGTCTGAAGTACGGAGATTATATTGGGACTGTAACTTTTCAAAAGGGGGAATTCCTTGAGGGGAAAGAGATTGAAAAATATGGGAAAGTCCCAATCTTCTGCAGGTGGAAAAGGTCTGATCATGTGGATAGGGACAAAGGCCTCAACTTCAGAGATTAGTTTACAGTACTCATAGATTGTATGGGTTGGATCAGACCTTCTCATGAGTTTCCATAGTATTTAAATTTGGGCCATTATGGTTGTGTGGGCTCCAGATGACACTGTTCTCTCATCAGAAGGGAACAGAATCTTCTTGATATCAAAAAGATCATTTAAATGAAACTCAATGGTTTTCCAGGGAGACTTATAGGACTCTGCCAACCACATTACTAGTACCCTAAGGTACGCCGATTTGGTGTATAATCTGAAGTCTGGGAGATTGAAACACCCTTGGGCCAAGGATAATTTAAGGATCGATAACCTTATTCTTGGACGGCCTCTACCCCAGATGAAGCCAGATATTAATCTATTCCAGGACTTGAAATAATATATTGAAGGGAAAAAAGGGATAGTCTGGATCAAATGCAGAAGCCTTGGAAGGATATTAGTTTGTATAATCTCTATTCGTTGGTGAAAGGGGAAAAAAGTCAGTGGACCATTTATCCAGATCCGACTGAATTAGTAACATAAGGGGCTCGTAATTTATTGTTTCCATGACCTCCGGATCTATGGGAACATGAAGGCCTAAGTATTTTATTTTTGTGGACAACCATTTGAAAGGATAAGCCTTGTATAAGTGTTGGGGAGGACTGAAATTAAAAGCTAAAATTTTCATCTTGGCCACATTTAACCTAAATCCTGCTATTCTTACGAACTGACTCAATATAGTCCACGTTTCAGGAATAGACACCGTCGGGGACAGTAAGGTTAACAATATATCGTCCACAAATGTACTAAGTTTATGTTCCTACTGGCCAATTGGTATACCTTCCACCGAGGTCGTAGCTCTCAGCACAGATGCCAGAGGTTTGAGATACAGTGCAAAGAGATAAGGAGATGGGGGACACCCCTGTCTCGTTCCTCTGCTCAGTTGGAGTGGGGCTGACAGGGCACCATTGACTCAGACGTAAGCCCTCGGGGACCTATACAGGTTAATTAAACAAGCTATAAATGAAGAGGGAAAATGAAAGGCCCCAAGGGTGTCCCATAGAAAAGACCACGAGACATGGTCGAAAGCCTTTTCGGCATTAAGGCTATTGAATACTATTGGGATTTTTCTGGTACGGACCTTTTCCTGTAAGACCAATGTCCTGCGGATGTTGTCCGCAGTACTCCTATTTTTGATAAAGCTGGATTGATCTGGGTGTATAATCTTTGGGATGATGAGTTTTAACCTAGAAGCCCAAATAGCTGTGAAGATTTTATAATCTACATTTAAAATAGAAATAGGGTGGTAGGATCCAGGGTCAGAAGGATCCTTTTATGGTTTAAGTATGGGGCAATTGTTGCAGAGTCCCAAGATGGAGGAGGCAGACCACCCTGGGATATCTCAATAAATAAGGAGTGTAATTTTGGGGTTAATTCTTTTATAAACATCTTATACAGTACCACTCCGATGTGTAACCATCAGGGCTTGGACAACATCCAGAATTAAGAGTTTTAATTGTCTCTGTCATTTCCAACTGAGAGATGGGAGATTCCAATGAGCAAATTTGGAGGGGGGACAGTGCTGGAAGGTTAGCTCATTTAAAAAAATGAGAAGAGTCAGGTGGAGTGGGGGACAAATTTGGGGAGTATAACTTGAGATAGTTTTATTTTATTTATTGAAATTTCGGATAACACCTTTGAGAACAAGATCATTTCATAGGTTCCATATCAGATGAACAATACATACTGGGAAAGTATGAGACAGAGAACAAACAAAACAAGGAATTATATAAGACATTACAAGAGTGAAAAGACAAAGAAGCTCTGTGCGCAAGCACTGAGCCAGTGGTTACCCCAAAGGGCATTGGCCGGGAAGCCAAGATTAAAAAAAAAAAAATACAAAATCACACATGTCCCCATAATGCAAAGCATCATGGACTGCATATCCAGATCACCACAAAATATTATGCTGGTTCAACTTTAAGCAAAAATGCATGGTGCTGAAAGGCCTCTCATACAGTCTGCAAAGGGTGCCAACAGAAGACATAGACACGTGTTTCATCCTACCAGGACTCATCAGTATGCCTCGTCTGTTTTACACCCCAGTGGAATGGACCAGCTACCCTAAGATGGTCTATCTGGGTTATGTTGTGGTGAACCAAATGAAAATGCTCAAGCACTGAGGAAATGGTTACCCCAAATGGCATTGGCTGAGAAGCCAAGATTAAAAAAAAAAAAAATACAAAATCACACATGCCCCCATAATGCAAAGCATCGTGGACTGCATATGCAAATCACCACAGAATATTATGCTGGTTCAACTTTAAGCAAAAATGCATGGTGCCGAAAGGCCTCTCACACAATCTGCAAAGAAGACATAGACACAATGCAAGAGTGTAATAACTATAGAAGTTCCAGTACATGTAGTATTGTACAATGTATGCCATGGTGCATATTTGATTAAAACCTGGAATTCAAAGGGTCATGTTAGAGGGGGTGGGGTCTTATGAAACGACCCTTTACAGGAAAATGAGAACAGACTCTGCCTAATGTCTAATAATCAACAAGGTAAGGGATGGTATCAGCCCAGGGGCCTCATCAGAGGTGAGAAGGTATGGGACAAAGCATTTTAAAGTGAGCAAGGGAGCTCAGGAGATATAACGGGGAAGGGGGGTTGGGGGAAAGCCATAGAGGGGTGAGGGGAAAGAGTGGAAAGAATCAAGGAAATGTGAAGGAGAATGATTAGCAACTTAGAAGAGTTATTTACATGCTGAGAACAGTTATGCATAAGGTCAGGATAGCATAAGGTTAGAATAAGTGCTGGTCACAAGAAGGAAGGTTATTGGAAGCAGTCACAACTGGCATCAGCAACTAGCTGTTGCTTAAGTTTAATCTTGAAGGAGCCCAAGGTGGATGCTGAAGTGATGTCATGGTGCAGCGAGTTCATCCATAGCGGGGCACGGTAGGCAAAGGACCTTTGTCCCAGAGAAGTGCGACAGTGGGGTATATTAAAAATCTGGCTAGTAGAGCTTCTGGTGCAACAACAGTTGATAGTGGGGGTGATAAGCTTTTGCACTCCTGGGGGCATTTTGCCTAAGCTTACTTTTTTGGACAGTAAACATGTTTGGTACATGAGTCTACCGTTGAATTGGAGCCAGTTAGCCTGAGCGTACATGTTGCAGGTATGGGACAGACAGGCTGAGCTTGTAAGTAGCCGGCCTGCTTTGTTGAGTGCAACTATGATGCGGTGAAGAGTTGTTTTAGTATCTGATTCATAGATTGGTAAGCTGTAATCAATAAGCGAGACAAGAGAGCTTTGAATGGCCGGGGTCAAACATTGCTTATGCCTATAAAGTAGCCCCATGCGGGTGTTAACACCCTTAGCAATGTTGTCAATATGATAGGCATAGGTCATCGTACTGTCAGTAGTAATCCCTAGATATTTAAAGAGCTGAACGAGCTCCAGGGGAGCGCTCTCTTCGTTGGCGATAGAAAGAGGGCAAGTTCTGTGCCTATTTTGGGAGCTGGAGAACAGCATAGTTTTAGTCTTGTTGTAATTCATAACTAACTTGTGCTTATGGAACCATCTTTCTATGACTACAAAATTACTCTGTAGCCTAGATTCAAGAACCTAGGGTCTGGATCACTGGTAAACAGAACAGCATCATCAGCATATAAAAGGATGTGACCCTGACAGGAGTAAGGAAGGTTGTTGAGGAAAATGCTAAATAAAAGAGGGCCCAAGATGGACCCTTGAGGAGCTCCAGATAGGACAGGTCTGCTATCTGAGAGGGTGTTACCAGTCTTCACCTGCTGCGTACAGTTGTGCAGGTAACTTTCAAACAAGGCTACGTTGTCACAAGCTAGGCCAATGGTGGTAAGCTGTTCGACCAGGAGGGCATGATTCACTGTGTCAAAAGCTTTGGTTAAATCAATGAAAGTGGCACTGACCAGGTGTCCTTGATCCATGGAGTGGTGAATAAAGCCTGTGAACTCCAGAAGGGTGGTAGTGGTGCTATGACCATTTCTGAACCCGTATTATTGCAGGCATTGTAGCTGATGTTTTTCTGAGTATTCAACCAGTTGTTCAGCCACTGTATGCTCAAGAGCTTTCGAGAGTGGGGGTCAGGATAGAGATAGGCCTGTAGTTCCCAGTAGTTGTGCGATCCCCAGACTTATGAACTGGTGTCACAGTGGCAGATTTCTGAGGAAATTGAGAGTATCTAAGTGACATGTTAATACTATATGTTAGAGGTGACAGAATTTCATCCAGCGTAAGGACTACAAACTTAAGATCCGGGGTGTCACCACTAAATCTTGATTTCCCCTAATGCCTTGAGTAGGTAATTCCTGGCTTCATGGGCTGAGAGGGTTTTGAAGTAGAGAGGAGGATGAGAAGGGTGCAGAGTCTCTTTCCTAGAGTAGTCACTTGTGAGGGGGTGAGAGAAGTAGCCAGGTGGCAGGACACCACTCAGGTCCGTAAAGGTATTATTAAAAGTGTGAGCAATAAGTTTGGGGTAGAGTGAGGGTACATCATTAATGTTAAGCACGGTAGGGGCAGATCTGAGGTCTCTCCCAGTGACCTCTTTAAGGTTAGTCCAAAATTATCTGCCATCATTCTATGTCTGAGAGAGCACTTCCTTATAATATTGATTTTTAGCTGCACAAATAGCCCTCGTGCAGTTGTTTCTAGTCGCTTTGTACCTCTGGATGTCAGCCTGGTTACACAGGGACCTAGACCTGTGCCATAGATGGTCCCTGGCATTCAGAAGCTCAAGGAGGTCCGGAGAAAACCAGGGATTACAGCAGCCTTTGATTTTATGCTTTTTATGGGGGGCGTGCTTATCACATATAGCGTTGAACTGAAGAATAGATTGGTCGAGGGCAATGTCAGCATTGTTAGTTGTGTAAACTATTGACCAGTCCTGATTACGCAGGTCAGCTTTTAGTGATTCAAGATGCCCACGGATGAGTACTCTGTTGGTAATTAGTCTAGCGGGTGGTTTAGAGATTCTGTTTGCCCAATGAAACAAGACTGGGGAGTGGTCACTGAAGGCATCTGGGAGTACGATTGTGTCCAATATATGATCAGGGTGGTTAGAGAGCACCCAGTCCAGTAAGGTACCGGTCCCAGTTTTATAGTTGATTCTAGTGGGGGACCTAACTAGCTGGGTGAGGTGAACTGCTGAAACTGCATCTTTGAAAGGGCTTGTGTCAGGAGAGAACCAATTGACACTGAAATCTCCTAACATGATAATTTGCGAATTAAGACTTAGAGCCAAAACACTCCAGGAGTGAATCAGAGCAGGAGGCCGTCTGTGTGGGAGGAATATAGATTGAAAACACAGTAAGGGTTTTATTGTGTGCACCTAGAAGCACTTTTATGGCAAGGGCTTGCATATGGTCATCAGTTTTGGACAGAGTTAGGACGAGATTTTGAAGGTTGTTTCGGAGGTGGATCGCACAACTGCCCCCACGCTTGGAGAGATGATCTTGTCTAAAAACTGTGTAGCCTGGGATGGAAATTAAAGTATCCACTACTTTTGGAGAAAGCCACGTTTCTATGACTGAGAGGATGTCTGGGTTATGTTGTAAGATCCATGCATTCAGTACGTCCATTTTGGGGAGGAGGCTGCATATATTAAGTGAGACAATTTTAAGTAACCCAGTAGATGACTGTGGGTATGCCGTAAGTTGTGGAGGGCCAGGGTTGGGGTGAATATTGCCAGAAAGCAGCAGCAACAGTAAGGCCAGTCTACACAGATATTTCTTTAACTGCTTGTTGCTGAGTTTGTGAAGCTTCCTCTGAGTTGAGCGCGCTCTACAGTTGGCTTGTAAGTTAAAGATCCCAGGGAGGAGTGCCAAAGAGGGTAGCCAGCTAGGGCTAGATAGTAATCAGAAAAAGCCTGTAAAATATGGCTATCATTGTGATGCAGTTTCCCTGTAGTAGGGTTTTTGAGCTTCAGGATAGTTGAGTGTTTCCTGGATCGAAGTCTCTGGGCTAGTTTCCTAACCCCCTTGGCCCACCTGTGGACTGTTTTTCTAAGGTAAATTAGGGACTGTTGTATTTTATTATCTATAATCTTCAGCAATACAGCCTTAGTGTCTAGGATTTGTTTTTGCAGATCTGTATCTCCATCTCTATATAAGATCTGGCAATTTAGTAATTGTTCTGACAGCATTTGATACTGAGCCTCTCTTTCCTTATTCTTTTTAGTGGTGTATGCTATAATTTCCCCTCGGATTGTTGCCTTCATCGCATCCCATTGAATCACCTCAGAGATGTCTGGGGATGCATTCTCAGTAAAAAATTGAGGAATTCTAGTTTTAATCTGACAAATGCCACCCGGCTGCACTACCTCTATTCTTATCTGCCTTCCACCTCTCCTCTCTCTGTCCCCCCCCAATCTACCTCCCCTTCTCTCCCATCCACTTAGTCTCCCTGATTTCACCCTCCTCCTTTCCCTTTCCCTTCCCCAAAGTTTCACCTTATTGTTCTTTTTTCATCTACAAGACTATGTGTTGTTCTTTTTTTTTTAATTTTATAAACTGTTATCTTTGCTTATGATTGTCTCAATTGTACCAATGATGTGGAACCTTTGTAAAAGAGCCTTGGCTCAAAGGTATTTGTAATCCTAGAACAAATAAATAAATAAAATAAATAAAATCTCCTCCTGAAATTCTTTATCTGCCAAGGTTAATGAATTCAGTCTCCATAGGGTCTTTTTCTTCTTCTCCCTACCCATATCTAACTTCAAGATCAGGGGATGGTGGTCAGATAATATTTTCAGACCTATAGAGATATCCTGGACCGATGATAAGTGTTCACAGGGTACCATAAAATAGTCTAGTCTAGAGTAAGACTTAAACCTTGATGAGTAATAGGTGTAACCATGTGCAGAGGGGGAATAAGCGTCTCCACACATCAGCAAAACCTAAGTGATCCATAGTATTTCTAAACTGTTTTGTAGTTGTAGAGTTTCTATGTCTCTGCTGGTTAGAACAATCAATGTGTGGTGATAAAGTCAAATTGAGATTGCACCCCCCCCCCCCAAGATCTACTGACCGTGAAGGAGATCCAACATAGCTGACATAAATCCCCGCAGTATTGGGAATTTTGTCAGAGGAGGGAAATATACACTGGCCAAAGTGACATTCTGGCCATATAGAATACCCTTGACTATCACATATCTACCTTGGACATCGATATGTGTTAGTAATATTTCCAAAGGAGTATTTTGAGGAATTAAAATGGCCACCCCTCTTTTTTTACCCCTCTGATGCGATGATGCCACAACCCGGTACCTGTTTCCCCAATTTAATTTAAGATGTTCAGTATTTGAAAGGTAAGTTTCTTGGAGAAAAATAAGATTTGATGTATATTTAAGATATTGCATAAGGTGGGCTCTTTTTTATGGGGTCATGGAGACCGTTAATATTTTGTGATATAATTTTAACTGGATTAACTGACAGCATATTGAATGTTTAGAATTTTAATTAGGATTTGTTTTTTCCTTAGGGTGAATGAACAGACATCAGTCCAGACCATACTCCTCCAGAGACCACGGTCCAGCTGTCTAAGAAAAGCTATCCACTGACTGCTTTTTAAAGTATACAACAATAAAGCATACTTGATAAACAAAATTCTTGACGTGTGTTCCCCCCACCCATTCCTTGCAAGAGCCCAAATTGTAAAATGTCCTGAGGAAATCTGGAAGTAGTAAAAATAAAATGTAAGCCAAAACATGTGGTCCCTGAAACATTTTGTCATAGATCCAGATATCTATAGAGAGCTATAATAAAGTTCCCCTGAACCCAAAGAAAACTGTGAGAATCCTGGACCAAATAACCCATGACTAAAACATAAAAACTGTAACTACAAGTAACCCTATTAACCATAACAAGAACTATGTACAGTGTGACTCCCAAGTGGGAGGTGCTCGTTCTGAGCTCCCTCGAAGCATCCTGTCCTGATTTCCTAAGGAAGTAGGAGAGGAATGTGGGACTCCAAAAGCAAACCCGGAAATTAAAAACCCCAGGATTAGCAGTAGAGCCCCTAATGGAATGGAGAATTTACCCCTCCAGGGTGGAACCAGTACAACTTGAGCCATTTACCAATCATTCCCCAAAGGAGGCTATCCACCCAAAGCTCTGGTACTTAGTAGGTCTCATTATCTTATGAAGTTTTTATGGAGAGGGTATGTATAGCTGGACCGAAAGAGAAATTGAGGGCAGGAGAAAATATTCAAACTTCAGATTCAAGATCCCTTAGTGGCTGCATGACAGCATGTAAAAAAGAAAAAAAAAAATAACCCTTTAATACCAAGCTACAAAAATATTCTCTATAGCCCTTCATAAAACCCTTTCCCCCTCCATAATTCGAGTATATGGGAACCAAGCCCTTCAAAGCATCCAATTCATTCAGTGAAAAAGTCCCAACAGAGTAGCAAGCCCCCAGTGGAGCAAGAAGAAGCTTAAAGCTTGAGGATACCTCCTCGAATTCACCTTAGCCAGTCAGGATCCTCTCCTAGTCTTAGAGAATCATTGTAATGAGCGCTCAGTGTTGTAGGACTGAGCACAAAAGCAAAGTCACCCCAGTCCTGAAGCCTTACAGTGATGTTTACCCATTGTCCCGTATTCGCAACCCTTGCATAAAGGGTGCCTTCCAGAAAGGACCCCCTGCAGGAGGCCAGCCCAGCCATCTTACACAGCAGGCTATGAGAGTGAGCGGAGGGGTTCCAGAGAGGCCAGGACACTACCAGAAGCAATGGCAGGAGTAGGGGACAATAGTCTCTTAGTGGTAGTCCTCTAGCCTGGGATGTACCCTGCCATCAGAGAACTGCAAGGGGTCCACATTGCAACATGCTGCCGAATTGCAACAAAAAAAATGAATTTCAGAATCTGGATTTTCTGTGTTGCCTGGACTTTTAAGAGACACCTCCCTCCCTCACCTCCGCAGCAGCCCACCTCATCCATCACCCCCCACCTCCATGGGAGAAGATCAGGCCCTAAAACAAGAAAGTAAGCATAGCTACCAGTCCTGAGGAAGAAATCAGGTAGGCATTGTAGGATTTCTGTATTGTTGTAGTCACCTCAAAATTACATCCAGTGGCATTGGTGATGTTTGAAGCTGCTTAGGACATTCTGTCTGGTTCATTTGCCCCTGACGTGATTTCACTGTCTCTGCAACCTTCTCATTAATAATTCCCCTGCTTAAGAGATCTGCTGTAGCTTCAGATGCCGAACTGTAAGTTTGCTGAACAGTTGGAAGGAAAACCATTAATTTAGCTGGATAGGGAGTGCGGAAACGTATTTTCTGAGTTTGCAGTATGGGAAAGAGTGGGCTGTAGTTCCAGTGTTGTTTTTGAGTACATGGAGCATAATCATTATCGAATAGCAAACGTTGTTGTCCCTACGTCACTTTGCCCCTTTGCCAGGCCTTTCTCAAGAGAACCTCTTTAGTTTGGTAGCTTAATAGGCGTGTAATAAAGGAGCGTGGCCTTGCTTCTGGTCAAGAGGGTTTAGGGCCGAGAGCTCTGTGGGCCCTCTCGACATCAAACTGGAAATCTGAGTCCAATTCTAACAGGCACGGTAAATAATCAGCAAAGGCCCTGGGATCATTTCCCTCTTCGTCTTCTGGGAGATCAAAAATCTGAATATTTTTCCTCCTTCCCTGGTTTTCGGCATCCTCCTGCCGTATGGACATGGCCAGTTGTTCAGCCGAAAGAGCCCTGACAGTTTCCTCAAGGTCATCAAGCTGAGTAGAATTTAGAGAGATCTGATGGTCTGCATCCACCACACGACTCTGCAAGGTACTCAATTCAGTTCTAATGTCCTTTAGTGATTCACGGACCTCGCCTCTGAAGTCCGTGATCGCTTGTAGTATGGTTTCGGAATTTGGCTCTGGAGGTTTTTTGGAGCCTTTTGCCTTCAGTGAAGAGTCCAATTTTTTTAAATCGGATCCTGGAGAAGGCCTCGTTTGTTGGTCACCATCATCAGACAGATGATCCTCTGCATCAGTTATTTCAGCAAAGGGCTGTTTTGTTAGCCATTTTCGTTGGAGGAGCACTTGTTGAAAACAATTAGGCTACAGGTAACACCTGAATTCGATGATTTAAAGCATATTTAGTGCTCTTTTATGTAGATTTAGGTGGGAGCCTCTCGATCTGCGTGCTCACCCAGGCATACCGGAACTGGAAGTCGGGCCTGGGTTCCTATTCCTGATATTAAACTGGTTCTTTCCCATAGATAACATTGCACAGTGCCTCCACCTAGAGTATACTTTTAAGTGGGCTAGAATAAAACCTGGTACAACCCCCTGAGATGCTGTATCCACCCACAATACCATAATGTCACCCCACATATGGATTAACTGCCAAAACCCCACATTTTCATATTCCTGAATTATTGACTCTCATAATATGCTCACACACAAGATTTATAAAACGATGGATAACCAACATTTATTTACAAGGGACAAAGGTTAGGATAGGGTAACTGGAAATAGAGGTTAAACAAATAGGTTGATTGGTATTTCAGATTGAGAGAAAAGCAAATCCGCTCTGGAGGAATAATGTGTGCGGAATACGAAATTGCCAAATGAATCGAACAAATACCTGCACCACACAACACTGAACCAAACTGCAGCTTTATTTACATATGTTAAAAAGAGCACCAAACACCAACATAAGCATCTGCTCTACTAAACCTCTACCAGTTTCTCAACATATGCATCATCAGGAGGCTAACACTACCCTCAAAAAAAGACCCTTAAATACATGCATACCACATATAATTTAAAGTGACAGTGCTTAATAATCTAAAGTGCAACCCATTAATACCAACTATAATAAATTAGCACTTATGTCTAAAAAACATCTAACAAATACAAAAATGTATATGTCATACAAAAAGAATCCATGTTTTCACCACAAATACAGGGTTTAATGATAGAATAATAATTCTGGAAGAGACCAGGCTGGGACCAGGGCTGGCACACTTCAGACTCCCACATCTAGGTTATGCCCCTGGCCTACCAATTGACTGATAGGCTCCAACTAGTTACAGTCCCCAAGCAGTCCATAGTAGTCCCAACAACAAAGTTCTGGTGCAGCCAATACATTTACTCTTTATAATCAGTAGCCCCACAGTTTAATAGCCATTACAGTGCCCTCTCAAATGCAGCCATTACTTAACATTTTTATACAGTCCTGCACCTGTAGCTGTCCCTGAAATACAGTGTCCCTAGGCAGCAGACAGAAAGCTCATAAATATGTATGACCTTCTATTTAATATTCATGAGCCCACAGTACGAGCGCTTCTCGGCGCTCTTTATTTACAATGTACTGAGGGCTCTCCTGTCCCTTGATTAGGTCACTGGTCCCCACTGTGCCCCTTACTGTGACCAGGACCACAGGAAAGTCATTCATTTGACCGCGGTCTTGGTCGGAAATTGGAGTATGCTTCTGCGCATGCATGGCCGCTGGCCGTGACGTGTGTGGGGGAAATGCTGGCAGCTCCACAGTTGCTCCGCAAGCCCATTGTGGCCAGAAATAAATACTGGGGCTATTCAGGGGCCCTTGGGCACATCAGGACTTGGGCCAAAGCAGCGGTGCAGATCGGGGGAGAAATGGGGGAACACCAGAAGCAGCAGGAGGCAAATGGGAGAATGGGGCAAAATAAGGTAAGCCCCACAGAAGGTTACACTGGTAATGGCCACAAAATCCGAGGTCTGCCTCTGCTGTGGTGGCCTCTAGATGCAGAATCTTATTTCTTAGACTTTTTGCATTCACACACATTGCCTTCCAAATTTTGTTTCCACTCTGATTGTTACCCCCTTTTTCCTTTCTACCCTCCCTCCTCTCTTTTTACTGCCCCCATCCCCATCCTCTTTCATTTCTACCACCCTGATTCCGTTGTTAATTGGCACCCTAAGGGATTCCTTTTCCTTCAGATTCTCCCTACTTTCTACTTCAGCCTGTGTGTGGGAGTTTCTGCCTCCCTGATTTCTTCCATCTTCCCCCCTTGGTTAGTTAAATGTTCCTTAAAGGAAGGCTGTCATGATCACAGTAGCAGGACATGATTATTGTTACCTACCAGCCGAGTGTGTCTTCCTTCTGTGGGTGTCTGCCGTGTTGTTTTCAATTTTTAAAAAAATGAACCCGAGTACTGCGCTGCCATGCTGCCGTTCGCACCCGCTATCGCCGCAACAGTCATGCAAATGAAGATGTTGCGCTCGTCCCCAAGTGCTGACTGTCCCATTCTCATTGGCTATTGCTTTTAATCCTGCGCGTTCATAATTTTCACTTCCTATTCCTTCCCGGAAGGTCAAATTTATGATGCGCGCTCCCAGTGACACACTTCCTGTTGATGCTGATCGTTCACTGTAGAGTCTGCTTCTAATTTCTGCCTGTTACCACTGCACAACATCGATCAGAATAAGGTATTGACTGTAATGTACAAGTTTGCATTGAATATTTCTGCAAGTGTGTTTTTCAATTTCGGTCATGTTCGCTTATGTTGCCTGCTGATAAATGTACCGGAGCAATGTTTCTGTACAGTGTGAGACAGTAAAGTTTGTAGTGGTTCACAAACTACCTGCACTGTTGTATGGTCCTGGGGAGATTGTGTCAGATGAACATTGTGTAGTGCTATGACTGGGTCACGAGGGTCCTGGAGTGAGGTCGGCCGCTGGATGTACTTCTTCTGTACTTCAGCAAGGTTTTTTATTCTGTAGTCAACAACGGCCTGCTTTATAATGTGAAGCAAATGGCTGTAGGGACAAAGTGGTTTAGTTGGACAGAAAATGTGCTCTTTAACTATATGCAGAATGTGGGTGTTTTGGACATAGCCTCATCCACAAGATTCTTTACTAGTACGGTGACCAAGGGGTCAGTGCTGGTGCCAATTAGGTTCCACGCCTACATGTCAGTGATAAGGAAGGGGATTAGGAGTGATATGAATGTCTTTCAACAGTATTCAAAGCTTGGTTTAGCGCTGCTTGAGGAGCAGGGGAGGGTGGTTGTTCTTACTGGATGATCTGTGGGCTCGGTAAGGTTTGTCATGCCAATGTCAAGTAACATTCACTGTGAGGAACTGCAAGGTTGTGCACCTGGGAGTCATACATGTCAGCTGTGCTTATACACAGGGCGTAGACAACATATAATTTATGTAGGGTGACAGGGATCTCTGTGTAGTGGGACAATATATGTACAAATGAACAAGTCAGACACCTGTCTGAGGGTAGCAAAATGGTGATTACCTACAGAATGGTACAACTGCTTGGCTATGCAACACCTGTACTACTGTGTTTAATTTTGCAGACAATATTTAAATAGGCGCATTACAGTCATAGACAGGGTCAAAAGGAGAGCTACACAAAATGATCCTGGGTCTGGAGCAGGGATGGACAAATTTTAAAAGTCACTGGTAGTCCAGGACAAGTGGCTTGTCTAAAAGTAGTAGTCCTTGTGCTGAAGCTGGTAGTCCGGTTAAAAAGGTGTATATTTTTAAGAAAAGTCAATTAAAGTTAAGAACAAAGTGTTTGTATGTGTTTTTTGTGTGTGTGTGTGTGTGTGTGTGTGTGTGTGTGTGTGTGTGTGTGTGTTAAATACTAATATGTTAACACTGACAGTCTGAAAATGTTTAATTTATGTTATACATCAAACAGAACAGAATGAGTGTCAGGAGAGGAGAGACTAAAGCCCCTTTTACACTGAGGCTAAATAAATCGTAGCAGTTCACCCCCTTCACTACTTTCAACACTACACCTCTCCCCCAACAACACAGCCCAAAAAACACAGTTAGGCTCCACTCTTATTTGATTTTTTTTTTTAAATAACTTTCTTTTTTTATGTGTCTTTCCCAAGCCAGCCGGCCACAGGACAGTAGTGGCAGGCCAGATTACCCCTGACTCCTCTCCACAAGTCACTTCTTAGTTCTCCAGCAACACAGCCCACACACAGTGTTTTAGGCTCCTCTTATTTTATTTTTGTAAATCTATTTTTGTTTTTTATGTGTAAGTCTTTCCCAAGCCAGCTGGCCACAGGACACTAGAAGCAGGGTTGGTCACCCCTCTTTAGTTCATGCCTTTCCACACGCTACCTCTCCCACACAAACCACAAACAGTTAGGCTTGTTCCTCTTATTTTACTTTTCCTTACTATCTTTTTTATTATTAGCTTTTTTTTCTTTTGTCTTTCCCAGGTCAATTGGCCACAGGACACTAGAGGCACTGACAGGTCACCCCCTCACTCCTTTCCATACGACAGACACCTATACCACAACAACATAGCCAGCCTGATCCCACACACAGTTAGGCTCCTCCTTTTTTATTTTATTTTTTTGAATCACATTGTCTTTATCTTTATTTGTGTTTATGTGTCTTTCCTAAGCCAGCCGGACACAGGACAGTTGAGGCAGGACACAACACTGTGTGGACAAGTCCTACACCCTTTCCTTTTAGCTCAAATTGTCAGTGCTGTAGTGTTTTGGTTGTTATCCTCCTCTGTGTTGAACTGTAATGTACAGCACTCCTTTCCTGGCCTACACCTACACAGCAAAGAAACTGCCCAACTCCCCCACGCAAAACAGATGTGATGCTGACCCCCTCTGCTGTAACTGTTCTGTACAGTACGCTCACTGACTAGTAACTACAGTATTCCCTTTTCACTGCTCAGATTTTTTCTAGTATCCAATCTCACATTGACTTCTCTCTCATTATATTATTTTCCTGTTTTGTTTTTCAATTAAACAAGTGAGCAGAGTTAAACAACTTTCTGGATGCCTGCTGGCAGCTGGTTCTTCCTGGCCCAGGTAGGGACCTCAAATTTTGTAAATCAGTATGAAGGCTGTTAGGTTGTACTCTTTTTTTTTTTTTTTTTTATAAGACTTTTCTTTTTGGTACTTGTCTGGCTCAGACTCACACAGACACCTTGATCTTATCATCAGGCCCAAAACACAGACCCCATCCTCACCTGACTGACTAGTAGCTTGCCCACTTGCCCTACCAACCATCAACAGGCTCACTAACCCAGGCTTTCACCAACCCCTTACTTTTTATTTGTGTCCCAAGAGATTTCCCCCAAAACTATTCCCCACCCCAACAACTTCCACTCCTACTACAACAAGCTTGGTAAAGAATCCCCTGGGCCCCACTAATTATTGCATCAAACTTCAGGCCACACTCCGATCGATCACAATTGCACAGTCGCACAAATAGAAACTGTACCCACACACTTATGCAGCGAAAATGGCAGGTCTCCGAAATGACCACCAACGAATGTTGTCCAGTACAACCCCCTCCCATGCAAGGATTCACAGGCAGCCACAACAACCAATTTGCCAACTCACCTGTCAGTCCTGTGGATGGCACTGCTGATTGATGACCTATTGGCTGGGTGCAGCATGAGGGCAGGAGGTGGCCCAGTCCACATTCCAGCAGGCACGGTCCTTCTGCTCCATCTCGGTGCTCTTCTTCCCTCCTTCGTAAATGTGGAGCTCCCTGTGCTGGCAACATATACCATGTGGGGTGCTGGACTCGCGGTCATGTGCATGGCGCCCACCAGAGGAACCAGCGGACTCAGTCAGAGGACATCTAGTGGCAGAAACTGATATAGCAGCTTAAAACAAAAGCCAGCCAGCCAGCTCCAATTTGGTTGTCCACGGAAAACCGATTCCAGTCAAAGTGCTTGTCTGGCAGCATTACATGGTAGCCCGGGATGTCGGGGTATGGGATTTGTCGATCCCTGGTCTGGAGGAAAGGACCTATGAGGAGAGTTTGAGGGCCATAGACATATGCACCCAACATGACAGGATGGACATGGTTGGCATGACAGAGGTGTGTATCTGCATAAAAAGGGATTAATAAGGGGGTCCTAGTTGGGGTGCTCCAAATAAAGGAGGTGGTGGCAATGACAAAGAAAGGGTGTAAGCTGTAAGGGTGCCGGCTGACACAGGAGATGATGACATCTCATTGCACTGAAACGGTGATGGATCCCTGGAATGTGGTGCCCATGGATGTGGTAGAGGCGCAGACTGTGGACAGGTTTCTTAGCTGATGTGACAGGTGCAAGGGTTATGGTAAGTTTCATCACGTCCAATGCAGAACCCAAGGGGGATGGGAGAACAGCAGCATTTGGCCTCAATGCGGGTGCTGAAAAGTGAGCTGATTCAGAAGACCATTTGGCCTGTTTGGCTGTCATGTTAGTATGTTACTAAATTTGTCATTAATGCATGTGTCTGTGAGTATGGATGCATTTTCATGACTTGTGCCTGACATGGCATCAAAATGCAACTGTCACCCTGGAAATCATGAGCTCCCACTACCATTTGCTGCACTACTGCACCCTCCTCATCCTTCCAAGCGAGCGCTGTAACACGTTACTTTTAAAATCCATGTTGGTGCTGTACTTCATCCATCCACTGACATGACTCACATCGCTGTATGAAACAAATATTTTCACTTGTGGTGTACTGGTCCCACCCTTCACTCCCATACCTCGAGTGCCATATGCAACGAATATTATTCTCACTGGTACTGTACTGTTACCTCCCTCCACCCCCGTACCCACCAATTTGCTTTGGCCAATACTTTAAAAACTGACTGTTACTGTCCCCCAACACTATGCACGCAACCCTGAACACCATAAATAAAGATCTTGATGCCGTGGTGTTCCAGCGCTACCACCGCCAACAGAGGACAAGCAGCCAACAGAGTACCACCAGCCCACCAACAACACTTTTACGGCATGCAGCAAACAAAGTCGTGACTGACTATTGCAGTACACACTCTTATGCAGCGTTCTTGCTGATGATACGGTCAACTGTCATTCTGCATTACGATGCAGAGGTATGCGGCTATGTTTGCTTCACACCACTGACAATGCTGTGGTGGCTCTCTGGTTTGTCATACTGTGTGGCTGTTGTTAACACTGGGTACCAACTCATCAAGATCTTTTTTGTAATTGTCAGGTGGATATGGGAATGGAGAGTGTGGTTACCAATACACTACCATGTAATTTTAAAATATTCAGTGCAGCGGCAGGGATAATAATATTATGTTCATACTGTACTGTGACATACGTTGGTGGGGGTGAACATACCATGACACTGCTGATTATGTCTTTCAAATTGTCAATTGGGGTAATGGCACTGGGAGGGGGCAGCCAGTGTACTTCAAGTGTTTTTGATGATTTTCTTCACATACTTCCTTCAACTTCATGAAAATTCATATGTGATGATTGTTGCTTCTTTACATTGGTAAGTGTGTCATGTCAACATTATTCAACCTATATTACAGCCCTTTGTATTCCCTTTATCACACTGTTACCTAATCATTAATTGTACTGTTATTTCTTACAGATACATGTGACATTGCCAGTGTCTCCTCAGTACTCCTTAGATTCAACGTGCGGTACAATGGCAAGTGCTGCACCAAGTGATGTTCAACAACCCCTGTCTGAGTCATCAAGTGACGAGTGTGACAGTGATACTGACAGTGACAGTGGCGCCACGGAGGTCCTGAGGGATATCATTACCCTGACTGTTGCTACCGGAATACAGCCATACCAGTTTGAGCCACGGAGACCATCAAATTCCTCACATTCAGAAGTATCCAATGCTGATGCATCCACTTCTGAAAATGATGACAGTGAATCATCCACGATTGATCGTTTAAATGATTGCAGCTGGTGTACCTGTGGACAGTGTGCATTGATGCCTACTGTACGAGAATCGGTGTGCTGCAAAGAGGTGCAACATGATCTCGAAGATGAGCTTGATGGTCTAAACTGCATATCAGAGCACCCCCAGTTTTTGATTGGTTGCCTAGATCTTTTCGTGGTACGTCTAGCACTGACAACCATCTGTGCCTGCTACAGGCATCCTCACCCACCTGATCCAGCACCCAATAGGTAAATATAACCGTTACTTAAATTACATGCCACCATTCTGACCATGTTTTATTTCATTTTTTTAACTTATTATTTTGCTCGCTATGTCCTGTCATCCCACACTCATCTTCAGCCTACTACTTACCCCTTTCTCAGTCATCCGACCAGGTCCTAAGCTGGTTACCACATGGAGCCATGTGTTTCCTTGAAGCCTACTTCTTCATACAACCCACTTGGATTGCTCTTTGTCTTTGCTATGCATCCATCAATTCCCCTACTGTTGTTGACGCAACGACCTCCTCTGGAAGGCGTTTGCATGCCTCCGCCAACCTCTGTGTGACTACATATTTTATGATATTGGCCCTGAGGTCCCCCCTATGTTCATATTGTGTCCCCTAGTTGTTCACCATATTTTTTTTTTTTTTTTTGTGTGCTACCCTGCTGTACTTTGTTGACTCACATGACAACCGGAATGATATGTCCTTACAATGCTCTGTACATACCATCTGTTTCATAAGAATGTAAACCTTCATTTTGTAGATGTTGCCTGCATTTGAAGTGCATTTGTATTTTGAAAAGCTTATGTGACGGATGTTCACAGCAAGCAGTCATCAATTCTGAATGTTTGCTTGCTCTCATTAGCGGTTGAAGTGCAGGAGGTACACAGATACAGTATAGGAATGGCACTGATGTACCCAGCTGACTCCAACCCCACCCACAACCTGCAGGGATGGACAGGCATTGTGGTGTGCGTTTTGGTCATCAACCCTAACGGTCACAACATTTCACCTCACACTACCCTGCACACACTGACAAGTGTACAGCTGTGCCCTTGTGGTGTTTGGGCTTTACACTCCCATCATTCCATAATGAAATACACTCAAATGGGTGCAGTGTACCAGAATGGTTTTAATTCTGTACAAAAACAGTCCAAGGTGCACCTTGATGCCTGTCACAGGCTGCTTGCTGGGTGTCTGGGTGTAGTGGCGTGACCTTTACTGTCGAGAAGCCCAAATCACACCCTTGACACCTGGGGTACGCAGAGGGTAGGAACGGGTTCACGCAGAGGGTCAACAGTCAACGAGGGACAGTTTTTATTTTGTGACATGTCTTTATTTCTGAAACACAATGGACTTTTGTCACAGTGGGGTGTGTTCCCAGTGTGGCACCTTTCACTTTATTTGGGTGTTGGCACTTTAGCAGATGGGTACTGTGTACCACAGTTGGACATACAGTGTTCTGGGGGGATGGTGCATGAGCAGAGGGTGATTGGGCAACCCCACGCCACAAAATACATGGTGGTGTGCTGCATGCAACCGCCACTACAGTCAACTGGGGTGACGTGTAGTCAGTTTGCATAGTGGTGATGACACGGCAGTATGCACATTGCCTACACGTTCTCAACTCTGATTGTAGCTCTTGTTGGTTTTGAACTGTACACCACTGCATCTGAACTGTTGTCATAGGCAGCTTGGACCAAGTATGGGTTACGAGAATTATGAAAACTGGCATGGTCTCACTATGTTTCTGGCACATGCGTGCAAGCAAACATAACAATGCATGGGTCAAAAATAAGGTTAGGTCTCGCAGCATTAGGTGCGTCATCACAACAGCATAAACATGACAAAAAGGAAAAAGGTAGACCACACTAAGAAGATTGCTTTCCAAACTTCATCATAACTTTCATGTGCTAATGAAGACCATTTACAGACTATATTTTACAGCAACACAAGATGTCAAGGGTTTGCGCATCGGCAAGCAGAGGACAATTGCATTGCAGATTAAAGTCACTACAAAGTTTAGCAAGAAATCTCCCAAGTGTGCATTACTTTTTTGTCTTCCAAGTACTACACAATGTTGTGCAGAAAAGGACTTGCTGCCTCAGGGAACTTTAGAACATCACAATGGCATTGTCACTTTACAGGTGAACAACACCATGTGCAGCAACTCGCCAGCAGCCGTTGTTTGGGTATGCAGTCGTGTAGTCAGTACTCAGCGGGTCAGTGACAGGATGGAGCATGTGGAGGACTGCTATGCTCTCACTGGGAGGGATCCAGGGGTTCAACGTTGTCCTCTGATCGCGTGGCTGTTGCTGGGAAACTGACATGTCTGAGGCTTGAGGTAGACCTTGGTGCAATGGGGATGCCCCAGCGAGTTCACTGTGAGACATTGAATGTATTGTAATACTGCAAAAGAAGTGTGTTTTTATTTCTAAATGATTTCTATTGTCATGTTTACCGTAGGTCCATGCGCTTGTCATCCTATATTCGGTATACGCACTGGGTGCATAACATTCTTGGACGGAAGAATCGTCGCGTTATACCAGCATGTGTCGTTACATCCATCCATGCGCAGTGGCCTGAAGCAAGTGGTGAATACAGAGGTTTCCACGACGTAGATGAGGATGATGGAGATGGGTGGTCACAGTCATTCCTGAACCAGTTCTAGCATTATACAGTTACTGTTTCACGTGACCCATGACTATTTCCATTGTTACTGTCACAATTGATTTTTTGGATAAGGTTTACATTTTGTTACATGTACGAGCTATTATTGTCACTGACATTATGGAATATCTTAGTTATACAGGAATCGGTTGTTGTTTCTCAGTAAACTTATGCCATCATGTAATTTGGGTTTGTGAGCAATACAAAGGTAATCGGATGTTTCAGCTAACACAAAATCAGCTAACTTCACTGTTCTTTACCTACTCCATGTCAACCATGCATGTGGTGTGTGCGTATTTTTGAAATGCTCATCAAAATGTCATGATCCACAACCATCCAACCGTCGCCGCTTGTGTACTGTCCACAGTCTACATGGGGTGCCGATGATCAGCGAGTAAATCCCCAAACCCACCACCCAGGATAGGACAGCTGTCCATAAAGGAAAGCTGTCCTAAACAGTGAGGGCAATCACCTGGGCTGCAAAAACGCCCGATTAGAACAACCTACATTGTTTAAAATAATTGCAGCTAACTTTTCTCGACTTATTAAGCTTTTTAATGTTGCTCCTGGATGCGCCATGTCAAAAGTGCCGCCGCTCCGGAACATGGAGTGTGCCACTGGCATCCTGTCCTGTGCCGGAAAGGATCTAAAAATGACGAGCGAGGCGTATCTAGATGGGATTAAAAGAAACATCATGGCATGTAGAGGTATGTCAACTGAACCTCTACATCCAATTCCCGGTGAAAACGGAGCCATGTAATGTACTTAAAATCATTATTGAAGTTGTAGCCCCGAGTTCGGTCATGCGCAGTACCACCAGTGCCAGGGGCACACTCCATCTTCCGGTGTGGCGGAACTTTTGACATGGCGCATCCAGGAGCAACATTAAAAAGCTTAATAACTTGAGAAAGGTTAGCTGCAATTATTTTAAACCACGTAGGTTGTTTTAATCAGGCATTTTTGCAGCCCTGGTGATTGCCCCCACTGTTTAGGACAGCTTTCCTTTAAGACGCTCGATCCTACCCTCCCCCTGACCATCCCCTGGTCACCAGCCTTGTTTTAGGTAAGGCGTCACTAACTCAGCCACATGCGCCACTGATGAAACCATACGGGTAAGCCTTTGAAAGGACAGCTGTCTTCATCATGCCCTCCAGCACCAGCCAAGCTTACCCTCTGGTCATGTTCTTCATGCATGTTGCTCTGTTTTTCTTGTGATGCACCAAACATTAATGTAAGTTATTAGAAGTTGGAACATGGATGTGTGGTGCATGCATGGGTGGCCTCCATTACCTGTACATGTGCTGCGACACACTGCTCACTTCATACTTTACAGATAATGGATACTCTCCTACACAACTACACAGACTGTTTTAAATTTACCATTATGTATGTGTATGTGCCCAAAGGATGCCGAAACATATATTACAACCTTCACAGGACAGTAACATTGCCTTTAGTGTGACTGTGCGATCGGGACAGCTTTCCTGTATTGTGTCTCGTGACGTTGTGTTGTTCTTGCGGTGCAGAACCCATTATTGTAAAGTTTCAAATGAATGTTGAGTTATATTATCTGTGAACATTTGGCAATGCATTGCATGCTTCCACTCAAGGAAGCGTTGCATCGACAGAACTTGACCGATAATGCAGAGGTTACATTAATTGTGTAGGAGTGGGGGGCATCCGATGGGCGTCACATATGAATGAAATGTGCATCATGCATCATAATTTGTCAATTACCGTTGTCAATTACCAGTACACAATGCATGTCTGTGTTAATAATCACTTCATTTTTTCAACACTGAGCAGAAGCAAATATTAGTATCCTTTTGTGGGGGGGGGCATCACAGAGCACAGTGTAAGCAACCAGTACAATGGTAGCCCACTGCATAATGTTGACATCAGACTAAAAAGTTAATGATGCACATTGATTCAGTAATTATTTGCTTGTTCAGCACCAACTGGTGTCTGTGGAAGTATTTGTACTGTTGCGAATATTAACAACTGTCACTGTATGGCAACTTAACACATTTTATATGTCATGATAATACCTTTTGTCTGCTTCTCCACAAACGTGGACCATCTTACAAGTGCAATAACCCACTCCAGGGTGTGCGTTTATCGTGGAGTAATGAACACCCTGTGTGCTGTGAGGACATTCAGCCTGTGTACTCATGCATGACTATGCACTCAAGGGCCCAGATTTTCAAAAGGGTTGCGCATGGCACAACCGTGTTGCGCCATGCACTACCCACCGATGTGCCCCGCTGCGATACATAAAATGGAAAAGTGTGCCACACAAATACCGAGGTGCCGGGGTGCATCAGTAATGTATGCAGGCACAGGTAGGGGGGCGTGCCCATGCATAAACTGCACAGCACCATATTCAGCCTGGGCATGCCGAGTTATGTAGGCGCAATCCCTACCTGTGCCTGCACAAAGTTACGCCTGAAAAAAAACAGGAACAAGTCGAGGGCCACCCACAGGTGAGCTGCCGATTGCAGGGCGCAACACAGCAGCTGCCACCTGTGGTGGCCATCGGCTGTTCCCGTAGCCTATCTGGACGGCTAGTACAGTATGGGCTGCACACCCATTAGCTCATGCTCTGAACCAATGGGTGTGCAGCCCTACCAAGCTGTCAGTTCGGCGGTGTGGCGGCGCAGGCGGGTGGGGTACCCAGCACGCCGGCTGGCGGGTGGGGGAGTGGTGGCAGGCTCAGTGGGCAGGTGGGTGGGGGTACAGTAGATCAACAGGGATTTCGGACTGGGGGTGAGAATGCTGCCCTTGATGGGGCTACATGCTGTCCACTGTACCACTGGGGATATTGGACTTGGGGGGAGGTTCAGTTATGCCTGCGATCGGGCTAATCGCGGTGCACTGGACCACCAGGGATAGGACACCTTCTTTGTCCCTTACGGGACGTCCCGCGATCGGGCTGCAGGGGGAGTTGTTCCCCAATGGCTGCTGCCTGGCATGGCGCCATGCGCAAGTCGTCGGGGATCAGCGCAACTGCAGGCTAATGGCATGCAAATGGGGCCATAATCAGATTTAAATGGCCCCATGCCCTGTATATACTATGGCTCCATTTGCATGCCCCCCTTTGAATATCGCAGGTGCTGTGCATGGCGCAATGGCACTTGCACCACCGCATTTCAATGCTCCACTCTGACCACTTGTGCTGGCGCAGTTCCACTGTGCCATGCACAGTGTGGGTGGCCAGGGTGCAATATTCAAAGCACTTGCGCCATAGCGCAACTATGTTGAATATCGCTCTGGCCACACCCCTGCGCAACAAATTTGAGCAGCGCACAGGCTTGCGCCACAGCCTGGCGCAGTTTGAATATCTGGGACAAGGTGTTCATTAATCCCCAACTGATGCACACCCTGGAGTGGGTTACTGATTGCTAGACCACGTGGTGAAGCAGTACTGAAAAGTCGCATAATAGTATGGTAATAAAATGTAGGCCATGAACGTACATACATGGCTTTTCTCCTAACCATAGGATGATAATGTAACGCTTGCAGCAAAACATTGTACTGTCACTGTTTGTAATTGCAGATATATGCCAAAGTCATAGTGAAAAAACATTTGTACAAGTAGTAACTGAGATCTGTCTCTGAAGGAGGTCACATTTTAATGGATAGAAGCACTGTAATTGTTCATACGGTAATGCACAGTTCCTGTCATTTGTAACAGAATAATAATACACTTTCAGCAACTTGTTATGCATAATGTCATGGATGACTGTGTAAAAGAAATGTGACAGAAACATTTGAAGGCACATTAAACAACTGTGAAATAACAATTGGTAACAATCACTGATTCTGCTTTTTTATTTACTGTTGAACCAGTGTTTGGGTAAAGGTGCACATCTTTTCTCACATTACTTGTTCAGTGTCACCAGTTGAGTCTCTGTATATTGCTTTAGTACTGTAACACTGTCAGTCTTAACACCTACAAACTATGGTGCTTCAGGATGAGGGGCGGACTAAAAGGGGTCAGTAGCAGGCAGAAGCAGTGACCATGGATGTTCTTTACTTGCACTTCTAAAAGGCCTTTGGTTCTGTGCCTCATGGGTGGCTTTGGGGTAAAGCGAAGTGCTATGGGGGTATGGGCAAAAATTATGATTTGGATTACAAGTGGGGTCAGTGGGAGGCTGCAACTGGTGGTGGTGAGAGGAGCGGACAGCTGTCAACAGCAAGGCCAGTGACTAGTGTGGTGCCACCGGGATCTGTGTTGGGCCCGGAACTGCTTTTGCTTTTAATATCATCCCATTTCACATGTGGTGGTGATCAATTTAAGTCTTTTTGATGACGACAGCAGAATTGCATCAGTGGTGAATGAGGAGGGGGGATGGAAGCAGTTGCAGGGTGTCTTAAGCAACCCAGCGGAGGGGTCAGAGAGGTGGCAGCTGCGGTTCATTACAAAGAATTGTGAGGTAATGCACTCTGCGCTGAAGAACCCAATGAGACAATACTGGCTGGAATGTGTTATGGTTGGGATCACTGAGGAGGAGAAGGACATAGGGGTACTGATAACAGTGACCATGGACAACAATGCACAATGCAGGACAACGGCTGCAAAACCAAATGAAATACTGTGTTTCACAGTGAGGGGGTTTTCAGCCAGGTGAAGGTAGGTGATGTTGCAGCACTACAGGTCGCCGATAAGGCCGCACTTACATTATTGTGCTCAGTTCTGAACGGCATACCTAATACATATTATCAGCAAACTGGAGGTGGTGTGGAACAGGGCCACAAACATGTTATGTGTCATGGAAGGGGCAGAGTCTGACAGCAGGCAGAGACATTGGAATATGCACACACTGGAGGATGGAAGGGACAGCGGTGACATGATAGAGACAGTTGAGTACATGAGTGGTAATCAATAAGGATGGGCAAGATGGTGTCTATATTAAGTAGGGGGAGGGTCAACAGGGATCATGTGACTAAGGTGGTACAACCTGTCGGATCCGTTCTCAGATTTATGTGACTTGTGCTTGTAAGCCATGTCTGCACCAAAGGAATGGTGTAAGGCAGCCGTGAGGACATCACGATATCTGCGGGTGCCTACAGATGTCAAAATAGTGGAGCGCCACATTGCTCACGCATTGACAGCATGCAGTGCCACACGATTCTTGTGTGAGCATGAAAAGCGATTCAGTATGAGTCACTCTGTGGCTTACTTACAATTATGTGCCAAGTTTTGCATGGCACGTACTGGGCGCACTTTATTGGTGGACAGCAGTATCACTGCCATCCTCGTTTCACTGTGTTTCAATCATGCTTCTGCAAAGTGGTGTTACTTTTTGGGTATACCAGGATAACTTCAAGGCTACCATTTGGTGAGCAGATGTTCTGCTGATCATTGCTACTTTAGGATACAGTGTGATGAAAGCAATATCATGCAGCTGTGCAACACTTATCTCGACAGATGTGGGTTGCCCAGTTGCGCAATGCTGTATTTTTGGGTACTGGGTAATTATGTGTACTTCTTTAAGCAACCGTCTACGGTTCTTCTCAGTATTACCATGTGATAGACATCAGCATCACAAACAGTGACATGCCATGATACTACACAACAGCAAACAGTTGATCAGATATGTGTTTCTATGACTTTTCATTGCTTTCACCATCAAAACCTCACAAGCCACAACAGTCCTTTGTCAGAATTGTATGTCACTGAACACAGACTCAGGATACCTCGCAAGATTGACGTTCACCAAACTGATAATGAAATGTAACATTTTGTACAGTAGAATGAACATACTGTACATGTATGTACAATATTAATTGTGATATAAATTTGAACTTTGAGAATTTCCTGCCACACACACACACACACTTCAGAACTTGAATGTGTATTACCGCTGGTTTGAAAAATGGGAATAATGATGCTGAAGCAATTCTTCCTTCTGCGGACGTGGCACTGGAGCAATGTTGTTTGGTAGTTCCGGTTTCTCTGCAATGGGCAAGTCACGTATCCCCAGTCTTTAATCTGATGACATCATTCAGCATGGTGTCCAGAAAGTCATAATTTTTTGCACTCATACACAGGACGGGTAATCCATTGCTTCGTAACCTTAGAAAACACAACTTCATGCCTCTCACTTCCTTTATTCAGACCGACAGAGCATTTTGCCACTGCTCTGTTACAGTTTGCTGAGTAGTCTAGCATGGCAAGTTGAGTTCTGGCCAGCATGCCATCACATGAGAAGTGCTGCCGCTTTGAACAGTACTTGTTTAACAGGGAGTGGAATACTTCCAACTGCCCAGTATGGCAGAACTCGGTGACCTTCCCAATATCCTTCAGCAAACAGGTATCCATCACGACACCTTTAAGTGCCTCATATGCAGGGGTTCCCTTCTGCAGCCAGCATGTTTCCTTTGCGGCTTCCTCATCAAGGGTTCCATGCTCGCAAGACCGAAACACCAATCCGACCACCCAAGTATGTGTATTTGTGCTGTGCTCTAGGACGGACACCCATTTTTCGCTCAATAATGCTGCATTACCTTTGCAAGTCGATCAACACCACCGAAAGTGGTTTACTATTGATCTTGTCCATGACAGCAGATCCTGGCAGTGACGCTGTTTACCCTTGGCCACCAATTTCTTAATAATCGACTTGGCAACATGCCAGACATCGTATTGATGTGATATGCCAGGGAAAACAACACCTTTCGACATCAATGCAGCAATTTGTGGATGTCTGTCTGTCACAATTGTGTCAATGTTAACACCGGCATCAGTGATGTTCGTGACCGCTCTTACAAACCCCTCCTTTTCCATGCAATTTGAATTTGGCACCTCAGTTACCTGGATCAACTCAGACTGAAGAATGTGGTTATTGGACATATCCATCAAAGTGTATGTACAGTACTTGGCGTTGTGACCTGGGGGAGTCACAACGACCATCACCAATGACTGTCAAGGTACACCCACTGACTAGTGCTATGTTTCTTGCTCTCTGTGTAAACCATGAGAAATGTACTATGGGGAACAGGTACCGACGTTGTATGCGGTGGTATTGTGACTCTGACATGAATGGCATGTGCATGCACTTGAAGAACTCCGCTATATGAGTAAAAGTGTTTCCCGTGAACAAAACAGCAGAACTAAATAGCAGATTTTCCGCACTCATTTTGTCAATGAGTGGGTGGGATCTCCAGGTGAATGAGTGTAACTTAGCACACGTAAACTCTGCAACAAACATTGTGCCTCTTATGTACGATTTAGTAATCATCAGTGGCATTCTACAAATGTGGCACACTATCATTTCAAACAGCAGAAACAATTGTGTCTTGAACACTAATAACTTCTGCTCTGTTGCGAGATTGCTGTCAGATGTGTGTTCAACATGACAGTCTTCATCTTCTGAAGTCGCAGTTATGTTGATGTCACTGTCTGGCAAGAAAAGGGAGACATCATGATCAGTTGTAGTGCTGATGTCAGTATGGACATGTCTGTGGTGTCATCAGTGTCAGTAATACCGGTTTTCTTCACAGGTGACGATGCTGAGATAGGTGGGTTTGAAAATGTTGGCTCACTGACAGTGGAACGTGAGTACCTATGATCTTTAAATACACTTTCAGAAGATTCAGGCCACTGGCAGGCAAAGTCACATGTTGTAGGCTGACATTGAATTCCCACAGCTGATGTTTCACAGCTGCGATTCATGGTGTTGCTGTATTGCAGTGATGTGTAGTCACACTGTTCCATAATGCCAGCATTTGAGTCTTGAACTGTGTACATGTCAATACTTGTAGTGGTTCCCACATGAACAGGTGTTACTGATGTGTCCATGTCAGTATTGTCATGGGTTGCTGAATCTGTACATCTCACCTGTTGAAGCAATACACATGTGTTCATTATGGAATGTTACAATGTGTATTGTACATCATTGCAAATGGAACACAGAACATGTACTTTTCTTACCGTTATGCATTTCGTAGTGGTGTGGACACAACTCATGGTTGCTCGTTGGTTGAACTTAGATGGGATTACCTCTGGTTTCAGTTTTTTTATGTTCATGGAACCTGTTTGTGTGAATACAGTACAGAACAGAAACCTTAGAGAGTCATGCAACAGACATGTATGACATGTATAAAGAAGCATTCATAAGTGCAGCAGTTGTCACATTAGCTACATGCAATGACAGCTTGACAGTGCGTGCAACACTGAATAACACAGTTTTGCCTTTAACATGCATTTGTAGTGTTATGATTGCACGTCCGCTATCTGTGATCTGTGTATCGCCTGCCATCATGTCAAACATTTTGTACTGAATGCATGCAATGGAACATTGTCATCATGCAATGTAAATTCAAATCAAAGAAGTTTTTGGTGTAATTACTTAACTTTGTATTATGAGTCAGAAGAATGAAAAGTTCAGATTTCAGTTGCAACAGCAATGCAAGAGGTAGAATGCTTGATGTCCGTTGTCGTATGTATTTGATGGCGTGTCCAGAAAGTGTTTATCTCGGTTACTGTTTTATTTATTTATGACTTTCTTGACTGTGCATCTTCAGTGATGATGGTGTCCTTTTTCAGGCACAAACAATGCCACATAAGGCGGCACGGCGTACAAACATCAAAATCAGTAGCATAAAAGTATGTCATACATACTGAGCAGTCACAGTTGTTACATTTGGCAAAACATTGTGGCAGTACTTGAGGCACAAAAAATAAGTAAGGAAACTATGGTTCATGGTGGCACAGTTTCAGTATGTAACAGAAACCGGAGCAACAGTCAATTAATGTCAAATATGTATGTGACAATCAATGAAACTGTACAGTACACGGTCAAAGCAGGGTTGCACTGTGAAGTACCCATGTGTATTTTACAGTGCACGGTGCTGCGTGAAGAAAGGAGACAGCAGGGGGAAGTCGCAGTCACTGTTGTATGGCAGTAATACTTTTGTCATGCTGAATAAGGAGTTACAGGAATACATGGGACCACAGTACTCCAGCATTGCTAGCAGGTTTCCCTGGATGATGGCATGGCGAGTCTCAGGAGTGAGGTATTGCTGGTTTGTGTAGGTAGCAACTATTTTGGGGCGAAATGTGAGAACCAGGGAGCCCCTAAGTCAGATTGGCAGCATGAAGTTGATCCCCAAGGTCAGAGTGAGACCCAGTAGTGGCTTGCATGCTGGTTGTGAGTGTTTTTGGCTAGGACTGCCTTATGGTACATGATACCTTGGGTCACAGTGCCTGCTGCAAGTGTACCCGGGTCACATTGACAGTGTCAAGCTGCCAGCCAGGGTCAGAGTGACACCCTTGAGACTGTTCCCTGTGTCACACATAGTGGTGTTAGTTATGCACAAAGATGTTTGGCAAGACATTGTATGTGCGGGCAGTGGGAACATAGAATCAAAACTGTACTGCTACTGAATGACACCAAAAAAGGACACCGTTGAAAGGAGTGAGATGACAGCACAAGGGTAACATCACATTGCAGACAATGTCTACGTTTTCACAATACACATCCACTATTATAGGCTGCCGGGGAGTGGAAATCATGTGTGGATAAAAACTGCACAAATAAGAGGTCAGGTGAAATACTGTGCACTACTGCTGCCTAGCATAAATAGTGTGACAGGGAACTCAGTGTCTGAACAGATACGATTGTGCAATGCCACTCTACAATGGGAATCATAACAGCCTCTGTGTATATAAATTCATTTAAAGTACTCAGCTTATCATTAGCGACAGATCAGCGACAAAAGGTGGGGGGGCCACTTCAAAGCAACAGCAACAATCTAAACAAAAATCAGTGTAAATGAAAATTCACAGAAATGAATGTAACATTCATTGCTGAGCAATCATTACTTGAACATATATACCTGTATTGAAGTAATCTGCTGCTGTAAAATGGTCTGAGCACACCACACTGTGCTTCTTTGGCTTGAAGGTGTCAACAGTAATATCAGGATGATTCAGTGCAATGATCCACTGAGTTCTGAAGGGATCAATGCTGGGGAAATGATGGTAGCTGACTTTATGCACTAATTTTGTTTTCCCCGATGTATTTGAACACCCAATTGCCATACAGGTAGGCATCCTTAAGAATAACTTCACTTATTAAAAGCACTTGCGATTGCTACCCAGGGATTTAAAAAATAAAAGCAGGGAACACAAAAGTTATTCAGTGAAGCACTTTTTAACTGCAGGTACTGTGGTCACTAATAAATCGACAGGCAGGCGACTAGAAACGCGGGACTGTATGAGCGGGAGATACAAAGGTGTGATACGAGCATCATGCAAGCGTGCGCCTCAGTGCCCAAAGTGGGTGCACGCTCATCACCCAGGAGTGAGCAAAACTGTGTCTTCCAGTGCGGCTGACAGTGGAAAATGGCAAACAAACATCGCAGCAGCACTTCGGGGCATATCACAAAGTTCCTTGAAAAAAGCTTGAAAAGGTCAGTACAATTTCAATTTAGACTTAGCGACTATGCAGAACAATGCAAGCTGCATTAAGCGGCGCATTGACTGCACTTTTGGACAGCCTTCCTTTAAAGTAACATTTCAACCATACACTTACAACAGTGGTTCTCCTCTCAGATGGATGCAGGCCATCACCCCTGTATAGGCCCTTATCTCTCCAGGTGGATTCCCAGTGTAGCTGAACCCCTCTTCTCTGCACCATTCCTTCAACCATCATTTGAAGGTCCTGGTGCAGAGAGCCCAGTCCTCCCCTCTGTCATAGACATGCAGCACCTCTGCAAAAGTCACTGAGTGTGCTACCTGTCTAATACCCTTTCCCAGCTCCTTAAACTCCCCCTGCACTATTCCAGACCCATCAATAGCCATGTCATTAGTCCGTAGGTGGACAGTGACATCCAGCTCTCCCTTCTGATCTGCAGCCCTAGTGATCCTCAGGATCTGCTTCCCATCCCTCCAGGCTGTGGTGCCATGTAGGAACCTAACCTTCCTCTCCCCCTCTTCCTATTGCTAAATCTGTCCCTCTTACAATCAAGTCCCCCACCACAAGTTGCTTCCTCCTCCTCTGGATCCCCTTCCACTCTCCTTGGAGTCTCCACTATGGAGAATCCCCATATCCTCCCTGGTCACTGCCATGGGTGCCTCCTCCCAGCTGTCCCACCTCACCAGAGAGGCATAGGAATTACAGAATGTACCAACTGAGGAATGTGCCTCTGACCTACCACCCCCACCCTTCCAGAGCGCACCATAGTCTAGCCGTTCCTCCTCTCTGGCATACTCTGAGGTAACGGTGACAAACTTGGTGGGTGAAAAGGTCCCCCCAAATCAGATCCAACTCAGCCTGGAGTCTAGCACCCTCCTCCCTTGACCCAGAGAGATGCATAGAGATGGGGCAGTACTGCAGTCTCCAGAAGGTCTCCCTGAAAACTGCCGCCCCACAGCCACTGCAGCGCACCACCCCCAACATTCCCTGCTTTCTCTGTGTTACTTGGAAATACATTTGTACCCTTACTCCTGATATGGTGTTTCTAGTTAACCCTTTTGTTTGCTTGCCCCTTTGTACCTTTACCCTAGACAGGGTTTTTCCCTTCTACCACTCTCAACAAGTAGCTTCCTTTTCTTTTTTCTGAAGAGTTGTCACCTGTGGTTGATGTGAATGTTGAAGTCATCAGTATTCTAACCCCATTTATATTTCTTTTCTTTAGTGCTTTTCCTAAAGACTGCTCTAAGTGCAACACAGCTCAAAGCGTATTCAGTAGTAATCCTTTATAATTAAGTCATGTGGCTGAGTGGGAGCTGGAAGCGTGCTCAAATAAACAGGTTTTCAGTAACTTGTTAAAATGCTTGTGTAATCTCAATAGGGGTTAAGGTACACAGAACAAGAGCTTTGTAACTAAAACCCTGCTTCTGATAGTTTTAATTGGAATTAATTGTACCAAATAATACTGTGTGTCTTAGTGTGTGTGTACACTGGTGATGAAAAAGAGGAGAGACAAATAAGGAGGTACAGTATGTGTGAATTAGAGACACACTCAGGGGAGGTGGCCCAGGAATAAAGGACAGGGTACAGAAAGAATCCTGTGAGCAGTACATAAGGTGGTCATTATGGGCTTGAGGGAGCCAAGAGCGAAGTGGGTCTTGGGGCAGACACCACTTATGAATTAAATCAAGTAATGCAAGACAGAGAGGAAACTGGGAGGTAGCAATTAGCAAAAGACTTGGAGAACGAGTAGACATTGTAGGCATGTTGATGCAAAAGCTGTAGAACAAGTTGGGAGACGATGTAAATGCATACTTTCAAAACAAGTTAGGTGACAAATGCAAAAACCTGTAAATGATGCAGTTTCCTATAGCAGGACTGTGTGATAACCAATGCAGTCAACAGGCAGTGTACGAGCATAATTATTCAGTATTACAAATGGTGGAAACCTGCAGGGACAAGGTTTGGGTAATAAAACTGAATGTGTGACTCAGTTCCAGAAAATAAAAAGCGGAGACAGATTTGTTGTTTTAAAAGTAAGAACAATTTTCTTTTTCTGTATAGCTTTTTGCTCCCCCGTTACCACCTCCGCCTTACTTGGCAATGGGGGAGACATTAGTTTTCTTGTTTACTCCCTGCTAACCTGGGATCCTGAATCACGGTCACACATGCTTGTGCTCCGCGGCCTCAGTAATAACCCTCTCCTCCCACCCCTGGCCTAGTGCCCAGGTTCCTGTGGCTTGCGGCTGACACCTAGCCTCCACTGGGAGGCAGCTAAGAGCTGAGGAACCTATTTGTCCCTCCCCGGAGAGGAGAGCTGCCTTGCGGCCGCTTGATCCAGCTCCACACCCTCCCCCGGTCGATCCCTGATGACCTGAGCTGGCTCCCAAACTCGGGTTGCCAGCATAGCGTGAGGTGTAGTGTCCAGCACCTCAACCCTCAGCACCACCGGGCCTGCTCTAGTAAGAACTAAATTTAACATGAGTTGGCTGTTGGCTGGGCTAAGTACTAGTTTCAGCTGTATGTATAATGAGAATTGTATATGCCAGCCTTGCCCCCATCTCTCAAGGCATGTGGCTTCATCTTCTCATGACCAGAGGCCAGTTTACATGGCTGCATTTGTAATGCAGCTACCCGAACTCCCAGATTGCTGTGGTGCAAATGCAGTCATGTGGACACTTACCCTGTTGCAGTAAACTGTGCCTATTGCCAAGCCGCTGCAGAGTTGAGAACATGTTCTGGAGCGAGTTGTGTGGGCAGCCATGTGGACGAGCCGGATCACTCATTCTCAGCATCCTCGTCTGCCCTCCCATGATGCTGTCGGCCAGTATCCAGAGGTTTGGTGGTAAGTCTGACTCACTGCTGGAGACAGTAAGAGACTGACTTCTAGTTCAAGCCTCCCGTTAGATCTCATTCCATGGCTCTGTGCAACACCTGTTTATCAGCAGTAAGGGCCGCACACTGAAGTGTAGGGCTGTTCCCAATGTGCACTTTGTGTGCAAAAACATTTTGGTTTACTTAATGTTTACTGTAGTATAGTCAATTGTATCAGTCTTATTTTGCTTAGTTGTAGGCTGATATCTTCTGTTTCTACAAATCTCTGAATCCCCTGCAGCTGACTTCAGAGCAGTAGGAGATTCAATAGCCTGCCGTGCATGTTAGAATTTATATAAGCTCTGATCATTTGTTCATTGGTCCTGCTGTCCTCCCTGGACTAAACGCAGTGGTCTAAGGCTCTGAGCTGCAAATCTGGTGAAATCCAGCAGACCAGACCTGGGTTTGAATCCCACAGCTTCCACTTGCATACTGTGTGACCCTGAGCAAGTCACTTAACCTCCTTGTGCTCCCAGGTCGCTCCTGTAAAAAAGCTTTCAGCTTAGTGTGCTATACCTGGTTAAAAACAACTAAATAAAAATAAAATTAAAAAAAAGTACAGTCACAAAGGACTGTACTTAGCCCCTGGAGAAAAGCAGACCTGGAAAACATCTGACTGGAGATTATAAATGCTGTAACCTGCACTGCAGGCTATTGAATATACCGCTGCTGCCTACTGCTCTGATGTCAGCTGCAGGGGATTATAGGATTTGTAGTAACAGAAGGTGTTAGCCTAGAACTAAGCAAAATTAGCCTGATGCAGTCTAGTAAGTAAACCATGATTTTGCAAAGTACACAATGGGACCAACCCCACACTTGAGTTTGTGGGCCCTTTGTGCTCACTGTTCCCCTTTAAGAATGGGGCACAGTAAATGCTGCTGAGTAAACTGAGCTTTGCAGCTGTCGTTTTGATATCAGATGATATGTATATTGCCAACTGTCTGTTGCTCAGAAGAAGGGGTCACCATCTCAGCTGTGTAAAGGAAAACATTTTGGTATTTGGGTATCAAATCAGTTCAGATCGCCAGCACATCCTGTATTAATGGAAGGCATGGCAGTGAGAGGTAATGACCTTAGCAGTCCATGCATCATCTGACACAGCACTGCTGACATCACTAGCAGCTGCCCATCCCCCAGATTCATGGCCTCTCTTGAGCACGATTTGCACTGGCACTGAGATGGGTCATATGAACACGACAATGCATTGACGCAGGAGGTGGGGGCAGTACTGGAGTGAACCATAAGAAGGACCAGTGTGGCTGTGTAAATACAGCTTAAGATGAGGCTTGGGTCTCTTAACCTTTGGGGGAGGGGCCTGGATTTGGGTATTATAAACTCGGCGAATAATTAGCCACCACTTTGGGAAGCTCCTTGAAATACCTATGATACTTAGGATGTTGTCCCCCCCTTCAGAAAATAGTATATTTTAACAGACCCACACAGTCCCACCTCTCAATGCAGTAATACAGTATCCATGAAATAAATAGTACACAGGAAGGCAGCAACAAGGATCTAAAAAAGGAAAAGGCTAGGTTAATGTTCAGTAAACAATACAGCTGGCAGTCTCTCCAGTATCCCCTTCACCCACAGAAAGTCCTACAGTGTCTTTCAAATTGACTGATATACCAGTTATCATCCCTGTAGTCCTGGGGAGTTTACTTAACTGTTACTGTGTACCACAGTTGTAAAATAGTTGTAGCCCCAACACTTACAGTAGATGCGGTACAGTATATTGCAGGGCCTAGTCCCTGTGGAGGTACTCATGGTTAGCAACACTCAGAAACCACAGAAGGCCATGGATGGTGGTCTCCCTGATGTGCTGCAGCTGCTGTTCGCATGCTGGCCCTCTGCAGTGTGTCACGGGGTCACTGCAGCATGACGGACTTGCGTGAATGAGCTGTGGTCGAGCAACGCCTTTCTCTGTGATGGCTTCATCCTGCGTGGAGACTTTGTTCTTTATCCCTTATTGGGGACTTTATTCCTCCTCTTCTGCTCTGCATGGGTGCTTCCTTTATTTCATACAGCTTTTTCTACGCTCCCCTGCACTACCCAGGGATATATATATAAAAAAAGGAAACAAGAGGCGCACACACACCACATATGCAAATAAAATTTATTGGTGCCAAAAATGGAGCACAGGTCAGGAGCCCCTGTGTATCACCATAGTATGTGGTTTCCTCTCTTATTTTATCTCCAGTACACAGGGATATGTGCTGTATTCAAGGATATGTCCTGTTCAGGCACTGCTGCTGTTATTTGGGTGGTGGTGCTGGTGAGGGAGTTCACTGTTTTTTTTTCTCCCTTAACCCTCCATCCTTCCCATGGTGTGGGCATAGCCTCTGTTGCCCTCATATGTACATAATGCCCCTGTGATGGGAGAAGGCTCCATGGCCCAGTCATGGTGTTGCTGAGGTGCTGGAACCCCCCCACCAACTCTCCCCAGCTGAGGCACTCTGTCTCACTTCAGTTACCTATGTCTGGCCTGCCTCCTGAAGTGGCAATCCGGGTTTGCTCCCAAACTTGGGTCTCCAGCATGGCAGTGTGACACGCTGCTGCTAGGGTATTGGGGCAGACCCCTGCATGGGGACTTCCTTAATCAGATGGCTGATGACTGGGGTCAGTCACTTTTACATGGTCTCCTTCCTCTCTTTGGATTGGCTCCTGCTGGAACACACTCTCTGCAGACATTGGCCCCAGTCAGAATCAATCTCTGGCTGTTTGGAAAAATACAGTATGGGTACTATGCTCCCTTCATCAGAGTGTGGGTATATAGACTCTTGAGGTCCAAGGGACCCCCCCCCAGTTCACTTTACAGCTGGGCCAGGTACCAACACATGTTGGTGTAACCCCCCTACAACTGGGGGTTCCCAAAAGTCTTCCAGGAGCTTTCCTGAATGCTCCAAGTCTGGGCAGTGTTTGGTGTCTGAGTTGTTTGCTTGTGGTTCCAAGTGAGTGCTATTTGAGCCTCCACGTACTGTCTCTTTAAGAGCTGTCTGCTTGTAGACTTAATTAGTTTGTATGGGAGGACTGTGTATTTAATGCTTGAATCCCACCAGAGCTGCTGCCAATTCGCTCTGTTTCTGCCATCGCTACATGTGCAGAGGGAGCCTTGTTGAAAGATATAACTGTGTGCCAGAAATCATTTGGAGTGACTGAGAAAATGTAGTTTGTCTAACCTGTCTTCATTTCAGCACAGACTGTTTCAGTGTAGCTCTTTCATTTTGGTCCTGAACTGCTGAAATGGACTAATCAATAGGGAGTGGTTCCTTAAAAGGGAGCATGTGGATGAATCGGAACTTAGACTCTCAGTTTTGAGCCAGCCACAAGGGGATTGTATCAGCAGTGACTCTAGGAAATGTAGTTTTGACCTTGGCGCCTTTTTTCACCAACAGCGGGAGTCTTATTGTGAGTGACAGCCAAACCAGCCAACAGAATGCTGTGGAGCTAAAGGAAATGCTCTGCTCTGTGACTGGAAAGATCAGATCAGTTGTGACAGTGAAGAGAGAAGGAGCTCTGTGCTTCTGTGGTGTATAGTTTCACGCCAGAAGTGCATGTGAGGCCCTGAGGTTCGGCATGCAGCCGTTGTAAGCGCTAGTTCAGACTGAATCCGACTTGTGAGGAGAAAGAAGGAAGTCTGAAAGATAGAAACCAGGCTAACCCTGTAGAAGACTGGTTAAATTGCTGAATTGCGCTCGGTCTGTCAGGAACTGAAGCTGCTGTGTATGCTTCCAAGTATTTTGCAGTAATTGTGATCGGGATCTAGGAGCAGCCTGCCTGGTATAGTACTTTCCTTTTACATATGAATGTGCATAGTGCTTGTGGGGAATCGCTATTTCCAGTCCCCTGTGCTGTGTGCTGTGTGTTGAAGCTGGAAGCAAACCCCAACTTGTCTCGGACTAAATCCGTTTGCTATCTACTGCAGTGGGGTCCAGTCAGAAGGACCTTGTCTCCATGCCCTGTTGTTCTGGCAACCCAGAAAAAAATCCACTGTCCAGTTCTCAGCTTGGGTATTGTGAGTACAAAACAGGGTATTCCCCTGCAGCCTGTTTTCAAGTACAAGTGTGTCATCTAATTACTGTTGTTTCACTTCTTCATGGACTGAGCCATCCGGCTCCAGATTACAATTGGGTGTTGTGCATATATTTTCTTCTACAGGGCCCTGTCCAACTGCACCTGCCGGCCAACCCCAGGCAACGGACCAGGCTAGCCCCCAACCTGGGTACCCAGAGTGTGACTTTTCAGACCCTGTATGTGTGCACAGTACTGTGATTTAATTCTGCCAGTTAACCTGATCTACCCCTCCCGTGTTTTATTCCCCCTAAATAAACCAGATTTGATGTTGTTAAACTTTAAACTGTCTGAAGTGTCAGTACCTACATATCAAGCATTGTATTGGTTTGTGTATGTTGATTAACCTTATTTTATAGGGGGTCCCCAGAGACGAACCTCAGAATCAGTTTCGAGGGTAATTGGTACTTTATGAATGAACAGTGTGTACATGTGGGATACTGGGACTGTAACTTCTGTGCATTGTGTGAGCCACTAGACAGAATAAAAGGGTGTCTCAGTGTCCCAGAGGGCTGTGACCAAGCTAGTCTAACCACTACAAACCCGACCTCTGGGTGGAGGCACCCGCCATAGAACCTAGGCCCCTCAACCTGTCAGTAGTCAAGCAGGCAGGGGTAGTAGCCCTTGGGATAGTGCCACCTGGGGGTTACATTTGCATTGATTGCAGTCAGCATAGACACTCCGTTATAAAGTCCAGTCTCTGGGTACACCAGAGCCAAGGTCTCCATGGGCTTCTGAACTTCTGCCACCTTCTGAAGAAACTGCAGTCGTACCACAACTTACCCAAGGTATAGGTAGCTGTCCAAAGTATAGATGTTTCTATTCACACAGCATCCATACTGAGTTGCGTACAAAGGAAGATGTGTGATATGCTTCTTGTACCACTCCTAGAACAGGCTTGCCACCTATGAGCAATTGTCCAGTACAACTCAACACTCAGTTAATTCAGTATTTATCATAACCTCAGTTGGTGTTCCTAGCAGTCCCTTGGGTGTCCCTTTCCCTGGGATAACAGCTGGAGTATTGTGATTGATAGGGCTTGTCTTTTCAGAAACCTGTTTGCTTCCTCACTAGGCCCCCATGAAAGTCTCCCTGGAGGATGGCCCATGTGGTGCCCATTCACAAAAGTGGCCCTAGGGATGAATGAGGCAACTACAGACCAGTGAGCCTCACATCAATTGCGAGGAAGCTCATGGAGACAATCCTAAAGAAGAGTCTAGTGACCTTTTTGGAAGACAGTGGTCTCCAGGACAGCCAACAACATTGGGTTGTCTTGGGCAGATCCTGCCAGACAAATCTAACTGAGTATTATGACTGGGTGACCAGGGAGCTGGACAGGGGCCATGCAGTGGATGTCCCGTATTTGGACTTCAGCAAGGCCTTTGATTCCATGCCACATGGGAGGCTGAGGCTGGGGGGAAGCTGGAATACATAGGGGTGGGAACGAAGATGACCAGATGGATCATCAACTGGCTGAATGGAAGGCAGCAGAGGGTGGTGGTGGGGAACCCTCATCACAAAGGAAAGTGATGAGCGGGGTGCCACAGGGATCGGTACTGGGACCAGTACGGTTTGGGATATACAAAGCTGATATCTCACACGGGGTCCGAAGTAGGATCAGTCTGTTCACTGACGATACAAAGATGAGAGCTGTGGTAGATGACATATAAGAGTGGAAGAGGCTGCATGAGGACCTGATCAAACTACAGAAGTGGTCGGAAACATGGCAGCTGAGGTTCAGTGCCAAGAAGTGCAAGGTACTGTATTTTGGAACTAGGAACCAGGGTAGGAGCTATCAGCTAGGAGGGGTGCAGCTGGAAAGCACCGAGGAGGAAAAGGATCTGGGGGTGCTTATAATGAACAGCATGAACAACTCTGCTTAGTGCAGGAAGGCAGCAGCAAAAGCCAACAGGATGCTAGGGTGTATAGCGAGGGGAATCTCCTCCAGAAATGGGGAGGTGATCCTTCCCTTGTACAGATCTCTGGTCATGCCACACCTGGAGTACTGTGTGCAGTACTGGCGCCCATTCCTGAAGAAGGACATCAAATTGTTGGAAGGGGTGCAATGTAGGGTGACCAAGATGTTCCAAGGATTGGAGGGAAAGTCCTACAGAGACAGATTGGGTGAGCTGAACATGTACTCCCTGGAGGAGAGGAGAGGAGAGGAGAGGAGAGATGGGGGAAATATGATTGAAACCTTTAAATACATTAAGGGGATAAATAAGGCTAATATAGAAAGGATTTTCCAGCTTAGAAGAGGAAGGGATATAAGAGGGCATAGGCTGAGATTGGAGGGGGAAGATTTAAGCAGGAAATCAGGAGACATTTTTCACTGAACTGGTGGTGGACAGGTGGAATACTCTGCCCGAGGAGGTGGTATCCTGTAGAACAGTGGGCGGCTTTAAGTGGTGGGGGTTGGGACAGGGTGGGGGGTTGCGAAGAAGAGGGGTGGGGAGGGTGGGGCAGCTGCAAGTTGAGGGGCTAGCTGCATAATCGAACAGACTTGATAGACCATGAGGCCTGCCTCTACTGGCATTTTTGTACGTCCGTATGTTGTCTTACCAGTTTCCATAGTTTGCTATTAACTCTGTTGAGGTCATCTGGGGCTGTATATTACTTACGCTAATGTTCCTCAGCTCTGCATTGGTAGCAGTATCCTAGTTCTGGCCAACATCCTTCATGGCAATACTCAAAGGGTCCTGGTCAGGATCTTTATTTACACTAACCAGCAGGACAAGTTGACTCTGTATTGCACTAGCCTGCAGATTGTTGTATTTGTCCACAGTTATAACAGAATTTCCTGCACTTATACAGTAAGAAATGCAAGCCAAATGAAGAAATATTCCCCTTATTATTGCACATTTATCCTGTTTCTACACTGCAATTTGCCCCAACAAAGAAAGATTCCATGGAGGCGCACACACAGTCTCAACCCCCCCCACCCATTGTTTTCAGCTGTGGCCCCTCTTTTCATCTTTTTGCACCCTTCTCCCCTGAACCAGATGATCCCCAGCAACAGATATTCAGTCAAGCAGTCCGGCCCTGCACACACAATGGCAGATATCATCATGAACCTCACCACACTTTCACCCATGCTCACAAAGCAGTGAACAGCATCAGGCAACAGTAGACACACTCAGCTCTCACGCTGTGACCAGGCAGAGACCTACACTTCCAGAAGTGTTTCAGGGTTATCATGGGAGCCAGTGCATATCTAGGATTGATTTGGCAGTGGTGGTGGTGGTGGTGGTGGTGGGGGGGCAGACAGTCCTAGGGGAATTGGAGCATAGGAAACTTTGCACCATTTTTATTAATACGTACCAGGCACAAAAGTATTGATTTTAAAGGGTAACAGCACAAAGGGCCGATCCAAATGTGTGTTTTGTGTGCAAAAAGATTTTTGTTTACTTACTGTTCACAACTTCCCTGAGGACTGGATGCATGCCCCAAGACTGGAAGATGGCGCATGTGGTGCCCATCCATAAAGGTAGGCCCAAGGACAAGCCAGGGGGATTATAGTCTGGTCAGCCTCACCTTCATTGTGGGGAAGCTCATGGAGACTATCCTCAAAGAGAGGCTTGTAACCTGTCTGGAGGAGAATGGTCTCTAGGACAGCAGGCAGCATGGGTCTGTCACCAGTAGATCCTGCCAGACAAACTTGGTAGACTTCTATGACTGGGTACAAAGGGTGGTTGACAGGGGTCATGCGGTGGATGTCCTGTACTGGGACTTCAGCAAGGCCTTTGATTCCATGCCACATGAGAAGCTGGTTAGCAAATTGGGTCATCTGGAGGTAGGGGAGAGAATGGTGAAGTGGGTCAAAAACTGTCCGCGGGATAGGCAGCAGAGGGTTGTTGTAAGGGGGGAACTCTCATCCCCAAATGCTGTAACAAGTGGGGTCCCACAGGGATCAGTGCTGTTCAGCATCTTCATTGCTGACTTTGCAGATGGAGTTAGTAACAAGATCAGCCTGTTGGTAGATGACACAAAGATCGGAGCAGTGGTGGACAGCACAGAGGGGTGGCTAGGACTGCAGGAGGACTTGGATAAACTAGAATGCTGGTTGGATACATGGCAGCTGGGTTTCAATGCAAAGTAGTGCAAGGTTTTGCACATGGGAGCCAGAAACCACAAGTTCTGCTGCAGACTGGGGGGGTACAGTTATCCAATACAGAGGAGGAGAAGGATCTAGGGGTGATAATCACAGGGCAGAGAGTGAGGGGAATCCCTCAGATCCTTTAAGATGGAGAAAGCACAGGGGACGGATAAATTACATCCCAGAGTGCTGAAGGAACTTGCGGATGTCCTGGCGAAACCCCTGGTGGAGCTTTTCACTAGCTCTCTGAGGACAGGGTGGGTGCCACAGGACTGGAAGGTGGCGCGCATAGGCCCTATCCACAAGGGATCAAGGAGGTGGCAGGAACTACAGGCCTGTCGGCCTGACGCCGATGGTGAGCAAGGTGATGGAGGGCATTGTCAAGGAGAGGCTGGGGGACCTGGAAAGTCAGGGTGCCTGGACGATAGACAGCATGGATTCATCTCGAGAAATCGTGTCAGACAAACCTTGTGGAGTTCTATGACTGGGTGATGAGTGCCTTGGACCTTGGTAGACCAGTGGACGTCCTCTTTCTAGACTTCAGCAAGGCATTTGACTCCTGTTCCTCACATGGGCCTGTTGGATAAACTGGGAGAAATGGGGGTGGGGAACCAGATGATCAGATGGATAGGCAATTGGCTCCAGGACCGGACCCAGAGGGTCGTAGTTGCGAGGATAGTCTCATCCCAAAGAGGGTCATTAGTGGGGTCCCACAGGGATCAGTCTTGGGCCCTCCTGTTCAATGCCTCACGCCTCTGACATAAGGACAGGGATCAGGAGTGAGATGAGTCTCTTTGGGATGACTCAAAACTGGAGGTGGTGGTGGATGGGAGGAGGGAGGTGGCCCTACAGGGATCTGGAGGCTCTGAAAGATGGTCTAGAAAGTGGAAGCTGAGGTTCAATGCAGAGAAATGCAAGGCACTCCACCTGGGGGCAGAAACCCGGCCAAGTGTACACCTGGGGGATGCTACAAGTCTCGATGGCTGAGGGGACCTGGGGTGGTGGTGGATGTCAAAATGAACAACTCGGAGACTTGTAGGAGGCAGCAGCCAAGGCCAACAGGATGCTGGGATGCATCGCTAGGGGGATCACCTCCAGAAGGAGGGAAGTGATGCTCCCTCTGTATAACTGCTTGGTGAGGCCACACTTGAGTACTGCGTGCAGTTTTGGAGGCCACACTTAAAGAGGGACATTATACTCCTGGAGAGGGTCCAGAGGAGGGCAACCAAAATGATTTGGGGCTTGGGGACAGGACCTATGAGGAGAGGCTCGAAGAGCTAAATATGTACACATTGGAAGAGAGAAGGACCTGGGGACATGATAGAGGTCTTCAAGTACATGAAGAGGGTAAATAGGGAGGAACAGTCAGGGTGCTTCGAAGGAAGGAGGGGGCCACTAGAGGGCATGGGTGGAAGCTGGAGGGGGGAAGATTCAGGGGAGAAAGGAGGAGGTGCTACTTCACTGAGAGGGTGGTGGAGCCATGGAATGCACTGCCTAGGGGGCTGGTGGAGGCAGAGATGGTGGAGGGGTTCAAGAGAGGCTGGGACAGGTACAGGGGAAGGGTTCTGGAAGCAAAATCCAATGCAGCAAGAATATCCAGAACTGGGAAGGAAGAAACCAGAGAAGGCGAGGGGGGCAGCAAGGTCAGCACCCAGGGTGGGGGCTGACCAATCGAGCAGACTCGAGAGACCATTAGGCCTATTCTGCTGGCATTTTAGTATGTTAGTAAATAAACCACTCAGCACAGTGCAGGAAGGCAGGAGCTAAGGCCAACATGATGCTGGGGTGTATTGCCTGGGGCATCACCTCACAGAGGAGGGAGGTCATTCTGCCATTGTACAGGTCACTGGTCAGACCAAACCTAGAGTACTGCATGCAGTTCTGGCAGCCCTACTTATAGAAAGATGTCCGGTTACTGGAGGGGGTCTAGTGAAGAGCCACCAGGATGATCACTAGAATGGAGAACAAACCCTACAAGGATAGACTGAGGGAGCTGAATATGCACTCCCTGGAGGAGAGGAGGGATAGAGGGGATATGACTGAAACCTTCAAGTATACGAGGAGCATAAACAAGGTTAGTACAGAGGGGCTTTTTAGATTAATGGGAGGGAGAAACACTAGGGGCACAATCTGAAATTGGAGGGGGACAGTTCAAGAGGGAAGTGAGAAGACACTACTTCATGGAAGTATGGTCCTCTGGGCAGGCTGGATGGGCCTTGCAGTCCTTATCTGCCATCAACTTCTATGTTTCTCTTGTGACTGTACTTAGCCAAGGGAGGACATCATGGAGAAAGGGGTCATGATAAAGATCTTTGAAGGAAAACTACACCTTCATATCTTTTAAACGTTGTTTCCATGTTAATAGACAACTCTTTTCATGTAGCTGTTAAGGATATATGCAGATGCTTTAGTCTGTTTTCACAGTTCATACTAGGCCCTGTTACTGTCCTGGGAGGCTCCATTTTGTGGTTGTTGAAATCTCATTGTCCTTAAGAGCCACATTAGCATATGAGAACATGATGCGTAATTGCTCTTTAAACTCCCAGTATGCCTGTCTGCTTAATTAGTCTTAAAAGAGACAAGCTGCAAGAAGGTGTGAAACACCACATTTACCTTCAGTGAGCTTTGCAAGCTATCCGAGTTATAATGCAGTTTTTTTCCCTTTAAACTTCATGCAGTTTGAGTTTCCAGAGAGTGTTTCCGGGTATGTGTTCTTTCAGCAAATAGATGCATGGTATAAATGGGTGATCTGACATCATGTTCTCATATGCTAATGCAGTTCTCATGGACAATGAGATTTCAACAACCATGAAATGGAGACTCCCAGGGCAGTCACAGGGGGCTACTATGAGCAGTGAAAACAAACTAAACCTAACACATATAGCCCTAACAGCTACAGGAAAGGAGTTGTCTGTTGACATGGAAAAAAATGCAATTTAAATAATATGAGGGTGTAGTTTTCGTTTAGTTACTGCTTGGGGAGTGAATCAAATGAGGCACAGGAAAGGAGCATTTTTCAGAAGAGAAGGTGTACAAGAACTAGGAGGCATACGATGAAGATGGAGGGGAAGTTTGGAAGGGATGTGAGGAAGTTATTTCTTCACTGAGAGGGTGATAGATGTCTGGAACATTCTTCCAGCGGGGGTGGTTGGGATGAAAATAGTCGTGCATGGCACAGGTATAAAGGAAAACATGCATGTCACAGGTATAAAGGAAAACATGCATGGCTTAGGTACAAAGGAAAACGTGCATGGCACAGGTATAAAGGAAAACGTGCATGGCATAGGTATAAAGGAAAACGTGCATGGCATAGGTATAAAGGAAAACCTGCATGGCTTAGGTACAAAGAGGAAGCGTGCATGGCATAGGTATAAAAGAAAACCTGCATGGCACACGTATAAAACAACCCTGCATGGCTTGGGTATAAAGGAAAACATGCATGGCTTAGGTTAAAGGAAAACGTGCATGGCACAGGTATAAAGGAAAACCTGCATGGCACACGTATAAAAACCCTGCATGGCTTAGGTATAAGGAAAAGCGTGCATGGCTTAGGTACAAAGGAAAATGTGCATGGCATAGGTATAAAGGAAAACCTGCATGGCACACGTATAAAAAAACCCTGCATGGCTTAGGTATAAAGGAAAACATGCATGGCTTAGGTACAAAGGAAAACGTGCATGGCATAGGTATAAAGGAAAACGTGCATGGCATAGGTATAAAGGAAAACATGCATGGCTTAGGTACAAAGGAAAACGTGCATGGCATAGGTATAAAGGAAAACGTGCATGGCATAGGTATAAAGGAAAACCTGCATGGCTTAGGTACAAAGGAAAACGTGCATGGCATAGGTATAAAAGAAAACCTGCATGGCACACGTATAAAACAACCTTGCATGGCTTAGGTATAAAGGAAAACATGCATGGCTTAGGTACAAAGGAAAACGTGCATGGCACAGGTATAAAGGAAAACCTGCATGGCACACGTATAAAAAAACCCTGCATGGCTTAGGTATAAAGGAAAACGTGCATGGCTTAGGTACAAAGGAAAATGTGCATGGCATAGGTATAAAGGAAAACCTGCATGGCACACGTATAAAAAAACCTTGCATGGCTTAGGTATAAAGGAAAACATGCATGGCTTAGGTACAAAGGAAAACGTGCATGGCATAGGTATAAAGGAAAACGTGCATGGCATAGGTATAAAGGAAAACGTGCATGGCATAGGTATAAAGGAAAACCTGCATGGCTTAGGTACAAAGGAAAACGTGCATAGCATAGGTATAAAAGAAAACCTGCATGGCACACGTATAAAACAACCTTGCATGGCTTAGGTATAAAGGAAAACATGCATGGCTTAGGTACAAAGGAAAACGTGCATGGCACAGGTATAAAGGAAAACCTGCATGGCATAAGTATAAAGGAAAACCTGCATGGTATAAGTATAAAGGAAAACATGCATGGCATAGGTATAAAGGAAAACGTGCATGGCATAGGTACAAAGGAAAACTGGTATCAAAGCGGGGTGAGGGTGGTGGTGGTCAGAGATCAGGTAGGGTCTGTGGTGGCAGCATAGGCAAGGAAAAGAGGGGCACACTAGGTGGGCCAAGCGGTCCTTATCTGCCAACAAATTCTATGTTCCTGTGTTTCAATAACCTCATGAGGTGCAAACAAAATCTGTATCTGTGATGGAAATGCATCCACATTTTTAGATCTCAATAATGATATCAGAAGCTTGTAATCTGTCTCAGTGTGGAAAATCTTCCCTATTAGGTAGTCATTTGAATCTCTTACATGCCAGTGCTACTGCCAGCGCTTCTTTTTCTATGTGGGCATATCTCTGCTTGTTTTACTCATTGCCTGTTTATCATAATCTACTGGTTGCCAGTGCTCTTCCTGTGATTTCTGCAACAATACAGTTCCAAGGTCATATGATGATGCATCTACTGAAGGTCTCCCTGTCAGGGTCATAGAGTGCCAATGTTGGTAAACCACTCTTTTTTTTTTTTTTTTAGTCTTTGGTAACAGGATAAGATTTTCAGGGTAAGAAGTTCAGATTTTATTTCCTGAAATGCTTGCTGTTGCACACTGCTCCAACTCCAAATGTTAGTTTTGCATAAGAGATCTCTGAATGGTTTTGTTTTCTCTGCCAGGTGTGGTGTGAACTTGCCAAGCTGGTTCACCGTACTCAGGAATTGGCGTACCTTAGTAATATTAGTTGATGTTGACATGCCAGTTGTAGCTTGTATTTTCTTAAGGTCTACCTTAACTCCTGACGAGTCAGTTATGTGTCCCTATAATTTAATTCTTGTTTTTATCAATTCAGACTTTCCACTCAGCATAACTACAGTACTTACTCTTGAGCTTTTCTTGAACCGCTTTGTCAGTGATCATTATTTCAGTTGGTTCTCTCCCTTTACCTTACCAGAATGTCATATGTTTATTTTTTTTTATTTAGTTGTTTTCAACCAGGTATAGCACACTAAGCTGAAAGCTTTTTTACAGGAATGACCTGGGAGCACAAGGAGGTTAAGTGACTTGCTCAGGGTCACACAGTATGCAGGTAGAAGCTGTGGGATTCAAACCCAGGTCTGGGCTGCTGGATGTCACCAGATTTGCAGCTCAGAGCCTTAGACCACTGCTCTATACTGCCTTCTAGCATATAACAGTTGTAGCATACAACTTCTTCTAATCTCTTTTACAACTGTGACATGCATCTCTGCATGTATTCTGGTGCCAAGGAAATGCCAAATGGCAGTTTCTTGAAATACAGTGCCCAAATGGTGGTGTAAAAACTGTCCGCATGGTGCGTTCCTTTGAAGGTGGAATTGGCCAGAATCCAGAATCGGCATGTAGTTTGGAGAAAGCATTTGCTTTTTCCAGCAGGGCCAAAGTTTGGTCTACTGCTGGTAGCATATGTTTCTCATGACATCGACTTTTATTTAGCTTATTCAAATCCATGCAAATTCTTACTGTTGTAGACGTAAAGGTCAGGAGCATAGTCAAACCAGGAAAAGTCATAAAATTTGCAAGTAGTGTTTTATTATTGTAGCCACCCCCTCTCCGAATGTCTTGGGGATGATTGAAATCGCTGATGAACCGGGGCAGGGAGCCCACAGTATAGACACTCTTCCAAAACTGTACAGCATGAAAGGCAAGAAAAAGTTTATTTCCTACCTTAAGGTGTCTTCAAACTGCTGAATCCCAGAGTTGCTTCTTTATAATTGCTTGGAGCACCCCATGGGACCCTACAGACAGACCAGGACTCTCGTTGCTTTATGGCCCTCAGCTCCTCCAGGCCCTGAACCCCCAGAAGATGCAGGATCTTACGTCAGCCAGTCCCCTGGAAATATAAACTCATGGATTGATTAAAAACTGAGGATTTTGTATTTATTTTCCCCTATTTACAAATGAATCAGACTCACAATTTATTCCCAAACAAGTTCAATTTATTTTTCCTGGTTCCAAAAGATTTAGAGGACCACAGGGGTTCTCACTCCTTTTACAAACATTCCTGCTCCATTGAGCTAAACTTTTATACAGTTAAAATGGCAGCAAACATAAGCTCTCAAACAGCAGATCTGATTTTTCTCAGGAACCTAGCGACCCTCTACCTGAACCGTGAAGCTCCCTGATTCCACTGGCACTGGGTAAATACCTAACAGAGCTTCCATCTGATTTCCCGGGGAGTTCCTCACTTCTTCCTCGAACCAGGGTAGCGTACAGCTTCTCTCACCATTCCCTGACTCTCAATTCCGGCCTTCCAGGGACATGAATGGTATGGTACCCGCCAAAATCCACTACACCATACCCCCACATCCTCCTGTCCGGTCGCTTTCCTGGTATGCTTGGCCTCCCTGAACACTACAACCTCTCCAAACACCATGGTGGCATCTTCCTTTCCAAGTTACCCCCACCAGAGCAGAACCATGGCCTTAACCGGGCCTGCAGACCTCATAGAATGGAGGCCCCGGGGCCTGCCCCAGACACAGGCATGGCAGATCCACAGCGTACCCAGGCCTTGCTCCACTCCCCTTGCTACTAACCATTTGAGCTGCCCTGCCATGCAGAGAAACAGTAACCCTGCCACAACTCCTGGATCCCCAACAGCTCAAACACTTCTCCATCCAGCATGCTGCTCTTCTAAAGGGACTTAAAAAAGATGGAACTGCTGCCCAACCATCCCCTCTTCACCATCGTCCTGCTGCCTGATAAGTGCAAATCAGTTCCGGGGGATACCTCCAGGGCACTCAGCAGCCCACTTGACTAAAGACTGGCAGCCCCCAGACCTGTCCCTCTGAACAGGCCCTAATGGGGTTAGAGGCTTCCCCTGGCCCCCTCTCCAGTGGGACCCTAGGCCACCTTGCCACACTGGGATACAAAGGCAACAGCCCATTGCAACCTCTGCAAGCCTACAGGAGCCTACCCAAATCCTCAGGCCTACCTATCCTGCACCTCCCTTACTCTTCCATCCACCTCCCAGAACCCGGGGCCCCACAATAATAGTCGCAGCTACCTGTCTCCATGGCCTCCCTTGGATGCTCACCCAGGAACCCGATGCATCGCTGCTGTGAAGCTGGCCTGCCTAAAAGCGGGCGGGCTGTCCTGCAGTGCCCGTCAGTCTCCTGCTCACCCTGCTTTCTCCTCCAACAGCCCCTGAAACTTCCTGTTCCTGCCTATTTATACTCTTACTAACCCGATCTCTACTGCCACCACATGGAAGGAATTGCACCCCCAGAGCACTAATAGCTCCCTAAGCTCTGGAGGCATTATGAGCATGGGTTCCCTAAAGGGAGTATAAGCTTCCCTCAAAAGAGAGGAGGCTTACAATATTATCAATAACAATAATAAAACAAAAAATAAAATTACGCAGAAAAGTTGTTATACAAGCAGTTCAAACAGAAGTCCTACAACTGAGTGCATCTCCAAATCTAAAACTGGAAACAAAAACATTCCTCTCTTCATGAGATGTCTGCCTGGCAGTTTTTTTTTAACTCTGCATCCTGTCCTTATTAAACTGGGCTGGCAGTATAGCCTAGAGGTTAGAGTAATGAGCTGTGAATGAGCTTGGTACATCCAGCAGGCAGACTTGGGTTGGACTTCCTCAGCCTCCACTTGCATAGTGTGGGAATCTGAGCAAGTCACTTAACCTCCCCAGTGCTCCCGGGTTGCCGCTGAAAACAGGCACGTGGGCCTTACCTGGTTACCAAAGAATAAAACAAAATGAGCTATAGAACGTTCTGTCTGGGGCTGATCTCCTGTTGACAATTTTGCAGACAAGTTTAAGAAGGTCAGAAGGTTACTTAAGGTCAAACCCACTGTGCTTCAGCTTGCTATTTTTTCTAGTAAACTCAAATAGTTTTCTCTGTTTATTTCAAACAACGTAACTATATACATTTGCAAACCAAGGAATCCTGGTTTTCCCATAAAGATTCACATATATTTTTAACCACAGAGCAGCAAGTGGAGAAAGAATTGAACAAGCAATTGAAGGAAGGGAGATAGCGGGGGGAGGGGTGGCAAAAATAGAAAAAGCAGTTGAAGGAAGGGACATAGCGGGGGGGGGGGGAAATTGTGGGACCATCAGATTGGCCATTTCCTCGGAGCTACAAGAAAAAGATATGAGGCAAAGACAGACAAGTGGCGGAAATAGGAGAGGACAGAAGAGATCGTTGCCCTCAACTCTCTCCGCTTAACAAATGGGGCAGGGTCTTACCCAACCCTGTCACACTAGGCCACAGAAATTGTATCCAGCTGTTAAATCCTGGTGAGTTCCTCCTTTACTTTCTTTAACTGTGACATGGATGCACACCAAGGGACAGATAACGGGGAAATGCTTTGCATTAGATTTCAGTTCATTCTGGTAGACTCCTGACTATTCCTAGTCCAGTGAAGGGTTTTGGATATAATGCTTTGTTGTCAACTGTCTCTGCCGGTATTCTGATCTCCAGTCCTACACAGAAACATATAATTTGCCAGAAGATAAGGACTACTTGACCCACCCAGTCGGCCCATTTTCGCTACATATACAGGTCTCCAAGGACTTGAATTGCTGGTCATCTGAAGAGTGCTTGCTGGAGGTCTCACTCAATATTAATTTCTGGTACTGACATTTACCCTTCTTTTGCTAGGTGTCCTTTAAAGCAGCAGTGCTAAAAAGAGAAAAACTACACACATTACTCGGCAGTCCATTGGGTATATACTAGGATAGATTACAGCTATACGCAGGTGGAACACATGAATAGGGTCACGAGGTGGGAGATACTTATATCTGACCACGCACCAATCTTAGATTAACACAGTTCAGACCAAAGACACAGTAACGACTGAATGTGTTTCACCTGTGATCCAAGGAATTCCGGCAGGCACAATTCCCTAAAGTATTATCATTGAACCAGGGAGAGGAGCACTCAGAAGCAACCATCTGGAACTCCTTTAAAACTGTGCTCAGGGATGCAATCATTGCATATACCTCACAAGAGCATAAGGAGAGACAGGAACATCTGCAGGAGTTGCAAGATATATGTTACTTCTTGCAGGAAGTGCATAAACGGGGACAGAACAGTAATAACCCAAATGGCAAAAGTCAAGAGGGACCTAAAAGACATATATCACCATAAGTCAGAAGTGGTATTTGTGCATCTTAGACACAAGTATTATGAAGTGGTACCAAGAGCAATTAGGGTCCTAACCCACCAGCTCAGGAAACAAACAAACAAAAAAAACGAGCCACTGTGACTAAGGGAAACACCCAGGAGCAGGGATAGATGTCCGAGACACTGAAGGCATAGCAGAGGCATTCCAGAAGTTCTACACCAAGTTATATACCCCGGAGGACCCCAATGATATGGAGGCATTCCTCAGACCTCTGACACTAAACACACTTATGCAGGAGCAGACAGAGGGACTTATAACACCAATAACAATGCAAGAAATAGAAAGGGTGGTCAGTTCAGCCAAGAATCTGAAGGCTCCAGGCCCAGACGCGTATGTAAATGAGATTTATAAGAGACAGAAGGAGCTATTACTACCACCATTGCTGAGGGTGTATAATGAGGTCATGCAAGGGGGGGAGATCCCTAGAACCTGGCAGTATGCATCTGTCTCGCCAACCCGGTGGCACTGAGGGTTGAGGCACTGGACGCCACACCTTGTGCCACGCTGGCAACTCAGGTTCGGGAGCACACTCAGGTCGGCAAGGACAGGAGAGGATTGAGTGTCCTGAGGACAGCTCTCCTCTCCTGGGGGTGGTGGGTTGTGACTCCCACTGCACTTGCAGCTCCCAGCGGAGGCTAGAAGCAGTGCAGCAAGCGAGAGTCTCACTGAGGGGATTGAGGCAGCGGTGGACATCCTGTGGGTGGGTGCAGGAGCATGCCCACCACGCGCGGGACTTCCTTGCATGTCCGTGCCTCCAGGAAATCAAGGAAAAACCCTGGCACCCAGGAAGGCAATGACAGAAACAACGGCAGACCCAACACGCTGTACACCGGACCTGCCTGGTCAGCCTGTGGTTCTTCCCTACACTCCGACTGCACTCTAGATTATAGATAGAGTGCCAGTCAGAAGTTGGCGGCCCCACCTCGGGGGGGTTCAGAGCGGGGGGATGGTGAGTCAGGGATGCAGAGAAGGAATGACCTGGGAAAGAAGCACAGTATGGAGGTCTCAGGTAAGCAGTTACAGGGTCAGTACCAAGGGTCCTGTCTGAGAGAGCCCTATGGGGCCAGTGCAGGAGTGTAAAGAGAGTTAAAAAATAAAGTATGTATTACTAAGAGATGGTTAACTGACCAACAGATCACACTACAGCAGTAAGAACAGTAGTACATGACATTTACCACATGGAGAAACTTACGTTTAGCTTAAATGATAAAAAAGGAGGTACACACCTCCAGATGGACCTCTTGGGTCATATATGTCATGCAACATGGTGCCACATTTGTCCCATAATCAGTAAAATCATACGGATATATTTAAAAAAAACGAAATTCAGTATACCAAACTTTACAAGAGCAAATTCAGGAGAATTTCAGTATCCCACAAGGAACTTGCATGTAATGCGGGGGCTCTGCCCCCACACGCCCTGTAACTTAAAGAACCAACTCTGAGGGGGAGCGGACCTCGGAGTAAAAAGAAAGTTAATGGGGGGGGGGGGGGTGAAACAGTGTGCAGGCAAAATTTCTAGTGACCAGGAACAAATCCCAGGTCTACCAGACCATGCCGGCCAAGCTGTTAATGGCTTACACCTCCACGCCACGGGAGCAACTCAGCCAGCTTCTGCATTTTGTAGTCTCTTGTGGTGCCTGGCTAGGAGTAGGGTAGCAGTTCATCACATCCGCTACCGTACCCCTGTCGGCATTGGCTTTCTTCCTGTTGGGCATGTGAGTGTCAGGAGACTGAACTCGGTCCCATCAGTTTGGGGATTCTGAGTTTCAGTCTCCCTAATAGATACCAATCATACAACTCTCCCAGAGAGTAGTCCACCTGGACAAGGGGCCCAAGACCTAGTACTGGGTCATCAGGAATCGGTGAAGATCACAATAGACAATACAGGATAAGCCACACCCAGGCCAATGAAACATCCCTGGCAATTCCCTGATAGGAGATGAGATATAAGACTCATATAGCGTAAAATGTGAATTAGAAGGGTAGTGTGACCTCAAACTGTGTAGGGAGGTGAACACACTACCTAAGAAATATAACTGAAACAATGCTATGTATGAAATAGAACTGAAATTTTACCTGCTGAATGAATTTTATGATACAGGCTGCACCAAAAATGTCCTTTGTATGTATGTACGTTGTGGTTTTTTATTGTTACAAAAAAAAAAAAAAAGCAGCAGTGCAATGAATTGGCCAAAAAATTGAAACTACTTTCTTTCACTATAAAAGTTTCCAGGCATCTTTCAATTTTATTTGGTAGTACACTTTTTGTAATTCCACCATAATTTGAGTATTTTATAAGTGTTTTAATTGAGTTTTCTTTTAAAGAAAAAAGACGGCCACCACATTTTGTATAGAAATAGTATTGTAAACCTGGCAATGGTTAGGACTGAAAAAATTTGAAAAGTCTTATGTTGTTCAGCATAGGCGATACCTATACAAGTACATTTGACAGGCATGCTAACTTATTTCTTAATTGTAGTTGAAACTAGCTTATTGGGAAATGTTGCACTGCTGCTTTAAGCTTGCTACATACAACCAAGGAATGTCCTTATTCATAAAGAATTTTGGTTGATTTTGAAGTGAATGTTTTTGTGGTACTCTCACTGGGCCGGATTCACAAAAGGCAACTCAGGGTGCAAGGCAACTTGTGTCCACAAAAATGGCGCAAGTAGCACTTGCATCATGTGTTGTGCTATGGTGGGATTTAGAAAGTCAGCCTGCGCCCAAGTGGACCTATGCGCCATAAACCCTCTTGCAACATGGTGTAAGGGGGTTTATGGCAGCATTTGCACCCTGTTCAGGTAGGGTGACTGCTAAGTCCCCAAATCAGGATTCAGAGGCAACCACCAGTGGACATCTCTCAAAGAACACTTACTCCAACTAATAGCTGGCGTAAGTGGTCTTTGCCGTCCACTGGGGGTTGCCACTGTGCTGCCATCAGAGCACCAGAGAGCCCTCGTGGGCTACAGCCACCCAGCAGCCCCATTCCCAGTCATCCAACACCTCACCCCCACATGCTCATACCCCCCATGTATACAACCCCCCATGCCCCAATCCCAACCAGTAGGGGACAGAGGTGCCTGTGTGGGCTATGCCCCTCCCAGTCCCGAAACACACTCCACATACACTGAAGCCCTTATGGGCTTTTGGACCCCCAATTCCCATTCATCTCCTCAGATGCCAACCTGTGCATGGTAAAGCATGGAACTGACTACCCGTAACTGCCCTGGTGGCCCAGTGGCCACTCCACACCCCACAGCCGTAGTGCTAGCCCACTCCACACGCCCCAGCCCCACCCCCACACACACCCAGTGGGCAAGTCAATGATTGGCTCAGCCCACCTCTCACCACCACGGCCAGTCACTGACTGAACTTTGCCGAGAGCGGGTACAGTAAGTATACGTGCTCTGTGAATGACAGCAGCTGTCATCTCACAGTGCACACATATAATTACTGTACACGCCTTGGCAAAGCTCAGTCGGTGGCTGGCCATGGTGGTGAGAGGTGGCTGTACAGTCGCCGACTTGCTCCGCCGTGTGTGTTTGTGGGGGGAGAAGTGGGTGGGGGCCACTAGACTACCAGTGGGTTGCAGGAGTTGACGGGGGGAATATTCTTATTAAGGGGGATTTGGGCTGGGGTCCACACATTATAAGGATCGGGGGCACCACAGCTCCTGTTTGTAGGCACATCTGCCGCCCGCCCTGTCCCATGGCTTGCGGCATACATGGAGGCTGTGCTCTACCTTGCACATATGCTGCAAGCCACAGGATGCAGGCTGCTGGACCCTGTTTGCTTCTGCATTGGGCGCAGGGTCCAGGATGCAGGGGCCATTGCTGCAAGCTGCCATTGTCACAGCTTGCGGTAACCCTTTGTGAATCCGGCCCACTAACTTTTGCTGATACTGGGACTCTGAAATGACTGTTTTATCTGCCTCTGGGTCAGTTTTAAAAACGAACGTGAGCTCCACTAACTAGAGGTTTGCATCTTTTTGTTTCACTTTGCCCAGGAATTCAACATTTGTACAGCCTCTTGAACATCACTGACATATTTCTTTTTTTAGCACATAGCCTTGAAATGCCCTTTCTACTGATGTGTGCGACTTTGCATCTGTAGCAGGGCACATCTCTGGGATGTAGTGGAGAATGTTCACATCTGTCACTGGCTTTCTGCGTCTCTGTGGATTACTCCTTCCACCTGTAAGTTTGAGTGTCCATTTGTTGGGGTGCTTTTGTGTCGCGCTGAGATTTTCCCATGCCTTCAGATAATCTACGTTTGCCTTTGCATCTGGCTGGTTTCTAACTATTGCCCATTGCTTCTTTTTTTGTCTTGTTTTGTTTTTTTGCACCTCCCCCTGGACCCCACAACCTCCCACACCTTCTGGCTGCTCAACGTCCCTGTCTGCCCACCAGTCTCGCCCTTTGCTGCTGCTTCTTACCACCTGGGTCCCCAGGCTGTCCCTGCATCCTTGGAGTGTCTAGCATATCCCTGCCAGTGGGCCTCCCTTCCTGGGGGGGGGAGGACTGGCATTCTTGGGGGGATCCTCTAAGTCATGCAGGGCTGGGGTGGCAGGAACAGTGTGCTAGGGGGACTGTGGCATAGGGGGACTAGGCAACCATCATCCAGCAGGCTGAGATAGACACTAGTTTTCATTTTCTGGGCCCCTCCCCACATCCCCATGACATGTCCTGGAGGCGGAGCCAGCCAACATGTGGTCATCCACACTTCTCAAGGCTCTGCACACCACCGGGTGTTGCTCTCCAAATGTTACTTTACAGCACCCTCTCAGGGAGGAGAGCATGTGTGCGGGCACTCTATCACCCTCCCAACCAGCCTCCACTTCTGATGTCCTGAGCTTGGGCTTGAAGCAGGGTTACCAGCATGCCAAGCGGGTGCCCCACCACTTGGTGCCATGGAGCTGGCTGCCTGTAGGTTTTTAATAGCTTCACTCTGTGTTGCTTGGTTTATTGGCTATTCATGTGTAAAGTCTTTGTCTAGTCGAGGCCTTTCTGACAGTCTTTCATCATGCAGACCACTGTGAATCATTTCAGCATGTAGCGTGCCATACTCAAAGTGCCCTACCAACCTGAAAAGGGCTGTGACAAAACTGTCCGCAGATTGACCCTTTTCTTGCTGTCTCTGGTAGAATTTCACTCTTCAAAAACTGATATTTCTATGTGCTACAAAATGCCTCTCAAACCTGTTCACAACAGTGTTATAGTCCCCTTTCTTTTCCATTGTCAGCTGTAATAAGCATTGAATAGCTTCTGTTTCAAATGACAGGAATCCATCAATGATGCTTTACAAAGAATTATCCTGTCAGAGTGTGATTTTTAGAACTTAGAATACAAGTTCAAACTCTGCACTGTGGTCATGCCCCCCTCTCCCCTCGAGTGTCCTAACATCAGAATTATTTCTCCAATAAAGAGAGCAGTTGCCCCGAAGTACAGCTCCAGTCTTCTGGTCAACAACTTTCTTTACTACTGTATTGTTTTATTATTTTAATATTACCAAATTAGTTTTTTAGTACTTTGAGTTAGGTAGGGTGTTTATTTAAATTTAGCTGCATTTTCGCAGTTTTTCTTTGGGTCCTGATCGGTTCCAGGAACAAGAGAATGCTATGTTCCTGCCCAAAGAGAACCATCAGTGTTTGGATAAAAAATACTGAAAACACTTTTATTTTTAGTATTCTGCATTTTTTTTTATTAAACTTATATGCAATTCCTGCCTTTACGGAATGGGACAGTGTTTGTGAGAATTTTTTAAATCACTTTGTACTCCCAAGTGTTAATAGCAGTTTGTTTACTTATCCTGATATTATCACGCTTGTGACTGGGAGCTGAACAATTCTGTTCAGCAAGTCTTTTTAGTGTTTGGCATGACTGATGGACCTAAAAACTGCACAGGACCAACAGGCATAAAAACTGCAAAAATTGCTTCCGGTTCTTGGCAAAGGCAGACTGCCATGAGTTTTGTTTCAAGTGCCTGGGCCCAGATCATGATTTTATCAATTGTGAGCTCTGCAAAAAAAAAAAAAATTATCCTAAAACCCCACAAAAAAGGGCTTTAAAAGGAGAAGAATTGATGGCGTCTGAATCTGCCTCTGTATGGAACTTTGATTCCAGTGATGGCAAAAAAACAATTAAAAGAGCCTCGGAGCGCCGGCCCGGTGGAGCTGAGGGTTGAGGCGCTGGACGCCACACCTCGCGCTATGCCGGCGACCTGGGTTCGGGAACGGACTCGGGTGGCCGGGGGTCAGCAGGGGGAGGGAGGATCGAGTGTCCCAACGGATGCTCTCCTCCTCAGGGGTTTGAACCAAGAACGCCGCGATTCTACATCACTCCTCGCAGCCGTGGAAGCACGACAATGAGGGGATGGAGGTGGCCTGCTCACCGGAGCAGGGAGGGGGACGCTGGCGCGATGAGGGGCTTGGCGCGGCCAGCACGCCGCCACTCGGGATGTACGTCCTAGCACACGACGTCTCAGAGGACAGGGGAAATCAGGGGAGAAAACGGAAAAACCCTCTCGGCAGCCCTAGATGATAGCCTCTTGGGTACCATCCGGACCACCAAAAAGAGGGACAGACCCCACTGTGCAGGAAGGGAGAAGGAGGCACTCTAGGTGCAGATCCCACCGGAGGTGGAATGGAGGGATGAGAGGAAGGAAGGAGTGGGTTCCGAGAGTAGGGAAGGAGATAAAAGAAATAAAAAGTAAAAAAAGAAAAAAAGAGCCTCGGAGCAGGTACTGGAACCAGTGTCTGCCATGAAAAATTAAAAACATGCCCATACCTCCACTTCTACAAAGGAAAAGGGCAGGCACTGGCTCAGAAACAAATGCCCTCAACAGAGGACATGGCCGAGGTATGACAGTTTTCCAAGTTTTCCAGGCTATGGGAAACTTCCTTAATATGCCTGTACCCCCTCCCAGGCTCAGGTCTCAGGCCAGTTGCCTGCACTGTGCTCCAGCCTCTGTTTGCTATCAAGGCACAGGCAGGGCACAACACCTGACAGCCAGGGATCTGATCTATTGTTGCTATGGGAGAAGCTCTGCAGGATTTGGGGCACTACTGGGGCAAAGCCTTTTTTTTTTTTTTTTTTTTTTTTTAACCAGGGCACATGCCCTGATATAGAGACTCCACTGGTTGCCTGTGGAGGAGGAGGAGGAGGAGGAGGAAGGTGAACCTATAGAACCTGATAATTCACCAGACCAAGTGTCTGGTTCACCTTCTAGGCCCACGGAGGATTATACCTCTTACTTCATGTTCATCAAATAGATAGTGAATACCCTCAATATCCCCTCTCATGAAACAGAGGAGGTTGGGGAGGAAGTAGAGTTCATGCAAGTGCTCCCCAGTGCCTGTCCAAGCTATTCTTATATGTGGATAATCCCTTCTCTTGCTCCTCCGCAAACAGTCTATTGAAAGTTGCATTCTTGTGCATAGGCATGGGCCACAACTCTTTCAGATACAAAGTAACATTGTTCTGGAATACAATCCCGTTTGCTGTCAGAGCTGTCTCATCCCCTAAAATGTTCGCTACCTACCTGAAAGTACATCTCCAAAAGTCTAATGTCAGTTCCTGCTTTGCATGACTTACAAAACACTGTTGATTTAATGTGCTGTCTGAATGTTTTACTTTTGCACCATGTCACCTCATTTTGTATTATGATACTTATTCACTTGTACCTGTTCCACTGTCTTGTTGTGCACTCCTCGGAGTCGGGACCCAGGTTGTGCCTGAAAAAGGCACTTTGGCAGTAGTGCACCTATCTGATCATCGGAATAGACAAACAAACAAACAAACAGGCAAATACATACTTGCATAAGGACCGCTTGGCCCACCCAGCCTGCTCATTTCCCTACCTAATGGATAAGCTGCGGATCCTAGTTAACCAACAGCCTACTTCTTTCTACCCCCACCCCCTAGAATTGCCTTATGACTGTCCCATGCATGCTTGAATTCAACCACTGTTTTTGACTCCACTTTGTGGCCCGGGTTGTGACTGAAAACAGTCCTTTGGATCAGTGCACTTACCTGGTCAACAAAGACATAAATAAATGAACACCGTTCCATGCATCCACAACCCTTTCTGTGAAAAAATACTTCCTTTCATTACCTCTGAGCCGCCCCCCCTCTACCTTCAAATTGTGCCCCCTTGTTATTGCACACCTTTTTTTTTGAAAGATGCTACCCTCTTGGACTTTGTTGATTCCCTTGAGGTATTTGAAAGTTTCTATCATCTCCCCCCTCTCCCTCCTTTCCTCGAGGCTATACATATTAAGATCCTTTAGTCTCTCTTCATGTGTCTTCCGGTGCAGACCCTGCACCATTTTAGTTGCCCTCCTCTGGACAGCTTCCATACTGTCTATGTCCTTGCGGAGATTGGGTCTCCAGAACTGCATGCAGTACTCCAGATGGGGTCTCACCAGCTGTCTGTACAGAGGGATAACAACTTCCTGTTTTCTACTGGTGATGCCTCTCCCTATGCATCCCAGTATCCCCCATCCCTCCTTACTGCCCTCTCACATTGCTTGCCCACCTTTAAGTCATCTGATATGACTACCCCCAGGTCCCTGTCCATTTTTGTTGTTAGCATCTCACCCCCCCATTGTGTACTCTTCCCCTGGGTTTTTGTTTCCCAGGTGCATTACCTTGCACTTCTTAGCACTGAATCTAAGCTGCCATACATTTGACCATTCCCCTAACCTTGCCAAATCCCTTTTTATCCTTTCCACCCCACCTTGTGCATCAACTGTGTTGCAGATCTTTGTGTCATCTGCAAAGAGACATACTTTTCCTTCTAGTCCAGCTGCAATGTCGCTTATAAAGACATTGAAGAGGACCGGTCCTAATACTGAACCCTGAGGTACCCCACTAGTAACCCCCCTTTCTTCAGAGTGGACTCCATTTACTAGTACCCTCTGTGTCCTATTCTCCAGCCAATTCTTTACCCAGGCTATCATCTTGGGACCCACTCCCAGGCTGGCTAACTTGTATATTAATCTTTTGTGTGGGACTGTGTCATATGTCTTGCTAAAATCTAGGTAGGCCATGTCCACAGCCCCTCCCTGATCTACTACTTTGGTCACCCAGTCAAAGAAATCTATCAGATTCATCTGGCATGACCTTCCCGCTGTGAATCCATGCTGCCTTGGGTCCTGTGCCCCTCTGGCCTCTAGGTACTAGACAATTCTATCCTTCAGAAGTGATTCCATCATTTTCCCTATCACTGAGGTTAAACTAACAGGTCTGTAGTTTCCTGCTTCTGCCCTGCTCCCACTTTTGTGAAGGGAATCACATCTGCCCTCCTCCAGTCCTCCGTACCACCCCATCCTCCCATGATTTGTTAAAGAGGGTAGTCAGGTGTCACTAGTTCTACCCTTCGTCTTTTAGAATTCTGGGATGAATCCCATCAGGCCCCATTGCTTTGTCCACCTTCAGTTTTAAGAGTTCTTTCAGAACCCTTTCTTCTGTAAATGGGCTGGTATCAACTTCTGTATCCAGAGTGTTTCTGTTGTTTGTTTTAGGTACCTCCTCTTCATTTGTAAATACTGAGCAAAAATATTTGTTTAGTATCTCTGCCTTTTCACCGTCACCCTCTGCCCACCTCCCTCCCCTTTATTAAGCCTCATTATCCCTCCCTTGGTCTTCCTTCGCTCCCTGATGTACCTAAAAAAGGTTTTATCCCCCTTCTTAACTGAATTGGCCATCTTTTCCTCGGTTCAGGCCTTTGCTGTTTTGACTGCCTTCCCAGCTTCCTTTTGCTTTAACTGATACAATTCTCTGTCTTGCTCCTTCTGTGATTCCTTGTACTTTCTGAATGCTTTCTTTTCTCTTGAACCTTCACTGCCACCTCCTTTGAGAACCATAGTGGGTTCTTACATCGTTTGGTTTTGTTTATTTGCTTCACACAAAGGCTTGTTACCTCTGTGATGGCAGTTTTTATTATTCCCCATTGTTCTTCCACCCCTCCTTCCTGCCCATTTACTAATGCATTCCTTGGGCACTCACCCATTTTGGCAAAGTCAGCCCTCCTGAAGTCCAGTACTTTTGCCTTTGTATGGCTTGACTCTATTGCTGTGTTTATTGTGAACCATACTGTTCGATGGTCGCTAATTCCCAGATGACTACCCACTTCTACATCTGTGATCCTCTCTCCATCTCCATTTGAGAGAACCAGATCTAAGACTGCTCCCTCTTGAGTGGGTTCCAATACTAGTTGTCTAAGGCATGCCCCCTGTAGGGCATCTAGAATAACCCCACTCTTAGAAGTGGCTGCTGCAACTGCACTCCAGTTAACATCTGGCACATTCAGATCACCCATCAGCAATATCTCCCCTTTTTCTGCCATTCTAAGTATACTTTCTATCATTTCCTTGTCCATTTCCTCCCTGAGGGGGTCTGTCTACAACCCCTGTGCGGACTGTGGTGCCATTGTCTGTCTCCAAATTGACCCACAGTGCTTCTTCTCCTCCCTGTTTACCCTTTTGTTCTGTTGCTTTGATTCCTTCCCTTATGTAGAGAGCTACTCCTCCTCCTCTTTTACCCTCCCTGTCCCTCCTGTAGAAAGTGTATCCTGGTATGTTTATGTCCCAGTCATGGTTCTGTGTGTACCATGTTTCTGTGACTGCCACAATATCCAGATGTTCCTCCTACATCAAGGCCACTAATTCAGGATGCTTGTTACCCAGACTACGGGCATTGGTACTCATTGCTCTCCATTTTTTGATGGCTTTACCTTCTGTAGCAGCATCCCCCACTGACCTTTCTGCCTTGGCTTTTTTCTCATTTAGTACCCTGATTTGTAGGGGTAGGATGGGATTTTCCTGCTGCTTATCAGTGCCTCCCCCCTTGACTAGTTTAAAAGCTTGCCAGTGAAGCATTTAAACTGATTGCCCAAAAGACTTGTTCCCTTCCTGGACAGATGCAGACCATCCTGCCAGTATAGGCTGGTGTCCCTCCAGGTGGAACCCCAGTCCCCAATGAAGCCAAACCCCTGTGCTCCACACCATTTTTTCAACCATTTGTTAAACTGCATGGTGCAAAGTACCCTTGCCTCACCCATACCACTGACAGACAGCACCTCTGAGAAGGATACTGTGTGTGCTACTTGTCTTAGGCCCCTCTCCAACTCTACAAAGTCCTTCTGCACTGCTCTAATCTCATGATGAGCCAAGTCATTTGTCCCTAGGTGGACAATGACATCCAGCTCAGACTTCTGTACAACTGTTCTCGTGATCCTAAGGATGCGCTTCCTGTCCCTCCAAGCCATGGCACCAGGCAGGCACCTTACTTCAGTTTTCCCTGCTCCCCCCAGTTCTATCCCCCTAACAACTGAGTCCCCCACCAGGAGCTTCTTCCTTTCCATGTGGTGTCCTCTGCCTCCTTCCTGAGGGCCTCCCTTGTGACAGTTGTTTGCAACCTCCTTAGTCTCCTCTGTGGGTGCATCCTTAGGGGAACTATGCTCCCCCAGAATGGTGTATGGATTGTGGAGTGGAACAACTGAGTGGGTGTGCCTCTGTTCCACCACCCTTACCCTCCCTGAGCCCACTGTGGTCCAACTGCTGTGCTTTCTTCACAACCTCTGAGGTAGTGGTGGTGGCTCTGGTGCTCCCTGGATGGGGGAGGTTCCCTTACTACTGTCCAGTGTGGCCTGGGGGAAGGTTCCCTTACTACTGTCTAGTGTGGCCTGAAGATGGGCAACTTCCTCCCTCAGGGCAGAGGTTGTCTGCAAACAGGGCAGCATCTCAGCCTCCAGAAAAACTCCCGGAAGACTGCTGCCCCACAGCCATTTCATTGCACTACTCCCCACATGTCTGTCTACCTTCTTGTTTATTTTATTTTTTTGTTTTATTTTTTGTGTGTGTGTGATTGGTTGGTTATAGAGAAATATATATATATATATTATATAATGTGCATGCTTATATTGTCAGTGCAGTGTGCTAGAAGGATATGATAGTGATATGCACCTTGCCCTCTTGAGGAAATGATGTCAGAACCCCAGCTATAAAGGAACTATTTACAGGGGTGGGTGGGGTGAAGGGTGGGAAGGGTTTGGGCCTAAACTGTGCCCTCACGAAACAATCAGCTAAAAGCTCTGACCCAGTGGCGGAGCCAGGTTTGGGAGTGTTTGGGAGCCAGGGGGGGCCATTCAGTCAATCACGGGCTCCACAATGAGCACTAAACAGTGAATAAAGATGGTGGTGGGGTGCCACTACTCATACTGGGGCAGCCAGGAGGGGCAACCACCCCCAGACCCCCTCTAGCTCCGCCACTGCTCTGACCTACCGCTGCGATGAGTGCCTTCCTGTCAGCAAGATGCCCTACATGACAATTTGACAGAGAAAATACCCTGCTGATCAAACAGAGAAAAATCCAAACATCCAAGTCAGACACAGGTAAATCTCCCCAGCCCCAAAACAGCCTGGTGACTTGTGCTCTGAAAGCAGTCAGCCCCAAAACACCTCAGCTGTGCACAAGAACAGACACAATAAACAGTATTCAGTCCCTCTGGGTTTAAACTCTTCCTGCAGTGAAAATCTTAACAGTTGTAACAAAAGTAAAGCAAGGTCCACCTCCCTCTGTTGATTGAAAGACTGCCTTTTCTGATAATTCTAAGTTCCTTATTTCACCTTTCAGTTAGAAGTAGCCTCCACCTGAAGAATATTAACTTTCCTAAGGAATCTGCTACAAACCAAAGACAATTGCAAATTGTAAGGTTCACCTCCCCCTATTGTGAGCACAACTCGCTTTCTTGCAAATCCTAAGTCCAGTGTTGCAGCTTCCAGCCAGAGGTAGCTTCACCTGAAGAATATTAAGTTTTCAAGGTAAGGGTGACCATTCTTACCCAGGACACCCAAACTAAAGCCACTGCTTTCCCCTTTGAGAGAAACTCACTATTTGGTGACAAAACAGAGGCATACATGAAGAAAGTGGATGAGTACAAGTCTACTTATAAGAATCCTACGGAAAAGGAAAAGGCCTCCACTTCCTACAGGCCCTATGGAAGGGGAGGCAGGGGCAGGGACTACTATCCCAGAAGAGACTGCATAAATTGTTTATTCATAAAAATTCCAAAAGTACTTACAGATAAAAAGGCTCAAACATGATTAACAGCAGCAGCAGCAGTGCAGTACTACTACACTGCTGTTGCGATCCATATTGAGCCTTTTTGTTTGTAAGTACTTTTGTAATTTTTATGAATAAACAATTTATGCATTCTTTCCTGATGCCCGGCTTCCTTGCTGCTGCTAGCTGTTCCTTTACTGAGGCACAGAGGTTACTCATAGAGCGCTGCTTGTTTACATAGAAACATAGAAACATAGAATTTGACGGCAGATAAGGACCGCTTGGCCCACCCAGTCTGCCCATTTCCCTACCTACTGGATAAGCTGCAGATCCTAGTTAACCAGCAGCCTACTTTTTCCTACCCCTATCCCCTAGAATTGCCTTATGACTGTCCCATGCATGCTTGAATTCCACCACTGTTTTTGACTCCACGACCTCCTCCGGAAGGCCGCTCCATGCATCCACAACCCTCTCTGTGAAAAATGCTTCCTTAAATTACCTCTGAGCCGCCCCTCTATCTTCAAATTGTACCCCCTTGTTCTTGCACACCTCTTTTTTTGAAAGATGCTACCCTCTTGGACTTTGTTGATTCCTTGAGGTACTTGAAAGTTTCTATCATGTCCCCCTCTCCTCCTTTCCTCGAGGCTATACATATTAAGCTTCTTTAGTCTCTCTTCATATGTCTCCCGGTGCAGACCCTGCACCATTTTGTTCCCTCCTCTGGACAGCTTCCATCCTGTCTATGTCTTTGCAAGACTGGGTCTCCAGAACTGGCACGCAGTACTCCAGATGGGGTCTGACCAGCTGTCTGTACAGAGGGATAATAACTTCCTGTTTTCTACTGGTGATGCCTCTCCCTATGCATCCCAATATCCCCCAGCCCTCATTGCTGCCCTCTCACATTGCTTGCCCACCTTTAGGTCATCTGATATGACTACCCCAGGTCCTTTCCATTTTTGTTGTTGTTAGTATCTCACCCCATTGTGTACTCTTCCCTGGGTTTTGTTTCCCAGGTGCATTGCTTGCACTTCTTAGCATTGAATCTAAGCTGCCATACATTTGACCATTCTGCTAACTTGCCAAGTCCTTTTCATCCTTTCCACCCACCTTGTGCATCAACTCTGTTGCAGATCTTTGTGTCATCTGCAAAGAGACATACTTTTCCTTCCAGTCCCTCTGCAATGTCGCTTATAAAGACATTGAAGAGGACTGGTCCTAATACTGAACCCTCGGTACCCCACTAGTAACCCCCCTTTCATCAGAGTGGATTCCATTTACTATTACTCTCTGTGTCCTATTTTCCAGCCAATTTTTTACCCAGGCTGTCATCTTGGGACCCACTCCCAGGCTAGCTAACTTGTATATTAATCTTTTGTGTGGGACTGTGTCAAATGCCTTGCTAAAGTCTAGGTAGGCCATGTCCACAGCCCCTCCCTGATCTACTACTTTGGTCACCCAGTCAAAGAAATCTATCAGATTTGTCTGGCATGACCTTCCCGCTGTGAATCCATGCTGCCTTGGGTCCTGTGCCCCTCTGGCCTCTAGATACTTGACGATTCTTTCCTTCAGAAGTGATTCCATCATTTTCCCTACCACTGAGGTTAAACTAACAGGTCTGTAGTTTCCTGCTTCTGCCTTGCTCCCACTTTTGTGAAGGGGAATCACATCTGCCCTCCTCCAGTCCTCGGGTACCACCCCATCCTCCCATGATTTGTTAAAGAGGGTAGTCAGTGGTGTCACTAATTCTACCCTTAGTTCTTTTAGAATTCTGGGATGAATCCCATCAGGCCCCATTGCTTTGTCCACCTTCAGTTTTAAGAGTTCTTTCAGAACCCTTTCTTCTGTAAATGGGCTGGTATCAACTTCTGTATCCAGTGTGTTTCTACTGTTTGTTCTAGGTACCCCCCCCTTCCTTTGTAAATACTCAGCAAAAATATTTGTTTAGTATCTCTGCCTTTTCACAGTCTCCCACAGTCTCCCCCAGTTTGTGGGGGCTACTATCCCAGACCCTACGCCACCAATGAATACCAGCCTCAAAGGGGTTACTGCTGAGGTAAGAGGGGCTCCAGACATACTGCAGCACCAGCCCCAAAGTCATAGCCAAAACAAAACCCCTGACAGTTCTGCCCAAGTCACCAGTCCAAGATCTCCCAGGTCGCTCCTGTAAAAAAGCTTTCAGCTTAGTGTGCTATACCTGGTTAAACAACTAAATAAAAAAAAAAAAAAAAAAAAAAAGATTGCAAGTGGGGGGAAGGATAACACCAATAGTTTCAGGAACTGATAAAAATTACCACAGCAAAGTGGGTCCTGGAAGTAGTGGGTCAGGATTTGTCTCTGCAATTGAAAAGGTTTCCAAAGCAGCCCAAAAAAACTTCCTTGCTCATTCACCAACAGAAAGAATTCTGGAACTGGAATAAAGAAATTGCTGCAAGCAAATGTGGTAGAAAAGGTCCCTACCTCACAGTGGGGAGAGGCCCTGTTTTCAAGATACTTTCTGATGCACAAGAAAAATGGGGAGTGGCGACTCACTTTGGATCCAAGATATCTGAACAAACATAGCAAAAAAGGAAACATTCAAGATGGTAACACTGGACACAGTAATACCATCTCTGCAGTCAGGAGATTGGTTGGGGTCACTGGATCTGAAAGACTCCTGCTTCTACCAGGGGTTTAGCCAGGAATTTTTAAACTTGTACTCAAAAGCCCCCCCCCATAAACACAAACTAAAAGATGTGCTGCCCCGCCACACAAACATTGCCCCATCCCCACTTCAGTCAACTATATGCAGTAAGTCAATGATCCTAATAGAGTCAAAACATTTTATTTTATCTAACACTCACTACTATTCAGACAGATGTTGGCTGGCTTTTAATCACAGTGTTTAGGATACAATGTGATAAGCCTGTGTACCACATCAAGATAGCCAGCCTTTCAGAACTCCATTCACACCAGCACTCATGCATACATATTTGATTGGGTCACTCATGCAATCATGATCTCTAAGTTTAGCACCCACACATCTTCCAAGTATCATTCATAAACTCACACTAAAGCACTCAAGGAGGGGAGACTATTTGTGTTTGTTGCCCTGGCCTGAAGCTCTTGCCACCCCTGGATTTTCCAGATTTTACTGTATTCAGCAGAGTACGCTGAGTATGCCTGCTGACACCCTTGGCTTCCCCATTCCAGTCAGATCCAGCAACAAAACATGTCTCAGATTCAGGCTGGGAAACTGACAGTATAAGTTTGTAATCCTTTTTTTTATTTAAAAGTTTATTGGTATACAGGATAAGTTCCATGAGAGCAGGTCTCTTTTATAGAATGTCCCAAGTCAGTAAGAACATATCTTAACAAAATGAATGAATAGACATACAGTACTAACAACATAAACACTAACACTGTCAATATAAAATATAGCACAATAATAACTGAAAAGTGTTATTCGTGAAAACCACTTACAAATAGATTGTTCCTGTAGGAACATTTTCTTGAGATTGTGTTCTAAAATGTATAATGTACAAGAATTGTGTAACTGAGGAGGGAGTTTGTTCCAGCAAAGAGGTGCATCAAAGGAAAAACAGTTTCATCCAAAATAAGTCTGGTATCTACGTAAAAGTAGATCCTTCCCTTTGGTTTCACCTCACCACCTAGGTATTCACAGAGTGCCTAGCCATGGTGGCAGCACACTTGAGAAGACAAGGTGTGGTGGTATTTACCGACCTAGACTAATGGCTAGTCTCAGGGGAAACAGAGCAAGAGGCAAGATGCTTCATACTACAGAGAAGCTGAGATTCCTTGTAAAGCTGCACAAGCCTCAAACAGAACCTGTTCAGGTGCTAGACTATATAGGCACATATCTAGATATCCTGCAGGGGAAAGCCTTCCTCCCACAAGAAGGTATCAAACCTCACTGCCATGACAGAATCCTTCACACTGGGCCACCCAAGGCCAGCAAGGGATTTTCATGCAGTTATTTATTTATTTTATTTATTTAGAGTAATGGTATTACAGACCTTTGAATCAAGGACTCATTTACAAAGGTACCTCACCATGGGAACAACACAACAACAATACAATGATACGGATCATAGAAAAATGGCTTAGAGAGTGACCAGTGTTACAGACATTCACTGGTAGTACAAGGGTAGCAATAGATAGGACACAGTAAACATATTTTAGGTACACAAGTACCACATCAGGTGAAAATCAAAGCGTCAGTTTTATTACAGTATACAGCAGATGAGGCATTGACCACAGTTACTGGGCCACATGGCCATATCCACAGCAGTGGTGCCTTCAGCCACAATTCAAATGAGGGAAATTCAGTGCCACCTAAGAGATCACTGGTCCCAAAGGTGGAATTCACTGTCCAAGCTACAGATCATCACAAAAACCTTTGTGCAAGCACTTGAGTGGTGGAAGGAGGAAAGCAGCCTCAGTGAGGGCATTCCATTCCTCCAACAAAAAGTATTCTCTGTACGGATGCCTCACTCCTAGGGTGGAGCACCCACCTGGACGATCTCACAGTAAGTGGCATCTGGAGCCCAAAGGAGACTCAGGAGCACATACACGTCCTTGAACTCTCAGTTGCAGGGTCAGTCTATTCAAATTCATGTAGACAGTATGACAACAGTGTACTACATAAACAGGCAGGGGAGAACAAGAACAAGAAGGACGCTTGAAAGAGCGAAGCGCAGGAGTTATGTTTGTTGGTCACAGTAATTTGTGGGAAAAGTGAAATAAAAGAAGGCATCTAAACCATTTGAAAACCTCTAAAAGTCTACAGATTTTTTTTCTTAAGGGATATCAATGTTCACAGAACCTGTGGAGTGCAGATTTCTCTTGTGTTCTTAAGAACAAGATCCTCAAAGCTGTGCACAGAAGTTAGGAGGATCTTAGATTTGGCTTATTCTGTGGACACAAAGCTCTTTGCAGTGCATCTGCCAGGCAAGGACAATGTGCTTTACCCTAAGCAGAATCAGCCAGTGAAACCACGATTTGACCTTGAAATAGCAAGTGCTGGCCTCAGTCTTTAGAAGGTGGGGTACCCCAGAAGTAGATCTGTTTGCCTCCTGGGAGAACAGTCAGCTCCCAAAGTTCTGTTGCAGGCCACCAGCAAGGGGTGGAAACAGAAACATAGAACTTACTGGCAGATAAGGGCTGTTAGGCCCACCCAGTCTTTCCATTTTCCCTACCTGCTGCAAAAACCACAGACCCTACTTGATCTCAGGCTTTGTTCTCTTACCTGTTCCTAGGGTTCCCAAATGCCTATCCCATGCATTTCTGAATTCCCCTACTGAATTTGCCCAGACCAGCTCCCCTGGGAGGCTATTCCATACATCCACTACCCTTTCTGTGAAAAAATACTTCCTCATGTTATCCCTTAGTCTACCCCTTCCAACCTCATGTCATAACTCCTTGTTCTTAAACATCTCTTTTTCTGAAATATGCTACCCTCCTGTACCTTATTTATGGCCTTGAAATATTTGAAGGTCTCTATCATATCTCTCCTCTCTCCGCTCCTCCAGGGTATACAAACTGAGGTCCTCCAGTCTCTCCTCATATGACTTTTGTTGCAGGCCCTGCACCATTTTTGTTGCCCTTCTCTGAACTGCCTCTACCCTCTCTATGTCCTTATGGAGATGCAGCCTCCAGAACCGGACACAGTACTTCAGATGAGGTCTCACTAATGATTTGTACAGAGGCATCACCACCTCCTTTCTTCTGCTGGTGATGCCTCTCCCTCTGCGCTTCAATACCCCACTGGCTCTCCCCACAGCCTTGGCACCTTGTTTGACCACCTTTAGATCATCTGTTATGATTACCTCCAGATCTCTTTCCTGTTTAGTGGGCGTTGGTATCTCTCCCCCTCACTGTGTAAGCCTCCCCTAGGTTCCTGTGCCCCAAGTGCATGATTTTGCAGTTTTTTGCATTGAATCTTAGCTGCCACGCTCTTGAACATTCCTCTAGTTTACCTAGGTATTACTAGGTTGTTATGGACAAAAGTAGGCCATGGCTCATCAAGATTGTCCCCCACTTTGTGGGACATTATATTTACAGTTCGGGCAGATTCCCCAGAAGCCTTCTATCAAGGCCAGTTTCAAACTGGTTTATGTTAGTGCTGTTTACTAATTCCTGGTGGAGAGTATTCTATAGTTTTGCTGAACTTATTGTAAAATAATTATCCCTTTTATTAGTTTTGGCTTTGGGGATAGTGATTTGCCTGTTGTGGCATCTAGGAACTATGCACCTAGTTGAAAAAGTTAGTCCATGCTGTTTCATATGTTCGGAAGATTGTAGTGTATTGTTAAGATATAACATATCGCCTCATGTTCTACGTTGGTATAATGAGTGTAGCCCTGTTTCTTGTAGTCTTTTAGGGTAGTCCAATGTGGCAAGTCGTGATACAATTTTGGTTACTTGTCTCTGCACCCTCTCAATCCCTGAGATATCACCCTTTAGATAAGGACTCCAGAAGGGAGATCTGTAGTCCGTGTATGGTCTCACATAGGCACGGTGGTAAATTGGGATGATGCATTGTTCAGTCCTAGTGACAAAGGTATGTTTTATTTTTTTAATTATTCCGTTAGCTGTATGTGTTACTTTTGCACAATGACTAGCCAAGGAAAGTTTATTGTTTACTAGTATGCCTAGATCACGTTCACTTTCTGATTTTTTTAAGGGGGGCATTATTAAATAAGTAAATTTGTTCTGGATTATGTTCTCCAAAATGAAGTACGGTACATTTATCAATGTTGAATTGCATAGAATTACTTTTTGCCCATTGTTCGATTGTTTTGAGATCCTCTGTCATAGCTTCCATAAACCCTGGACTATCAACTCTTCCCTCAATTTTGGTGTCATCAGCAAATTTAGATAAGGTGTTGTCTGATTTGATCTGATTGTCACTGATATAGACATTAAACAAAGTGGGCCCAGCACTGACCCCTGGGACACTCCACTGGTGACTAACCCAGGGCTAGAAAGACAGTTGTTGAGTCTGACTCTTTGCGATCTATTTGAGAGCCAGCTGTTGATCCATTTAATTAAGCATACTGAGAACCCAAGTGATGATAACTTCTTTACTAGTTTGTCATGTGGGACTTTCTCAAAGGTCCTACTAAAATCTAACAGGATTAGGGGTGTTCATATCTAATTTTAGACTTATATTGTAATAGAAGGTGATCAGATTACATGTGCAAGAGTGGCCTTGCCTAAATCCATGCTAGGTTTGATCTGTAAGATTTAATAGTTCAATTTCCTTTTCTAAGTAAACTTTGATAATTCTTTCCATGACTTTGCAGATTATAGGAGTTAAACTAATGGGACGGTAGTTATGGACTTGTGATTTATTACCTTTTTTAAATATTGGGATGACTGTGGCTTGTGACCAGTCGTAAGGAATTTGGTTACTGTTTAACGATTTATTGAAAATAATTGATATAGGATAGGCTAGCTCGTCCATAGTTTCTAACAGAAATTTTGCATTAATATTATTGGGTCCTAGCCTAGTATCTTTTTTTAGGGATGTTATGGCTAAACGAACTTCCTCAGGTGAAATAATGTACTTTAGACTGGGTCCATCTATTAATGAATGGTCTGAGTTCTGTGATGTTTTTTTCTGAGAAAACTGAACAAAAGTAATCATTAAAGTGTTTGGCTATGTCTTTGTCTGATGTAAGGGTGTTCTCACTGCTAACTATGGGGCCTATTACATTAGAATTTGACTTTTTGTCATTGATATAGGAAAATAAGTTGCTTCTGGTTGTTTTTAGAATGGGCTAACCTAAATTCAAGATTGCTTTTGGATTTTTTTTTACAGCTATTGTTTTCTTGCCGGCTTACATCCAGAGGGCACCCCCAGCCCTGTCCCCCGACGTCTACCATCCGGCACTGAACCGGCCCCAGGGCTTGCCCCCTCAGTGGGGCTGGTGGGGTTCTCCTACCCCTACTGGAGACTGGATTCAAGGGGCCAGTGCCATGGCTGGCTGGGAGCGGAGCCTGCGAGGTGCCCTCCATCACACTGCTGCAGCGTGTATCTTTTGTTTCCTTCCCCTAGGGGTTGGGGCATGCAATGATGCCTGCGGAGTGGAGCACACACGCACGCACACACTCCTCTCCAAGCATCTGCCCCAACTCTTCCCCTGTCTGCAGTGCGGCAGCCATGTCCCCCAGCCTCCATTAGGGGGAAGCCAGGTGCTGACAGCTGAAACCCTACTCCCCGGAGAAGGAGAGCAGTCTGTCGGACGCTCTATCCTTCCCTGCCCCTGCCGACCCCTGGCGATCCGTGCTTGTTCCCGAACATGGGGTGCTGGCATTGCGCTAGGTAAGCCGATCAACCCCTCAGCGCCACAGGGCCGTGCTTCTGGATTTTTTAATCATATTTTTTACGGTTCATACTGATGTTTTGTATAGGGTATATATCCCTGCCTTATTTGTTGTATCACTAGATTTGAGTTTCCTAAAAGTCTTTTTTTTTTTTTTTTGTTAATCTGTGACATTATGGATTTATTCATCCATGCTGGGATTTTTCCTTTTTTATTGTACCTTTTTAATTTCGAATATGCTGGGATTCTAAATTGTATATAGTGGATTTAAATAGGGTCCAGGCTTCTTCCACAGTAAGGTTATGGAGGGCTAAATCCCAGTTAATTTCTGCTAGTGCTGTTTTAATTAACTTAAAATCAGCTTTATCATAGTTTTTGAAAATGGAATAATTTACCTGGGATTTAACTTTGTAAGGTAGAGTAAACAAGATTGAGAGGTGGTCACTATTTCCAAGTGGGGCCTCTAGTTTGAGGTTGGATATTTTCCCTTCTATGTTAGTGATGAGTAGGTCGAGGATATTGTTCCCCCTAGTGGGTTAGGTTATGAGCTGTTCCAGTCCTCAATCCGTAAGAGTGGTAATCATTAGTTTATCTTGTTGGTTAGTTCCCATTAGAATTTGCTAATTAATATTAGACATGTTGAAATCCCCTAGAATGATTACGTCTCCCTTGTCAGATAAAAGTGAAATGTCCTGCAGTAATTGGGAGTGTACTCGAGGTCAACTGAGAGGGGGCAATAACAATTTCCTAAAATAATTTGAGGTTGTCCGTCTAATCGGATATTGACCCATAGTAATTCTGTGGTTGCATCGAGTTGGATTTCCTGTGGTGGAATGTCTAGGTTGACATATATGCGAACTCCACCCCCTATTCTCCCAGGTCGATCCTTGTGGTACAGTTTGTATCCAGACGTTTCCTTTATCCAGGATGAGTGTGGGTCCCACCACGTTTCAGTCACTGCAATTATGTTAATTCATGTGTTAGTACACCTAGCTGCTAATTCTGCCAATTTGAGATTGTTTAAGGATCGTGCATTTAGAGAAAGGCTCTTATAGCATTTAGAGTGGTGTTCCTGAAGAGTTGGTACTAGAGAATTGGGATTAGTCCCATTCTCCCCCCCTTTTAGTAGTTTAAATGCTGTTCTATGTCCTTAGGTCCCTCCTCATTTTTTCCACCCCTCCCGAAGTGTCTACTCTATTGCGTATCTTAGTACCATCTGCAAAGAGGCATACTTTTCCTTCCAGACCCTCTGCAGTGTCACTTATGAAGACATTGAATAGGACTGGCCTCAGAACTGACCCCTGTGGTACCCCACTGGTTACCCTCTTTTCCACAGAATGAGCTCCATTTACCACCACCTTCTGTTCTATCCCTCAACCAGTTTCTAACCCAGTTTACCACCTTGGGGCCCATTCCCTGGCTGCCTAACTTGTTTATAAGCCTCTTATGTGGAACGGTTTTGAAGGCCTTGCTGAAATGCAGGTAGGCCACATCCACTGCTCCTCCTGATCCACTTCCCTGGTCACCCAGTCGAACAAATCTATCAGATTTGTTTGGCATGACTGTCCCGCTGTGAATCCATGCTGCCTCGGATCAAGTGCGCCACTGGATTCAGGATGTTCCACAATCCTTTCATTTAGCAGTGATTCCATTATCATCCCCACCACCAAGGCCAGGCTGACTGGTCTATAGTTTCCAGGCCCATCCTCCTCCCTGCTCCAACTTTTGTGTAGAAGGGCTACCTCGGGAACCACTCCAGTTTCCAGCAATTTATTGAACTGGGCTGCTAGTGGTGCTGCCAGTACCTCTTTAAGCTCCTTTAATATTCTTGGATGTATCCTGTCTGGTCCCATTACTTCCACTTTCAGTTTTGTGAGTTCCATTACCTGAAAATAGGCAGCCCAGTCAACAAAAAACTAAATAAATAAATAAATTAGAACTCTGTCCTCTGTAAATGGACTGGTGTCCACCTCCCTGCCCTTATTGTTCCTGCCACTTAATTGTGGTCCCTCACCTTCTTCGTCTTCTGTGAATACTGAACAAAAATATTTATTCAGGATTGATGCTTTTTCCATGTCCCTTTCCACTCACTCTTTGTCTTCCTCCTTAAGCCTTACAATCCCACCCCATGTCTTCCTCCTTTCACTAACATACCCATAAAATATCTTGTCCTCTTTCTTTACCGTCTGGGCTGTTTTTTCCTCCATTTGTACTTTTGCGGTCTTGATTGCCTTCCCTGCCTCCCTCTACTTGTCTAGATACACTTCCCTGTCCCTTTCCTTCTGTGTTTCCTTGTACTTCCTGAAAGCCAGCTTTTTCTCTGTTACCTTCCCGGTCACTTCCTTTGAGAACCGTAGTGGTTTTGTCTTTGTTTACTTGTCTAATGCAAATGGCTCTTTTTAGATGGGCCCACTGTTCCTCACCCCTCCTGGTCCTCCCTCCATATTAGGGCTTTCCTGAGACATACCCTAAACTTTGCAAAGTCTGCCCTCCAGAAGTCCAAGACTCACTTTTGTGTGGCTCTACTCTGCCACTGCACTCATTTTGAACCACACTGTGCGATGATTACTGGACCTCAGGTGACCCCATCACCACCATGACATCTGCAATTCTGTCCCTGTTGTTAAGTACCAGGTCCAAAATTGTACCTTCGTGGGTGGGCTATAGTACTAGCTGCCTGAAGCATGCCCCTTGCAGGGTGACCAGTACATCCCTGCTCCTGGCTGAGGCTTCAGCTGGGATGCTCCAACCAATATCTGGCAAATTAAAGTCACCTACTAGCAGCACTTCCCCTTTAGTTGCCATCTTATGGATGGCTTCCACTAGAAGCTTGTCTATCTCTTCCTCTTGTGCTGGAGGTCTGTAGATCACCCGCATGTGAACAGCGGTTTCATTGCCTGTCTCTAGGGTGAACCACAGGGCCTCCAGCCCCTGCCCTGCAATCCCTGTACCTCAGTTACTTTTACACCCTCCCTGATGTAAAGAGTTACCCCCTCCCTTTTTACCCTTCGTGTTTTTCCTGAATAGAGTATAACCTGGTATAGCTACATCCCTGTACAGTCCTAGAGGATACCCTAGCACTGGATTGGACAGGGAGGGTCCTGTGTGCCTTCCCAACATTCTTAGTCATACAGAAAGTGCTCATAAAGCACAGGAGGCAGCCTGTAGCAGTGATTATATTAGTCTCAGACTGGGCCAGGCAAGCTTGGTACTCAGTGCTCCTGATCCTTCCCAGCAAAATCACAGCCAAACTATCACTAAGAAACAACCTACTGACGCTATCCCAGGGCAGACTAACATTCTCAGACCTCAGAACACTCCTGTCTGAAGGCACGGTTCTTGCAGAGCTAGAATTTTATAGTTTGAATCTGTCAGAGGATGTGCTGAGGGCACTTAAGGTTGCCAGGAAACTAGCAACTAGCAAAGCATACTCCTATAAATGGAAGCGATTTTCGTACTGGTGTGCCCCCAGAAAGATAATACCAATGCAGGCATGAGTGTCTACAGTTCTGAACAATCTGGTACACATACAATCCCTAGGTCTGAGACCTTCAACCTTGAAGGTACACCTGGCAGCAGTGTCAGCCTACATATCAGTAAGCAAAGATAAGTCCTTGGCCTCACAAGAAACATAGAAATAGAATTTGTTGGTACATAAGAACTGCTTGACCTACCCAGTCTGCCCAGTTTGTCCCTGCTTATACTGTCACCACAGACCCTACCTATCTCCACCTACTCTACCCCTGCTTTTCTACTAAGATTCCTTTGTGCCTGTCCCATGCACGCTTGAAGCTCACCACTGTTTTTGCTCCCACCACCTCCACTGGTAGACTGTTCCAGGTGTCCACCACTCTTATGGTGAAGAAGTACTTCCTCACATTCCTCCTGAACTTCCCTCCTTCCAGCTTCATTGTATACCCTCTTTTCCTGGTGTACCTTCTCCATTAAAAAAAACACTGCTGTCCTGTACCTTATTCACTCCCATGAGGTACTTATAGATCTCTATCATGTCCCCCCTGTCCTCCTCTCTTCCAGGGTGAACATATTGAGATCCCCTCAGTCTGTCCTCATAGGGCTTTTAATGCAACCCCTGCACCATTTTAGTTGCCCTCCTCTGGACAGCCTCTACCCTGTCTATGTCCTCGTGATACATGGTCTCACCACCTCCCTCCTTCTGCTGGTGATTCCCCTCCCTATGCACCCCTGCAGCCCTCTGACCCTGCCTACTGCCTTATCGCACTGCCCTGCCACCTTGAGGTCATAAGATGTGATGACCCCAGGATCTGTTTCCTGCTTTGTGACTGCCAGTACCTCCCCTCCTAAAAATACAAATCAAATTCTGGCCAGTATGGGGATTGAACCCCTGATTTTGGTGTAACTAGCACTACGCTGTAACCAACTGAGCTAACTGGCCACGTTGGCATTACACACTAATCAAATGAGTTAACCGGCCAACCTGTCTTTAAAATATTCTTTAACTGCCTCAGCCACTTGCACCCCTCCCCGTAATGGACCCAGTCCCACCAATGGAGTTAACTGTCTATCTTGCCCAGCTGATGGAGGCTCTTTTTTGAGCCTATGTATATGGCTGATTTAAAATATTTTACATGGAAAACAATTTTCCTGATAGCCATGATATCTGCCAGGAGGATAGGTGAACTGCTAGCCCTCTGTACAGATCCAAATGACATAATCTTCTACATGGATAAAGTAGTCCTTGGGACCAACAGGGAGTTTCTACATAAGATGGGGTCAGAATTCCACCTGAACCAGTCAGTTGCCCTTGCTGTGCTCTGTCCTGAACACTGCAGTAGAGGTGAACAGAAATTGCACTGTCTGGATGTAAAAAGAGAACTAGGTCACTACATGTACCAGACAAGGGATGTCAGATCCCAGGGTACATAGCTTTTTGTTACCTGTATAGAGAGGGACAAAGGTAAACCAGCAGCTAGCAGAACTGTCTCTCACTAGATAGTCTCCTGCATACAATTATGTTATGCAGAAGCTGGTAAAATACCTCCTAGAGGCCTATGGGCATGTTCCACAAGAGGTACTGTACCTCTGCCTCTTTGGCAGGTACAAGGGGCATCCCCCTTCTAGATATTTGCAAAGCAGCTACCAGGAAAACAATGCACATCTTCACAAATCACTAATATCTGGACATAAAGTTCAGGAGGGATGCCAGTTTTGGAACTGCTGTCTTGCAGAACCTTTCTCCTAAATGAGTTCTGGACCCATTCTCTCAAGGTACTGCTAGTGAGTCTGCTTTTGTAAAGGATCAGGGATGGATTCCTGTGTTTGAAGAAAAAACGTACTCATCGTAGTAATGTTGTTTCTTCTCATGGATCCATTAATGAGATCTACAAAAGCATCATTCTGCCAGACTGTGATGCCCCTGAGATAGAACTATGGTTATGCTCATCCTAGTGTCCTAACATTAGATTTGTTTCTATATCTAGCGGAACTGTGTCCACTAAAACTAGCAAAATGGCTACCAACACATTTTCAAAAAATGTCTTGCAAATTTTTAAATACCAAACAAATTTAAAGCAGACATCATGTGAACAATTTAAATTGATCACATTCTAACAACTACTAAGGAACTGCAATAAGGAAAGCTCAAGCAGCCTTAAAGGGGAACTGTCATCTACAGGGTTTCTTGATGTCCGAAAGCCCATAAAAAGCTAATTTAAGTGAGCCATTGTGTTTATCTGTAAGTCTTTGCAGTCCAGAGTTATTCATATGTAAATTAGCCTGTAATTAAGGGTTGGGGCAGCCATATGTTTTAGGCTCCTGACAGGAAATGATGTGACCGAGGGTCTTGGCCCTTCATTTACTGTAGGTTAAATAGGAAATTATCTGTTTTATTAAGTGTGTTTTAAGCTCGTAGTACAACATTTTCAACATTTATAATAATCGTTTTGTATGTGCATTGAAACTAGTGAGTTATCACCTTCATATTTCAAACTGATAGTAAAAATAATCCATCTTTAGGATTGATTTAACCTGTAGGCTATACTGCCAGCTGATCACCAAAAACTACACATCTCAAGGCTGGCTCTGTGGTGCCAACAGGTATTGGGGTCCCATATCAGGATTTCTAAACCCTGTCCATGTTCATGTCAATACAGATTTCTGGGGCTGCCACAGCACCAACTTCTGTCTTTTTCCATTTGCTCTCTTACAGCCTTTTCTCTCATAATTTCAAGTGTGAACTCAGGTCTACAAGGTGCAAATGTGGCTATGTACCTACTGGACTGGCATCATGGGGCCAGCCTTGAAATGTGTAATTTTTATTATCAGCTGGCAGTACAGTCTAGAGGTTAAAGCAAAGAGCTGTGAACAAACTTTGTTCATCCAGCAGAATGGGTTTTGATTCCAACATGCTCTATTTGTATATTGTGTGACCAGAGCAAGTCACTTTTATTTATTTTTTTATTTATTTGATTCTAGGAATTAATACATTTGAGCCAAAGGCTCTTTTACAAAGGTTCCATGTCAAAGGAGTACAATACAAGCATAGTTACTAAGTATGGTAAATAAATTGGATATTGTCAAAGTAAGGAGAAATAACACATTACCATAAAATATACAAACAAGTAAGAACAGGGAGAAAGAAAAAATATATATTTTTTCTTAAACAGAACAAAAATAGATAAGGGAAAGAAGTCTCAAAAGGGAAGATATACTATTTGAGAGAGTAAGGGGAGAAAGGGGAGCAGTACAATAGTGTGAAAGGGCCTCACATATGTCTTTGTCAAGAATAATGTAGTGAGAAAAGAGGAGGAGAGAAAAATAAAAGAGAATGGTGTAATTTAATCAAGTAATTTAATCAAGGCAGTCACAGAAGCCGGAGGCTGCGAGGTGTGAGTGGAGCTGAGATTTGAAAACTCCCAAGGATGTAGAGGGTGAGATGTGGGTATTTATGACATTTAGCCAGCTAGGTGCACGGTAAGCAAATGATCGCTGTCCCTGAGTAGTCCGGCAACGCGGAACTAGGAGAGGTTGATGATTTGATCCTCTAGTGAGACGGATGCAAGGATTTGGGTGTAGCAGGTCTTGGATACAGGGAGGGGTAAGGCCCATGGTTGTTTTGTTTTTTTTTAGCCATCAGGCAGGTAAGATACTTTAGGTGGTTTGAGAGTTGCAGCCAGCCAGTTTCAGTGTAGAGCTCACAGGTGTGAGTGCGTCTATGTGCACCAGTGAGCAATCGACAGGCCTTGTTGAGGGAGGTTGTTATGCGCTTAAGAGAGGTGGTTGAGGCAGCCCCATATATAATTAAGCCATAGTAAATTATTGAGATGACAGAGCTTTGAATAGCAATCCTAAGTGCAGGTTGGGTAAGGAACTGCCGGTCCCGGAACAAGATACCAATCCGCTGGTTTGCCACTTTAGGTGTCTTATCAATGTGGGTAGCAAAGGTTAGGCCTTGGTCAAAGGTGATTCCAAGATATTTAAAGGTGGTCACTTGTTCTAGAGAACTTCCCAGATATGTATTGATAGAGAGAGGTAGTTGCCTTTTCTTGTTTTGCGGGTAACCTCCCTGTGCTCCCAAAACACACACTGGAACAAGCTGTAGCTGTGTGCCTTTCCTGGACAAAGACAGTAAAAACAATCTGAGCATGTGTTATGTTTCTGAAATATTATGCTCTTTCTATCCATATTTCCCTGTGCTCCCAAAACACACACTGGAACAAGCTGTAGCTGTGTGCCTTTCCTGGACAAAGACAGTAAAAACAATCTGAGCATGTGTTATGTTTCTGAAAATATTATGCTCTTTCTATCCAGATTTGACTTGAAAAGAAAAAAACAGGACACCATTACTTGTTTATAATGTATGGTAAGTGCCTATTAACCACCATAATCAGCAGTCACACCGCTTTGTTATGCACTGTTTAGAATTTTAAAAGTTGTTAACCACACTTCGGAACTTCCAAACAGTGACATGACATAAAAAAGAATGCACCAGAGTTCCATAATTCTCACACATAGAATGCAAACAGTGTTTTTTTGACCATACACTATAAAAGATGATAGCTGGGGATTGGGTGACAACCACGCTGAAATCACCTCTCATGGTTGCTATGGCTACAGTAAACCTCTCGAGCTGCACTCTCGAGGTTTACCAGGTTGCCCTAGCAACCACTCGAGGTGATTACAGTGTGGTTATCACCCGATCCCCAGCCATTATCCTCTATATAATGTATGGTAAGTGCCTATTAACCACCATAATCAGCAGTTACACAGCTTTGTTATGCACTGTTTAGAATTTTAAAAGTTGTTAACCACACTTCGGAACTTCCAAACAGTGGCAAAACAAAAAAGAATGCACCAGAGTTCCATAATTCTCACACTTAGATTGCAAAGTGTTTTTTTTTTGACCATACACTATAAAAGATGATGGCTGGTGATCGGGTGACAACCATGCTGAAATCACTTCTCGTGGTTGCTAGGGCTACAGTAAACCTCTCGAGCTGCGCTCTCGAGGTTTACCATGTTGCCCTAGCAACCAATCGAGGTGATTACAGTGTGGTTATCACCTGATCCCCAGCCATTATCCTCTATATTAATTGTAAAAACACGTAGTTGGACAACACAGTTAAAACATGCATAACCTGAAATGCATTATTTAAAGACTATTTACTTCTTTTGATGAAGTTACAAGTATATCAGTTTCTTATTGAAATACTATGGATGTAATGGGATTTTCTACCGTAAAGGAAGATCCTGTCGCTCATACATTCTAGTGTGTCTTACACTCTGAAGCTATGCCGACAGACTGCAACTTCCATAATGCCATTCCCACTGTAATGTAAAAAAAGAAAGGAAAAAAAAGGGACAGATGGGGTGCGTGTGTGTGTGTGTGTGTGTGTGTGTGTGTGTGTGTGTGTGTGTGTGTGTGTGTGTGTATCTCTGCCAGAAGTGCTGCACTAACTGAACTGTGCTGAAAAGGAAAAAAAATATCACCATTAATTAAATAAAATAATATATGGGTGGGTGGGTGTAAAAAACAGAATTTTACACACACCCTTGGTATGGGATGGCTTTATAAACTCCTCTCACTTTGCCCTCGGGATTAATGTAGCACACCCACCCATATTTTATTCTATATTTTAATAATACAGTTCCGATTATGCTTGTTTTAACAAAGTTGTCAATTTGTGTGTTTTTGCAATTAATAAACAATTAATGGTGTCCTATTTTTTTTCTTTTCAAGTCAAATCTGGATAGAAAGAGCATAATATTTTCAGAATCATAATACATGCTCAAATTGTTTTCACTGTCTTTGTCCAGGAAAGGCACACAGCTACTGCTTGTTTCTGGGTGTATTTTGGGTGCACATGGAGGTTAAGTGACTTGCTCTGGTCACACAATATACAAGTAGAGCATGTTGGAATCAAAACCCATTCTGCTGGGTGAATGAAGCTTGTTCACAGCTCTTTGCTTTAACCTCTAGGTTGTACTGCCAGCTGTTAATCAAAAACTACAGATTTCAAGGCTGGCCCCATGATGCCAGGTCAGTAGATACATAGCCATATGTGCATCTTATAGACCTGAGTTCACACCCAAAATTGTAAGAGAAAAGGCTGTAAGAAAGAGAATGGAATAAGACAGAAGTTGGTGTTTTGGCAGCCCCAGACATCTGAACTGACATAAACATAGTCAGGGTTTAGAAATCCTGATATGGGACCCCAATACCTATTGGCACCACACAGCCATCCTTGAGATGTATAGTTTTTAATGATCAGCTGGCAGTATAGCCTAGAGGTTAAATCAATCCTAAAGATGGATTGTTTTTACTAACAGTTTGAAATATAAAGGTGATAACTCACTAGTTTCAATGCACATACTGCTCTGCATGCGGCCCTAGTTTGCAGACCCCACCAGGTCCGCCTTCATTATCAGATGTGGCCGGCCCATCTTGGGACCCAGTCTTCCACTCCCTAGACTTACCTGCCTTACCTAATGAGATTGCCCCACCAGACAAGCCTACTCCACCACTGGACTGGACTAGGCCAGCCCTATTGCCCACACCACCTGCTTTATTGCCTCCTCGACCATTTCATGGCCCTTGGAGAGAAATGCCTCCACCATTGGTTCATGCCCCTTGGGAAGGCTGGCCTGGCACATTCAGGCCACCAAATATCCCTATGCCGTCAAATTGTCTTGACCCATGGATGGAAAGCCACTCGAGGCCACTTGCCCCATAGGTTTTCCATGCCCCTTTACCCCCAGTATGTAAGGAACTGGAACCAGAGGTCGAGGGCATGATAAATGCATGTATTCAGGCTGAACTACTTAAATAAGTCAGCAAGATTTAGGCTTCTGGTCTCTATTTTTCTGATTAGTAATAAGCAGTAAACTCTTGTATGCAACTGTATTAATTAATTAGCTGTATTAACAATTCATGATAAGATAATTGCTAAAGGATTCTGATATCCTTGCTTAGCTGATAAATAACTTGTACCACGACAGATTATATTTTGCAAAGCTCTAAAACTTATGTATTCCACTTTTATTTTTTATAACTTTAAGTATTACTGAGTGCAAACTAGTAAATTTCCAGACAAGCTGTGTCTCCATGAGTCCTGGAGTGTGACCTTCTCAAACCTAAAACATATGTGAGGGAATTTCCACAGACAGACATAGCTACTATATTATTAACCAATCAAGTCTGGCCATATGGAGTCAAAAATCGGTCAACCCCATCACATTTGTGGTTTGCCTAGCTGCATGAGTGCACAAGGCAGTCAACTTTGCCTTACCTAGAGCCATGCTTTATTTCAAACCAACCACAAAGAGTGATTTGATGTTTACCTTGCTGTCAAATGTGTGACTTCAGACCATGTCCAGTGTTACTTTTAACAACTGTCTCTCATGCGAGATAGTGGGACATCAGGTTAAATGTCACAGCTCAAACAATAACCTATATTAATCAGATGTTTGAGTATTGACAACACTCAGCATCTGATCAACAACCCATGTTTGAGTAATTAAAAAAAGACACATAAAAGACCAAAAGCCTATTTTCTACCTTGGGGAAAAAGTATATAAATCCTGAACAATCCCAACCAAGGTAAGGAGTCTCAGAGGGACAGCAGTAGGTCACCTTACTCCTAGGACCTCAGAGGACATCGGTTTGTGCAAGGTCTGGTGAGTTACCACATCTTAGGCATAGGACCTAAGAAACTAGCACTCTGGCATAAGTTTTTATTTCTTTTAAATGCAGCGTACCTTTACCTGCGAGGAGGAAATTATATTTTTTTTGCTTTGCACTGTTGTTCAGTATAATTGTAAAATGTATCTAAACAGAATTGAGATCTGAAAGCTGTGTTTGCCTGTCTGTGTAATGCCAAAAACTGCCTTGCAAATATTGTGTTGTTAGAACAGTTCAAGACTATGACAAGAACTTTAAACCAATTGTTTATTCATTATCAAGACTGTTTTGTAAACATTTCAAAGCCAACAAAATCGAGAGTAAATACTTTTAATCATGAATCCTGACTTTAGTTTTCTTTCTCAAATTAATATTATTAAACTTAGAGCAATGAGTTTGGAACAGGAAAATCTGAAAAGCAAAACAGCCTTAGATTTTTACTTCCAGGGCCACGCTGGTATTCTTAAAATAACAGTTAAGGGTTATATTCACATATTAAATTGTGCAGACCTCTCATGTACTGAGCCCTTACATAAGTATTTGGGATGATGTTTCATAGACCCTGAGAAAAAAACACTGGTGTAAGATATTTGACTGTCCTAGACATCAGGCAACAGATGGGTTTAAGATTCATGTAAAAATATTCGAGTAATTAGGGAAGTACCACTGTCTCCTAGTACACAACCATGACCACAAAGGTGATTTAGATTTTAACGAACATACAGCCTTTGCAGACCGAGACTGAATAGTCCTGGTCAGTCAGGTATCAGATTATATAATAGTGGCAGGTGCCCTAGGTCAAAACTCAGGGGCCACACTGCCCACTCTCTGTGTCTCCACTCCAAACAAACTTTATCCCAATCTGGCCAGGCTGGTGGATGAATTGCAAAGACGTAATTCCCAGTCAGTGGACTACTCAGAGGAAATGTCAGGTTCGGTCGGTCGTGGTGAAAGTCATGTACACAAGCCTGACCAGGGCGGTTACCATGGGGAGCCCAAAGGCACCCCCGGTAACCGCCACACTGCAATACAAAATTATTATTATAAATGTAGAAACTGTAATAACACCTTAAAACATACCTAATAAAACAAACTATTTCCTATTTAGCCTACAGTGAGTGGAGGGCCAAGATGCTCAGTGACATCATTTCCTGTCAGGAGCCTAAAACATATGGCTGCCCCAACCCTTAACTACAGGCTGATTTACATATGAATAACTCTGGACTGCAAAGACTCACAGATAAACACAATGGATCACTTAAATTAGCTTTTTATAGGCTTTCAGACATTAAGAAACCCTGTAGATGACAGTTCCCCTTTAAGATGGGCAGGCAGTGAACACTAGAGGTTAAGGTAATGAGCTGTGAATGAGCTTGGCATATCCAGCAGACCTGGGTTTGAGTCCCACAATCTCCACTTGAATACTGTGTAACTCTGAATAAGTCACTTAACCTCCCCAGTGCTCCTGGGTCACCTCTGAAAACAGGCAGTTGTGCCTGGTGTGCCTTTCCCAGTTACCAAAAGAATTAAACAAAAACAACAACAACAAAAAAGTTGAGAACCGATCCTTGTGTGAACCTATTCTCATGTTCTGGAAAGGGACGCAGGGTCAGGATTTGTAAATCTCACTGATGTCTTTATTATTACATATATTATTGATCACATCTTAATTTCATCATCTTTTTCATCTAAACGTGAGGCTTTTCTGTACCATTCAAATCTTTGAATAAACTTAGGCCACTCATCTGGCTTTTTAAATTAAATTTCTCATGGGCACGCAATTGAAATGTTTCCAGTTCCATGATCTCTGCCTTTCCCTCCCTTTCAGTGCAGTCTAGGGGCCAGATATTCAATAGGGTTGCGCCTGCGCAAGTCTGAACTTGCTCCATTCTGCGATATTCATCAGGAAGCAGTTGCGCCACTGAAAACAGGCTGAGCAACAGCGCAATGCAAATGAATGCATGCTAAACTGGTGGGGGAGAAACCATGCATAAACTGCACAGCTCGATATTCAGCCGGGCTGTGCAGAGTTATGCAGGCGCAACCCCCAACCTGCACCTGCACAACTCTGACCAAAAAAAGGCTTAAATTGAGGGCCACCCACAGGTGAGCTGCTGCATTGCAGGGCAACACAGCAGCTGCCACCTGTGGCTGGCCCCCAACCCACTCCCTGTGCCCCCCCATACCTCTCAACTGTCCCTGATTATGCCTCAGAATTTGTCTCTGTCCTCATAACAATTGTATTTTTGTGACAGAACACTGGGGATTGTAAGCATAAAATAATGTTAAATATTAAAGTTACAGATTCCTTCCTATTCAGAAAATGCATCTTACATAAATCCCCTAATTCTATCAGCTTTCTGAAGGTATACTACCAAATCTTAAGATGTGTCCTGATATGGGGTCTGTGTCCCTGATATTTTAATGTCTTGTCCCTGATTTATGAGACGAGAGGTTGAGAGGTATGCCCTCCTGCAGCCCGATTGAGGCATAGTTCTTCCCCACCCCACCAGCCCGATCGCGGGCAG